>OX454526.1:69713303-71077857 GCA_949715645.1 Portevinia maculata
GATAGTGGAGACGTGTCCCTCTGTAACAGACTTTTACCATCAACACGGTATGCAGCATACCGGAGGTACACTGATTTATCGCAAATTGCCAGGAAGACACGTTTCAAATTACTGAAAACTCGTTTTGGCTGGCTGAATGCTGAATGCTTGGCGTATGACAGACGAAATTGACTTGCGAAAGAATTTCATCCGTTCACCTCGGCAGCGATGCCTAGTTACAAATAAACGGAAATGTATTCGAGGTAGCCATAGGACGCACAAGGACCAATAACCGTGTGCCTCCTCCTGCATATATGCAATATTCTGCCGGAGGGGTTGAACGGTTTTTGGCAGCATTTTTAATCGGATGGACACAAAAGCTACTTTAAGCATCTATACATGTCGTAAAAACTGGCTTCCTACACTCGCTCGTCTCCATCCCTTCAACTTCAATGGAGAAACTATTATTTTAACAGAGCTCACAACTCACAAGTCACCACTCACGCCATCGCTGTTGCTGCTCCTATCGACAGATGTGCACATTTGTCAAGGTGTATGGATATCATCCACATGGAGATGATACTGGATAGTGAATATCCTATCAGCAATTTGCCTCAGCGATTCCAATACAGGACCTATAATCCTTTTTTCGGTTTTGTTTTTATTTATATGTATGTTTTTACTGCTTAACTTTTCTTTTCCTTTGCCAAGTTTTTACTTGTCTAGTTGACTTTCATCATCGATGTGGGCAACGAGCGAGAGGAATGCCTCCCATTGGACAGAGCGAAAGAAGAAACGCGCTTAGCAGGCTCGAATTCAGGGTGAGCGAGCCGCAATCAGTTATTCCATCGTCTGTTAGATGTCGAAGTCGTACTATTATTTTTTATCCTCCATTCTATAATCCTTTTTGCAGGTTTTTGTGTTCTCAATTTCCAATTCCCTTGTCGAGGGATTTGTGTAAGCTTTTTTGTCTCCGTCTTCGTATTCATTTTGTCGGGCTTGACTGCTTGCAGAGTCCACCAAATGATTTTTAGCAGTGTTCCACGCTTTACGGCTTCCGAAAGGGAAGGGTTTGCTACGAAATCCATATGTGTTCCGATATCCTTTCAAAGTGCCTTTTGTGATTTTGTGATTTTCATGCATTTTTTTCTCTCTTTGTTTTTTGGTGGATTACGTCGTGCATTTATAGGTGGACCTGAGGCATATCGATGAACTTAATGGTACAAATATAGTTGAAGTTGGTGTTGATTTATCAGAATTTTACACATCAGTCGAATGGGATATTCTGGAAGTTCCTGCTGTAAGGTGAGTTATTAAATGTGTTTTATTAGGTAAATATATAAATACATAATGTATCTAAAATTATTTTTATATAACTGTGCTGGTTATTACATTTAAACCCGCGAACTTCGTCGGGCCCAAAATTGATTTTTCGATTTAAATAATTTCGAGCATTCGCGATTCAACCCGAAGTTTTTTTTTTTAATAAAGTTGAGACTAATTTTTAATGATTTTTTTTATTAATATGACCTAAACGATTGTTAAACTGAATGTAAAGAGGTTGAAGAAATCATATTTTAAGTCAATTCATTGCTTTGTGGTACATTAAAATCTTCGTTTTGTTGCCTGTCGCGTAAATACACAAAGATGAAAGCTTTCCAACACGCGAAAATGCCACATATACCTAATTGGCCATGATAGAAGTATGGGAATTAGAGATTAATATCACACCTACTAAGATTGGCCTTGTGATTCATTGAATGTCATGGCAAATGCAAGGCGAACCGGAAATTGAATGGGTTTAAACACGAAGGCTAAATCGGTTGGAATCAGCGTAATTCTCGGAATGATCGTTGCATCGCCCTTGCCTTTGATCGTAGCATGAATCACATTATTCTTGAGTTGATTCAGGACTAATCTTGTTCCATTGCACAATTTCGGTTGAATGAGGTTCTGGAGCATGATGGGACCACATCCAAAATTCAGTCGTAGATTATGGCAATCCTGGCAAATCCAAGGGATTCAGGAACTCCGTTGGATAATTGGTTGCTTCGTCCGGACAAGTCACACAACCAACTGATTTGAACGAATGTATTTGTCCAGCAATTGCATTTTGAATTTAAATCATCGACATCCTAATTTGTAGTTGCCAACATCGCGCGTGCACTCAACCAATAATGGTTCACATAATTCTGGACGATGTTTGGGACACATTTGTAATGAGTTCCTCTGCTAATCGCCAACAATTCACTGGACAAAATCTCGGGAGACGGGTCGTTTTGGAACGCAACGTTGATTTCCTCGAATGTCGTTGATCGTGGAATGGCAGCAGTGTTTGTCAAGAATCGCCTGCCAGCAGAATCATTGTGCCTCCAAAACATCTCATATTACTGCACTGATCTTTCTTAGTCCGATCGAGTGCAACAATGCTCGTTTGTGTGCCATTGGTATTCGTTCCAGATAATTAGCCAACTCTGGAACTCTTCCGCCATTGCGGAATTCTTTGAAATGTTGCATGTCAGTTCGCCAGTCATTCGAAAATTCAAAGGAAACTTCAACGCAAAATGAGCCGTTCGTGGCGTTCGTGGATCTGGAATGGTAAAAATCGCCAAAGCCGTGAAAAAAAGGCCAAACGAAATAAGGCCACATTTTCACTTTGATATAGTGAAATAAAGTCATATTTCAACATATTGCTTTTCAGTGAAATAAGGCCAAATTGGCATTATTTCACTTTCCATTGGTGGTATTTTCAACAATTTGGCCTTGCACCTACTCTAAATCAAACAGAGCATTTGGCATTATTGCACTTTGGGTACGTGATTTCGTTTGACCTTATTTCACGGCACCTATCGCGTCACTTCGTCTTTGCCATTAGATGCAGCAACTCGAACAACTGCCATGTCGCTACCTTTGTACACGTACCTGGACACGTACTAAATTGATTTGATGGAGTTGCAGAATTCAACATGGCGGTGAGTTTTGAAGTTTTAAAGAGTAGCGGCGAATACGGGACGATCCAGCTATTATCGAAGATGACGTTATTTCCTTTCTTATTATACCCTATTCTAAGGCTATATTAATTTTGACGCATAGTTTGCAACATACCTTAATATTGCCCGTAGACCCCTAAAAGTTACTATATTTATGATCAGCATCGATAGTAATTTCGATCTACCCATGTCCGTCCGTCCGTCCGTCTGTCGGCAAAAATTAGGCCTTTAAACTGGACCTGAAATTTTAACCATATACTCTCTAGGGTCCCGAAATAATCAAGTTTAAGAATTTTTGAAATCCGCCACAGACACGCCCACAAACTCAAAAAAAAAACAAATATTTCAAAAAAATCGAATTTTGAGCTAGAAAGCTGAAAGTTTTTATATATGATCTATGACTCCTAAAACTGATCGGGAGATAAAATTTGTAAAATCCGCCCACTGACCAAACATCGCCCAAAATTAAATAAAACAATTTTATTGAAAAACTAAAGTTTTAGCTAGGCAGCTGAAATTAATAATATATACTCTCTAGGGGCCCTTTATGCTCATGCGTATTTTTTTTTTAAATCCGCCTATTGACACGCCCACAATTAAATAAAACAATTTTATTGGAAAACCAAAGTTTGAGCTAGGGAGCGATTTTTTTACAAAAGCTTCGTTTTTTTCGACAAAATCCTTTAAATGTTATTATAACAAAATATGTAGAGCATTCTTAACAATTCCTTAACAGACCGCGTGCAGCCGAACAGCTAGCGGAGGCCCTGAACTGCTATAAAGCAGACCTTACAGCCCGTCCATCTACTCGCCTACGCCGACGCCATCGACATAATCGGCAGAACACAGCGGGATGTCACTGGGGCGTTCGTGAGTATTGAGACGGAGGCGGCGAAGATGGGTTTGGCGATCAATGAGGGCAAGACAAAGTATATGCTGTCATCAAGAAAGGACACCCAACACCGACGTCTCGGACAGAATGTCACTATAGACAGATATAACTTTGAGGTGGTTCAGGACTTTGTCTACCTAGGCTCCGCAATGAACTCAGGCAATGACACCAGCGCTGAGATTAAACGAAGAATAACTCTTGCCAATCGCTGTTTCTTTGGGCTAAGAAAGCAATTGAGTAACAAAGCCCTCTCTCGAACAACTAAAGTGACCCTTTATAAGACCTTAATAATCCCAGTCCTTCTCTACGGTGCAGAGAGGAAAATCCTTCGGGTAATTTGTGGTCCCGTCTGCATGGATGGTGAATGGAGGAGGAGATTTAACGACGAACTGTACGGGCTGTACAGCGACATCGACTTAGCCAGAAGAGTGAAGGTCCAACGACTGAGGTGGCTGGGTCATGTAGAGCGAATGAACGTGAATGCTCCGGCCCGGAAGATCTTCGAATCCACACCCGAGGGACGGCGCAGTAGAGGAAGACCGTGACTCAGGTGGCGCACGCAAGTGGAAGGGGACCTTAACCAACTTAGCGTGCGAAACTGGAAACAGCTGGCCAAAGATCGTGCTGGCTGGCGACGCTTGTTGGTTGAGGCCCAGGTCCACCCCGGACTGAAGCGCCACCCTAAGTAAGTAAGTAAGTTCTTAACAATTCAACCATACTTAGACCTTTGTCACGCCCACTTATGAGGGATAGGAATAAGAATAGGGTATCCAACAGTTCGCCCAAGCGGACTGTAGCCCGTCCCTATGTTTCATTTTAATTATACTATCATTGTCCTCGGGGGAACGACCCTTGCTGTGATGTCGTGCCGATCATTCGATGTCTGACCAGGTATCAAGTGCTAAGATATTTTCGTCCACTTTATGTTGTAGGTAAACGTAATGAATAAGCCTGGGCCGCCGTTATTCCTCACGTCGGTCGAGGCGTCTCGGCAATATTCAATCATATACCGTGGACTTATGACATATGTGGGCGAAAGAATCGTCAAACGACCAATGTTTTTGACATCCCCTCCGAACTTATTGCATCTTTCAAGTGAATGCACTCCTCGGACCGCAGTTTTTCTTGATCAAGATGAAGTTCAGGCGCTCAGTCTAAATTTAAAATACATGTCGACCGCATACTGTTGGAACAATCGACGAACCGTTTTAATAAAATCTACCATTTAATTGATTTTAATATGAGCAGATTTAATTTTTTTAAATACACTATCAGCACTGTGTCGTGGAGTGCTTAAAGCAAGCAAAGCAAGCAGATTTAATTTTAAAGCAGTAATTTTAAATTAGTTTCAAAACGAGAGTTTAACTAAAGTTCTCCCAACCTGGCTAAATAATCGCTATAACTTCAGTAGATCCTACAGAATTCACATAACTGCTTAATAGATGGCGCTTTAAAATGATTGTTTATTTTGTGAGTTGCTTATTGTGTTGTTATGGGAAACTAAGTCCTAAGTCTTTTGTAAGTATCCTGCGCCATGAAATTAAGAAAAATATATTCCTACAGCTGTGTTTCACAGGATCTTTCCATATTAAAAATTTCAGCTTCCTTTACCTAACAGTTTCCGAGCAATTTTGGATCCGATAGAAGATAGAGGACAAAGGACAGAAAATTGAAATGTTTTCCTTCTAAGGGGTGCACCTATCTCATATGCCGTTTGGCGACCATGTTAGTTTTTCCCCTTTCACAAGAAGTTAAAAAACCAAAACTTTACTAAAATGTGTAATGGAACCAAATTGGAAGTCCTCCATAAGTTGAGGCCACTGTTTCTTTTAGCTGCTAGTGGCAACTATTAAGTACAGTAAACTTTTCGCGGAAGATCTTTTTTGCAATGAGAAGGAGTAATCTATATATTTGTTTTAAAGCTTTTTTTTTTAAGTTTTCTTTCTAGATATTTTTAAACAGTTTTGAAACTTAGTTGTACCAAATACCGTGCATGGACGGTGTAAGAATATCACTGCAGTGTCCTCAAAAAAAGCGCTTGAGGTAAATTCGACAAAAGGAACAAATCATTTAACATCCTCAAAATATCCCTCCAATATGCATGCAAGCAAATCCTTGGGTTGACCCGGCTGAAGACCACCGGTGTCGTAGAAGGAAAGGACGAACAAAAAATCAATAACATGAGTAAAAATAAGCAGGCCGGTATCATGCAAATGCAATAACACCAGCATTTGTTTGGCCTCAGTAAAGAAGTGATCCGAAACAGAGAAGCCTGCCCATTTTTATTCAGGGATCTCATAGAGTAGAAGGGTTATGATAACTTTAAATGTGATCGTAATCTCGTCGAAAAAGAAAAGAAGAAGAGCTCGTGTGCATGGCTAAAGTCATTTTGAATTGTTTTTCAGGTTCGGATGTACCCAATCAATAAATTTATAGTCAAGCATTTGAGGTGGGTTTAGAGGATGATTCTTTGTCCTTCCGATAGGTACGAGCTGTATGCTGCATTGAGTCTGTCGAGCATAGCTGGGCGGGTTTCTAAGTTAATCGTATATACATACAATCGTTATAAATCATACCCAATATACAGTGGCGATCACAAGGATGGGGTCATACATTTTGCATACGCAGAAACTTTTACTACCTTGGAACGGGTACATATTTTCCCAACAGTGAGTCATACAATTAAAGGGTAAATAAGAAACGACCACTGGATTTTCCCAAGATCAAACATTGAACTACTTGAAAAAGATGCGCCACTATGATGAGGCCACATGCAAAATCTTCGAAAGAAAAGAAAAAAATTATAACTTGTTTACATTTTATAGTTTTAAAACATTTATTTATTATGTTTTTCTACATGAATAATGAGTATGCCTGCCATTTTTCGATATGACGTCTATAAGACGGTTTGGAAAAGTATCATAGTTTTTTTAAATAATTAAGAGAAATTTGGGCCCAGGCAGCACGAAAAGCTTCGATTAAAGTGTCCTTGTCTTCAAATTGTATGAGGACTTCATACACTTTACAAGATAACCATGCCCAAACATTTTCGATTATGTTTAATACCGGTGAATAGGGCGACCATGGCAAAAGTTCCACGCCTTCTGATTGAATCCAACTTCTAACAAACCTGGAAGTGTGGATAGGAGCATTGTCTTATTGGAATATCCAACACAGTGGTCCGAAAATGCCTTTCACCTTTGGAAATGAACGTTCCAGCAAAAATTTGTAGTTGTTTCCGTTCATTGTTGTGGGCATAAACTCCAACTCGATTGTGCCATAGTGGGTAATAGCTCCTCACACCATTACAACTGATTTACGGCTGTGATTTCTTGCCAAAATAAGCTCCTCCTTTCTTAGATCATGGAAATAAAAGTTGTAATCATCGGGGCAGTCAAGGTTAAACTCTTTTTAATCTGAAAAGACAACGCGTCTCCTTGTGTACTTGCCTCAAAACAGGTTTCTTTTTAAGTTTTCTTCCCTGTATAGTACCACTTTTTCATATTATCCTTCGGAATGTTGCTATGCTATGCTGTTGGCCTTTATTTTAGTCACTGGTTGAGTAGAATTTGAGGCAAGCCGTAGAATAACCCGCTTTTCTCGCAATGTTGTTGCCTCTGTCGTGCGTCCTTTTTGGTTTTTTCCCAGTGTTGTGAATCCGCAAGATAACTGTTTACAAAAGTCTTACTTCTATTTGGCCTCCTTGCAATTTCTCGGCCTGAGAGTCGTAACTCCTTGAAAGCATCTATTTTTCCTCTTTCTGTCGCTGTCAAAGTCTTTCCGGAACCCATTATTTTTAACTAAATAAAAACAGTTCTTTTCAACGCTTTTTTAAATATTTTGAACAAAACTTTGAAAAAAATCGCTGATGTGAACTCCTGCAATGAAATATTCCCAATGGCCTCATCCTAGTGCGCATCTTTTAATACGATTTTGAAGTAGTTCATTGTTTGATCTTAGGAAATTCCAGCGGTCGTTTCTTATTTACCCTTTAATTTTATGACTTTCTGTTGGGAAAATATGTACCTGCTCCCAGGTAGTAAAAGTTTCCGGGTAAAGAATGTATGGCCTCATCCTTGTGATCGCCAGTGTAAGTTCTGACAGATGCTACTTACCCAAAAGTTATTACCAAAACAAAACTCCAACGCTTGTTAGACATCCTGAGATAGCGTAAATTCAACAAAAATCCAGCTGTCCCACATCATCAAGTTCAATTCTTCCTACTCTTGTCATTTATTCTCCCTGAAAAGTTTTCAGCTGTCAACTCTGCACTTAAAAATGTCTTACGCTTAACAAATGGATATCCTTCGAAGTGGCGAACTTAAAACGGAAATAAACAAACTCATTAGGGCCGGAGCCCTTGATCTAATTACACGCCCTTGCCAATTAAGCATCAATAAAATTTGACGCTTTGACAGAGATTGTCACTGACTCGCCATTGACATTATTCAAATGAAAATCTTTATCTACATACAAGCCAATGCTGACAAGGACATAGAATCAGTAATTTTGTAAAAAATAAAAAATAAAAGAAAAGTGATGAGCAGATACGCTTTCAATCCGTGAAAGCATGAAATTATCCTTCAGTTTGAGATTAAAACGTTATCGGTGATGTAGAGGGCGAGAATGAGAGATTACGCCACAGGATAAACTCCTCCGCTTCATTTTGATTTATTACTTTTGACCTATCGTTCGAGCATGTGGTAGTGGCATTGAAGGGTAACAGCGCTTTTGTAACTAACCAAGCCTATTAAGGATAGAATTATATCACGTGGGCTGTGATAGATGAAATGCATAATAATGAATTTGATGGAACAACGGCCGGAGTTTCTGATTATGTGCCGTGCAAGAGTGCAAATTTCGCAGAGGAATTCACGGATGAAAGTCAGGGTATGTGGTTGAGTAATGGATCCAGTGTAGAAGGTTATTCATTTATATTACAGTCACGATAGGACACAAACTAACGCAATAAACTGCAGGAACGTATCTTAATCACTGAATAATAAAGGCGTCACGCAGTTCAACGGATATAATATAGGTCAGTTTGGAAAAAGTCTTGTTCATGACTTTTTATTTCGTGTCATTCATTTATTTTTATTTTTAAATAAAGAGATTCCTTGGATTCCCCTCGAAGCTTATAAAAGAATAATGAAGAACTCAGTTTGAAGGTTTTATTTTCTTGTGGTTCTAAGCCTAACGCAGAATGGGCTATTGTCGTTGGTAGATTAGTCATTCAATTCTTCCTTAATCCTACTTACAGTATATTAATTGTCTTCTAATCACATACACAATCCAGCAAGCACTGTAGGATGACTACCAGAATTATTTCGTTGGCTGAGCTTCTGTATATTAACAATATTCGAGTAGCATCGATACTGACCCCCCCCCCCCCCCCCCCTTCCTCTTGGATCACGTGACTTTGATATTCACAATTCAGCTAATAATTCTTCAATTACCGGTCGATCTAGATACCATAAGTATATTCCAACTGGTCCCTGTCTTACGCAACTATCACCCTACATAATGCTGCAGCAGACAATTGCTGTCAGAGCTATGTCCTTATTTTCGCCACTTACTTTCCCAAAATACTGTCCTTATTCTCTGCCATTGGTGGGTGAAAATCTAACCCTCTCTCAGACTATACCCCACGTATTCCGCTTCAAGGACCAAGCAGAAGAGCACATCACTCAAACAGCACATATAAAATTACACCAACGGAAATTGAGAATCGTGACCAGCAATATTAAGTCTACACCAAGCTTCACTCTCACTCGAAATAAATAAGACTTATGCCTCGTCTTTGAAGGCCTGTCATTACAGGCAGTGGTAATACTTTCACGCGTACATGAACATCCAGGTAAAAGTTATCTGAATGAGTTTATCCTTTTGGAAAATTCTTCAAATGTTCCTAATAAAAGCTGATTGGATAGTTATTGTTTCCTAATAACTTCCAACATCAATTGCTCATGCTGTGCTGCTGCTGACACTGCCGCAGTTCCTGTGTGTTAATTCGAATGATAGTCCTAAACTTAGAATTTGACTTTCGTCATGCTACTCTGTCCTGTGTAGTGCTCCGTGGTGTATGGTGTGAAGGAAAGCTATCAAAATTTATACAAAGAAATTCCTGCAAAGCCTACAAGAAGCCAATAGAGTTGGTTGACAGAAAATGGAAAGAGACAAAAGTTTGCCCACCAGGTGGAGGTGTTTTTGCCTTTAGAATTGGATAATTCTCTAAAGTATTCCACTAGAGCTGCGGGTGTAGGAAGCAAGATACTTGAAAGTTCCTTCATTTAAAGTTTGCGTTTATCCTTCTGGCACATAACTTTGTATTTCATAGATTAAATAATCCTTCGAAGAGAATGAATATTGCATGAGCAGGGTGCTGGGTTATAATGATGGGGTGATTGTTGGGGATAGATGCAGCAGGCAGTACGTGATATTTTTTTAGTAACACAAATTGAACGTGAACGAGCATTGTTGGTCACCTTAAGCCAACTTTTTCGAGATAAGTTCTTTGGTTCAATTCGTGTGCTATGAAAGAATGGGTTAAGTGGAAAGCATTCAAGGGTTTTTATAGTATTTTTAGACCGTAAACAGGATATTTTTCTCAAAGTAGATTAAAGGCGTTTTCTGCTGGGTATATGGGTTGTCATATTTTCAAGATTCATTCCTTTTGAAGTTAAAGGATTGAATTATGATTCCTACGAAAGTAGGTAGAGTTGTCTGGGACCTACAAGTGTGTGTGCTACAATGAAGGTAATTCACGGGCCGCAAAACAAATTGTAAACGCAAATTGTAAACGCATTAACATCGGTTTCAAGGAAAATTGTACTTCTGTGAGACAGAGAGGTAAACTTTAACTGCAACAGAAGTGCTGCCTTACTCTCCCTATAAAAACAAGTAAAAAAAAAATGAATTATCACGGCGTAGCCTAAACCAATAGAGCTAGACTCTTATAATTAGGTAAGATGGCTCTACCTATAGATATGCTTAAGACGCGATATACGACGGGATTTTGACAAACAGCCAAAATATATTCCTATACACTACTCTCCCGAGTATTCTGAGCTATCCCGCGCATTTCTGCTCCATCTAGATTTTTGAAGCTAAGCTACGTCACACATAATACAGATTTTCTTCTTATATTCTTCAACGACGAGGTTATGTACTGGACTAAAGGGATCATAACTCTCCCGCTTCACTGCATCCATACTGGTCTGCTTGTTGGGTTCGCCGGTTTGACCTCAAAACGTATCGGCAGCTCTCCCGATTTCGAATCACTTCGTCACTAAGGCCAACCAGTTGCTGGTATTGCTGCATTTGTATAAAACAGGGTTTTTAGTTCTGCCTCTATTGCGCGATTTTTTTTTGTCGGTGCGAGACTTTCTACACTGAAGCACTCAGACTCAAGACTGGTCCATTGTACTACCAGGAAGACATACCACTCTCTTTCACGATAGTATCGGAAAGTTCCTCGATATAGCCTGTTTGACGAGGGTCTTAGGATCTCTCCTTTATCGCACGGATACTTGCCAAAAATATTCGAACTGACTGTGTCAGTGCCGATAATACTCCCAAACCTAACACCAAAAAAAAACAATCACCAACAACTATGGTGCAAACTATTCAAATAAAAAAACGAGACAATCGGTTTCGGTTCAAATTTTGAATAATGTACGTAGGTTCTGCCACGACCATCGATTTGATTTGATGCATTCTGAAGGCCAATCTTAATGCGAGCTATAACCCCAGTCCAGATCCTATATGCTGCACTTATGACATGCAAAAAAAACTTCACAACATCGTAGCTCCCACTGACACATCAGCTGGTCCGAATGCTAAGACTGCATACATACACACTCATCGCTAGGCCATGTTCTCCTCTGAGTTTCCTTTAGGGGGGAGCAGGCAGGGATCCCAGTTTAAAAGAAATCCCTTTTATTAACACCACCACGATATTTTTCCCCCTTTTTCCAAAATAAAAATTCCTTTTTTTCCCCCAAAAAACAAAAACGCTTATTTCAGTTTTATTTTAACATTTTATGTTTTATTTAAATATCTTAGAATTAAGCGAACAAAAAAATAATAGGAACGCATTAAATTCAGTCAGTATTATGAAATACTAATAAAATACAAAAAAAAAACTTACATAACTATGTAGTTATTAATTTTAAAATCACAATTTTATATTTAAATCAATAAATAGGTACATTTAAAAAATATATGTAGGTACCTTAAAGTTTCTACATTGCACTAGATTGCTAGATTTACCAAAAGATAGCATTTTTTGCATGCCCCTTTGAACATGACAATACCAACTGAACTGATCCGCTAGTGGTCCATTTTCTTTGTGGTAGGTAAGTTCTTTGAGGCGAATATAAAAAAGATTATATTTTATCAAATATAAAATATTTAAAAACGATTATTCCGGATCGTAGCTCTGCTTTGAAGTGGTAGTGTGCGCAGATCACACCAGCAAGCACACAAATCATTCACAGTACTAAGTATTAACATTTTTTTTTTTTTTTTTTTTTTTTTTTTTTTTTTTTTTTTTAAGGAAATCCAAATCCCAGAGCACTCAGACTCGGTAACGGTCCATTGTACTACCAGGCAGAAATCCTCCTTTTTGGTGTAGAGGCATGTGAATGGGTGGCGTATGTTATTGTTCCCCATGGGGATTGAACCTGCTCCGCACGAAATATTAACATACTCACTATAAAAAATAAACACACGGCAATACTGATCTGCGAAGGTATAGAGAAAACATGACAAACGCATTATCACTCTCAGCTAAATTTTCCGTTTTCCCATTTCTGAGTGTGCTTCAGTTTTTTTTTTTGAGTAGGATTCAGTGTTGCCGGAGAAAAATATTATTAGGTAGTTCCACAGCCAAAAAAGGAGAATATTTTGAAAAAAATAGTAGTACAGACATTTTTTAGTCTTCAAAAATAAATGTGTGAACAATTTTTTTTTCGACTTTATTTAAAATAAAATCATCGAAACAAATTCAGTTCCAAAAATTACAAAACATAAATACATAAATAGATTATCAATTCTAATAACAAAAGTAAGTAAATATCTCTTTTATAATAAAAAATTCTTTTATTATAAATAATCTGTCTTATGGCAGTTAGCTTCATTCATGGTAATATTATTTTTAAAGAAAAAAAAGGAACTTATTGTAATCCCAAGATATGTATTAAATACACTCAATACGGGTGGCTTTGCAAAAGAAAGGTATTTTGATTTATATTATATGGTAAAAGTGTAACAAAAATACAAAAAAGAAACAATCATTATTTTTTATACGCCTTCAAAAGTTGCTTTGAAGGATTCCATTTACAACAATCAGCTCCATTTAATAATTCCTAGCAACTCATAATTGCATTCAATGTATTTACCTCCAATCTGTTCCGTTTTTTATCTCTAATGAGAAACAGTTCGTTCTGAAGCTGCGCTGTGGGGGGAAGACTTAACAAAGCACTTACAAGATCCCTTGTCAGAAAGAAAAGTGTTTCATTAAGGGTTTTTTTAAGAAAAATATCTCTGACCAAAATTCTTCTATTTCTAAAGAATTAGAGACGATAGTTTGATTAAGTAAAGTCTGCCACTCCATGTCAAGGTTTTCAATTTAATTTTCAATAATCAAATCAGGAATGGAAGAAATTATTGTAGTTGCGCTATCTGCTAAATTTAAAGGCTCAATGCCTTGTATAGATTTAAAAATTTCTTCATAAAAATCGCTTCGCTGTGAAATTTGCGCACACAGTGTCTTATAATATTCTCGGCAAACACCTTTAAATGCAATTACTTGATTTATTTCATTGTTTTTTGTTTTAATAAAAAGTTCAGCCTAAGCCCCAACATTATACGAGACAATATTTTTTACATTGTTGTGAGAAAAATTGGGATCGGGGAGAAACTCGTCACGTAAAAACTCCGATTTGATAATTTTTTTAAAACAGTTTTGTAGAAAGTTTTTATGTATGGACGGACTGAGATTGAAACTCTAAGTTAAGTTGTTTAGTTAACTGAAGAACATAGGCTTGAAATAATAAATACAATTTTGTGGTATCATTTAGCTCTTCTTGAATCTTGTGAACAAGATCTAGGTTGTCAGAAGATTCAAACGAATTTTCCACAAGATAATGTAATAATGCAGGTTACTGTTCTGGTGTTCTTGCCACAACCTGTTCAAGAGCTGGCTACCTAGTAAAAGACGTTTTTAAATTCTTAGCTTGAAGCTCTTTAAACTCGATTTGCTTCTTTGGGCTATGTAAAAAGTAAACATAGATGTTTCTTAGGAAAACCTCAACATTTTGTGTCATTTTTTTAGCTGCGGGTGAGGAAGATTGATGTAATGAATGAATGCACATACACCCTATAGTAAACATATTTAGATTTTCCTTTAAAAAAAGATATCGAACTCTACTTGTTTTGCCAACCAACGACCATACCACGTCGAGTTAATCGGTTCTCGTCAGATCACCGTAATTAAACGACGTTGGGCGCGGTTAGTACGTAGATGGGGGACCGTTTGAGAACAACCGCGTGTCGTTGGCCAGTCCTATCTACAGAGTTGAGGTAGATAATATACGTGGTATCACAATGGACCTAAATTGGTCTAAGTGTTTCGGCCACATAAACCTAACCTAACCTAACCTACTTGTTTTGCCAGCCATCACAGCAGCATTGTCTGCGGCAAAACCACCACAATTTTTAAACGGTATTTAGTACGTTAAACATAGATTTAGCTTCAAACTCAAACTTTATCAAGGAAAGAAATTGATCTCTAACTTTACCATAATTGATATCAAAATACCTTACCACGACACATAAGCACTTTGAGGAACTGACATCCGCTGTCTCATCAACTATCACAGAAAACTTTTGTTTTTTTAAAACATCCACTATATTACGATTTGCATCTTCTAATAAACTTTGTTTCTTTGAGTTTTGTTCTCCCAAGCTTTATATCTTTTAAAGTTTCAACATCAATCCTTTTTATTAATGCAATTAAAGGTTCAATTAAGGACATGGCTACGTTATACTGCAAAAGGAACATTATTATTTTTAGTTCTGATGTTTTAAGCTTTTTATGTTTTTAGTTTGAGAAAAGGAACCAAATTTGCAGGAATAGCAGCAGACTCGTTTGGCTTTGTACCAGCAACAGAAGATACATTGATATTGGCATGTGGAACTTTTTTTGCCTTTACCGGTTTTGATTTGGTCGGTGTATCAACTTCAACAGCAAATACTTTTTCAGCATATGAAAACTCAATATCGTTGACTCTTGTAGCAGGTGGTGCCTAGTTTGCATTAAATTTTAAGTGAATTAAATTTATTTAGGTTTCCATTCCACTTTGCCGCAAGTGTAAGATATATTAGGTCTTTAAAAAAAATAGGAGTACGAATGTGAAAGGAGGAGTTCGGGAGTACGGCTGTGCTGAAAGTAGTACAATACTCCTATCGGAGTACTTTCGGCAACACTGGTAGGATTACATCAATGGGATGGGGAACATCGTTATAGATTCGAATGAAAGTTGCTAGTTATTTGAGAGGTTAAATTGATTTTTTTTTTTTTTTTTTTATAATTTGCGTGTGCTAAAGGCATTTCTTCTTTCTGTAGTGACACAGTACCCTTATAATGGTAAAACCACAGCGCAGGCATTTAGTTTGATGCGCAAGTAGCTCCCAGCAATTCATTGCCTATTTTTGGGTGCTACTTACTGAAAGAATAGAAGGATAGGAAAGAAGTTTGGTGCGATGGGATTTTTTTTTTCTCCACAGGTGGCGCCTAAATTGCTTTAGGGAGATCAGTTTTTGTTGTGTGTATTCAATTTTATAAAAATCATGGCCTTGGTCGGGATTCGAACGCACGACCTGCCAATCACTTTAGTGAATACACTACCATCGCACCATTGCCACCTGCATTATTGGTAGCATTCCGTTGAAGATCGGTACTCTTTTCTCTGCCAGTATTAATAGTCGACTTTTGTAGCCGCATATAAGTAAGGCCCATTGAATTTAAGAGAATATTAAATGTATGTAATAGAACCAAATCGGAGATGCGAGGGGGGTTATCCCATACCGATACCGACCGAGAACTCGTATAGCCCGTCCCAACTTAAGTGAAAATTTCTTTTAGAACTACAGCTAAAAAAAATAGGTGCGCATTTCATACAAAAAATATACCCCTGCTTGCGAAAACATATCTCTCGATCGACGATGGAGACATGAGTGATTGCCAGGGAAAAAATTTGCGAAGCAAATTTGTGTAGCAAAATTTAATTTGCGTAGCAAAACTCAAAAGTCCAAAATATCATATTTTTTCGAAAACAAACAAAAACACACTTAATTCTTTATTCAAAGTAAATATGTTTTTAAGGACTAGTACAAGTATAGTTGGTAAACAATATATTTTACAAAACTATAAACAAACAAACAAACAAAAAATAACATTAAAAATTTCACTTTAAAGGCGCTTTGCATGCATTTGCCTTAGAAACAAAAAACTTCATATCACAAAATTATAAATGTAGGATCTTTGTACCAATAGCAGAATTAATATCACATAGAAATTCCGGCAAGTCTTTTAGATTAATACACTAATAAAAGAAGAATACCAGAATTCAAACCACCAGAAATTGAGGGAATACCCTTGAAGGTGGCGGAGAGTACGAAATATCTAGGAATTATCCTCGATAGGAAGCTGAGTTGGAAGCCAAATGTCGATGACAGAGTTAGGAAAGCGGCCAACGCTTTCTACGCATGCAACCGTATCTTCGGAAAAAAATGGGGTCCAAACCCTAAAATAATTCTGTGGATGTATACGGCAATTGTGCGACCAATATTCACATACGGCAGCTTAGTCTGGTGGCAAGCCACAGACAAGGCAACCAATCTCAAAGTGATGGCAAAAATACAAAGACTAGCATGTATAGGGACAACCAGTGCAATGAGAACAACCCCAACCGCTGGCTTGGAAGCCATTCTCAATCTGCCACCAGTGGATCTATACATGGAGGAATCGGCTGCAAAAAGTGCCTTGAGGATCAGCCAAACAATGAGCTGGAACCCGAGTCAGTTTGGACATGCACTGATTCTGAACATGTACATAGGGAACAACGTCATAACTGACTACATGTCTCCTTACTTAGACTTCGAAAAACCATTCTCTTGTTCATTTCCGAGCAAGGAGGAATGGCACGCAAACGAACCCATGAAAAGGAAATCGATTTCCATCTTCACAGACGGTTCAAAGATGGACTGTGGAACGGGTGCTGGACTATTCTCAGAGGAACTACACATTAACAGATCGATTAGATTACCTGATCACTGTAGTGTATTCCAAGCAGAAGTCTTAGCAATCACTGAAGTCGCAAGCATGGTATCAATGATGGCGATACCACGTAGTGATATTACCATTTTTATTGATAGTCAGGCGGCCATTAAAGCGGTGTCAGCCACAGAAATAAAGTCCTTGCTTGTTCGCCGTTGCCGCGAGGAGCTCAAAGCTCTTGGCGCGAAGCACAAAACGAGCCTCTGCTGGGTCCCTGGTCACAAGGACATATCCGGTAACGAGCGAGCTGACGAACTGGCAAGAAAGGGGTCTGCGATGGACCATGAACAGGCACTTCAGTCGGTTAAACCACCACTCTGCAACCTCAGAGAAAGGGTGGAATACAAAACACGAATGAAAGCCAACAACAGGTGGTGGTCACTAACCACTTGTGACATATCACGCAAGCTGTGGCCAAAATATGATAAGGGCCGAACCAACAAACTTTTACGTTACGACAGGACATCGCTGTCAAAGTTGATCGGTACTCTTACTGGCCACAACCTGCTAAGGAATCACACAATGAAACTAAATCTCAAGGATGACGACATTTCTAGATTCTGCGGTGATGAGGAAACCCATGAGGACACACCTCACTTTCTCTGTCACTGTCCATCAGCCCGTTAACCTAACCTAACCTAGGTTAATACAGTTTTTTTTAAGTTCAAAAATTAAGTTTTTAAGTACCTTTTAGAAAAAATTAAAGATTCGACAAACATATTTCGTTTCTTTTTGAAACCAAACATTTTTCAGCCATTATTTTATCTGCTATCTCTATTTTAAATGAGTTCGTCTTCTTGTTCTTTGTCAAACTCAAATCTTAAAAAAAAAAATCCAGACCGATTGCAGTCAAATTCAAACACTAACACATCCGAAGAAATGGGTGCTTCTTGGGTATGGTAGACAAGAATATAAGTTGGCGTGGGAAAGTGAGTAAAGATTGAAAATACTTTCGTTTATTTTATTTTTTTAAGAAAAATTCCAAGATTTATGTTGACATTTCGTGCTTTAAAAAAAAGTAAGCAAAATAGACGTTTTTAGGGAGAGTGCATAGCAGCGCAGCAAATTGGAAATCGCGTAGCAGTTTTGCTACGATCGTAGCAAAGTGGCAGCGCTGATTGGCGCATGCAAAAGATACACATTTACCCACCCCAAAGAAAAGGAAAATTTGCTGGGTGTTGCACTTCTCAAATATATGTTTAGTAATGAAAGCCAGAGTTTTGAGTAACTATTAAAAAGTGTTGAAATGGAATTTCCGTTATACTTCGTGCATGGGCACGCAGGTCCTTACACGAACGCAGGTAGACAGGTAGATTTTTAGGTTAGTTGAGAAAAGATGGGTCACTTCTACTTACTTAAAATCGACCTGGCTCGCTCGATACGACTTTCATGGAAAAGCCTAAGTGTCCAATTGTCTACCCACATTTAATAACTCATTTTTGAAGTGCATAATAGGTATATTTTGACGTGTTTTGCATGATTTTATAATTTTTTCTTTTCTTTTATGACTTGTATGACCTTTACCATACTATACCTATTATAACTTAAAACACCTCATATAAATGCAGGGAACATCCCAAACTTATATAAAAAGGCAAGTAATAGATTTTTTACCAAGCATTCATGTTTTGTCAGTAAACCAAAATACTCCTTAAATCACCATTAGGTATGGATTCTATTTCAAGGGAAAACCAATAAGCAAGCAAGCACGAGCGGTTATCATCAACGTTATAAAACATAAGATCGAAAAAGCTGAAACACATTTGAGAGGTCAGAGCTGGAAATTTATTGAAGAAACATCCAAAATAACAGGAGTATCTACAAGCTCAATATGGAGGATTTTTAAAGAGTATAAAAGAAGCGGTACAGTCAGCAGTCCACAAAAAAAAAAGACCTCACAATCGTTATGTCACCGGACTGGACAACTTTGACATCAGCGTAATAAAAAGAACAATTAACAATTTTCATAAAGAAGAAAAAATGATTATTACCCTAAATTTTTTAAATCAACGAATAGCTTCGGATTTGCGGATCAACATAAGCCGATCATCTTTACACAGGGTTTTACAAAATAATGGATACAAATTTAAGAAAACAGAGAACAACCGACGAATTTTATGCGAAAGATCGGATATAAAACTCAAACGCTACGAGTATATTGCCCAAGTACGAGAATTCCGCGAGAAAGGCTACGCAATTTTTTATATAGATAAAAGTTATATTCATAGCTCATATACTCGACCCAATACTTGGACAGATGGCAGCTTAGAGGGCTTAAACTCAAACATTTCCAAAGGATCACGTTCGATTATAGCTCATGCTGGTGGAAAAGGAGGATTTGTTAGAAATGGACTACTGCTTTTTAAATCTGGAAGCAAGACTACCATAATGAGATGAACTACGAAAACTTTTCAAAATGGTTAAGGGAACAGGTTCTTTGTAGCTTAGAAGAACCGTCAGTTATTGTTAAGGACAATGCAACATATCACAATAAAATTGATGGTACTGTCCCCAACTCGTCATCATTAAATGCTGATATGATTAAATGGCTATCCGAAAACAAAATACCTCACCAACCATCTAGCTGCAAAGTACAGCTATATGGATTAATAAAACAAAACAAGTCCTTCCGAGAGCTTCAAATTGATGCCATCATTAGGGGTGCAGGCCATGAAGTCCTACGATTACCCCCTTATCATCCGGACCTAAATCCTATAGAAAATGTATGGGGAATAGTAAAAAGCAGAGTAGCAGCAAGAAATACATCTTTTTAAGCTGGACGATGTCAAAAATATTGCGGAAGAAGAATTCAACAAAATAGCTCCGGAAAATTGGAACTCTGTTTGTGAAAAAAGTAATACGCACAGAAGATGAATATGACCGCGCAGAAATTGTATGGGATAGAATCACTGAAATAATTATTATACACCCATCAGATGATTCATTTGATGGAGATGATTTTGAAAACGACACATCGGATTCCGTTTAATATTATCTACTATTTATATAACAAATAACTATTTATAAAAGACACTATTTATAGCAGTAGCTAACTGCAAATAAAATCTCAACTATTTATTTTTTCAAACAATATCTTTTATTAATACGTATTCATTTTCTTTGCTTTACAATATTTTATGTCAATTTTGCTATTTTTCATGATTTCTTTATTTTCTTGATTGTAATATTTTACTTCGTGCATGAAAATTTTTTCATGAGTTACTACAATAATTATGGTGAAACTCGATGACAGTTAAAACACGTATCAATAATAAAACAATTATGTTTATATCGCTGCAAAAAAGATATAGTAGAGAAAAGCATTAACAATTTCATGCGATCAAAAATACTTTAAAAGAGAAAATATCCCTAAAATAAATTGCTACTGCGCATGTTGGGATCATTCTTTTACTTTGCGACGGGCTATACCTGGATACCGAAGGATGCACCCTCCCCGCATGAAATTATGGAAGTCATACGACTCAGTAGTTACCCGTCACTTCCGACCAACAATTGGAAAGTCGCGAATCTGAAGGAGCTGGGAGATTCTTACTGATGCACCTTGACCAACCAAAAATCCTGACTCGTCTGGAAACAACCAGACTACCCAACTATGCCCAGCTGTTTCAAAAAAAGGGCAAAACTTATGCAGTTGTGTATGGAAACAGCCCTTTCGAACTATTTCAAACCTGCATTGCATTCCGGCAAGGAGATCATGCGTTTTCTTGAATCATGTTCTGTAAACGATAGCGTACAGGGAAGGTTTCAACACGGAAGGTACTGTTTTCAACAGATTCGTCCAACTACTGGGATACTAGGGTGATAAAGAAATCATCGCCCGATCCCTGCGTGCCGTGGTAGGGGCTTTCATGGTGATTTTAGTTGGGCGAAGTTCACCAGGACAGAACCAAATAAAATTATACAAATATCTGTCCACCATCTATGACAAAATGTCCCTCCCTGAAATTACGCCATAGAAAAGACGACAAAATCACGTTCAGGAAAAAGGAAACAAATTGTAGCGAAATGATTTTGGAAAAATCGCCAGAATATGACGTAAGCATCAGGGAAGTGGAGCAAATATTGGGTTCTTTCGAAAAAAATACGCCATCGAATATTTGGTCCTGTGTGCGGACAGGGCGAATGGAGTCTGCAACTGCGAACTCTATGAGCTGTACCAAGATGTAGATGTAGTCCAGAAAGCTTAAACACGTCGACTAAATAGTCTCGGCCACCTCGAGCGAATGAACAATAAAGCTCCCGTGAAGAGAATCTTCGACTTCCAGCCCCCCAGGTTAGATATAAGAAGGAACACGGAACATCCGTTTCAAAGGCCGAGCCACAGCGGAAGCCAGAGCGCTTGGTCTTAGAAAACGGGAAGCAACATGCAAGGATCGCGGAGAATAGAAGGCTTCTTTTTCAGTGTATGTTATCTTTTCGGATGTTAATTTTTGTTTAAATAATTTGCCCAGCGAAGGGGATTTTACTTTTATTTTCGTGGAAGTACTGGTCCTTCAAAGGATGCGGTCGCTATATCTTTAAAGACAGCCGTGACTGCACGTTCATTATTTTCAACAAAAAAAATGCAAAATTATTCTAAGAGACTTTCGCTCACGGCTTCGGATTTTTGGTTTATTTTCCAAGGCGACAAGACTTACGGCCATAATATTACGAGATCTGACCGCTGGTCTTTGACAGCACCAAGATATAAGAGTCTCAGATACAAACGATTTGTAATCAAAAATTAAATTTAAATCCTCGTTATCCATCAGGACACAATTATTGTCCAATCTATGTATTCGCCTTATAACGAACTAAAAACAATATGAATCTAAAATAATGTCCTCATTCTAAAGGAGATGGAATAAACAGTATAAATAAGCATATTTTCTTGTCTCACTTACATAGGCCCTCCAATTTTATTTTCATTTTCTTCCACTTTACGGACTACTTAAGTGCATATTTTATCTTTTATGGATAAGCGCCTCACTCTATCTTAGCTGCAAAATCCATTAGTATGTTTTTACTTGATTTCGTAAGGGCGAAGTACAGCAGCAAAAAAAAAACCAAGAAGATGCTGACGTGTTATGGGAAAATGCACTAGGTAAGTACCGGTGCTTCTCGAGGAGAACGATTATAATCATTTAGCTCTTGATTATGATTTAGTCCTTTTAAGGGGTCATTATCATAAAATGCTAAAACAAAACTTAATGATGACGAAATTGGATTTATTACTATCATCAAGCGTTTTTCTTTCTTCCAAACCCTGATGGCGTGCGAAGGACTCGTTAAACTTCTTGAATTCGTACAACATGGCGGCCAACGCTCGGTGGCACTGGACTGGAAAATAAAAACAGAAAATTTCGACCAAAAAGGTGGTGTTTTCAAGAAAACACTGGCTGCTGGCCTTAAAACCGGAGCGCAGGCTCTTCGAAACAGTGAATAGTAGATGTATTTAAGCAGCATTCCCAACAGCTTCTAAATGGACATTATGTAGATAAAGTGACAAGGCGAGAAGAGAACTCATGTCCTATCAATAAAGAACAGATTTCACACCCAGTATAGAAGAGGTTGGCTTAGCTATTAGAAAGCTTAAGAACAATAAGGCCGCCGGCTCTAATAGCTAACCAGCGGATCCGTTCAAATACGGAGGCTATATTTTGCTAGGGTACATGCAACAAATCATCAACCAAGTGTGCGTGGAAAAAAGCATCCCCGCTGACTGAACTATCAGCTCCATGTTATTATGCTCCATCTACAAGAAAGATTATCCGATGCCCTTCAAGAACTACCGAGCATATTCCAGCTTTATGTCGCCGGTAAGATCCTATTAAACATATTGTGTGAACGACTTAAGCCGTTCGAAGCACACTTACCGGCAAATACCAGTGTGGCTTCCGGCCCGGCAGATCGACAATATACCAAATGTTTACACTGAGTCAAATCCTGGAATAGACCGATGATTTTCATGCCGAGACTCACCATCTTTACGATTACATTTATCGTCAGAAGATCAACATGGCGATGGCCGAATATGAAATCCCGGCAAAACTGATCCAGCTGTGTCGCGTGACATTTGAAAACACGCGGAAGAAGATGCGCTGCCATGTGAATTCTTCAATCTTCTTTTGAAAAAAAAAGGTGCGCAGGGCAAGTGTCAATAGAAGACACTATCTACAATAGGTCCGTCCGGTTACTAGCGTATGCGAAGAATATCGACATCATCAGCCATTCCCAAAGTGCCGTGTAAGAGACTTTTACAGCGATTGAAGAACAGGCAAAATTGGTTGGTCTTGAAGTTATTCAGGATGAGACAAAGTACTTGCTATCAACAAAGAAAAAAACATCTGTCCACCGCCTAGGACAAAACGTCACTGTTGATAGCAATAACTTTGAAGCAGTTAGGAAGTTCATCTACCGTGGAGTAAACATCAACTCCACGAATAACACCTTAAAGGAGATCCGACAGAGAATTTCCCAAGGAAACCATTGCTACTTCGGTTTGGCAAAGCAAATGGGTTCAAAACTTCTCACTCAAAGGACAAAATGCATGCTCTATCGAACCATAATTCTGCCAGTCCTGCTCTATGGTGCCTAGTGCTGGACGATAAGAAGGAAAGGAAAGCTAATATTGGGTTCCTTTGAAAGAAAATAATCCGTCGGATATTTGGTCTTGTTTGCGAAGGGGCGAAGATGAGCTCTATGAGCTGTACCGAGATGTGGATGTAATCCAAAAAGCTTTATCAGGTCGATTGCATGAGCTCGGCAACATTGAGCGAATGGACAGTAATTCACAGCCAAAAGGATCTTCGACTCCAATCCACTAGGTTTGAGAAAGGAAGAAACATCAAAACTCCGTTTTAAGGACCAAGCCATCGCTGATGCCAGAGCGCTTGGTCTGGAAAACTGAAAGCAGCGTGTCCGGAATTGCAGAAGATGGAAGGCTGAAGTTTTTCAGGCAGAGATTCTTCACAGGTCAAGGGTCCGTTAAGTATAGGTTTGTATATTCGGGCCTTCAAGGCCTAAAACCTAGCTTCTCAAACCATGTTTGTGTGCGAAGTGGAAGGGACCTTCAATTTTATGCCGATACGTAGAGAAGCTTCGCATGATAACTGATAAACTTGGATTTTTGGACGTTTTACTGGCCCCGGACTGATTTGATTTGACCCGAAGCCAATGTCCGACACACTTACCCACTGGTTAATTTGTACACGTGTAGCAACTTCAAATCGAAAGAACTACATCCAGGACCTAGTAATTCACTCATTTCAAACTGAAAGTGAAGACATATCAATCGGCATGCTTTTGTGAAGCGAAAATCTATCGAGGTGTGTTCCAAAATGATTTGACGAATTAATTTTGCATGGCAAATAGAAAAGGATCAAACCCATCTACTGAAATCAGTCACACCCTTTGAATGAGATCAATTATTTAAGACTCAACACATCCAGAATAAATTTAGTTTAAAACAACTCAACAGTCCAACGCAGCACAACATATACGTTTGAGTGTATGCTTTTCCAATTTGAAACATGTGTTTCGGTTTTGAATAATACCGACGATTTTGTTACAACCAACTCCTTCGCACAGGGACACGATGTAAGACACTCTTTGATAAAACAATACAATTTATGTATTTTAGAAACGAAACTAAAAAGCATTTTCATTCAATTTTCAAACGAGGAAGGGAAAAAGGACCTACAGCAGCCCATTTTGAATACTCAACGCTACACATTGAGCTGTTTCTTATTGTCTTGATCTGTGTGTTTCTGGGTCGAAGAGGTGCCTCATGGATTTAACTTCAAATGCGTTTGTTACATATTTAAGTTTTCGTTCAGCAACACGAGTAGAATTTAAATGTAAGACACTTCCATGGAGAGAAAATAAATTAAATATGACTGTCAGTAACACAGACATAATAAAAGGATTAAGTCCCAATCTGTGGTGCCATTAGATGCAGGAAAGTGCGTTTGGTTGAGTGCAGGATCAATATTTTAGTTGGTAACGTTAAATTATTTTAATCGACTAAGCTGAGCAACTTATGAAATAATCCAAGTGGACATGACAGATAGTTTGCTTGAGCTAAAATATGTTGAAGTATTAAATGCGAATCAGAGATGGTTCTGAGCATTTAAATTTTGACAACATGCTACTCTGGCTATACTTTGTGGTTGGGATTTGTCCAACTCAGCAAACAGTGATAAAATGATAACTGTTGGGTGGTTCTTCAGAATCTTCATTTTATGTGTTCATTGGTTAAGTCATTTGGTTCAACCATTTTTTTTTTGTTTTTTTTTCGTTTATTTGGCAATATTTTGTTATTTAAAAATTATTACAAACTTAACACAACACATTATATATTTAATAAAACTATTTTTTACATAATCCACCAACTGTCTCTTGAATCTTGACAAATTGTGTTTATTTTTTAAATAAATTGGTAGGCTGTTATATATATTCAATCTTCTTTGTAGAACCATATTTGTTGTCTTTAAATTTCCAAACCGTGGCAACCTAAAGTCACCAGCATTACGCAAAAGGTTGTACATCACTAACATAAGACAAATATTCATTTAAATAGTTAGGTAATAACTTGAATTTGATTTTAAATACAAATATGATCACATTCTACATAATTCGTTGGTTCACATTCATCCAAGACAATTTAGACAACATTTCTCTGATTGAAGTTAATCCATTACACATTAGAACAATTCTCGTTGCCCTATTTTGGAGCTTTTGTAAACTACTTATCATTAGATTGTTACACATAAACAAAATACTTGATCAATACTCAAAATGAGGTTTAATCATTGTATTGTGTACATTAACTGTTGTTTGTAGCGAAATTTTTTTCCTAATTCTATCTAAGAAGTACATTTTTTTCGCTATTTTTTTACATACTTAATTTATATGGACATCAAGAACTAATCTGTCGTCTATTAAGACGCCTAAATATTTAATTTCAGAGACTGTTTCAATATTCTGATTGTTTATGCTGATGTTTTTGACAGTACTACCATAGCTTTGGTTTTGTTTATAATCAATTTTAACATGTTTCTGTCAAACCAATCTTGCAACCTATCTAGATCTGAATTGATTTTATCTATACAATCATTAGCATTACTAGCAGAAATAAACAACAACGCGTCATCAGCAAACAGCACCATTTTTGAAAAACGAACAGCACTTTCCATATCATTAACATACACCAAAAACAGCAACACACCAAGCAAATATCCTTGAGGGACACCATGAAGTACAGGAGCAGGGTTTGACAGAACATCGTTAATTTTTGTTTTTTGGGTTCTGTTTTCAACATATGATTTAAACCAATTAAGTGCCGCATTTCTCACACCATACATTTTAAGTTTATCTATTAATATTAAATTGTCCACAGTTTCAAACGCTCTTTTTAATTCACACGGCCACAACTACTTTCTTGTCATGAATGAATGAAATCTTCCACCTTTTTAGAGTTCTTTACTTTTTGAATTGGAACGATAAGGGACTCTTTGCAGAAATTAGGAAACGTGCCACTAGCTAAGGACAAATTTACGATTTTTAGCAACAATTCGCCACAAAAATCAAATACATCCAAGTACATTTTCACACTGACTCCGTTCGTATCTTTTTTTATTGTTCAGCGATTTTAGTACAGATTTTAGGTGACTGATATTTATTTATTTTATTTATTTATTTATTTATTCAATTAAAAACGCTGTACATAATTAAGAATTAAATTCTTTTTGTTCTTGTACAGGTAACAAGAGGATTACAAGATTCATACTTAAAAATAGTTACATTTAACGTTTATACAGAGAAACCATAAATAAGAGAAATTAAAGCAATTAAGATAGTATAGTAAATGAAAACTGAAAAATGAAAAATTAAGCAGAAAAAGAATGTACTCGAGTCATTGTAGTGTTAAAAGTTGCATGCAAAGTGTTCAAATAATTTTTTTTTATACGAGTATGTTTCATCCGTGTTTATTTTTCTTAGATTTTGAGGGAGATTATTCCAGAGGAAAACTGCATGAACAAAGAACTGTCGACTGCTGATCAAAGAACGATGAATTGGTGGGACTATTTTTAATGTTCTTTGGGAACTATTAAATTTAATTTTAGTATAAAGATAATTTGGTAACTTAGTCGTAATAATTTTATGCAATGCAAGGACTGTTCGGTATTTTAGTAAGGCATTAAGGGAACAGCCATATATTTGTTTAGCATATGTTGAAACATGGTCATATCGACTGAGATTAAAAGCATATCTTGCACAATTATTGCACAACGATTCAGAGTCTAAGTTTGAGAACATTTCACAGCCATATATGATAATAGGCAACACATAGGACTTGATCAACTTAAGTTTAACACTCACAGGTAGGTACATTTTAGTAGGGCTCAAGCCACGAAGAATGCAATAAATCTTTGAAACCAAATGATTGATATGATCTTTCCAATTAAGGTTCTGATTGAAGTATATTCCGAGGTTCTTTGCTTTGCTGACGAACTCTATAGTTGAGTTATTTATTTTCACCGGTGAAAGCGTAATGTTTTTGAGTGGTGACCTGCATAAAGTAATAGCTTTGGTTTTGGATGCGTTTAGCTCTATTTTAATGCGTTGGGACCAAACAAAAATGTTGTTTAAATCGCTATTCATACTTTCAGTGGCGATAGGGTGGCTGGACTTGTTAAATTTTATTGTCAATTGTGCGTCATCAGCGAAAAAATGAAACTCGCAATGTTCAATACATCTTGAAAGGTCATTTAAATAGAGTGTAAATAATAGGGGACCTAAAATAGAACCTTGAGGCACCCCACTTGGTACATGTAGCAGTGCTGAGTTTTTATTATCATGATAGACCGCCTGTGTTCGATTAAACAAATATGATGCCATAAGATTGCAAGCAGTGTCTTCGAAAGCAAATTGACTCTTAAGTTTGTGGATTAGAATAGAATGATTTACCGAGTCAAATGCCTTAGAGAAATCCAGGAGCACCATTAATGACATCAAGTCATCATCAAACCCTGAACGAATACCATCACTTACTTTCAAGAGCGCAGTTATACAACTATTATTGGATCTAAATCCAGATTGATACTCCGTCAGAAGCTTTTGTTCTTCGAGGTAGGATTTTATTTGACGACTGATAACTTTTTCAAAACCTTTGCTTAAAAAAGGAAGAATATCAATTGGCCTATATTCATTATTATTAGGTGAAAGTGATTTCGGAATAGGCAATACTTTGGCACTTTTCCATCCTTCAGGGAAGACACTAGTTGTGATTATTGTATTATAAATGTGGGTAACGTGCTTACCTATTAGAGGGAGGAGTATTTTTATGAGATTAGGGTGAATTCCATCCAATCCTATTGCCGTAGACTTAATAGAAAGTATAACCTTTCCCACATTAATTGCGTCCACACATTGCAGGGAAAATGACCGCTGCGAATTAATAAAGGCAAAGGAGTCAACTTGATCCTGAGACATCCGAACTGGGACGATAAATTTGTGGTTTAGCTCATCAAGATTAATATTTACATTTCCAGATGTTTTTGTAGGACAGATACCAGCTTGCCGTATTGTTTTCCAAAAAGCTGCACTTGATTTGTTGGCATTGAACTTGTTTTGATAGTAAGTGCTTTTGTTCTTACGTATAAGGTTCGTTACCTCATTTCGGACACGCCTGAACTCATCATGAATAGACGGGCAATGATATCTTCGCCATCTATAAAGAAGTAAGTCCCGTTCATTGATCTTGTTCTGAATTTGCTGGCTGAACCAAGGTATATGGGAATTTTTTATTCTCTTGGTTTTTAGGGGAACATGTTTATCAAACAAATACTCAATGTTTTTATTTAGTACTGAAACTTGAATATTAACGTCAGATGAAGCGTAAATAGGGGACCAGTCAAGACTAAGGCAATCATTAAAAAGAGAAGACACATCAACAGACGGAAAATGACGAAATTGCTTACATACATCCGTAACGCGAATAGGAAATACGTTTAAAATTAGTATGATCATGTCGTGATGTGAGAACCCCGGACAGATGATCTGATCATAGTGAGTTATTAAATCAGTCCTAGGTACTAAAAACGCATCTAAAAGCGATGGAGCTTTATTAGGAAGAAAATGTGTGGGATTCGACGTGTTGACAAATTTTAATCCAAGAGTTTCAATTGAATCTGAGAACTGTTTGTTTTTATTTCCTAAGATGTCCATATTTAGATCTCCACTTACAATTATTTTTTGATAACTTGAGCTCAACTCTTCGAGAATATCTCTTATTTCAGAGTAGCATGCTACATCAAGCGCAGAATATATTGAGCCTACCAATAATTTATGTTGACTAGCTGTCATCTCTACAAAAATAAACTCCGATTTATCTCTTTCATTAGAACGTTTCACTATTTTGCTCTTATAACAGCGTTTTATATAGATGGCTGCACCCCCGTTTAAGAAGTCGATCTCCTCGAAATAAGTCGTAGCCTTTAATTTTAAATAATTCATTACACATTTCATTTTTGGTCCAAGTTTCAGAAATCCCAATTATATCCATACAACCATTATCAAACAAGTAACGCATTTCATCGATTTTACGAGTATTTACTATGCTCTGTGCATTTAAGTGGCAAAACCGAATGCCGATCTTATCTTTGCATACAATGTCAACCAGCATTTTAGATTTGTCAATGCAATTTACCACTGGTTGAGAATTCCCTTCCAAATTATTTCGATCTATTATTGACATTTAAACGTATAGACCCTTCAAGCAAAAACACTGACCCAACTTTTCCCGTCATTTTTGGATCCGCGATATATGAGGCTCCACGCACACATTTGTAAATTGACTGTAGCTACATTGCCAATAAGAAGAAGAGCGAGAGTCGAGAATAGTTATTTGTAATGACGACTCGTTCATCTGTCACTGACACTGTCTCTGGCTGCTGCTGCAGATATAATTTTCTTTAAAAGGTAAACTAAAATTGAATTTATTATTGCACACAATTATTTGCTTAATTAAACTTTGTTTGAATTTAGATTTATCAAAATCAAAGAAAAAAATAGCAACCGATGAAGGCGAGACTACCAATCGTGGTCCAAATGTCGATGATTTTATGCTACCGGCACAAATTCATGCTGAAAGTAAGTAACATACATATGTAGAGATAACATACACATTTATTTGATTCATTTATTTTGCAGGAGAAGGAGAAATGGTAGCTGGTATTTCAAATGGAAAAATGTATTGTTTTTAAGATATAAAATAAACATGAACAAACATTTCTGATTTTTATTTTAGCGATACTCGATTTTCGTTTCTCTTCTTATCTAGCCTCGATTTGTACCTTTTTTTTGGATCAGTTTTGGATTCGTTTTTTGCTGAGCATAGCGGACTCAATCTGTCACAATACATGCACATGTGAGTCCGCGGCTATTACAATTTCCATACTAATTGGATCCGAAAAACCTCGTTTTTCGGACCCGTATGCGGAGCCGTATGCGGAGTACTCCATATGTCATTGAAGGGGAAGAACACACGGTTGGGACAATAAAAAGAAAGAACACATCAATAGTTAGCTTTATGTTATACATGACAATGACTACAGAATGAGTACTTCAGAAAAAGATTCAAAGAAAGAAAAAAAGAATTATAAGAAAAGAGGAAATAGATAGCAATAAAGAAAACAGAAATAGGAATATTGTAGTTTACTAATATATTTTTGAAGATTCTCTGCTTACGATGGTTCATTCTCATTGTGATTCGTTTTCAGCTTTTCCAGGTCTTCGTTGCCGGTGATTAGTATGGATTCTCCTCTTAGTGTCCGAGCATACACTTGTCCGTTGTTGGTATGGACTGCCGAGATCAATTTCGATTGTTTCATCTTCAGCGCGTTCCGTTGCAAGAGATAGTTGTTTTTGTTAAATAGATTTTGTTGTCAGATGGTATATTTAAATCACGAAGAGATAACTTTATTATATTATTACTTTCTTTAAAATTAAAATTTTGGTAGTAATAGTCAAACACTGAATTGGTGTTTTTGGAATATTATTTCTAATTTCCACGATACTATTCATAAAAAAACAAGTTCAAAACATTAGATAATTCGATAAAATTGCTGTATGTTTTATTATTGTAAATAACTTCACTTACACTTTTCTCGCTTTCTTTTAAAACAAGTCTTTTTAAAGTTCTCTACACATATTTCTGCTCACTACAAGTTTAAATTTTGTTACTGATGTACACCAATCCCCCCACATACGCGAGGGATGCGTTCCAAAAAAACACCGCGTATGTCGAATTCGCGTATGTTGAGACTAGAAACTGTATGAAAATACGTAAGCCAAGCAATTTCAAAATAAGTATTTCATACAGTTTTTTTAGAAACAATTCTACATAGGAAGAATAAAAGCAATGGTAAAATTTAATAACAAAATAAAAGCTAAGAACAAAAACAATTCATAACAAAAAATAGAATAAATGTCTCATCTTATATATTCAAGGAAGGAAAAAGAAATATCCACAACACCATTTTTTTTTTTTTTTTGAATCGCGTACATGCACCGTGTATCTAGAGGGAATTTCGGAAAAACTTAATCGCGTATAAGCGAAATCGCGTATGCTGAGACCGCGTATGTGGGGGGTTCAGTGTACCTGTTTATACCCTATTCTAAGGGTATATTTTCGACCACGGTCGGGGCACGGATTCTGGAGGCCCCAACCGACATACATATACCCCCCGCCTGTACAGGCGTTGACCTTCGAGTTGCGAAAAGGTTTGCTTCCGAAGATTCCTGCAGCTCTATCTCCGACACGTTCGGTAGACTGGGCTGGAAACATGAAGAAAGTGGCGGAGAGGTTCAATCTGATACGCTTAATCTTCAGACCAATAGACAGACAGCCGATAGGTGTGATGCTGCCGACGAGGCCTGCGAAACCGAACAGGTGAAACGGGCCACAGAGGCGGCGTCCACTGGTCAGCGTCCATCTAAGAGCCAGCGAAAGAGGAAAAGGAGAAAGGCGGCTATCGTGCGGCGCGAAGAAACTGCACCGCCAGTTGAAGGCGCAAGCGCTGAGAACTGCCCTTCCCCGGCGGCGACGGAAAAGAGATGCAGGTCGGCAGAGGTTACCCCAACCGAAACCAGCCAGCTGACTGAAACCAACGCTGCCTCCCCTTCCAATAGCTCGAACAGGAACACAAGGAGGAAGAAGACCTCAAGCACTCCTGTCGGTGGAACTGCGCGCGCACCTTCTGCGTGCCCTTCCACTAGTATGACTGATGTATTTCCAATGATTGGATTTACTCAGATTAACCTTCAACACTCCAAGGCTGCTACTGCACTCATCAGTAAGAAGCTTTCTGTGTTGAATACAAAAGCCCACATAATATCCATACAGGAGCCATGGGTGTGGAAAAATCGCATCTGTGGCCTTGGAGGTGTCCGTGGCACTACGATACTCTGTGACGAGCGGTCCGAGAGACCAAGGGCTTGTCTTGCTGTGTCGAACCTTTTCTCAGCGACTAAGCTTGGACAATTTTGTGGCCAAGATTTGGTTGCTGCAGCCATTAGCTACGAAACGAATGGAAATTGGAAGACCTTCATCGTGGCGTCAGCTTATCTCCCCTATGATTCGGTAGTGCCTCCACCACCGAGGGCAATTGCTGAACTCATTGACTATTGCGACACCAGGAAGATGGGCCTAGTTATATGCTGTGATGCCAATGCTCAAAACACTGTTTGGGGCAGCAGCAAATGCAACATGCGAGGAAACCATCTCCTGGATTTCATTCTATCATCTGATCTTACTATCAACAATGTTGGCTCGCAACCAACTTTTGTGACGTCAAGAAGACAGGAAGTGATCGACCTAACTTTATCAAATAGATACTTTAAGGCGGTTACTAACTGGAGGGTCTCTTCGGAGGTGTCCCTCTCAGACCATAGATATATCGAATTCCAAATCGAATGCGAAGCCATAACTTTGCAGGAGAGGAGGAATCCGAGAAAAACCAACTGGATACGCTTCAGGGAGGAATTAGGGAAAACTCTCAAAACTCCAACCAAACTCAGGACGAGACAAAAGGTAGAGGAAGCTGTTCAAGACCTGAATAGTGCCATTACTAGCTGTTTTGAACTGACGTGCCCAGTAAGCAAACCCCCTGGCAGAACACCGGTTCCCTGGTGGAGCTCGGAACTGCAAAGAATTCGTAGAGAAGCTAGAAAGCTTCTAAATAGGTCACTCAAGACTGATTTGGAGACAGACTGGAATCTCTACCGATCGAAGCAGAAGGAATATAAGAGGCTAATTCGGGTATCGAAAAGTGCTTCTTATAAGAATTTCTGCGAAAAGATTGAAAAGCTGGGTGAAACTAGTAGGTTGGTTAAAGTTCTGAAAAAGGGCAAACCAGCCAAACTGGACTCACTTAGAAAACTTGATGGCACCTTCACTGAGACGAAAGCGGAAACTCTTAGTTATCTGCTGGAGTCTCACTTTCCGGGTAACCAGATTACAATTGGTTCACAACCAGCCCCGATTACCGAGACTATGAGTGAGCCAAGAGAAACAACTCGGCGTAGCTGGTATATTGCGAAGGCCGTGGTGACGGACGAGGCCATTAAATACGCCTTTGCGTCTTTTGACGGCTTCAAGTCGCCTGGTACGGACGGAATATACCCAGCCATGCTGCAACAGTGTACAAACCAGTTGCTACCGACTATGAAGAAAATCTTCACCGCTGTCCTAGCACTGGCATACATTCCAACACCCTGGCGTACAGTTAGAGTGGCATTCATACCAAAAATTGGCAGAAGTGACTACTCGCTCGCCAAGAGTTTCAGACCAATCAGTCTGACTTCCTTCTTGCTGAAAAGTTTGGAAAGGCTGGTCGAGCTTCACGTGCGCAAAACTGCTTTGCGATTGCACCCACTATCTCAGATGCAACATGCCTATCAACGCGGAAAATCCTGCGAGACTGCGCTCCAAAATCTAGTTGGTAGAATTGAGGGCGCGCTTGACAGAATAGAATACGCGATGGGCATTTTCATCGATATTGAGGGTGCTTTTGACAATGCGACTTTTGATAGCATGTGCAGCTCCGCCAGACAACACGGCGTAGACGAACCATTGGTGTTGTGGATTAAAGCAATGCTAATGAATAGAACGTTGGTTGCGGATGCGGATTGTGGCCGCTATGTTATGGCGGGGGTAAACAGAGGCTGCCCGCAAGGCGGCGTCCTGTCTCCACTGCTGTGGTGTATGCTGGCCGACTCTCTGTTGAACGCACTCAACAGTTCTAATATTTATGCTCAGGCGTACGCGGATGATGTTGCCGTGCTTTCTGTTGGATCATGCCTAGCGACTGTATGCGCCAAGGCGCAGGCGGCCCTTGACGTGATCGACGAATGGTGCACTAGGAATGGGCTCTCGGTCAATCCTCTTAAAACTGAGGTTGTTCTCTTTACGAGAAGGAGGAAGCTGGTCGGGTTGACTCAGCCAGTGCTAAAAGGCGTCACAATCCAACTCTCCAATGAAGCAAAGTATCTGGGAGTCATCCTGGATAGCAAACTTCTTTGGTCCAAACATGTTGAGCTGAAGACTGCCAAGGTGCTGTCTGTTTTCTGGCACTGCAAAGGCATTTTCGGCAAGACATGGGGCTTATCACCGAAAAGAGTCCTATGGATTTATACGGCTATGATAAGACCATTTATAGCATACGCATCGGTTGTTTGGTGGAATAAGCTTTCACGTAAATACGTCACTGCTGCTTTTGCCAAACTCCAAAGGCAGGTATGTCTCGGCTGCACGGGGGCCTTCCCCAGCACGCCTGGCTCCGGCCTAGATGCACTATTGAACCTTCCGCCCCTTGATGTTTACATCATGGGCTGTACAATCAAGGCTATCTCACGTCTTACAAGAGGTGGCTTTTGGTATAACTCGCACTGGAGTTTTGATGAACTTGCGCAACGGTTGTCCTTCGACTCCTGTCTTATGGATATGCCGTCTGATGCGATGACACCGGAACTTCGGCTAAAGCGCAAATACGAGGTCGACTTTCCTCGCGTCCAGGACTGGCTCTGGCCGGACTCTGAACCTGGAAGGGAATGCAGTCGAATCTTTACGGATGGCTCCAAAACCGATCAAGGATCTGGTGCTGGTGTCTTCGTGGAGAGCGATAGCGTTAGACTTTACTTTCCGTTAGGCAAACATGCGTCAGTCTTCCAAACAGAGACTTATGCTATCCTAATGGCCATGGACTATGTTACGAGGAACAGGTGGAGGGGGCGAAGTATCTGCGTCTGTAGCGACAGTCAGGCTGCGCTTAAGGCCTTACTCAAACCCTTAACTACCTCCAAAATAGTACGTGAATGCAAGATATCTCTGAATTCGGTCGGAAGGCTGAATTCACTTAAACTTGTCTGGGTCCCGGGTCATAACGGGATCACGGGAAATGAGATCTCCGATGAACTTGCTAGACAAGGCTCAGAGGGGGACCTCTCAGGACCTGAACCAGCGATCTGTCTGCCTGCGTCCTCGGTCAGGGCTTCCATTGACGGTTGGGTTTCCTATGAACACAATCGCCGTTGGCATGACTCTCCAGGGTGCAGGCAGACTAAGCAAATGCTCCCCGACGTCTGTGGGAAATCCGCGGCATTCTTGTTGTCTCTCAACAGAAAAGACTGCAGACAGACTACTGGCGTTCTTACGGGACACTACGCTGTTGCCAAACACCTTAAGGTGCTAGGCCTAAGCGACACCACCAACTGCGAAGCCTGTGGAGAAAGCGACGACACTGCGGAACATTTCGTCTGTGATTGTCCTGCTTTTGCTCGTATCAGGTGGCAGGTATTTGGTGCGGATATGGTGAGTGCTGTAAACCTAAGCTCCTTATCATTGAAGCGCCTTCTCGTTTTTCTTAGAAAAACGAGTAAATTCCCACAGTAAAATGTGGTGTGTCTGCCTGGCAGTACAATGGACCAGTATTGAGTCTGAGTGCTCCAGCGCAGAAAGTTTCACACATCCCGACAAAAAAAAAAAAAAAAAAAAAAAAAAAAAAAGGGTATATTAATTTTGACGCATAGTTTGTAACATACCTTAATATTGCCCGTAGACCCCTAAAAGTTACTATTTTTATGATCAGCATCGATAGTAATGTCGATCTAGCCATGTCCGTCCGTCCGTCGGCAAAAATTAGGCCTTTAAACTAGAACTAGAGAGCTGAAATTTTAACCATATACTCTCTAGGGTCCCGAAATAATCAAGTTTACGAATTTTTGAAATCCGCCCACAGACACGCCCACAAATTCAAAAAAAAACAAAATTTTGGAAAAAATCGAATTTTGAGCTAGAAAGCTGAAATTTGTTATATATGATCTATGACTCCTAAAACTGCTCGGGATAAATTTTTTTCAAAATCAGCCCACTGACACGCCCACAAATAAATAAAACAATTTTTTTGAAAATCCAAAGTTTGAGCTAGGGAGCTGAAATTTATAATATATACTCTCTATGGGCCCTTTATGCTCATGTGTAAATATTTTCAAAATCCGCCCACTGGCACGCCCACAATTTTTTTTTTTTTTTTTGAAAATTCAAAGTGAGCTAGGGAGCTGAAATTTATAATATATACTCTCTAGGGGCCCTTTATGCTCATGTTTAATTTTTTTTTAAATCCGCCTACTGACACGCCTACAATTAAATAAAACAATTTTATTGAAACACCCAAGTTTGAGCTAGGGAGCGTTTTTTTGATAAAATCATTTAAATGTTATATAACAAAATATGTAAAGCGTTCTTAATAATTCAACCATAGTTGGACTTTTGTCACGCTCACTTATGAGGGATAGGAATAAGAATAGGGTATCCAACAGTTCGCCCAAGCGGACTGTAGCCCTTCCCTATGTTTTTTGCACAATCAAGTGCGGTTTTAAATCTGTTTCTACACACTTTATACCTTTTCAATCGGCCACAAGACAGGAAAATGTCGCCTTTTCGTATTTTAAGATTTTTTAATTTTTGAGTACTCTTTGATTTTTATTAAACCAAGGATTATGATGTTCATTAAATTTTTTGTATGCTATAAAACTATTAACCGTCTGCACAATGTTGTTAGATAATTTCTTAGTTAATGCGTCAACAGATATATTGCTATTTGGAATGGACAGATCACAATTTACTAATTTAGTGACAAAACTTGCTGACTCATATTTAAATACACGCACGACTTTCTCGTTATGACTTCTGTGATACAATCCCATTGATTATTTTGATATGATGGAAATCCGTTGAGCTGTATTATAAACAGGTAGTGGCAGTTTCCCTCTTGAGGGTATAGAAAAAGGTGGTTTCATCCATCGGAAAAAGCTGCGATGGGGTATTGAGTGATTTCTCCTTCTCTGTCTGTGATTAGGATTAAAGGAATCATTACCCTCCCATTTAACTGCATCCCTACTGTTCTGCCTGCGGGGTTCGCCGGTTCGACTTCAATAAATATCGACAGGCTTTCTAGTTTGGGATCACATTATCACTGATGCCAATTATACGCTGTTGTTGTTGCATTGATGTGATTAGGAGTTTTAAGGGCAGCCTCTTTTCTACGATGTCGACACCTGCAGAAGCTTCCATTATTGATTATTGGTTGATCTCACGTTACCGACACCGACGATCTCCAATCGTGTCAACCCACGGCTTTGCGCGCAGACTTGCGGGACAGCTTTTAGATGTTAAATGTGTCGCTGGGCTCACCTGTAGGTCAAAATGGGCAAGATGCGATTTGTCCACTTAGTCGCCTTTTACGACAAGCGGTGTTTTTTCTATGCAGTGATCTTCCTAGCCCGTATCTGCACCGGTAGAGGTATACCGTATACAGTGCTTCAAGTCGAACTTGAAGGGTGAATCCGAAGACACTGCTCTACACAATGTAGTGGAAAATAAAAAAGAAGTCTAAGCTATGGCCAAATTGATCTGGCCTCTTTTCTAGATATAGAAAAAGCCTTCAATAGCTTACAGTGCAGAGCTTCTAAGAGCGTTCTAATTTACGCTGATATTGATCAGAGTATTATAACAAAAACCGATTATGTAAATAGAAATACAAATTGCTCCCTTGGTTCCGTTCGAATGTCGGTAACCAGAGAAACCCCACAGAGGGGAGTCATATTGCCTTTTTTGTGGGTACTGATGGTAATGGTTTGCCTACCTCACTAAGCTGTAGCGATTGTATTAAAAGCCGATATCCCAACCACCAATAAAATGCTCCCGTAAGGATATACAATTAAACTAAATGCAACATCTCGTATTTGCTACAAAAATGCAGCTATGGAATGGCATGTAGACGAGTGCCGTTGACTCTGTCGTGAACAGCACTTGGCATTATCATGTGTCTGTCATGTATCTCACATCACAAGGTGCTCATAGCGCTTCACCACAAATAAGTGTTATCTGATATTTGGAAAACTACCCTGCACGTCGATGGGAAATTCTAGTTTATAGAGAGTTTGTGTGATTGCTATGAAATGTAATGGAACTCGTCTAAGGCTATGGAATCGGTATGAATAAAATAGAGCTCTTGCGGCGCTATGGATAAATAATATAGGATTAGTGTGCTGCAATGGATTATGTTCATTGACGGCACTTAAACAACATTTTAAAACTACTGAAGCCAATGGGAAAGAATTCCACATCGTACAAAGACGACGTTGTAATATAAGTGCTAAAAAAATATCTTGACATTTTAAGTGAGGTCACAGAAATTGGCAAAAATTAGCAAGTGGGCGAAGAGCTGCGGAAGCCAACCCTTCAAATCGGAACATCCTCTCACACTCCCACTCTCCATGGTTCACTGGATCTAAATAGTGGTGGTGAGATACTAAAGAAGCATAGTTGGAATATTCGTGACAGTCCAGAGAACGGCTAGCGTAGCGGGTGCGCTCAGCACTACCCCTACGACATGGCTGCACACCTTTATGCAAATAATTTTGATTGATCTAAAGAAAAACCAACTTGCTGGTAATATCTACACTGATGGCTCTTAGACAATGGAGGAAACACGACTGGTATCTTCTCTGTAGATCCAGATTTGAAAGAGCTTATACTTCTCCGGGACACAAGCTGTGTCCCCCAATCTGAAGTTCTGGCAGCTCTTAAGGCGGCAGAGCTAAAGCAGATGGAATCAATAGGAATATCGCAATTTTCATCGATAGTCAATCTGCACTCAAGGCACTGGAATCGGTTTACATCGATTCTGACATAGCCATCAGCTGTCGCACAACGCAGTCAAAAGCGAGTGAGACTGTTTAGTACCAGGACACTGCGGTATTCAAGGAAAGTCGATGGACTTGCGCAAGTCGATGGACTGACGAGAAAGGACGGGCAATTAGAAGGCAGTGAAGGTCTGGTCATAAAACCACTCCTCGTCATTGTCAAGGGAACAATCAAAGATAGAACTTTAATGGCAGTTGATCTAAGATTGGCAAATATTGGTGGGCATAAGCCTTAGGCACTTGCTGCATAATCAAAAAAGATCTAGGGAAATTCTCAAATTGAACAGGCAGCAACTTAGAACAGTGGTTGGGAGGCATAACACATAAAACTGTCTTAGTGTGAGGAAACATCGCGGAATTGTAGGAGATTTCAAGGAAAATACTTCTGCGAGGAAATACAGGAATTGGGCTGCACGAACTACGGGCAGAGAAATTGGATAATTTTGGAGGGAAAGTGTTTAAAAACTAAGATTCAAATAGATTTCCAGGATCGCGATGGCCTTCTGCTTTATGTGATTTTATACACCTTTTTAACCTAACCTAACATTTTAAAAAATATAAAAGACCAAGCGCAAGCTCGGGTATCGAAAAGTGCTTCTTATAGGAATTTCTGCGAAAAGATTGAAACACTGGGTGAAACTAGTAGGTTGGTTAAAGTTCTGAAAAAGGGCAAACCAACCAAACTGGACTCACTTAGAAAACTTGATGGCACCTTCACTGAGACGAAAGCGGAAACTCTTAGTTATCTGCTGGAGTCTCACTTTCCGGGTAACCAGTAACCAGATTGGTTCACAACCAGCCCCGATTACCGAGACTATGAGTGAGCCAAGAGAAACAACTCGGCGTAGCTGGTATATTGCGAAGGCCGTGGTGACGGACGAGGCCATTAAATACGCCTTTGCGTCTTTTGACGGCTTCAAGTCGCCTGGTACGGACGGAATATACCCAGCCATGCTGCAACAGTGTACAAACCAGTTGCTACCGACTATGAAGAAAATCTTCACCGCTGTCCTAGCACTGGCATACATTCCAACACCCTGGCGTACAGTTAGAGTGGCATTTATACCAAAAATTGGCAGAAGTGACTACTCGCTCGCCAAGAGTTTCAGACCAATCAGTCTGACTTCCTTCTTGCTGAAAAGTTTGGAAAGGCTGATCGAGCTTCACGTGCGCAAAACTGCTTTGCGATTGCACCCACTATCTCAGATGCAACATGCCTATCAACGCGGAAAATCCTGCGAGACTGCGCTCCAAAATCTAGTTGGTAGAATTGAGGGCGCGCTTGACAGAAAAGAATACGCGATGGGCATTTTCATCGATATTGAGGGTGCTTTTGACAATGCGACTTTTGATAGCATGTGCAGCTCCGCCAGACAACACGGCGTAGACGAACCATTGGTGTTGTGGATTAAAGCAATGCTAATGAATAGAACGTTGGTTGCGGATGCGGATTGTGGCCGCTATGTTATGGCGGGGGTAAACAGAGGCTGCCCGCAAGGCGGCGTCCTGTCTCCACTGCTGTGGTGTATGCTGGTCGACTCTCTGTTGAACGCACTCAACAGTTCTAATATTTATGCTCAGGCGTACGCGGATGATGTTGCCGTGCTTTCTGTTGGATCATGCCTAGCGACTGTATGCGCCAAGGCGCAGGCGGCCCTTGACGTGATCGACGAATGGTGCACTAGGAATGGGCTCTCGGTCAATCCTCTTAAAACTGAGGTTGTTCTCTTTACGAGAAGGAGGAAGCTGGTCGGGTTGACTCAGCCAGTGCTAAAAGGCGTCACAATCCAACTCTCCAATGAAGCAAAGTATCTGGGAGTCATCCTGGATAGCAAACTTCTTTGGTCCAAACATGTTGAGCTGAAGACTGCCAAGGTGCTGTCTGTTTTCTGGCACTGCAAAGGCATTTTCGGCAAGACATGGGGCCTATCACCGAAAAGAGTCCTATGGATTTATACGGCTATGATAAGACCATTTATAGCATACGCATCGGTTGTTTGGTGGAATAAGCTTTCACGTAAATACGTCACTGCTGCTTTTGCCAAACTCCAAAGGCAGGTATGTCTCGGCTGCACGGGGGCCTTCCCCAGCACGCCTGGCTCCGGCCTAGATGCACTATTGCACCTTCCGCCCCTTGATGTTTACATCATGGGCTGTACAATCAAGGCTATCTCACGTCTTACAAGAGGTGGCTTTTGGTATAACTCGCACTGGAGTTTTGATGAACTTGCGCAACGGTTGTCCTTCGACTCCTGTCTTATGGATATGCCGTCTGATGCGATGACACCGATGCTAAAGCGCAAATACGAGGTCGACTTTCCTCGCGTCCATTACTGGCTCTGGCCGGACTCTGAACCTGGAAGGGAATGCAGTCGAATCTTCACGGATGGCTCCAAAACCGATCAAGGATCTGGTGCTGTTGTCTTCGTAGAGAGCGATAACGTTAGACTTTTTTCCGTTAGGCAAATATGCGTCAGTCTTCCAAACAGAGACCTATGCTATCCTAATGGCCATGGACTATGTTACGAGGAACAGGTGGAGGGGGCGAAGTATCTGCGTCTGTAGCGACAGTCAGGCTGCGCTTAAGGCCTTACTCAAACCCTTAACTACCTCCAAAATGGTACGTGAATGCAAGATATCTCTGAATTCGTCTGAAAGTCGGAAGGCTGAATTCACTTAAACTTGTCTGGGTCCCGGGTCATAACGGGATCGCGGGAAATGAGATCTCCGATGAACTTGCTAGAAAGGGCTCAGAGGGGGACTTTTCAGGACTTGAACCAGCGATCTGTCTGCCTGCGTCCTCGGTCAGGGCTTCCTTTGACGGTTGGGTTTCCTATGAACACAATCGCAGTTGGCATGACTCTCCAGGGTGCAGGCAGACTAAGCAAATGCTCCCCGATGTCTGTGAGAAATCCGCGGCATTCTTGTTGTCTCTCAACAGAAAAGACTGCAGACTGGCGTTCTTACGGGACACTACGCTTTTGCCAAACATCTTAAGATGCTAGGCCTAAGCGACACCACCAACTGCGAAGCCTGTGGAGAAAACGACGACACTGCGGAACATTTCCTCTGTGATTGTCCTGCTTTTGCTCGTATCAGGTGGCAGGTGTTTGGTGCGGATATGGTGAGTGCTGTAAACCTAAGCTCCTTATCATTGAAGCGACTTCTCGTTTTTCTTAGAAAAACGAGTAAATTCCCACTGTAAAATGTGGTGTGTCTGCCTGGTAGTACAATGGACCAGTATTGAGTCTGAGTGCTCCAGTGCAGAAAGTCTCACACACCCCGACAAAAAAAAAAAGCGCAAGCTCTATAAAACACAAACAGTTCTGAATTATTGCCCCGAGTGCTGGAAGAGATAGCTGATGCTCTTTCGGTAAAATATGGCTACGGCGAACTTTATGAGTTTTACCAAAGGTATTGTTACACGGCTAACGAAAACGGTCAAAGGGTTGACTAGCCAGCGCCGAGAAAACTCATCGGTGCGCCTCCAACGAGTCGGCAACAGCCATTATTTAAAGGCATGAAACGTTTACGATCACAAGCCTCGGCCTCTTGTGAACAAGTTAGTCGGTTACGATTCGTAGCCGTCGTCGTGGTGACGGGAGATGTAATTCTTCGCATTAGCGATCAAGTCGGCGGGAATAGAGCTGAATGTGTGCTCGCAAGCAAAATAAACTGGGTCAAGAAGTGGTTAAAATCATTATACAGAGATACGAAAAGCATCAACGTACAGCTTCCTATTCCTGTCTGCGGCGTCAGCGCATCGTCAACGGTCAACGTGCTTGGAAGTGGTCGAGACGAGTAATCGTCAATGTTTTGCCAATGCGTTGGCAAGGAAAGGAGAAAATTCCGCCGACACAGATATCACGTCAACGCATTTTGGGACAACATTGATGGACTCGCGACATTAATGCGTTGATAGTGCATTGACGAACTTTGCTGTGACCTCAAAAAGTCGACGCATTGCTGATCATGTAATTATACGTTAAGACACATGTTCACTTCAATTGACACGCTTGAATATCACAACCTCTCTCGTGTAGAAAGCTTCAAAACTCTGTCCTCAATATACACTCCGTTTCACGTGTTTACGAACAGGCAGTTTCTTGATTTAATTTTACGAATTTTTTTAAATCCTTTTTTTAATTTATCTACGCAATCCTATTTTCTTAATTGTTTCTACAACATAAACATAATATAGGCTTCTTTCATATTGCATTTGGTTTTTTCCATATTATCGAAGGATTTACAAAATTTCATAAAATTAAATCAAGAAACTACCCATTCGTAAACACGGGTTGGGGCGCATGAGAAAGTCTCAGCTGTGTAGATGTGTGTCATGAAATTAGTCGAATGTATGTGGGAGGGTAATGCATGTGTACGTCCCTGAAACGAGCACTTGACGTATGAGTGGATGTCTTGGAGGGAAATGGTTATCGTATTAGAAAAAGAGAAAATACCTACCTGTGCTGTCAGTTCTCTCATCCACTCCGACCCATTGAGATATTTATGCGAATGGAAAAGTTATTCCAAAGTGCGAAAAGTTCAAATATCTGGGATCCATGATCAACGGCAAATTCTATCGTCGCGTAAGCATAGGTTGAATGAACTGGCGGCAAAACTCAGCCATCTTCTTAGGTATGCCCCTAACGAAAGTTAAGCACTACACCGCAGTTGTACATCCGCCTACATAAGTTCACAATGTTGAAAAGCGCGTACTAAATAATGAGAGAAAATTTTGCGCAGTTGAAATGAAGATGTTTCGCATGACAGCAGGAATAACAAGCTTGATCGAATAAGATGCTTAAAGATCCGATTAAGCTTCAAAGGACCTTTCTCAACGAAAACAGATTGCGACCGGCTCAGTTGGTACTCTCATGTTTAAAGGACGGATCATAAAAACAAAAAGGCAATCAATGTTCCCATATAATCGCGAAAGAGAGGCAGGCCTTAAAACTGCTGGATCCCACAAATGCAACAACAGCAGCTTTTGATTGGCTTCAGAGAGGAAGTTATTCGAGGTCTGTCGATATATTTTGACGTCAAACCGGCGAACCCTGCATTATCGTTATTTATCGCATGTAGTAGCTCTTAGCTAGAATATTTTAAAGCGGAAACACACCATCGAACAAGACTGTCATTCAAAACATATTTCATTCTTGAATGATAGATTCAGTTTTGTTTGACACTAAAACCAAATTAGAACAAATGATCTTCTAAATAGAACACGCCCCGATGTCGCCAGAATTACGGCGATAATCACCGGGCATTGGCCAATTGGAGGCGGCCAAACTAGGTATCCCATTTAACACCCACTGCCGAAGTTGCGGGAATGTAAATGAAAGAGAAACAAATATGGTAAAGTGTCAAAAAATCTCCAATCTATACAAAGAAATCAAGGTGGCTAAGTTGGTTCCTAATGAATATGTCATTTTACAAGCTACGACATCAGATCTATTTCCATGTATTTTCTCAAAATACTCCTGCTCTTCAAACTCGCCTACCTATTTAACTATCTATTTGCATTCATACCCCATCCCCTGCTCAAAACCTTTAACTAATCGAAACAGCTTAAGCTTATCCTAATTGAACTGAAATCTAATATCATCCCGATAATCCTACTTAACAAATCCGCTTCAAAACCTCTACATTTCTATTCAAACAGTTTTCCCTCGAAAATCACAAATATTCATTTTATCACCACGTTAGGGGTTAAATAAATTAAAGTCTGCCAATTAGGATCGTAAATTATTGAGTGACCTACTCTGCCGTTGGTTTGGCGAAATTTCCCCAGATTAATCACATTACTTTCTGAATTGACATTTTTTAACACAAAGTATTTAATTCTTTTTCATTTCTTTCTCATTACAGAAATGAAAAATTCTACACATGCTGCGATGAACCATATTTAGATATAACATTTAATATAACAATGAGACGTAAGACATTATTTTACACTGTCAACTTAATTATTCCCTGTATGGGAATTAGTTTTTTAACAATTTTAGTTTTTTACCTACCATCGGATAGTGGAGAGAAGGTAAGTTATATTCCAATTTTTTTAAAATTAGTGTTCAAACTTATCATCTAACAAACGAAATCCCATCCAGAATTCCACTTATTTATATTTTTAGTTAATGGATTTTCTATTAAGTTTGCTATTTCAACATTCTGAGTATGGTGTATACATTTTTCAATTAAAATTCTAATTGCGTTGCTTGCTTCGTCCTCGTGATTTTGCAATCATCATAACCGCTAAACATTGCGTGTTGAATTCTAAATGCAAGAAAAAATATCTAAATTTTCAGCGTTTTAATATCGATTTGCATTGCAAAATGAAAATAAAGTGCTCGACTGAGTCCAACGAAACTTTCTCGCTTCTATGAGAATTGGTTTCGGATCACATTTACTCATTAGCCATTAGATTTTAATTTTAATTTTAATTTAATTTATTTCATCAATAGAGTACATTCCTCGTATAGACTAATAACAATATGATTTGTTGAATATTAATAGATAATTCATATACATATAGACGAAAAAGAAAAATAAAATAAATAAATAAAGAAAAAGAAAGAACAATAAACAATAAGATTACAATAGTGCAATTATACTAAGTCTGTTTTAAAATTAGAAGACGTTTGTTTTTAAAATCCAACCTGCAACAACTCCTGAACAAATCGATCGAAGTCATTATTGAGTTTGCTTTTTTTTTTTTTTTTTTATAATTTGCGTGCGCTAAAGGGATTTCTTTTTTCTTTAGTGACACAGTACCCTTATAATGGTAAAAACCACAGCGCAGGCATTCAGTTTGTTGGGCAAGTAGCTCCCAGCAATTCATTGCCTATTTTTGGTTGCTACTTACAGAAAGAATAGAAGTACAGGAAAGAAGTTTGGTGCGATGGGATTTTTTTTTCTCAACAGCCTAAATTGCTTTAGGGAGATCAGTTTTTGTTGTGTGTATTCAATTTATAAAAATCATGGCCCTGGTCGGGATTCGAACGCACGACCTGCCAATCACTTAGTGAATACACTACCATCGCACCATTGCCACCTGCCATTTATTGAGTTTGCTTCTTTGATGCAGCTGGCAATATGTTCATTACGAGAAAAATTGGTAGTAAGAAGATCTTCACGAAAGTTAAAATAACTGCGAAGACGACGAGAGCACAGAGGGAAATTGATCATACTAAGCAATTCAGGACACTGTGTTTGATAATGAATTGAATCTCTTATAAACATGACCGAGAAATATTTACGTCGAATACGAAGGGAGTTCAAGTTAATCAAAGAACATCTAGTTTCATAAATAGGTGTGTCAATTCTTCAATTTAACTTGAATATTACGAAACTAGTAAAATTTCGTTGAACCCTTTCAATCCTTTCACAGTAAATATCGTAATACGGGTTCAATATTACACTGCAATATTCGAGGTGGTGTCTAACTAACGATATGTACAGGGTGTAAGGATCAGTAAAATCTTTAGAATTACGTTTGACGAAGCCTAACATGGAGTTGGCTTTGGAGATAATGTAATCAATGTAGTCTTTGAATGTAAGGCGCGAGTCCAGAATAATGCCTAAGTCTTTCTTAGAATACACTCTTTCAAGTTGTGTAGATATTGTGGAGTATCTATACGGAATAGGTACCTTCGATCTAGTAAGAGTGAAGCACTGGCATTTAGAAATATTCAAAAATAGATTGTTCAGGTCACACCACTCAACAACCGCAGCAACATCGGCTTGCAGTAATTCGCAGTCATATTCAGAATTTATAGAACGAAATAATTTAAGGTCGTCCGCAAACAGTAGACATTCGGAATGTTTTATCACACTGGGTAGATCATTAATAAATAAGATGAATAAAAGAGGTCCTATGTGACTGCCTTGTGGAACCGCCGATGTTACCTTTATAGGCACTGAAAGAATATCATCAATTTTTACTAACTGAGTGCGATTCATTAAATAAGATTCCATCCATAACAAAATATTGGAGGAAAATCCAAGAGAAGATAATTTTTGAAAAAGTGTGCTATGACAGACTTTATCGAAGGCTTTCGCGAAATCAGTAAAAATCGCTTCCGTTTGATAGCCACGACTGAAATTTTTTATAACGAAATTGCAAAAAAGAGCTATGTTAGTAGTAGTGGATCTACCAGATATAAACCCGTGTTGGTGATCCGATACCACAGTCCGGATTGAGAATGTAATTTTATTGCAAACAATCTTCTCAAATAATTTGGGGATTGCAGATATCTTGCATATAGGCCTATAATTGCAGACCTTCTGCTTAGGCTCTGATTTATGAATTGGTACTATATGCGAAAGTTTCCAAGCATTCAGAAACATACCGGAGGCGATAGACTTTCTGAAGATAATACATAGAGGTTTAGAGAGAATTCTAGCGCAATTTTTTTTTAAAAATGGGGGCAATCCCATCGGGACCCTCATTTTTACTAGCTGTAAGACTATGTAGAGCTTCCTCAACATCAGTCCTGTAGATACTAACATCAGTAATGTCAATAATTGGGTGGATATATGAGATGTTGGAGGGAACGACATTAATTGGGGAATAGACAGACTTAAAAAAAGAAGCGAAGAAGTTGCACAAGGTTTTTTTATCATCAGATGAGGAGTCTAAGTAGTCTTGTCTTTCTCTTGGAGTTTATAAACTTCCAAAAATACTTACTATTGGACTTTAGATTAGCTTCTGCGGAAATAATATATGATTGAAATAGAAATTTATTAAAGATATTATATTCACGTTCGGAACGCAGATACCATGACTTCAGTAACGGATTACCCATATTTGCTGTGAAACGTTTGTAAGCCTTATTCTTTTTATTTTTCAGATTTGTTAACCTCTTGTTAAATTTCCCAAATTAAAGTCACCGGTGAATAAAATATGTTGCGAGTTCGTTAAGTTCTCAAAAATATAACGCACATTATTTAAATGGAGATTAAACAATTCTATGGGGCTACGAGGCGGTAGATAGCTTACAATAACAAAAAGGTCAAAGTTGAATTCAAATGAAATTTTTACAATTAGCTGGTCTATGTCATAATTAGGTGGAGGAAATAAGCTATTCGATGGCAGTTCGAGTTCGCTACATGAGTAAGTATTGCGAACTGCTATTAAAACACCACCTCCTCTCATTAATCCTGTGGTGTGTAGTGTAGACACCGATCTTTACGAAAAACATTAAAGTACTTAGTATTTAAAAGTTCTGAGGTAAAATGACTACTAGTGAACCAAGTTTCAGTAAATATTAATAAATCGTAGACTGATGATGATGATGATACAAATAACTTATTCATTTTAGATCTCATACCACCAACATTTTGATAGTACAGTGAGTAGTTACATATAGTTCTTGGAGGTTCAGGTTCACTTAATCGTTTTTTGGATTTGTTAATAAAGATGCAGGATCAGGTATGGAAACGTTAGGTTGATCTCTTCGTGGTGAAGGAATATCCGAATTCGCATTTTTCACCCGTTGGACAAATTCATTCACGAGAATCCCTTCCTGGCAGAAGTTATTTAATACAATTTGTTTAAATGTATTTTCAGATACTAACAGTTTAAATGATGCGATACTTCGTGGCTCATTAAACGATTATTTAAAGCAGGATAAACTCGTATCGGTCGAAGACGAAGGTATTTTATGCTTAATGTAATTAAGCACATCATCAACGCTAGTTGCTGCGTCGAGTCTCGAAATAAATATCGATTTACGAGATGGTCTTCTAGCAACTACCAGATTTATAGCGGGTTCTGAGTTATTAGAAGTGATCTCGGAAAAAAACACATTATGTATGTCAATGGTTGTGGTAGAATTGGATCGCAAAGTCCTTATAGGTGCTGTCATGCCATGCCAATCAGTAATAATAATAATAATAATAATGTAAATCAGTATCAGGGCGATCTAAAAGGTCGTGCGGCTGTGAGGTATATGCTGTCTGAATATCGTCCATATTGATTGTAGGATGTTTATGATTAGGATGCCGTTGCCTAGCTTATTATTTTCTAGGTGCCTGTTTGTGTTGATTATCCAGGTTGTAATTAGGTTGTTCGAGTTAGATCAAGTTCGTAGTGATAATATTGCTGTGGCTGTTCTAATGTGAGTAGTTGTTGTTGTGGTTGAAGTATTCTTTGCTGTTTCTGTGGTTGTTTTGGAAGTGGTTTAAGTAGTTGTTGTTGTTTAATTATTTCCTGTAGCTGTTGCTGTGATTCTTTTAATTCATTCTGCTGGGCCACTATAAGCTTCTGGTGCTCACTGATAGGCTGTTGATTGTGTAGCAGACGATCAATATTATCAAAACCCTCCATCATTTTTTGTTTATTTTCCGGATCGAAAACAAGTTAGCCTGGTATGCCTAGGATCACACCGAACGACGTATGTGGTATTTCAGAATAAGACCAATAAAAGCAAATCATTTATTTAATTTAAAACTTTATTAGAAGAAACATACACACTATTTAGTTTAACTTTATTTTAGATTCATCTTCAATGTTGAAGGATAGATACGAATGGTTAATAGACATAATATTAAATAACTATTATTACAAAGGAAGCAAAGCGCGTGCGACTCTGGCAAATACTCTAAGGCAACTCAACTAACCAAAGGTTTTTTCTTTCAATCTCGTTTGGTCAGCAGTGTGACATTAAGCTTCTCTTAAAAATATTCCACTGACAACGAAAAGTGGAATACTTCAGTATTTTAATATTTCACTTTCATATTCCACTTGGTAATACAACTAAAATAAATAAAATTCAATTAAAGACAAGATTATAAAAAAACACAAATTAACTTTTTTTTTCAAAAATAAAATATCCGTTTAAAGTTTTGAAGTCCATTTGTTCATCTTTTTCCTGTATAATATACAAATGCACATTTGAATAGTCTTATGTAATTTACTTTTTGATGAATAGATCCATTCTCAATTCGTTGAATAAAACACAATGAAATGACAATGCGTAACATCACAAGTTAGAAATACACTGGCGATCACAAGGATGAGGCCATATATTTTGCAATCGATTTTCAGTCTTTATACCTGTTGGAAATTTTATACCCAGAAACTTTTACTACCTGTGAACAGGTACATATTTTTTCAAATTAAGGGGGAAAATAAGAAACGACCGCCGGAATTTCCCAACACCAACAATGAACTACTTGAAAAGCGTATAAAAAGATGCGCCACTAGGATAAGGCCTTTGCGGATATTTCAACGTTTTGTTAAGAATATTTAAAAAAGCGTTGAAAAGAACTGTTTTTATTTATTTAAAAAAAAGGGTTCCGGAAAGACTTTGACAGAGACAAGAAGAGGAAAAATAGATGCTTTCAAGGAGTTAGGACTCTCAGTCCGAGAAATTGCAAGGAGGCTAAATAGAAGTAAGACAGCTGTAAACAGTTATCTTGCGGATCCACAACGCTATGGGAGAAATCAAAAAGGATGCACGGCAGAAGCATTAACATTGCGAGAAAAGCGGGTTATTCTACGACTTGCCTCAAATTCTACTCTACCAGTGACCAAAATAAGGTCCAACAGCGGAGTATCAGCCAGCATAGCCAAGGTTCGATGGATAATACGAAAAAGTAGTACTATACAGAGAAGGAAACTTAAAAAGAAACCTGTTTTGAGGCAAGTACACAAGGAGCATCGTATGAATTTTGCAAGAGAACAGTCGCTTGGAGCAGTCTTTTTGGATGAAAAAAAGTTTAACCTTGAACCATCGGGGCGGTTACAAATTCTATTTCCTTGATCTAAGAAAGGCGGAACTTATTTTGGCAAGACATCACAGCCGTACATCAGGTGTAATGGTGTGGGGAGCTATGACCCACTATGGCACAATCGAGTTGGAGTTTTTGTCTACAGCAATGAATGGAAACACTGCAAATGTTTGCTGTAACGGTCATTTCCAAAAGTGAAAAACATTTTCGGACCCCTTTCTTGGATATTTCAACAAGACAATGACCCTTTCCACACTTCCAGGGTTGTTAGAAGTTGGATTCAATCATAAGACGTGGAACTTTAGCCATGGCCCTATTCACCGGACTTAAATATAATCGAAAATTTTTGGCAAAAGTTTCTGGATATAACACTTCCAACAGGTATAAAGACTGAAAATCGATTGCAAAATGTATGGCCTCGTCCTTGTGATCCCCAGTGTAAGTGCTTACACAAACTAGGAACCTGCATAGAAAAAAAGCCTGTTACTATACTTCGGTTACTTCAAGCGCAAATAAAAAACATAGGGACGGGCTACAGTCCGCTTGGGCGAACTGTTGGATACCCTATTCTTATTCCTATCCCTCATAAGTGGGCGTGACAAAAGTCTAAGTATGGTTGAATTGTTAAGAACGCTCTACATATTTTGTTATATAACATTTAAAGGATTTTATCAAAAAAAAAACGCTCCCTAGCTCAAACTTGGGTGTTTCAATAAAATTGTTTTATTTAATTGTGGGCGTGTCAGTAGGCGGATTTAAAAAAAATTAACACATGAGCATAAAGGGCCCCTAGAGAGTATATATTATAAATTTCAGCTCCCTAGCTTACTTTGAATTTTCAAAAAAAAAAAAAAAAAATGTGGGCGGAAATTTCAGCTTTCTAGCTCAAAATTCGATTTTTTCCAAAATTTTGTTTTTTTGAGTTTGTGGGCGTGTCTGTGGGCGGATTTCAAAAATTCGTAAACTTGATTATTTCGGGACCCTAGAGAGTATATGGTTAAAATTTCAGCTCTCTAGGTCCAGTTTAAAGGCCTAATTTTTGCCGACGGACGGACGGACGGACGGACGTGGCTAGATCGACATTACTATCGATGCTGATCATAAATATAGTAACTTTTAGGGGTCTACGGGCAATATTAAGGTATGCTACAAACTATGCGTCAAAATTAATATACCCCTAGAATAGGGTATAATAATTTAGTGCACCAGAGCTCAAAGCTTCCTGAATTTTGCGATTTAAAAGGAATAAAATTAAGAATTTTATTTTAATTCATATAAAATATATTTCTCTTCAAATATTCCTCTTGCAGAAAAAAATACTTTTATATGCGATTATTTTTCGGAAAAACTGTATTCTCTGCAGCTCTAAATAATAACTAAAGGGTCTTTCAATAGCGACTTGAGAATTTCAAACTTTCACTGTAAACGCACTCTTAAACCGATTACCGAACTGGCAATCTCAATATGTATATTGAGTAAAATCAATATTTTTATCGTGGTTGAGTACACGAAGGAACAACGTTTACAAATAATTAAAATTTACTACCGAAATTCCGAGTCGGTGGTCGCAACTTTAAGAGCCTTAACCCCAATTTTCGGCCGTAATTCTCGTCCCAGTAGACAAGCAATTCACAGTCTGGTGAACAAATTTGAGTTAAAATATTCGCTGCTTGATATTTCCTTGCCAGAGAGAGTACGTTTTGCCCGAGGTGTAGAGAATATTGCTGCCGTAGAGGCGTCCGTCGCAAACCAGCCAAATTAGTCAATTTCACGGCGTTCTCAAAAATTTGGTCTCTCCCAGACCACATTATGGAGAATTTTGCTTAAGAATCTTGGCCTACACCCTTACAAGATCAAGCTGACTCAAGAACTAAAGCCACTTGATCATATGAAGCGACGTATGTTTTCGAATTGGAAGAAAATGAAGAATTTCATCGCAAAATCATCTTCGGCGATGAAGCGCATTTTTTGGTTAAAGGGCTTCGTCAATAAGCAAAATATGCATTACTGGACAGGTGGGAACCCTTATGTGCTTCATAAAACAGCACTTCATTCGCAAAAAGTCACTGTTTGGTGCGTTTTCATTCCGGTGGCGTCATTGGGCCGTGGTTTTTCGTCGTCACATTACAGTAAATGGTATTCGCTACAGAGTCATGTTAGAAAGTTATTTCTTTGAGCAATTGCATGAATTGGACATCAGTGATATGTGGTTGCAACAAGACGGTGCCAAAAGCCACAAGCGGGTCCAGCAATCGAGTTATTGAAGTCTCAGTTCGGTGAACGTGTTATATCGAGAAACGGACCCGCCTAACTCCTCTACACTTTTTATATGGGGTTGCATTATGTAGAGCTGATTTATTGAGATGGCTCAAACCTTGAGAAATATACTTTAATGCAAAAACCGAAAGGATGTATTAAATAAAATAAGATTTATTAAATGCTTTAAACAAGAACGAGTTAGCTTACTTCAAGTATTAAAATCGAATAAAAAGAAGAAGTCAAGTCAGAATGACAGACAGAAAGAAAACAGAAAATGTTTGTATGTATATGTTGGTAGGTAAGCATGGGCACGAATTGGCAGGGATGTCCAACACATTAAATCATTGGTCTGTACCAACAAGCCGGCGACGTTAGAGGAGCTCGGAGCCAATAATGAATGAGAAATAGCGGTAGTCAAAATGTGCGGCGAGTCATCGAAAATTGTGTTAAAAGTATCGACCGCTGCATACATTCCCATGGTGGACATATGAACGGAGTCAAATTTCATTCATAAATGTTTTTATAGTAATTCAAACCAATACATTTTTTTTTAAGATATCTCAAGTACTTTGTATTTTACTTAAAAAAGAAGTTGTCTAGCTAAACCTAACCTAACTTAACCTTACTGCAAGACCCTGAAAGTCGAATCGGTGCGTATGGCGCCGTCCGAAACTAAGCGAATTCAAAGAACTTGTATTGTGTGTATTGATTTCTCCGTTTCGTTTAAGTTTGGTTCCCCTCCAGTAACGTCCGAAAACAGCGACCACATCCACACTTTACGTACGCAAATTTGATAAGCAGTTTTTTGTATTGCAAAACACAGTATGGGTTACCTAAGCAAATGATAGGTGGAAGGGAGCGATCGACATAACTTTTTGAATCATGTTACAAACTGTGAATCAAAATTAATATACCCTTAGGTCGACGCGCAAGACCGGTGTTACGATCGGCCGGCTAGTCTGATTTTGAATCTGTGTTTGGATACAGAATTTTTAATCGGCTTTGCGCGACTAGCCTTAGGATAGTGTATCAAAATGGCCGTGAAATATAAGCTCGAAAGCCCCAAATACTATTATTGAACATGCATATTTGTTCTTAATGTCAATATAGGTTAGAATATATCAAATTTCTTTGAAATTACTTTACCTCTTTTTGAGATATAGCCGTTTTTCTAAGTAACCGTTAATCGAGTCGTTTATTAAAAACTAAATAAGCTTACACTCACTACAAGTATTCAGATTAAGCCATTTTTGAGAAAAGAAGTCGTGGTAACAAAAAGGCACAACAAGAAACAAGTGCTAATTGGGTTCAAGCCGAACCGCCACCTCTACCTATGGCAATTAAGTTATTTAAAATGAAAGAACTCTACGGTATATTAGCTCACAAGCCCCAAATACATACAAAGTAAAAAGAAAATTCGTCCACCATATGTGGCAGGAGCCTTGGTCACAGACAAACAGACGGACAACCGACAGACGAATATGCCGGACACACTTTATAATATACATATATCTATAGTCAGTCGCAATATCATTTATTATACCTACCCAGTCTAAGTTCGAAATTTCAGTACGATTGCAATATCTTTCTCTTTAGTAAACAAGAGTTTACGACAGAATAAAAAATGTACCAACCGACATATGATGCTTTGCGGCTTCATTATGTTTATAAAGCGCAATTTTTTTTCTCTAATTACCAAACATACAAAATGTATATGTATCTTAACAGGAAGCGTGGATCCATTCTGACCTCGAGATGTACTCGATGCAAATGGAAAATGAGATATTCCCAGTAGTGCTAGGAAAAGGTTAATAAAGCAATCCTACTTGGCGATGTGTAAAACTTGAAAATCTCATCAATGCGTGCATGTAGCAAGTGTGTATAGAAAGCGACTAATCCCTATCTATAGATAGACAGATACAAGTTTTTGAGCGAGGGAATGAAAGCGTCCTCTAAAGAAAAATATAATTTACTCCTGCAAAAAGGATATGGGAAAAGCTATTGCGGATATGGTGTTCTTCTTATCTCATTGCAACTTCCCGTGACTTTGCGCATCAAAAATCGATTAAATATTTTATTTACACCGCATCAGCGCGCATACTACTCGAAAGTGGGAGTAGAGTAATATAACTGAATCTATTCATTATCCATATGTGGTGGATGTAAGATCATCCAAGGCATCCGCTGGCTGTGTAGATTTATGGGTTTGTTACGAAAAATAAATCGGATGGAGGTTAGGGATTTCATGTAAGCGCTAGGGAGGACAACTTCCATTAATGGACTTCTCCTCGGGATAAGGTGTGTTTCTGCTCTTGGCGGTTGTTAATGGAGAAATTGAATATCGTGGCGACGGTATCTATGTGTTCGTATTCAGAAAATTGCATGTAAACTTGAGGAAAATATATTATATATGCTGAGAGAAACATTTGCGATACCCCGATACGGAGTGGCTAAATTGAGAAGACACTAGGACGAATTTGTTCCGGCCAACTGTGGGTTTGTTAAAGTTCACACTGTCACCGAAGATGGCATCCATTAAATCGAGGGATTGATTGATTGGGTTCGTATTTTTTGGTATTATATGGTCGGCACCAAGATGTAATATCAGTCTCGCCATTCGTAATCTTTCTTTTACGAATTTACGATGGCTGTCTAAAATATATACATTTCTGAATGACTTTCAGTTTTACACCAAAACAACTACCTTTGATGGAAGCATTTTGCTGGTATTCTGCTGGAAACTACTGTTTATGTTGAAAAACTACGTCCTTCCTTTACCAAATAGATCAAATTGCTTCTGATAACAGGCATGCTTCAAATATTCGTGCTGTTCGAGGATTTCGAATAGCTGTTCTTGACTCAAATAACAAAAAAGCTTCCATTACTTTTATTTTCATATTTTCTCTCAACCTGCTCTCTCGCTTCCAATTTTGTGTTCACAATTTCTAAAGGCTAATTGTTAAACAGCTTTCAGGTTTCTGTAGTTTTCCTATAATTCTAGCTTAAACTTACGCCGTGAATCGTTGTTAGGTTATAGTTCACTTAAAGCTTCAAAACAAAAGCGATCTCATCTTGTATGAACTGTATAGGCATATCCCAACTTAATGCCGTATATAAGGTTCTATCAAACGTGTTGTGTGAACTTCTCAAGAGGTTTCTGACAGAAGAGCTTACATTTTTGGAAAATGGAAGGTTGATTTGATGTAGGATTAAGCTTTAGTTGCTGAATTTGTTGATGGCGACATCTTTACTTTAATAGAGAAACAATACGTTCAAAAAGTTGAACTTGCCGAAACGTTCGCATTTCTTACGCAAACAGATAGCATTCATCGTCAGAACCTCTTCTTAGCTAGGACCGAATTCGAAATCCCGGCAAAGCTTGTCCAGCCAATGTGCAATATGGAAGTTGCTTTTCTTAACTATTCCAGACTTGCCCAGCAAATCATCAATTAGAGATTGTGCCGGTGCAGGACAAAAATAGAAGAAAAGAAACCGAGAAGTTCACAGCGTTGTTTATTCCCTGTTACCACATGCAACTACGTTGCTGCTGCTTTTACTTGGATATTACATTTGCCGTTTGATTATCACGCGTGCACTTGTAATGTTCGGGTAGGGGAAGCATCTGGCGAATAGCGGGTCGTTTCAAGGCAAATTTTCTTAGTAAACCAAATCAAGTTATCGTTTGGGCATACCACCTGCGGTGATTTGTTTTGGAAAAATAATGTATGATCTCCAGTTCACGGCTCTGCTTAGGTTACGTTGGAGTTTTGTTTTTTTTATGTTTGTCTGTTGTAATGTCAAAGAAATTTAGATTAGATTTGAGTAAAATTTGTGGGCTAAGGCAAATCTTTTTCGTTGTACGCCCACATCTCCCAAAACAAACCAGCTGTTTTGGCACATCTGATTCAACAGAAATTGGCCTGGACAACGTTCCTATCAGGAATTTAATCTCATTTGGGTGAAAGTTAAAGTCAGTTGGGAACTACTCCACTACTGTTTCATTTCATTAAAAGAATCACTAATCTGTATATACACAATACACGCCTTTACGTTGTACAGACCATTGTGTCATATCAGCGAAGTTCTCATACTCCAACGACAAACTCCAAAATAAACCGTAGGGCAATGCGAAAAAGCCAAACTGGAAAAATTAAACGGTTTCCTTAGGAGTTTTAACTGGTCTTTTTGCTCCCTCGACAGCGATCTGGACGTTTGTTCAAAACATCGAGAATTCGGCCTCGTCTTCTATTCCAATATTCGTTTATAGTGCTGTCAGCTCTTTAGATAATACCAATCTGCTGCTCACTTCGCCCCCTGTACTGGAGCGCGCAGAACACACCATGGCACCAATCCATTTTCGCAATGGAACAGTTTCAAGAGTAGTTCAATATCTCAACAAACACAAATCCGCTGGTCGAGATGTTTTTTCTCCCACCATTCTGAAGAGGTGTTCTTCCACGCTGGCAAAACCACTGAGTAAGCTTTTCTATCTATCCAGGTCTTTAGAGCTCTATCTGAGAAGTTGGAAAACAGTATTTGTCCAGCCGGTCCCTAAAAAGGGCGAATCTTCTTCCCCCTCCTCCTACCGACCGATTGTACGTAAGTACCTTCTTTCCAAGGTCATGAAAACGCTTATTTCAGCTTATGAAATATGTTGAATACCGAAAACGTCTTAATGACCGGCAGTATGGTGTTCGCAGCATCAGCGCAGGTGGTTATTTGATGACATATCTAACCGAAATGTGGAGTCAATCTCTTCACCATAGTGGTGAAAGTAAGATCATTGAGCTTGATATTTTAAAGGCATTTGGCAGAGTTTGGCATCAAGCTCTTTTGTCCAAAATGCGTGCATTTGGAATCGGTGATGCTCTTCTTTTATCGGTTAGAAATTATCTTTTGGACTCTTCAATTCAAGTTGTTTTGGATTGTTTCAAGTCTGCAACCCAACAAATAAGTTCTGGTGTTCCCCAAGGCTCTGTTCTGTCTCCGAGTCTCTTTATCATTTTTATACCCTATTCTAAGGGTATATTAATTTTGACGCATAGTTTGTAACATACCTTAATATTGCCAGTAGACCCCTAAAAGTTACTATATTTATGATCAGCATCGATAGTAATGTTGATCTAGCCATGTCCGTCCGCCCGTCGGCAAAAATTAGGCCTTTAAACTGGGCCTAGAGAGCTGAAATTTTAACCATATACTCTCTAGGGTTCCGAAATAATCAAGTTTACGAATTTTTGAAATCCGCCCACAGACACGCCCACAAAATCAAAAAAAAAAACAAAATTTTGGGAAAAAATTGAATTTTGAGCTAGAAAGCTGAAATTTTGTATATATAATCTATGGCTCCTAAAACTGCTCGGGGTATAAAATTTTCAAAATCCGCCCATTGACACGCCCACAAATAAATAAAACAATTTTATTGAAAAACCAAAATTTGAGCTAGGGAGCTGAAATTTATAATACATACTCTCTAGGGGCCCTTTAAGCTCTTGTGTAAATATTTTCAAAATCCGCCCACTGACACGCCCACAATTAAAAAAAAAACTTTTTTTGAAAATCCAAAGTTTGAGCTATGGAGCTGAAATTTATAATATATACTCTCTAGGGGCCCTTTATGCTCATGTGTTAATTTTTTTTTAAATCCGGCTACTGACACGCCCACAATTAAATAAAACAATTTTATTGAAACACCCATGTTTGAGCTAGGGACCGTTTTTTTTCGATAAAATCCTTTAAATGTTATATAACAAAATATGTAGAGCGTTCTTAACAATTCAACCATACTTAGACTTTTGTCACGCCCACTTATGAGGGATAGGAATAAGAATAGGGTATCCAACAGTTCGCCCAAGCAGACTGTAGCCCGTCCCTATGTTTTTTAATTAACTTTTTAATTAACATTTAAATCCAACATGCATCGGCATTTCCCTTTCTCTCCCCAATCCAAATTTCACCTCTGCCCGCCCTGTGTAACTATTTACATGACAAGGGTACACTAAAATCCCTTGTGCGCGTGCAAATTATACAAAAAAAATGTTACTACTTCAATCTTGTTTCAGGAGCAGATAGGCGCATATCAAAAGCCTGATAGACGTCGAGACATAGAACATTTTTTTCTCCTCTAGGGCTTTTTCAATTACATTGGTTATTCTGTAAACCTGGTTGATTGTAGAGTGCTTAGTCCGAATCCGAACTGCTGATCAGGTATTAATCGACGTTCTTCGATAATCGGATGTAGGCGCTTTAACAAAAGTTTTTCGAATACCTTCGACATTATCGGTAAGAGCGATATTGGCCTATATGATTTTTTGTCATTTAGTGGTTTACCGGGCTTTGGAACCATTATAACTTCAGATACCTCCCATTGTCGTGGAACGTACAATAACCTGATCGATGCATTTATAAGATAGGCAAACTTGATTAAAGCTTTCCTAGGTAACTCTTTAAGAACCTGTCCTGTGATTAAGTCATATCGAGGAACTTTGTTAAATTTTATTTTCTCTATTTCGAAGCGTAGTTCGGGTAGCGATACACTTTTTATTCTATAATTGTCAGGTGCCACGGTTAGGAAAGGAAATTCGAGCAACGTTGACCCTCAAATGGTTTAAATGTTTCTTCCAGATGTTCGGCAAATATTTCGGCTTTTTCCTTGTCACTCTTCGCCCATTCTCCATTGATTTTCCTGATGGGTGGCGCTTTCGTTTTTGGTTTTTTAATGCCTTTCATGGTTATCCAGAGCGAGTAATTTGTAATTTTATCCGCAGTTAGGCTTCCAAGATGTGTAGAAATTTCACGATTTTTAAAGTCTCAAATTTCTCTCTTAAGTTTACTACAAAGGTAGTTAAGAATGGTTTTATCCTATGGAGGGCGAGATTGTTGCCATCTTTTGCGCGCTCTCCTTTTCTTCTTTAACAATTGAGTGATTTCCAATGGATATTTTATTTCGCAATTTGTGACAATTGTATGGCATCAATAAATTGATCGACTTCGTCCTCAAGCTCCTGGGGTGTTCGAAGGGACACTTTGAGATCGATTTTACTTTCACAGTATTTTTTTAAAGGATTCCCAGTTTGTTTTCATGTTGGTTAGTCTGGGCGGACCTTCTTTTTTTCGTAGACAGCCGTTAATTGTCAAAATGACCGATAAATGATCAGAAGAAAGATCGAAGCATTCCTCAACTACAATAGAGTTTCCCGACAACCCTTTCGTGATGAAGAAATCGATGAGGTCTGGTGTTTTTGCCGTATCCGAGGGCCAGTACGTCGGTTTACCTGAGGAATGAAAGTCTACCCCCAATTCCATACCGGCTTCGCAAAGAACTCTACCTTTTGCTAAAATGCATCTCGAGCCCCAGAAGGTATGTTTTGCATTAAAGTCACCTCCGATGACGAAATTGCGTCCAAGTGAGTCAAAGATACTTATAAAATCGCTTCTTTCCATCATTGCACGTGGAATTCGATAGATAGCTGCAAAGTCATATTTTATGTGTTTAATATTATGCTTACCGTGCTTAATTGCAGTTTGTCAAGCTCAACTGTTGCACTAATTGAGTTTTCAATGGTATTTTTGATCAAGATTGAGAGGTAAGATGAAACTAATCTAGAAATTCATCAAGTACAGATATACAGTCAGATCCACCTCCGTTTTTAGAAAGTCATGGTACCAAAGGTATTGTCTTATGTTACCCTGGAAAGGATTGTGGGAGAAGAAATCTGGTTTATATTAGAGCCCACTTCACCCTTCCTTTTTTCTAGCCATATAAATGACCTTAAGAAGTAAGTATGACTAGCTTTTGGATCTGAAGAGATTTTAGAAAAAATTCTGTGATGATGTGTGGCAGTTTACTGGCAGAATGTGTAAGCTAAAAAAACCTTTTATTCTGCCAGTAATTTTTTTTAATTGGGTTAAGCGCCTTTGCAAATGTATCAACGTACATAATACTCGTATGTATGCTGATGATGTGTTCAAAGCATCACAGCAGTTCTTCAGTTGAGCGGCAATTCTTCACCTTAAATGGAATAAAAACAAGAGACAAGAGCAGACATTGTTCAACATCTAACGTTTACAAAAGAGCTGAATAAAAATTATGCGTTTGAGGGATATGATCAACTTTTCACATTATTACTTATTAAAAAATCCTCATGGAATTCCATGCTATAAAAGGCATATCAATATATTACGTAATCCCTACAAAGAAATTCACTAAAATTAAAATGGGCTAAGAACATAATTTATTATTTTTTTTATTTTATTAAGGAATTACTTGTTACTCTAGAAAAATATATATTTCCCTTTTCACCGGCTTTTGCCCACGAATACGTCTTCGTGGACTTAAATTCAAACCAAGTTGAAAACCCGTCAAAACCACGGTGAATAACAGCACGAGCTATAGATTTCGGATTAGATTTAAATAAATAAAAAAAAAAAAAAAAACGATAACTACCATATACAGTGCTTTTGACAATGCGACTTTTGACAGCATGTGCAGCTCTGCCAGGCAACACGGCATAGACGAATCATTGGTCCTGTGGATTAAAGCACGCAACGTTGGTTGCGGATGCAGATTGTGGCCGTTATGTTATGGCGGGCGTAATCAGAGTCATTGCGATTTTTTTTTTTTTAAAAAACATTTCTTTTGAATAGGATTAGTCAAAAACGACTTTGTTGTTTTTTTAGGAAGAGTTAATTACTTGACTAATGCTTGACTTATGCCCTTTATCAAACCTTGGACGATGTACACGTAGTGCAATAATTAGTCAGAATGCCCGTGATAATCAAACGCAAGAGGAACGTGCAGAAGAAAATGAAGGAGACCAGTCGTCAATGTAGACTTGAATCGTGCTGCTTTCGAATACGATTCCGCAATCGCCTTTGAAGTTTCAATCGGAAACCCCCGGCTTATGCTGCGCTGGTGGCAAGGTGAATTTTCCCGTTTTGACTCATCCGCCAGAGCCCTTGTATTCGTTTCTCTATGGAAATAAAATCCAATCAAAAGATTTCCTGGCGAATACACAAAAATATAACGGATGCTTTTAAACGACGTTGGAGCCGAAGTTCTTGATCAACCCGGCTACAATCCGAGTTTTAAGGTAATGACGTCTCATTATTATCAAACCGAACAATTTTTCTCATTTTTTCGAAATTGCTTCCAAACATTCAGAAGGGCAAATTCACCTCGTTACCACCAGAAAACGAAGATCATAAGTTCCTTCAGATCTATTTCATTGGTGATTCGGCAACTGAACTAGATCATCGTTGTGCAATTTTTACTGCGACTAAACGTGAAATGATCCAACTATTGCAAAATCTTCTCCATGAGCATAATGGTTTGGTCAGATTGTTCAAAACCGCATTGGATACAATGCATTCTGGCGACCACAAAATCATTTTCAGAGCAGACAAAAGACCCGCTGGAGATCATGTAAGACTATTCAATGCTCCCATTATCAATGAAGTTGCAGCGGTGATTGTTGGCGAGAATGTGGAATCACGCAATATGGTTCTCAAGCGTCGGGATGGTGGACAATTGCAGCACGTGTACGAGACTCGTCGATCATATGTTGTACTTCAATAACCGTTGATGTTCTGTCGTGGAGAGGATGGCTATCGCTTCAATATAAAGATGGTCAATCCAACGACAGGTTTGTTTACAAGTCATGACTTCTTTTTCATTCTACAACTAAGTTCGAATTCATATTTCAGGAGAAGAAACGAATAAGAAGGTCAGCTCAATGAATTTGTATACGTAACGAATGCTGATTCGGCAAGTATCTGTAAACAATCATCTGTTGAGATATCGCCAGTTGTTTCAACAATACTGCGTCGACATGTACGTTTCATTCTGACAACGGCAGATCAATCGTGATGAAAGTGAAAGGAAACGATGTCGTCTCTTTAACCATTGAATCGTTCCATATCGTTCGCTTTCGTCAAACACGTTCTCAACCCAACGCAATGTTGAGTACTCCAACTCCATCAAATCCATCAAATGCGTTTGCAATTATGTGAACAAAGGGAGCGACATGGCGGTGTTTTTCGAATTGACGAAATTTCAACTTGGACGTTACGTGAGTTGTAACGAGACAATCATTTCCGAGTCATGAACGTCACCCGACTGTCGTACATTTGGCAGTTCACTTGGAGAGCCGCCAGCGTGTCTACTTTACGGACGCGAATGCAGCACAAAGAGCAGAACGACCACCAGTGGCAACATTGACAAATTTCCTTTCAACATACGAAAGCGATCCGTTCGCAATTTATTCGGAAATGCCACGCTATTATACATGGAACGCTGCATCGAAGAAGTTTCAAAGCCGAAAGAAATGTGATGCTGCTGCTGTCTTCGCTGATGTCTATTCGACTGATGCACTCGGAAGAAAGGCTTGCCAACGTTTGAATTTGCTAGAAAACCATACACATTGTACACACGAATCAAATTCGTACATTCTTTGTGCTCATCATAGCCACATGTCATCCGTCGAACCAGACCGCATTGTGGGACAAATACAAGGACGAGATGACTGGCGACATTTTGCACAGAGTTCGCACGACAACTTCGAATTTCTATCTTACGAGATGCGCAACGAAGCGTTAGTTCTGATCGAAGTCATGTGCGTGCTCATGTGCGCCAGTTTGCTGTCGACATTGGGAATGCCAAATCGTTCAATGCAGGATGCATTCAATCGCGAATTGCAACGGGAGCAAGACTATGCACAAAGTTGTTGACGATGGAACGGAAGGCATTTACTTTCTCGATGCTCTTGGTGGGACAGGCAAGACATTCGTCATTTCGTTGATTCTGGCAAGAATTCGGTCAAGATCTCAAATTGCGTTGGCCGTTGCATCCTCTGGCATTGCTGACACATTGTTGGAAGGCGGTCGAACTGCACATTCCGCTTTGAAGCTGCCGATGAATCTTCTCACGGTTGACATGCCAACTTGGACAATGACCAAGAATTTGGCAACAACGAAATTGATGCGAGAATGCAAAATCATCATTTGGGATGAATGCACGATGGCGCATAAACGAGCTTTGGAGGCAGTTGACCGAACGATGAAGGATTTACGAGGTGATTCGGGACTATTTGGTTGGGCTATGATATTGCTCTCCGGAGATTTTCATCAAACGCTTTCCGTCATCCTGAAATCTACTGCTGCCGATGAACTTAATGCATGCCTGAAATCGTCGTCTTTCTGGCGGCATGTCAAGAAGTTGAAATTGACCACGAACATGATAGCCGCATTGCAGAACGAACCATCGGCTACTGAATTCTCAAGACAACTGCTAGCGCTTAGCAATGGCTAAATTCCTGTTGATGTTTCGACTGGATTGATATCGTTCCCGGCAAATTTTTGCCAATTCACATCGTCGAAGCAGGAACTCATCATCATCATCAAATTGTTACCCGGCATTGCACAAAATTATAAAAATCTCGATTAGATTAGCGAAGAGGCAATACTAACAGCGAAGAATAAGGTAGTCGATAGCTTGAATTTCATTATTCAAATTCAAATCGCTGGAGAACTGCATTAGTACTCAATCCGTTGACAGCGTGACCGATGAGAACGAAGCGACCAACTATCCGGCGAAATTTTTTTGAACTCTCTTGATGTGCCAGAAACTCCGCGCAGTTAAAGGTGCGATCGATCATAATCATGTTGCGGAATCTGAATCATCCGATATTGTAGAACGGTATGCGGCTCTCCGTCAAGAAACTGATGAACAATGTCATTCAAGCGACGATCATCAAGGGCAAATTCAAAGGAGATTAAGTTCTTATCCCACGAATTCCTATATTCCAACAGATTTTTCATTCCAATTCAAGCGGATTCAGGTCTCCGTTCAATTGGCTTTTGCGATGACAGTCAATCAATCGTAAGGCCAATCGTTGGAAGTCTATGGGATTAATCTCGAATTTCCCTGTTTTTCGAACGATCAGTTGTACTTTGCCTGTTCGCGTGTTAACAAACTGTCTGCGTTGGCTGTTTTTGCGCCGGAAAACAAATCGAAAAACATTTTTTATCATATCGCTCTCTACTGATTTCGATTCCATTCAAATAAATCACATTGAAATTTTAACTATCTGTGTTTTATTATCACTCTGGACTTTATCTGAAGGCGTTAAATAGGGGCGAGACAAAGTTCACCGGGCCGCCATGGTACTCGTATCATGGGATATGTACTTTCTTTAAGTTCACTTTTAGTCATTGAAGCCCTTAAAGTACCTATGCGCAAGGGTTTCTAACAATGTATATTTCAAATGAACTCCAATTTTCTTAATAACATTGCAGATAGCCTTTAAAAAGTTTAGCACTACTTTTCGAGTCTTTCAGTGACAAAAAACTATAAAATTAAGCGTATGGTTGGGTATCAGACTCGTATTTAGAGTTTTCAAAACTAATATTCACTTTCTTTCGAAGTACGAATACTAATTTTACTTTATTAATTTTCCAATTTTGTGCTTTCGTCCTAATTTACCTTTTCCAATTCCTATGAAATGAGCCTTCATCGCGTACTTTGATCAACTTTTAAATTACTTTTTCGTTTGTCATATTTGAAACAAAAAGAAAAGTTTTTCACTTGAACTAACTCTAACCATGAATTTCCAATATTCAGTTTCTCATCATTCTTCTTTTTCTTCTTTTTCCAGGTATCATTAAGCATATCTATCCTGCTCTCGCTGACTGTGTTCTTCTTGCTGTTGGCGGAAATTATACCCCCAACGTCTTTAGTTGTTCCGTTATTAGGAAAATTCGTACTATTTACAATGATTCTCGATACATTCAGGTAAGTGAAGGTTTCTTCTTCTTCTTTTTTCTATTTATTCTCAAACAATGAGAGAATATTTAGATGCCTGACCGACCAAATGGAATAGCTCTTGGCTTTGGGTATCTTAGATACATTGGCAATTCAAAGAAACCGCTCATTAAAGATGCCGTGCCAAAAAACCACCACAGGAATTACGTTCCTTCTTTTCTTCTCTTTTTTGTTGAAAAGTTCATTGAAAATATTTGCGTAGTATTTGGGGCGAATGAAAGGTAGTTTGACCGCCGTTCTCGCTACCATCTAAACAGAACTTTTTGCAGGCTTTAAATTTAATTTTGTGTTCAACGTTTAAATTTTAATACAAAGCTGTTGTGTGGAAATGAGGGCTTTCATTTGATGGTGGTCTTTTGGACTTGAAAATTTATTGGTTTGTTTCTTTTGTATTATCCTTGGATGATTGAATTATTGTAAGCGGTTGAATAAATGTGGAAAGGTATGACCGGAGGTCGTGTTGTGGACTCGTGTCTTTCCCCACGAACATTGAATTCTTAATTAGGATATGGGCTAGGTTGGGTTTATTTGGGAGTAAAACGTGCTCCCAACTCGGTAATTGTGAATGTGTCAGAAACAATAAAAATAAAAGAAAATGTTACCTTACGGTAATACAGGTTTATATTAGTCGTGTTTTGGTGAAAGGTGTATATCCAGCTCAGCTGCATTTAACACGTAAACAATAACAAAAAGGAGTGCTGACGATAAAGAGGTCATCAGTCGAGGACTGAAACGGAGTGAACATAAAGTGTTGATGCCATGAAGCGACTAGATGGCGGTAAAATAAGTTGGGAGCAAAAATATTCCGATTGTTATGCAGAGATAGTGGATGTGTTCGTCGATTAAACAAAAAAAAAACCTCACAATCCACAAAAAAAAATTATGCGAAGAATATTTAAAAAAAAAGAAAATTTGCAAAAATAAGCATCCTTTCTTTTCCTTGCTGTCAAACACAAAGGATTTTATGATGTTCAAAAATCTTTAAAAAAATACGTTTGGATTTGCATCCTTGCTTTAGTAATAATCCAAATCTCACTCAATTTTAAGGATATACTCGCAGTCTGTGTACTTTAAACAAAGACTGCGAGCACATCCTTAAAAATGAAAAGTGAATATAGAATACGATCTAGTTGTTTTTATTGTAAAATTATGCTGAGCTAGCTATACACTTACCATATCAACAAAACACGGCTATTATTTGGTTGAAAATTCGCACATTTAGTTAAAAACAATTTCGGAAAATAGGTATGTGGATTGCACTTTACTGCGTACATACCTCGAGCAAGATCTAGCGGAGATGGGGCAAGAAGTCAATTCTTAATTTGCCAATTTTTGTCTACCATATACTTGAATTCCTTCCTTCCCGTTCCTTCAAAACCCACTCGATGACAAAAACACTTCGATTCAAAACTAATTCCCATGACAATACTCAACAGGATATTTCGCAGTCACAACATTTCAGTAATAATAATTGCTTAATTTTCAAGCATTAAAACCGCTTAATTGACATTTAATGTGTGTTAAAGCTTTCATTTACACATAGTGGGACTTCTTCTTGTTGTCCTTGCAGCTTTGTTCCCGCAAAAACTTTACCCACAAGAATGGAATGTGAATCGTCGCCATTATAACGAATGTTAACCCTAAAGAGAAAAAATTGTTATGGTTACCATCCGAAATAGATCCTTGTGGCAACGCCGCGCCGGCAGGCATATAACGCCTCCGAAATTCGTCATTAAATATTTGCATTAAAATATATTTACGTGTCATTCAAAACTGAGTGTATTCTACTTTCTTTCTACATCCTGCGCTCGTTGCTGAGACGGAAAAAATGTTGTCGTGTCGTTGAAATAATGATATGTGCCAGAGGTGGTGACGTGTGTGTTTGGAATCATTACTAGGAGCGTGTGTCACCTCAACTATGTAGGTAGATGCTTCTTCGGCTTGATAGAGCTAAAAAGCAGCTGCAATTCCAGGCTTCACTGTTGTCCTTGTGTCTGTTTATGAGGAAATTATGTAATTAAAGAATTTTTATGAGATTTCATAGATGATACGTTAAATGACTTAAAAGGCATCCATATTTCCGCTTTCTTCTTTCAAACCAGTTTTGCGAATAGTTTACTAAAATTATTTGGGTTAGTTATTTTGAAGGGTGCTTAATTTTGTACTTTATGTTGAATAGTTGAATGAAGAACAGTATCTTCAGATTGCTACCACTTGGAGTATGGACTGCAGTTACAGGAAAAGACGCTGATCCAGGTTCGAGTCCCAGTGTTGGAAAGGGTTTTTTTTCCAGAATAATTAATGGAAAATAGACTAGCACCACAGAAAAAAGGAGTGTGATGATCGGTTGTGGCTAACAGTAAAACAGTGCTGTAACTGCAGCCCATACTCCACGTGGTAGCAATCTGAAGATACTGTTGTTCATTCAACTTTTAAACATAAAGCACTCTACAAAATATGTACTTTAGTTTGTACTTTAAATTTAAAAGACCAATGCCTTTTGTCTAGAAAAAGACTTCTGAGACTTAATACTTGCTCGCTTTTGGAATCTTAACAAAACGCAATTAAGTATTATATTACACACTTTTGTGGATTTGACGTTTTAAGAACAAGATCCAAGTAAGCCTTCACGTCAAAGAATCTATCTCGAAGAAAATGAAGGGCGACCGACTCAGTTGGTACTGCTATTTTCAAAGTAGAGACCCTACGAACCCTGTCAAAAAGGCATTATCAATCAACTTTCCCATACAATCCATTTTAATCTACCAACTTTCAAAACCAAGGTGCATCGGCATCTCTCCCTATCTTCTAACCCTAATTTCTTTGACGCCCGCACTGTGTAGCTATTTCATTTTAAGGGTATTAAAAAATCCCTTCAGGGCGAGTACATTATAAAAAAAAAATAAAAAAAATATCGGCAGGCCTTCAAACTCCTGGATGACATAAATGGAGAAACACCAGCACTTGATTGGCCTCATTGATGAAGTGATCCGAAATCAGAAAGCCTGCCGAGCGATTCAGTAAAGCGGGAGGGTTATGATCCCTCTAATCCTGATCATGTGCCTAGACGTCAAAAATTGTAATAAATTCTTTCCTATATTTCCTATATTTCCTATGTATTTTCTAAAAGCAACACGAGTTGTCAAACTTTATAGGTGGGTTCGTCTTTCCTGTCCACTGCCTCAAGGACACTACCTAAAACCGATGTAAGCAACGAATGATAAGTATTGGTTGGAGAGTCTCAAGAACGGTTTTGTCTCTCGTTTAAACCGTATGCAAAGTGAAATCGCAAGGCCAACTCTTGGTCGAAGCGAAGGTTTGCAGGTTGTTAACGCAGAGAAGCTAGCTAGAGGAGGGAGTTATGTAATTTGATATAAATAAATGGTGCAAGAGAGCACGTAGATCCCCCATTATATGCAATAGCATGATAAAGTGAATGTATGCGTGAGGTGCCAAAGATTATGCACTGATTAATCTTTATAGCTTTTTTGCATTAAGTGTCAAGTATTATACAATGCAATGTATAACGTTCTGGCATCCGCGATGGCTTGGTCTTTAAAACGAACCAGGGGGCTGGGAGTCGAAGATCCTCTTCGCTAGAGAAATATTGTCCATTTGCCGAGCGAATTGGCCGAGCCGACTTGTTTTTGCTTTTCGGCCTACATCCACATCTTGGTACAGCTCATGCAGTTTTTATTTTCTTCTCCATTCGTCCTCCTTGCACATAATGGTGCGATGGTAGTGTATTCACAAAGTAATGGGCAGGTCGTGTGTTCGAATCCCGACCAGAGCAATGCTTTGTAAAGTTAAATACACACAACAATTCAAAAACAAATATCCCTTAAGCAATTAAGGCGCCACCTGTGGAGAAAAAAACCCTATCGCACCAAAACTTCTTTTCTATCCTCCTATTCTTTCAAGTAGTAAGCAGCGCCCGAAAACAGGCAGTCGTTCTTGGAGTTGATGTTTACTCCGAGGTAGGTGAACTCCCTTAACACCTTGAAGTTGCTGCTATCAACGTTTTGTCCTAGTCGCTCGACAGCGACGTTGTTTGTTTGTTGAAAGCAAGTACATCGTTTTGTCCTCGTTGACTTTAGGGCCAACCAATTTTGCATGTTTTTCAATCGCCATGAAAGCCTCTAACACGGCACGCTGAGATCTTCCGATGATGTCGATATCGTCCGCGTATCCCAGTAGTAGAACAGATCTTTTGAAGATAGTGCCTTTTGTGTTGACACCTGCGTTACGCACTATCTGCTCCAACACAAGATTGAAGATCTCACATGACAACGCATCTCCTTCTCGGAATCCGGTGCTGGTTTGGAATAGTTTTATTCAGTTTCCCATTGTCACGCGACACAATTGAATCAGTTTTGCACTGATGCCTAATTCGGCTATTGTCACGTAAATCTCCGGACAAGAATGCTATCATATGCGACTTTTAAGTCGCAGAAAAGATGGTGGGCGTCGACCTGAAACTCATTGGTATTTTCCAGGAAGGTTTGGTATATTGTCGATCTGGCGGACCGGAAGTCACACTGATACGTGGCGATCAATGAGTACAGTACACAGAATCTGAAATGCGACGTTTAGCGGTGATATGCCTCGATATTTCTTGCAAGGATCACCTTAGTTCTATCAGCTGCTTGTCATTTTAGTAAAACCTTCGGATGTTGTTTCAATCGCGAGACTCTTCGATCTAATTGAGATGCGTATGCCCTTTTCTTTCTACGCAGGATCTTCTTCTCTTTCATTCTCCTGGATCGATACTCTTCCCTTGCTTCCCTAGCGTTTGCAGATGTGCAAATTATTTCATCATTTTCAGGTGAGGCAACTACCTTTTGTTCTATCTGCAGAAATCTTCCTGTATGTGCTCAGAAGATAATTTTGAAATCGGTTATATGTCGGTCGAATTGGCTCGTGTGCAATAGGGCAAACGAAACCCGAACGCATAGGAGACGTACACACAAAAATTAGCGCGCCACATATAGTAATTTAATGGTATTATTTCATAAACTTTTGAGCAAGTGCCAATAACAATTGAACAAAGTTTCAACTAAATCGGATTCACGATGAGTGGACGCATTGGCGACGAACACACAAACATTAAATTTTATGTATAAAACAGATTAGGGACATTTTGTTTTAAATCTTCTGTTCTTCCCTGTTCTTTGCTTCACAAGATTAGCGAAAATATGCAGACGCGTTTTGGGGACTTTCATTTATTCTATGAATTGATTATGATGATGATTGATGATGATGAAAACTGTTTGTATTATTGTTTAGTTCATAATAAAAAACACAATGAAACGAAAATGTGGATTACACATTTTTCGGAGGAAAGTGCAAGGTACTAACGATATCGTATCGGCGATAGTCCTGCACTACACAACTTCAATAAGCGCTATCGTCTGGTTTATATAGTTTTTGAGGAATCAATACCTTTGCTTCACGTAACTCAAAAATCGACAATACAATAGCGTTTGCGCGATAGCTAATGAGCTATGGTTTTTATATATTTTGTAGACAGTTAGATCACTGCTCAGACTTTTTAGCCCTTTGTCTTCTATAATAGAATATTATCGATGCAATTTTCATTTTGTGTTATAAAAAATCATGAATTCTTAAGTATAAGATCAGACTATATGCCATGTTGTCATTTGTGTGAATACACATATATGACCACTGCGGAGGCTTACGGCGTAAAGAGTCATCGGGCTATTCTGGTAAGGGACAGGCCGTCTGATGAGCGTCAACTAAGAACTGACCAGGACTCCACGTCCGCCCCCTTCTCCTCTTCTCCGCTTTCTCTTTCTCCCCAATTACCCCCTATCCCCCTCGCTCAAATCCCTAAGTCCTACTTCCCCAACAAACCCCTAATCTAAAGGTAGCAAGTGCCGCGAGATGCATGGCTAAGAGGGTGCTTAGTCGTTAGTTTGCAAACTTCGGATACCAGGCGACCTCCGATTTTAAGATAGCCTTCCTGTGGTTAGACGGGTAGACCACGGGCGACACAATATCCCGAATACTCATGGGAATCAAAATTGATCCAAAACCCAAAAACAAAATAGAGAATGATGCCTCTAAGATTGCATCATTAACTAGGGATGTTTTAGAACACCCTGTCGATGACGACACGACATCTGTCAATGGGATAGAGTCTGTAGTCATCGACTCTGAAATGGGGGAACCTGAAGAGAATTTGTCTCAACTCAGTGACTCTAGTTCAGAATCTAGCACCATATGCAACAGCATATTATCGGATGAAAGACATCCCGATAGAGAGGACGTAACTAAGACAGTCGGCAATGTGGCACGGACTGCGTCTGAGTACGTCAGATTCACACCATCGGAACAGCGCAGATTTAGGCGCGCGCAGAAAAAGGGGAGCACCATTGAGCAGGCCCGAATCTATGCGAAACAAACGATGGTCAACTAGGGTCCCGAGGTGAAGCGAACGCGATCCGAGGATAATACCCTGCATCAATCCGAAGCGAAGCGAAGTCGCACTGGGAAGACACCCGTCGACAAAGTCTCGTATAGCAATATAACGAGCTATGTCAGACTGGGGGTTGTACCGGTGGACATCGATCGTAATCCTCTCTCCAACGAACAAGAGAGGATTATGAACATCACGATTGAAAAACGTGACGAGGAGGTCAAACCAGCATTCCGCGGTACTACTTTCAAAGCCGGATGGCTTATGATAGTATGCGCGGACGCTATTACTGCAAAGTGGATGGAGACAACCTTCGCGAAGCTTAAGGAGAAATGCGGGTTAGAGGTGATGCTTGTGGGAGAGGAAAATTTTCCAAAACCACATGTCATCAGAGGGTTCTTCCCGCAGAGTACCGGGGTAGCTAGCGAAAGGATCCTGCCCTTATTATACGGCCAAAACAGAGAACTAAACACGAGAACGTGGAGAGTTTTGCAAAGATCGGATGAGAGAGACATCGCTCATATGGTCTTTGCAATCAATGACAGCTCCATGAGGAGACTTGTGGAGCTAAAGGGGATGGTTTCGTTCCGATTTGGACAGACCAAACTCATATTAAAAAGTGCTGATAAGACGGCCAAACAGGGCCCAAAAAATCCTCAAAAGCACATCACCAAAGCTCACGGCACCACCGCAACTGATCCAATTGGGACCAGTACCAGTACTGCCGCGAAGGCAGCAGCTTCCAGCACGGCAACACCAGTGCTAGAAAGAGAAGCCACAACCGCAAGACCAAGCGCAGCCGAAAAGGCCAATAGTGCGCACAGCACCGCCAAAGAAAGCCAACAACGGTTCAGGCCTAAACTAGGTATGGATCGTAAGAAGGCATGGGCGCAAGACGGACACAAAAACAAAAGTCCGAGAGGTAGACAAAGTGGTCTCCCTCAACAGTTTGTCGTACGAAGGAGAGGTGACAATAAGCCTAACAGAGTACGTAACCCTGAATTCGCAGGAAAATAATGGCATCCCGTCTAAGCGTGCTGCAGGCTAACCTGCACAGGTCTATGGGTGCCTCGGACACCTTTAGCCAGCGATGTGCCGAAGGGAACATCGCTATTGGTCTAATCCAGGAACCATGGGCAAACAATGGTAAGATATCTGAATTAAACTGTAAAAATAGAGAGATCATTTTCGCCAACGGTCCTTTCAGACCACGGGCGGCCATTTCTATTAAGAAAGATGTAAAATTTTCTCTCATTCCAGGTTTCACAACTAGGGACCTGGTGGCAGTTCTAATAGAACGCCACAAAGGCCGACAGCTACACAAATTTGTGTGCGCATCGGCGTACTTTGCTGGAGACACTGATGTTGTTCCTCCCCTACCAGTACAGGAACTTGTCCGGTACTGTGAGGACCAAAAAGTACACATCATAATCGGCTGCGATGCAAACGCACATAACACGATTTGGGGCAGCCGAGATACTAACAATAGAGGTGAGTCGTTATTAGAATTTTTATATAGCAACAACCTCGTCTTTCTTAACAAGGGAAATAGTCCCACTTTTAGAAATTCTGTAAGAGAATAGGTCCTAGACCTTACTATCTCATCTCCTTTTATGAAAGATATCATAGAGGGGTGGCATGTGTCTGGCGAGGCATCTCTATCGGATCATATGCACATCCGATTCGAGATAAGATGCAATGCCGAAAACGCGTCAGTCCGTTATAACAACAGACTGACTAATTGGAGAACTTACCGATATTTTTCTCGCCTCATTCAAAAGTAGTTGCAAGGTTAAAAGAACCGTGGTTAAAAGGTGCGTACCATGGTGGAACGATAACCTTGAGTCTATTCGAAAGAGAGTGAGAAAGCTTTTTAACAAAGCCAAACGCATCGGCACATGGGAACAATATAAATCCATGCTGACCATATACAACTTAGAGTTGCGCAGATCCAAAAGAGCCTCATGGCGTGCAAACTGTGAGAAGATCGAAAAACTTCCAGAGGTGGCACGCCTCCAAAGGGCTCTGTCAAAGGATCACGCAAAAAGCATGGGATTGTTAATCAAATCAGATGGTTCAATCACACGCGACCGGGAAGAAACGCTGAAAACTCTGCTTCAGGCTCACTTCCCAGGGTCACACACGATGGACATTACAGATGACCATATAGCGGAGGTCTCAATTCCAAGAAACCTCAGCAGAATCAATAGTTTATCCGGAACACTTTTTATTCCGGATAAGGTTAAATGGGCAATTAACTCATTTAAACCATTCAAGGCATCAGGAACAGACGGTATTTTTCCAGCCCTCATTCAAAATGGAATAGAATTTGTATTACCATCCATGATTGCCTTATTTAGGTTCAGCTTCAACTGGGGGTATATACCAGTTACATGGAGGTAAACGTAGTATTCATACCTAAACCGGGAAACAAGCCGAGCGAATTACCTAAATCATATCGTCCGATAAGCTTGACATAGTTTTTTCTGAAAACAATGGAAAGGATTATTGACATCCACATTAGAGAATGCATATCAAAAAGCATGCCTCTGCACCCTCACCAATATGCGTACCAAAAGGGCAAATCCACGGAAGGCGCTCTGTTAAGACTAACTACAGAGATAAAAAACGCCTACCGTTGCAAAGAGATCGCACTTTGTGCCTTTCTGGACATAGAGGGTGCTTTCGACAACACTGGATATGAATCCATATCAAATGCTTTGTACCATAGAAACATAGATAAACCAACTATTAAATGGATCAAAGCGATGCTGGAAAGTCGCAAAATAACTTCCTCGTCAGGAACGACCTCAGTATCAGTAACAGCCGTAAGGGGGAGTACTCTCCCCCCTTCTGTGGTCATTGGTCATCGATGACCTGCTACACAAGATGAGCAATTTGGGCTACACCACAATTGGGTACGCCGATGATATTGTCATCATAGTAAGGGCAAAGACTCGTCGCACATATTGTTATGAGTCGAGGTTTGGCCACAGGGGCTTCTTCGGAGTAGTGGAGGAGGACGGTGGCACGCTCGCGGTTGCACGGCTATCGCTCGTCGGACGGGGGTAGTTCTTGTCACCCCTCACACTAAACCACCTGCTCACAAAAAAAAATATTCGTGCCTGAGAAAAAAAGGAAGAAGATAGGCAGAAAACTAAATCGGACGGACAAAAAAAGACAGGAAAGAGAAACGAAGAGAAAGATAGGACAGAAGAAAAGGAAAATCTCAATACCTTTGCCCTACCAAGGAGAGAGTCCAGGAAGTCAGATGCAATTTTCACTACCCTAACTATGCTAACTAATCCTATTCTAACCTAAAACGTAAGAACTAAACCTTATCATCTATCCCTAATCTAACTTATATCTAACCTAAATCTAGACTCCTTTGCATCAACTGCTTCCTGAGGTCGCTCCCTGGTGAGGTTCGTCTCGCACCTGAGACATGCCAGATGATGTTGGCTCTGGCTCGGCCTACCCACCCTATGTGTCGGACGACACTCCTTTGGCTATCTCTCTGGCCGAAAACAACGAGAGATAGCCCCTTAACGCCAGAATTCAGTCACTTGTACGTCTGTGTACTAGTAGTAGAAAGTTCGTACGTCGTCACGTCTCGTCCTCATGTTCGTTGGTCGTCTACGTACCGTCTACGTCATTGCACAGGCGGAAGGACGGCCTTCCCAATTACTCCACACACCAAATCACAAAGGTGTCTACTCCATTGAAACACACATATCAAATTCACTTATAAAATCCAGTATAATTAATTTGTAACAAAAAAACTAAAACTACGTTAAAACTAAAATTAATCCAATAGATATCGGAGTTCTTAAGAGTGAATATCCTAAATTTATAACTAATATATATACGAATTGGCTTAACTCCTGCCACAAAAGAAACGTATAAAATCACATCAAAAATGAAAAATGCTCTTAAGACAGCCATAGACTGGTGCATTAAGGAAAATCTTTCCATAAATCCCAGTAAAGCCGTCATCGTTCCTTTCACTAAAAGGAGGAAATTAGACTTAGGCCTAATCCCAAAAAACGACACGGTCGTAGAGTACTCCGACGAAGTCAAGTATCTTGGAGTAATCCTAGACAAGAGACTTAACTGGAACTCTCACATAAATAACAAAATCACTAAAGCTAATAGAGCTTTATGGGCCTGTCGTCGCACATATGGCAGAACCTGGGAAATCTCTCCAAAGATCGTCCACTGGATCTACACAGTGATGATAAGACCCATTATAACATACGCCTCCATAGTATGGTGGACAAAATCCACACAAAAGGTCGCAATAGAGAAGCTCAAAAAGGTACAACGGCTTGCGTGCCTTGGTATCTCCGGAGCCATGCGAACCTGTCCAACAGCTGCCATAGAGGCAATAACAGGAATTACACCTCTCCACATATACACATTCAAAAAGTGGCGATCCGCAGTGTAATAAGTCTAATACAGTTAAACGAGATAAGTCTTAATGATCATCCGGAACTAAAGACCCTTCTCGATGAACTGCCAGAACTTAACATGAACTGCGCGGTCACAGACCGCATTCAAAAAACACTATGCTTCAACAAACGGTTCTCCACGGAGATCCCCAAGAGAGAAGCATGGGTTAGTAATAACCCACCAAACAGCCAGAACGGCATAAAGTGGTATACGGATGGTTATAAAATGGAAACGGGGGTAGGAGCGGGAATATACGGACCACACAAACGCTTTACGATACCCATGGGAAAAAATGCCAGCGTATTTCAAGCAGAGCTCCACGCCATTCAAGAATGCGCCAGCCACATTATCTTATCTGGCATAAAAGGTGCATAGGTCATAGGTTAAAAAGGGGTATGCAATTTGCATACAGCACTAGGCACCAGAAGGGCCCATCGCGATCCCTAGGGAACCACTTGAAGAAACTTCAATTGGAGAAAAACCTAAAAACCTAAAAAACTTTTCCTAGACAGAGCCCAATCCTCCTGCAGAGCTTAACCAGCTTCCTATGGTCTATGCCGCTCAGCTCCCCTAGTTCCTCGAAGAAGTATTCCCCTAGAATCCTCCTACGATTCCGTGCTATACCCTCGCACTCACACAATATGTGTGTTATGTCTTCCTCGGCTTGTAGATCACCACAGAACCTGCACGTGTCCATATCCACCAGACCAAGTCGCCTAGCATGCTTTCTTAGAAGACAGTGCCCTGACATAATCCCAATTACTGTTCTAAGCTGTTCCCTGCTCAATTTTAGAATTTCCTTAGATCTTTTCTTATCCAAATGGGGCCAAAGGGCTCTGGACACCCTATGTCCCACTATGTTCTGCCATCTGAGGTCAGCCATTTTTAAGATCTTTTCATTGATTTTTCCCTTCAAGACGCCCAGGGGTGGTTTAATGTTCACACCTCCGCTGTTTTCCAGCTCCCCTCCCTTTCTTGCTAGCTCATCGGCTTGCTCATTTCCCTCTATACCGCAGTGTCCCGGTACCCAGCACAGTCTTACTCGATTCCGTCTACATACTGCTTTAAGCATTGTGCGACAGTTTCTGACTATCTCAGAGTTAATGTTAGCAGATTCAAGTGCCATAAGTGTCGCCTGACTGTCAATATAGATGGCAATGTCTCTTCCCGACAATGATCTCATCTGCACTATCTCTGCCGCCCTTAGAACAGCCAGAACTTCCGATTGGAAGACACTGCTTGTGTCCGGGAGTCGTATAGACTCTCTCAGGTCTGGATCAGCAGAAAAAATGCCAGAACCCGTTCTCTCCCCCGTCTTAGAGCCGTCAGTGTAGATAGCAACCTCGTTTGCTATTATGACTGCATCTCTTTGCCACTCCTCCCTTCGCGGGTGTGACACCTCATAGGGGATGTCATGGTCGACCAAGGGGCAAATCTCATCAGTCCGTATAGGATTTCCGGGTAGCACATCAGCTAAGATCGTGCAATGCCCAAAACTACAGTCCTTAAACTGGCCTAAATTTTTTAGGCGCAAAGCGCTGTTGCCAGCAAGTTGCTTTATTTTTAAATCTAGCGGGATAAAGTGCAGGAAGGCGTCCAGTGCTGCCGTAGGAGTGGTACGGATTGCACCAGTGATGGCTATGCTTGCCGTTCTCTGCACCGTTGCTAGTTTTCCAATTATGGTTCTTTTATTTGTTGCCCTCCACCACACAAGTGAGCCATATGTAAGTATGGGTATCACCACTACTGTATATATCCAGTGTACCATGGCGGGTTTCAGGCCCCATGTTTTGCCTATTGTTCTCTTACAAATAAAGAGGGCATTATACGCTTTCTTCATTCGTTCCCTTATGTTAAGATTCCAATTTAATTTTCTATCTAGGATTACGCCCAGATACTTCGCACTGTCCTTGAGGAGCAGTTCCTCTCCGTCAAGTTTCGGGAGATTGAAGTGCGGTAATTTGTGTCGTCTCGTGAACAGGACTAACTCTGTTTTCGAGGGATTGACATTTAGTCCGCAGCCCTTGGCCCAATTACTAATTTTCCTTAAGGCGGTCTCTGTGATCTCACTTAAGGTATTCAAATATTTTCCCTGCACTACTATGACCACGTCGTCCGCATACGCTGTGGCACTTATACCCATTGACTTAATTTCCTTTAGGACGTTGTCAATGACCAGTACCCACAGCAGTGGCGATATGACTCCCCCCTGCGGGGTTCCTCTGGTAGCAGACATCCTTATGGAGCTTTGACCAAGGGAGCAGTTTATGTTCCTGTTGGCGAGCATGTTGCATACCCAATTTATGATTCCCTGTTCTATGTTAGCGCCTGTTAATGCGCTTTTTATAGCTCTACACTCAACGTTATTGAAGGCTCCTTCTATATCGAGAAAAGAGGCCAAAGCAAATTCGCCGCAGTGTAGACTATTTTCAATTTTACTCACTACGTTGTGTAGAGCAGTTTCTACTGATCTACCCTTTAAGTATGCGTGCTGTGACTCGCATAAGAAACCATTGCTACATTTATTTCTAATGTGAGCTTCCACCAGACGCTCAAGGGTTTTGAGCAAAAAGGACGACAAACTGATTGGTCTGAAGTCCTTCGCCGTCGTGTGACCCTGCTTGCCGGCTTTGGGTATAAAAACAACCCGGACTTCTCTCCAGGCTGTTGGAATATGCCCTGTTCTTAGGCTGAATCTCAGTATATCCAAAATCTTTTGTTTTGCATGCTCTGGCGCTTTTTGGAGCATGATCGGTAGAATACCATCCGGCCCTGGAGATTTATACGGTTTGAATGTATGCATGGCCCACCGTAACTTTTTTCGGTTGATGATATTGTCAATTTCTTCCCACTCGAAAGAGGGACAGTCGACTTCCTCCTGCCGTTGTAGGCCTAGGTCCGTTGTGGTTGTGGAACCGGGGAAATGGGTTTCCACCAGGGTAGCCAGAACCTCCTGACTACTCACGGCCCATGTCCCGTTGCTATTTTTTAGGTAGCTAGGTACGCTAGCCTCCTTTGAGAGCATTTTACGCAGTCTCGACGCCTCTTCAGTTAACTCAATAGATTCACAGAACTTTTTCCATGAAGATCTCTTGGATTTCCTCACTAAGTATTTAAATTCCCTCTTGCTTTCGCTATACTCGTCCCATGTGGTATCGTTTTTAATGAGTTTTGCCCTATTATAAAGTTTTCTTACCTCCCTTCTTTTAAGGCCGATTTCCTTATTCCACCACTTCGGTTGAGCCCTTTTTGGCTTTTTGTTTGCCGGGCATGCCTTTTCGAACGCTGTGTTTAGGGTTCTGCTCACGGCTTCTACTGCCCTATCTAAGTCCACCATATTTTCGCCGGTGATCGGCTGGGTATCTAAACGTAGATTAATGAAATCTATGTATTTATCCCAGTCTGCCTTTCTTGGGTTTCTATAGAAATTACACGCCCTATGCTGAAAATTAATTTTGAAGCGTATCCATCTGTGGTCAGACAGAGATGCCTCATCAACTACCCTCCACTCCCTGATTTCCATTTTGTCTGTGTTGGAGACAAGTGTAACGTCTAAAACCTCCTGTCTGTTACGTGTAACAAAAGTAGGTGAATTCCCTCTATTACATACCGTAAGGTTGGACAATATAATAAAATCATAAAGACACTCACCCCTTGAATTTGTGTCTCCACTACCCCATTGGGTATGATGGGCGTTTGCATCACAGCCCAGTACGTGCATCCAGTTTTGACCAGCCAAGTCCTTTAGATCTTCCGCTATTACGACCGCAGAGTCGTAGGGAAGATAGGCCGAGGTCAGACACAGAGATTTTCCATCTTCCCTCTCGCAGATGACCGCCGTCAAGTCGCCAGAGCTGTAATTATTCAAAAGAAATGCCTTTATGTGGTTTTTAATAAGGATACAAGTCCTGATTTTACCTTCCGCCTTGTAGAACAATGTATAGTTCTTTTGCCGGAGCCCCTGAATCACGTTCTTATTGATCCAGGGCTCCTGTATGAGTACGGCTGCAATGTCCTGCCTAATGACGTACTCCATCAGACAGGCCGTCGCAGCCCTACTGTGGTGCAGGTTTATCTGCAGCACTTCCATCATCATCATGGGGGGGCTCCTCCTCATCACTGCCCTTGGTCGATGTTTTGACCATCAACCTCCCCATGCTATATCTTACCATCCCATTGGATTTCTCCAGGTATGGAAGACATTCCTTATTTAGGGCCAGTAGGAAGTGTTGGCCGTATTGCCGTCTAGGCCCCGTCTTTAGGACCCTCCATGTATCGGCTTTAAGTTCCCGATTTTGAACATGTAGGAGCCCTAGGAGCTTCTCCGGGTATGTGTAGGGACTAGGTACCCAAACCCAGGCTATTGGCGGATTGTATTTTGCCAACTCGGCAACCGTTAAGCATTTTAGCTTAATACCTTCCCATGCATCGGATACCTCCGTGACGAAGTGTCTGAGGAAAACTACCGAAAGCTTGTTTCCACAAGCAACAACCTTGCGCCCGCCTTCCCAACCAGCGCCATCAAATTGAAGCTCCCCGTTTCCTGCGGCGGATAGTTCCTTCCACAGGGTGTCTTGGAACCTCTCCTCGACGTTTTTCCACTGGTCGATTGTGAGACGACCGCAAGGCTCCAGCTCGTTTATCACAGCAACGAGATGCTCGTCCTTCGGGTCGCTGTGTCCGCGACGCATTGCCGGTGTGGTCGCAGCCTTCACCTTTTTCGCTGCGTTGGACTCGGCGGCATCGTCGGTAAAAGGTGCAACCATCCATATTTTCACGGATAGTCAAGCAGCTATAAACGCCCTTAGCTCGTATACCATTGACTCCAAATCAGTCATGTACTGCTTCAATACCCTACAAACACTCGGAATAAGAAACAAGACCAAATTATGGTGGGTTCCGGGTCATGTCGGGGTAGAAGGTAACGAAAAGGCCGACGAACTGGCCAGAAAAGGTTCAGAAACACCTTTCATAGGTCCCAAACCTTTCTGCTGCACTCCTAGATCAGCAGCAACGGCAGCAATAAAAGGCTGGGAACATAGAAAATGTATCCATCTTTGGGAAAGCATCCCAGGTCTAAGATAGGCCAAACGAGCCATTCGGCCCTTCAATCAAAATGCCAGCAAATGTCTAAACCTAAGCAGGCATGATATCAAAAACTTAGTAGGTTACCTTACTGGTCACCATGGTTTAAGATATCATCTACACAAAATGAGAATAGCAGATTCTCCTGAGTGCCGACTCTGTCTTGAAGAGGACGAGTCAGCTGAACACATTTTATATGAATGTCCGGCCCTAAACGGAATTAGAAAGAAGATCTTTTTCAGGGAACAAATGAGCCCCGAGGACATAAAGAATTCTTCTACTGGTAAAATTGTCCGCTTTACACGGAAAGTGGAAATTCTACTAGATTAATTTTTCCGGCCCATACGGCACAAAAATCTTTTTAGGTCGAAGTGCCCCCCCCCCCCCCCCCCCCCCCCCATCCCCTTGGCGAGCCAGAATTTAAAAAAAAAAAAAAAAAAATCGACAATACAATAGCGTTTGCGCGATAGCTAATGAGCTATGGTTTTTATATATTTTGTAGACAGTTAGATCATTGCTCAGACTTTTTAGCCCTTTGTCTTCTATATTAGAATATTATCGATGCAATTTTCATTTTGTGTTATAAAAAATCATGAATTCTTAAGTATAAGATCAGACTATATGCCATGTTGTCATTTGTGTGAACACACATATATGACCACTTTTACCAATATGTACAAACTGCAAGAAGCGAAAAACCAAAAGCCCTTACTTCGGTCGGCAGCAGGCGGTAATTATTCTAATTCAATTATGTTTGTAGCCGTCATGGCTGAGAAGAAGCGAAATCGTGAACACATTAAAGGAGTTCACATACCAGAGCGGTTCGCGGTACCGATAACGGAACACAGTCGGCGACATACCGCAACCAATTTTGTAGAGATACAACTTTTAGCTGCACCATGCAGAGTTGGATCCGGCCGTTCTACTCTGGTGTTTGAGCTCCTATATCTGCCAAAGTTCAACCGCATGGCCTGCTGCCGCAAATGGAAAATATTTTGTCTGCACTATCTGCCCGACGACTTTATTTCTGCAAATTGTCGACGTTTACGAACGTGCCTATTTTAAATTTTTGTTTGTAAACACAAACAATGCAGATCTTTGTAGGTCAGACGATTACGAACACGCTTGTTTTTTAAATGGCATCTAGTTGGCTCTATTATGCTATCCATTCCGATACAAGGGCAAAACCGAACGCATACCGGCAGTCTACGGTTCATCGGCGATGATATGCGTTTTCTGAATCAGTTTTTGACAGCCGTATGCCTTTTCCTCTCCGATGTTCTCCGACAACTATTCGTCGTGGAAACATATTTACAAATATAAATGCGTTCATTCACGTTCGGACAAAGATGACTGTGAACGCATATTTAGTCTCCGACTGGATTTGAGTTGCGAAGAAAATAAAGCTTCATCCTAGAAGTAACGGAAAACCTTGTAAAATCAACAATTTACATGGGCAAGAAAAACTGAACGGACATTACAAATGATCTCAAGGCTCATAAAAGATATTAATTTTTTTTAAGGCAATTACAAGGAATTTCTTTTAAAACTGTACTTATCAAATCAAACTCAAAACCTAGTACAAAGGTATATATCTTTATTAAGTAAACACGTCCTCTATCCACGACAGATCAATTGGGAGTGCCCTGCGCAAAGGATTATTCGACAAACCCTATCCTAATATTCTCACGCACGCCATCCCTCTCAGGAGACAGGAGAAAGAGCCGTACCTTAGAACGATTTTTTTCTAAGAACATGTTCAAAAATCATTTTCCAAACAATAGAACATGAAGTCGGAAAAACTTTGCATGCGAATGCAACTTTCGTTTTGATTTAATGGCAGGAGACAGCAATGTGTTTAAGAAGCATTGAACTCCACTCTATTGGTTGTACCCCGCTGAAATATGCTGTTAAGATCGAAATTTAATGAGCCGTTCCAGTTCCACACCCAAAAAAGAGGGGCTTGACCCAAGAAACGAATATGAGAAACCGAGGCGACTATCATCAGTGAAGGAATGGATTGGATTAGAAGTAACAGACAGGAGAGCATTTATAAAAATGAGAAAGAGAGTCTGGGACATAACAGAGCCTTGGGGAACACCAGCATTTATTTTGTGAGTTGCAGACTTGAAACCGTCCAAAACAACTTGAATTGAACGGTCCGAAAGGTAATTTCTAATCCATTGAAGAAGAGTATCATCGATTCCAAATGCACGCATTTTTGACAAGAGAACTTGAAGCCAAACTCTGTCAAATGCCTTTGAAATATCAATTGCATCACTCTTACTTTCACCATCTTGGTGAAGAGATTGGTTCCACTTTTCGGTTAGATATGTCATCAAATCACAAGTGGACCTGTTGCTGCGAAAACCATACTGCCGGTCATTAAGAAGTTTTCGCGATTCAAGGTATTTCATTAGCTGACGGTTTATCAGCGTTTCCATGACCTTAGAAAGAAGGGACGTAAGTGCAATTGGTCGGTAGGAGGAGGAAGAAGAAGATTCGCTTTTTTCGGTACAGGCTGGACAAACGCTGTTTTCCATCTTCCCGGGAAGAGTTCTGAAGAATAGGACAGATGGAAAAGCTTACGCAATGGTTTTACCAGCGAGGAAGAACACCTCTTCAGAACGATAGGGGAAATATCATCTGGACCAGCGGAGTACTCTAGCTACTGTACGAGTGCCGAAGTGGATTGGTCCCATGGAATATTCTACGCGCTCGAGTACAGGGGGAGACAAAGCACAATCTGGAAGCGTTGAGCTGACTGCAATGTGAGCAGCAAGCAGATTGGCCTTATTTATAGAGCTGACAGGTGGAATGTCATTGTAAATGAGTGTCGGGATAGATGATGAGGTCGAATTATTGATGTTTTTAACAAATGACCAAACGTTTTTACTACCAGTGGTACTTTGTAGTATTTTTTGCCTCAACTTTTGGTCATAGGAGAATTTGACACGATTAATGTGGGCATTGCAGTCATTTCTGGCTCGTTTAAACTTTTTAACGGCTTTCCTCAGATGGTTTGGCTTTGAATAGCCGAAAGCTTACCTCTTTTAACCTGATAGCCTCTTTGCAGCTCGAGTCACACCACGCGTTTTCCTTGGGTTAGATACGTTTTACCCTGTTAGGGATGGAAGACTTCAAGCGCAGGTGAACTATGTTTGTGACCATAGAAGCAGCAGCATCCACGTCGCTGTCCAGGAAGCACAGCGACCAGTTAAAACTCTTAAAGAAATCGTTTAGTTTTTACCAATTGTCTTTCTTACTCACGCCATCCCTCTCAGGAGACCTCACTGCCAGGCATATAGTTGCTTGTCTTGCTGGGACCAAGAAGGCTTATGCTCTGACAAGGAGACTGTTTCATAGCAGTCAACTTGACTCTAGAGTGAAGGTCATTTGCTACGTGGCCCTTATAAGGCCGATCATCGCTTATGATTGTCCATTGTGGTTTAATATAGCGCTTAGTTATATGGAAAAGATTCGGGTTTTGGAGAGACAATGTCTTAGGACCTGTCTCCGGTTGTTCCGAATGCCTGAATCCAACGATATAAAATACTATCCCAACAAGGTCCTATACGATGGGGCTCAGTTGAATATGATTGGCAATTTCCTCATTAAGGTGACTCGAAGGCACGTTGCAAGGGCGATGGCCAGCGACAATAGTCTGATCTTTGGGGCTTACTACCCTAATGAAATGTACATAGAGAGTACGCTCCGGTCTGGCTTTATCCCGCCAGAGGCATTTATCCATATTAATGCAAAAGGGCTGGTACAGACGAGGGATGGTATCCCGTTATTATACCACCGCTACCGCGGCGCGAGAGATAAGCGGTTCATCCGCGGCGAGGACGTAGCCAATGCTCATGAGCTGCTCCGTTTTAGTACCGCAATTGCGGAGAGGAAAAACAATTTGCCGAATTTTGGTGGCTTTTTAAGGGGGAGGGGTCAACATCCCCTCCCAAGACGGTGCGTTACTCTAGGTAACATCCTCTTAGTTTATAAGTTAGATTAAGTTAGCTAGGGCGTTTCTGGGAGAGGCCGGGCTCGCCAACTTGTGGTGGTGCTTCCGGGAGGTGATTGATTTTGTAAGGCATCAGTCAGCTCACGGCAGCGCGTGTGCACGTTGACGGCTGCCAGGCGCTCGGAAAGCAATTGGGATTTTGACCACTTGTTTCGTAATGCAACGAGTGATCAGAATCCTAATTATAGTTAGAATTCGTTAAGTAGTTTAAGTAAGTAGAGTAGGTAGTTTGTAATTTGTTTTTTTTTATTTAAAAATATAAAATTTGATAAAGATGCCGAGTTTTCTTAACAATTTTCTCAATGAAAACATAATATGTAAGATTAGTTCATAAAATAGTTTTTAGGCCGAAAGGCAATAATTATAAGATAGAGTTAAGTTTAGGGCGTCCGCATAAGGATCAATAATCTAGAATACGTATTCTGTTAATTTTAAGTTAGATTTAATCATTTTTGTCTAGTAGATATTTAAGTTGATATAAGCTAATAATTAATAAAAATCTCGTTATCTTTTGTTAGATTTTTATATTGGCATAATTCGAGGTACCCCAAAATAAGGCTTTTCTTAGATTAAATTTTTAAAATTGAAAAAATAATGTCCACATGTTAGAAAGACCATTACCTTAGAACGATTTTTTTCAAAGAACATGTTCAAATATCAAAGAATAGAACATGAAGTCGGAAAAACGTTTCATGCGAATTAAACTGCAATACGAAGTTCATTATGCGGAGTAATTGAGCTTTCGCTTTGCTTCTACAAGCTAAAACTGACAATCTGACAAATCCAAAGCTAATTCCGTATAGAGCTGTATATAGGGTTTTTGCTAAAACAAAAGACAATCACCAACTGCTGCCCATGGATTTAAGTGCATTTTGCATGATTTGCTGGCAAATATGTATAATTTTGTCTCTTGCATGCCACAATAAAAATTGCTAAAGAAATAAATCATATCCATATGATTTAGACGCAAAGGACATTTGTTTCCAAAAACCCCCAAGAATAACAAACTAAGGTTAAATAGAGTTCGTTCCCATTTATTTTCTGTTGTAAAATTGTCCTTGCGAGCGTCACCCACACATTGACTCCACGCTAGTGTCTGAACAGCTATACGACTAACCCAATTAATTGATGTCAGCTCTACGCATACACAATCATAGTAACTTGATTAAAATCTTCGTCCTTAACAATGTTTACGCCAATAGATTCATCTGTGTCACGGTTACTACAAGTAACGGAAATTGCCCGTACGTTGTTGCCGATAAATATTTAGTCGTTCATACGTGTTTCTCTTTTTTTCCATGCCTGGCTCGTCCTGTGATGTGTATCTTACAACAACAACAACAGTATATGCGTTACAGTAGTTGTACTGAATGTACACTTTCGTTCGCCGCAAACTCATACAATGGCCCCATGGGTACGAACTGTGTTCATAAATCAGTTGCCACGAATACTGGTGATGCGGCGACCACTCTATCCAATCAGTGAGATGATGTAAGTGCGGGCTTTTGGTCAGTGAAATCGATTTTTAATTAAATTTATTTTTCCACGCAGTCAATCGTCAAGACGCCTAATGGTCCGGACATGTAATGGACTGGAATTGAGGGATCAAATACCACCGCTGCCGCCACCAGTTGCCTTGTCAAAGTAAGTACTCGACAAATCTAGCATGCTCAAGTGCTTGATCTTACGAATCATAGTCTCTTCGACAGACTCCATCACAGTCCAAAGACAACGTCGCGGAGTACATCGCCCCATCTCCAGCACAGAGTACAAAGTTTCAATCTGATGGACGAAATGACAGCGCTGCCATATCCATCGACAATATCCACTATCAATCAGCAGACGTCGACGACATCGTCACTAATCGACGGCCATCATCACAGTCAGTACCAGCAGACGGGTGGCAGTTTACTCGATCATCCATTGACACCATCACGTTTTCGTCAAATGACATCGACCTCATGCCAAACGAACGGCATGGGAAGCTATAATCCCCATCAATCGGCATCTACATCTACGCTGCACCATCATCATGAACAGCAGCAGCGACAACAGCAGCATAACCATTTGTACCGTCAACAATCGACGTCGTCGGCGACATTTTCACCGGCGCCACTACATTCGCATCAGCAGCACCAGTCAACGACGACCTGCGATCTGTTGGGAAACTCCAATGTGATAAAGTCCACAACGACGGTGAACTCTGTGGCGACTGCCTCCACCCTGGCAGAGTCATGTTGCAGCATTCAGGCGCAATATCAAGCGACACATCATCAGCAGCAGCAACAACATTCGACGGGTGTGGGGACAGCGGGCACGAGTAGTAGTAGTAGTCATCATCACCAGCAACAGAATCAGGCACCGTGCTGCTCCTCGGGGAGATCCTGTACCACAGTAAGACATCGATGGCACACCTGTCCTGAACTGCACAAGGCGATGGATGGCGTGACGTACATCGCGGATCAAACGCGGAAGGAGGAGGAAAGTACAAGGGTGAGTTGATTAAGGATACTGAAATAATTAATTGCCAATTAACTGTCAATACTTCTTTAAATCCGGAAGCTTTAGAAAATGCAGTATTGACTTTCATATCAGTAGAAAATCGTATTAAAAATGTTCGAATAATGTTCACAGATTCTTTGTGTACTACTCTTTAAATAAACAAGTCTAAACTTGAAGTAAATGAACAAATGACGTTCATGAGTGAATGCAGATTATGAACATTAGTTTCCACTTAAGACCACAAGCTTCTCGAAGTTACTCGAATCTTGGCAAGAGTACGATAACTCGGGTGACAAGAAAAATTAACGGTTTCTTGTAGAACAAGTATTTACAAGCATTTTTACTATGGGAGGAGGGTGTATCTCGCCCCATTAGGGCGGGAGGGGCGATTTTCTAAAAAAAATACTTTAAATGGAAACAAAAATATTTTAAAATAACGGTAATACTTACAATTGAGTATTGCACACTTTTTTAAAGCTAAAAGTCGGTTCTATCATCCTGTTTTTAAATCAAGTGATTTCCATTAATGGTTTTTGAAAAAAATAATTTCAAACTCAAACTTAACTTTGTTAAACGTTAAACTTTGTCGCCTGAGTTATCGTAACCTCCCCCGAATCTTTTTCTTAATCTGCGAGCATTAATTCCGTCGGATAATATTTGTATTGCACCTTGCTCCTTGTTACGACATGTTTGGTACCATTTGCTTACTTCTCCTCCTCAATAAGTTTAAGGCTGAAAACACACCGTATAAAGCAAAACGTGTTTTTTTTGTTTCGTGAAACAAGAGAACATTGTTGAGTGCACACCAAAGAAAACGAAACAAAAAACTGTTTTTTGTTTCGAAGTATTTCGGTGGTGGTTGTCGAAAATACATGCCATTGTATACGAGCAACACAATCCGAATGCAACAAAACTGTTTCGACCCAGCATAGTTGACGATAATTGCCTACTTTCTTATGGCGCAACACACACCAAATGAAATGAAACATATAAACAAAAGCAAAACAAGAAAACGTGTTTTGTTGCCGATAGCTGACCTGTTGTTTTTTGCAAAACATTTTGGGGTTTTTCTTAATACTTTTTTAAAGACGCATCGACTTGATCCTCGTTGTGTATCACTTTTCACTACGTGCAGTGGTACCTGATTTACTTTCTTAAATGGTTTATGGCTGGTTTTACTGATTATTTTTTTTAATGATAACAAATAATAATTATTTGTTATCATTAAAAAAAATAATTATTATGAACCTCTACAATTACCCTTCAGTGAAAAATATGAGAGTGTCCCTACTCATTGTATGGATATACTCTGGCTTACTATGTGCGCAAATTTTAACATATATCAGTGGCAGATCTACGGGGGGGTCATCGCCCCCCCCCCCCCCCCCAAGGGAGGTCCGAACCGACCTTAATCTGAAATGCTGGTATTCTCTCGCCGAAAATTTGCATATTCTATTTTACGATTCGAAAATCCAAAATAGGTTGTAATGTGCAAATAAATGATTTCTCGTATTTTGTCATGAATAATATTATTATTCAATTCATGTTACTACAACATATTAGCAATAGTGCGAAATCTAGAGAAAATCTAAATCATTTTTAAAATTCCGCGGTTTTTTGAAGAATTCTTGCAGAATTTCGTCTTCCGTTTGTCCAATTTCAGGATGGATACTCAAAGAAGCGAGTCCATTCAGGCGCTCCCGTTCCATTGTACTTCTAAGATAGTTTTTTATTCTTCTTAGGGTCGAAAATGATCGTTCTGGAGTTGCTGTTGTTACGGGTAACACTTTTAATACTCGTAAGATCGGGTTCACGTTTTTGAAACATTTTTCATTGATAACCTAAAAAATAACGTAACCATTGAAAGTTCGATGGGTTATAGAAACTGATTCTGGAAGTAAAAATTCCGATCTGAAGTTACTCACTGATAGTGCATCGAGCGCATTTTGAATATCTTGATATCCGTTGCCTCCACATTCTGATCTCTGAGATGAAATTCCTTTTTGAACAGTCCAATATTTTGTCATAAAACTTGTAAAGATCTGTGCATTTTTCCTCATCAAATTCCTGCTTGGTAGTTGTTCGAAACTGTGGAGGATCGATTTGTGTTTTTCGAACTGACTTTGGAGATGAAAAATGTACTCGTAAGTATCAAGGAATGGAATGTACGAGTAGAATGCAATTCTGTAATAATCTTCGACATTTTGTGTTTCAACGTTGCAACGGTTTTTCTGTTGACTGCAACGACGAGGCAATTTCATATTAATTTCGTATTCGGAACAGATTTCAGCAACATTGTCGTAAATGATACGAAAACTTTAATCAACGTTTTCCCGCTTTTCTTTGATATCATTCGTAGCATCATCAGCTAACTTTGTGGCTTCTCCTAGATCTTGATTTTTCGTCTGCAATTCCCGACTCAGATGCAAGACGATAGAATTGATCGATTCCATTATATGACAGGAGATTTGAAATTCGATTGTCAAAATCGCGGTCAAAAGCTGAGAAGCCTTTTGTGAAGTCTCTCGATCTTTCCACTTTTTTATTTCTTCCAAAGCTTCTATAACGGCCGGTTGAAGTTCGAGGTAATTTGAAACTGCTTCATGAGACTGAATGGTCTGAATGACAGATGTATACTGTCACACATTAAGCAGTTCGGGGAAAATCTTACGCCGCGGCGCTGCCATCGCAGTATTGTTGGCGCCCTATTTAAAATGCCGAACACGTAAGATATGTACGATACAGAAAACGACGTTTCTCGAATGTGAATATATATCAGCATTAGTGATTTTACGTGTTTGTACTACAACGCATAATAAGTACATGCCTTGATTTTTTATACCTTTTTTTAGGGCGCATATATATATCTGTGTGTCAAAAAATTAACGACACTGTGTCGCGAATTAGATGTCCCGAATTAAAATTGTTTGCAATGGTAACCGTGTGTCCACACAAGCGGCACTATCGTAGTTTCATGCAAAATGTATCAAAAGAATGAGAAAATGGAGGTTAAGTTAGGTCATGAAAGCATACATTTTGTGGACCCCCCCCCCCCCCCCCCCCCCCCCCCCCCCCCCCCCCTTCGTCGAGATACTAGATCCGCCACTGATATATATGAACGTAGATGGAGACAAATTATATTTTTTATTTACGCAAGAAGCCCTATCTATAATTTTAAAGATAAGTAACATGCTAATAAAGTTACTATTGATAATCTGTGGATAGAAATAGCAACTGAAATTGCCAAGGTAAGTTTTATTGAATTTTAATTTTATACATGTTTATTAATGTACATAATGTGTATGAATATATATACAGTATTATTTTAAATACTTGACATACTGTATTTAAAAATCATGTAACCAAAATTAGATGGCATACTTGTATTGCCAAGTAACTGCACCAGTAGAGGAGTTAAAGTATTGAAGATACTTATTGCGTATGTTACGTGCAGCATTTGATGGTCCTGCTCTTCCAATATTTTCATGTGATTCTCCTTGAGGTACGTATTCCATAGCTTCACGCTCAGTATATATTTTCTAAAGCAAGACTTCGCGTTCCCTAATCATATTATGTAATGATATGTTCTTAGCTCAGCTATTAAGTTTATTATCACATCCTCAGCATTTCGTTTTAGATTATATGGATGCACCCACCACTCTCTGCTATTTGCGTCCTTTTCCTCAATTGCTTCAAAAATTCTATGTAAGATTGGCACAACTTCATCGTCCGAGTCCGAGCACATGTTGAACAAGGTGCAGGGAAATAAGTCCACGGGAACTAAGTCCACTGAGGGACTTAGTTCCCACTTATAAAACCACTTTCGCGAAGTGGACTTAGTTCCCATGTTAAGTGGGAACTAAGTCCATTTTTTTATGGGAACTTAGTCCACATTCAAATATAAGAAGAGGGAACTAACATCCAACATCTAGAATTAAACAAAAAACTGTAAAGTGCAGTTAGTTATCACACTCTTTAAGCAAAGTCTTAAGCTTATCATGGTGACATAAAGCCAAAAAAACCGTACCTCGCACCTACTCCAAATCAAACAGTGACCCCAAGCAGGGTCATTACACTATTTATGGAATCTACTTGCGATTTCGTAACTATCTCATAAACATTGCAATGCATATGGGGGGCATGCTGCCCCCCTGCAACCCCCCTGCTTGGAGTCACTGTTTGATTTGGAGTAGGTGCGAGGTCACGGTACCTATATTACTCTGTCTCAGTTAGAAGTTAATTTCTATTTTGTTAATAAAAATTGCAAAGTACCTACTTGACTCTTTAATTTTATTTTGTTCTTAGTCGACAGTGAGAATTTACTTCACATTAAAAGGGAACTAAAACCACTCAGAGTTTTGGGAATTTATTTCCCACCTTACATGGGAACTAAGTCCACTTCGCAAAAGTGGTTTTATTTCCCACTTAATGGGAACTAAGGCCCTCAGTGGACTTAGTTCCCGTGGACTTATTTCCCTGCACCGTTGAACAACACTAAAAAGCAAGCCGCGATTTCAATTTTGTTTTATTTCAATGCACACCAAATGAAGCAATAAGACAAAACATTTTGTTTTGTTACATTCTGTTTCGCTTGGTGTGTGTTAAAATAAAAAAATGTTTTTTTGACTATCGAATCAAAAACGTTTTGCTTTATCCGGTGTGTTTTCAGTCTAAGAGAGTGCAGGATCATCAGTCAACAGACCAAAAGTCCACACAAATCTTGCATTTTACAGGACTTCATTTTCCGATAACAGTATGATGAAACCCAGGTCAAACTGGATTTTGCACGAACACAAACCAAAAAATTAACGCAGTGTTTCAACTGTCAAATGTTCGGACACATTGAGAAAAACTGTGAAAAACCTGTTATCTGTTCTCAAAACCACAAAACCGAAAAATCTACGGGTAAACATGCAATTCCATGTGCGAACTGAATTATGATGCCCTATAAACCTGATGATAATTCTTGCCAAACTTGTCAAACCTTTTTGCAAATAAGAGAAAGTATCGCAAACTCCACAAAACAATTTCTCGCGGCATCGGCCAATTAATAGAGTAAAACCAACATTCAATGTGAATTCTGAAGCTTTTCCACTGCACAACTCGCAACGTATGCGTAAAGCTTCTCCCTTTGGTACCACCACAGGGACCTGATCAGCAACCGAGAAAAAACGTTTGGCATGTAAGAGAATTCTAATCTAAACAGGCTCTTTGCAGGCGCAGGGACGTAAGTCCCAACCTTTTCTTTTGGGACTTATGTCTCACTTATGTGGGACTTTTACTCCAAAAAGTAAAAGTGGAGTTTAGCGTTGCATTGCTTATTCACACACATTTTTATTATTTTTATTAGCCTTACCCGGCGTACGTTGTTACGCCCAAGAAAGAATGAATGAAGTATTTTATTTCGAGATTGAAAAAACTGAATTTATTTTATCAATGACAATGAAAATGTTTATTGTAAATAATTACTGTAATGCGAGTGGATATACAATATTCTTGGTTTTTTTTCGGCGTTCCAACTCTGAAGCAAGCAACATATAGCTGGCCATGGGAAAAACATGGATTCTCAAGATTCAATCCCGCAACAGCAAGCGATTGTCCTTGAGCTTTATTGATTATAATCGCAAAGGCTAGGCGAACAGGAAATTGCAAACGCCTGAAATTGAACGGTAGATCGGTGGGTATCACCGGAATTCTTGGAATGAGCACATCTTCTTCTTTGCTTTTACCGCTAATAATTGTTTACACGCACAAAAACAACTGTGTGTGTGTAAATAACGGCAACGCAAGTCAATTTTATTGAATCGAACAATCATCACAGCATGTCTATGTATGGTGTGTGTTAAGATCAACGAACACTGTTGCTTCATTGTTCATAAAAAATCATGGAAATATTGAGAATTTTTTCATGTTTATGATCTTCTTTTCCTTTCGATTCCTGTAATGTGTCGTGTCTCGTGTGCGACCAGTGTCCTGACGAGGATTTTGTCGAACAGAATGTTGCCTTTAAATGGGCGCCATTTTGTAATTGTCGCTGCCCTGGTTTATGGCAGGATGTTAGGGACCATGGTCGAGATGCGCAGGATATTTATTCTCCAGCTGCTTCAGTCCGGGGGGGTTCTTTCAGCATCTTGACACACACAAACTTTATCGTGCAATAGAAAAAAAAAGAAGAAAGACCTGTAAGAAAAAGAGAAAGATAGAGGAAAGGAAAACCAACCACACACACTTGCTGCGGATTCAGATGGTCGAATCCCTTGCCCTCCCAACCTTTGACGACCACATTCCATACTTATATGGGTCGTCCCACCAACCATTGAGAACACCACACCATTTACGTTTGAGTCACCATTATAAAATGAATTTATTTAATCATATTCTTTAGTTAAACTAAAATACTATTTATAAAAAAAAAAGGAAATACACTACCCGTTTGGGTCATAGCTCAACACTTGAATTTAGCTTAATATAGCTGCTCACTTTTGATTCATTTTACTTTTAATCGAGTTATATATATATATGTATACCCTAGTTATAGTTATTTACCCGTTAGTTAAACTCGGCTACTGCCGTTACCACTTCCAACGATGATAGATCTATCCTCGGGTGGGGTGGATCTGAAACGAGATCTTATGCGAACTTTGTCCCTAAATTACCAATGCACAAATAACTCGGAGGAACGCTCTTCACTCCGTTAGGATTCTGGGGTGTATATATATATATATTGTAAATCGTTAAAGGAAATACAAGTCTGTATAAGGGGAGCTTATTATAGATAGTCTTATTGTAGTATTTTATGTTAAGGGCATCGAAGGGTTAACTTACGTATAAGCCCACAGTAAGTATGTAGTTTAATTTTAAGTTTTAAAGGTAAATTTAAAGGTAGGCAGTTATAAGGTAATTTATATTTGAGTTCACTTAATTTATTTGTAACTAGCTTAAAGGTAATCGTATCTAAATTTAAAGGTAAGTAATTTTGAAGTAATTTAATTTTAAGTTCACTTAATTTATTTTTAACAAGCTTAAAGGTACTCGTATCTAAATTTAAAGGTTAGTAATTTTAAGGTAATTTATTTTTTTAAGTTCACTTAATTTATTTTTAACAAGCTTAAATGTTTCTAAATTTAAAGGTAAGTAATTTTAAGGTGGGTAAATATATAAAAAAAATGCATGTTTCAAAAAAAAAATTAATCTTAAGCTATGGTACTTAATTTACTGTTGCCTCGGGAACTGCTTCTGCTCCTGCTGCTGCTGGTTCGGCTGGTTGTGGAGGCGGCACCAATATGTGTATAGATGTCTAGCTGCTTATTTTCAGCACCAGGTAAGTGAGGTTTTAGTCGTTGTAGCTTAGTCACTAATTTATTAGGCACTAGTTTTAGTTAAATATAATTTTTATTCTAGTCACTATTTATACGTTTTCTTATAGGCACTAGGGTTTAAGGTATACTTGTTGCTTAGTCACTAATTCATTTATTTATTAGGCACTATTTTTAACTATTGATTTCGGCACTAGCCATCTTAAATTTAACTTTTCGGCACTAGCCATCTTAAATTTAGGTTTTCGGCACTAGCCATGTTATATTTAATTTTTCGGCACTTGCCATCTTAAACTACGGCACACGCCAAACTTAATTAAATTTTAAAGGCACTTGACAACTTATATTATAATTACTACATTTTTTTTTTTAAATAAACTTTCCACTTTCCTATTCAAACTTTCCTTTAGCACTTGTAAAATTCAACTTTTTCTCAACCGACGCGCAGCACCCTTTTTATATCCCTAGCCTCGTCGTATAATTCGGTACTTTGTTTACGAACGAAAGTTATTTTTGAGCAAACTTTGTTTACGAACAAAATTAGTTCATAAACAAAGTACCGACTTAATCCCGCATGCCCTATGTTATACACTCGCTAATCCCTAAATCTACCGACCATCCACAATTCATTCGTCCCCTCCCCCTCCATACTATCAGTTAAGCTTATACACCAGATGGCGAGTACACTCAAGCTGTGCTTGGTACATGCGCACTTCATTCGTAAGGTGAATATGGAGAGACAACTTTCCTGGTGTGTAGGCGTGGCTTCGCCTCTCTTGCTATTAATTTTTTTCTTACCCGCTCTCAGAAGTGGTGAGTTCAGAGGTCTCTGCTATGAATTGTTTTAGCTAATTAGATTTTGTCTCGATTCTCCACTATGGAGCGGCCAATAAAATTCGGCTTTAAAAAAAATTAGTTTCCAGGCACTTGGGTTGGTGAATAGGTGTCTCTACTACCTTTCCTATTGTGAAAGCCATTGCCACTCTGGGTATTTTCATAGAGTGGCGAAATTGAATTTATGGTGACCACAGAGGCAGAGGAGGTAACCAATTTTGGTGAATGTTAATATTTATTGCCCGAAAGTATGCAGTATGTTACTAGCAGGTTACGACATAACTCCGTACTGGTCGAAAAACCGGGAAACGAATTTCTGCCCATTACATTCCTTTCCTTTCTTCTTATTATTTCATTTACTCCTCTTATGTTTGTACAAAAATGGAAAAATTCCTATGTTTCTTTTATGAACGTAAAATTCCACGCGATGATAAAATGCCAGCGCCATCTATCGGCAGTGGGTCGGACCGCTGTATAAACTTTCCTTATGACTTGTAGAATAAATTTCTTTTAGCACTCAAGAGGGTTGTGTGCATAGTTTTCGATACTATAGCGTGCACACACAAATTTTGAATTTTATATATATACATAGATGAATGTCAAAAATGACATTGGCACCGTTTGTAAATGGTCTGTGGTATTTTCCGATAGGGTCATGACCCACCTGCTCCAACAGAGCCAGCCATTATACACCACATCACGCTCTGCCCAAATATAAGTTGCCTGCACGCTGCACATTGAAATCACTGGTTGCTTTATCTGGCTTGAACATTTTTACAACTTTCCATAGCTTCTCCTTCATGTGAATAATTCCACGCGACGTTTCCAGATGGAATAATTTGCGACATTCAGACTGTTGATCCTGCCATTGTATCTGCGTACATTTAAAACTCCTATAGATTAACTCTTCCTTAAACCCGGAAACTTTAGAAAAAAGGTCTTTAAAGTTTTTATAATTTCATAAAATAACATTTTCAGATAATGTTGGCATGATTCCTTCAAAAATAAACAAGTAAATGTCCAATAAAGTAAATGAAATGTGCGGTTCTTGAGTAAATGATGACTTTGAACATTTGTTTCGACTTTATTGCGCAATAAATTGCACATTCCTGAAGTTATGATCCATAGTTTCATAAGTAGGTATATTTTAAATGCCAACTCATTACTTCAGAAATTAAAATCTTACTTGACTGTCACATCTTGTTTCTTTTTTATGGGGGTGAAATCCACATGATTTCGATTATCATTACGAACAACTGAAAGGCATCAATTCCGGGCTGGCATTACGTTATCTCTACCAGAACCCCATTTACGCACATATACACTAATAACTCACCGCTCATTGCCAAATCTCCTCGTATCCTGCCAAATGTTCCTTTTTTGTAGATATATATGAACATAAGTATCTACAACTGCGCGTACCTCGGCACGCCCCTTGATGACTAAAGTAGAATGTTTTCTGTAGCAAATCACAAAAATGTCAGCAGATGTTTCCGATTCCTACAAATCGCACATTACATTGTACTCTGGAGATGATTCATCCTTTTCCATTGCACCCACCATCCCCTGTTCCTGCTCATCTGTCAATAGCACACACGCCAATTTCGCCAATATATTGATGGAAAAAAGAAAGCTTTTACACATTGGCACAAAAATAAAACAATTCATTTAGAGTTATAGTCCGTCCAATATCAAGAGACACAAAGCTCCTCACGAAAACCAGTTTTTTGTACATGGAAAGCTGTGTCTCTTGATATTGAACTGACTATACCTTATCCCAGGATCATATGACAAAAAGCATCATAACAATGGCACAAGACAATGACCATTTTTTCGTTTTAATCAAATGCTATGTATGTAATGTTTTGAACTCGCACACTTAATGACCTTTAAACTTCGTGCACAGTATGGATTAAAAGTGGTAGAATAAAAAATCCCCTCCATTTTGTTTTCGCTGTTTATCGCACCTCGAACAAAAAGTCAAAGAGTCGCGATCGCGTAAACTAAAGGCCCCAGCCCATGGAATCCGTGGATCCGTTTCTTTGACGCCAAATTCAGCCTTAACGCGTTTAATGAAAACAACAGCCTCTTAGATGCTGTCGTAAACTTTGACAGTCAATGACACATTGGCCACATTGAGTATGGCTTTAGCCTCACTGAATTACTCAACTGGCTAAGATTTTAGGAAATGTCAGTAGGTACAGTACAATTTTTGACATTTCTAACCTCTCCCTTACCAAAATGTCAAAAACTGACCCAAAATTTAAGCCATTCCAACCAATTAGCGATCGAGCTGCAGTTATGCTGTGGTAAACTGAAATGTCTGTCACTTTTCTCTTAATATTTCAATGTTTCGATTTCGCCCATTGACGCTCTCAATTTCTTAATAACTAGTGGTGGGTTAGCATAAGGGGCCCGGACCCAGAGCGCAAGTTTTGAAGACGTAAACAAATAAATTTCCTGAACAAGTATTGTTCAGATGTTTTAATTTTGACTTCTAGTTATTTGAAAAATAAAACGGGTTGGTGACGTTTGCCCATAACATAATCCCCAAGACAAAATGCCCAACCCTCAAATTCCCAAACGGGATTCACCAGTTGAGAAATCTTAAAAGGGAAAATTCCGAGAGCTAACCCCTTTCTTAAATCTCCAAAAAAAAGATATTCTGGTATTGAAACGAGCGATTAGATCGCACTCTGTACCATAAAGCAGGACTTCCAGGAATAATGTTCGATAGAGCATATAGTTTGTTCTTCTTGTGAGGAGTTTTGAACCCATTAGTTTAGCCAAACCGAAGTAGCAGCCGTTTCCTAAGGTAATTCTGCGTCGGATCTCCACTAAGGTGTCATTTGTGGAGATGATGTTTATGCGGTTGTATCAATAACTTCAAGACCAAGCAATTTCGCCTGTAAAAGCCTCTTAACACGACACGCTTGGAATGGCCGATGATCTCGATATCGTCCGCATACCCTAGTAATTTTTACGGATCTATTGAAAATATTGCTTTCCTTGATGGCACCTGCACTGCGCACTATTTTCCCCAGAACAAGATTTAAGAAATCACATGATAGCTCATCTCCTGCCGAAATCCGGTGCAAGTTAGAAATAATATGGAAGATCTTCTTCCAAATTGCACATTACACCCCATGTTTTCATGTGCCACGCGACATAACTGGATCAGTTGAGACGCTAACACAGTACGTTGGATAGGATCTTATATGAGACACTAGCTGACCATGCGAAGCAAGGAGATCGCCAGTCTGCCACTTCTCAAATTTAAAACAAAATACTTGCTGATAAGAACTGATAAAGAAAACGTCGAGAGTGTCCATTCTCATTATATGGATATACTCTCAGTGTGACTCCCTCTCAATCTCAATTACATTTCATACTCTATCCTTCTCAATCCCATGCGCCACAAAATAAACAACACAAACTACAAAAGGTGAATACAAAAAAAAAGAAAAAGCACACAGCACAAAAGGTACAGAGAGAGAAACAGATCTGTGCCGCACACACACACAAATTTTCGTCCACTCAACGCTGGGAAAATCCAACGATCTAGCTTCAATCGAACATTTTACTCTTTTTTTTAAATATTCGAGAGATACAACTTTTCTTAGATATCAGCTTAGATCTCCGCTTCCGGACAGCGAATTAAGCATTTTCCCGCCGTAAAAAGCAGCCTATGTTCATCAGGGATAATGTCGGCTTCTAATGATAAAACAATTTTTCAAATCGGTCCAGTAGTTTCGGAGCCTATTCAAAACAAACAATCAAATCTTTCCTCTTTATAATATTAGTATAGATTTAGCACGGATATGCCTCGATAGTTCTTGCCAGACAAAGGATATTGTATATGGGGCATATGGAGATGATAATCCAGTCATCGGGCCTCCCATACTTGGTTGATGATTTGATGCATGCGCCCAATTATGGTAGTGGTTAAAAGAACTGATAATTTTGGGTGTATGTCCCCAGAGGGCGAAAAAAAAGTAGGGCCCAGAGCGTGACTAAAATCCGCCACTGTTTATAGCTGTTCTATAGGAAAATTGTAGGCGCTGCGAAATTACGCCAAGGAAATAACGCCCGAAAGGGGTTATTAAATAAGACCCAGGTGGCGGTCTACCTAGATCCCATAAACCGTGCAATGCGTTTAGGGGACATGTTGCCCCCTGTAACCCACCTCCTTGGGGTCACTGTTGGATTTGGAGTAGATGCGAGGTTGGGGTAGGTGTTATGTTGGGTATATTATTAAAATTCCAGATGCAATGTTTCTCAAGGACAATAAGTCCTCTAATTTGGGTTACATGCTTGATTTGTTCTCTAACTTCTTTGAATCAGTTTACTCTAAATCAGGTGTAAATAGTAACTCGTTAGGCAATATAGCAAGTACGGTTGATATTGGCTCATTCCAGTTATGCACTGATGAAGTCCTTTTGGCACTTAAGTTGCTTAAACGCAATCCTATTGCTATGGCTGATGGCATCACAACACTAATTTTACCCTATTCTAAGGGTACATTAATTTTGACGCATAGTTTGTAACATACCTTAATATTGCCCGTAGACCCCTAAAAGTTACTATATTTATGATCAGCATCGATAGTAATGTCGATCTAGCCATGTCCGTCCGTCCGTCCGTCCGTCGGCAAAAATTAGGCCTTTAAACTGGGCCTAGAGAGCTGAAATTTTAACCATATACTCTCTAGGGTCCGAAATAATCAAGTTTACGAATTTTTGAAATCCGCCCACAGACACGCCCACAAACTCAAAAAAACAAAATTTTCGAAAAAATCGAATTTTGAGCTAGAAAGCTGAAATTTTTTATATATGATCTATGACTGCTAAAACTGCTCGGGATATAAAATTTTCAAAATCCGCCCACTGACACGCCCACAAAAAAATAAAACAATTTTATTGAAAAACCAAAAATTTGAGCTAGGGAGCTGAAATTTATAATATATACTCTCTAGGGGCCCTTTAAGCTCATGTGTAAATATTCTCAAAATCCGCCTACTGATACGCCCACAATTTAAAAAAACTTATTATGAAAATCCAAAGTTTGAGCTACGGAGCTGAAATTTATAATATATACTCTCTATGGGGCCCTTTATGCTCATGTGTAATTATTTTCAAAATCCGCCTACTGACACGCCCACAATTTACAAAAAACTTATTATGAAAATCCAAAGTTTGAGCTAGGGAGCTGAAATTTATAATATATACTCTCTAGGTGTCCTCTATGCTCATGTGTTCATTTTTTTTAAATCCGCTTACTGACACGCCCACAATTAAATAAAATAATTTTATTGAAAAACCAAAGTTTGAGCTAGGGAACGTTTTTTTTACAAAAGCTTCGTTTCTGTTTGATAAAATCTTTTAAATGTTATATAACAGAATATGTAGAGCGTTCTTAACAATTCAACCATACTTAGACTTTTGTCACGCCCACTTATGAGGGATAGGAATAAGAATAGGGTATCCAACAGTTCGCCCAAGCGGACTGTAGCCCGCCCCTATGTTTCTTAGTTACTGTTGTGATTCTCTCTGCTTCCCTTTGCGTAATATCTTTAACAATTCACTTTCTGAGGGTATCTTCCTTCGAGAATGGAAGACTTCATTCCTTATTCCTATCCATAAGTCTGGACCTAAAAATAATGTCGATTGCAAATTATTCGCAATTCCCAAGGTCTTCGAAAGCATTATCAAAAACAAACTTGAGTTCCTCACCAAAGAGTTCTTATCTGTTGCTCAACACGGTTTCGTTTCTGGTAGGTCTACCACCACTAACTTGGCACTTTTCTCATCGTATGTTATCAGCGCTATTGAAAACAAATATCAAGTCCATACGATTTATACCGACTTTAGTAAAGCCCTTGACTCAGTAAATCATACAACTTTATTAAAAAGCTTGAACATTTTTGTTTTCATTCGAAGATTTCATCTTGGTTATCATCTTATCTTGTTGGCAGAACTCAAAAAGTACGCATGGGCAATGTCAGCTCCAGATCGATTAAATGCACTTCTGGGGTTCCCCAAGGCAGCCATTTAGGTCCATTGCTCTTTGCAATTTTTATCAATGAAATTACTTTGGCTATTTAGCACTGCCAATGTCTATTATACGCCGATGATCTGAAACTATATCTAAAAATTAAAAGCATGGAGGACTGCCGCCTAGTTTAGCTATATCTAAATTCTATTTCAGAATGGTGTAACTCCAATGACTTAAAGCTTAACATAAAGAAGTGTTATGTGATAACCTTCTCAAAATTGAGTTCGATTTCGCAATTTGATTACGTTATTGACTCTAATCTACTTTGTAGGGTTGATAAAATCAAAGATTTAGGCGTTGTTCTCGATTCCAAATTTTGTTTCAAAAGTCATATTGACTATATTGTTTTAAAAGCGAATTTTGCCATCGGTTTTATAAACAGGAACTGTAAAGATTTTAAGGATCCATATGCCCATTTATCTCTATATTTCTCCTTGGTAAGATCGCTTCTTGAGTATGCCGATGTCAATAAGAATCCCGCGTTCAATACTCACTCCGATCGCATCGAAAGAATACAAAGACGTTTTACGAGACTAACATTTTTCAAAATGTGGTGGAATTTCCGCCCAGAATATTCAGCCAGATGCCAATTACTTGGAATTAAGTCATTAAAATCGTTGCGAACCATTCATGATGTAATGTTTGAAAGAGATATACTAAGTTATAATATCAAATGTCCACCCCTTCTCTCCTATCTACGTCCCTGATAGATTACTAAGATCTAGAGATTTTCTTTTTCAAAACATGCACAGACTAAATACGGGTGTAATAAACCTTATCTAGTCAATCATATCTTTCAATGAAGCTTGCAGTAATATTGATGTATGTTTATCTAGAGATAAATTTAAGGCGATGCTTTTGCATATTTTCTTTTTTTAATTAGTTAGTTAGTTAGTTCAGTTTATTTCTCAGTTCAAATAATAATTATTTTTCTTTTTTTATTTATTTTGTATAACTTTAATTTCTGTTAGCTTTAACCGGCTTGCAGATTAATTTCATAAAAATAAAATAAAAAATACCGGAAAATTGTAGTAGACACAATGAAAGTGTTGTTTTAAGTTTTATTTGAAATATAAAGAAAATACAAAAGTACTTTTGGGCTTTATTTCATCATCCTTTTTTGTACTTAATTTTCACAGACAAAACTAGGCATTTTTCCATCTTCAATTAAAACAAAACTTTTTGGACCTTCTTCTCTTTTGGGCGTTATTCCCTTGGGCGTACTTTCGCAGCGCCAAACGACGGATCAACGAATCTATGGGTTGGGCCTTAAAGGAACGAAGTTTTCTTGTGCAAATTTGATTTGTTGCTGTACAAAAAAAAAGTGGTCTGGGTGCGACCCGCAAGGTACATACGACTAACTTCCCAGTGGGATCAATGCTATTAGTGGGAAATTTTGAAATGTGGTTAACCATAAGATATGGTTAAGAATTATTTAATATTAAAAAATGCTCTTTAATATTGTTCATGGAAATTAAATGTTGTTAATAACAGCGAAGTGTGATATATATTAATGCAACCATTGTTATGAACACAGAGTCCTGTAAATTTACGTGTATATGAAATAACGGAGCACAATGTAATAATGATTTGCTCAATGACAAATGACAATAAATAGTACAAATGAAGGCAAATTATTTTAGTTATTTATTTACTATCAAAAAACGGCTAGACCGATTTCGCTGGAAACTTAATCAGTTCTGAGTTACGTACTTACGCTTCGAATAAACCCGGTCCTATGTCAATATCGTCTTTGGTTCTCGAGATCATCGTGGGTGACGAATGATAATTCCGAACGCACATACGTACATACGCACATACACACAAGCAAACATATCTATAAAAACTTTGGATTTGGATTCTGGTGACCTTGAAACGTGGAGATATGTCAAAATCCGCGATTCACAAAATCGGCCCCATTACAAGAACTTCCATTGGGAAGTTAATAATATATCTACATAACGGTGGCTGTGTAGTGTTTTATTATGAAAGTGTCACAGCAAATAAATGTATTTATCTCCGAATTCGAGCAGACATTTCCAATGGAGAAGACTTTAGATACTTTTCTGTAGGAAAGTAAACAAATTCAATGCCAAAACTTACAGGATTTCGTTTACTTCGAGATATTTCAATTTTCTGTGCCACTTTTGCAATTTAACACATCATGTTTATGTTTACAGACGTTTTATAATATCTGGAAAGTGCTCGTATTTGCAAATATGTATATTTACCTACACATATTTTGTTTTATTTATTGGCCGTCACTTTTGCAAAAAATATGCTTTATTACTGCAGCAAATCGTTGACTTTTCAATTGCGATAAACAGCAAAATCAACATCTTCTATATGTTGTTTTCGATATGAATGCGTAATCTTCCCAATTTGATTCATTACCAAAGGTGCTTACATTGCGTGCGGTTTTACCAAAAAATTTATCCACCCAGAGTGTTTGTATAATATTTTATGAGAGTACCTACTCATTTTTGTGGTTTTTAATTTTTGTGATTTCCAATCAGTACCTTACCCTCTCTCGAAGCTTCCTATCGGTAAATATAATGAAGGTCTTTCATTAGCGGCTTGACAACTTCAAACTTTCAGTGTGAACTCACTCTTAAACCGATTACCGAACTGTCAATGTCAAAGTATTCAGTAAAATGTTCATCATAGTGAAGTACACGGATGAACAACGTTTACAAATAATTAAAATTTACTACCAAAATTCCGAGTCGGTGGTCTCAACTTTAAGCGCGTTAACGATAATTTTCGGCCGTAATTCTCGTCCCAGTGGACAAGCAATTCATAGTGTAGAGAAAAAATTTGTGTCAGAATATTCGCTACTTGATGTTGCCGTGCCAGTGAGACTACGTTTTTCATGAGGTGTGGAGAATGTTGCTGCCTTTGAGGCGTCCGTCGCAAACCAGCCAAATCAGTCAATTTCATAGCGTTCTCAAGAATTGGGCCTCTCCCAGTCCACATTATGGCAATTTTGAGTAAGGATCTTGTCCTACACCCTTACAAGATCAAGCTGACTCAAGAACTAAAGCCACTTGATCATATGAAGCGACGTACGTTTTCGATGGATGGAAGAAATTGAAGAATTTCATCGCAAATTCATCTTCGGCGATGAAGCGCATTTTGGTTAAACGGTTTCGTCAATTATCAAAATATACATTACTGGACAGATGCGAACCCTCATGTGCTTCATGAAACAGCACTTCATGCGCAAAAACTCACTGTTTGATGCGGTTTTCATGCCGGTGGCGTCATTGGGCGTTTTTTTTTCGTCGATGAAAATGACGGTCACGTTACGGTTAATGGTATTCGCTACAGAGACATGTTGGAACATTATTTATTTGAGCAATTGCATGAGTTGGACATCAGTGATATGTGGTTCCAACAAAACGGTACCAGAAGTCTCACAGCGGGTGCAACAATCGAGTTATTGAAGTCTCAGTTCGGTGAACGTGTTATCTCGAGAAACGGACCCGTCTATTATCCTCCGACATAGTGTGATTTAACGCATCTAGACTTTTTTTGTGGGGCTACATTAAACCATTGGTCTATGCCAACAAGCCGGCGACGTTAGAGGAGCTCAGAGCCAATATTGAACGAGAAAAGCGGCCGTATCGTTCGAAATGAGCGGTCGAGTCATCGAAAATTGGGTTCAATGTATCGACCGCTGCATACGTTCCCGTGGTGGACATATGAACGAAGTCGAATTCCATTCAAAAATGTGTTGATAGTTATTCAACCCGATAAATATTTTTTTGAGATATCTCAAGTACTCGTAGTTTGCATTTTCTTTAAAAAAAAAGAAGTTGTCAAGTCGTTAACCCTTTATATGTGAATCATATAAATAACATTACCTGGCGTTAATTTGTAATATTGCTGTCCAGAAATGGCTGAACAGACATTTTTTGGGGAACAACAAAATTGTTTTTTTAGATTAGATTAGATTAGATTCTTTATTTCATGAAATATATGTACAATAGTTTGTGTTTGAGAACACGAGCATGGCAGAAATAGCCGTCTGCCGAATTGTTTTTTATATCTGCTGCTTATTCTGACAGTTGAGTTAAGTGAGGTAGATTAATCTGCCAACTCTGCTTTTAATATTGAAACAGAAGTTTGCACCTCACTTCAAACTTAAGAAAATTGCCCGCTCCAATGAAAAGGCGATTAAGCATCCAACGCGTGTGCGAGCTCCCAATTGATTTATTTGCTATTACCAAACATATAAAGCGTCATAGGTTCTTTTGTCTGCTTTTTTCAACTGTCTTGTTGAGGCTCAGGGCGCTCGACTGCAAGACGTTTATTCTACCGAAAATTCTCGCTTCAAAACTCGAGCATGATATATAGCATTAAGATATCGCTGTGAATGGTTTTAAACTTCTTAAGCGCGGTTTGTATCTATCTCGACCACCTTTTCTCTCTAGTATACATAATAGGTCCGTTCGCGTACTTTATGTGTAGAAAAAAGAAAACTGTCACATCTCTAAAATCGAGAGAGAATCCTCTCATTTAAGGAAAAGTTCGTAAACGCTTTTGCGTAAAAAGACAAAAACGTCAAAGTTTGGCTTGAAAAGACGCAACCGCTGTTCTTTTTTTGCCAGCAAACTCATAGGATTCATTTTTTTACTAGCTGAAATTCTCTGTGAAGAAAAGTGAACGAAAGTAGGTACATTTTTCTTTCGTTCATCTTTTTTTACCATTTTCTAAGTACGCGAACGCGTTTGTGTAGTTTCGCACGAAAGTTTAAATAAATTTACGTTTGCATATTAGTACGCAAACGGACCTAATGCTTAACAAGTACTCATAGATATTTGACCTTCTCTCATGTAATTTTTTATTTTCCCAATTCTAGGTCAAAGAAGATTGGAAATATGTTGCGATGGTATTGGATCGCTTATTCTTATGGATATTCACCATAGCTGTTGTTGTTGGAACAGCTGGGATTATACTGCAAGCGCCAACCTTGTACGACACTCGGGTACCAATCGATATTAAATTGTCCGAAATTGCATCGACAACAGCTAAACCAAACATTGCCAGACCTGTGTTATAAATCTATTTAAGAAACTACAAATATAATCAACAAACAAAAAGAAGGAAATTAAAAAAAAAAAACAAATCGAAATACAACAACAAAACAATTTATTTAATATTAAAGGTAAACATTAAAATATTTTTAAGTGTATGTATAAAAATTTAAAGCAACACGAACATGGGAATAAAAAAAACGAAATTACTATACAATTTATATTTATATACTAAAAACCGAAAACACAAAAAAAAGCAATTAATCGTAAAAATAAATTAAATAATTATTATAAAGAATTGGCTATAACGATAGCAAACAAAATGGGAACTAAATTAGATAAATTTAGAGAAAAAAAAATAACTTAAGAAAGATTTTTATTACAGCTGAGGACTCTGCAAAATTGATCAGTCAATATTAAGGCAATCCAAGTGAATTTTGTGTCGTAACACACGTGCAGTTCGGCTGTTCAGCTTTTCCGTCAATTTACATTGGCCTAACTTGTGTTAGTTAACTTTAAATGGTTGAATACGCAACAGCAACTGCTGATTGCTACCACGTGAAGACGCCGCCTGAAGGTACACTAGCCGTGTTTCTTTGCACGCGGATATAGGGATAATTTGAAATTTGCATGTACAATACAACAACAACTTATTATTAATTTTACCTAGCGCGGATAGCTGTCGCCGCTAAAACCTTTAGCGGGGATAAACAGTGCTTCCAAAATCCATTTTCTTCGTTTCTGATGAATCGTTGCTATGAATTTTTCAGGAAATGTCAAAGTTTGACATCCCGACGACCACTGGCACATCCCGCCGAATATTTTTTTCGGGATTTTATTATTATTATTTTTTTTTAAATTTAGTAAATCTGTCAATGAGAAACTGTTTTTTATAATTTTAGAATATGTTTGGCATTAATTTCAACTGTCGGAAATTAATATTTTTGAATTTCACAATTTTCAATACAAATTTCTTAACTCAACTTCCAGCTGTGTCACTAATAAACGTCATAGGTGCATGTGTGCTGCCAAGTTTTTTTTGATGAATTCTTATGCGGCGATGGTCGTTTTTTAATGCTATGCCTATATCCGCGTGCAAAGAAACACGGCTACTGTTGATATACGGTAATTAAGGTTGTGCAAAATTTCGTGATTCCCCATTAAATACGATCTGTACGAAGTCACAGTTATTAACGAATTTAGGTTTGATGTTTGGTAAAGTAGAACTTTATGGGATACCATTGTTTAGTCACCATAGCTCCCTCCAGACAACAGTGCCTGTCGAAAAAGCCAATCAAGGGGAGAAATCCCGCCAATGCAATTTTAATATTCAGGTCCGCCTAGTGAAATATTTAGCATCGGAAAACCGTGCCGCAAGTGTGCATGCGAATCGCCGGTGTCATAAAAGGATGATCACACAATTATCAATAATAGGCCTGCACGTTTTAAAAAGAAGCAGACCTTATAGCTCCGTGATCACAAATATGCAACAAAAGCAGCATTTGATTGGCTCAAAAGACGAAGTGATTTCAAACCATTAGCTGGTGAACCCCAAAGGCGGACCAGAAGGAATCCAGCAAAGTGGAAGGGCTATGATCGCTAGAAACCTTATCGTTAAGAAAGAAGAAGAATACCATGTTGCGAGCTTTGATAGGTTTTTGAAAATATTTTGATTTTTTTTTTAACAAATTTTTAAAATTATTGTAGCTAGGTAGAAATATTCAGATTGCTAAAAATGTTTTTGAAATTATATGTTATCGTCACAGACATGAAAGTATATTGTGCGGCCGATGAACTTTTACGTTCGTCAGGCTTGGAAAACGATTGAGATAGGGGTATATTCAAGGTTACCTATTTCACTAATTACGACACGATATCTAGCGACAATCTCGTCGATGTATTGGGCGTGACTTAAGGTGAAAAAGGATGTTTTTCCAGACTCAAAATGAAGACCACTCCAACCCATTCAAGGGCGGCGGGTTAGTAGAAATGGTGGAGAAGGGTCCCTCCAACGCTACTAAAGCGTTAAAGGGATCATAACCCTCCCAATTAAGTGCACCCCTACTGGTTGGCTTGTGGGGTTCGCAGGTCGAAATAGCAGCAGGCCTCCTGATTTCGAATCACTTCATAACTGACGCCAATCACATGCTGGTGTTACTGCATTTTTGTGATCCAGCAGTTTTTTTGGTCTGCCTCTCTTTTGTACAGGAACGTTGGTATTGGCTTTTTGACAGGGTTCGTAGGATCTCTCCTTTGAACATGACAATACCAACTGAGCCGAACGCGCTCCATTTTTCCGAGATAGGTTCTTTGACATGAAGGCTTCCTCGGATCTTTGAACTTCATATCTTTGTTACTGCTGCTGTCATGCAAAGCAACTTCATCTTAGATCATAGTGAGCTCCGAGCGCACAATTGCGGTGTAGAGCCTTTCTTTCAGCTTAGGGGCATTTTTCGATCACAGAAGATCGCTGAGTTTTCCTGCCACTTAAACCAACGACCATACCACGTCGAGTTAATCGGATCTCGTCAGATCTTCGTAATTAAACGACGTTGGGCGCGGTTAGTACGTAGATGGGGGACCGTTTGAGAACAACCGCATTCTCGCGACCTAAATTGGTCTAAGTGTGTCGGCTTTTGCCGACAGCCACCTAAACCTAACCTTTCCCGCCACTTCACCCAGCCTACGCTTACGCGATGCTTAATGTCGTCATCAAAGCTTGCTTCGCTATTGATCATAGATCCCAGATATTTGAACTTTTCGCACTTGGGAATCACTCCTCCATTCATATACATATCTAGAATAGGTCGGATTGGATTAGAGAACGGGCAGCACAAGTATTTTGTGTTTTTCGGACTAATACGTTGCAGGGGCTTTTGAACCTCGATAATGAAAGCTCCATCATCACTTTGGATATCGTCACTTTTCCTTCAAGCAGATAATCAAGGACTGTAATAACTATAATCAAGGGAGTTAAGATACTTCCCTGGTGTACACTCGCTTTGGATGCGAATTGCGAACCATCGGTGAATGCAGCAAGTCATCTTACTTTTGACCTTACTCCTTCATAAATGTCCATGATCATCTGTACGTAGGTTTGTGGAACTCCTGGCTATCTTAGCACCACACTCCAAATCCATATGACCATATGAAGGTTTATGTATTTGATTGAAATAAAAAAAAAATATTTATTTAATTTTTTTTTTTTTGATTTACCCTTTTTTAAAATCCTGACAAAGAGTCAACTGTCATAAAAAGCTTCTAAAATTCGCATTTCTTAATATTGTTGGAGAAACTTGGGCTAGGGTATGCTCCGTTGATGTCTAATGTTTATTTATTTTATGTCACTGTTACCAACTACCAACTATGTTATTAACCTCAATGCCTGCAAGGCAGATATTAACAACATCACCAAGAAAAACAAATGGTTCTATTAGCAATAGGGCTCCAATGTCACGCACCCAATGGCATCACAATGGACCTACTTTGGTCTAAGTGTACCTCAACGAGGGCCATTTCAAACCAACCAACCAACTTTTCTCCTAATATCAAGGTATCAAAATTAATTATTAATAATATTATATACTTAAAAACGAAGTGGGTGGGTGGTAGTAATGAATGAGAGTTCCCCCTATTTCATCAACAGGGCCGGCCCAACCATATGTGCAAGATGTGTAAATACACAGCTCGCCAAATTTCGGGGCGCATTGCTAGGAGTAAGAAAAATTAATGTTACCTTACGCGTTTACTGGCATTTGCATTTAAAACAAAAAACTTGTTCAAATAAGCCCAAAATAGTAACATCCATCACACCTGTGCTGAATTTTTGCACATTAACTCACATCACTTGCAGTATTGCAACTTCAAGGAGAATCTAACTCAAAATAGGGCGCTTTCTATAAATCTTGCACAGGGCGCTTGTTTGGCTGGAGCCGGCCCTGTTCATCAACCAGCGATGCCCTAAGCACCTTCATGTGAAGTTATATTTGTTTTACTAAGGGAATGTCCTTACTAGCACTTGCACTGTGTGAGCACTTTATGTGCCGGCCAATCCGCGAAAGAGATATGATAGTGTGTTGGAAAAAAAACATAGCTGTGCTATGTGACGGTAGTCAGACAAAGAGATGTCCAAAAAGTAACAACCACAAAAAATTTAAATCGATACTAATACAAATTCAGTGTGGCATGAGGTAACATTTTAACGTAGTTTAGGTGGTTTATATATAATTTGGCGTCACTGATATTACCTTTCTCATTGACAACCAATCGGCAATAAAAGCGATTTCTGTCATGGGTATTAAACTGAAGCTAATAATTGTACTGTCAGTCACTGCCGCGCAGAATAATGAAGAACATATGTACTCGTATGTTAAGTCTGCAAACACCGCAGCGTTGCTATATGTCTTGATCTCTAAATTGTCTGCAAACACACAATGGGAGCACACCACAAAAGAAAAACACATTAAGCTTAAGTTATTTCGTAGCTCGTGTTTTCGTTGTCATCCTTTATTTATATTTTTTTTTATTAAATTGAGCCCCAATTGTAATTAACATCGACAGCAACCGATGCACTGCATGCCAAAATTTATCTGCACATGTGTATCACGTACATTACTGCACAGAAAATTTGCCGTAAGATTTTGCAGGATTCTAGGATTCAATTGTGTACGAGTAAATAAAGTAGCTAATAAGCTAACAAGAAAGGGACGCACGTCGCCTTCTTGCAGAAGTTCCATTATTTAAAGAATAAATAATAAAAACTCCCAGTTCTGTAGAAAAAAATACAGCGGTTCGTTTGATCTCAAGGACGATACCAATGTTGCTTATGCAAGAATCGGACTAACATGCAGCTGCGGTATATCTACTTGGATTTTCAAACGTTTTTCAAAATTTGTGCCAGACTTGCAATCCACTAAATATTTTAAAAATCCTGCTCATTTCGTACAATAAATAAATGACAATTGTTAGATACTATTGAATGTTTGTCAGACGTTTGCAAGAGGCGGGGTGGGGCAGTCAAGATATTACTTGTCCCCTGCGGGAATTGAATCGGTGACCTTTCGATTCCGACATACTAACCACTGAGCAGGGCCGGCAATTCCTGCATACTGGGAACTCTGCTTAAGAAGAATACATTTATGCTACTTCTCCAACAAAAACTGAACCGATTTCAATAGGAAGAGGGAAGTTCTTTATTGCAGCGCTACCCATGGCTTAGTTTTGACATTTTGTTGTCAAAATTTTCAACAGGTTAGTTGTCAACAAATTCTTCTCTGGACGCACATTCACTGTGTGAAAAACTCCAACGTGCCGCAGTTTTAAATATTGTGTTCAATTTTGTCATTTTTCTCCTCTTCATGTACTTATTTTGCACCAATTTTGGACTTAAAATCAACTTCGACAATTCGCGGCAAGGGAGTTGTTGATCACCGCAAAAACATTGCAATTCGAAATTTGTAGTTAAATACTGTTTTTCAATACAAGTATCGGCTTATGTAAGTTTCCAATTAAGTAACATGTTGTCTGTCCTCACCTATTTATATTGTTAAATTTGCTTTTGAACTTACAAATTTTGTCAAGCCCCCCACAAACTATAGGATTTAATCTTACTGTGAACTTATTCTCTTAAAATAAATATGAAATATATTATAATAATGATGACATAGCAATTTTGTATTTAAATAAAACGCAGAATGATTGCGATATCGGCCTGCAATTTATTCCAGGTAAAGTACACATGTTAAATTAAGGTACCAAATTCGATCTTGTTCATATGACCAGCGCGAGCACGTTTGCAGCGATCGATTCTTTTGAGCCGATTTTACACCACTCTTTCACGCATTTCGATCAGGACGTTTGTAATTTCTCGTCCGATATTCTTCCTGAAATGAGTTTTACATTACCCCATAAAAAGAAATCCAACCGAGTTTTAATCGCATGAAGTGGCCATTCGACTGGACTATTTTTCCAGATTGCACGATTAGATCAACTGTTTGACCAGCTGTGTGACATGTGGCAGCATCTTGTTGGTTGTCCAAAATAATCTTTCAGCATGGCACGTTCTCGAACTCCATTCACCACACATAGCGAACATTTTCACCAACGAGGAAATACGGGCCAATCAAACCTCCGGTATAAAATCCACACTTTTTTTATGGATGCATGTGGGTTTGTTGCTGCCCAATAACGCATACATATTTTGCTTATTGACAAAACCAAAAATAAGCTTAATCGCTAAAGATGATTTTTCGAAAAAATTCACTCTGCAACGGCGACCACCGACTCAGAAGTTCGGTAGTATATGCAAGCTTTGCGCGCTCTTGAATTTCACCACGATAAAAATGCAAACCCTAAATGACGTTTCGATATTGATAGATCATAAACAAAAGTTAAGGGTGTGTTTGAGTTAAAATACAAAATTGTTATTTCCCTATTAAAAAACCTGCTTTAAGAAATGTAATTATCGCATTTGTAATTTTCTGTTAACTAATTTATTAAAAATAGTTTCTTTGGCAATTAATATATGCGTTCATTGGCTTAAGCCGCGCTCATTTGAATAGACTTTTAAGCTTCAAATAATTTGAATGTGCTTTTTTGGCTCCGTCGTCGGCTAATTCAATTCCAATAAGTATGATATTTTACTCCCTGGCCAAATGGTCTTAATGGAGTCAAAATTGACTTCGTTGCAATATTAATTGTCTCTTAATATTACTTCAATGTAAAGTGTTGAAGTTTATGTATCGTGTAAAGTACCACAATTTACTTACATAAATAGCAATTTATTGGAACAATATGCCCCGAAATCATTGTTCTCAATCAATTAACCATTATCTCGCTCCTTAAAGAAAGTGAAGTATTCCTCCGAAAACCAAATAATAAGCTTACCCTCATCCAAAATTAATCCGACTGCCTACAGAAACAGCCTTTAAATACCCCAGAGATATTCTACCACCAATCTCAAACACATCCCGTTACTAATAGGCATTTAAGCATTCCCACCTCGTTTGAATACCAACAAGCGTTATCTCATCAGGGAAATCACATTTCAAACGATATTTTGACTGTCAGTTTGACATTGTAAAAGCGCTCACAATTCCCGATGTTGATTGAGGAAGCAATTATGCGCTGTCATACTAAATCAAATATTCCCCACTCTAGAGGCTTGTTTCTTCAATAACCTATCAACGCCATTCCAATAAATTAAATTCTCACTTGGAGGTTGAAAAACAAAATCAGTTACTAAATGAGTCCCACTGCGAGAAAAATCCTAAACAAATCTTAGCATAAACAAATTAAATATTAAAAAACAGAAGAAAAAATAAACATCCCACATATTTGTAAAAAGAATAGAAAGACAGAAACCAATATGTAATTATAGATTTTTGTTACGAAAAAAAAAAACAAAAACATATTTTTAAGAAAAATTAATAATAATAGAAAATTGAATTTATTGTAAAATGTTTAGATATTTGAAAACAAATTAAAACTAAAATTATAACTTCAAAGAAAGTATAGTGTAGAAAAATGTAAATTGTTATGCCTATGAATTTCGTAAGAAAATTGTGAATGAAATTTTCTACATTTTAGAAAAGTGTGATCAGAAAATTGTTGAAGTTCTCGCCATGAAGAGTGACAGGAAAAAATATTTGTTGCAGGTTGGAAACTTTGACGAGTTTGGTTGGCATCTAAAATTTTAGCGAAACATTTTAAAGTTTTTTGCTCTTCCAAGTACGATTTCTGTATTTCAGTGTAGGGATGGGATAAGAATATAAGCGCTTTCCGTTAGTGCGAACTAAGGGGATAAATCACATCAAGTCAATTGGCGCGTTGAATTTGCAAGGTAACAGCTAGTCCCTACTATTTTACCCTTCGTTGGTTTATTGGTTAGGTAGGCCCTCGATGAGGTACACTTAGATTTTTTTAAATTAATACACTATCAGCTCTGTGTCGTGAAGTGCTTAAAGCAAGCAACTATCACGAGCAGAAATTGCCGGCACTAAAAGTGCTCTCACAGGCTCATCATTTAGTGCAGGTGTTAGTAAGGACAAAACAATTAAAAATACAATAATTATGTACCTATAAATTAGTAACACAGCCACAAAATAATGCAAAAAATTTAAGACATTAAAGCATTATTACGCAAAATATTTTTTAGCTTAATTTTACTAACATGCAAGTCAATCACATGATCATTTAGATTATAGATTCTACTCATGCGACTAATAGGCTCATGCCTCCCATAATACTTTAGGACCAGAGAAGGTCCATTGTGATGCCATTTGGGAAGGGGCAGGTGGGTCACGCTGCTCGAACCTATAACCATCTGCTTTTCTTTACGATGCTAGTGATATCAGCCGTGCAGGCATTGCTAAGATCATCTAGATCCCGGAAGAGGTATTTGCCTAAGATAGCCATCCTGATGTTGGCTAGTGTGGGACACGTGCATAGGAGATGCAGGACTGTATCCTTCTCTTCCTCATCCCTGCAACTTCTGCAGAAGTCGTTGTGGGGAATGCCCAGTCTCTGAGCATGTCTTCCTATTGCACAGTGTCCATTTATTACGTTCGTAAGGGTAGAGAGGGTTCCTCTTTTATGTTTTAAAAGTCTGTTTGTCCTTCTCTGGTCCAGCTTTGGCCATAATTGTCTAGCGGTGCTACACTGGCTAAGTTAGTTCCATCGGAGGTTTGCTTTAGTTAGCGCGTCGGCGTGGATGAGGTATCTAGCAGATGACATTGGTGCATCAATCTTGTCTATAGTTATGCTATTTGTACCAGAAGAGCCTTGTCTAGCCAATTCATCAGCCTCACAGTTCCCTCGGACATCACTGTGTCCTGGCACCCAGCAAAGGGTAGTGTTGTACTGTGTAGCTATTTCGTTAAAAGATACGCGGCGGGTCTTCACTGCCTTGGATTTTATTGTGCTGGATATAAGGGCTTTGATAGCTGCCTGACTGTCGATATATATGACGATATCATTTTGTGGTATGGTATTTACCGACAACCAGTCAGCGGCTTGTCGAATTGCTGTGACTTCAGCCTGGAAGACGCTGCAATAATTTGGTATTTTGAAGGAGAGGTGGATGTCCAGGTCTTCTGAAAAGACTCCGGCACCGACTCCTTCGTGGGTCTTGGACCCGTCCGTGAAAATTGACAGCGAGTTATTTGTGAGGACATCGCGTTGCGTCCACTCTGTTCTGTCCGGTATTGAGTGTTTGAAGCCTAAAGTGAAATTCATTTCAGTAGGCAGACGATCCGTAGAGTGCGGAAGATAGCTGTGCATCTTAAGTATGCTGGCATGGCCAGTGTCTTGGTCTCTCCATTGGTGGGAGTCTCTCAGTCGAAGTGCTGAGCTGGCAGCCATTTGCTTACCTATGATGTCTATGGGAAGGAGATGTAGCAGTGCCGCTGTTGGAGAGGTTCTCAGGTGCCTCGTGATACTGAGACATGCCGCTCGTTGAGCTTTTTCCATTTTTAAAAGAATGGTTTTCTTCTCCAGGCCGGTCACCCAGACCATTACACCGTATAAGAGAATCGGTCTTATTACCGACGTGTACAGCCAATGCATTATATGCGGTTGTAGGCCCCATGATGAGCCTACTGCCCTCTTGCACGTGTATAGGATAACCATGGCTTTTTTGGTACGTTCGTTGACGTTTACTTTCCAGTTTAGCTTCCGGTTCAACTTAAGCCCTAGATAACTAGCACTGTCGGAGAGTTTAAGAGTGGATCCTCTTAACGTGGGAAGCGAGAAGTACGGAATTTTGTTTTTCCGAGTAAAAAGGACCAACTCAGTCTACGTCGGATTGACATTGAGACCGCAGGTTTTCGTCCAGTTTACTAGCTTACTTAGGTTGTATTGAAGAACATCTGCAAGTGTCTGTGGGTACTTGCCTGATATGGAGATAGCTACATCGTCCGCGTATGCTACAACCCTGCAGCCCGTTCTCTCTATTTCCGCAAGGATTTCATCGAGAACGAGGTTCCACAGTAAGGGGGAGAGAACTCCTCCTTGCGGGGTTCCCCGCTGCGCTTGTCTCTTAATAGAACTGCTTCCAATTGAAGCATTTATTACTCTAGTTCTGAGTATGTGTTCCACAAGAGAGCAGACTGATTTGCGGATGTTGACCCTTCGAAGGGCGTTGATAATCGAATTTGTTTCAACGTTGTTGAAGGCTCCCTCTATGTCAAGGAAGGCCACCAGGGTGAGAGATTTTTCGTTGGGTATTTTACCCTTCCTCATTGATCGAATAAATCACGCGACCATCGTTTGGCAAGTGGAACTCGCAGTTGCCTTGCAATTTCAACGCGCCCAATTTAATCGTTCTGTTGAGCTTGGCGACACACTTTATATCAAATCTGTAGGTTTACACGATTGGAGATCACCGGTTTCGTAAAAAAACGTGTAAACAGGCAAGCCTTAACTCGTATGTATCCAGCATTGGAAAATTAGTTTCGGTTTCGGCTTTTTCGCCCAAAAAATATAACTAAAGCATCAGCTTTGTTGAGAACTAATAAACGCCGCAGGCGGATCACGGTTATGATAGCTCTTATCCAGAATCTAATCAAGTTGACGAGTTGGTCCTTTTCGTGCTCAAAAATAGAACTTCGAAGCTTGGCTTTATGCCTTCTGAATGAGCGTAAACGGCCACATTAGGTTTAGTAGAAAGACTATCACTGAAGATAGGCTACAATCAATATAAATTGAATCTTTGGAGAAAGAAATCCTCCCTAAACATTTAACAAAATGTAGCTTTTAATAAAATGTTATACACTTCTAATGTCAAGATCTGTATTACCTAGTCAGGCTAAGCCGTCTTGCATGCTTTTGTGAGAGACAGTGTCACTGGTGATACCTATCGCAGCGATAATATGTACTCGTAGTTAACAAAGAGAGATCAAACTTTTCAGATTCATCATGGGCAAAACCTATTTTCTTGCTGAACATATTGTACCGCACTTGTTCCGCTAAGGTTTGTTCTTTCAATAGAATCAAAGATGAGCATAAATTTGCATATAGCCATCGACATTCCCATAGTTAGATTGCTACTACTGTTAATAGATAGTTAAGAATGTACTTTTGCCCTGGAACCCAAAAAAGGAACATGTTTGTCAGACTTTCTCTAGTGGTAAGGCCCCTGGATGGCATTCGAACCTTAAATCCTTCGCTCAGAAGTCCAACGTACTAACCGCTCCCAAGAAATGGCAAAAAAACATCGCAAGGCAGTATTTCGAGCGGAACCCACGCCACAAGGTATGTACATGCCAAGTTAATATCATTGGAATAATTTGGGGGTCAGTCCATTTAGCAGATGCAACATCGTAGCGGTAACGTTTTCCGCTTGATTCCAAGTCGCAGATCGAGAAAAGAGAGGTTCGTCTGAAGCCAGGTACAATGTTAAATTCAAGAGTATTCTTTCAGTCTCAACTTATCATCAGTCATAATGAAGGGCTTTATACGGGCTGTTTCCACCCTCAATGATGGTAGACTCGAATCATCTTGATATATTTCTTAACAGATAAAATTTCCAATATTATTTAAGGCAAGTCTCTAAGCTTTCTTTGTGCGTTTAAACCTTTTAGTTTATCAGTATCATAATCTTCAATTTACGAATTTACGCATCCTGTTAAGGGTAGTCACATAAAAGAAGAAACTAGTCTTGGTTTCCGCCTAGTCTTCCAAATGCGAAGGTTTTGAGATTTGATATTGGAGTCGGATTTTCGTCAAGTTAATAAATTGAATGCTAATGATATAGCTTAGTCTCTTACAAATTTCTGATCACATTTTTCAAGAATCACCACACACATTCAAACATTTGTATGCATCACATCCCCCAACAACACCATACTCCTGTACTTGTTCCACTCGCCCAACACCAATTCCAATTAACATTATATCACATCAATGTTGTAAATGATTAAATATGTTGTACACGAGTAGATAAACTAAATAATGTTTAAGTATAAATTTATTGGCATACAAGAAAAGTCCATACCCATCATATTTCACGCCTTTATTTTTCATGAAAGGCGAAGCAATGTACTCCCATGTCGCATATTCAGATTGTATCTCACCATTCACCCAATTTTAGTATTACTCATTCCATTAATTTTAGTTAAAGCTTCAGTTTGAACCGCAAAGATAGTCAAGAAGAAAACAGGATGCTTACTCGAGAGTTTGAAGCTTCAACAGTGACACTATGACAAATGTAGTTTCTCAACGACAATGTGCGACCGTGGCTAGTAATCGTGAGTATCTATGTATGTTTTTTTTTTTGTGGCCAAAACCAAAAACCATCCATCGAAGAATTAACAAACGAACTTATGTCCTGATATAAGATGAAGAAAAATCATCATCGTCTTGGAAATCCTGCTTGGCTTTCCAAGATGACAAAAAGATGCAGACAAATAAAATAAAAATGAAAATCATTTTTTATTTTTGTCTCCTGCTATCTTTTCTTGATGGTTACCATCCTTGTATTTTTCTTTGATTAATGATGCTTGTTTTGATTGTGAGAGCAATTTTTTTTTTAGTTTTAAATATATTATATTTATTTGTGCTCTTTGTCTTTCGATTTCTATGGTCAGTACATTCGAGATGGTACCCGATGAAATGTGGATAATGGTAATCAATAAAAACGAATACATCGATTTCTCCAAATAAATTTATTGGAATTGTATCGACCTACGTGACAGTCCATTAAACAAAGCGAGGCTACCGAATTTACGTGAGTAGGTAATTCGTCTTGTTTTTATTGCATGGATGTCGACGATTCGAGTATGCAGGAAGACAATTCTTGATTTCATTTGAATTTTTGTATCCTGCTCTGCATAATGTCATGGTTGTCAGCGCAATATCGATAAAAACGTGATATGACAAGTGAAAAAGGAATTTATTGACTTGAAATCAAAAATTATTCTGTTGAGAAATAGGGAAGTTTTTTGAGGTACGTAAGGATAACGTTGTCACTTTGTTTTTAGCGCTGCGTGTCTTCCGCGAGTGTACAGGAAACTTGATTGATATTATATTTTTGATGGGGTTTGTAAGACCTTTCCTTTAGATATGGCATCACCAACTGAGCTGGTTGTATCTTCAAATTTCTTATTCGATCAAGATTTCTTAGGTACTCCAGCTGTTAAGTGACGCATCTTCATCTCAGCTGACGTTTATATGCTCTTATACTTTTTAGGCGTTGTCCCATATTGTGAACAATATGTTATGGATAAACACAATACTATATCTAATTCAACGGTCTGGCTATTTTTTTTTTCAGCCGAAAACGGTAATTTAGCCGATTTTTGTGTAGGCTTTTGGGGTCAGAGGTATAACCAAATAAGTACCCCGCCAGACGACTCTTAAGTATGCAGGTAGGTGTTTGAGGTACAACCAAATGAATGATACATCAAAAAAGCGGCCAAGTGCGAGTCGGACTTGCGAATGAAGGGTTCCGCGCGATTTATAATTATTATTTACTTAGGCCACTATTACAGATTTATTATTAGAAAATGGAAATGGTTCACGGTTTACGGTTTAAGGTTTATGTTTATGAAATTACATAAATGTTTTTTTTTATATATTTGAGTTGATCGAATGAAAGGTAAATTGCGGTTTACGATTGATGACGTATTAAAAAAAAACTGCTTACTAGATCTCGTTCAAACCAATTTTCGGTGGAAGTTTGCATGGTAATGTACATCATATATTTTTTTTAGTTTTATCATTCCCTTATTTTAGAAGTTAGAAAAGTTTAGAAAAAAATGATATTAGAAACCTCAATATCATCTCTGAAGACCTATCTAAAGATGGGTTTGATGAAAAATGGGTTTGATGAAAAAAAAATGTTCACTTTCAGTTCTAAGTATGGGGAACCCCCAAAAATTATTGTTTTTTTTCTATTTTTGTGTGAAAATCTTAATGCGGTTCACAAAATACATCTACTTACCAAGTTTCAACAGTATAGCGGACAGACAGACAGACAGACAGACAGACAGACATAACGTATCTATAAGGGTTCCGTTTTTTGCCATTTAGCTACGGAACCCTAAAAATCAGGAAAAATCTCCTGATTATGGAAATTTAGGTCTTAGACGTTTTATTTTTAGCCTTAAGCCCGCCACTCGCTCAGAGAGTATATCAAAAATGTTTACGTAAAATATCTTGAAACTTTTAAAATAAAGTAAGAATATTACAATTATTATTCGTCAGATGAATACTTCTGTGCGTCTTCCTCGTTGTCAAATGAATCATTTCCGTTATTTAAAATACCTTCAATTTTATCGGAGGCCGCAATACCGTTTTTAATTAACACGCGTCGGTAACTCTGCCGAGTATCTGAGTGTTTTCTTCACGACACAATCTACACGTAGGTTTCTGGAACTATTCATTTTCTTACGAATTTTTCTCCCACCCATAGCAGATCTTTAGGTCAACAAAACCCTACGCAAATCTTTTAAGGAATCAATATGATTTTCCATAACGATCCTTATATTTACTTTGATTTGCATCTGTGAAAATACACCCGCATTGAGTAGCCATGGCCGTTTTCGAAAACCCAAATTGCAAAAATAAAGTGTTCGAAAACGCAAACACTAATTTAACTGCATTAGCACTATGTTTAATGTTAAAAATTAAATGGCTAATGTCGAGAAGCATGAATTTTAATTGTTAAGTGTGTTAATTTCTTTGTGTGCAATTAAAGTAATTTGTTGTCCTGGAAAAGACCAATGCATATCAAGTCGTTGTTCTTGCAAAACATAGGATCGCCTTTTTTACAGATGGGCAAGGGCATACTAAAATGATAGTCCAGTCATCGGGTATACTTTATTTCACCAGTACTTGGTTGATGATTTGGTGCATGCGCCAGTTGTTTGGCCTTTTTATAAAATCTGCGGATGTTGATTCGATCGCGTTCCGGTCTTCCTCTGGAATGGCTGGCAATGTACGGTGCCCTCGGCTACCTCTTTAATGATGTCGCGATACGCGTTGCACATATAGTTGGCGTCTGTGGAAAACCTCTCGCTCAGGCGCTCTCTGTAGACTTTGTCTATTTGGTCGTGATAAGGCGTCCAACTTCGAATTTCTTTTTCTGAGCGCTTCGCAGCTTCTTCTCGTTGGACAGTCGAGCTCTGAATTTAGTCGTAACAAGAAAATGGTCAGAGCCGATGTTTGCCTTGGAATGCGAGTACGTTTGAGTTGTTTGATGCATGCCTTGCATCGGTAAGCACATGTTCGATTTGGTTGGCGTTTCGAGCATCTGGAGAACGCCACGTTGCTCTGTGGATGCGCATTCTTGGGAACCTGGTGCTAGTGTGAAGCCGTTGTCTGTTGTCGTGTCGTTGAGGTTGTGCTTACCGACTTATCCCGCCAAAGATGTTTCCCTTACCGATTTTAGCGGTGAGGTCCCCGATCACGATCTTTTTTTTTGTACTACACTATCAGCTCTGTGTCGTGGAGTGCTTAAAGCAAGCAACTATCACGAGCAAAAATTAGCCTGCACTAAAAGTGCTCTCACAGGCTCATCATTTAGTGTAGGTGTTAGTAAGGACAAAACAATTAGAAACACAATAATTATGTACCTATAAAATACTAACACAGACACAAATCATGCAAATAATTTAAAACATTAAGGCATTATTACGCAAAATATTTGTAAGCTTAGTTTTACTAACATGCAAGTCAATCACATCATCATCTTGACAACGTACTCCGTCCAGGCTCCGTCCAGGAGGCCATAGTATTCCGCCATGATAAGGTCTTCTACTTCGTCAGTAGGGGCGTGTGCACATATTAGACTGATGTTGTAAAATATGCCTTGGCAGCGGCTTACAGCCAGGCGATCACTTATCGGCTTGAAATCAATGACTTTTGGTCTTAGCCGATTTCTCACTACAAATCCGCATCCTAACATATGCATCCTTTTGTGACAGCTGTAATAAGTGTCGCACTGTTCTGGTTTTTGCATACCCGATCCTATCCACCGTATTTTCTGTATCGCGGTAATCTGTCTTAATCTGCCTTATACCGCGCGAGGACAGATTCAAGTTTTGCGCAACACCAATAGTGTACATAACTTACTTTTTTTTACGTGGTAGGGAAGATACCCCGACTGCACAACCCCCAACATGGAGGGCTAGTTCCAGCATACCTTCTGAAAGAAGTGTCAGTACTCCACTTTGGAAATATGAGCGCTGCCCTTGACCCGTTCAGAATTCATTCGCCACCATCTCTTTTCAACACCCTGACTTAGTTTTGAAAATCCTTAAAGACCTCAGCACCAAATATGTCGAGGTATCTCATGTAAGATATCTATCATCCTGGCTGTCAACTACACCGTTGATTCAATCTACTGAACTCATCCGCCTACATCCTCTTTCTGAGGGGCTCGTGTTAGACTTCTGATTGTCGACCAGGCAGACAATTCCGATAAAGCGTTATAGTGTTTATATGTGTTATAGCTATTTTCTTCGTGTTCAAAACTCGCACATATAAGTTTAGCAAGTCAAGCCCGGATGAGCGAGACCAGTCCCCGGTGGTTACCACGTGGATGTAAAATAAGCGCAATTGATGTGTGTGAGATAGCTGCAACGAAGTGGGCACCGTCACGTTGATGCGTGGCGTCTACCCTATGTATGAATAAAAAAAGTTCCCTTCTAGGTGTGAAATATGAGTGAAAAATACCCTTCGCCTCATGGATTGCACCTTAATTAAAGTATTCGCTTCGACTTATTTCCACCTTTCCTCTTTCATTAAATCAAGTTTACAGCTTCATTAAAAAATCAATTTCCCATTTTCTAGATAATAAGAGATCAAAACTCCTTATTGTCTTTCTTTTAACTTAACATAGGCTTCTACATTTTTGCAGCCACCATGTAAACAACAAAGTCTAGCGCTTATATACGTTTGCTTTAGCAATTTTGTATTCCTAAGTGGTGTGATGCGGTGGCGAATTGTCAGGAATCATGATGAGAAAGGACGTCGACTCCCACGAGCCAACATTGTTGGTTTAGATTGTGACCTCTTTAGTTGAGGAGCGGCTTTTGCATCCTTTTTAGCACATTTTTGCACAAGTTCACACCCATCACCGATGAGATGGCGAACTAACAATGTCGGACGGGACGTCGTGTGAAATTTAGCAGATCGATTTCCATAATACAAGGCAGCTATCGATTGGGAAGACAATAACTGGGCAAACAATGAGGACGCCGTCGACTTTAATAGAATGAGGAAATTGTGAAGGCGCAGCCAAAGAGAAATGTTAATGCCAAGCGGCTGGAGATGATAATAATTACTCCCATCATATACCCATTATCGTTCAGAGGCTTAATGGGTCCGGACATTATAGCGTCTAGTGCTTTGCGTGTGCTATCTTTCTATGTTGAATGAATTTTTTTTATTTATGCGAATTTATTAATAATATTCAGAGTCTGGAGCGGAATGGTTGACTAGGAGAGTAGGATTTGGAATGTTGTTAAGTTGTAGGCAACACAACTTTATGAGATGTTTTTGGGGTGTTGTTTTCGTATTATGGAGGTAGACAGGCATTAAAAAACGGAAAAGTTAAGTGGAAATGATTTCCTTTGATAAATCAAATAACAATTTTTAAGAGAAGTACTGGCGCTAGTAGGGGTGACTTTTACATTTGAGGCTCATTTAAGAGACCTTTTTTTGTCCTACTCTTTTCTACTTTTATTTGAACAGACATGGGTAAGTGCTGCACTTGTAACTCATGTATTGATGGGAGTGGATTGGGTAGGCCAGTTTAATTGACGCGGCCATACATATCTGCTATAGTCAATAGGTAGACATCTTGTTTATATGTATGGAAATATGTGTATGTATGTATATATGAAGTTCAATTGCTATTATTTTAATAAATACCGTATGGTCCCAATGGTCATTTTGTAGAGGCTTCTTGACAAGTTTCATAGTATATTAATTTTTTTATTCGCTCTTCTAAGTGATGCCAAATCGGGTTTTTGAGAAGCTCAGGCAATCTGAGCTGTACTTTTTTCGAAACTCCTTAATACTCGAGGAAATATACTACAGCGTTGCTATATAATAAATTGGCACAGGCAGATTTTTAAAGAAATTTTGATTTGAAGAAGCTGTAGGGACGTCATTATGCCCTATTCGAAGGGTATATTAATTTTGACGCGAAGTTTGTAACATACCATAAAATTGCCCGTAGACCCCTAAAAGTTACTATATTTATGATCAGCATCGATAGTAATGTCGATCTAGCCATGTCCGTCCGTCCGTCCGTCCGTCGGCAAAAATTAGGCCTTTAAACTCGACCTAGAGAGCTAAAATTTTAACCATATATTATGTACTCTCTAGGGGCCGAAATAATCAAGTTTAAGCATTTTTGAAATCCGCTCACAGACACGCCCATAAACTCAAAAAAACAAATTTATCGAAAAAATCGAATTTTTAGCTAGAAAGCTCCCTGTATGCTCATGTGTAAATATTTTCAAAATTCACCCACAATTTAAAAAAAACTTTTTTTGAAAAACCAAAATGTGAGCTAGGGAGCTGAAATTTATAATATAGATTCTCTAGGTGCCCTTTATACTTATGTTTAAATATTTTTTTTAAATCCGTCTTCTGACACGCCCACAATTAAATAGGGAGCTAGGGAGCGCTTTTTTTACAAAAGCATCATTTTTTTCGATTCAATCCTTTAAATGTTATATAACAAAATATGCCCCAGCCGTTCCGCATGCAGGTTAGGTTAGGTTAGGTTTATGTGGCTATCAGCAGAAGCCGACACACTTAGACCAATTTAGGTTAATTGTGATACCACGTACGTATCTACCTCAACTCTGTAGATGGGACTGGCCAACGACACGCGGTTGTTCTCAAACGGTCCCCCATCTACGGATGCAAGTCACTACACAGTTCTATAATTCCTATAAGTGCTATAAGGTTAGTACGTGAATATTCTTCGACTTAGATCTATTGTTGTTTACTAGTGGCCAGAACTTTCTTTCATGTCTGCACGTATTGAGAATGGTCCAACGTAGATTGGTTCTACTCAGGGATTGGTTATGGATTTCCCGTGCAATTGTACTGAGCGGAGTCGTATCTCTGTATCTCGATCCATGCCTTGCCAGCTTGTCCGCTTCCTCATTACCCCAAATATCATTGTGTCCCGGCACCCAGCAGAGTGTTATGGTGTTGGTTTCTTATATCTTGCCAACATATTTTCTTTATTCATTGTTTCACTGCCCTTGACCTGACCACCAGTAACTCTATGGTTTTAAAAGGGGCTTGACTATCAGAAAAGACGGTGATGATTTGATCGACAATGTGGCTTCTCCTAATCTCCTTGGCGGCTACGGTTAAGGCAGCTATCTCTGCCTGTAAAACAGTCGCCAGTAAGTCTGAATAATTCGCTGCCACACAGATCTTCTCACAGAAATTGCGCTCACCTTATCAATATCCATCTTGAAGCTATCGGTATACAAGGCAATCTCCTCCACTCCTGTTACTGTTTTCTTGTCCCACTCGTTTCTTTTGGGGGTTTTATTACCGAATGATTCGATCAAGCAAGTGCCAAATCCGTAACAGTTGTTACTTTTGGAGCACTGCACTGTGATTCTAAGGAGGCGGGCCCGTTACGTTTGGAGCACCACAGGTCAGATTCTCTGAGCCAAACGTGCAAGCGCTTCTTCAGTATATAGGTATGTCCAAGGAGTGAGGTTAAGGAGGACCTATATTGCTGCAGTGGGTGTTTTTCGTAAAGGCCTTATTATCTCGATACTACACTATCAGCTCTGTGTCGTGGAGTGCTTAAAGCAAGCAACTGTCACGAGCAGAAATTGCCGGCACTAAAAGTGCTCTCACAGGCTCATCATTTAGTGCAGGTGTTAGTAAGGACAAAACAATTCAAAATACAATAATTATGTACCTATAAAATACTAACACAGACACAAAATAATGAAAACAATTCAAGATATTAAAGCATTATTACGCAAAATATTTTAAGGTTAATTTTACTAACATGCAAGTCAATCACTTGATCATTTAGATTATAGATTCTACTCATGCGACTAATAGGCTCATGACTCCCATAATTCGTTCTATGATGGGGGTTAACCAATAATTCAACACTGCGTAAATTATGGGCACCACCACGAAAATTAAAGCCAATAGACGACAGCAAGTCAGGTGCATCTATTTGACCGGATATAAGCTGCTGTAAAAAAATGATATCGCTATTAAGCCTACGTTGAGAAAGGGGTAACATTTGAAGAAGCTTAATACGCTGACTGTAAGGAGGTAGGTTAAAAGGATCATCCCATGGAAGTCCTCTTAGTGCAAATCGAATAAATTTTCGTTGAATGGCCTCTATTCGATTTGAATGAATGTTGTAGAATGGCGTCCAAACTTGTGAAGCATACTCTAGAATCGGACGGACAAAACAATTGTAGAATGACATAGTAACGTATGGGTCATTAAATTCTTTCGCCCACCTTTTTACGAAGCCCAGCATAGAATTAGATTTATTAACAATAAAATTGATATGCTTGGCAAAAACTAGTTTGGGATCGAAATAAACCCCAAGATCCTTAAAATTATCAACATTACAAAGAATATGTTGAGACAGAGAATATTGAAAGGTGGAAGGGATATTCTTTCTAGAGAATGTCATATGTTGACATTTAGATGGGTTCAGGGATAAACCGTTTTTATCACACCAATTGGCGAAGCTATTAATGTCAGATTGAAGAAACATTCTGTCTTGCTGACTAGTGATAGATTTATATATTTTCATATCATCAGCGTAGATCAGGATATTACTGTGATGTATACATGCCTTAACATCATTAATTGCAAGTATAAACAAAATTGGTCCGAGGTGACTTCCTTGGGGAACTCCAGACTGAGCTGTGAACGATACAGATAGCGATCCTCTAAATTTCACTTGATAGACCCTTGATCTAAGGTATGAATTAACCCATTTTATGAAACATGGTGGGAAACCAAAAGCCCTGAGCTTAAATTCGATTATTTCATGGGACAGCTGGTCGAAAGCCTTAGAGAAGTCAGTGTATATGCAATCCATTTCGTCCTTATTCTCTAAGGCATTAGAACAATCATGCAAGAAACTTAATAGATTAGTGACAGTGGATCTGTTTCTTACAAATCCATGCTGTTCATTACAAATTATATTGCGACAAAGAAATATTAACTTTTCACAAACAATTTGTTCAAAAAGCTTAGGGATACACGAAAGCTTTGAAATGGGCCTATAGTTAGTGATATCACCACGTTCGCCTTTTTTAAATACAGGTGTGATAAAAGCACTTTTCCAAAGATTAGGGAATTTACCTGTACTAATGGACAATTCAAACAGATACTTCAGATATGGAGCAATTGCATGACTGCATTTTTTGAGAACAATCGGTGCAATGCCATCAGGACCAGATGAATAGTCATTCTTCAGAGAAGAAATACATTTCAAAATTGTTTCCAAATCGAATGAAATACTACTAAAACTTATTTGGGAACAGCTAGTCAGATAACTAAAATATTGATCATCAATGTGAAGAGGGGTCTCCCTGAATGACTTACTGAAATGATCTGCAAACATATTGCTTGCGTCTAGCGAATCAGCAGTTGTAGAACTATTGTAAGTAAGCTTCGATGGATAACCATCGGTTTTTTTCTTAGAATTAACAAAACCCCAGAAAAGTTTGGGGTTCAATTTTAAAGAGCATTCCATTTTGCTTATATAGTCAATATATAAGTTACAGGATAAAGATTTGAATTCATTGAACAAAGTGAAATAGAGTTCAAGATCTGATTGGCATAGACTTTTTAAATAGTTCTTCCAAGCCCTATTACGTCTGTTTCGTATCGATTTGAGATCTTTAGTGTACCAGGGATGGGACGTTTTCAGATTTCTAGAGGATTTCACAGGAATCACTCTTTTCATGCAGTTATCCATCAAAGAATAAAAAGAGCCTACTGCATCTTCAACATGAGATAACGCAGTAAGATTAAAATTAAAGCTGTTAATTTCATCGGAAAGCCTTTGAAAATTTGCTTTCCGAAAGTCAAAAGATTGCGAACGGTCATACGAATTACTATTTTCGTACAAATGTGCGCCTAGCTCAATAAATACATCCAAGGGTGGATGATTGTCATCTATGTTAGTTATACTGAAGTGGGATTCCAGAACCACAGTACTAACAGAGTCAGAAGAGAAAACAAGGTCGAGAGTTCGATTTCTGAAATTTTTTATACAGCTTGTTTGCTGTAAGTCAAAAGACAAAATGTTGTCTAGTAAAGCGAGCTCTTGTTGGGCAGAGTCAAAGGATGGAATGAAATGAGAATCATCCTCAGAAGGTACCCATCCAATATGCGGTAGATTGAAGTCGCCTATAAGTAAGACAGTGCTGTCACAACAAGATATGTCAAAAATATGGTCAAGTGCCATAGAAAGTTCAGAATACAAAGAACATAGACGAGACGATGGAATGTACGCATTAACAACATATAAATGTTTGTTCTTAAGTGTAATTTTTACACAGATAATTTCGACATTTAGTGGAAATGGAAAGTCAATCTTTCGTGACTCAAAGTTGGTACGAACAGCGATCAGGACACCTCCTCCAAGCGCTTTCAGGTCATTGTTATGACGGTCGTTTCTGAATACGGAGAACTCATGATTGAAGAGTTCCGTGTCTAAAATTCCGGCATTAAGCCATGTTTCCGTCAAGGAGAAGATATCATGAGAGAGGGCTTGGGAGTTTAAATATACTTCAGCGGTTTTTGTGCGGAGTCCCCTTACATTTTGATAGTAGAGGGACAACCTACTTGGTTTTTTAACACGGACGGACGATCTTTCCTGCGACTTTTTGTCGAATTGTAAATTCTTTAACTAAAGTATCTTCAGGCCATGCAGTGCTATTGCACAGCTTTTCAAAATATACTGAAGGGGCAACAATTTTGAAAGACGCAACAAACCCATCAGCCTTGCTGATTTTGGTGCATTTGATTGCGTCATCTTTTGGAATCAGGTTTCTCGAGACCAAATGGTTCAAGACATCGTCTGAAGAAGTGTTTGGTTTAAGTCGAGAAATGAAAATAGATTTCGGCCTGGGAATCGATTCAATAGTTCCAGATTCTGAACCTAAGGAACTAGCTCCCCTTTGGATTTTGGTGAGATTTGAGAGATGGCATTTCCTCTCAGTGGCTTTCCACGTAATAACTGCGCCGAATGTTAAAAGTGGTCTCACCACCGCTGTGTATAGCCAGGCCACCACCTTTGGTTTAAATCCGCGCATGAACCCAAAGGTTATTTTACAAACCCTTTGACACGATCACTAATATTTTCCTTCCAATTGAGCTTGGAATCCAGGAAAACTCGCAGGTGCCTTGTAGTTTTAGATATTTGCAGATCCACTCCATCCATCAATGGGTGGCTAAAGTCCGAGTCTCCATCGCTTGAAAACCTCAAGATTACTGTTGTTTCTGGATTTACCCACAAATCGCCGTCCAGCATCCCAGCACTCATAATGATACCTTCCTGCTCAGTGATGTTTCAGATTTTGGTTGAGGAACCACAGATTTTTCACAGACAAGATTCACTTCCGCCGGTCCATTTGCTTACATTGTGGCTGACAATCAGAATTGCTATCTGCGTTTTTATCTTAAATTTTAAACGAAATATTGAGCCTTGTCCTAGCGGTAATACAAGTTTATTTTTATTTTGTAAAAACGTAATGAATTCACCAACGAATCTTAATGACTGAAAATTAACGGTTTCCAAATAATAACTTTCACGGCAAAGTATAATTACCTAATCCCATCACCATTTTTGTCGACAGCTCAAATCGAGCTGTTTTGTATCGGATCAATTGTTACTTACTTACTTAACGTGCTCCCGACCCGTGGAAGGTCTCTGAATGAAAAACTGCAGCCATCCTCTGCTATACTGGGCATGATGCTTCCAGTTCTTCTGACCAAGTGCTCCGGCATCCGCGATAGCTTGGTTTTTACAACGGAGGTTCCGTCTTCGTTGCCTTCTCGAACCTGGGGGATGGGAGTCGAAGATCCTCTTCGGTGGAGCATTATTCTCCATAATGATGGGTGCATTCGAATGATTTAATCGATTATGATCAGTTCTTGCAATATCTCGAGATATCTCGATTCTTCATTTCAAATCATTCGAATGATCTCTCGCATGCGCTCGACTCGACACTAGAGCAAAATGTCCCACACACAACTACTAAATAAAACACAGAGAACGCACTTTCCTGCACGCACATACCAAGTCAACCCATTCGTCGCAAAGCAAATGTGATAAAAACCTTGTGAGTTGTGAGTGTGTTGTTTTTATTCGAATGAAATGTTGCGCAACTACCCCAAGTCCCATAATTCGAATGAAAAAAAAAGTAACATTCGGGAAAAAAATCAAGAACTTACTTTTGCTTTAATTTTAGAACAAAATAGGTCCGTTCGCGTACTTTATGTGTAGGAAAATGAAAAGTGTCAAATCTCCAAAATCGAGAGAGAATCCTCTCATTTCTAAGAAAAGTACGCGAACGCTTTTGTGTAAAAAGTTGAAAAAACATCGTAGTTTGGCTTGAAAAGAAGCAACAGCTGTTTACTTTTGCTGGCAAACTCATAGGATTTCATCATTTTACAGTTTTCATTTTCTTGCCAGCTGAAATTCTGTGTGAAGAAAAATGAACGAAAGTACATTTTTCTTTCGTTCATCTTTTTACCATTTTCGCAGTACGCGAACGCATTTGTGTAGTTTTGCACGAAAGTTTATATAAATTTACGTTTGCATATTAGTTCGCGAACGAACCTAATGTCTCATCACAACTACATACGTAAACGAAGAATACCTATTTCTATATTATTTAAGTATGAAAAGATAATAGCTCATATTCACATGGCTTGCTCTGTGTTTTTGATTTTGTCCATTCGAATGATAAGCAGCTGCCTTTTTCGTATTCCCCGTACTCGATCTCGAATGCAAGAGCTCTCGAATGAAAAAGCAGTAGCATTACGATTTAATTTATAATTAGTTACTACTCTTCGAAAGAATCGACATTCGAGAACATTTATATGGATTACTACTTCACTCACATAATGTTTGCGATAAGTGCATTAGCCGTTTGCTCAACCGTTTGAATTTTCGTTGGCTTCGTGTTAGTATTAATAATTGCTTTCTGTTGCTGTTTCCTTTTGCGAAACTTATGTTGTTGTTTGTTCTTATATCCCGAGTGATCATTCGATTATTTAGATCACTCGAGTACTAATATCTTGATTATTGGAATCATTCGATTATGCCCATTACTACTCTCCATTCGCTCAACGTCGCCGTACAAATCAACAAATGTAGCTCCATTCGCACTCGCCACCATAAAGCAGGACTGGAAGATAGAACATGCATTTTGTTCTTCAAATGCGGAGCTTTGAGTCCATCTGTTTGGCCGCGCCGAAGTAGAAGCGGTTTCCTATGGCGATTCTCCGTCGGATCTCCACTAATGTGTCAAGCGGAAACTATGGCGATTCTCCGTCGGATCTCCACTAATGTGTCATTTGTGAAGTTGGTGCTTACTCCAAGGTAGGTGAACTCCTTAACTACCTCGAAGTTATTGCTATCAACAGTGACATTTTGTCCTAGGCGGTGGATAGATGTTTGTTTGTTTGTTGATAGCATGTATTTAGTCTTGTCCTCATTAACTTCAAGACCAACCAATTTCGCCTACTTTTTAATCGAAGTAAAAGCCTCTAACACAGCACGCTGGGAGATGATAGCGCGTTTTTAATCGTACAAGTCAGCAACTATGAGGGGACCTTTCCCTTTTCACGATGTTTCAACAACTAAATTTACACAAAAAACTGTTTAAACATTCATCACTCTCCGCCGCCACCATATTCAGCAACACAGGTGACAGAAACGGTGTCAAAACCAAAGTGTTTATTTTATTACTGTTGCTGTGTTAAGTTTTCTATATTCTAATTAACATAGTAATGAATTTGTCTTAAGTCTACACAAAAATGGCACAGCAAGTGTAAAAGTGATTGAAAAACCAAACAAAACTTAGTCGGTATGCGGTGATAATGTTTCTACAAATTTCCGTAAACTTACAAGTTTGCAAGTTACACAACTTCACCTTACAAAGTCAAAACATCAAGAAAGCCACAGACACCGAATGTTGAAAATCTTGTCATTATATTTGTATCTCTCAATTACTGAAAGCCAAACAGCAGTATGAGAGCCGGAGGCCTGCGAAAAATGTTTTTTTTTTCTATTCAGTGAAATGCCCTCATTCTCTTCAGCTATAACTTCAATTATTAGCACAAAATTGGAGTATGTTCAATAAACAGACCGGGCTCTAAAATATGACCAGTAATAAACAGTGAAATCGGGATAAATTTGTAATCAATAAAAGAAATAAATGTTCAGGTAAATGAAAGGAATGGAAAATAGTTGGGCAGTCAAAGAAATGTCATCTTCTTCTTTTCCTTTAGCGACGCGGTTATGATCTGCACTAAAGGGATCATAATCCTCCCACTTCACTGCATCCCTACTGGACCTCCTGTGTAGTGTGTGAATAAAAAATAAAAAATAAATGTCCCGCAACGCGTCTTTCGGTCCAATTACAAATCTTAAGGTAACCTTGTTTTTTTAGACTCGTAGATCATCCAATATGGATAACTTTCAAATCGTGCTGTCATCTCTGACATTTATACTTAGTTTTAGGTCCGTTCGCGTACTTTATGTGTAGAAAAATGAAAACTGTCAAATCTCCAAAATCGAGAGATTTCATTTCTCATTTCAAAGAAAAGTACGCGAACGGTTTTGTGTAAAAAGATGACAAACGTCAAGAAGCCGCTGATGTTTATAGACGTCTAACCAGCGAGCCCAATAGGTGGACGAGTACGGAAGCAGTAGAGTGGTACATTTATTGTCCCTATAATTCTGATCATAACTTCGTCGATAAAGTAGAATATAATGTTATCATTGAAATGTTATGCTGATTTTGCTTCAATCCCTAACAGCCATATTATTCACTATCGGTGTACATCATATTTAACCCTCTTACCGTATTTCTTTAACAACAAGTCCGAACGTACAGGAAATTCAAAAAAGAATAGTTTTGAAGTTGCTTTTACCTGTAAGTTTTGGGCTCCAGATGTTAACACTGATTGACCGCCTCCTCGACGATTATAAAGGATAAAGGGGAAAAAGCCCCGATGATGCGATTTTTTCTTTCTGAATAGAGTGATGTTTTTCGTGTTTCAAGGAGTACAGGCTTGTGTAGAAAAATAAATGTCTAACATGAACTGGTTGGCGTGGATCATAAAGAAGAATATTTGCTGTCCCTGGTGCAAAATCTGAGAGCGAACAGGATGGTCAGCAAATTTCTAAATTTTTGTCTGAGTTCCAAGAAAAAAACAAAGGGCCCCGAAGGATATATCAGCAAGATCTGTATTGTGCATCACTAAAGAAAAATAAATCGAAGAGCAGAGCCTTGACGGTGACGAGGAGGAAGAGCAAACCGAGGATTACTTTTATTTCGATCGCTCAAGAAAGCGATGCCTTGATCAGAGGGTCAAGAATGGCTCAAGGCGATTAAAGATGAGATTCGAAGACTTCTCAAGAATAATATTGGTCGTGCGAATAGAACTGCTGTAAGCAGCAAAGTTGTTTTGCGAAATAAGTTGAAACCGGATAAACCTTTGGATCGGAAGAAACAATTGTATAAACTTCGAGGAAATGTTTGCACCTGTGGCTTGTCTCGGATCGATCAGACTTCTAAAATTGTTGGCTGTTTGTAAAAAATTGCCAGTTATCAGATGGACGTAATTACAGATATTTAAATGGCGATCTAGAGAAGGAGATCTACTCTATGGAATATTTCCAGCAGGCATTGCAGAGGCTAGTAAAGGAAGGTGCACAAAGATATGGAGGCCAAACAAATGATTCAGAAGCTCAGAGAAGCTAAGAAGGTGTGTCGGCTACAAAATGCCATTTATGGTTTTCGACAAGCACACCGCATTAACAGCTGGACGAACCACTACTAGTCTAGATATTAAACCAGCCACTTGTGACACGTGTTTTTAGAAGGGATCAAGCAAAGAAGAGTTCACAGTCATTGCAGTGTATGTTGATTATGTTCGATATGCATCACAAAGTCAAAAGGCTTTCGAGAGAATCTGGAAAGGTTTTGCAGCTGTTTTAGAAATCAATGATCTCGGATTGGCTCGGATTTTACTGATTGGACGTCGAAATTATTCAACGAGATGTGCAAATGAGGCTGAAGGCAGAACAGTTCCTTGACGTAGGGTTGAGAAAATAAAAAATGCAGAGTCGAAGATAACCAGCACACCGCATAATAGGCGAGATTGCCGAGCGGAGGCCGTTGTTCTGGGGGACGACAAGTTGATAACCCATATCGGCAGCTCATAGGGTCGCTTATATACCTGATGATAGCTACAAAGCTGGGCATCGCTTTTATCGTAACTCGAATGAGGCAGTTGAAAGAGAGTTATCAAGAAGTGCATTGGTCAGTTGGTGTACAAAAACAACACACTCTGTCTAGGGAAGCAACATATCTTCTGTTGGCCCAAATGAGCTTGACTGAGTTAGCTGCGATAATGTTGGGGCAGATAATCGAGAAGCAAAACGCTTAGTATAGAATGCAGATTGTCATTCCCGTACGACGGACATTACTTCCAGATAACCTTTCGTGCGTCAGCTATTAAACGATGGAAAACTGGCGTCGTGAGCACAGCCAACTGAAACTGCGGAGGTTTTCACTAAACCACTAAAATGTACATTTTTGACCCAAACCGTCTGCAGACGGTCTTCAAAAAATATTATCAAAATTATATTCTATTATTTATATTCTAATAAAACATAAACTTTTACACCAAACGTGATTTTTACCATGGACTGCCTTCTGTACACGGAGTGGCGAAGGTGGCGAACAAGATTCGTGCTATATCAAATATTCCGCTAGGCCTAATAACCCCCAAATCTTTTACTGGAATATTCTTCCAATGAATTCATACATATCTACTAATTTTTACGGTGGGTTGAAATAATGCCAACGGAAATAAGGCCAAATGTAAACATTTTCACAACACGAAATAAGGCCAAATTCACTTACCCAAAGTTCAATAAGGTTAAATGCCACCTACTCCAAATCAAACAGTGACCCCAATCAGGGGGTTGCAGGGGGCAGCTCTCTTTCACAAAGTGAAATAAAGCCAAAAGTTAGAATTTGGCCTTATTACGATTGGCATTATTTCACTCCACAAATAAGTTTTTATTATGGTTTCACAAAGTCCTGAAAGTGTATTTATATTATTTTCTAAATCTTTAGTGTTAGTATTGGTGAGGGAATTGTTGAAATGGAAGAGGAATGTCCACTTTGAGAAAGATATGTCGAAATATACGCCTGTGTAATTTAACGGTATATGTGTTTGTGATACACAAAAGGATAATGCAACTATAAAAAGAAAATTAAAATGCAAAAAGTTTATACTTTTTCGCAAAGGACTTCGTTTGTAAGTGATGGGTTTGTTAGGCTGTGTCTGACTGAGTCGAAGTTTTAGTTAGCTTGATGGCGTATTATGCTACTTCGGTTATAATGCTTAATGAGGTTATTGTGTACAACTTTTTCTTTCCTGCCTATTTTGAATTTGGAATTTAGAGGAGATAGAATTTCGGATATCTCGTATGGTCCTTCAAAAATTGGGGTAAATTGTTTGTTCGATCGCTTCTTGATTTCTAATAGAACTTTTTCGCCAACATTATACGTAGTTGGAGTTTTGGTCGTAGTACATTTTAGATTTTTCTTTTGCTTTTAGTTGGTTATTACGAACAAGTTCATAACCAATTTGCATTTCTGATTTCATATACCTGATATAGTCTTCGTAATTGTATGTTGACTGTACCTTTCTATTCAAGAGAGAGGGAATGGTTATTTCAAAACCGAAAAGGACTTCGAATGAACTGTGATCAGAGCTTGAATGTGCGGCCGTGTTGTAGCAAAACATTGCGTACTCGATGTAGTTGTCCCACTTTGACTGGTCTTTGCTAGGATAGTTTCTTAGGTAATCACCTAATTATTCGATGCGCCCTTTCAAGGGCACCATTCGACTGCGGGTGGTACGGACTAGTTTGAATCTTCGTTATTTTAAGGTTTTACAGATATTTTTGAATAATTCACTAGTTAAATTTGTGCTTGGTCAATGAGAATGATTTGGGGAATACCGTAAGTACAAATAATTTTCTTTACTAATGTTTCGGCTATCGTTTGGGGTTCTTGATTAGATATTGCGACTGCTTGAGCGAACTTGGTAAGATCATCCTGGAAAGTGAGTATGTATTTGTTATAGCTTTTGGTAATCGGAAGTGGTCCCACTATATCGAGGGCTACTCTTTCAAATGTAGTTTTTGCTGTCGTAGCTATGGCCATGTGAATCTTGTTACACGTGTATTTTTTATTCTTTTGACATAGTTCGCAGGACATTATGTAATTTTTTAACATCTTATTAATGGCGGGAATTCGTTTTGGCTACGGGTTATTCCTTTGACTTCAGCTACATTTAGACGCGACAGAGTGTCTGCATTTGTGTTTAAATGACCTGCTTTATGAGAAACCGTGAAATCGTACTATTTAAGCTTAATACGCCACCGCATTATTCTTGAAGAGGGATCCTTCAGGTTGAACATTAAAACAAGCGGCTTGTGGTCAGTAACAACTTCGAAGTGGCATCCAAACACGTATAGCTAACGCAAGTGCTTTCTTTTCGATTGTAGAATAGTTTTTTCAGCTTTGTTTAGTATTCTACTGGCAAAAGCTATGAGTAGATCGCTGCCCGTTGAATCTCTTTGAGACAAAACTGCGCCTATGGCTTCATTACTTGCGTCGGAGGTTATGTTAAAAGTGTCTGTGAAATTTGGGTAAATGAGTATAGGTGGTGTCGTTATGGATTTCTTTAATTTCCTGAAAGCCTCGTCACAAAAAGCGTCCCATTTAAAAGGAACGTCCTTGCGTAGCAATTGATTGAGGGGATTGTGGTGTAAATCTATCGAGAACAAAACGGTATATCCACCCGTAGTTCGTGGGAACGTCAAAGCTCTCACCAATAATAATGCAAGCCATGCATTTGGCCTGTCTCGCGTGAGTACGGTTCCATATGGGATACAGTAACCCAGACGATATTTTACACCACAGAATAAGCCATTTGGGAGCAATTTTAAATATACTTTCCGTAATAACCGGATAACACTAGGAACCATTTTACTTTCTTCTGTATTTTTGGAGTGTTGATATTATTTATCGTTGCAATCTTATCAGGGTATATAATCCGTGATCGGGCAAGGCACATCCGCAAGGATCTACATATATAAATTGTCCATATTCCAAAACGAATCAACCCTAGCAACTGGTAGCGCACATACCGCCGTCGGTTTCGTTCGATCTCTATGAAGTGGTAAAAAAAAACGCAGTTCCTCTGCACAAAGCTAGTGTTTTTGTTATTCTTGTTCTTGTTGTTATCCACTTTGTTCTCGACGTTGTCCATAATATAATTATTTATAGTGAAATTATGAAGTTGAGTTTTATAGCGGTTAAAGAACTGAAACTAATCCCCGGAGGACAGTTTAAATTCAATCGGATTAAAGGCCAACCGCTTTGGGAAAGTGATTTTCCAAATCTAATGCCGGAAACAACTCCACCAAATTTCGTGTTAAATTAATTCTCACTTCTTGTAGGAAATAACTCCACACTAAGCAAGTGAACTTATTTCCCACTATGTGTGGAATAAATTTTCAGATGTAGTAAATTCCCGCGGAGTTATTTCCCTATACCGTTTAAGAACTGGGTTAAGCTTCAGTTTAAAAGAGTGAATAACGTGGATTGGGCTTAGGTTTTTGAGGTAAACTTGCTTAAAGCGGAATGTAAATTTGAATCTGCATTAAAGTGAGTAATTAATATGGAGGTAAGTCTAGGAATTTCTTGTACTTTAATCATAGAAACAAAACTATGGATCTTGACAATTCTAATAACAATTCTAATAGATACACAATGAAGAATCCCGCATTTAAAGAAATATTCACCCAATCATTCAAAATAACAATTCCAAAATTCCCAATTTAAAATCTTAAAGTCGTTTTTCGGATCCTTCATGTAATAAAAGCATGAAATATCTTAACAACAACAAAATATTCACCATAATCCAACTGGTTCCTTTCCAAAAATTAATCATCACTTTGTAGTTCGCAAAATTTCATTACTAATTGGCCTTTAACCAAATGCTGTTCACTATTCGCCTAATGCGATACACGAGAATTCAAAATATCCAAACAACAAAATTAAGCAATTATTAATATCCTGCGGTTACCCAGCAATCCCACAATGGTATTCATGTTAATCCATGCATATACTCTTGTATAGCTTTTATTTGCAATTAGAGAGCATAGGTATAACCAGCTGAGCCATAACGTTTCATTGTGGACAATTGCTGGACAACTAACGTTGACTAATGGCCGACTCGTTCGACTATGTCGAGTCCTTTGCATGAACATTTTTCAGAAACAGAACTAACTTCAAGTTCAAAATTTACTTCTATAGCTATAGTTTTATTTCGTGAAAACCTTTAGTGGCATGCCATCACAAAAAAAAACGAAAACCTCACTATAACCTCTATTCACATGTTCGTAAATCCAAAGCTCGTATACATTATAATCTAACCAAATCCATCGTGCATAAGTCCTAAAGTTAACCTCAACATAAGCATCAGGAGGAGGGCTCACACACCATTAGAGACAGCTCACGCTGGCGTACATAATTTAGTAAATACGAGTACTAGCACACGCAACCATAGGACATTGTCGTTATTCTCATTGTATAGTGTTTGTGAGTTGCGATGATTCGAATTCACGCTGTTGTCCGACTCACATAAATTGTTGGGTTTTCTTCTATGGACTATGGCTATTAATGAAGGACCGTTGGATTTATTCACAATTTTTGACGTTTGTGATGTGTTATGAAATGATCTATTTGTTGGCGTTTTTTCTCTGGTGGATGACAGACATCGGATTTGGTTGCACAAGGATAAAATGAATTATTTCACATAAAATATATAAAAGCGGAAACTTGTCCATTAAATGGGTTGGCTGTTTATATACGAGTAGCTCGTTTGAAAGACTGGTAGGATACGAAGTCCGATTTGTGAACTGCAGTTGGAAAACTATAGTATTGGAATTCCAACGAGCGTTCAATTAAAATTAATTTATGGTTGCAGTATTATTGAAATTAATCCTAGCATACAAGCATCTGTTCGACACCCGTTTCGTACCAGTGGATGTGAGCAACATTCGTGGTTTAAGGCAAACCGTTTTGTTCATTATACGCCCATATGTCCCAGAATAAGCCTCAATTTGTTTTGTTTTATCATTAAGTGCAACACAGGTAGGCATTAACTCCGATTTAAAAAGAACATGAATAAGGGCATAGGTTACACTTATAGGGGCAAGAAGTGCGACGACTAGTGTTGCGAAAATCGAGGAGTTGCGCAAATCTAGAGTTGCGTTAACCGAGTTTGTCTGTATTAATTTAGTAATTCATAAGCAACATTTTATGACAAAGACTCATCTACACATTTTAACTGGAGCAACAAAGTATATCAACATTTTTTCGCTTCCATTTTACGTAGGTCTAAAACTGGCGTCAACCCTTTACTGCAAACGAAGCCATATATTGACTGATTGGTATAGTAATACTAAACAGTAACGGAAAAGAAGTTATTAATATCATCGGTAACCCACCTTATGTGTAGGGTTTACATGAAGGTAAAAGTAAAAGGAGGATAAAAGTTTCCAAAAAGTAGGACATTGTAGGTCACGGAAAATACTAGACCAAAAAGAGAAGACAACAATTCAAATAAAAGCCAAAATACAGAATACATATTTTGTTATTAAAATAAAGATAATTTTTCAAACAAAACAGATGCTTCACTTTCCTTCATAAGTTAAATATATTAAAGTCTTATATCTTATAAAATTACATAGTTTATTTGAAATTGTACTTTCCTTGAGATTGTATTTTTTTAAAATATCTTCGTTATTGCCTAACAAAAAGTCATAAAATGTTTCACAGTTTAAATTGCGAAAATTGTATTTGCGATGTGTGATTTGTTGACCAAATTAAATGTTAATCCTTTATTATGTTCTTCGGCTGTTTGGTAAGGATTAAAATTATTGTATTTGGATAAAACTATACCCTTAATAGTATCGGGCAGCATTTTTGTTCTCTTTTGTAAACTGAGAATTTATCAGAAAAAAAAAAACTTTTTCAACATCAGCATTATGGCTTAGATAGCTTCCGAGCAGCAGTTATTAAAAAATCACTGCACTTAACGTTTATATAATTTTCCAATTCTTTTTTAGGCACATGACTATTGTAATGGAGGCGGTGTTGTTGTGAAGAATGGGAAGTTGAATTGTCTTAAGAGACGTGATAATATTTGCTGGGAAGGGGATAAGGCTATGGGATAGAGGAAAGGGACTATAAAAAGCTCGAGTTGTTTTTGGACACCCCGAAAGTTTACATTCACGGTAATGCTGCCACAAACGGCTTGCAAGCGACCTTCTACAGTTTTGACGAAAGCGTTAAATTTGTTGAGTTTTGCTCCGGAAAGCAAAATCTCCTCAGCTGCGTTTGCTCCGAAGCAGCTGATGGATGCTCCTGAGTCTAGCAAACCGCTTAGGGTTTTTCCGAAAATCTACACTTCCGTATAAGGTCGTATATCCAAGCTATCTCTAATAAGAACTGCGCAAAGTAGATGTTTTCTACTCTTCCGTACATTTTTCCAAAATTTTCACAACCGTGCTGTGGAACGCCTGGGCTTGGATGCGGTGTAACTTTCGCCAGAAAAGATTGTATCGTATCGATTCGTGAAACGACTTCGTCCGGTCAATACCTTTCGGGGTTCTGATTGATCTGTCTCCCGATGAAGATGGCAAATCAGGGACTGGCATCTGCACTCCTACATCTTTTACAAAAACAAGTTGTTCCGACGGTAGGCCACGTGAAGGTGAGGCCATTGGATTAAGAGCCATAGCTAGAGGATTACAGTCATTGGTTAGTTTCTCGGGTGCGGATGCGACCTGGTGTTGTTGGCCACATCCACTTTGGAGTTTACCTGATGAGGAGAACATTTCGGGCATTGTGGTTTGTAGGTGTCTTTTAGGCCACAACCGTAGCAAGACACTTTCCTTTGTTGTAGGCACTCGATATAAGTATGCCCCACTGTATCACAATTCCAGCAGAGAATAACACTCTGCGGAAGTTTTATTGCCGATATCTCCTCTTCGATAGAAAACTCGAGTTCCATTTCAGATACCAATTTTCGGGTAGGAGCGATGCGATTGAAACTTCCCCTGTTTACGAGTATTTCCTGCGTGAAGTTTTCATGTACATATGAGAGGCCCTACGCAACGCCGCTATGGACGAAATATGGAGGTGTAACAGCTCGTGTCGTAGGTCAAGTTTTAAATTTTTGATTAAAATTTCTTGCAACTGCCGATCCGGCAATGGTTCTTCTAAACGGTCCGCTATTGAGAACACAGCGTCGAGAAAATCGTCAAAAGATTCCCTTACTCTTTGCTTTCTACTAAGGATCATTTCAATGACATCGAAGTACGTGCGAGGATCAGAATATTGAAATCGTGCTTGGACATTTGCTTGGGTCCAGCTTGTTCGGTCTGTCAAGGGACTATTTGCGATGCAATGTTTTGCGATTGAGTTTGGAAGCTAAGATAGCGCTGAAATATGGTTTCCATTGACTGATTAATCAGGTCAATATTCTGTCGTCGATCTTCTTCTCCAACTCTTCCCTGACAACCTTTCGAATATTTGCTTCGTAGTTTTGAGAAGCATTCTCGAATTGGACAGAAAGATTTGAACGGGATTTTGAAACCGGTGGTACATTCTGGGGAGCTGAAGGTTTTTTATTAGCCGACGAAATTCGACTTTCAAGAATGCTGGAATCACTAATCAGCAGCGTTTTGCTGTGTAGTTGGGCGAGTGTTAGGGCGCCGGCCTTTAGGGATCGCGCCTCCATTGAGGGTGGTGGTAGGTTCGCGAGAAGTATTCTGGGGATTGGGTTCAGCTATGATTGTTTGACAAACTGGGCATAAGCCTGAACTTATAAGCCAGTTGTTAAGGCAACTTTTGTGGAACAGATAGCCACATGCGGTTTTGACAGTTTCCCTGTCCAAAGCAAGTTCGTCCTGGCATATTATGGAACATGTTAGCGGAAGGTCATCCGTGGAAAAATTAAGATGTTCTGGGGTATGCAATACTGCCATATTTTTAGTCTTACGAAAAAAAAATGCTTAAAATAAATTGTTTTTTCAAAAAGAATGGTAAGGGTAGAATAAGTAAGAGATAAGGCAATAAAATAAAATAAAAAATAAGATAAAGCGATAATCTGGTAGAAGATAAATTAGTTATTTCATAAGTGTGTGGTCTGATTTCTATGGCTTCGTTATTTGTGGTTATTTCGTTGGTATTGGGGTAGTGCTGGAGAAAAGGACAAGGGAAAAAACATTAGTATTAGGTTGTATTTGCGCTGCGTTGTCGAGGTCGCCCATCAATTAAACAAGACTCAGTGTAACGCATTTCCTGCAAATACGTCTATTGAAAAAAAGGGGGGTGCATGAAAAGCGCAGAATCCGCGCGTTTTGCTGATTATCAAGAATACATGTAGTTTGGGGAACGTTAACCTAATGAAATTTGTAGGAAAATTGAAATGGAGGATAAGCTCCTAAGAAAAATGTAATCGGGAATGGAAATTTAAGTGAGATAAGGGCAAAATTGATTAAAAAACTTGGCGTCATCAATAGCGTAACGGATACAGTATTTGGCACTTTTTTTTTGATACAGTAGTTGACACCTCTCTGTTCAATAGCGATTTGCTCTGTTCCAAATACTTCTTTTGAGGAATATTTTCGTTTTTCCAAAAATATAATAAATTTGTAACATTTTAATGAATTTATTGAATTAAAGGCTCTCTTTCTGTAGTTATAAATCAAAGCGCAAACACCAATCAGTGCAATTTCTTTTAGTGTTAAATCTTGTGAATTTTAATAAGGACTTCCAATTTGGTAAGTAATGTTTTTTTCTGAAATTCTCGAATAAGAATAAAAACTTTAGCTATTTGAAATGCCAATATATAAAATATTAATTTTTCAAGTTTCAATATTCCAATTGCCTGCTGGTATATTAAATAAGAACGGTGCCAATAACTGTATCAAGAAAAGCTACGATTCAATAATTGCCGGGGGTGCCAATAACTTGTTTATATGTTGGCACTGCCAACTGACTGTACTTTTGAAGATGCTAACAACTGTACTTTACGGCGGTTATTTGTTTCAGATTTTTGAAAATGCCTGAACAGAAGAAAATTATCATGACGATCGGCTCCAACTAGCTGTTTTGGCAAAATTAAAGGCGAACAGTTTCCAAAGAAGAGAGCTTCGGAATTCTACGGCATACCAAGATCAACTATTCTATTTTGCCTTGGGGCCAATTTTAAGAAACCCGGTCATGACCCGTCTCCAATTTTATCGAAAGAGGAGGAGGCAACAATTATTAATTATATAAGATCTTGTCAACCCTTCCGAAGGCAAGGCTTTTTTTACCTACGTGAACAGCAAGTGGGGTTGTCCATCACCCCACCACCTTTTATTGTAAATAAAACAATATTTTAATTGAAAATTAATTCTTATTGTGTAAGTGCATCGTAGTTCTCGTGGCAAATTTGTAGTCAATCGACGTTTCATATGGGGCTCTGCCAGTTGTAATGCCAAATTCTTCAAATAATTACTTCGAAACTTGTTTATCGGGGCATTCGAGTGTTTAGCATCGACATAAAGCACCATCGAGTTTATTCCGGCTTGATCAATCATGCCGTAGAAATACCGAAGTGGCCAAAAAAAGTGCACGTTTTCCAAAACGAAAGGAAGATGTTTTAAGCGTCGTCAAAGAATTCCCAGGGCAAAATGAAAGGGAGGTATAGTTATTATTTGATTTTTGGGTGCCAACAACTGTACAGGGATGCCAACTACTATAGTTTTTGAGAGACTTTGTTTATAATCTATTTAATTGTAAATTGCAATCCATCAACTCGAAGAAGTAAGTTTTTAGTAAAAACAAAATTCCCTAAGCATTATGACATATTAAAATCACGTTTCAAATAACAATGCTATGCTTGTTTAAAGTCAAAATTTCCCTATGGGTGGCAACTACTGTATCCCTTACGCTATGTATCTCTGTTCTTGAACGAAGACTAAACGTGGCCCCACAGCTTCCCAATTGACATTTGCATCGGCGAATTGCATCCAAGAAAACACTTTATATTTTTAAAATAGGGCTAACCATGACTCAAGATAGCCAAGCATATTCGGAAAACCTTTTAAAATTGTTCATTTTTTTAACGGCGCGCGTAAATTTGCTTTTTATTCTTTCCTTTAATTGTCAACGAATTTTTTAGAATTAATTTATTGTTTCAACAATTGAAATGTCTTACTTTTCAATTATTTGTATACTTGTTGGGAAAGCTGCCATGAGGGAATCAACCAAAAATAATTACTCCTCACTTAAATTAGTAGAATTTGAATACAACGTTTGACGGTTTGTTTCTGCTGAAAAACTTTGACGGTTTAAGTTCAAACATGAGCAATAAACGCACAATTGCTGAATAAAGCGAAAGCCATCTTGTTTTGGAATGGTAAGGAAGCTGTTTGTTTTCGGTTTCAATGAAATCGGCGAACTCTTTCAGCTGTTCAGTTCAAACACTAGATTGTTTGATCCTTTTTCTTGTTTGAAGCTCAAACAAAAATAAATATTTAAATAATTATGGTATCCACGTGAAAAGGCAAAATATCACATGATGGGTAGCATTGTTGAGAACATGCAGTGAGCACCCAACAAATATTCCATATATACAAGGTGGCGCAAAAGTTGTCAGGTGGCGCAAAAGTTGTCACCCGATGTTCTTTCGCTGTAATTTTTTTTATGAATGAAAAACTTTGGTTCTGCTTTTGGATTATGTTAATTGGTGTTTTAAGTTTTTTTCTGTATAGTTAACTTCACAAATGTCAAAGTAGAATTTACATCTGCCGCCATTTGCAAAAATTATAGCTTCTTCTGATAGGATGATGACTTTTGCGCCACCTTGTATATATTTTTTATTAAACATTTCTATATACAATTTGACCTAGGAAAATTAATTTATAACTAATACATAATCTGACTTTTTTTTGTTGGCACATATGGTTATAAATTGACAAATAATTTTTAAAATTACTATAATTATAATATATATGAAAAAAAACATCTTAAATTAAAAAACAATTGGCTTGGTTGTCCTCGGGTTGTTCCGACCAGGTTGTCCAATTGTGGGGTTGGTGTGTGATTGGGGTTGGGCGGATGATTAGCCGCGATGGAAGGCTGACTCTGTGTGTCAGCGGAAAATGAAAATGCATTTGTCAAGTGATTTGATTTTGGCTTCTTCTTATACTCGCTTGTTGCTGTAATGTTTGCGCCGCTGTCTATCGGAAATAAGTCCGGTGCATATTCTTAGAATTTGCCGTTCGAAGAGTTGAAGCTTCTGCATGGATGTCTTCGAGATGGTGTACCACACAGGAAAGCAGTAGCTGATGACTGGTCTGAGTAACCCGGTCCTTTTATTCATTAAGGGGTGCAAGCGATGAAACGCAAGATTGGCCTTCTTTAGCAGTTGCATTCCACCCCTAGAGCATTTCAACTGGAATGCCCGAAATGCTAGAAATGCGCATCAGTTCAGCCTCAATCCTGTATTTGGATATACAATAAAAGGAGTCTTTCCTTAACCACAGAAATGTTGAACGTTTTCCTTTGCATTATAATTTACAAACATTAAAAACCAACGAATATTTGCATCTCACCCTGGTCTCTAATTCCTGCCTTCCTTCCTTAATACTCTTTTCTTCGCCTTGGTAAGCCAAAAGCCAATGCCCGCGCTGTGTTTCTGCATTATACGGGAACGAACAACGCGTGTTAATTATACAAAATACTATCTGTTTATATAACAGGAACTTTTGTGAATTCAGGAGAGGATATTTTTCGTATTTCATTTCTAATTTATTGTCCAACACACAAAATTTTCAATTCTCCCTTGAAGCGCATAAACGTGCTAATAATTGTTCCAACCTGTTATGTGACAGTTTAAACGCACAAAATAAAAAACTCAAAATTTGCTTACCTTTGATTTAAAATAAATGCTTTCCCGTTTCCATTAAAAATTCTCAACTTAATTTTACTCTTAACCTAGTTATAGTAAAAACAAATCTGTAAAAAAAATCTCAAACAAAATAAAGCAATGAGTTCTAAATATCCTAATCTTAGACAAAACCAAAAAGGTTTTAACTTATTAACAAATTATCTTTCTCTTCAAAAAAAAAATTTAATTGGAGATAAAAATATGCAAAATTTTACATTTAATTTATAACTAAAACTTTTCCAGGTTTTCTCTAAAAAATAAAATAAAAAATAATTAGTTTTCTAATCCTTTTTATATTTCCATTGTACTTTTTTAAGTAAGAAAACAAAATAAACAAACGAAACTTCTTTTTTATATTGAAATATTCCGTAATTTTTTATAGTAAAAAAATCCAGTAACATTAAAACTATTGATTAATTAAAGTCATAGGACAAAAATATTATATTTCAACAACGGAATCTTATGTGATAGAGTGGTTAATCGAATTGACCAAGAATTATTAACAAAAAAAAAAAACAGAACACAAAACACGACTATTAAAAAATTAAATTAAATTTATATTAATGTTAATGAGAAACTTTTAAACACTGTTAAATATATACATAAATATAATAAAATCTATAAGCTCATGTATTTAAAATTTTATTTAGTGTGTAATTCTTATTTTCTCCCCATTTTGTATCACCCTGGAAAGGACCAGTCGAATAATTATAAAAAAAACATCATCAAAGAAATATATGTAGTTAATTGAATAAAAAAAATATATATCATTAGATTTTAGCTGTCTTAACAAATTGTGTTTTTTTTAATTTGTATATGATATTGTTACCGAAATTCTTAACAAAAACAAAGTTATTGCAAATTTCATAGAGAAAACGAATTGTTAAACAAAATCATTTCTAACTAGACGAAACGAATAATAAACATAAATAATTGGACAGAAGCATTATTGGGGTTTCGTTAAAGTTAAAACCAAAAAAAAAAATTAACTTAAACTTAACATTTAATTTTGTTTGTAAAATAAAACCAGATAGCTATATATACACTCACTCACATATATATAAATTTATAGAACAATTGTTGTAAGTACCTATGTAAATTAAAAAACAACCAAAAAATGTAAACTAAGTTTAAAAAAACATTATTTTAAGGAACATTATATTTAAAAAGTAAAAGAAAAACGATCACATAAAAATTTAAAACAGGAAATAATGTAATGATTACTAAATAAGTCATAAATGATGAGAAAAAAAAAACAAAAAATCAATAAAATATGAAATGTTTCACTGATGATTTTAAAATTCAAATTTGTTTTATTTAAACACTGGTTTGTAGCATGGTGCGTGGTTTACAATCGTTAAACATACCTCTCTCTGACAGTTGTTGATTCGAATTGTTCCTCAGTTGCATTCTCGAGTGACATTGCAGTACACCATTATTTTGTATAGGAACCAGCTCAGGCAATTTCCACTCCTGCTGTAAGTTCGTTTCCAACATTTTTTTTAGTATTTATTGACACGTACACGTGTTTTACTTGCATTGATATAAGCAGTGACGCATACAAAACTTCTGCACACGTATTTTGGGCATAATACTTAATCCCTGGCTGAACTTGTGCTTTATAAAGGAGTCACTTCGGAGTAAAGTACCTCCTTGCCCTGAAAAGGTAACTCAGTTTTGCGGAAGCAATGTTACATAAGTGATTATGCCAAGTTGCCCACGACATCACTCTTACACCAAGAAGTAGCATGGTCTCAGTTTGCTGACCGTCTGTGACTAACAGTCGAAGAAGTCTTTCTAAATAAGTCGTCAATTGTGTTCTCTTTGCATTGACAGTACATAATGTAATATTTCAGTTCTTTACACCAACACGAAATGCAATATTTCGCCATACATTTCCCAGCATTTCAAATTGTTGAATTTCTCCCCTGCATTTGCAAGTTTTTCAAATCAAACAAACCTTTTAAATACACAAACACGCCACTCCAAAAAAACAATTGGAAAGAAAACAGCTGTCAAAAAAGTTGGAGATTCTACGATTTCCGAGGCGCCAACATTTGAAAACGCAGTATTATAGATCTAGATGAAATAAACACAAAATTATGGTCCCTATTATATGAATATCGTAGCGAAAGTCCAACTCGTTAAGAATTAACTTCTAAAAGTAGGCAACACTTCTAACAATAACAACTCAACTGAGTTGTATCTCATCTCATGCAACTCAACTTTGACACAACTCAATACATTTTTCCTATTATATAAAACAACCCTTATATACAATTCTTAAAAGTGTTGACTACTTTTGAAATTAAGTTCTAAGCGAGTCGAACAATCGCTACAGGTCTTAGAGCCAATACTTTTTAATGGGATGGAACACATTAGCACATCAACCTCAACTTCGACTTTAAGTTTTTCCCACATCCAAAAATGCTTATATTTTGAGCAAATTTACTCTCTTGCTTTGACATAATTTTCTCTTTTGTATACAACCAATTTTTATTTCGCTCTCAAAGTCGCATTTTTCACTGTTTACTCGACCTCAAACGCTGAAGTTCTCGCTCCTGTCAAAGTCGAAGCCGGATTTAAAGTGTTGATCTGTTTTTTTTTCATCAAATTTGCTGCAAATGAAAAGAAATGATCCGTTGTTTTTCTTGTAGATCGCTGAGCTGCTCTATTTTTGTCTTTACTTATTTTGGTTTTATTTATTTTAACATTTAATTTGTCAAAAGCCCATAGTTTCAAAAAAAAAAAAAAAAAACGGAGGTATCGAAAAAATCCAAATACGAGCTAAATAAAAGCTCTCTAGGTTTCTAGGGGCCCGAAATCAAGTTTAAAGATTTTCAAAGTCCACTGACACGACCAACATTTAAAAAAAAACTTTTAATATAAGCTAAGTATCAATCGAGACTTTTACAAAATATAGCTCAAGATGAGCCACGATTGAACATCGATCAGAAAAAAGTATTCACTACATTTTTTTTTTTTTTTTTTTAAAGTTCTGGCTCGCCAAGGCGATTATAGGGCACTTCGACCTAAAAAGATCTTTTGTGCCGTGTGGGCCAGAAAAATTTAGACTAGTAGAGTTTCCGCTTTCCGTGTAAAGCGGACAATTCTACTAGTAGAAGAATTCTTTATGTCCTCGGGGCACATTTGTTCCCTAAAAAAGATCTTCTTTCTAATTCCGTTTAGGGCCGGACATTCACATAAAATGTGTTCAGCTGACTCGTCCTCTTCAAGACAGAGTCGGCACTCAGGAGAGTCTACTATTTTCATTTTGTGTAGATGATATCTTAAACCATGGTGGCCAGTAAGGTAACCTACTAAGTTTTTGATATCATGCCTGCTTAGGTTTAGGCATTTGCTGGCATTTTTATTGAAAGGCCGAACGGCTTGTTTGGTCTGTCTTAAACCTGGGATGCTTTCCCATAGATGGATACATTTTCTGTATTCCCAGCTTTTTATTGCTGCCGTTGCTGCTGATCTAGGAGTGCAGCAGAAGGGTTCGGGCCCTATGAAGGGTGTTTCCGAACCTTTTCTGGCCAGTTCGTCGGCCTTTTCGTTACCTTCCACCCCGACATGACCCGGAACCCACCATAGCTTGGTCTTGTTACTGGTTCCGAGTGCCTGTAGGGTGTTGAAGCAGTACATGACTGATTTGGAGTCAATCGTATGCGAGCTAAGGGCGTTTATAGCTGCTTGACTATCCGTGAATATATGGATGGTTGCACCTTTTATACCAGATAGATTTATGTGGCTAGCGCATTCTTGAATGGCTTGGAGCTCTGCTTGAAATACGCTGGGACTTTTCCCCATGGGTATCGTAAAGCATTTGTTTGGTCCGTATATTCCCGCTCCTACCCCCGCTTCCATTTTAGAACCATCAGTATACCACTTTATGCCGTTGTGGCTGTTAGGTGGGTTATTACTAACCCATGCTTCTCTTTTGGGGATCTCCGTGGAGAATTCATTACATTCACTACATTACTATCATCAATTGATAACAATGAAGGAAAACTATTTTTCCTTGATGCCCCAAGAGGTAGAGGAATAAAATTTTTAATCAATTTGCTTTTAACAAAAGTGAGATCTACCAGAAAAATTGCATTAGTTGCCGCGTCATCCGGCATTGCCGCTACGCTTTTAGAAGGAGGCCGAACCGCACACTCTACATTCAAGCTCCCGCTGAAAATCGCCACCGATGATAATATGCGTGACTGCTCATTAATAGTCTGGGACGAAGCAACCATGTCAAACAAGACGTCTGTGGAAGCACTGGCTAGGACAATGCGCGATTTGCAAAGCAAAAATTCACCTATGGGTGGATGTACAATTATGTTTTTAGGAGACTTTCGTCAAATCCTACCAGTTGTGACTCGAGGAACACATGCTGACGAAATAAATGCTTCCCTAAAAAGATCCAACCTTTGGCCACACGTCAATATTAATATATTAGAGCTTAAAACTAACATGAGGGTTTCATTGTCTTTACGTGACAACAAGATTTTTTCAGAGATGCTGCTAATAGTTGGCAATGGAGAGTTATCACAAAGTGATGGAAGAATTAACCTAGAAAACCTTTGTGTTTTGATAGACAACATCCAAGAGTTGGTCAACAATGTCTATCCCGACATTGATAATATAAGTTATAAGAATATATCTTGGTTTAAAAAAAGAGTGATTCTGTCACCAACTAACGAACAAGTAGATAAGGTAAATAACTTGATTCTCTCAAAGATTGATGCGCCGACGCAAATATACTACTCGGTCGATACTGTTCTCGATTTGGAAGAAGCTGCTCATTTTCCTACAGAATTTCTTAATTCCTTAAACCCGTCTGGAGTCCCTCCTCATAAAATGGTGTTGAAAGTAGGTTGTCCTGTTATTTTATTTAGAAACCTGGATTCACCAAAACTTTGCAATGGCACGCGTTTGCTGGTTTGCTGGTAAATCACTAAAAACTTTCATAATAGAGTGCACAATACTCACCGGATGTGGTACCGGAGAATATGTACTGATTCCCCGAATTCCTCTGATAGGTACCATCGGATATACCATTCCAATTTAAACGCCTACAATCTCCGGTAAAGATATCTTTTGCAATGATCAATGACTTTCAAGAGTAACCTCTAAAGAAAACATGTTTGTATGGTCTAATGACAAAAAATCTGTGAACATTGTATATAAAGATATTCTGTAGTATATACACAGCCTTATTGCGAAGATCAATCGACAATTGATAATTGACTATTTTCAATGTGTGCTATTGTAAACGAAAGATTCATTTGGTATTTTTGTCAATCGCATTTTTTTAATTGACTGCGATTGACAAAATCCTTTAGAAGCCTTCGTTTACAATAGCACACATTGAAAATAGTCAATTATCAACTGTCGATTGATCTTCGCAATAAGGTTCATAGTATAGGCATTGCACCCCTACGGGTCGCTATTAACTAATAAAATAATTTGTCAGATAAAATCCTTAAAAACCTAAAACATGTAAATTACAACATTTGTAGCAAATATCTTTCTTCACAATTCACCCATGTTTAGATTCATCTCCCACTTTAGGATAATAGGAAATGGGTATCCAACAGTTTCCCCAAGCGGTATGTCCCGAAAACTTCTTAATGACCGGCAGTACGGTTTTCGCAGCAACAGCTCCACCCGTGATTTGATGACTTATCTTACCGAAAAGTGGAACCAATCTCTTCACCAAGCATTTGGAATCGATGATACCTTTCTTCAATGGATTAGAAATTACTAGCCTTATTGCGAAAATCAATCAACAATTGATAATTGACTTTTTTCAATGTGTGCTCTTGTGAACGAACAATTCATTTGGTATTTTTGTCAATCGCAATTTTTAAATTGACTGCGATTAACAAAATCCTTTAGAATTGTTCGTTCACAATAGCACACATTGAAAATAGTCAATTATCAACTGTCGATTGATCTTCGCAATAATAATAAGGCTCTACCTTTCGGACCAGTCTTCCAGTTGCAGTTGCCTTGCAAGTTGAAGGCGCCAAATGTTAACATTGAGTGACATATTGACATTGACAGATTATAAAAGGAAACGTAAGGATGCGTTTGTAATAAAACACAGAATTGTCATGTCCCTATTGAAAAACCCTGTACTTGACGCCTTGACTCTTCTGCTTCACTAAAACATCCCTTCATTTTAATAGTCAACAATAAAATCTTGAATGTGTATATTTATTTTAACTCATAGCTATATTTATAAACTTCACACTTAAAAAAACTTCAATGAAACTATGTTTAAATGAAAGCACAAACATTTAAATTAAAACTAGCAAACAAAATTCATCAAAGGAATATAAATGGGTCATCAACACAAATAACTGTCTTTTATGGTGCTATGAAGTAAGAATATCTTAGGACTATCTACTAAGTGGTAAAAATTAGGAATCAAGACATTAAGACTCAGCCTGTTCGGTGCGAACAATAACAAAAATAAAGTCTTCAGTATGAGAGCAAACGAAAGAAAGAAGAAAAGATTCGCACAGCGTTATTCGTTCCAAGTATATATCACAAGGTCATGAAGTTTCTTCTTTTCGTTCTATTTGGTAAGAGTAGAGATAATAAGTCATGTAGCCTATTTGAGCTGTTTCGCGTGGTAGAGCGCAGTTCTATTCAACTTCCGCAGTAGTACCGGGGCTCAGATCGTCCTCTGTGTCATAGTTGGTGTCACCACGACCTTCGCGAATGCGTTTTAGTTTTCGTTTTAAAGTCATGATGCCTAAGAGAGGAATTATGTGTCAAAGAAAATAGAGAAGCCAGATGAGTGGATAATTACATTTGATAGCTTGGAAGGTCTTCGCTGACGAACTCTCCGTTGTTGGGGCACTTGCAGCTGAGGCGACAAGTTTTTCGTGAGCCAATTTTACCTCGAAATATGCTTTCTTCAACGCCTTAAAGTGACGATGCTCGCTCGAGTCCTTCAGCAGAATACATCTGAAACGAAGATTTTATTAGAAAAATTTTGGCGTTTCTCATCGTTGAACTAACCTCGCTGCCGAACCCTCTCCAGAGCAGTCAATTGGTGAATTGTGATAGATTTGGTGATAGAAGTACTGCAATACGGGAGAGTTCCATATTGACAATCCGTACCAGAGCCATATGGCTATGTTTAAGAGTATCTTGAAATTCTTGGCGAAAAGGGTTGGAACGAGGTACTTAAATGGAAGCAAGCTGATGAACACATGGGACCTGCAAGTTTAAATATTGAAAGAGTTCCCCGGAAGGCATGTCTATTTTACCATGATGCAATCCTTAGACCGAGGAAAACTTGATACACCAACCGATTTCGATGCGAGTTTTGCAAAGCTAGGAGAAACAAAAACTCTGTTATGATGTTGTAAACGCCCAAATTCAGGTTCAATCCAACGAAATAGTTCTCAAATCTACAATAAACAGCTACATCTTTTGAACTGTGAGTAAAATTAGCTTCTTACTTGTATCCATTGATTGCGGCTAAAGCCAATGCGAACAGCGTCTTTGATGCAGCTTCGGAGAAGTCACATTCCTTAGAGTCCAACATTGCTGCGTGGAGGTAGAAAGTGATGATGAACAGAGAGTAAAGTTGGAACTTCTCGCAGGATTGAGATTTGAAAAAAATGGTGTTCTCGTAAGTGGGAAAGAGTCGACCAGCGTTCCTGACCAGCTGAGGTGAGATCATGTATTCGTTGTAGTAATAAAGAAACACTGTGGATGCGGCATAGAAGGCAATATTCCAAATGGACCGAGCAAATTGTTTACGCTTGTAGAACTTTACACTGGGCGACTTGAAAAAAATCTGTAACAAGCAAATCTGATATTAACATTCAAATATAAACGTTCATCTAACCATTTCCGTTTGCATCAATGGCAACCACCTATTTCTCCCCATTACCATTTTTTCCGCCACCTATCATTCACTAATACAAACTCTACTCAATCTCCATCGTTGATAACACCAAACATCTGTTTTTGACATTTTTCACTCACGCACCACAACCATACATCCACACAACCATACAAACGACGGCGCCAAAGCGAACAAAAAAGAACAACAAATAAAAATAGAAAAATCTTACGGCTAAGGGTACATTCTTTGCCGGGCATGCGAAAACTTACGTGGAACAGGCGATAGAATCCGTAGAAACCCAACGAGAACATAAGAAAAATCCAGAACACGGTGTTTGCGAGATAATTGACGTTCACATCCTTCATGAATAGGTCAAAGCGCGTATTTGCGAGTAAGTATTTGAGTGGTGTGAAAAAGTTCGTGATTTCCTGGCACCAGTAATCGAAACTGCTGGGTTGCACAGTTGTTCTCATGTCCAAAATCGATGCCATGGTTCTTATATGTTTGGTGTTTTATTTTCTTCTTTTTGTGACAACTAACACAGTGTTGATTTCATTTATTTCACGGTTACATGGTTTGAAAATAATTTGACCTTTCATTAAAACTGTGTTTGGAAAATTGCTTGTTTTTCTCCCCGGACAAGGTTTTTTTTTATCACCCACCACCGCTTAAGTGTCAAACACGCGAAGAGCAAAAACGAGAGCAGTGCCCCTGATGAATTTTGACAGATGGAATTAATTCCTAGGTGCTGACATCTAGGCGAGGAATTCGGTTTTGTTTAAAAGTGAAAACCAAATCGTTTTGAACCGTTCCGAATTAATCGGAACAATCAAATTCAAATAAATTTTGTGGCCTATTCGCACCGAATCAAAATCTAAACTATGCGTAATCACTCGAAATCTACATCTAAATCTTAAGATTTCCCATAGTACATTTGGAAGATTTCGAAATCTCTTACGGCTTAAACACAATTACTCTTTGCAGCTTCGACTTGACAAACACATCCAGTTGAACCAAGAGAAATCAAAAACTATCACAAAGCTGCGTTACTATTCGAATTTAAAATGAAACTCATAAAAACAGAAGAACATATTAGGTCCGTTCGCGTACTTTATGAGTAGGAAAATGAAAAGTGTCAAATCTCCAAAATCGAGAGAGAATCCTCTCATTTCTAAGAGAAGTACGCGAACGCTTTTGTGTAAAAAGTTGAAAAAACATCGTAGTTTGGCTTGAAAAGAAGCAACAGCTGTTTTCTTTTGTTGGCAAACTCAGGATTTCATCATTTGACAGTTTTCATTTTCTTGCCAGCTGAAATTCTGTGTGAAGAAAAATGAACGAAAGTACATTTTTCTTTCGTTCATCTTTTTACCATTTTCTCAGTACGTTTTGCACGAAAGTTTATACAAGGTGGTGCAAAAGTTGTCATCTGTTTACTTCACAAATGTCAAAATAAAATTGACATTTGCCGCTATTTGCAAAAATTATAGCATCTTCCGATGGGTTTTCAGCCCTTGGGTGTGCCTTAGGCAATTCTGTGTGCCAATGTTCTAAATGATCCACGACGTTTGACATCTATCCTATGTAGTTTTCAGTCGGATTGGTGAACGCCACTGGGTGATGACTTTTGCGCCACCTTGTATAAATTTACGTTTGCATATTAGTTCGCGAACGGACCTATTGTTTCGTAACGTTGTTGTAAGGCGGGGTGTGTCATCGCCAAAGTAGGGAACAGTATTGAGTATTAGAAGTTCATTATTTGTATATCCTCTTTGTGTTGCATTATGTTCGCCATCAGGTATCGCAGATGAATTTACTATGGAGATTGAAAAACCATAATCTACAAAACGTTGTGAGCTGTAAATAAATAGGAAATTCATCTGCGATACATGATGGCGAATACACTGCAACACACAGAGGACGTTAAAATAATGAATTTCCAATCCTCAATAGACTGTCAAGCTTTTTCTTATTATAGGATACGAGTCTTTGGTGATATTAGAATTTTTGGTTTGAGTCAAAGATCAAAGCGCACTCTTGGACATAACGAAAGCAACGGACGATGAAATCACCTCGGAATATACATGCAATCGTCGGGTTGTTAAGGCAAACACACCTTTCAATATGATCTGCATTTTTTACACAGGGGCGTATCGCGAACTTGGTTTTAATGGGGTTTTTCGAACTGTTTCGAAATTATTAACATTGTTATTCGCAGTAAATTAACTCTAAATTTATTATTAAGTTAATTGAATACTACTGTAGATAGATTTTTTTAGCCAAAACGGATTGGCCTAGGTATATTTTTTATTTTCTTGTAACATTTTGGGTAAGTTTGAGCCTCTATTTTCGCCCCCTACCCCCAATTATAAGATAAAATTCTTGACAGTTATGATGACTACCCAATGTTATTCCTATAAGAAAATCTAAAATCGAAACATACGTGAGTGAAAAGAACGAATACAATTTCTATAATTAATGATGAGCGTGCATAGGTAGAGGCATACTCAGAAGATTTGTTTAATTCTTTAAAGTGGAATTTACGACGTACAAATTTATTGTTTCTTGAGGTGAACATTTTTAATATCAATTTTTCGAACGATACTGTCCAACATAAAGGCGACTAGTGAAAAATAATACAAATAGAAATATATTTGACACAGAAATAGAATCAACTTGCTTTTTTTAACGACAGAAATTCGACGTCTTGAAACAGACCAATCGATAAAACTTGTTGAATTGTACAAATTTGGTTCTAGCCATAGAGTAGTACCTACATATTCGCTTTATTTATCCAAGCATCTGTATTTTGTTCTACTTCTTTTCACATGATCAATTGGCGTTAAACCATATCCTTCATCTAGAAGAGTTATGGCTCCAGCTGGATTTTCTGTTATAATATTCTTAACTGCGGAATTGCGCCATATTCTTGAGTCGTTTATCGTTCATGGCCAGCTGAAACAACGACAGCGATATTCTCAAATTTGATTCATACAAAATGGAGTTTGATAATGCGGGGATTTTATGTTTTGAAATCAATATAGTCTAAGTGCCGTCCATTCCTTTTAACACGTTCTTGCAATCGGACTCTTAAATTTGTGAACTCGAGAGAGCAAAGTGAATATTTTCTTGTAGGGGTTGAACTGTTCGTAGACGGAAATGGGGGCTCAGACCTCCCACAAAATGCTACAAAAATAAGAATATTTTGGTTAAATTGGTTTTGATTAAAGAAAAAACTCTCCACGGGGTTATTCTGCCAACCCAATTATTAATTAAAGGTCCATGTAGGTACCGCAGAAAAAAACAATGTTAACTTCGAACGAGTTCGAAAAATCCCATTAAAACCAAGTTCTCGACACGACCCTGGGTAAAAAATGATGATTGTATGGAAAGGTATGTTTGCTCGAAATTTGTTCATTAAAATCTCCCAAAAGTAAAAGCTTTCGAAATCTATGGGATGTCCTCCGATTTCGATCTAGATTTCGAGTGCCTTCGCGGATCTCGGAATTTTATTCAGTGCGAATAGCCTATTAGTTTACTTAGTTTACACTTAGATTATATACTATACGATGTCGTCAACAAATTAAATCTGTCCTCTGAGACAGACTGTAAGTTATGTCTGGAGAAGTCATGTCTGCTTATTTGTTGCGAATCACTGCCTCAGAACATTTAAATTGCAACATTTTAATCTTTCAACAAACAAAAGTGTTTGTCTCTGAAATACTTAATATGGCGTTTTTCAATGAATAAAGGATTTGTTCTTGTGCTCAAAATAGAGGATGTTTTCGGGTTTGCATGCCTCATTAAAAAAAGTGCAATTCTATAATTTACGCATACAAGTAGCCTTGCTTCAAACGTCATTCAGTCAGTGAGGAAAATGTGGTTTTGGTTTATTGTGAAGTGATTTCAGTAGGTAGGACAGATAGTGTGTGTGATAATCCCACCCTCACCAATTCTAGAATAGTCAACTTATGAGAACAGAAGCAAAGCATGTTTCATTAAAAAGAACAATTCTAGATTTTGACAGCAACTCCTTGGATTTTCGATGAAAAACGCTATTTAAATGCCTTTCGAAGACTACTTATAAAGGGTCTTTCATTAGCGACTTTACAACTTCAAACTTTCAGTGTGAACGCACCCTTAAACCGATTACCGAACTGTCAATGTCAAAATATTCAGTAGAATTAACATCGTCATGGTGAGGTACATGAAGGAACAACGTTTACAAATAATCAAAATTTATTACCGAGACTCCGAGTCGGTGGTCGCAACTTTAAGAGCGTTAAAACCAATTTTCGGTCGTAATTCTCGCAAAATCGCAAATCATCTTCAGCGATGAAGCGCATTTTTGGTTAAACGGCTTCGTCAATAAGCAAAATATACGTTACTGGACGGGGGAGAACCCTGCTTCATGAAACAGCACTTCATCCGCAAATAGTCACTGTTTGGTGCGGTTTTCATTCCGGTGCGGCTATTGGGACGTTTTTTTCGAAGATGAAAGTGACCGTCACGTTACGGTAAATGGTATTTCTTTGAGCAATTGCATGAACTGGACATCAGTGATATGTGGTTCCAATAAGACGGTGCCACAAGTCACACAGCGGGTGCAACAATCGAGTTATTGAAGTCTGAGTTCGGTGAACGTGAATCGGACCCGTCTATTGGCCGCCGAGATCGTGTGACTTAACGCGTCTTTTTTTTATGGGGAAACATTAAATCATTGGTCTATGCCAACAAGTCGGCTATGTCAGAGGAGCTCAGAGCCAATATTGAACGATAAATAGCGGCCGTATTGGTCGAAATAAGCGGCCGACTCATCGAGAATTATGTTTAACATATCGATTGATGCATACGTTCCCGTGGTGGACATATGAACGAATTCGAATTCCACTCATAAAAGTTTTGATAGTAATTCAAATCAATACTTTTTAAGATATCTCAAGTAGTTTGCATTTTATTTGAAAAAGAAGTTGTCAAGTCCTTAATGGAAAACCCTTTATTAAAATTATTTATAAAGAGAGGTTGCAGTCCGCTTACTCGAAATGTTGGATACCCTATTCCTACCCTATTCTAAGTATTTGTGAATTGTAAAAAGAATTGTTGGTTATGCATAACTATTTTCTTACGAAAAATTTGTATTGAGGAATTGTTAAAAACGTCTACCACTTTCTTCAGTAAAACTGTTTCTTTTTAAATATCCGACGTTTCAGTGAACGGTTTTTCAGGTTCCTAGCTCAAATTCTGATTTTTCGATAAAATGTTTTTTTTTTTCTTAATTTGTGGGCGGATTTTAAAAATGCTAACACTTGAATTATTTCGGCCCTTATGTTTCAAATATCAGCTTTATAGCTCGAGTTTTAGGGCCTACAAATATCGCCGTCGGACGGACGAACATCTTTTAGCGGTCTACGAGCAGTATTAAGGTGTACGTTTCAAACGATGAGTCAAAATTATAATACCCTTCGAATATAGGGTATAATGAACTTAAGCCGTTGGTTTTTTTACACTTAAGACATGTGAATACAGTACGGTATCACCAGTAGATCCCGGCTGCAGGAAATAACCCCCCAATGAAATAACCCCCGAATGAAAGATGAAATAACTCCCCAAAATTTGTATGGAGGTGGGGATTTATTTCATGGCGTTTTGGGGACTTATTTCATACTTCAAATTGGGGAGTTATTTCATAGTGAAATAAGTCCCCAAATTCAACTATGAAATAAGTCCCCAAATTAATAAAATAAAACCTCGCACCTACTCCAAATCAAACAGTGACCCCAAGCAGGGGGGCAGCATGCCCCCCCCCCCCCCCATATGCATTGCACTGTTTATGGGATTTCCATAATCATTTTGGGGAATTATTTCATACTTATTTGGGGACTTATTTCATACCATTTTGGGGAATTATTTCATCTTTGATTTGGGGAATAATTTTACAGTGAAATTATTCCCCAATTTTGGGGAGTTATTCCATTTTCCATTTGAGGGGTTATTTCATTGGTGGGTTATTTCCCGGAGCCGTAGATCCCATGTCGAAACAATCGGTTTCCGGTGGAGCATGAATCATGTGCATGACGTCCATATTTACAAGTCTCAAATCAGATTTGGTTTTAGGGAATATAATTTTGTGTTCACCAGCAGCAGTAATCACTGCCGATTTTAGCGATATTGTGCCTATTTTTTATGCGACATAGTTGATCGTGTTTGAAAAAAGCAACATCAAGACATGAACCGCAAGTCAACAAAAACAAATACTGCCAAGAGATGTACAGATATACACAAAAGAAGAACTTGTTTAAGTCAAGTCTTCATTGTAAATTCATCGCAAAAGTAACCGCAAAGTTCTAAAAATATACCATCGATCGGATAAGATTAAACCACATATAGACTGTAACTGTTTTCGTTTTTTTCCATCTACATTATGTTCGAAGGTATTATAGGTTCAGATATAATTTAGTGTTTGTCCACATTTTCACTTGAAGACATCTATCTTTATACAAACAATAATTCATTTATGGATTTATTACTAATAGACCTATTCTTGCTGTCAACTGTAATTGGAATTTTCCCTAACATGGAGGTGAAGAGAAATTTTAAAAGACTCCAATAATAGTATTTAATTAGCCCTTTTCTTATACAGCCACAATCGAAGATTGCCCACATCGACGATGTACCAGACGATCCTGTTAAATTGTTTACAGACCTCATCGAGTTACACGAAAAGCGAAACACAGCTCTAAAATATTTGACTATGAATATTGCAACTGCTGATAGGTACCATAATGCAATTTTATAATTTGTATTTATTTTGAAATAATTGCTTTCTTCGTGTAGTGAATTTGGTGCCTTGGGGCGAACTGTGGTCTATCGTGGTTTAACTGATAATCATGTCACGTTTATTACGGAAAAAAACACCCGGAAGTATCTAAATATAATGGACAATCCTAAGATTTCGGTTACCTTCTTTCTGGGAATACTTGATCCTAAAGGAATTGAATCAATTTGGCAGGTGAGTGGAGTACCTACTGTTCTTCCTTTCGTTTGTTGCTCCAACCCCCTGGTCGAAGACCTTCTATCCTCGAAGATTGTTGCATCCATTTTTAAAGCGCTTCACAATCGTTCATATATTTAATACAAACACACACACACATACACTATCTTCTTTGTTTTAGGTTCGCCTCTTCGGGGAAGCCGTAGAACTACCGCCAATGCAAATCTCTGAACACTGGGATAAAGAACCGATTTTCTCTAAAATCCGTAGCCGAATTAGTGAATGTGGAAAGCCTGTAGATTATCATAAGCTTAAAGAGGCTCACGATAAACTCCTCAAGGCATATGAGAGTGGTGAAGATGATTTACCTCAAACATCAACTTTGTAAGTTATTAGCTGCATTCGTTTAAAACTATTTAGATATTGATGAATTTGGTTCTTTTTAGCACCGTATTAAAAATCGTTCCTACTATCTGGGACTTTTATAAATCGGAACTATCTAACTGCATTGCTGATAGGGTGCAATACCGAAAGGATAAGTTGGTAAATGAGTGGAAAGTTATGCACGTTGCTGCCTAAGTGACATACTTTGTTGCCAACTGTTATACTTTTTGTTTTAATAAATAATTTTTTGATTAAGTTTCGCTGTTAATAAATTTTATCATTCTTTGTACCTTTCCTTGTACCATCAAATTGTAATAAATTATTAATCTACTTTCAAGATGTAAGTAGACAAAAAAAATACGGTTATGTATACACTGGCGATCACAAGGATGAGGCCATACATTTTGCAATCGATTTTCAGTCTTGATACCTGTTGGAAACTTGATTTATTATGTTTTTCTACATTAAAAATGAGTATGCACGCCATTTTTCGATATGACCTCTGTAAGACGGTTTGGAATAGAATCATACAGTTTTTTTTTTTTTTTTAAGAGAAATTTCGGCCCAGGCATCACGAATAGCTTCGATTAAAGTGTCCTTGTCTTCAATTTGTCTGCCACCTTAAATCCTTAATACACTTTGCGAGTTAACCATGCCCAAACATTTTCTAGTATGTTTAAGTCTTGTGAATAGGGCGGCCATGGCAAAAGTTCAAAGTCTTCTAGATAACTGCTTACAACAGTCCTACTTCTATTTAGCCTCCTTGCAATTTCTCGGCCTGAGAGTCCTAACTCTTGAATTGCCAGTGAACCTATGAAGGAAATGTTCAAAACGACTTTATCTACATACTTTACTAAGAACAACACTTTCATTTACAATAATTTTTTCAATAAAAGGTCGCACCCGTCGCACGTCAGATGGCTTAAACTAGCCGATCTTCCGCATGTTGCAGAAGGTCAATTCTAAATTCCACCTCTTTGACTGTAAAGCTGCACATCCTCCCTTAAATCTGCCCTCCTCTACCCCCCACCTTCCACCTAGCAGTAATTTGTTTAAATATTAGTTTAAGTTAGATTTTTAAGATATAATTTTGTAAGCCTGAATTAAGCTCAAAAAATACAATAGATTATTTCGGGCCCCCAGAGAGTATATCTTTCAAATTTCAGCTTCCTACCTTGAGTTTCATTGCCAAATTAGATCGTGTAACGTTAATACACGCGTCCAGGTGGGTTGGTGCGTCAGCTCGACGCGACCTCGAGCCGGTCGGCAACTCGGCTCGGATGGAGTTTCCCTTCACCAGACGGTAGGGAAAACCCACGCCCCGTAGCACGCCACCTGTACCGTGTCGACCTCGTCCATCTACTCGAGCTGCCTCGGAGAGAGTCCCAGCAAACAGGACTCCGGAACGCTACCGAACAGAGAGATGGATGAGGGTGTCCAGCCACCAGCAGCCAGGCATGGTTCCAATGGTTCCCCGCGCTAGCTCGTCGGCGGGAGTGGGAACTTGCTGCGTGGTCCTGGACTGGGTTCACATTATTTTTACATGCCTAGAATAAATTGGGCCTGGCAGTTCCTATGGCCGCGCAGATAGACCGCATCCGCAACCGAGATATGGAACCCCCCCAGGAAACGTAAGAGGTCCAAAGACCTAATTGCAAAGATGTCAAGGCCCGAAGTTGCGAAGCCTCCACACAGACCCTTTGGTTATCCGAGATGCCGCATGGACAAAGGGGGGGGGGGGGAGAGAGATGGTGTTGAAGTTCTCTCCCCTCTTGAGCTTGCCCACCCCGCCATGCATAATTCAATTACGTATAATTCAATCTTTATTCATAATCACACTTAAGGATACTAGGCTCACGTGCCCGATGTAAAGGGTGATTTTTTAAGAGCTTGAGAACTTTTTTTAAAAAAAAACGCATAAAATTTGCAAAATCTCATCGATTCTTTATTTGAAACGTTAGATTGGTCCATGACATTTACTTTTTGAAGATAATTTCATTTAAATGTTGACCGCGGCTGCGTCTTAGGTGGTCCATTCGGAAAGTCCAATTTTGGGTAACTTTTTCGAGCATTTCGGCCGGAATAGCCCGAATTTCTTCGGAAATGTTGTCTTCCAAAGCTGGAATAGTTGCTGGCTTATTTGTGTAGACTTTAGACTTGACGTAGCCCCACAAAAAATAGTCTAAAGGCGTCAAATCGCATGATCTTGGTGGCCAACTTACCGGTCCATTCCTTGAGATGAATTGTTCTCCGAAGTTTTCCCTCAAAATGGCCATAGAATCGCGAGCTGTGTGGCATGTAGCGCCATCTTGTTGAAACCACATGTCAACCAAGTTCAGTTCTTCCATTTTTGGCAACAAAAAGTTTGTTAGCATTGAACGATAGCGATCGCCATTCACCGTAACGTTGCGTCCAACAGCATCTTTGAAAAAATACGGTCCAATGATTCCACCAGCGTACAAACCACACCAAACAGTGCATTTTTTGGGATGCATGGGCAGTTCTTGAACGGCTTCTGGTTGCTCTTCACTCCAAATGCGGCAATTGTGCTTATTTACGTAGCCATTCAACCAGAAATGAGCCTCATCGCTGAACAAAATTTGTCGATAAAAAAGCGGATTTTCTGCCAACTTTTCTAGGGCCCATTCACTGAAAATTCGACGTTGTGGCAGATCGTTCGGCTTCAGTTCTTGCACGAGCTGTATTTTATACGGTTTTACACCAAGATCTTTGCGTAAAATCTTCCATGTGGTCGAATAACACAAACCCAATTGCTGCGAACGGCGACGAATCGACATTTCACGGTCTTCAGCAACACTCTCAGAAACAGACGCAATATTCTCTTCTGTACGCACTGTACGCATTCGTGTGGTTGGTTTAATGTCCAATAAAGTAAACTGAGTGCGAAACTTGGTCACAATCGCATTAATTGTTTGCTCACTTGGTCGATTATGTAGACCATAAATCGGACGTAAAGCGCGAAACACATTTCGAACCGAACACTGATTTTGGTAATAAAATTCTATGATTTGCAAGCGTTGCTCGTTAGTAAGTCTATTCATGATGAAATGTCAAAGCATACTGAGCATCTTTCTCTTTGACACCATGTCTGAAATCCCGCGTGATCTGTCAAATACTAATGCGGGTGCTAATGCACCCGATGTACAGGATCTTAATATACTAAAGTACACGATGTACTATTGCTTACTGTGCTAAATTACACGTTGTGCTGAATCTTAATATGCTACTGCACCCGATGTACAGGATCTTAATATACTAAAGTACACGATGTACTATTGCTTACTGTGCTAAATTACACGTTGTACTGAATCTTAATATGCTACTGCCGTGGGGTGCTGTCTTCACTGCTATACCTGGGATACCGGTTTCGCGGCCGACTGGATGACAAATGAGCGTCGTTTAATCCCCAGGAGTAAACCCCGGGTAGTTCACCATTAAGCCCGAGGGGTAGTATCGTCCTCACTTAATAAAACGAAACTCGCGTTCAGAACTTGCTCTGCAAGAATTCTTCCCGATCTGACAAGTATCCGGACTTACGAAGCAAACGCGTAAGTGATTCCGTAGATCTGTCGTAATCGAACTCACGAATAATTCAAGGCCCCTGCACGTAGGTAGCTAGGTTAAGCCGTTAGGTATATATATACGCGCAAGTAATCGGGTAATCAATATAATGGAGCAACCAAACAAAAAGAATATAATTAACTAATGCCCCATTGCGTACTTCCACTGGGTCACGCTACCACTACAAATATGTGGGTGTAAATGAAACTTACTGAGAGATCCCTCGTCGATGTGCACACCTCAAGTTCTCCTCGACGTACCTGTGAAATTGAATTATGATCCGCGTTACCAGCGGGTATTTAATTATATTTGTTTTTTGTTTGTCTGGCTTACACTCGGGACGACTGGTTACGCTGAAGAAGATATCGAACCTCGTGCGGTCAATTAACGAATCGTAGGATCTGCTGAGTGCAGCTCCCGCGCTGGTTACCACGAGCTATATGGGGATGCGCCCTCTTTTCGCGAATCCGAACGGAAAGAATTCAATGCCTACAAATTTATTTTCGATATTTACTTTTCTTTCATAGGAAATTATCTTGTCCCCTTTTTGTTTTATATTTTTTTTTTTGTTTTGGTCTTTGACTTAAGACCACACTGATCTTAATCCTCTGGACGGTGGAACTACTGCTAAACCCTACCGTGGGGTGGACTACTGACACTCTAATCGCACTACACTGCCTCTGGCACAGATGGTCGCCCATACCCTAAATTATTAGATTATTATGCTAATTGCCCCGTGGCGCGGAATTAAAATTTTCACTAGCTGCTCATCTACCCCCGCACCAGATGGTGGGGTGAGGGGTGGGCATAAGGCTCCCAAGTATTCGCGCCTATTAATTAGACTTAAGCTTAATATATACTTAAAAATAATGCGGCTTGCTGCGGAGAGTGATGAGGTGCTCCGACTCTGGTAGTCTCCAGCCCCTGCTCGGGACTGGCCTCGGGTGCCTGGTGCTTCCGTACGACCGATGTGTGGCGGGATAATCCCGACGGGTATGGGGGGAGGATATACTCGCGAGTAGCCTCGTATCATCCCCAGCACTGCTCGTGTTTCGAGCGAATTTTCGCCTGAAAGAATCGCAGAGACGTTAGTACGATGTTATACCTACTCTCGGGGCAAACAGCCTACCTGGTGGGATTCGCGTCGAGGATCGGTTTAATTCCGACCATTCGCCGTTAATTCTGTTCAGGCTGCTTATGGAATAGACTCGTCCGGCCCACCGTACAGAAATTGGGCGTGGACGGTGGACGATCTTTGCCGAGATTGCCGGTGGGTGATTCCAACTGAACGATGGATGCCAGTTTCGCCTCACGTGGTCACTTTGTCCTGCTGGACTGTTGTGACGGGGGAGGATTGGTTCCCAACGCTCTGGCGTCTGCGCCGCGGCAATTACGAGGGCAATCTGCACGTCCTGTTCCCCGTTCGTGCTCCGTCCTACTTTACGGATGGAGTCTCCAACGTGGTATCGATCGCGTCGCTCTGTGAAAGGACATATCCTATTACCGGTATGGTAATAAGCCAATCACCGAGTTACTTACCGGAATGGGGATAAATTCACAGTGAATCCGACGAACGCTTCGAGAGGCACACCCTAGCAGTTATTTCTCGGGCCAAATTGGGGATCTCCGTGGAAATTGAGGATTTTTTTCTCCCCACCACTACTTTTGAGACGTCTTGTGTGGCCCACGAACAGAGTTAAAATCAGTATGGCCGCGCCGAAGATGCCGGAAGTATCGCTCTCTATCGCACAGCCCGTCTGACAGCCGTGAAGTTGTTTGGGGTGCGTTCAGCTCCGAAACGGGCGAGTGGCGAGCTCGTTTTAGGGCAAGTGTTCGGTATGCATTTCTCGTGCGGAATCCCATTACATTCCTATAGATGGCGTATTTGCAAGATTTCCTACAATCGCTATTACTGTCGATGCTGATCTGATCACAAACTATAGGGTAATACGGGCAATATTAAGGAATGGTACAAACTATGAGTCAAATTTAATATACCCTTAGTATAGAGTGTACAAAAATACCTCATATGTAACAAGCCGAAAATCAAGTTCAAACATAATCTGAGCAATCTAGATACACCTATACTCTATCCAACAAAAATTGTCAGAACATTGAAGATAGGATGTTTGTCTTGGTTGCAATGACTTACATAAATCGGTCCCTCTTTAAAGCTCTCACAGGGTTTACGTAGTGTGTATGATAATTCGCCATAACTCAGAGATCAATTCTATTAGGGTTACCATCTTCCAATTTAAAATAAAAATATTGCGGAACGAAATAAATTCCGTTTATCTTTTTCCTTTTCTGGTAAGATAATAATAGACGCGTTTTTTAAGGGTATCTCCAGTAGACCAAAAAAATATATAAATTTCGTAACACAAAAAAAAACACAAAAACGAAAAATATATCACTGTAATCCAATTTATTCAATATACCTAAATATTGTAAAACATAAAATACTAATTTCTAATATCACTACTCAACTAATCCGATGAGTAATTACTGCTACTGCTCTCGTTATTTAGGTCTATTTTCTAACCTTTCAACTGCTTCCTCGGCATAAACGTCCATTTCCCACATATTTGGCTCAACAACCTGTTCAACGTGTTGGACACATCTATCCCATTTTTCCTTGTCAACCCTTGTAAGTGCTGTCGTTAGTAAGTCTCTTATTTCAGCCATTTTAAATGACTTGTTTTGGCTTGCTACAAACCCTTTCACTTGAGCCCAAACCAATTCCATTGGATTAAGGTCACAGTGATAAGGCGGCAAGTGAAGCCCTTTATGTCCCTCATTTTGAGCCATTTCATCCACGACGTATGTTTATACCCTATTCTAAGGGTATATTAATTTTGACGCATAGTTTGTAACATACCTTAATATTGCCCGTAGACCCCTAAAAGTTACTATATTTATGATCAGCATCGATAGTAATGTCGATCTAGCCATGTCCGTCCGTCCGTCCGTCCGTCTGTCGGCAAAAATTAGGGCTTTAAACTGGACCTAGAGAGCTGAAATTTTAACCATATACTCTCTAGGGTCCCGAAATAATCAAGTTTACGAATTTTTGAAATCCGCCCACAAACTCAAAAAAAAACAAAATTTTGGAAAAAATCGAATTTTGGGCTAGAAAGCTGAAATTTTTTATATATGATCTATGACTCCTAAAACTGCTCGGGATACAATTTTTTAAAAATCCGCCCACTGACACGCCCACAAATAAATAAAACAATTTTTTTGAAAATCCAAAGTTTGAGCTAGGGAGCTGAAATTTATAATATATACTCTCTAGGGGCCCTTTATGCTCATGTGTTAATTTTTTTTAAATCCGCCTACTGACACGCCCACAATTAAATAAAACAATTTTATTGAAACACCCAAGTTTGAGCTAGGGAGCGTTTTTTTTTTTGATAAAATCCTTTAAATCTTATATAAAAAAAATATGTAGAGCGTTCTTAACAATTCAACCATACTTAGACTTTTGTCACGCCCACTTATGAGGGATAGGAATAAGAATAGGGTATCCAACAGTTCGCCCAAACGGACAGTAGCCCGTCCCTATGTTTCATACTTGACTTTGTAACGTTTAACGATTTCAAGCAACCCATTGTATGATTGCATCCCTACCTAACTTGAGATCTTCCTTTTGGGAATTCCCGTATTCATTGGCAAAACAGGCGACATTCGTCGGAAAAACAAAGACATTATACAAACAGGTACATAATGAGATGAAAGGATGTATTTATATTATTTTTTTTTACAGTTTGCGACATAAACTCAATCAGCAAGATTATCTAAAAACATTTCCTAGTCCTTTCCGCTATATGTATGTTGTGAAAGGTAGACACAATCAGGCAATTAGAATACAAAATTATATAAAACCTGTTATATAAAAAAAGGGCAAAATTGTGATTTTTGCCAGTATTGTTGTTGTTGTTTTTACACCGTGACAATCCAAATGCTGTCGATCTATTTCTGGGCAATAAGAATCGACCGAAGTCTAGAAATTTTGCAAAATATGCAAAAGCAGCTGCAATTTTTTTAAAATTACTCGAATCAGTATAATCTTTTAGCGCGTATCAACGAGATCGGTCGGCAATGATGATGAACGATGTTGAGCTTCGTCTAGAAGACTCTGTGTTTGCCGGAAAATTGAAAAAATAATTTAATTGTAACAAGTAACTATTTACCAAAAAAAAAAACATTTCAGAAAACCTATTTAAGGAAATACAGTGGAAAATTGGAAAATATTTTCCGTTTCTTAGCTACTGACGTGGTGTAAGTGGATTTAATTTAGTTGGATGACCCAGAAAGAGATCGCTGAACGCCGTAATTTTGTATAAAAAAAATTACTTGGTATGTAATTGCATTAATGAAAGTTGTATGAACAATTTAGCATAACTGCTTAACTTCCATTTTCAGACGGATGTGGTAGTCTACTCGGCCACGAAAAAATTGAAAAAGAGATGCGACGATGCATCCTAAATGCACCAACCGCTATTACAAAAGAAAAAGTGAATCGAGCGAATAATTATAAATATAAATAAATAAATATAAATATAAATATAACTTATAAATAAATATAAATATAAGTATAACGGATTGAATTTAAAATGTTAACGTGTATTGCTGTTTTATTATAATTTAAAGGTACCACTAGAAAACAACTACTTCTTAAGTACTTCCATTTACTAAGAAAAGAAGTAGGTACATCTTAACTACAACTTCACATGGTGAAAAAAGTAATTCTTTATTACTACCTTTACTAAGAAAAGAAGTACATCTTAACTACTGCTTCATACGTAGAAATAAAGTCAGTACTTTACTTGAGGTTTAAGGCAGTAGATATTTCTATAAGTTAGAGAGAGATGGGTGCTTCACGTATTCTCATGTGCAGCAGGAATATAACTGAGTTTTTTCCCGAGTGCCTATCCTTTTTCAGTGGAAATGAACTTCTTCTTTTCCGTACATTTTTCAGTAGTTTTAATCGTACTTCTACGTTTGCAGGGTGGATGATAATAGCAAGCGAACAAAAGGCGATCATGCTCATTCCCATTCGGCTGTGTGGGAGACTGGTTGTGGTGGGTTGTAGGCGAATTTTAGGAAAATTACAACAACAATTCCTTGGTATGACAGTGGTTTGGTTTTTATTTCAGTGGCAATTCTTGACTTTGAGTGCCGTGAGAGTATTTACAGGCACCACTGGTAGAAAAAAAGCTCCTCCATAACGCTTGTACTGACAATTTTTGTTGGATAAAGTATAGGCAAATACATAATTTGTTCGGTTTTTTTATTGTGCTTCTTCCTACCCTCAAACTATCAACAAAACAAAACCATGATTATGATTAATCAATTCCAGCAGACTATCTTTGGCAGACAGGTAGACGCCGGCGCCGCCGTGCGACGTTAACTTTGGTATACCTGATTCCTACTTCGAACAAGTTTAGTAGTAGATAAGGAACTTCTAGTTCAATGACTCGTTTTCATTGAATTGAATTCACAACATTTAGATAGGCACATGTCATATACATTTCCACTCATTTTCTCTTTGCAGGCCTTGCTTCTAAAAACTAAACATGTGATTGACTCATTTTTGGGTTCTGTTCTGTCTCTGATTCTGACTGCATACAAACTACAAGTCATGTTTGAACACGAAAGTTTGTAACAGCAACACTAGCCCTGTCAGTCTTTCTTCTCATTCTGTTTCGCTTCGCATAACATTTAACACGTCCGATTCAATTAGCACCCAAATGAGCCTGGCGCTGGCACAGTTGCGTTTGAGTCGTTCGTCGATTTAGGGAACATTTTTCATTCATCAGTTATCAAGACCTGTAAAGTCTTTAGTACTTACCTACGGCAAATAATAAAAGATCTTGATACGAATCACCGGTGAAGTAACGAAAACAAAAAAAAATCCAAAAGGGCGTGTAGTGTAAAACTAAATCAACCTTCACAAGGACCATTCATGACTTATTTAGATTTTGTTGTGATCAAATCCTTTTGCCTTACCTATATAAAATCAACCAGTTCTCCTCGTTTTGTATACATTCGTGATCTACTTGTTCAACATTAATCATCTGAACGGAAGTTAACCACAAAAGAGTTATTCTATAAATTTTCATAAATTAAGTGTTATAAAAGATGACACAAAAACCAACCACAATCCTCAAGTTAATGTACAGTGGCAACCTGGAGTGCATATCCTGTCCAGCAAACTCTAGTTACGAGGATGTTTTAGAAATTGGTAATTTAAAATTTGTTTATCTATTTGTTTAAAACTTCTTAACTAAGGCCATAGTTATTTTGCTTTTCTCGCCAGCCATTGAACGTTTTGAAATTAACACCGATTTTAAGGATTTTATTCAAATTTCCAATGAATCTAGATACATATTTGAAAAGGAAACGTTCGAGTATTTCATCTTCCTTTTTCCAAATCCGGAAATTATTTTCTGCATTCGCATTGATTACGCGAGACTTTTGGATAGCTTACGATTGGACACACGAAAACCATTCGCCAAATTAAATAACAAACGCCAAAGAAGCGATGAAGACGAAGGAGTGCCTGTAACAAGACAGAACTGTTTTATAGGATCATTGCCAGGAAATGATACATCAGATGAATTGGCGTCTAAGAGATCCAGAAATGAGTTCATCAAATCTAGAGTGAGCATTGTGACACGGACTTCATTGAAAAAGTCTATTCGTATTTAATGCGAAGTTTGTACAAATATTATTGAACTGATTTCATGTTGTAAAAGCAGACGGTTTATTTAAGAGAAAAAAAGTTTATTTATAAAAGTTCCTTTATTTATTATAGAGCAAGTATTTAATTTGTAAGAGTCGCAACTATTTAATTCAAAAACAAATAGTAAGGTTTTCATTTCAACTTATTTTTGTGTTTATTATTGGCGCAGTGGGCGTAGTCTATCTCATCAAACGAGATGTAGATCACCTTCAAATTCAAATTCAAATCTTTATTTAATAGTCATACACAGTAAGATAAAATATCTTATTTGGTAGTGCATGCTTCAGCAAAGTGCTATACCTATGTACTTAATTTTAAGTGATACAAGAAGACGAGTAGGTACTGTATAATTTACAAAATCAAAAAAACCGAGTACACCAATATAAAAATAAAAATAAATTCAAATTAAAACAATTATTCAATTAATTACTTATTGCTAATAAATTAAAGTACAGGGAGTAATAAGTAAAGAAAAGAGAGGACGAGGGAAGAAGAGGACTTAAATAACCAATTATCATTATCAAGGTGTTTCAAAGTATTGTTGCAGTTTTGCCTTGAACAGCGTTTTCAATATATCAATCTTAAGGATCGGGGAAGACAGTTCCATAGCCAAATCGCATTGACAAAGAATTGACGTTCGGAAATCAAGAAACGGGAACGAATTGGTATGAGATCAAAAGTTCTACTCGAACGCGTAAAACGAAATCCGCTATAAAGGTAAAAATATACCGCGCAATACTGTTGTATGCCAGATTTAGTTTCCGCCTGTGCTCATAATCGGAATTGCTAATATAATAACAGGCAGCATTTTAAAAAGAATTACTCTTGTCTTTAAGGGTGTGACTTTCTGCGTAGCCCGAGCATACGAAGGCCTCTATATACCCTACCTAGAGTAATTCTGATGTTGATGTGGTTATTCCAAGTTAGCGTTTTGTTGAAAGTTAAACCGAGATTTTTTGCAGACTCAACAAATTCAATGGGGTCACTATCCAGATAAATATTTGGAAAATAGGAGGTATCAATCGGCTTCCTAGAGATAACCAAACATTTTGATTTAGAAGGGTTCAGGTGAAGGCGATTAGAATGAAACCAGCGTGAAATCCTGTTCATTTATTTCACATGCAGCATTTTCCACAAGACCCAAAGGAAAACTTCTCCGCACTTGCACATCATCTGCTTGCATATCAACTGAGGAACCTTATAAGCACTCAGGAAGATTATTTACATACATGGAGAAAAGAAGTGGGCCCAGTATCGGACCTTGTGGAACACCTGAACTAAGTGGAAAGAGGTCTGACTGCTTGAAATCTATGATTTAAATAAGAGGCTATCAAGTTTGTAGACGGAACTGAAAATGAAATTGATTCAAGCTTACTACAGAGAATATTGTGATTAACCGTATCGAATGCTTTAGAGAAATCAAGTAGTACATATAAGGAAAGTTACTTCATCATTATCTACCCCTTGTCTGATGCCTTCTGTTACATTTATTAAAGCAGTAGTACAACTATGTTTTGGGTGAAAACCAGACTGATTAGTGCATAGTAGAATTTTATTTAAAAGAAATTTCCGATTTGGGAATTTATTACCCTTTCAAGAACTTTAGAAAGAAACGATAATATCGCAATCGGTCTGGATTCGTTGTTGGTTTTCGGGATCGGAACTATTTTCACTCGTTTCCAAATATGAGGATAAACACCGGTCATAAATATGTTATTAAATAGGTACGTTAAATATTTTAATATATGCGGAAGAATGATTTTAACAAAAACTGAACTTATCTCATCGAGCCCAACCGAGTTAGATTTTATAGATAAAACGCTTTCTAAAACATCAGCGTCATTGATAGCTGTAAAGTTAAAACTCAGTGAAAAAAGCGAATTAGCAAGACTGTTCACGAAGGTAAGGATGTTCGACGAATCGTCACTGTTTGGAAGGTTATTGTTGCTTGGGGTATAATCGACGTTGGGGGATGAAACGGAAACAAAACTCTTATTTAACTCATTACAATCAACATTATCGAAACAACGATTTATTTGTTTGCCCACTCCTATATCCCTAAGGTGTTTCCAAAGTTTTTGCTTGGCTTGAGAAGGATCAAGTCGAGGAGCATAATAACGTCTTTTTGATTCTTGTATCTCGCAGGTAACCCTATTTCTCAAAATGCGGTAATCATTTAGGAGTACCTTCACCAAGTTTGTAACTAGTCTAAACACCTAAATCCAGTGCTGCCGAAGTACTCCAACTTCAAGCGTTCCGTTAGGTTGAACACACACCGGATAAGGCAAAACGTTTTTTTTGTTTCGTGAAACAAGGGAACATTGTTTCTTATTAGAGCGCACACACAAAAGAAAACGAAACAAAAAACCGGTTTTTGTTTCGAAGTGTTTCCGTGGTGGTTGTCGAAAATACATGCCATTGGATATGAGCAACACACACCGAATGCAACAAAACTGTTTCGACCCAGCGTCGTTGACGATAATTGCCTACTTTCTTATGGGGCAACACACACCAAATGCAACGAAACATAAAACACAAAAGAAAAACAAGAAAACGTGCTTCGTTGCCGATAGCTGACCTGTTGATTTCTGCAAAACATTGTGGGGTTTTTCTTACTTTAGACTACTTTTAAAATGGTTTATGGCTGGTTTTTCTGATTATTTTTGCTAATGATTACACCTAATTATGAACCTCTACAATAAGCATTCAGTCAAAAATATAAGTGTCCCTACTCATTATATGAATATACTCTGGTTTACTCTGTGCGCAAATTTTAACAAATATGGACGTAGATGGAGAAAAGTTAATTTTTTTTAATTGAGGCAAGAAGCCCTATCTATAATTATAAAGATAAGGAACATGCTAATAAAGTTACTATTGATAAGCTGTGGATAAAAATAGTCTGAGTCCGACCACATGTTGAACAAGAACAACACTAAAAGCTAGTCGCGAATTCAATTTTGTTTTATTTCAACACACACCAAATGAAGCAAGAAAACAAAACGTTTTGTTTTGTTACATTCTGTTTCGCTTGGTGTGTGTTGAAATAAAAAATGTTTTCTTGACTATCGAATCAAAAACGTTTTGTTTGATCCGGTGTGTTTTCAGCCTAAGGCAACATTACTGTAGTGTTGCAATGTAAAACTCATGTGCTGCGCAAAAAACAATAACAAACAGATCTGATGCCACCACGACATGTATAAAAGCATCATTACAGCAGGTACCTACGATGCGCATTTTTTACATTTATGAATTCAGCCGAAATGGTGATGCTATACACAATTTGCACAGAAACAAATTCAAAAATATAAAAATCAGGGCCCTGATTACGAATTACGAGACGAGAGTCACGACAAAAGATTTTGCCGTAACGATGCCCCGGGGATCTGATTACGAATTACGATTCTCGTTGCCTGACTATCGTTACTGCCAAAAAGGAATTACAAGCTACGAGATAGGTCGCAGGTATCGTTAGACTAACCATAATATTTCAGCTGTCATTATGTAAAAATGGGAGGCGAGTGACGGTGAAGGACACTTAGTTGAATACATTTAATTACTTCGATTTTCAAGCAAATGTAACATTTTGTTAAAATAAAATGGAAACTCATTCAGTTGTTTGAATTTTAAAATATCAAACACAAAATGCTTATTAATATTGCACTGTTTATGTTATTATAAAGTCGTATGCGGGGCTTTAAGGGCTTTTTTGAAAATATGTCTAATTTGCCGTCTCTACTTTAAAACAAATTTAAAACAAATCGTTTATCATTTCCCTTTGTTTTGGTCTTGTATGTGATATTTGTCATAAAGCGTGAAGGTGGATGCAATTCAAAATGATGGAAAATTGTGCCTAATTTCCATTTAGAATAGCAACTTTTCGTCGGCGTTGTTTTTGTTATTCGCAATATGCATAGTTCATAGGTATCGTTACGACAAAGTCGTGATTATCGTTTCGTAATTCGTAATCAGGGCCGAGTGGAAACTTCACCATAACACCCACGAACATTGATGCTCTTGCCAGCGATGCCAACCCTGCAGAATTTGTATCCTGCCTGCAGAAATACTACTTAAAGGGAGTCGAAGATCCTCTTGGCTGGAGCATTATTGTCCAATCGCTTAATGTGGCCGAGCTAATGTAGTCGACGTGATTCAGCTTTTTGGACCACACTAACATCTTGGCACAACTCATGGAGTTCGCGGTTGTATCTTCTCCTCCATTTACCCCCTTCAGCCATCACCACTTACAGGTCCCGATGACAAATGCTTTCATATGCGGATTGAAAACCGATGAAAATATAGTGGGTCTCGACTTAAAATTCATTGGCCTTTACCAGGATTTGCCGACAATTTTAGCAGGCATATGCCTCAAGGCATAGGATCGCCTTTCTTGAAGATTGGGCTTATTGTAGCTGATAGACCAGTCATCGGGCATGCTTTTTTCTATTGATTGATGATTTGGTGCATCCGCCCTACAAAAACATCACCTACATATTTGAAAAGCTGATAAGCCATCAGAGCCGGCGGCTTTATTGTTCATTAACTGTCTCATAGTTAAGCCAAATTCTTCTATACTGGGTGGTGAAGTCTATTCTCCATTGACAGGATGTGGGTTCTCTTCTTGTCCTATCCGCAATATACAGCCATTTCAAAATATCAGATTGAAAAAAAAAATATGAGCACAGTGGGCTCAGTGGTATGTAAGTGTGTTGGACCATCACGCTGGGGCCAAGTACCTAACACATACAGCTTTTTTCATCTTCCCACCTCTTGCAAAAGTCTGATAAACATCCAAGAGAAGGTATCAATTGTCTTTAGAAGCTTCTCAAATTTGTTGTCAGGAATCGCCGAATATATAACTTCACACACACAAATTGTTGGAGAAACTAAGTTTAAGAACCTGTATGTGCCGTTAATGCTTCATTTAATGTATTTTTATTAATAAATGTAGGTAAATCTATTTGAAAAGGGGCAGCATTCGAACGGCCTCAAGTTTTTAATTACTGAAATGCTTTTGACTCCGCCTTAAATAGGAATGTATCTTCTATTGCATACATTCAGGTAGCTATTGTTTCATTGTGTTATTAATTTCTTTACGATTTTTTTTGTAGTCTTTTAGAACTTGGTCGATTGGGGTTTTTATGTATTTTTAAATATTTTTTTTCGTTTTAGACCCTCCAATAGAAAATAAAACTTGTATTTAACCCCTCTTCAAAAAATCATTATCATTTTTTAGCGCTATCGTAGCTGTGCCCGCAGTTTCGCACGAAAGTTTATATAAAGTTTGCATTGTATGGACTTTTTATCTATAGACTTTTGAAAATGGAAGTTTGCATCTCTGGTTTTGCTAGATCAATCTTAAATTTATGTCGTTTTCCATTGGTCCACTCGGACTACACTTTTTGATCATCCCAAAATATTTCGGAATTGTTTTTCTCCTGCGGAACATAGATATATGTAGAACAAGACATTATTCTCCGTTCGAAAAAAAATACCTATTCGTATGTATATAAGTATATAAAGTTAAGCTTTAAAGTTCTGAGTGTGGAAGACATTTTCAAGATGACGCTCACTTTGGAATACTATAACGATATCAGGTTTGTTAGACCACTGAATCATGAGGTAAACACTAGACGACGTGCTCAAGGTATGCTGCAAGTATCTAGCACCTTTAATAAGTATGGTAGAAGATAACTCATATACAGCGTTCCTGCAACAATCAACAGCCTTCTCCGTGAACTAACGAACATTGTTAACTTTAAAACTAGAAAAAAAGCGATTAAAAACTTTTTCTTGAATAATGAAATAAACTTTTTCTTGAATAATGAAATAAACTTGCAAACCTAGATTTTTAAACATATATTTTCTTTCAAGCTAAAATCCGTGAAATATAAACTAGTTTCATATACATAACGTTCACTTGAATTTTGAAAATATTAAGCTACTAAATAATTTAAAATTGAAAAAGATTAATCTTCTGCAGATAAGCCACAGGCATCGCAGATACGTCTACAAAATGTTAGGTTTTTTATGAAAAATAAAAGTCTATAAAAAAGAAAAAAGAAAAAAAAAAAAGTTATATTTTTGGCTCAAGCAAAGGGAGCTACCTTTGTATGCCTTATCCACTCACTACAGAAGCGTCATTCAATTACATGTCTATCTATATGTCATTATAGGCCGCTATTAAGGAGTTACATAAATTTAGTCGTTTTCTAGTACATTTTTCTAACATTCTATTAACAAAAAACTCACTATAGAAGCAACGACATTTGAGGAATCTTTAGTGCGTGCTAAAAGATCCAAAACGTTGCAAACAAATTCGTTAAATAGCTCATTAAGCTCGAATTAAACTTTCAAATAAATTTCAAAATAAACTGAAACATTAAAAAAGAAATATGTAATTAATACCACAAAACTAGGGCACAAAATCAATCGGATCATCGCTTTATGCGAAGTAAAATTGCAATCATAAACAAAATGAAATTGACCCATATTTTTGATTCAAGCTTGAAGAGCAATGTACCTATGTAGGTATGTTGGTACGAGTATCTATGCACTTGTGAAATTCTTCAGAAATTGTTCTATATCTAATTTGTTTTCATTTTTTTTATCAATTTAAGTTAATTCACAATCAACAACAATAACAACTGTGTCGAAAGGTTTAAATGACCCAAAGCACAGATAATGTCGTTTGGCAATAATAAATTTGTCGCTGCTAGTAAACGAAACATAATCAGATCAATTATTTCAGTTGCATTCGGGAAACTTGACTACATTTTTAGTATTTACGAAGCGTATTTAATTTACTTATTTTAGTAACTTTTGTTAATTTTCAGGTCTTTGCAGACACATTAATTCGAATAAAAGTGGACCAAAAGATAGCCTAGAGTTTCGAGACAGCTTGTACATGTACAATGCGAACTAATATTTACGTTTAAAATTAACGTTCGAAATATTCCGGATATACAGTGCTCTTCACTTGATTAGACGCACTCATTTTTTTTACATAATTTTAATTTTTTTGTTAGTTCGTGTAACAATTATCAAAAAATTGCATTTATTAGAAAGGTTATTAAGTTCTCAACAAAAAAACACAAACAAATGGTAGGTGAGTGGAAGTTAACGGATATTTTTTTCTCTTTCTATGCTGTAAGAAAAATTGAAGTTTTTTTTTTGTTCACATGATTAGACGCACCTGTAAAAAAATCTTAAAAATGAAACATAGACTTTTTAATTTACTTTTTTCTCTTTTTTTTATTTTTGTTGTTTTTCTTTATATTTTCAGTACTTTGTACAACCACCATGTTTTAAAATCACATCAAAAATCCTATTTTTAAGTGAATCATACAGTTTTTCTAAACAATTTAAGGGAATCGTCCCCCAGGCTTCTGTTATTGCGACAGTTAGCTCTTCACAGGTCTCATACTGCCTACCTCCTTCGTAAACATTACGCGTGAGCCATCCCCGAACATTTTCAATTATATTGAGGTCAGGTGAATTGTTAAAACTGCAATTTCAAATATGTATATATATGAATATATTTCCTAATTTAATACAACAATAATTAAGTTACTTATTTTATAAATATTGAATTAACTACTTATCTATTTTATATTTTAGTCATTTCGCTGAACGCATAATTTCATGAATTATTTATTCTATTACATTTCTTCCTATGTAACTTATCTACATATGTACCTACATTAAATAAACTTAACTTACTTGTCATTCTGGATTTGGACTGTAAAAGACTGCGTTTTATTTAACAGGGTTATGGGCCCAGAAAAAAAATCTTGAAAAATCAGAGTAATCCTTTTTATATTTTAATCTTGAGAAAGTGTAAAATTAAGTCGTCATGGCAAATCATCAATTAGTAAAAATTGAACCATTGTGGAGAGATAATTTTGATACTTGGAAGATGCACGTGGAAGCCTTATTGGTGAGGAGTGAAACATGGGATTATGTGAGCGGGCTAAAGCCAAGACCAACTGGAACCGAGGCAAAGGATTTGGTTGATGCAACAGCCTGGGACAAAGAGGACCAAAAGGCGAGATCTGACTTAATATTGTCAATAAATTCATCAGCGTTAAAGGAGGTAAGAGGTTGTGTTACTTCACATGATATTTGGATGAGATTGCATAAAGTGTACCAATCACAAGGACCCGCAAGAAAGGCAACTCTGTTGAAACAGCTCGTTTTAAATAAAATGGGCGAGGGTGAGGATATTCATGTCCATTTGTCTAAATTTTGGTCCGCAGTGGACAAGTTAGCGGACATGCAATTAGATGTTAACGAAGATTTGCTTTCAGTTTTTTGTTATACAGCCTACCAGAGTCATTTGAAAATTTTCGAATCGCTATTGAGTCTAGGGATGAATTACCGAAACCTGAAATTTTGAAGATCAAAATCGTAGAAGAGTACGAAGCAAGAAGAAACAAAGACAGCGATCACAGTGGTGCTTTATTTGCAAGAACTAAATATCACAAGTATAAACCTAGGGGAAACTTCTCAGCAAAACCCAATGAAAGACATTTTCATGAAGAGAAAAATAAATTTAAAGAGAACGAAGGTAAGAAAATTTCATTTTAAATGCTATCGATGCGGTCGCATTGGGCATAAAGCAACAGCATGTAGAACCAAATTAAATGCAATAGACAAGTCTGCAGTCACTGAAGAATCATTCTCGATGTCGATAGCACAAGTAGGAGAGACACAATTCTATGAGTGCATGGTGTTTGGATAGCGGAGCAACCTCCCACATGTGCAGCGACAGAAACAAGTTCACCGATCTTAACCTTACAGAACCTCGTCAACTGTTATTGGCAAATAAACAAACAACTGACATTACGGGTTGCGGTGTAGTTAAAATTTCGACTTTATACGGGAATGATGTGAAACTTGAGAACACACTCTACGTGCCTGATCTGAGGACAAATTTAGTGTCTATACATAGAGTGACGGAAAAAGGTTTTACAGTAGTTTTTGATAAGAGTCGTGCATGAATTAAAAACTGCACAAATAAAGTAGTTGCTGTTGCTAAAAGAAAAAATGGATTATATTACATTGCTGAGAACATTGATGCCGCCCACCTAGGAAAGTCTGAAAATAATGTCTGTTTACGAAACTGGCATGAGAAATTTGGTCATTTAAATTAAAAACGTTATGTAATATGATAAATTCTAAATCAGTTTTGGGTTTAACTACAGGTAAGTTAGTCAAAACATTGCACGAGATGGTGGAATTCCTGAATTTCGGTGTGAAATTTGCATCCAAGGAAAACAATCGATGAAACCATTCCCAACGGTGAGCACTCCCCGAAGCTGTCATCCGTTAGACCTGAACCATAGTGATGTATGTGGTCCGATTCAAAATAAGTCAAACGGAGGAAGCAACTATTTTGTTACTTTCATCGATGATGCAACCAGGTGGTGTGAGGTTTATTTTCTTAAACATAAAAATGAAGTTGGCAATGCTTTCAAAGATTTTAAATCACATTCTGAAAATTTTATAGGAAGAAAAATTAAAGCCATCAGGTCGGATAACGGAGGAGAATACTGCAACGATAAATTCAAACAATTTTTGTCTCAGCATGGAATAAAACATCAGCTAACCGTCCCATATAACCCACAACAAAATGGCGTAGCAGAAAGGATGAATAGGACCCTAGTGGAAATGAGTCGCTGCATGTTACTTCAGGCAAACCTGCCATTATCATTTTGGGCAGAAGCTGTAGCATGTGCAAAATGCATCAGAAATCGTTGCGCTTCAACTAGTATCAATGGAGAAATACCGTACAAGTTATGGACAGGAAGGCCGCCTACAGTGGACCACTTCCAGGTATTTGGTAGTAAAGCTTATTGTCTAATTAGAAATAAGAAGAGATCAAGTAAATTTGCTGCTAAGTCGAGATCTTATATATTCGTAGGATATTGTGAAAATGCTAAAGCGTATAGGCTATGGTGTCCAGTAACTAGAAAGATAATTAAAAGTAGGGATGTTGAGTTTGTACAACAAGGATTAAATGAGGATATTGTTTTTCAAAGAGAGCCACTAAACAAAGATAAAACAGAAACATATTTTGATGCGTTTAATATAAAAAATGAAATGATTAATAAGGATGTTGATGATGATGAGGTATTTGAAGATGATGGAGGTCATAATGCTGGAAACGATTGTGGTAAAAGGGATGATTTAAATCAAAGAGACAATGAAGTTGGGAGTAGCTTGCCAAGAGAGGGAATAGGTATGAGAACGCGATCAAGAGCAAGACAAGAAAATGCGAATAAAAGGGACGAAATAAATGAACATGCTCGTGACTCAGAGGAGTCAGAATCTTATTTTGATGCCGCATGCATGCTAACTGCGGATCCTCAAAATATTGGAGATATTTTAAATGATACGAATGCAGTTGAGTGGAAAAATGCAATGAAGGACGAACTATAAGCACATAAAGAAAACAAGACTTGGGAGATTATTGATAGACCAAAAGGGAAACATGTAATTGGATGTAGATGGGTTTTCCAAACGAAAACAGACTCTAAGGGAGATGTATGTAGGAGAAAAGCGCGCCTAGTGGCAAAGGGATGCTCAGAACGTTCAGGCGTTGACTACAATGAAACGTTTGCGCCAGTTGCTCGACAATGTTCCATTCGATTACTTATAGCCCTTGCAGCGGAATGGGGCCTTATATTACATCAATTAGATGTTGTCACCGCATACCTAAACGGAAAGATTGATGAGACAATTTATATGGAGTTACCTGAAATGTATTCCGGACAAACTGGTGAACATGTTGGAGGCAACGCAGTATGTAAAATTCAAAAGGCTATCTATGGACTAAAGCAGTCGGGTAGGCAGTGGTACATTAGACTCAACGAACAACTTTTAAAAATGGGAATGCAACCCTTAGTATCAGACCCTTGTATTTATATGTCACGAAAGGGTAATGACATAGTTATTGTTGCAATTTATGTCGATGATATAATTGTGGGATCAAATACTCCAGAGCAGATAGAATTATTCAAAGAAATGATGAATTCGAAGTTCCAAATGAAGGACATGGGAAAGTTAAAATATTTTCTAGGGATTGAGTTTAACCAAAATTCAAACGGAGAGATAACTATGAATCAAAGCAAATACATCGAAGAACTTTTAAAACGATTCAATATGGAAGACTCAAATCCAGTTAATACACCTTTAGACACAAACACCAAACTTTCAAAGAAACTCTGTGGAGAATTTCAAATAAAGGAAGAGTTTTTGAATAAGTTACCCTATCAAAATCTTATTGGTGCTTTACTTTATTTAGCAGTGACGACCCGGCCCGATATCTCGTATGCTATCAGTTTCCTAAGCCAGTTTAACCAAGATTACGGAAAGTCGCATTGGGTGGCAGCAAAAAGGGTGCTTAGGTATTTAAATGGAACAAAACACTATGGGCTATTATTTCGAAAGACTGGTAATGACGTTGTTGGATATACGGATGCAGATTGGGGCGCGAACTCGGATGATAGAAGATCATATACTGGGTATGTTTTCAAACTTGCTGGAGCAGCTATTTCATGGGAATCAAGGAAACAGAGGACAGTCGCGTTATCCAGTGCCGAAGCAGAGTATATGGCAATTGCAGACTCAGTAAAAGAAGCAATGTATCTTCGAAAGTTTCTAAATGAAATTATTTATACAAAGGAAAAGGCAATCATCATTTACAATGATAATAAAAGCGCTCAATCAATCGCTAAAAATCCAGTTCAACATTCACGGACTAAACACATAGATATAAGACATCATTTTGTTCGCGAATCTATACAAAGAGGAGACGTAGTTCTAGAATACATTGATACTCAGCACATGACTGCCGATGTACTCACCAAAGGACTCGCCGCAGCGAAGCATTATAAACACTTAGAAGAACTTGGTTTAACAATTTGTAATTGAGGGGTAGTGTTAAAACTGCAATTTCAAATATGTATATATATGAATATATTTCCTAATTTAATACAACAATAATTAAGTTACTTATTTTATAAATATCGAATTAATTACTTATCTATTTTATATTTTGATCATTTCGCTGAACGCATACTTTCATGAATTATTTATTCTATTACATTTCTTCCTATGTAACTTATCTACATATGTACCTACATTAAATAAACTTAACTTACTTGTCATTCTGGATTTGGACTGTAAAAGACTGCGTTTTATTTAACATGAATAAGGTGGCATCGGCAACAATTCCACATTTTCTTCGGCAAGGAAGCTTTTCACTACACGAGCGTTGTGGATTGGCGCATTGTCTTGTTGTAATAACCACTGTAGAGGTCCGAACTGTTCTTTCATTGTGGGGTAGGCTGATTGCTAAAGGGCTTTGTAGGAAACTCTCGTCATTTTGTTGGAAATGAAAACCAAATCGAACGCCCCATTGTACGAAATGGCTCCCCAAATCATTACTCCTCCTTGCCTCGAATAGTGACGTGTCAAAAACTTTTCCTTTTTTCTAAGATCATGGAAGTAGTAGTTGTAACCATCAGGGTCATCCAAATTTTGTTCATCTGAAAAAACATTTCGCCAATTTAGCGCTCTTCCAAGGTTGGTGTTCCATGTCACGTGAAGGCGTCCGAATTTCAACCGCTGTTCTTTTCTTACAGCGTTAAGTGGCGGCTTTTTTATTTTTTTTTTATTTTAGATGTTCTGCACTCAAAATAGCTCGCCGAACAGTTGATGTGCTGGCAGTTATCAAAGCTTTTTCCTTTATTTTGCTTTTGGAGACAGCTGAATTTGACGCTATTCTTATGATTTTTCTTTTGTCCTGAGGTGTTAAAGCGATTTTTGTCCTTCCCTTGTAATTTTTACCGTATGAAGCACTATTTTCTATATAATTTCTCACAACGAGGTCACTTCTCCCAATTTTCTTGGCGCTCTTCCAAGGTTGGTGTTCCATGTCACGTGAAGGCGTGCGAATTTCAACCGCTGTTCTTTTCTTACAGCGTTAAGTGGGGGCTTTTTTATTTTTTTTTTATTTTAGATGTACTGCACTCAAAATAGCTCGCCGAACAGTTGATGTGCTGGCAGTTATCAAAGCTTTTTCCTTTATTTTGCTTTTGGAGACAGCTGAATTTGACGCTATTCTTATGATTTTTCTTTTGTCCTGAGGTGTTAAAGCGATTTTTGTCCTTCCCTTGTAATTTTTACCGTATGAAGCACTATTTTCTATATAATTTCTCACAACGAGGTCCCTTCTCCCAATTTTCTTGGCAATGCTTCTCATTGAAAACCCTTCAGAATGCAACGAGTCAATTTTGCCTTTTTCTTCCGCGGTTAAAACATTTTTCCCCCATTTTTAATGAAATTAATAGAAAACACTCCTTCATTCTTAAACTTTTTAGCTAGCTAAAATCTACGTTTGTGTTTTTTTGTTGAGAACTTAATAACCTTTCTAATAAATGCAATTTTTTGATAATTGTTACACGGACAAACATTAAATTTATGTAAAAAAAAATGTGTGCGTCTAATCAAGTGAAGGGCACTGTACATACGCGTCAACTTGCTGGCTTGTGCCTACGTTATAACTTTGAATATCTGCGATCATGTTCAACCATTTTGTTACTCCATCCTAGGTTTTCGGTTTACACTAAATAGCTTAATGCTACCCATCCACCAAGAGTGAAACCAAATTTAAAGAAAACAAATAAAAAATACAATAAAATAAAGATAAAATACTAATCCCGATTTATGTTTTGGTGGAAACATATATTTAATTTGCGTGATAAAGTGATAATTGCATTATAAATCTCATTATACTTACTCATTATACCCTACATGGAATTAAAATCACAGATGAGCTAATACATCCACATCCCTCGTCACCTAAAACGCGCAAACGGGCGGTGCCTAATGCAGTCTTTACGTTCCCTATCGGGGAAAATCAAAATATGTGAAATATAGAAATGGCATTATCTGAAGTTTGCTTGTAAAAGTGCTGTCCAGAAATAGCTTAGGAGGCATTTTTTTCCAAAACAAAAAAATGCATTTATGACGTCTACTTCTAATTCAGATAGATTACTCTGCAAAATCTGCTTTTAACTTAAAAATAAGTGTTCCCAACTTCATTCTTAGGAAAATAGCTGCGCCTAGTAAAAACCCGTAGCTCTGAGAATGTAGGCGTGAGGTTCCACATTTCCAAAGAGCAATTGGTTTTTTCAGCTGTTTATATCCTATTCTTTTGATACATAATTTGTCACATACATTCATATTGCTCAGGGTGCCCTTAAAGTTGCTATAGGCGTTTTTCTATTTAAGCTCAGAGCAGTGCACTGAACTGTCAAAAAAAGATCTGTCTTTCTTTTTTAGCTCAGAGCGCTCTGAGCGCTCTACTTCTGTTTCTATTATTGCTCAAAGCAAATAAAAATGACCGGGTAGTTGGAGTAAGAAGCTGTCAAGCTAATCGCGGGTAGAAATAGACGGAAACGAGGGAAAATAATATTACATACTTAACGGGCTCCCGACCCGCGAAGAGTATCTGCCTGAGACACTGCAGCCAGCCATCCATCATCTGCGACGTTGCTTCCAGTTGTCCAGACGAACTGCTCTGGCATCCGCGGTGTCTTTTTCATTTAAACGAATGTTCGGTCTTCCTTGCCTTCTCGAACCTGGGAGTCGAAGATCCTCTTGCCCGGAGCATTATTGTCAATTCGTTCAATGTGGCCGAGCCAATGTAGTCGACGTGATTTAGCTTTTTGGACTATGTCCACATCTTGGTACAGCTCATAGAGTTCGCGGTAATCTCTCCTATATTCGCCCTCCTCGCACACAGGACCAAATATCTGACGGAGTATTTCGGAGGGAAAACAATTAAAATGGCTTTTGGGGGTTGTTTACCTGGCAGTTAATGCAATACAATTGAATAAAATGATTTTTATTTCAACAATCAGCTCTGCTTAGTGCTCTGCTTAGAGCTTAAAAAGAAAAACGCTTTATATGTGATCAGTATCGAAAGTTATATTGATGTATCCATGTCCGTCCACAATTTCTAGGCTCTAAAATTCGAGCTAGAAAGCTGAAATTTATAACAGCTACTCGCACAATGATCAAGCTAAGATTTTCAAAATTCGCCCACTGACACTGACAAAAGAAAAACAATTTAATCGAAGAAATCAAGATTCGAGATAGCAAGCTTAAATTTAGACAATTTACTTTCTAGGGTTCCAAAATACTCAAGCAAAAATATTTTTTAAAATCCGGCCGGCGCCTAATCCACTCTTAATCTTAACATTCCCTATCTGGGAAAATCAGAATGTTTGAATCATAGAAATGGCATTATCTGAAGATTATTTGTTATAGTGCCTTTTCAAAATAGCATGCTTTTAATAACGGAAAAAACAGTTACGTATAACAAAATATGTAGACAGTATCCTTCTTAACAATTCACCCATAATTAGATGTTGTCACGCCCACTTTTTGGGAAAAAGAAATAGAGTACTATCTGACGATTCGAACAAGCAGACTGTAGCATTTCCTTATGTTTTCCTCCTCCTTGCGGGGTCAGTCACCTTGACGTGTGCACCATCATGGAACGCAAATTCGATGGTGCCGGTGCGGAGGCTTACGGCGCAAAGAGTCATCGGGCCTTTCTGATAAGGGACAGACCGTCTGATGAGCGTCAACTAAGAACTGACCAGAACTACACGTCCGCCACTCTTTTCCTCTTTCCTTTCAATTTTCAATTACCCATATCCCCCCTCCATCAAATCCCTAAATCCTATTTCCCCAATAAACCCCTAATCTAAGGTGCCAAGCGCCGAGAGATGCATGGCTAAGAGGATGCTTAGTCGTTAGTTTGCAAACTTCGGATACCAGGCGACCTCCGATTTTAAGATAGCCTTCCTGTGGTTAGACGGGTAGACCACGGGCGACACCATATCCCGAATACTCGTGGGTTTCAAAATAAACCAAACAACAAAAGAAACAATAGAGAATGATGCCTCTAAAATTGCATCATCAAATAGGGATGTTTTAGAACACCCTGTCGATAACGACACGACATCTGTCAAAGGGATAGAGTCGGTAATCATCGACTCTGAAATGGGGGGACCTGAATAGAACTTGCCTCATCTCAGTGACTCTATTTCAGAATCCAGCACCATATGCAACAGCATATTATCGGATGAAAGACATCCCGATATAGAGGACGTACCTAAGACAGTCGGCAATGTGGCACGGACTGAGTCTGAGTACGTTAGGTTCACACCATCTGAACAGCGCAGATTTAAGCGCACGCAGAAGAAGGGGAGCACCATTGAGCAGGCCCGTCTCTATATGGAAAACAAGGGTCCCGAGGTGAAGCGAATGCGATCCGAGGATAATACCCCGCCTCAATCCGAAGCGAAGCGAGGTCGCACTGGGAAGACAACCGTCGACAAAGTCTCGTATAGCAATATAACGAGCTATGTAAGACTGGGTGTTGTACCGGTGGACATCGATCGTAATCCTCTCTCCAACGAACCAATGGGTTCGATACAGGAGAGGATTATGGATATCACGATCGAACAGCGTGACGAGGAGGTCAAACCAGCCTTCCGCGGTACTACGTTCAAAGCCGAATGGCTCATGATCGTAAGTGCGGACGCCACCACTGCAGAGTGGATGAAGGCAACCTTCGCCAAGCTAAAAGAGAAATGCGGGTTAGAGGTGATGCTTGTGGGAGAGGAAAATTTTCCAAAACCACATGTCATCAGAGGGTTCTTCCCGCAGAGTACCGGCGTAGCTAGCGAAAGGATCCTAGCCCTATTAGATGGCCAAAACAAAGAACTGAACACGAGAACGTGGAGGGTTCTGCAAAGATCGGATGAGCGAGACATCGCACATATGGTCTTTGCCATAAACGACAGCACCATGAGGAGACTCTTGGAGCTAAAGGGTATGGTCTCTTTCCGATTCGGACAGACCAAACTTATCCTAAAAGGTGCTGACAAGACGGCCACACAGGGCTCTAAAGATCAAAAACAGCACGTTTTGGATAAGAAGGATGTCACAGCTCACGGCAGCACCACAACTGACCCAAGTGGGGCCAGCACCAGCGCTGCCGCTAAGGCTGCAGCTTCAAGCACGGCAACAACTGTGCCAAAAAAAGAAGCTACAAGCGCGAAGTCAAGCGCAGACAGAGAAAGCCAAACACGATTCAGGCCTAAGTTAGGTATGGATCGTAAGAAAGCACTGGCACAAGAAGGACATAAAAACAACAGTCCTAGAGGCAGACAAAGTGGTCCTCCTCAACAGGGTATCGTACGTAGGAGAGGTGATAACAATGGGCTTGTTACGAGTACGAAACCCTGAATACAGACGCAAATGACCACCCGTCTCAGTGTTTTGCAGGCCAACCTGCGCAGGGATATGGGTGCATCGGACACCTTTAGCCAGCGATGTGCCGAAGGGAACATTGCTATTGGACTAATCCAAGAACCTTGGGCAACCAATGGTAAGATATCCGGATTAAATTGTAAACACAGAGAGCTAATTTTCGCCAAAGGTCCTTTCAGACCAAGGGCGGCTATCTCTATTAAGAAAGATATAAAATTTTCTCTCATTCCAGGTTTCACAACTAGGGACCTGGTGGCGGTTCTAATAGAGCGCCACAAAGGCCGAGAGCTGCATAAATTTGTATGCGCATCGGCGTACTTTCCTGGAGACACGGATGCAGTGCCTCCCTTATCAGTACAGGAACTTGTCCGGTACTGTGAGGACCAGAAAGTACATATACTAATCGGCTGCGACGCAAACGCACATAATACCATCTGGGGCAGCCGAGATACAAACAACAGAGGTGAGTCGTTATTAGAATATTTATATAGCAATAACCTCGTTTTTCTAAACAAGGGAAATAGTCCTACATTTAGAAATTCTATAAGAGAAGAAGTTTTAGACCTTACTATATCGTCTCCTTTTATGAAGGATATTATAGAGGGATGGCACGTGTCTGGCGAGGCATCTCTATCGGATCATATGCACATCCGTTTCGAGATAAGATGCAATGCCGAACACGCGTCAGTCCGTTATGACAACAGACTGACTAATTGGAGATCTTACCGCGAAAATCTTGCGGTCAGATCTGACATGCTGCCAGAAGCACCATCAAATACAATTGATGCAGATGCTGCGCAATGTCAAATAAATGATATTATTCTTACCTCATTCAAAAATAGTTGCAAGGTTAAAAGAACCGTGGTTAAAATGTGCGTACCATGGTGGAACGATAACCTTGAGTCTATTCGAAAGAGAGTGAGAAAGCTTTTTAACAAAGCCAAACGCACCGGCACATGGGAACAATATAAATCCATGCTGACCATATACAACTTAGAGTTGCGCAGATCCAAAAGAGCCTCATGGCGTGCAAACTGTGAGAAGATAGAAAAACTTCCAGAGGTGGCACGCCTCCAAAGGGCCCTGTCAACGGATCAAGAAAAAGGCATGGGATTGTTAATCAAATCAGATGGTTCAATCACACGCGACCGGGAAGAAACGCTGAAAACTTTGCTTCAGGCTCACTTCCCAGGTTCTCACACGATGGTCATTACAGACGACCATACAGCGGAGGTCTCAATTCCAAGAAACCTCAGCAGAATTAATAGTTTATCCGGAACACTTTTTACTCCGGATAAGGTTAAATGGGCAATTAACTCATTTAAACCATTCAAGGCATCAGGAACAGACGGTATTTTTCCAGCCCTCATTCAAAATGGAATAGAATTTGTATTACCATCCATGATTACCTTATTTAGGTTCAGCTTCAACTGGGGGTATATACCAGTTAGATGGAGGGTGGTAAACGTAGTATTCATACCTAAACAGGGAAACAAGCCGAGCGAATTACCTAAATCATATCGTCCGATAAGCTTGACATCGTTTTTTCTGAAAACAATGGAAAGGATTATTGACATCCACATTAGAGAATGCATATCAAAAAGCATGCCTCTGCACCCTCACCAATATGCGTACCAAAAGGGCAAATCCACGGAAGGCGCTCTGTTAAGACTAACTACAGAGATAAAAAACGCCTACCGTTGCAAAGAGATCGCACTTTGTGCCTTTCTGGACATAGAGGGTGCTTTCGACAACACTGGATATGAATCCATATCAAATGCTTTGTACCATAGAAACATAGATAAACCAACTATTAAATGGATCAAAGCGATGCTGGAAAGTCGCAAAATAACTTCCACGTCAGGAACGACCTCAGTATCGGTAACAGCCGTAAGGGGCTGCCCACAAGGGGGAGTACTTTCACCCCTTTTGTGGTCATTGGTCATCGATGACCTGCTACACAAGTTGAGCAATTTGGGCTACACTACAATTGGGTACGCCGATGATATTGTCATCATAGTTAGGGGCAAAGACTCAATAGGAGTCACATCAAAAATGAAAAATGCTCTAAAGACAGCCATAGACTGGTGCATTAAGGAAAATCTTTCCATAAATCCTAGTAAAGCCGTCATCGTTCCTTTCACTAAAAGGAGGAAATTAGACCTAGACCTAATCACAATAAACGACACGGTCGTAGAGTATTCCGACGAAGTCAAGTATCTTGGAGTAATCCTGGACAAGAGACTTAATTGGAACTCTCACATAAACAACAAAATCAGTAAAGCTGATAGAGCTTTATGGGCCTGTCGTCGCACATATGGTAGAACCTGGGGAATCTCTCCAAAGATCGTCCACTGGATCTACACAGTGATGATAAGACCCATCATAACATACGCCTCCATAGTATGGTGGACAAAATCCACACAAGAGGTCGCAATAGAGAAGCTCAAAAAGGTACAACGGCTTGCGTGCCTTGGTATCTTCGGAGCCATGCGTACCTGCCCAACAGCTGCCATAGAGGCAATAACAGGAATTATACCCCTCCACATATACGTCCAAAAAGTGGCGATCCGCAGTACAATAAGTCTAATACAGCTAAACGAGATAAGTCTTAATGATCATCCGGAATTTAAGACTCTTCTCGATGAACTGCCAAAACTTAACATGAACTGCGCGGTCACAGACCGCATTCAAAAAACACTATGCTTCAACAAACGGTTCTCCACGGTGATACCCAAGAGAGAAGCATGGGTTAGCAATAACCCACCAAACAGCCATAACGGCATAAAGTGGTATACGGATGGTTCTAAAATGGAAACGGGGGTAGGAGCGGGAATATACGGACCACACAAACGCTTTACGATACCCATGGGAAAAAGTCCCAGCGTATTTCAAACGGAGCTCCACGCCATTCAAGAATGCGCCAGCCATATTATGTTATCTGGCATAAAAGGTGCAACCATCCATATTTTCACGGACAGTCAAGCAGCTATAAACGCCCTTAGCTCGTATACCATTGACTCCAAATCAATCATGTACTGCTTCAATACCCTACAAATACTCGGAACAAGAAACAAGACCAAATTATGGTGGGTTCCGGGTCATGTCGGGGTAGAAGGTAACGAAAAGGCCGACCAACTGGCCAGAAAAGGTTCAGAAACACCTTTCATAGGTCCCGAACCTTTCTGCTGCACTCCTAAATCAGCAGCAACGGCAGCAATTTAAAGCTGGGAACATAGAAAATGTACCTATCTTTGGGATAACATCCCAGGTCTAAGACAGGCCAAACGACCCATTCGGCCCTTCAATCATAATGTCAGCAAATGTCTAAACCTAAGCAGGCATGATATCAAAAACCTAGTAGGTTACCTTACTGGTCACCACGGTTTAAGATATCATCACACAAAATGAGAATAGCAGATTCTCCTGACCTGAGTGCCGACTCTGTCTTGAAGAGGACGAGTCAGCTGAACACATTTTATGTGAATGCCCAGCCCTTAATGGAAATAGAAAGAAGATCTTTCTAAGGGAACAATTGAGCCCCGAGGACATAAAGAATTCTTCTACTGGTAAAATTGTCCGCTTTACACGGAAAGTGGAAATTTTACTAGTTTAAAATTTTTCTGGCCCATACGGTACAAAAGATCTTTTAGGTCGAAGTAATGAAATGTCAGTCCATACGCAGTGCTGCCAAGTCTATTTTATACCGATGTGGGTTTTTTATTCTATCGCATGATGATACAGAACCGCATATACATATTAGGCTTTTGTTAAAAAAATCTATACGAAATATTCTAATTTCCGAAACAACAAACCAACGCAAACGAGGTTTACTGATTGTTTTCATTTATATGATACTAGCGATCCTCCCAAATTCGTTAGAGAATCTTGTTTATATTTCATGTGTATGAGAAAAATCAATCAATGCTCGCCATCAGAAACAAAAGTGAAAATGTAATCCCAATGAAAATGTATGACTTACCAATACTTTGGACGCATCTAGCTGTTTCAAATTGACTGATGCCAGAGGACTCTTTTGTTGCTGTTTACACGGTACTTCTTTTCGTCTATACTCCTTGTGTATACGTACCTTTTCGTAATGCAATATGGCGAAAAAGTTAATGTTTTAGTGTGTGGTTTTTGTTAATAATAATGAAAATAAAACAATTCATAATTTCCAGGATATAATAGGTGTTTTTCTTTTTTTAGTTCATGCACGTTTTAGAACCAATGCTTTATAATGGAATGGAACACGTTAGCACCGCAATCTCAACTTCGACTTCAACGTTAGACCTGAATCCTAAATTCAAAGTTGAAGTGCAAATCACACCAACTTTGCGGCGATGTTTTCAGTTTTCCCAACATGCAAATGCTTATATTTTGAGCGAATTTTCGATCTTATTTGCATTTTGGCACAATTTTCTCTTTTGCTTACAATCATTTTTTGTTTCGCTCTTGAAGTTGCATTTTTCAATTTATTTGACTTGACTTCAAATTCAAACGCTAAAGTTCTCGCTCCTGTCAAAGTCGAAGTCAGAGTTGAACTGTTGATCTGTTTCTACTATATTTCTTTTTGTTCAGAGCTTGATCAGAGCGCGCTCTATAAGCTAAGAGTATATTGACTGAGCAGTCTGAGTTAAAGACAAAACACGGCCAAGGACAGACAGAGAGGAGGGAAAATACAGGAATACGATATCAAAAGCAATTAAAAACATAGGGACGGGCTACAGTCCGCTTGGGCGAACTGTTGGATACCCTATTCTTATTCCTATCACTCATAAGTGGGCGTGACAAAAGTCTAAGTATGGTTGAATTGTTAAGAACGCTTTACATATTTTGTTATATAATATTTAAAGGATTTTATCAAAAAAAACGCTCCCTAGCTCAAACTTGGGTGTTTCAATAAAATTGTTTTATTTAATTGTGGGCGTGTCAGTAGGCGGATTTAAAAAAATTAACACATGAGCATAAAGCGCCCCTAGAGAGTATATATTATAAATTTCAGCTCCCTAGCTCACTTTGAATTTTCAAAAAAAAAAAAAAATAATAATAATTGTGGGCGTGCCAGTGGGCGGATTTTGAAAATATTTACACATAAGCATAAAGGGCCCATAGAGAGTATATATTATAAATTTCAGCTCCCTAGCTCAAACTTTGGATTTTCAAAAAAATTGTTTTATTTATTTGTGGGCGTGTCAGTGGGCGGATTTTGAAAATATTTATACATGAGCTTAAAGGGCCCATAGAGAGTATATATTAAAAATTTCAGCTCCCTAGCTCAAATGGGCGTGGCAGTGGGCGGATTTTGAAAATTTTATATCCCGAGCAGTTTTAGGAGTCATAGATCATATATAAAAAATTTCAGCTTCCTAGCTCAAAATTCGATTTTTTCCAAAATTTTGTTTTTTTGAGTTTGAGGGCGTGTCTGTGGGCGGATTTCAAAAATTCGTAAACTTGATTATTTCGGGACCCTAGAGAGTATATGGTTAAAATTTCAGCTCTCTAGGTCCAGTTTAAAGGCCTAATTTTTGCCGACGGACGGACATGGCTAGATCGACATTACTATCGATGCTGATCATAAATATAGTAACTTTTAGGGGTCTACGGGCAATATTAAGGTATGTTACAAACTATGCGTCAAAATTAATATACCCCTAGAATAGGGTATAAACATAGGGACGTGCTACAGTCCGCTTGGGCGAACTGTTGGATACCCTATTCTTATTCCTATCCCTCATAAGTGCCGTGACAAAAGTCTAAGTATGGTTGAATTGTTAAGAACGGTCTACATATTTTGTTATATAACATTTAAAGGATTTTATCAAAAAAAACGCTCCCTAGCTCAAACTTGGGTGTTTCAATAAAATTGTTTTATTTAATTGTGGGCGTGTCAGTAGGCGGATTTAAAAAAAATTAACGCATGAGAATAAAGGGCCCCTAGAGAGTATATATTATAAATTTCAGCTCCCTAGCTCAAACTTTGAATTTTAAAAAAAAAAAAAAAATTAATTGTGGGCGTGTCAGTGGGCGGATTTTGAAAATATTTACACATGAGCATAAAGGGCCCATAGAGAGTATATATTATAAATTTCAGCTCCCTAGCTCAAACTTTGGATTTTCAAAAATTAATATACCCTTAGAATAGGGTATAAAAAAATTATTTTATTTATTTATTGACACGGGCGGATCTTGAAAATTTTGTATCCCGAGCAGTTTTAGGAGTCATAGATCATATATAAAAAAAATTCACTTTTCGACTTTTTCCAAAATTTTGTTTTTTTGAGTTTGTGGGCGTGTCTGTGGGCGGATTTCAAAAATTCGTAAACTTGATTATTTCGGGACCATAGAGAGTATATGGTTAAAATTTCAGCTCTCTAGGTCCAGTTTAAAGGCCTAATTTTTGCCGACAGACGGACGGACGCACATGGCTAGATCGACATTACTATCGATGCTGATCATAAATATAGTAACTTTTAGGGGTCTACGGGCAATATTAAGGTATGTTACAAACTATGCGTCAAAATTAATATACCCTTAGAATAGGGTATAAATATGGTCGGGGATTGTTTTTCTGGCGTAGAAAGCACATAATAGAAATTAATATAAAAATTTTATTTAAAAACAAACATGATTTCTAAGCAAATGATAGCTGAGCGCTCAAGAGTGTTTCATAGACAAATCAGAAAGCCCCGAGCTCGCTCGGTTCAGAGTATGCTGAACTTGCTCACGCTGTGTTCAGTGCTCAATCCTGAAATAAAAAAGAAAAATCCCTACTGATAAGGTTACATCGAAAGCACGAACATACAAACAAACACCCAAGCTTATTTTGTAATACAAATGAAGGGTCAATAATTTGGAATAAAGTTATGTTCTCTTCGAAAAAAAATTTAAAATCGAACGAATCTTATTGGTAGAAACACATCAACACTTCAAACTCGACTTAACCTCGACAACCACGACGCACGTTTTAAAACAAATGCTTTGTGATGGGATGGAATACATAAGCACATCAACCTCAACTTTGACTTCAACGATGGACCTAAATACAACTTGGCAATTGAGAAGTTTCAAATGACAATATTGATAGTCTTGGATGTTTGTCAGACGTTCGCAGTGGAAAAAAGTGTTTACTGCGTCCCGTCATGAATTCAACTTGAGAATTGAGACCCTTTGACTCACTACTTGTAAATACAAAAATATGTAGGTGTGTACTTCTGAGGTTTTATGTGTTCAAAAGTTCAATTGCCATGTTAAAATCGAATCACCAGTTAGAAGAAGAGAATAAACCACAAAATTTCCCAAAACGACATTTTGATTGTCATCTGAAGACGTAGACGCATCCGTTAGGTCTAAGAAAGCAACAAAACCCGTTCTCGCTGTGGAAATACATATAAGTTATTTTTTTGGAGTAATAGTTTGAAGGACACAAATCCGACCTTTTTGAATCATTTCATCTAGCTACTAGGAACCGATAGAAACAACAAGTTGTTGAAGTAAAACTTGTTTACGCACGCTTGACTTTGAGAGTAAGCTGGTATACAATTATAGTCGGCGAGAGGTTCGTGGAATGGGTAAACACCCTTGAATCTCCTCAGTAGAGGGCAATACTAAGCTCATCATCTATCCAAACCGATCCAAAGGAGAAAGCTATATCTAAAACAGTTGCCAACAGATGGAATTTACCGGAAGTGAGTAAAGTCATTGTGTCCATGAATCGCAATTCATTAGTTGGAAATATGGAGCGTCACCGTCATCGTCAGATTTTCAGGTCGGACGGCAAAAAACCAAAGTTTGAGCTAGGGAGCTGAAATTTATAATATAGACTAGCCAGGGGCCCTTGATGATCATGTGTAAATATTTTCAAAATTCGGCCATTGACACGCCCACAATTTAAATTAGATGGAGCGAAAGAAGTTTTACTTCAGTCGTGTGGTCGCACACTCATTTTTTTTCTCTTGCGCCTCGAAACACAATGAACTTAATTTTGTCTATATGTCTATAGATCAAACATCTGAGATTATTGAAATAAGAAAGTTATTCGGTTAGTTGCATTTTTTCAAAACGTCAGGTGGACTTATTCCATTCATCTTACTGATGACTTAATCGTGATTCCACTATAGTGAAAATAAATAATTTATGAATTAACTACAGAGCTCGCTTAAGAAATACCTGTTCTGTTTCTTTTTAAAGATGAGGTCATGGTCTGGATTAAAGAAATCACAACCATCCTAATTCACTGCAACGCTACTGGCCCGCCTATGGGGTTTGGCGGTTTGAACTCAAAGAGTATTGGCAGGCCTCCCGATCTCGAATCACTTCGCCGCTGAGGCCAATCCAATGGTGTGGTTGTTGCATTTTTGCAAGGAGCTTTTAGGCCTGCCTATCTTTCGCGATGGTATTGCATTTTTGCCCTGTTTTTATGATCTCTCCTTTGTGCAAGACAGTAGCAACTTACCCGATCGCGCTCCATTTCCCTATAGATAGGTTCTTTGACGTGAAGGCTTCCTAGGATCTTAGAACTTTTTATTCGATCAAGCTATGTTAACACAGATGTCATGCGAAGCATCCTCATCTCAGCTGCCGTTAATTTGCCATCATCCTTTTTATATGATGTCCAACACTGTGAACAGGGTTGCCGTTTACTTAAAAATAAAGTCACTAACTACAACCTAAAAATCCACCAGATAGGTATGCTAAAATTTAAAAAAAAAAGTCACTAGAAAAAAATGTTCAATTGAAAAAAAAAAATTTTCAATTTTAACAACATCTTATTTTGAACAAAAAACCAAAATCTTACAATATGTAAATCCATAATGTTAACCCACAAAAAAAACAAATTCAGTAGATTGGTAGATCCATCTGGACTGGAAATATTATTAATAGTCATATAGGTATTGTAAGTTACTAGTTGCATGCCTACCTTTATTTGTTTATTTGGCACCTAGCTGGCAAAATATTAATTTCCTTAGAAAATCTGCAATATATTTCTAAGATTCACATTTCAAAGAAAGGAAAACGTTTTAATTCTTAAACTTACTAAGTTAAGCAAAAGTTTATTTCTTTGCAAAGCCAAAATCTCCACCCCAGGGATGTAACATCACCATGTAACATCACCAGGTGCTTAATAATTTAGAAAAACATATTTTTGCAGTCACTAGAATGACTGTGAACCGTGTGAAAGCGGTCTCGCAACCGAGGTGTAGAAGCTTCCTTCCAGCTTTGGAGCATTTTTCGGTCACAAAAGATGACCGAGGTTTTCCGCCACTTACGTCGTCATCACAGCTTTGAACTTTTCGCACTTGGGAATCACTCGCCCATTCATATAAATAACAAATATCTGTTAATCCTAATCAAAAGTAAATATTGTATATATGTACCAATTAATAATATTTTCACAATTTTAAAATATTTCATATTTAAACATAAATTAATAATAATAATTTTTTATTATTTAAAAAAATATATTTTACATTCATACCTTTTTCTTTTTGTTTTTTTTTAATAAAAATACATCTTAAAATAATTTAACAATAAAACAAATTTAATACTAGAAGTAAACTTTACATTGAATATAAATAAGAACTTGCATTTTTGTTTTGTTAAACTTAATTGATTACCCTTTAATGGCAGCACATTCATTCGCAAAATAACTATATTTAAGAATTTAGTTTATTTTAATAAGTTAATTACGGTAAAAAGTAATTTTTAATCAGTTTCTGAGTATTTCTATATCAGTTAGTTTAATCTTGCAGATTTAAACACACGCACACTCATTCATAAAAAAAATGCTAGCAATCAATATTTGCCTTAATTTGCTTTTAAATATACAGCGCTGAGATTGTTTGTTTTTTTAACTATCCCGAATTTATTGTTTCCCGTATCCATGCCGCATTCGATGTGATTTTATCGTACATTCTTGGTCTCTCCACTCCCGTTGGACCGCAAGCTATTCTCCAAGATGAAATGCCAATTAAAGCCCATTGGCTGGTTCCTGGTATTGTACATTGTACTGGAGCACCGGAGAATTCTTCTTGCTGTAAGTTTAAGAAAATGAATGTTAGATTGAATACATATATACCGTACATAGTAACAATAGTTATTGCGAATTTAACACGCTCATGATTTTTGAGAACCAAATAAAAGTGGAGAACTTCGCTGGAACTGATGGAGTTCCATTATTAGCGGTTCGAATAGCAGAACCCTTAAGTGCCAAGAGACAAAGGATTCTGGTATTCCAAATGAAAACATATGCCACCTATACATCAGAAGGGCGTATCCACCTATGCGAATACTTGAAATAGTAAAACTATCGCTTCTATGGAACTGAATGCGGGAAAAGCCATTTCATCATCCCAAAACTGCTGTTTGGTGCGGAGTTTATGGAGGAAATGGTATTGGTCCATATTTGTTCGAAGCACGGGGTTTTTTTTTTTTTTTTTTTTTTTTTTAAAAAAAAAAAAGAAATCCAAATCCCAGAGCACTCAGACTCGGTAACGTTCCATTGTACTACCAGGCAGAAATCCTCCTTTTGGTGTAGAGGCATGTGATTGGGTGGCGTATGTTGTTGTTCCCCATGGGGATTGAACCTGCACCGCACGGGTCACAAGCCAACACACTAACCTCTACACCGTCGCCACCCTAAGCACGGGTGTACTGCGACACCCTTTCGTGGCCAATGGCCTGTTGCTGCCGCAATTTAACGAACCGTACAGACAACATAAGCTTCTGTGGAAAAGCAATTTGTATGTTTTGTACCTATCTCGTCTTGGCGATTGTCGCAATGACTTATTTCTTGGATTGAATACAGTTTTTTTCAATCCTGCATTTCTAATTTTAAAACCAGCCAATTGTTTGCTTTAAATCGAGCGTCGGGTGCTTAACAATGAATGAATACCCGATCCCTACAGGGTTATAACTTTAAAGTTCGCTTATATTTAAAAAACGGGACTAAACAAACATGGTTAACAAAGAGAACCGACGACACACATGGCAACTTCTCATTTTCAAGTGTTTTCTGTTGAAGCTGGTTGAAATCCAAAGATAATAAAAAAAACATAAGGAAAAAGCTACAGTCCGCCAAAAAGTGGGCGTGTATATCTTTGATCGAATTTAGGGCTTATAAATTGCCGGCGGACATTCGGACGGACATGGCTAGGTAAGGTTAGGTTAAAGTGGCTTTCAGCTACATATGCCAACACACTTGGAACAATTTGAGGTTCATTGTGATACCACGTGCGCGTTCGTCTAGGGAAAGTTGTCACCCTAGTAGTTAAACCGAAGAAGCGAGATAGACCTCGTACATCAGTGTTAGATTAGTCGTTAAGATCATTAAGTAGGAAGGCTCCCAGATGAAGCCTTGTTTTATGGAAAAAGTGGGGCATGTACAGAGAAGGTGAAATATTGTGTCCTCTTCCTCCTCGTCCATGCACCTTCTGCAAAAATTATTTGAACATACGCCAATCCTTGTTACGTTACGTGCTTGCCTATGAGATAATGCCCAGTTATAGTGCCTACACCGGAGCTAATACGCACTCGCTTTAGCGAGATTAAACACTAAGAGCGTCGCTGGTCCAGCTCTCGGTAGATTTGCTTTGTCGCTGGACATGTTGACCACTTATCCACTTCGTTATTTTGATTGCAAATTGCCTAAACACGAGTTTTTATGTAGATAAAGGCATACCAATGATACCTTATCAGGTAAAAGAGGTAATGTTGTTCCTTCTTTGGAGTGTTCATCACTGGAATATCTCTATGAGACAGGTGAATGTTGAACTAGTTCGCAGCTTGGCTATCCGAGAAGATACGAATGTCCTCTTCAGCTGCGATAGGACTTCTTTAATTGGCCTGATTTCTGCCTGACCCCGGTGCAATGATTAGGAAGACGGAAGGAGAGACTACGATTAATCCTATCTGAGAAAACACCTACACTCATGGCTTTTAGAGGTCTAGGAGCAATATTAAGATATGTTACAAACTATGACTCAAAATTATAATAGCCTTAGAATCGGATATGCAAAATTAGTATATAGAGTGAAATTTCTCTAATTATTTGCGTCACGACATTTCTCTCTCACTTTTTCCAAAGTTTTGACCAATGAATATGCTTCATATCAATTTTGTAATGTGTATGCGTGAAATTTTCATTTCGAGAAAAGAAAGTTTATATGGACAATGACCTTTTTAACATCGTTCATAATTTTTTGGACAAGCCTACTTTTTGGTGGGCACGTGGATGTATTCCAAAAAGGTAAAATACGTCGACTACATTGGCTCTGCCACATCGTGCGAATGGACAATAATGCTTCAGCGAAGAGGATTTTCGATTTCCAGCCCCAGGTTCGAGGCTAGAAGCAAGACCGTAACTCCGTTTTAAACACTAAGCCATCGCCGATGCTAGAGCGCTTATTCTGGACAACTGGAAGCAGCGTGACCGGGATCGCGAAGGATGGAAGGCTGCAGTGTCTCAGGCAGAGACCCTCCAGTACCTAAGTACTTTTTGGTGGCGTTTTTTCCAACAAATTCAGATGCGTTGAAGCCCAGTTTAGGGGATAGAATATTGGATGGGTGTTAAGAATCAACGCTGCCTACCCCACTGCGAATTCCTAATTAAAAAAAACGCAACGTAAAAATGCCAGAAAAATAAGTTCGAATGTAGCTACAGCTAGGTACCTACCCGCAACAATTTAAAACTTATTACCTAAGTACAGCGTTGCCAGACGTCCCGATTTTGGCGGGACGTCCCGATTTTTAAATCAAAATTAAATGTTCCCCGCGGGGCAGACTCAGTCCCGCTTTTCGGGGATAACTCGACCGTGCGCGCAGCGTGCTGAGGAAGCGTGGGTCTGGGTATGTGGCACAGACCAGTGTGTAACGAAGATAAGAGCGCGGGGGAGAGAATAGAGATGCCAGACGTTGAGAGAGTCATCAAGGTTTGGCCTGCTTTGAAAAGCTACTTTGATAAGCAAGAATCATGTGCGAAAGCCATTGAAAAGATTTTTTACTCTGAAGCAGAGGAAACAAAAACTCTAGCCTACTTGCATTTTGTTCATAATGTGATGAGTGCTTTTGGTACTAATAAAAGATTCTCAGGGAAATGATATTGCCATAACAGAAATGCATAAGTCATTGTGCCTCTTCCGCTCAAGGTCAAAGGTTAAAGGATGAGTTTTTCGGCTACTAGACGAAACAGATTTTAAATAAATTGGTTGAATCTGAACGGACCAAAGCCATCGAAAACTTGAAATTTTTTTACACAAATCGCCAACAATATATAGACAAACGTTATAATTTTTCAGATGAAAATATTTTTTCTAGACTTAAATTCATAAACCTGGAAAGAGAAGTTAATTCTGACATGATTGAAAATGCTGTATCTTTAATAAAATTGACAGGCGATATTTCGGTAGATAACTTTAAACTTGTTAAAATCATCCTTGGACGTATTAGTAGGAAATTGCAAAGGCACCACTGCCACCACCGCACAGAAATGGCACCAGCTCTTTCAACAGTTTCCAAAAAAAGATACCAGGAATACAATATATTTAAACTGATGTCTTTCATATTAAGTATCCCAACAGCAAACTGCTTTCCTGAACGCGTTTTTCCCCAGATGAATTTAAAATGGTCGGATGCCAGAAATAAATGCTAAGTAAATTTAATGAAAGCAGAATTACTCATCCAGTTTAATCTACAGCTATCCTGTGAAGAGTTCTTCATCTTTGTTAAAGAGAAAAACGAAACTTTAAAAGAAGTTAAATCTTCACAGAAATATCATGAATAAGTAATTCTTATAAATAATTATTCTCTTATTGTAAGTTGCAATTTGTAACACTCACTGCACAGACTATTGTTTAAAACGCCATATTTTTCTAATGAATAAAACTTTTTTGATTTTAATTTCTGTTTTTTTTTTCTGAAGACAAATAAGACTCATCTATTTAACGATAGGGTAAATCTGATTTAAAGCATTATATTTTTATTAAAATACATTTTCTATTCGATATCTATTGTCACGTAACCGTAATTTTAATTCAAATAATAAGATAAATATTTGAAAACTTCTGATTATGTACGTTTTTTTACTATGTCCCGCTTTCGACGAAAGAATCGCGCTGTTTTCACTCAAAAAGTTACAAAATCCCGACTTGGCCAAAAAAAAAATGGCAACGCTGCCCAAGTAGGTATCTCTTGTGATTATAATCAAATTCAATATTAATGGCATCTTTATCGTTTTCTAGTCACCCAAAGTAACCTCTCTACGATAAATACACAGAAATAGATAGATACATACCTCCTTCATAAACGAGATACACGCGACACACTATTCAATTCATAACACCAATTGTTTTGATATAATTCTCTTGTTTACGTTTTCACGTACAACCTTACCCGTAATAATATACCCAAGCATTCGAATTACGAACAACTATTGTGACTCACTTTCCACTCCAAATCATCCGCCGTTCACAAAAGCCGAAACAGCGCACGACAGAAAAAAACTCAATCATTTAAATGTTTTTTTCCCAAACAGCTGATGAAGCTAATTCGCTGCAAACCAACACAACGGTCGCTACAATCGACAAGAATGAACATGAAAATTTAAAACCGTCATCGAATGTCTTGTCTAGTCTTTCATTCTACCCTCAATCGCGACAGTTTTCGGCTCAAATACAAAAAATGTTCAAGGGTGATCGAAGCTGATTCAGTTTCAGTGAACGAGTGGTTTGTGGAATTTCATTTCGCACTGGCATTCTCGTACCTACACTGTGTTTTATTTATTTATCACTTACGGGGTAGGTTAGGTATCTATCTATAAGATACCCCCGTGTCCTTTTCGAGTCCTATCGTAATTACCTTACCTGAGCATTATTAAAATGAATTATCGAAATTGAATGGTACATACAGGAAAATGAGTGAAGGGGTGTCTGTGATTCATTTGTGTCCTCACCAATAAGATCGGTTGTTTTGGTTTTGAATTTTTCGCAAGTGCCAGGATTCCTAGACTTTATGACTGTTTTGAATCGTGAATCTTGTATAAAATCAGCACGTATTCCTGTGCCAGATACATTCGTGATAAACTAGTCGAAGAGTGAGTATCTCAGCGGAAGCAAAATAATAAAAAAAATAATAACTTCTGTGTGTGACGTAAAGAAAAGGAAGAATGTTTCAAGAAAAACAAACCAAGACAATTAAGATGTTCTACGGTGGACTGTTGGAGTACATATCCTATCCAGCAAATGCCAAATATGAGGACATCGTTGATAAATGTGAGTTGTAACTTTTATTTTTATTCAACAATCAAACTAAATATATTATTCTTTCTTAGCCATCGAACGTTTTGATATTCCATCGGATTACAAGGAGTACATTCAAATATCCAATGAGTCGACGTACATTTTTGAAAAGGACACTTTTGAATACTTTATCCTGCTGTTTCCGAATCCGCAACTTGTTTTCTTCATGCGAGTGAACCACGTTGGACTTTTGCGGAAATTGCGATCAACGACATCTCGAAAACCAGTTCTTGGGAAAACTAATAAGCGTCGAAGACGCAACGAATGCGAAGCTGTTTTAGTTACAAGACAGAACTGTTTTATCGGATCTCTGCCGGGAAATGATTCATTAGATCAACCGAATGCCAAGATATCAAGAACAGACTTTCGAAAATCAGAAGGCGCACCCGTGAAACGGATTAATTCTAAGAAATCCATTCGAATTTAAAGAGTGATTTTTTATACGTAGGTAGGTACATTTCGTATAACAAATACCTACAAGAGATTAAATTATAACTATTTACGTAAATTCTTTTAAGATATTAGGTATAAGCTGATATTTATCAATTTTTTAAGAGATGTTCCTTTAATTAAGCTTTTTTCATAAGGTATTTATGTTCGTTGTAAATAAATTAAATTCCTAAGTTCCAAGAAAATATTGTTTGCTTCTTATTTTACCTTATGGCGCCCCTACTGGTCCGTCTTTGGGGTTCGCCGGTTCGATTTCAACAAACATCGGGAGGCTTTCCGGTTTCGGATGACTGATTTACTGAGGCTAATCAAATGCGTGTTCTTGCGTTTGCTTTGCGCTTGTTCCCGCCCTGCCGCGATTTCGACCTCTTCATACTCGTGTTATTGATTTTTTTTTTGATCGGCCTTTGACGACACCGGTGATCTCCAGTCGTGTCAAAACACGGATTGTTTTTTATGAAAATGCAATAATGAGAGTAATGGCAAGTTAAAGGATGTGAAGTCAGAGCATTTGCATAGACGGATTGTTTAAACGGGTATTGTCTGCTATGTTTTTCTAACAATTTTATCGGAAGAACCGCATTTTGATCAAAAATGCCCATAAATAGTAGGGGAAGCAAAAAACTTGGTACCTATAAGCAATTGTTAAGAAAGGCATTATCTACATGCTTTGTAAAGAGCGTAACCGTCATTTTCAACAGCTTTGTTAATAAAAAGATCTTTTTTGAATGTGGGCTTATTTAAAAAATAAAAATACCCTTTACCCAATTAAGCCACCAGAAGAACCGTTTCAAAAAAAAGTTAAATCCAAATCCGTTCAGAAGTTGTGGCATAATTGAGCAACAAACATACAAGCACTCACATTGATAATATTAGTAGGATAGTAGAATGTCACACTTCGCATAGATTTCGAATTTCGGTAACTAAACACGACTTTATGGAAGTTTTAAATAAAAAATTAATACAAAGTTTTTTTGTTGATGTTACCGCACAAAAAATGAATCTAAAAAACGGAGAGCGGTCAAATCTCTTGACTAGAATCTAGGTTTATCTTTTGTAAGACACGTAGCATTAATTGGTCATCTTCTGTAACCGTTAAATACCCTTAGGCTGAACAGAAGGCTCTACACCTCAGTAGTGCGCTCGGCGCTCACATACGGTTCACAATGTTGGACAGCGTACAAAAAGGATTAGGGCAAAAGAACAGCGGTTGAGATGAGGATGCTTCGCATGACAGCAGAAGTAACAAAGCTTGATCAAAAAAAAGTTCCAAGATCAGAATCAAAAGAATCTATCTCGAAGAAAATGGAGCACGACTAGTTGGTGCTGTCATGTTAAAAAGAGAGATCCTATGAGCATTGTCATAAAGGCAATATCAATCAATTACAGTCGCGAAAAGTCACAGGCCTAAAAACTCCTGAATCTCACAAATGCAGCACTACCAGCATTTGATTGGCCGAAGTGAGAAATTGATTCAAAGTCGGGAGTCCTGCCGTTATTTTTTTAAGGTCAAACCGGCGAACTCCGCAGGGGGACCAGTACGGATGCAGTGAAGTGGGAGGGTTATGATTGGTTCAGACCATAAACTTGTCATTAAAGAGAAAGAAGAAGACAAAACATAGCTTTAGGGTAGTATTTAACCTTCGGCTAGATCGACATCGTTTTGAACAGATGTCTATCGCATGGAACATTGCAGCACTGTTAGAAGTTGTGCGAAATTTATCTATTTGTGAAAATTTGGATGGTGGGAAACCATTTCGTTGCGAAAAATATTTCTGCATTGCAATTTCGTGGGAAATTCCGCTTACCTAAACTTTATTATTTTCAATAAGGTTGGTATTCACCTACCACTCATAAATCGATTTTAAAACTAAGCAACTCTACCAGTAATAGGGTTGTGTCTACGCTACGAGTATATCGAAAGAGCGAAGCTCGCTCTTTTTCGAACTCAAACTGCATATTTCTTACTGTTTCGAGCTATCGAACATGGCATGGGCGCGTACAATTTGCAAGGCAATTACGAGTCCCTACTAGTAAAAACTCCGTGATTGGACGAATATCCCTGTGAAAATCAGCTGTTCATTGAACATTTCCCCTTCGAGCAAGTGAAAGAAATCAAAAAGAATCAACCCAAAAAATCCGTTTTTGCAACGCATCCATCAGCGGAAGCGAAACGGAACTGTCACATAGAATCCGCCGCCAAGTTTGTCAGCCAAAACCACATTGGGCGTTTTGAATGTGCCTTGTGCCTCACCTATAATCACCTAAATACCACCGAATGATCCACCAAGAGTATACAGCAAAATTGTTCATTTCGCACCTAACTCCGAATTTAAAAATAATTCATTCAATATTGAGATTATTGGTTGTTCTAAATAAATAGAAAATATCTTAAGTCAAACAATTCCTTCAAGTCAGATCCAAGGGTAAGAAAAACAACTTTAATTGCTTATATGTAGGTTATAGTTATCATATGACAGAAGCTGTTTGAAGATCAGAACAGAACAGCATAAGTGAGTGAAAACTGTCATATCAAATGTCCGTTCGCGTAATTTTATGTACGCAAATGTATTTGCAGATAAAAATGAAAAACGTCAAAGTTTGTCTCAAAAACAAACATTTTTTTTTTCTGCCAAAATCATTTGACAGTTTTCATTTTCTAACCAGCCGGAATTCCGTTCATTTTTATTTTCGTTCATCTTTTCACAATTTCCCCAGTAAACGAACGGATTTGTGTAGGTTTCGGGTTTGAGTTAGCATTGTACTGTTTTTGTGCGGTTTTTCAACATTATTTAACATTACCCCTGTATTGTTGGGAAAGCTATCCATGGTTTTTATATTTGTAATTTGTTTTTTTTTATATAATTTTGCTTACGCTAAAGGGATTTTTTTTCTGCTGTTACAGTACAAGGTTACTTAGTATATAGGTACTATACTATAATACTATAATGCTAAGAACACAGTGTAAGCTACTTGGTATTAGAAAGAATAGAGAGATAGGAAAGAAGTGTTTGGGTGCAGTTGTAGGGTTTTTCTCCACGGGTGGATTCGGTATAAAGTAATGAACTTGGCCGGGATTCGAACGCACGACCTTCCATTCCGTAAGCGAATACACTACTACTGCACCATTGCCACCCGCAATTTTATGTACTCTTACTACGATTACAGCTTCGAGCTGTCAGAACAATTTGGAGAAAAAATCAACAAATATATCCGTGCCAAGCCAAAACTAGCCAGAGCTTTTAATAATAAACCAAATCCAACATTTTTATTTAACTAGAATGGGTAATTTACCCTTTTATCTGTTTTGACATTTTTTCGAGAAATCATATCAGCTGTTTTATATAAGCAAGACCACCAAAGTGAAGGATCACGTCCGTAGAATATGTTTAAAATAGAAACTTGTCGTATATTCGACATTAGAGTCTTGAGTTGAAATTGGTTGCATGAGAATGTGTATTCACGTCTGTGTGTACAAAAACATTTATATTTTTGATAAGTACGCGTACTAGGTAATATGTTGTGAAAGAAATAGAGAAATGCCATTCCTTTTTCTATCATTTCTACTAATTTTCAACTCAACTCTTAATCCATCTTACATAACTCATGAGTCGAAAACCTGCATCGAGATTTCAACGCTACTCTACGAACGAAGGATAAAATGTATCAATCGTACCAAAATATAAAAAAGAACCAAACAAAAGTTCATTCGAGTTCATTCAATGCTCATACAAACTATCCGCAGCAGGATTTCAATTCTGCTTTTATACGCGGTGGTTCGCAGTTGGATCTTGTACTTGTAATACGTGTAAAATCCTACTTCCAACAAAACAGGGGTGTAAAATAAATAAATAAATATAAATTAATAAAATAATTCAATATTTAAATATTTTGGCATTAACGTCCAAAGGGCCTAAAACCTAGCTTCTCTTACTATTTTCTTGTGCGAAGGGACCTAAAAATTGAATGCGAATCCGAAATGCAAATTTGAGAAGCTTCTCATGCCAATTGATACTCTTGGTCTTTTTTCTGTAGTACACAGTACTCTTATATGTAGTGGAAAATACAGCGCAGGCATTTTGTTTGTTGCTGTAAGTAGCTCCCAGCAAATGATTCATTGCCTATTGTTGGGTGCTACTTACTGTATGCAAGATAGAAGAACAGGAAAGAAGTTTGGTGCGATGGGATTTTTTTTCTCCACAGGTGGCGCCTAAATTGCTTTAGGGAGATCTGTTTTTGTTGTGTGTATTCAATTTATAAAAATCATGGCCCTGGTCGGGATTCGAACGCACGACCTGCCAATCACTTAGTAATAATATACACTACCATCAGACCATTGCCACCTGGTGGAGAGTGGAACAAACTCTAGATGTTCCTTGGCCCCGACGGGATTTTAATTGGGGACCTTCAGATTACTCCAACACACTTTAACAACTGAGCCTACATATTGTTTAACTTTTGCTGAAAAACTCAAAATCTTGCTCTTAAAAACCTAAAACTGTTTACCTTGCACACGATTTTAAAATTCAGTTATACATTTTTTACAGAAACTTTAAAAAAATTAAACTTATAAAAAACTTAACGCGACAACTTATTCTCTTCACTTACGTGCGTGTCATAAGCAAATTGAACAATTAACAATTGCTGTTAAGATTGAGATCAGTTAAAAATTGTACTTTTGGTTTCTACCTACTACATTTTGAAATATGGCGCGATATCGCAAAAAAATAACGTTTATGACGCATACATAAGGCGAGATAACACCAAACGTTAAAATATGGTTTTATGTCATGGCACCGTTATGATCCCTTTTAGTCAAGATCATATAAAGAATAGAAGATCAAATCTTCCAGTCCAGACTCGACAGATAGAGCCTTACTAAAGGAAGTCACAATTGCGTTCAAAATTCCAAAAAATGTTCTAATAAATATTGAAACCGCCAGTTCTGCCAAAACCAAAATTATATTCATCGAAACGTGCCAACGCCTTCTATTAGACTTAATCAATGTTTTCTACTTACCGTGCAATCGTGCTTTTGGAATGTAGCTTCCGTGCATATGCTATTCACCGTCGCAATGGAGACATTTTCACATGCTGCCATGTCGCCAATCTTCAGCTGCACCCTCTGCAAATGATCCCTTTGCCGGGACCAACCCAAAGTGTTGCAATTTGCCCACGAGGTCTGGTCACTGGGTCGCATTGTTGTCACATAGTTCACGGGTATCTGCTGTTGATTTAAGGAACGAGTCTTTTGCGAGTAGTATTGCATTTGAGGTACATTTTCCGGTAAAGGATACGATTCAAACTGAGTATTCGGTGCCTCCCGACGTCGTCTTGAACCACCAACTTCGAAACTATCCAAATCAGTAGAATCCGTGCTCAATGATGGCTTTTCCAGCGAAGGCGCCACAAAGAACTCTTGCATTTCTTGGTGCATCAAGTTCGTTTTTGCTCCTGTGTCCCGTAAGCTATGTCTATCACTTTCTAGCTTTTCAGCTTGCGGAGAAAAAGATGTTCTTTGATACTCCGGTCTAAGCTTTCTATCCAACTCATCGGGCAGACAAATAGGGCGAATAAAGTCGGAGAAAATCACCGACGTTTCGAGTCGAATTAACGCAGCTGTTGAACCTTCAACGGGGCTCTTGATCAAACCAATTACACGTCGACGTTGCGTCCATGGAGCACTTGAGGCCAGTCGAACGGAACCGAACACTGCCATCCAAGTGGCGCGTGGTTGTCCTTGGAAACAGGATTCTGTTGTGAGAACCCAATCACGGGAGACCTAAAATAAATGATAGTTATAGCAACAATTGGTCTAAAGTATCCTCTTAAACCTACCAAAGTTCCATCACAGACATGAGTGTCTTCTCGGTATAAGGCCACAAGCCAGGGCCAGTCGCCAGGCGATGCCATTTTTGGTAGAGACGTGTGTTTCGGCGATAAAACCGACTGAACCCCACACTGTAACTCGCCGCAACCCACGTAAAGAACTCTCTTCTTTTGACAGGTGGTTCGAATGAAAGATATTTCCGGGGCATGAGGATCCAGCACTCGAACGTAATCCTTCAATTGTTCAGTGTCATTCCGAATTTCAAAAAGTCGAACAGATCTAATGGTAGTGAAAAAAGTATCAGTGAAGCGGAACAAAGGACGGAGTATACTTACTCATAGCCAAGGGATTTGCACAGCGACTCTGCAACAGTTTGTCTCACGAGCTCCTTTTCCACTCCGTCCAAGCCTTCGGCACACAGTTTTCCGACGGTTCCCTTCTCGGAAAAAACAGCGAAGCCTTCCGCATGAAATCTTGGTTGATAAGGAACTAGCGGTTCGGGATTTATCAAAGCCGATGCAAGGGGTGCTATCGACACTAGTGTTCGCACAAATAAAAAAGAATTAAATTACAAAATATAGCTTTGCAGCGGGCGAGCTTACAACAATCCTTCTCATCGGAACCATCGGGGCAATCAGATTTCCCATCACATCGAGACTTTTTTGGTATACACGCCCTGCCACGCCCACAATACAAGGAATTTGGTGGGCAAAACGAACACGACTTTTCATCGGACAAATCTGGACAGTCGCCAATCCCATCGCACAACCGCGGGCTTTGTGCATTGTTTTGCAAATCCTCCGAGCATCTGGGCTTATTGTGGCAAGACTGTATGGCCGTGGATTCAGGGAAGGTCTCGCAGTCGAAGTATTTCTTGAACCTGTGGAGCAAGCGATTTCCACAGCCCTTCATAAAGATTTGACAGTACTCGCGGCACATGACACCAGGTGAGGGTTCCAGAAGTCCATGCATCTCACAGGGCGGTTGCAAAAGTCGGCATACGAAGTCGAAAGCCTCACGAAAGCATTCAGCGTCAACCATTTCTCGGAAAGCGATCACATCAGCTTCCACTTCCTTGTAAGACGTGTGGCCCAAAAGATTTGGGTAAGTTGTGTAATTATAGCCAATCGACCGGCAGTAGTTCAAATTGAGTGGCTCGCACCGTCTTGGTGGACGTGGTTTTGTTGTCGTCGACGAGGGTATTTCGTCATCTTTACCCAGAGGTGATGAGGACATTACCGGCTCCTCAATTATTCCGGTCACCTCTTTGATTAACAGACTTTCCGGGTCGACGGTCATGTTAGCAAAATACCTGCGATCTTGAGCCGAAAACTCTTCGGTAAAGATGGCTAGTAGGTCCGCAGTTGAAACCAGTCCGACATAGGGATCGAAGATTACGTTGAAGTGAACGAGAATATCATTTGTGTCATCCGTCCTGAAAAGCAAAAGCATCAGAAAATTGAAAAAAAGCTTATTCGCAACCTTACCCATCGAGTGCTAAAATTTCAGTCCCTTCAAATGAGTCCCTCAAGTCCGACCTCCGCAACAACAAATTGATCCTCTCTCTGTAATCCCGTGACTTGTGCTGAAACCTCATTGAAGTCTGGTCTGCTAGATCCATGGACCATTTGTCGCTTACCACCCTGAATCTACCTCGGAACGTTCTGTCTGGCAGCGGTTCTGGACTAAAGTAGGTATCTTAGAGAAAGTAAAAAGATTTTTTTTTAAAAATTGTCCTGCTACAAAATATGACACACTAACAGCCAATGTATACAAACGCTCCGGCTACAAGAAGAGCGACTAGAAATCCTGTAATGACCACGCAACCACATTTCTGGCTATCGCCGATTTTTCGTCGCGTAAATCGGATGTCCGAATCTGTTGAAAGAACTGATTCCGACTTACGACCGTGACTGTGATGTTGGTGGGGCTTGTGATGTCGTGTGCATCGTGTATTGTGGAAGGTTTTCTCTGTAACATGTCCATTGGTGTGTGGCATTGTATTGGTTTGGCTTTGATTCACCTGCAAAAGTAACAGATTCAGCTGTAGTTAAAGCGATTTTGTCAGGATTAAAATTAATTCAAATTGATCGTTTCACTATTATTTCATTTTCAAGTATTTGAATGTATTTGTGTGTTGCACAAGCCGTTACAATATTTATTTCCTGACATCATGATATTGCCTCATCGCCACTTAAGGAGTTCCACAAGGTTTAAATCACTTGGACTTGCGTTCAAATTTAGGAAAAATAAATATTTAATAAATACCAGCGGGTACTTAACAAAAAGAAATACACGTTTTTAAATCACAAGCAAAATTGTGAAGTAAACTGCTGGACCGATTTCACAAAAACCCTCTCGGGTCAAAAGCAAAGGTTGCCCGCAAATTTGAGCTTAATTGATTCAGCGGTTTCGCAGTACATAGCATAGATACAAACATAGGTACATTGATTTTTATTGAGAGAGGTTAGCGTGTTGGACTACTTATCTGAATGTCTGACAAACATCCAAGAGTATCAATTGTCATGAGAAGCTTCTCAAATTTGCCGTTCGGATTTGGCTTAAAATTTTAGGTCCCTTCCACTTTACAAAGCAAATGGTTGGAGAAGATAGGCTTTTGGCCCTATATGGGCCTAGATGACATTAGAATAAGCCACAAGCTCAACTGAAAAAATAGATCAGTTAAATTTTATGATATTTCCAAACAATATCTAAATAAAAAAAAAGTCGTTGGCAATGTTTGAACTCGATAGATGGCGCTGGGGTAAAGATATTAACGCAAGTGGAGTTTTCCCTGTAGGTACAGTGCGGCTCACTTGAATAGAACCCCCCCTTTGCTTCGACTAAAAAGTTCAATAACTTTTAAACTAATAAAGAAAACAGCTCAATTTCTTTCTTCAATTCAGGTTTATTAAATTTTGTAAAACATAATAAAAAAGCGGTCAAGTGCGAGTCGGACTCGCCCATGTAGGTTTCCGCGCAAATTATAATTATTATTTACTTAGGCACCTATTACAGATTTATTATAAGAAAATAATGGTTCACATAATGGTTGCATAAGGTTTATGTTTATTAAATTAAATGTTTTTTTTTATATTTGAGTTGATTGAATGAAAATGAGCTGAAATTTTAACCATATACTCTCTAGGGTCCCGAAATAATCAAGTTTACGAATTTTTGAAATCCGCCCACAGACACGCCCACAAACTCAAAAAAAAACAATATTTTGGAAAAAATCGAATTTTGAGCTAGAAAGCTGAAATTTTTTATATATGATCTATGACTCCTAAAACTGCTCGGGATATACAATTTTCAAAATACGCCACTGACACGCCCACAAAAAAATAAAACAATTTTATTGAAAAACCAAAATTTGAGCTAGGGAGCTGAAATTTATAATATATACTCTCTAGGGGCCCTTTAAGCTCATGTGTAAGTATTTTCAAAATCCGCTTACTGACACGCCCACAATTTAAAATTTTTTTTTTTTGAAAATCCAAAGTTTGCGCTAGGGAGCTGAAATTTATAATACGAGTATATACTCTCTAGGGGTCCTCTATGCTCATGTGTTATTTTTTTTTCAAATCCGTTTACTGACACGCCCACAATTAAATAAAATAATTTTATTGAAAAACCAAAGTTTGAGCTAGGGAACGTTTTTTTTACAAAAGCTTCGTTTTTGTTTGATAAAGACTTTTAAATGTTATATAACAGAATATGTACAGCGTTCCTAACAATTCAACCATACTTAGACTTTTGTCACGCCCACTTATGAAGGATAGGAATAAGAATAGGGTATCCAACAGTTCGCCCAAGCAGACTGTAGCCCGCCCCTATGTTTTTTTTCTATTTTTGTGTGCAAATCTTAATGCGGGTCACAGAATACATCTACTTACCAAGTTTTAACGGTATAGTTCTTATAGTTTGGCTGTGACATGCCCGGACAGACAGACAGACATGACGAATCTATAAGGGTTACCTTTTTTCGCCATTTGGCTACGGAACCCTAAAAATGGTGTCTATATTGAAAGTGATAATTTTACTATGCATTTGAAACAGATGGGACTCAAAATATTTATATTAAATTTTAGATCACTTGAATAGAACCCCCCCCCCCCCCTTTTATTTCATACTTTATCCAACAACAATTGTCAGTACAGGCAAGATAGGATGTTTGTCTCTCAGTCTGGTTGCAATGACTTACATAAATCGGTCCCTCTTTAAAGCTCTCACAGCTCAGAGAGCAATTCTATTAGGGTTACGTTCTTCCAATTTAAAATAAAAATATTGCGAAACGAAATAAATTCCGTTTATCATTTTCCTTTTATGGTAAGATAATAATAAGCACATTTTTTAAGGGTATCTCCAGTAGACCAACAAAATATATAAATTTCGTAACACAAAAAAGAATCAAAACGAAAAATATATCACTATAATCCAATTTATTCATTATAAATATTGTAAAACATAAAATACTAATTTCTAATTACACTACTCAACTAATCCGATGAGTAATTACTGCTACTGCTCTCGTTATTCAGGTCTATTATTAACCTTTCAACTGCGTCCTCGGCAAAAACGTCCATTTCCCACATATTTGGCTCAACAACCTGTTCAACGTGTTGGACACATCGATGCCATTTTTCCTTGTCAACCCTTGTAAGTGCTGTCGTTAGTTAGTCTCTTATTTCAGCCATTTTAAATGACTTGTTTTGGCTTGCTATAAACCCTTTCACTTGAGCCCAAACCAATTCCATTGGATTCAGGTCACAGTGATAAGGCGGCAAGCGAAGCACTTTATAGCCGCGTTTTATTATCCCAATGATCTTGATACGGATCCGATCTGATAATAAAACGATCTGGATCATCAGTGGCAAGTTGTGGCAACAGTTGTTTTTAACACATAACAGACAATACCAGGTATTTCAAGTTTCGATTGGCACTCAGCCATATTGCAAATATAGGGTACAATGTGACGTCACAATATGATCGCTTGTTCTGTCGGGGGTGTTGCCATTTGAATACAAATCAACATACATTTTGCACTCATAATTTTTTTTCCAGAAACTATGTTCAAATGTTATGTTCAAATATGCAACATATTAACAGTATTGTACTGCTAATATTTCCATTAATTTTTGTGTATTATATTACGAAGCAAAACCTCTCAAAAGTCGCAGTGGTAAATTATTCGAATATGAGAATATGCTAATTGATTTTTTGTGTTATTAATAGTGTTTCATATTTTGGTCTGGCAATATTATTGTGTTCCTATAATTTCCTATAATTTAAATAAGCAACGCCACGAAAAAACAGGTAGTGAGTTTTGTAATTACATTTTGGATCACGATTAATGATCCCGATAAATAGCAAGATCCTGTGTTGTTTTTGTTTTACGTATTAAATTGATACAGATCCAGATCCGCATGGATAATAAAACACAGCTTATGTCCCGCATTTTGGGCCATTTCATCCACGACGTATGTTTCATACTTGGCTTTGTAACGTTTAACGATTTCAAGCAACCCATTGTATGATTGCATCCCTACCTAACTTGAGATCTTCCTTTTGGGAATTCCCATATTTATTGTCAAAACAGGCGTCATTCATCGGAAAAGACATCATACAAACAGGTACATAATGAGATGAAAGGATGTATTTATTTTATTTTTTATTTAAACAGTTTGCGACACAAACTCAATCAGCAAGATTTTCTAAAAACATTTCCCAGTCCTTTCCGCTATATGTATATTGTGAAAGCTAGACACAATCAGGCAATTAGAATACAAAATTATATAACCACGACCAAATGTCATATGCCTAAACAGATGGTAAAAAAAACTGCACTTGTGCAGCTGTACAATACAAATACAATCAAATTAAAACCGAATGACAGCACCCCACGTAATAATTCGTTCTCAAAAGCCCCAAAACCGAAAGTTCTTTGACAAAATCCATAGAAAAACCCTTAATGATATGCCTCATTGTAGAGATGGTAATACTCTTCTGATGTGCTTCAGTCACACACACTGCTTATTTTGGTGGATGATAATAGCAAGCGAACACAAGACGATCATGCTCATTCCCATTCGGCTGTGTGGGAGACTGGTTGTGGTGGGTTGTACGCGAATCATTACCTCCTGCAGATAAACCATAAGCCTGCGCGGGAAAACTATGTAAACTACTGTTATTTTTTGTTATCTATAAATAAATAGAAAAAAAAAATTTAGGAAAATTACAATAACAATTCCTTGGTATGACAGTGGTTTGGTTTTTATTTCAGTGCCAATTCTTGCGTTTGAGTGCCGTAAGAGTATCTAAAGGCACTACTGGTAGAAAAAAAGCTCCTCCATAAGGCTTGTACTGACAATTTTTGTTGGATAAAGTATAGTTTTCACATGCAAGCCAAGGCAGATAGTTATGCAAAAGTTGCCTCCAATATATTTTAGTTATTTTTAAATAATTACAGTCAAAATGCGACGTTGGTAATCATTGGCCGGGGACGAGAAAGCTAAAATCAAAGGTTATCGCGAGTGTGACTCGTCTATTCACCAAATAGGTAAAAAAATGCAGCGAAGCCGCAAGGTAATATCAACATTTCTACGCAATGAATCCAACTATGGTAAAAACATAAAAGGGCGAACTGTTTGTGCCGACACCGACAAAAGAGCAATTTTGCGAATCGCGTCAAATTCGCACGATTCTGCACTAAAAATAAAATAAAAAAGTGGTGTTATAGCTGGTGTTTCTACGGTAAAGCGGGTTATTTCAAAGGCTAAACAATTGAAGCGTTTAAAGTTAAAAAAAAACAACGCTTAACCCGTCCCGTAAGGAACAACGTCTTTGTTTCTGTCGCGCTAACATGACCTGGAGTAAGGAATGGAACCGTGTTGTTTTCTCCGATGAAAAAAAATATAATAAATTTTGAGGGTCCTGACGAATTTAACTACTACTTCCATGATTTGCGAAAAGAGGAGCATATATTAGATCGATTACACACACGCTCACTCGGTGTTATGGTTTGGGAAACCATAACGTTTTATGACACTTTAGAATTGCATTTTCTTACTCCTTGCATGAATGCGCAATCTTACATTGGCGTACTCGAGAAGGTTTTCCCTTCCATGAATGAACTGTTTGTTAACTTGCCGTGGAAACTACAACAGGATAATGCACTAATACACAACCTCAGAGTGATAAAACTTTACCTTAGGCGCCAATATGTCTCAATTTTGGACTGGCCACCATACTCGCCCGTTTTGAACATCATCGAAAATGTTTGGGGATGGCTTGTTTGGAAGGTATACGAATCAGGCAAACAACCTATATATATAAAATTCAAAATGTGTGTGTGTGTACGCTATAGTCTCGAAAACTATGCACACAACCCTCTTGAGTGCTAAAAGCAATTTATTCTACGAGTCATAAGGAAGGTTTATAGAGCGGTCCGACCCCCTGCCAATAGATGCCGCTGGCATTTTATCATCGCGTGGAATTTTACGATCGAATATAAGAAACATAGGAATTTTTCAATTTTTGTATAAACATAAGAGTGCGCGTACAGATTTGTCATTTCATGCAATTTGATATAATTGAAGAATACAGAAGTATCGTTTTCGTGCACAATTATTTCGTGCTCTCGATTTTTTTAATTGGTATTTAATGTTGAATTCAAATCGGCTGATTTTTTATTCTCAAGCATTTACATTCATTCTTTGTCTATAATAGATAGTGATAGAACATTTGTTCAAGACAGATACGTTTTACATGAAAAACAACACGATGTTGAGCAGTTACAATCTTTTGTTGATACTCAAATCAATCTCTTAACAAATGATCAACGAATCGCTTTCAACACGGTTATGCAATATGTTCGAAACGGAAACAGTGGGCTTATTTTCCTTGATGCACCAGGAGGAATTGGAAAAACTTTTCTCCTGAATTGTATACTTGCTGAAATCCGAATAGCAGCAACGTTACTTGACGGAGGGCGAACGGCACATTCAGCCCTGAAGCTACCATCGAAATTGAATCATACCGAAAAACCTACTTGCAACAGTGGTAGAGGATCAGGTATGGCCACGGTATTGAAAATATGTAACCTTATCGTTTGGGATGAATGCACAATGGCCCATAAGAAATCTCTCGAGGCACTTGATCGTACTTTGCTAGATCCGAGAGGAAAAGATCAACCAATGGGAGGAGTACCTCTCCTATTAGCTGCTGATTTTCGTCAAACTCTACCTGTGATTCCAAGATCAACACCCGTGGATGAGCTCAATGCTTGCCTGAAAGCATCACCACTTTGGAGAAGTGTGAACAAAATCTCTTTATCGACCAATATGCGTGAACATTTACTCCAAGATGTTTCTGCTCAAACATTCTCCAAGCAACTATTGGATATTGGTGACTGCAAATTTCCGATCGATCATGCTACAAGTGAAATATCTTTTCAATCAAGTTTTCGCCAAACGCAGTCGTCAATTCAAGACATTAAAAAGATGGTTTTCCCGAACATTTCGACAAACTTCAAAAACCATGACTGGCTTCGCGAACGTGCGATTTTATCTCCCAAAAATGATGATGTTAACATAATCAATGATCGAATTCAATTGCAAATCCCAGGAGAGACAATGAAATATAGACCAATTGACACAGTTACTGCTGATGATCAAACAGTCAATTATCCGGTAGAATTTTTGAATTCACTGGAACCGTCTGGAATGCCACCACATATACTCTCTTTCAAAGTAGGCTCACCAATCATGCTTCTTCGAAATTTGGATCCACCAAAGCTATGCAACGGAACCAGACTTTCCGTTAAGAAATTAATGCCAAATGTTATTGAAGCAACAATTATTAGCGGTAAAAGCAAAGGAGAAGATGTGCTCATTCCAAGAATTCCGATGATACCCACCGATCTACTTCAATTTCAAGCGATTGCTATTTCCTGTTCTCCTAGCCTTTGCCATTACAATTAATAAAGCTCAAGGAAAATCGCTTGCTGTTGCGGGATTGAATCTTGAGAATCCATGTTTTTCCCATTGCCAGCTATTGTTGATTGCTCCAGAGTTGGAACGCCGAAAAAATTGTTCATTTTCGCACCAAATGGAAAAACCAAGAATATTGTATATCCACTCGCATTACAGTAATTATTTACAATAAACATTTTCATTGTCATTGATAAAATAAACTCAATTTTTTCAATCTCGAAATAAAATACTTCATTCATTCTTTCTTGGGCGTAACAACGTACGCCGGGTAAAGCTAGTATTCAAATAAAAATTAACTTATAGAAGCAATTAAATGTAGCTGGGTCTCCATTTCATTGAATTATATCAAGAAACTGTATGATTCTCTGCTTAACAGAGTTTTTGAGGATATTCATAACCAGGGTGGAGGCACCGCACCCATTACTAATTTTTGTTATTTTGTTCTTAAATTTAATTTAAATTGTGTCCCTTAATATTTACCTAAACTTAAGAGTGTTTAACTATTCCTAAATGCATTGTTATGTGTGGGGTTCTATTCAAATGAGCTAAAACTTAATACAAATATTTTGAGTCCCATCACTTTAAAATGTATAGTTATATTATCACTTTCAATATAGACACAATTTTTTATTATGTTTTACAAAATTTAATAAACTTGAATTGAGCTGTTTTCTTTATTAGTTTAAAAGTTATTGAACTTGGAAATCGATGCAAAGGGGGGTTCTATTCAAGTGAGCGTCACTGTATATAATTTTCATATCAACAATAGTAAATTTAAATGTAATAGTAAGGTTTGGCATTATTAAAAAAAACTTCCGACAGGCGGCGTAGGTTGTCTTATAAGACTATCTTTACATTTACAAACATTTGACATTTAAGTATTACATATTTCACTGTGCTATAAAATTGTTAACAAACATTCCAAGTCAGCTTTCAATCAATTTTAAATAGGGAATGATACGAAATTTCATAACAACATTGATTAGAAATATTACAGCGAAAAATGACAGGATGACGACGTTCAAACATTGGTCATTGTGACCAAAAAACTCACAATAGGCAATAATGAACGAATTTAACCCCACAACATTCGTGAGAGGATACACGATTACGCAATGCAACCACCCGTGCAGTAGAAAGTGACACACAGAATTGAACAACTTGTACAAAAGAGAATTACAACTCAAACATCACGCAATCGTGCTACGTATTCAAACAGAAGTCTGGGGCAACTGAATAATCGAATTCGCATGCAAGTAACAAGAGCACTAACACTGTCAACATTCAATCGCATCGCATTCGAATAGGATCCAGACATGGAATATTGCAGACATTCGAAAATGTCCATTGGTAACATGGATAAAGAACTCATTGCCAGGCTCTGAGATTCAAAAAAGAATCCGCAGGGGATGTGTCGTTCATCAAGCAAAGTGGTTTCACCTACATTGAACCCATTACCCAGAGTCATTGAAATTTTTGAAAAAATAGGGAAATTTAATAGTTGTCTTCAAATGCCTTCCTTAGCCGTCAATATCATCACTAATACGGATGGATAAGGACGCACATTATATTCACATTCGAGATACGAGGCCATGTCGATTGGCTCTTTACTTCCTCTATCCACGGAAACACCAAAATTTCTACAAACTTAATTTATGAGAGGATGACGCAGAGCAGTCATACATCCCATACAGCAACGTGCTATCGTAGCCGATTTAGAAACTTTTTGGCAGAAAAAATAACCTCATCCGATTGTTTTAGCAAGTTTCTAATCAACTATTAAACAACCGATAAAGTGCATATTAATTGGCTTTGCAATAAATTTTTGTTTACTAAGATCAGAGGAAACATTGTATTATGTGAAACAAAATTGAGTTTATAATATATAATAAAATTTGTATTTAAAACAGTACAATGAATTTCATTTCATTCTTATTGAAAAAATTCCTATCAGAATTGAAATACATTTCAAAACAAATATTGGAATAAAATAATTATTTTATGCAGAACAACGTTTGCTGGGTCAGCTAGTCATATATGTATATAAAAAGATTTTTAGTACCTTTTAATGTGGACATGTTTATAGTATATAATGTCAAAGATTGCCTGACTTGAGCTTAATCGGTTCGGTCGTTAAAGGAGCAATTGTTTCTCCGCATGGCTCAGCCCGATCACGCAATTTCGATGCTCCGCTAAGGGTAGGTGCTAGATGTCTGGCAGGCGCCTTTGTCATCTTTCTTTTTCCAATCGAACAGCAACAGAAAAAAGGAACTTCGAAACAATCATTTTTCATTGACTTTCACACCAATTGCTATCATCGAAGTTACCGATTCGTGGTGACAAAAAAAACGTTCGATTCGTGAAAAAAGATGCAACCGCAGAGAAAACACAATAAGTAATAAATAAATGTCAGAGCTGTTATCTGAAATCTAAATCATTGTGCTATATTATTCTAATCATTCCTCATACAAAATTCCTATTCAAAACACTATAGCGGTTTTTCCCGAATTTCCCAATTGTCCTGGTAAGTTTTTCAATTCTTTCTTTCAGTAAAAACCGTATTCGAACTATAACAAACATTTATCAGAAAAAAAAGAGCTAAATCGTTTCAGCGCCTCTGAAGCGATGCGGTTACCAACGGACAGCATTTCATTAATATAATATAATGTTTAATGCATTAACGGCCCCAATCCGGCCTATAATCAAGCCTCCGCAACCATTTGTGAGTGCGAAGCTAAATTAATGACATGAATGGATGGGAGCTACAATTTAATGCCAATTCCAGGTGGCAAATTTGAAGAGCTTCTCATGACAGATTATACTCTTGGATGGAGCATTGGATAAAATGTTGGGTGTGCGTGGGATTCGAAGCTCGAACTCCTCGCTCAGTATTCCAACGCGCTGAGCCATTGTGCCAACCAAACAAATTAAGCAAATTCTGGAAATATTAGTGTTTGATTTTTAAAGCCTAATTTAAGAGTCATAGGGCGCAGGGTTGCTAGTAAATAAAGAGAAATGGTAGGTGACGGTCAGCTCCAATGTGCAAGTGTCACATCTTCTTTATCCCGTTTATGTTTTTTGGCCTCAGTTTTTATTAATTCATTTATTTCTCCTTCTTCAAATCCAAAACATAAAAATTACAATTAGAGTCTCTATCCATTATAGCTATACGTTACAGTTAAATTGTACAAAACTGTAAAGAACACATCGATTGAACTGTCCGCGAGAGGTCCGCGAGAACAATTTTTCTGATACTTCATTCATGAAACAAATCGTTTTTAAAGTGTTCGTTTCAAATTGAGTACTGTTTCAACTCTTACGTATCGCTTTACGTTTACGAAGAAGTTAAACCTATAAAAATAAGAAAATAAAAGCATATACCGATTATAAGTCCAGTATCACAGCTGCCATGCTGGTAATTAAGCAAGGTACCAGGGCGCTAAGGCGCAGAAGTAAGAGTGTTGAACTACTTATCTTAAGGTCTCTTGTTAAATTCCCGGCCAAGTAACACCTAAAAGTTTTGTCCACTGCCTCATCTATTGCGAACATCTGACAAAAAACCTAGAGTTTCAATTGTCATTAGAAAAGCTTCTCAAATTTGTCGTTCGGATTCGGCCTTAAATTATAGTTCCCTTCCACTTCGCACAAGCAAATGTTTGGAGAAGTTGTGCTTTAGTATGGGCCGTTAGTACCTCATATTTATTTATTTGTAATTAGTTATTTTATTTTTTAAAATCACGGCGCTTGGTATTAAGGCCCGGCTTTCTGCAGAGCAAATCTAGTGTCGGGAAAGCAATTGAGAGGTAAACTTTTCGCGGCATCATACAATGTTTGTCTTAGACATCTTTACTTTGCTGGCGAAGCTGCCCTTGAAATACATAACAACGCACTCATGTACTAGTTGCAAATTGTCAGTCAATAAAGAACATATTAAAGAAAATTCGGCATATGGGTTGTCTGGTCCACCGATGATATATAGACGCTGCAGCCACAGTTTAAAACTTGTAAGTTCGTCAAACACTTTGAAGGCGCCAGAAATAAATAATTCGGTGATACGACGTGTGAAGGGTGATATCTTCCAACACGCACAAATGCAAATCTAGGCTCAACAGCCTATTAAATTGATTTAAATACAGCATCAAGCGTGGCAATTAGCACATGTCACTGACCAGTCGATAAGTTAATAACATCGCTGCCTTACTAAGTACTCCATTTAATAAAATTGACCATTTTATCTGGATCTAGAGAAACCTTCTTCATAGATCAATCTTTCTTTTATCGACAAAAAGATTCGCGTGAAATGCACAAATAGAGGTCATGGCAAATGAGTAGCGATATCAAAAAATTGCAAACGCGCTAATTCGAATGACGAACCCACCCCCTATAATGCTTTCGTTTCATTTGTTAATGTTTTTGTTTGGAAACAACTTGTTGAGATTTTGCATTAAAACACTAAAGCATTGTATCCCTTGAGCCTTGAATGATCTCTGCCCTATCAAAGTAAAAGATAACATAAACACACCCCATATTCAACTTGTCAAGTTTTCTAAAGCTGTACATATTCAGCCGAATAAATAAACACGAATTAAGGGTGAATTAGCAACGACGCAATGCCATCCGGATCCAGCAGATGTGTGGCACCATCGCGGAGAAGGATAGGACGCCTGCACAAATAGCCAAACTAGATTGGGCGCAGCAGATCCTTAAGTCCTGCGACCCGTCTATAAAACGCCAGAGGTCAGTGGAAGGAACCAGCTCGGTTCCCAAGAGGCAGAGAGTGCACAACACCGGCATCTCTCCCACCATCACACCTCTCAGGTCTTTCAGCGACATCTTGAAGGACAAGATTGTGGTCGCAGTCATCGATCGCAACGACATTGACGGGTCCATCAACCAGGAGAAGTGGGATATGATTAAGAGAGCGCTTTCGCGCTCCTTCTTCACCTTCATAAGGAATCATCCCGGACCTCTTCCGCTTACGCATGAAGGCGGGTGGCATCAAGGTCACATCAAACTGGTCGCGTGTGATGACCAAAGATCGGCCGATCTCTACAAGCTTGCAATAAGCAGGCTTGGAGAGGTGTGGCCTGGCGCAAAGCTCGAGGTTGTTGCGAGGAAAGACATCCCCTGCCGACCAAGATCTCGCATCTGGATCACTGCGGATCCATCCACCCCTGAGGGCATCCTGGAAGTCCTGCAATTGAGCAACCCTTCACTTCCGATCCACAACTGGACGGTTGCCAAACTGGAAGAGCTGGAGGGCGATTACAGATGTGTCGTGGTTGTAATCAACCACGAAACCTTGGCTCCTCTGGCCAAGAACGACTACATGATTAGATTCGCATGGGACGATGTCAAAATGCGGGTCTATAAAAAGGACGAAATGGATGCGGGTAAACAACCCCCTCCTCCTCCTCCCCCCTCTGACTCCTTGATCGCAGTCTCAGATCCTGGAGCTTCAATCTCCTTCCCCTCGCTGGAGGATGATGAACCCTCTTTGCCCAAAAAATCACCATCCACTTCCGACGTCCTGTCAGATATGGAGACTGATTATCTAGACAAGGTTCTTCTGAGTGCAGACGAGCTTCTCAGCTCATCCTCGGAATTGGAAGGCCTGAACAACACCGTGGTGGAGGTATCTCTGCCTGATTGTAGCGAAAATGCTGCAGTTAGTACAGATTAACCTCCAACACTCCATTAAGGCTTCGGTCGCACTCATTCTTCGTCTAGCCAAAGGCGCGGAAGACATCGTCTTGATCCAAGAACCCTGGATTGTACACAACCAGATTCGAGGACTCAGGACTCGCGGATACTACCCACTGTATGTGACTGATAAAGGTAAACCCAGATCGTGCATACTAGTGAAAAGTAATATCAATGCTTATTTACTCCCTAATTTCAGCGATCGAGATATGACTGTGGCAAGACTGGAGACTGCAGGCAGATCATTCTGGTTGGCATCAGCTTATCTCGCCCACGATCACGTGGGGCCTCTCCCTGGTGATAACCTAGAGAGGCTGGTCGATGAAGCAAGGAGGCAGAAAGCTGAACTCATAATCGGTTGTGATGCTAACGCTCATCACACCGTATGGGGCAGCTCAAATATTAACAACAGAGGTGAGTCACTTTTTGAATATCTTTTAAGTACTAACCTCATTGTCTGTAACCTAGGTAATGAACCCACATTCATTACCAAAAACCGACAAGAAGTCCTCGATATTACTCTTGTCTCCGATACCATCAACGACATGATAACGGGGTGGAAAGTATCGGCTGATCATTCGTTCTCTGATCACCGATATCTTTTATTCAACCTTAACGTTGATCCTCCATGCCAACCTTCCTTCCGCAATCCTCGGAAAACCAACTGGCCATTATACAGAGAAACTCTATACAAACGTGTTAACTCGGAACTCTTAAGTCCCCCCTGTAACTCCAACGAGCTCGACAATAAAGTCGATGAGCTTACTCTGGCCCTTAACGAAGCAATGTCTGCATCGTGTCCCCTCGTACAACCTAGGGGGAAAAAGAAGCCTCAGTGGTGGTCCACTGAGCTGGGACCACTTAGAAAGGAGTGCAGGAGACTCTTCAATCTTGCTAAGACCTCAAAAGCTATAAACGATTGGGACTCCTACAAGGAATCCCTCAAATTATACAAAAAAGAATTAAGGAAAGCCAAAAGAACGTCATGGAGACTCTTCTGTGGAAAAATAGAAGAATCCTCTGAGGCATCTAGGCTAAGAAAAATCCTTGCTTCAAATCCTACTATGCCTAGCTGCCTTAAGAAGGCAGACGGCTCTTGGACGACATCTAGCGAAGAATCGCTCAATCTGCTACTTGATACTCGCTTTCCAGGTAGCTCCAATATTACCGGCAATTATAGCCTTAACAGGTCACATGCACAGGTAACTTACCCTCACGGTCTGATAACTAGGGACAAGCTGACTTGGGCGCTACAAAGCTTCAAACCCTTCAAGTCTGCAGGACCAGACGGCATAATACCTGCCGAACTACAAATGTCAGCGGATATCATCCTGCCTGTGCTGGAGATAATCATGATAAGCTGTCTAAATCTGGTACATATCCCCCGGGCTTGGAGAGAAGTAAAAGTGGTTTTTATACCCAAGGCTGGCAAATATTCCCATGTCAGTCCAAAGGACCTCAGACCTATTAGTCTATCTTCATTCCTCCTCAAAACGCTGGAGCGACTGATTGATATCCACCTCCGTATGCACATAAACCCGCAATTGCTGTCTACAGCTCAGCATGCGTACCGTAAGGGAAAGTCGGTGGAAACCGCTCTTCATTCCTTAGTACGCACAATCGAATACTCCCTCCATCACAAGGAGTATACCCTGGTTGCTTTCCTTGACATAGAAGGCGCCTTTAACAACGTTAACACATCTGCAATCGCAAACGCACTGGCAGAACTGAATGTGGATAGCTCGCTTGGTGAATTGATCAATCTACTGCTAAATAGTCGGATTATCAATTCAAAACTGGGCGTTACATCTGCTAGGAGGTCTGTCAGTCGAGAGACGCCGCAAGGCGGTGTTCTTTCTCCCCTTCTCTGGAACTTGGTGGTGAACAAACTACTGATAAACCTGGAAGGGGAGGGCTGCAGAGTGATTGCCTATGCGGATGATGTTGCTATTGCCGTCTCTGGGAAACACCTCAACACCATAAAGGAACTCCTGCAAAACGCTCTTAACAAGCTAACGAGATGGGCTAATCGGTGCGGACTGGGCGTTAACCCCACAAAACCGAGCTTGTCCTCTTTTCCAGGAAATATAAAATCCCATATATTGCCCCTCCCTCTATTAGCGGTACAAGCTTAACTTTCTCTGACGAAGCAAAATTTTTGGGTCTAATCTTCGATAGGAAGTTAAGCTGGAAACCCAATATACAAGAAAGAGTCAAGAAAGCTACAGTAGCACTTTTCTCTTGCAAAAAAGCCATTGGCAACAAGTGGGGTATACAACCCCGCATTACGCACTGGCTATATACATCGGTGGTAAGACCAATTCTTACTTACGGGGTGGTTGTCTGGTGGACTGCTCTAGAAAAAGCTATAAACCGCGACAAGCTGGGCAAAGTCCAGCGTTCAGCGTGTCTGTGCATTAGCGGAGCACTCCGTACTACCCCCTCCGCTGCTCTGAACATTCTGCTACACCTGATACCCCTTGATATATTTAGCATGCAAACAGTGGCATGTTCCGCTGTCCGCTTAAAAGCTACCTCGCAGTGGACCAATAACAATATTGGCCACTCCATTATTCTAGACTACTTTAAGTCTCTACCCAGAAACATAGACTACACCATACCCCGTTTGCAGTTCGGTAAAAACTTCCAAATCACCATTCCTTCCAGATCATTCTGGGATGATGATGCATTTGCGAATGATAAATCGATCCACTTTTACACCGATGGATCAAAAACTAGCGATGGGGTAGGTGGTGGAGTCTTCTCAGAAAAGCTAAATCTTAGCCTCTCTTTCCGTCTTCCTGATTACTGTAGCGTGTTCCAGGCGGAAATTTTGGCGATAAAAGAAGCCCTGACGTGGCTGAAGAGGAATGTGATATCCTCAAAGGATATCCGTATCTTCTCGGATAGTCAGGCCGCGATTAAGTCCCTGGACTCAGTCTCTTCAAATTCCATCATAGCCCAAGTCTGCCGATCATCTCTTTCGGAGATGGCAGAGCAGTTCAATATTCACCTCTGTTGGGTGCCGGGGCATAGGGACATTCCAGGTAACTGCAGGGCTGATGATCTCGCCAAAAAAGGAACCATATTACCTCCTTTACCTGATAAAGGTTCCCTAGGTATACCAATCGCTACTTGTAAACTCTTGTTTAAGCTATCCGCAATCGAGAGAACAAACCTTAGGTGGACGAGTAGCAATACATGTCTAGCGACTAAGCGGATCTGGCCAAAGCTGGATCTGCGACGCTCTAAGTGTCTAATCTCATTAAACCGACTGCATATTAGCTTCACTATAGGTGTTATCACAGGTCACTGCTTAATAGGCAGGCACGCATCTAGACTCGGTGTGTGCTCAAATGACTTCTGCAGAAGCTGTATGGACGAGGAGGAGGAGGAGACTGTACTTCACCTTCTCTGCACGTGTCCTGCGCTCTCCCATAGAAGACATCTCCATCTAGGGGACTTCTTGTTCAATGACACAAGCGACTTAGCCAGCACTGGCGCTAGAAGTCTTTCGCGCTTCATAAGAAGCTCCTATTGGTTCAACGAGCAGTGAGGGTAATCCCCAGATCTGTGTGGTACCACAATGGACCTATCATTGGTCTAAGTGTGTTGGCCTTGGCTGACAGCCACGTCTACCTAACCTAACCTAACCTAAGGGTGAATTATCTTTAATCAATGAATTAAATGAGAAATCTTAATTACAAACTTTTTTTGAAGTTAATTGTCGTTGATAAACATGCAATCAACTAATTCACTGAAGTTGGTGGTTAAAATATAGCTGACAGCATTTTTGACAACTTACAACGAATCTTTGAAACAATTTATTAATTAACGATTCTCAATTTTCATGTCATTTATTACTTTACGACATTAAGCTAATGCATGGACATGATTTTTAATTAATGAGGCGTGAATTCACTTTCAATCCATATTTTAGTTAATTCGTGAATTAGAGGAAAATTAATTTTTTTTTGTCAAACGGCTTTTAACACGTTTTCATTAAACGCGTTGAATTTCCCGCAAACTACTGTTTCTATCTGGTTTTTTACCGTTTTTCTTTTCTGGACTAATTATATATCTTACACAACTAACTAAGATAAAGCCCAAACGTACTGTGCAAACGTCTCAAGCCGTTTTGAAACACATCCAGCAGATCGACAATAGGACAGATCTTCACACTGAGGCAGAACCTGGAAAAGACCAATGAATTTCAAGTCGAAACCAACCATCTTCTCATTTATTTTTTGCTCTTGAGAAATTTGTTGCTCTTGAAGACGAGGACAAGATCAAGTGCAAACTTTCAACAAACACATTCCTTGTATCTATCCATCGATCGTAGGACAAAAAGACACCGCTGGTAGCAGCGGATTTAAGGTAGTAGGGAGTTAACCTCGGAATAAACATCAACCCAATGAATGACATTTGAGTTGAGATCAGATTCGGCAAAGCAAATGGGCTCAAAACTAACCAAGAAAACGAAGTGTAAGCCCATCAAAATACGGACACTGTTGGGTGTCAGGAAAGGACGGCTACTCCTAATAATACTCCTTCAGATATTTATTCTTTTGTGTGAGGAGGACGAATGGTGGAGAAGACACAACCGCGAACTCTATGACCTATTCCATGATCCAGGGCTACCACTTAACTGCAAATGTGATGGATCTACTGAATTTTGTGCAAAATATAGTTCTACTGCCTATAAATCAAATCTACGGCACTTTTTTCAGAAAGCTCTCGAGCCAAAATTATAAAATCATTCGCACCAAAAACCGCTGTAAAAATACATTTCTTCCGCGAACGCAACCTTCTTTCTATAATCGCACCTGACGCAAATGAATCCACAAAAATACTTCATTGTTTATTTTCAAATCAACTTAAAGATACTTTGTTTTTGTTGTTTCAATAAGTATTAAATAAGTCTTACAAAAAAATGGTAAAAACAAATTATTTATCAGGCTTAGAAAGGAAAAGTATATGATATAAATTCTTCTATTAAATAATGATAATGATAAAAACTTGTTGAGCGAACAACAAGCAAAAATTCGAAAGACATTCGTTTTAGTTTCTGAAAAAAGCTTCTCTAACCACTTGCTTGTGCGAAGTGGAATGTGGAAGGGACTGATAATTTTAAGCGGAATCCGAACGGCACATTTGAGAAGCTTCTCATAAAAATTGTTGCTCTTGAATGTTCGTCAGACGTTGTCAAGAGATGGGGGGTGGCAAAAAACCTTTAATGCCAGAGATAATATTGCGAATGGGAGTAAAGAAAATTAAGTTTTAAATCCACTAAAGCCAAGAAAGTACTAACGAAAATATAAGCCGGTCTTGTAGAATAAATTTTTTGGCTGAAGTTTGTAGACGGCAGTAGTTTTTGCAAAATATTTTACAAGTCTTAACAACAATATCCAAATGTTCAGAGCAGAAATAACTTGTGCTATGTATTTTGTAAAACAAACAATTTGCAGTTTTATATGATGGAAACAATTTCTACCTTTTTGGAAGTCTGTATGGCCTAACTACGTGAGCATAGCCAAGCGAACCATCTGATCGTGGTTGGGATGATGAGATCTTGGGCTCAGCACTATCAGAGAGTTCAGATTTCATAAATACAGGGTGCGCCAAAAGTGACTTCCTAATTTGAAAAAATCATAACTATTTTTTTTTATTTTTTTTTTTCTCTTTTTTAAGGTACTTATAAAATAAACTTGAGAGACTTACTAAAATGAACTACAGCGCTTTAGAGAGGACCAAACTAATTGAATTTTGTTTTGAAAATAATCAATCGAGCTTATCGGCGTCATTTTAATGTACGAAATATAACCTCTGCGCACATGATTACGGCACGGGTGGCATGATTTCGTCAACAAGGAACTGTAGTTGATTTCCCTTGAGCTGGAAGACCTTGCAGTGCCCGAATCGAAGCGAATGTGGAACACATTCTTGCAAGTGTTGTGGAGAGTCCAGAAACATCGACACGAAGGGGCTTTGGTCAACTCGGTGTGTCCCGTAGTTCATTGTGAAGAGTTCTAGGAGCCGAGTTGCAGCAGTTTCCATACAAAATCCAATTTGGGCAAGATTTAAAGCCAGGAGATCCACAAAATCGTGTTGTTTCCGCAGTTCGTTTACAAGAAATGGCAAGGCAGCCAAATGATTTTATTCATCATCTCATAAAGAGTGATGAAGCTCATTTCCACTTATATGGATTCAATAATAAATAAAGTTGCCGTATACAGATGGGGTAATGAACATTCGTGCTGAAATACAGGCGCTGAGCCTATATGTCCTACGAAGTGTTATGAAAAACGCTCTAGAAAGGGCCCGTCTCTGTGATCATGAATCTAGTACTCATTTGAGTTTGACATTATATTACATACTTAGCAGAAAAAAATCTCCATTAATCATACTTCGTGATTCTAAAATAAATTATTAATAAAAAATTAAATCTATAAAAGTTGTTATCACTTTAAATTAGGAAGTCACTTTTGACCCACCCTGTACAATAATGAATATGATTAACTCCGCCGGGATTCTTGAGTTTTTCTCCTCCTATTTGGCCGAAAACGCGACGTCTTTGAAAACTTTGGTTACACTGATTTCCCACCAGAGCTAGTTTCGTATTCAGTTATTTTGTTAAAGATGGGCGCATGGCAAGACTGGTAAAAGCAGTCATCCACCATCAACTTGAGGAGTGTAAAGTTACCAACTCGAAGAAGACGGACGATCTTGGCACAGGTGCTGATATTTCAAAAAAATATTGACCTGTACTGTCGCTTCTTAATCAAATTCACCATTGACCGTTGAGAGAAAACAGCGAATGTAAGACTTAAACCAAGCAGCCTCTTAGCAGCTGGATTCTGATTTTCGTTACCTAAGTTTTGAATAAGTAAGCGAACTGTTGCCTTCCCTGATGTTTTTCCCTTTGATGAAGATTTTTATTAAAGTGTAGGTATTAACTTTTTGCAAGACGTTGTCTTCTTAAAGCTTTTAGCTAAAAAAAAAACAGTTTCTGTTTAAAAATAAAAATCTACTTTACTGCATTTTTAAAAGGATTATTATGAGCAGTAGCATATTTTTTTTAGGGGTAGCAGCACTGCCAAGATCTAGATGTAGTGCGTAAAGCTAAACAAAAAGCAACCACTTGCTTGCTAATACAAATTCATATACATCTCTTTCTTTGGCAAACGTGAGATGAAGTAGGGTTAGTTGACGTTATATATCGTCCAAAGCTGCCTTGTGTTAACTTGTTTAGAGCTGTTTATATCATAGTCAACACTAATACAGAGTTGCATTGGAATAAAACAACAACAACAAAACTTACGTTGGAATGCCTTAAGGCAAATAAATCAGTTAACAAAAGTGATCAAAAATCATACGACTGACAATGACACCTGCTCTAGATCCATTAATTGAATCGCACACTTACTGCTTATCCTCATCACATTCCATATAATTCCGCTGAGTTGCACCCATTCATGTCAAATCACCCATTCGCAGCAAAGTCTCAGCCGTCTTTATATTCCACTTCGCTACTTTGCATTCCATCCGAGGCATTGTTTCTTTCTATAACGCCATTGCCCCTGTTGTGCAGATGTCAAAGTAAAACACTTTTTCCAAGCCAAAGAAGATCCAAAGTTATCCACCGTGGCCGCCGCACCTTACCGGCATGTTGCATACAAACAATACAAATGTTGTTCAAAACAATACACCGTGGACAAGTGTACCCGTGCACTTTGGATTCATCGATGACGATAGTCATTTGAAAGACTGGACTTATAAACATAAGCTGTGGTGGCTTGGCTTAAACTGGACAGATATCATATTCTCTCGGACCTGTGTTATGGCACTCGTTTTATTTCAGTGATCTCTTGTGGTAAAATAGTGAGGTGTTGCAGCAAGGTCAACGAGTGTTGTGAGATCAGTGTAATTATGAGTACTAGGTTGGAATTCTTGAAACACGCGTATTTGACTATAAATCGTGCTCGAGAATTGGTTTGACGTATGTATAAGCAACTTGGCGTATACATACGACACACCAATTCTCGGTCGACAAAATGCCAAAGATGTGATACTCAAATGGTGGGTTAGAAAGTACGATAGTTCTTCACCTTGCGGGCAGGAAAGTGAGTTAATTTGATCAGCGAAAACTTGAAGTACATTTATGTGCCTTGAACTAAGTAGGAAGGTATGGCTTATTGATTGACTGTCATGTCTGAAAAGCAGAATAGACAAATACTATTTCTTTTGTTATGCTGCCATGTTTTAGTAAACAATCAATGTATATCATGTGAAAAGTTTAAAAATGATAAATGTATTTGTGTTATGAAATGTGGTCATGAATTGAAGCCAGTTGATGTGGTAAAGTGATCATTTGTTTCGTTTAATGATTTAGGTGCTAAGTAACGAGTAGTTGTAGCCAACAGATATCAAAAGCAGGAAGCACGCAACAAAGGTTACACATAAACTTGTTTATCGATCGACATACTATATGAATAAATGAAAATGAGCGTTGTGCCACTGAGTGGTTTTATGTTAGCCTCCTTCGAAAAGACACGCATTGATAGAATGGAATTACTATAAAAATAAGTTGCAAAAATCGAATAATCGAGGTCCAGTCAAAACCTTTAGAACTAGAAATTTGAAATTAAGGGTTGGAAACTCGACTTCACTTCCTTCAAATTGTCATTCCGGTCACAAAACGTATTCAACACCAAAAAAGGCAAAGTAGTTTTTAGACAATACTCTTCCAAGTATTTTAAACTTTCATTCAGCTTTCTACTCCATCTAGAAGCTACAGTAAGGGCCAGATTCAAGACTAGCTGATAAAGTCTCGGATAGCCTATCCGGAACTTATCTGTCAGATAATCATGAACTTTTGGTTTCAAAGGTTTCGGATAGTTATATCCGACAGATATAATCTCGGATAGCCTATCGGCCGGTGCAAGTGGCTGCTAAATCCTTTATCCGAAAGATAAACAAAATATTTATTTGAAGTGACTGGAAAAAAATTAGTTTCAGAGCATTCTTTCGTTGACGACCGTAGACAGTAATCACAAGTGCCCTAACATGGATTTGTTTGAGTTTTTATAAGACGAATTTGAATTTGAATACAAATACAAATACAAATAATTTTGAAACACTCAACGATGAAGATTTCAGAATTCGATTTCAGAAAACGGCTGTAAGAAATATCCTTACATTAGTAGAATGTGATATAAATAATATAAAAAAAATCAGTTTCCTTCAACCAATAAAAGAATCATTTGCTTCACCTTTTCTACATGTGCTCGTACCGATACCAGTTTTGTAACTCTCAGCTCGAATTGCAACACTTTTCTTCCTAGTACTCGTCTTGATTGCCTCATATTTCAACTTGAGATGTTTGTAATCGCGAAATACCGAACCTGGTTTGCTGTTAAACGCCTTCTCTATATCCATCCAGGCTTTTTAGTTTAGTTTTAGTTTAGCGTCACTTTTTTTTTTTCTTCCGTAAGGCACACTAGAAGGTCCGTTCCTTCTTGAGAGAAATTGGTATTTCGCTCACGTTTGTTTGAATTTTCGCAATTTTTGCTAGCTTTATCCATTTTAAACGCAAGAACACAATTTACCTACTTAAAAACGGGTTTAATCTTAAGCTTCTAGAAAACACGAAACAAACAAAGCAAAACAAATGACATGTGTTTTCAAACAAGCTTAGTGTCTGATAAATTTTTCCACCAGTTAGTTTAACAGAGACTTTGACGATGAAACAGAAAAAAAATATCAGCAAATTTTATCTGGTGGATAGGGTTATGTGTCGGCTAACTATCTGAAACTCTATCCGAAACCTTTGAAACTGGCCCTAAATCTAAAATAGAAATTATTTTATCAAACGCAAAACTATTCAAAAATGATTGTTCCCGATCGAAGCTCTCATTTAAAAAACACATGTGGACCTTCGAATTCTAAAATATGTTGACAATCATGATTTCCATTTTCGGACCAATTACAATAACATACCCACTACTGGGAATTTCCAAACGTTCCCGAGATATAGGCATACAAACCCCAAATACAATGTTATGTGTATCAGAAACTTAGCTTAACTCAAATCTTACGAGTGCTTATTTTGCTTTCAGTGGGTATAACCTATTTAGATCTGATCGGCATAATCGGATTGGTTGAGGCGTTGTGATATACACAAAAAAAATTTGAAAGCTAAACCTGTAAGGTGTTCCTTGTCTGCCGACAAATTTGAATACCTATTCTTGGAAATATTAGCCGGTAATAATAAATGCATTATTGGATCAATTTATATCCCTAAAGATATTTCCTCACTTGCTCCGTAATGTATTCTTTGTGGTCACATAAATATAAATCTGCTCAATAACCCACTACATGCCTAATAAGATCCCTTCGTTGATAGATGTGATCCTTACAAGTGATGCTAATATGCTAAGACATTACTTCCAACTGTCCTTTCCTGTTTTTTTCCCATCATGACTTATGTTTGCTACTCTTGGCATACCAACTGACGTTTCCATTAATGAAGAAATTAAATAAAATTATGATCATAAGCAATGTATTTTTCTGAACTGGGACTATGTTTTTCGTACACCAGATGTAAATTCCCAAGTTGAGATCCTAAATGAACTTATAACGTATCTTTTTTCAATGCATGTACCCATTAAGTCGTTTATTTCAAAGCAAGGTCCTAATCCTTGGCTTTCCGTGGAAATTAAAGCTGCGATGAGTGCAAGAGAAACACACTTTCGCCGGTGGAGACGATTTCAAGTACCACAAATGACCGAATTTAAGAGTCCTTGTATTAAAATAATAAATTCAATTCAAACCGTTCTTCGTCTTTTCTTTGGAAGTAAATAAAAAAAGTCGCAATGTGCAATAATACTAACATGCAATCTAATAATGTTATCAATACTGAAGAACTGAAAAGGACTTTTACTAAATTGCCTCTGTTTTCTGATGTCCCTTTGTCCCTATCCGAAAATGTCATTGTAAATACCACTGACATTGCTTTTCTGTTTGATGTAGTTGATTCGTTTACCGCTGAAATGAGGATTTTGTCCATAAAATCTGACAGCATAGGCGTGGACAACATCACACCGAAATTCTTTAAAATTATTTTACTTTATATCCTTAAATATGTAACGTATATTTTCAAAACCATCCTTATGACTTCCACCTACCCACAGCTTTGGAAACAAGCTAAGATAATTCCAATCCCCAAATATAGGAACGGAACAGAACATCGACCCATTTGCATCCTACCTTTTCTATCTAAAGCGTTTGAATCAATTATTAGTGCTCAAATTAAACATTAACTGGAATATAAAAACTTGTTAATGCATATGCAGTCTTGTTTCCGTTCTGGTCACATCTGCGTAACAGCTTTGTTTAAATTCACAGATGACATACGGGAAGCTATGGACCAGGATGAAGTAACTCTGGTAACGTTAGTTGATTTTTCGAAAGCATTCGGTGCGTCCTGATATACTTTGCAATAAACTTCTGTCTAACTTTAATTTGTCCCACCTTTCTGGAATGTTAATACTGTCTTAGTTAACTAAACGAGTTCAATCCGTCTTCCACAATCAGTCCTTATCGTCTGACTTGCATGTTCATTGTGGTGTGCCGCAAGGCGCAATAATCGGTCCTTTGTTATTCTCTATGTTCATTAATGACCTACCACTTGTGATTAAAAATTGTCGTTTTCATATGTATGCTGACGATGTACAAATTTATATTCATTTTCCAATTGGTTCTTATGGTAACAGGCTTCTGATAACAGACTTCTCCTAAATCTATCTAAAACGAAATCTATCCAAATTTGTAAGCATTACGTCGCCTACCTCCAATTTTATCAATTGATATGCAGGCAGAAATGGTGTCTAAGATTAAAAACCTTGGCATTATATTCAACAATAACCTCACTTGAAGTGACCACATTAACTCTGTGATATCCAAAATGTATGGTGCTCTACGGGGTCTATCAGTTTGGTCTATCAAATTGGTGAAAGCTTTGATCGTACCTCTAATCATGTATAGCTATGAGTTGTTTGCTATCACAGTTTGCACTCCAGGCGTAGACTAAACTTGGCTTTCGATTCAATCGCACGATTTGTATTCAATCTAGATACGATCATGTATCGATCAACTCTCGACAAATAATGGGATGCAGTCTTGAGCAATTTTTAGATTTTAGAGCTTACGCAATGATATTTAAAATTTTAAACGAAAAACTACTGGCTTATCTGTACAGTAAAATCGTTTTCTCTCAGTCTCTTCGTTCTAGTAGTATCAGGCTTAATGTTTACACTTGCACGATATCATGTAGGCAATTTTTCATGAATGCCATTCACCTTTTTAATCAACTTCCCCTTAATATAAGAACCATGATCAAGCACAGGAGTTTTTTGTCTTTAGTCTTTTCTTATCTTCTTCCTTGATGTTTTTTCCGTTTAATGTAAATTAGTTTTTCTTTTTAATTAGACTGTCCATTTTATTTCCATAATAATAAAATTTTATTTTTAGTTTTACTTAAAATGTTCTCATATTTGTTTTTATTTTTTTCTATAAACGTAAAATATGTCGCCATTTATATCTACATGTTAACTGTGCATTAAAGAATGATGTTCTTATTGCACAGCATAAGTTATTAAGATAAATAAATACAAATACAAATTTTCAATGTGAAAAATTTGATAACTGTTGTAAATTGTTTTGCAATTTGCAGTTAATTTGTTTGACAACCGGAATCGTCAATATGGTGACCGTCGTTTGCAATGAGTTTAATGCTTAAGGTACGATTACACGGTCATTTTTTCGAGTCATTTAAATGAAGCTCTGACGTCAGGAAAAAATGTCGCATTAGAGAGACATTTAAGCGAAATAATGGCGATCACACGGTAATGACTAGTATCGTCATTTTTGTCCCAAAATCAAATGGCACACACTGCGAGCCATTTAAAATTTTCAGTTGGGATGTCAGTGAAGATAACCTTGATTACGAGCAAACGCGACGAAAGCGGAGCATTTGCCAAAAGAAGTGGTTGAGCCGACGCGAGAAGAGTGAATTTTGTGCTGGATTACTGCTCGAATTGCGCGAAGAAGAACCTGATCTATATCGCAATGTCCAGAACACATGCGAGAGAGCGTTTCAGCGGGAGCACGACTGGTAATCAAGCTGCGCTACCTCTCCACTGGTGAGAGTTTTCGATCGCTGCGATTCCTTTTCCGCGTATCGCAGCCAACGATAACGTGCATCATTCCGGAAGTTCTCGACGCTATTTACAAGGTTCTTGTCGGTGAGTTTATTAAGGTGATGGCAGAGCAGTTCAATATTCATCTCTTTTGGGTGCCGGGGCATAAAGACATCCCAGGGAATTGTAGGTCTACCTGATAAAGGTGTTCTAGGTACATATACCTACCGCTACTTGTAAACTTATGTTTAAACTATCCGCGGTCGAGAGTACAAACCTTAGGTGAACAGATAGTAATACATGTCTGCGACTGCACATTATCTCTGCTATATGTGTTATTACAGGACACTATCTAATATGCAAGCACGCATCAAGGCTTGGCGTCTATTCAAATGACTTCTGTAGAAGCTGCAGGGACGTGGATGAGGAGGAGACTACACTTTGTCTCCTCTGTACATGTCTCTATCTAGTGCTAACAGCCACCTAACCTTACCAAACCTATCCCTATTTACTCCTGTTTTCTGCGTTTTGCCTAATTTGCTAATTTCTTTATTCAAACTCACACAGAATAGTCCATATTGTCGGCAATTGACGGCAACGGTTCGTATTCCATTTCACTCATAGTAATTTGTACCGAAATAGCAGCCAGACACATACAACAAACACCAAATGAAAGCACAGATATCATATTAAATGCTGTGTCATTTATCATTTGCGTAGAAAAATGACACGGAATGAATTTCGGAACGACAATAAAATGACGGCTTTGTGACGAGATTTTTACGTCAGAGCGTCATTTAAATGACTCGAAAAAATGACCGTGTAATCGGGCCTTTAGATGCGACCATCATATTGACAACGACAATTGCCACAATTGTCAATATGATAACCGCGATAGTCACCTTGAATAAAGTGATTGTTAACGTTCAAAACGCGATTATCATATTGAAAAAAAAAAAAGTACAATGGACCGTTACACCGAGTCTGAGTGCTCGGGGATTTGGATTTCCTTTTTAAAAAAAAAAAAAAAAAAAAAAATCATATTGAAAACTAATTTAAAGAACGAATTTTCAATCTGCTTTCAAAAAATGTGATATTATCGTCTTGACAACCACAATATTAAAATTGACTACTGGAGTTGTTGAATTGACAACTTCTTTCTTCCTATTGAATACCGAATATTGAAAATTTTTAATATTCATATTGAATATCCGGTTTCCGAATTAGCAAGTTGGCGATAGTTTACATCATATTGACAATTTTTTTCATCCATTAGTAAATTTTCAGTTAACAGTTCTGGAAGACAGCAGACATTATAGTTATACCTGAACAAAGTAAGCCCCTATCAGAAGTCGCCTTATGCAGGCCAATCTCATTTTGCCTGTATTATCAAAACTTTTCGAAAAACTGCTCCTCAGAAGACTAGATAGAATCATAAAGCGAAGAAGGCTTATTCCCACCCATCAATTTGGGTTTAGAAATAAACATTCGACAATATACCAAGTGCACCGTATAACTAATGTTATAGAAAAAGCACTAGAAGTAAAACAAGTTTGTTCTTCATTATTCTTAGACATTGCACAGGCTGTTGATAAAATTTGGAATAAGCGTTTAGAGTATAAACTTAATAGAGATCTACCAAGAGAGTACTATGAGATACTTAAATCTTATATAGCAAATAGATTCTTTAGAGTTCGCTATGGCACGCTATTACACTATTACAAGCAGGCGTTCCACATGGAAGAGTTCCAGGACCCACCCTATATTTATTATATACTAGTGATATACCACACGCGATAGTCACATCCGTAGACGACACTGCCCTTCTATCAACTGATAGATGCGTGACTCCATGAGACCAATCCACTTCCGCACTTCTACAGTGGCCTTCAAGACCTTGACGTTCACAAATCCGCTGGTCCAGATGGTATTTCAACTATCGTTCTGAAGACGTGTTCTTCCTCGCAGGCAAAACCATTGCGTAAGTTTTTCTATCTACCCTTTTCTTCAGGGCTCTTTCCGAGAAGATGGAAAACAGTATTTGTCCAGCCTGTCCCAAAAAAAGGCGAATCTTCATCTCCCTCCTCCTACCGACCAATTGGAATAACTTCCCTTCTTTCCAAGGTCATGGAAACGCTGATAAACCGTCAGCTCATGAAATATCTTGAATCCGGAAAACTTCTTTATGACCGGCAGTACGGTTTTCGCAGCAACAGGTCCACTGGTGATTTGATGACTTATCTAACCGAAAAGTGGAACCGATCTCTTCACCAAGGTGGTGAAAGTAAAATCGTTGCGCTTGATATTTCAAAGCGATTTGGCAGAGTTTGGCACCAAGCTCTCTTGTCGAAAATTGCTTGCATTTGGAATCGATGATACCTTTCTTTAATGGATTAGAAATTACCTTTCGGACCGTTCAATTCAAGTTGTTTTAGACGGTTTCAAGTCTGCAACTCACCAAATAAATGTTGGTGTTCCCCAAGGCTCTGTTTTGTCTCCGACTCTCTTTGTCATTGATGTCATAAATGATCTCCTGTCTATTACCTCTAATCCAATCCACTCCTTTGCCGATAAAAGTACCCTCAGCTTCTCATATTCGTTTCTTGGTTCACAGCCCTCATCGTTGGGTGTGGAACTGGAACGCCAACCTATGTTAAGCTCATTGAACTCCAAACTCGACAGCATAACTCAGTGGGGTGTAACTAATAGAGTGGAATTTAATGCTTCCAAAACGCAATGCTGTCTTCTGTCATTAAAGCAAAACACTAATACCATGCCGTTGTCCATGAATGGCACTTGCATCGTTGAAACCGAACGGCTTTCCATTCTAGGTATGTGTGTTAATGACAACTTACGTTGGAATGACCACATATTCGATGTCGCCAAGAACGCTGCGAAATGCCTAGGCTTCCTTAAGCGCTGCAAGAAATATTTCACCCCTTCTGATCTGGCTACAATTTATGAGGCGTTTATTCATTATTATACAACGCTCATATCTGGTCCGGTGCACCAATAACTTATTTGGAGCTACTTGACAGGATCCAAAAACGCGCGATAAAACTCATTGACGACCGAGACATCGCGAGATCGATTGACTCTCTTAGTCATCGTCGTAATGTCTCCTACCTTTCGTTGTTTTATCGTTATTTCCACCATAAGTGCTCCAACGAAATAGCCAGTTGCATTCCTCCCTTTGAACATTTTAACCACAATATCCGCCATGCAAGGAATACTCATCAGTTCACCCTCAAGCCTGTGTTCGGACGTACAGTGAAGTTCAAAGAATCTTTCCTCAGCTGCACAACACAAATGTGGAATACTCTTCCACGCATTGTTTTTCCTTCACATTATAACCCACAAACATTCAAAACCAACGTGCATCGGCATCTCTCCTTTTCTTCTAACCCTAATTTCCCTAACGCCCGCGCTGTGTAGCTAATACATTATAAGGGTGCTTATTATAAAAAAAAAAAAAAAAAAAAAAAAAACCATGGTGAATTAAACTTAAAGAGTCAAAGTCCACCCATATAAACTTTACAAACAAAAATCGAATGTTCCTGTGGTTATTAATAATCAAGTAGTTCCTTATTCTTATACAGGTAGGTATCTGGGTATGAATCTGGATGCTAAACTGAAATAGAAGAACATATGAACAAGAAAGTAGAAGAGCTAAACATCAGATATAGACAACTTTGTTGGTTGTTAGGACATAATTCGGAAATGTCCACTGATAATAAAATCGTATTGTATAATCCATACTAATATTATAAATGCGAAAGTAACTCTGTCTGTCTGTCTGTCTGTCTCGCTTTAACGCCAAAACTACTGAACCGATTTAAATGAAATTTGGTACACAGATAGTCTAGAGCCTGAGAATGGACATAGGCTACTTTTCATCCCAGGAAAATGCTTCATTCGCTGTCCAGAAGCGGAGATCTAAGCTGATATCTAAGAAAAGTTGTAACTCTCGAATGATTTCTAGCTCCTGGCTTTGGAATGACTAATCCAAATGAAATAGGATTTTTTTAATATAAAGGTGAATTATGTACAAAGTTTTTAAGATATAAATCATCTTTGTAGGTTATACTGAAGTTGAACAATAAGCATTAAACTATAAATTTTATACAGTTCAAAAAAGTAAAATGTTCCATTGAAGCTAGATCGTTGGATTTTCGCAACGTTCAGTGGGGGAAAATGTGTGTGTATGTGCGGCACAAATCTGTTTCTCTACCTGTACCTTTTGTGCAATGTGCTTTTTCTTTCCTTTTTGTATGCACCTTTTGCAGTTTGTTTTGTTTTTTTATGGCGTATGGAGATGGGATTGAGAAAGATAGGGTATGAAACGTAAATGAGATTGAGAGGGAGTCACACTCAGAGTATACCTATCCATATAATGAGTAGGGACACTCATCAGCAAGTATTTTGTTTTAAATTTGATAAGTGGCAGACTGGCGAAGCAAGACGAGCACGGGACAGCTAGTCAAATACTAAAACCTGTTTGGACATAATGGTGCCCAAATATGGGGTTGTACAAAGAAAACGAATGTACAAACAATACAAGTATTTCAAAACAAAATCCTTCGAGGAATAGTAAATGCGCCGTGGTATATTAGAAATAACGACTTGCATCGTGATTTGCAGATTGATCTTGTAACTGCGGATGCATATTAATCCTGAAATAGAAGACGTCTTAAATATGCTATAAGAAGAACTAAACCTCACACTTTTCGGTCCCGTCTGCATAGACGGCGAATGGAGGAGGAGATACAACGACGGGCTGTACAACAGCAACACCGCAGTAGTGGAAGACCCTGACTCCGGTGGCTCACGCAAGTGGAAGGGGACCTTAACCAACTTAGCATGGAGACAGCTGACCAAAGATCGTGCTGGCTGGAGACGCTTGTTGGTTGAGGCCCAGTCCACCCCGGGCTATAGCGCAACCCTAAGTAAGTAAGTAAGTAAACCTCACGAACTCATATTTTGAAACTGTATGAGAACCCGTATTTAAATTAGAATACCTTCTCAAACGCAACTGAACGTTGAAACTAAAATCATTTGTCGATCTTTTTAGATTGGTCATGATTAGGGGTGTTTTTAGTGCGGTTAGAGTCCAACACTACTCTGGGTTTCTAACCCCATTGTGTCTTTCCAGATTTTCACCTTCACTAACAAAAAAAAAAGTTAACAACCCCCAATTGTCAATCTGACAACCAGTATTTTTTCCAGTGTAGGCTGCGCAATAATGCGTCGTTTTCGATGATGTTTAAGGCTTCACCATTATCAAGACACGCACTCAAAGTGTACTGCTTATGTTCTAAGGAATTCCAACACCGATATAACATTATGAAGTGCCGTGCCAACATATCTGCTTCTCATGTATGCGTGCTGCCGCTCCAATGTTTCATGGCGAACATTGGTTAAAGACAGACTTATTGGTCTATTATCCTTTGCTGAAGTGTGGTTGGCCTTACTTGTTTTTGGGGTAAATATCACCCGCACCTCTCTTAATGCTTAGGGAACGTTGCATAGCCATCACGTGTTAATGTATCTCAGTAATGGAATAATAGCATCATCTGGCTTTTGAAACATTTCTTTCTATTCCTGGTGATTTGAAAGGCATTCTAAATTGTAGATTGTAGAATATAGGTGATAAAAAGAAGCCCAGATCGCCTTTAGTTTGAAGATCATCCGTTATGCCGCAGTTTGTACGGCAGCTTACTCCTTAGGTGAGCTATATCCGCCGCTTCGAGGTAGAAAGGTGGCAAAGTCATCAATTAAATCAAGGCCTTCATGGCGTTGATATAAGTATATATTCTTCTTCAGCAACAGCGAAGCTCTGGTCAAGATTAAAGGTATCATGACACGCCCACTTCAGTGCATTCATACTGGTCTGCCGATGGGGCATCAATAAATATTTGAACACGTGCTTTTAGCACGTGCATGCTCCCATTATTATGGTTTACTGTTTGATTTTCCTTTTTCGACACTAGTGATCGAAAATCGGGTCAACCCATGGATTTGCGGGACAGTTTCAAGGTACTAAATGTGTCGCTTCACATACGTGGCAAATTGCTTAGATTTTGCTTCGCCTTTAAGACAAGCGCTGTTTTCTGGGGGGCGCTGCAAATATATATCAAGTTTATAAGTAGATAATCTAATAAATTCCAATTCATTAACTATTTTTAACCTAATTGATGTAATCAAATAGTTTTATCAACGCGAATTACACATTCATGTGGCACAACATTCCAGCATATAATCGGAACATTAAACCTTCTTTGTTCAAGTAATTGGCTAAAAAAAAAATACATAGAAGGCATATCTACCCCTCGTTCTATATAAACACACACAACTTTTGATTCACCCTTAATAGCCGAAACACAAAAAGGGAGGCCATCTACCACTTGAAGCATTCAATGCTCGGTGTTCAAAGTTCTTAGACAGCTCCCCTCAGAGCGCTCCAGTGGCGCAATTGGCTAGCGCACGGTACTTATAATCAGTAACATGTGTGAGATATGCCGGGGTTGTGAGTTCGAGCCTCACCTGGAGCAGCAAGTTTTTTTTATTTTCTATTTAATTTCTCTAAAAAGTTTCTATTTTGTTTAGTACAATCGTAGTTAACGTATTTGAGTAAAGTAAACACAGTAACAGCACTTTTGGGTAATAATAATAACCTTAAGCAATTAGCAGCTAAAGTTGTCTTTAATATTTGCGGCGTAAAATTTCACCAAAAAATTTCAAACTTTCTAATGCTTTCTCTACCCTTTGGACGTTTGATTACAGTGTCTTGATGTCGCACTCGCACCATTCACCTTGTGTTGCACTTGCGAATATTATGAGAGCTTTGTACGGCCTAATTATATGAGCCGCAGCGCACATGCATACGGAGACTTGTAGCGACTTTAATTACACCGGACTCATTTTGTCTGTTAACTTTCCAGACACTCCTTCAGCTTCGGCGAGTGAGCTAGTTTTCATATTTCACCAGCGTAAATCTTACACTCGTAAAGAACTCTCAAGATATTGTGTGTATATTTAAGTATCCGTATCTGATTTCTGATGGTTTGTTATGATAGTTAGAGGAGCTGGTAAAATGAGTTCTATAAAATATTCTGGTGCTAATTTATTCGTATGCATGGCAGTGAGATGCTGTTATACAATTTGCGCCTTCGATTTTCAATTGAACGAACAATGCTGTAAAAATAATAATTGTGGGCTAGGTAAACTGCTAACTTTAATCTAGAGAAGCCTGATCGAAAAAGTGATGCAAATTGAAAGTCAGTGTTCCGCATTATTCCGCAGTGATTTTATGTTCTGGTTGAGGAGTAGTTTCTTAGGTTGGTTTTGTGTTAATTTAAAGTTTATGATTTAAAAAATGCGGTCTAAGGAAGGCAAAACAATTTTTGACTTGGAATAACTTAAGTAAGCTCGTAAGGTTACACTAGACTGTATGCCAGATGGGCAAATAATTCCAATTTTTGACGGTTCTTGCTGTCAAAATATGATCGAACAGTGCGATTGATTTGATGAGCTAATGACCACATATGACTAAGCTGACTTGCCATAAAAATCTGACCAAACTGCAAGTATTGCAATCGGACAAAGAGCATAATTGCCAGCATAATTACATAATAACCATATGCACTTTTTATTATACAGGGTGTCTCAGTTAAGCAGTAAAATCCTTTAAGGGGAGATTCCTGATATTCCACCGAACGAAAAATTATATGGCAAGGTGGACTATTCTCATTCCTTTTCAATGGGCTGTTATTACCATCACTATTATCACTACTATCACGCTATCACTTCCAAACTTTTATGCGTACAATAGGTATTTTGTACAATTTGGAAAGACAATTTAGTAGCGCATACAAGTCTTAAACACTTTGGGTACATCTGTGCAGCTACAAAAAAATTATGGCTCTTTAAACTCAAAATTATAAAAAATTCTTGTTCCATTTTTATACCCTATTCTAAGGGTATAATAATTTTGACGCATAGTTTGTAACATACCTTAATATTGACCGTAGACCCCTAAAAGTTACTATATTTATGATCAGCATCGATAGTAATGTCGATCTAGCCATGTCCGTCCGTCCGTCCGTCCGTCCGTCTGTCGGCAAAAATTAGGGCTTTAAACTGGACCTAGAGAGCTGAAATTTTAACCATATACTCTCTAGGGTCCCGAAATAATCAAGTTCACGAATTTTTGAAATCCGCCCACAGATACACGCTCACAAACTCAAAAAAACAAATTTTTCGAAAAAATCGAATTTTGAGCTAGAATTTTTTATATATGATCTATGACTCCTAAAACTGCTCGGGAGATAAAATTTTCAAAATCCGCCCACAATTAAATAAAACAATTTTATTGAAAAACCAAAATTTGAGCTAGGGAGCTGAAATTTATAATATATACTCTCTAGGGGCCCTTTAAGCTCATGTGGAAATATTTTAAAAATCCGCCCACTGACACGCCCGCAATTTAAAATCAACTTTTTTTGAATATCCAAAGTTTGAGCTAGGGAGCTGAAATTTATAATATACTAGCTGACCCGGCATACGTTGTTCTGCCTAAAATAATTTATTGCTTCCAAGATTCGTTTTGAAATGTATTTCAATTCCGGTAGACATTTTTTTTAATAAGAATGTAATGAAATTCATTACGTCATTTTAAACGCAAAATTGTATTTCCGATTTAATAAATTCAATTTTGTTTCACATAATAATACAATGTTCGTCTGATCTTGGTTAATAATAATTTATTGTAAAGCCAACATGTGGACAATATTTTTTGTTTCTGCATTTTCAACGTATACAAAAAAATCGTTGGGCTTACCAACTCTGGAGTAGGCTACATATAATTGACCATGTGCAAAGCATGCATTTTCCAAATCCAAGCCGCAGACTTGCATCGACTGGCCTTGAGATTTGTTGATTGTCATTGCATATGCCAGACGAATTGGAAATTGTAAGCGTTTAAATGCAATTAGGCAATCTGTTGGAATCATCGGGATTCTTGGCAATAAAACATGTTCTCCTTTAAACTTGCCATTGATAATTGTCGATTCAGTAATGTTACCCAATATTTTCTTGACAACCAACCGCGTTCCGTTACATAATTTTGGTGCATTCAGGTTTCGTAGCAGTATGATTGGTGATCCAACTTTCAAAATTAAATTATGTAAGACCTGGCAAATCAAGTGAATTTAAAAATTCTGTTGGAAAATTCACTCCTTTCTGAATATGATGGAGATTCCAACATGTTTCGAATGTAGATATTTATGGCGTCGACATCAATATTTTTTGCTGTTAAAATTGCGCTTTCGCTCAGCCAACGATGACTGTTGATATTATCTCGAATGTTTGGAAACACATTTTCAATTAATGCGTCTCTAGATGGCACAATGATTGCCTGGCTCATTGGATTTACATTAATTTTGCTCTCTCCAATATCAAGCTTCGAGAATAGCGCAGCAGATGGATCATTTTGAAGTTGGACACGCATGTTCGTTGTCAACTTCAATTTATGAACACTGCTCCACAGTGATGAAGCTTTAAAATAGGCATTTATTTCATCTGGGACGTGGAATAACTGGAAGTGTTTGTCGAAAATCTCCCGATAACAAAATTAGAGTACCGCCAAAGAGTCTGTCGTTGCCTTTCAAACCTTTCAACGTAACTATTAAATTTCCTTATTTTCTTTAAAAATAATTTGGAATCTGCGGTGTTGCCATCCATTACCGTTTTCAGTGGCTCCGGCGGTGGGTTCAATGTAGGTAAAATCACTTTGCCTGATAAACAACACGTGGTTTCATTTTTGAATTTCAGAGCGTGGCAATAAGTGCATTCTTTATCCATGTCACCAATTGAAATTTATGAATGTGCGCAATATTCGATGTCTGGATCATATTCAAATGCGATGCGATTGAATGATGACAATGTTAGCGCTCTTGTTGTTTGCATGCGTACTCGATTATTCAATTGCGCCACACTTCTATATGAATCCGTAAAACGATTGCGTGATGTTTGAGCTTTAATTCTCATTTGTGCAAGTCGTTCAATTCGGTGTGCCTCACTTTCTAATGCACGGGTGGTTGCATCGCGCAATTGTGTGTCCTCTCTTGGCGTTTCTACTTGTTGGGGTGTTAACTCCGTTCTTTTTTTTGCCTATTGCGAATTTGTCGGTCACAACGACCAACATTTAAACGTCGTCATCCAGGCATTTTATTTTTTTGTTGCTGTATTATATCACTGCAATTTGTACACTTATGTATGCTTAAAAAGAACATTTTCGTTGATTATGTTATTTGTGCCGGAAATCGAATTGAAATGTTATTTGTCTATTTAAAATTGATTAAAAATTAGTTTGCAGTTTTCGTCAAACAATTGTACAGCAGAATCAAATATGAATTACTGAAATGTCAAATGTTTGTAAATGTATAAATAGTCTAGACAACCAACGCCAAATATATTATTACAATTAAATTTAATATTGTTGATACAAACAGGGAAATCTAACTTGTCGTAAATATCTCCCAGCGCCATCTATCGGGTCCAAATTTTATCAAATTTTGGTAAAACATAAACATAAACCATCAGGAGCACCACACGAACATATGGTGTAAATATAAGGTAGATGTCATCAGTGGTTCAGCCGTGATGGTCGGTCACGCATACGGACCAACGTTTTTATACCCTATTCTAAGGGTATATTAATTTTGACGCATAGTTTGTAACATACCTTAATATTGCCCGTAGACCCCTAAAAATCACTATATTTATGATCAGCATCGATAGTAATGTCGATCTAGCCATTTCCGTCCGTCCGTCCGTCTGTCCGTCGGCAAAAATTAGGCCTTCAAACTGGGCCTAGAGAGCTGAAATTTCAACCATATACTCTCTAGGGTCCCGAAATAATCAAGTTTACGAATTTTTGAAATCCGCCCACAGACACAAACTCAAAAAAAAAACAAAATTTTGGAAAAAATCGAATTTTGAGCTAGAAAGCTGAAATTTTTTTATATGATCTATGACTCCTAAAACTGCTCGGGATATAAAATTTTCAAAATCCGCCCACTGACACGCCCACAAATCAATAAAACAATTTCATTGAAAAACCAAAATTTGAGCTAGGGAGCTGAAATTTATAATATATACTCTCTAGGGGCCCCTTAAGCTCATGTGTAAATATTTTCAAAATCCGCCCACTGACACGCCCATAATTTAAAAAAAAAACTTTTTTGAAAATTCAAAGTTTGAGCTAGGGAGCGGAAATTTATAATATATACTCTCTAGGGGCCCTTTATGCTCATGTGTTAATTTTTTTTTAAATCCGCCTACTGACACGCCCACAATTAAATAAAACAATTTTAAAGAAACACCCAAGTTTGAGCTAGGGATCGTTTTTTTCGATAAAATCCTTTAAATGTTATATAACAAAATATGTAGAGCGTTCTTAACAATTCAACCATACATAGACTTTTATCACGCCCACTTATGAGGGATAGGAATAAGAATAGGGTATCCAACAGTTTGCCCAAGCGGACCTATGTTTTTACTTAAAATGCATTTTTCTCAAAATTTATTATTTTTTTTTTATAAATTTTTTATCTTTGAAAAATTGCGTTAAAATGTTTGTCAGACAAAAAGTGTCAAAATGAATTGTACCTGTTGAATTACTCTATTGAAAGAACATCGCCCTTCTCTGAAAAAGAGGAACATCTTCAAGGAGCTCTAAGAAATTCCAGGTAGTAATGGGATTTAACTGTTTGTGGAAGAACGTGTAACTAGACCCTTAAGTGTTTACCATTACTCCAGCCCAAACATTTATGCTTAACCTCTTGAGCAAACGTAATAAGCAACACATTTTGAAGAAGTTCATCACAGTAATTGAATTCTTACCTTTGAAAAAATGTTTTGCGTATTTAATGGGAAGTGGAGTCTGACAAATGTTGTGGTGGTTTGTAACCATATCTTTTGTGAATTGCTTCGTCAGTTCACAGAACGTTCTGGAGAAAGTTCCCGTCTTCTGCCTGTTTGCGCAGTAGCCATTGGAAAAATTCCACTCTACTTTTTGCATCTCCTGGTAGTAAATTCTGTTCTGCTGTTAAATAGAAAGGGTGTAAGCTTTTACTGACTGGAGTAGTGGAGTTCTGTGCGACTTGGTTCTGAAAAGTTGCAACTGCACAGCTAGTCTGCGGACGCTGACTGAGCTGAACTTCCACAGCACGGAAGATCCCCCCCTCAACTTCTGCCGCCGCTGGGTCTGAATGTCGTTCCCTTTTATTTGGTGCAGCTGACTCGGTATCAACAAGGCGCTGATACGTATCAGCGAATAGCCTCCTAGATGGTGTTCTACGATTTGGGTATCGTCGTTGGTACTTCAATCTTGCCAAAGAAGCGTTTCCATTGCAGAACGCGTATACGAACACTATTTCCGCGTATTCACATTTTGAATACATTTTTTGGACATCAACTTATTAATGGCTGTTCAGTTACAGAGCAAAATGTCGATTATAGAGCAGTTAAATCAAAGTTACGGTACATTTGCAAGATTATTTCTTGTTACGCTTTTTTTCCTACTCCACAATTAGCTGTTAGTTGCATTGCTCATAAGTTTATCATTCTCACTTAATTTTGTTTGAGCATTTGTCAATGGCCTTTGCTACAATTTCTTTTGATCGTACGTTAATGAGTAGTTTAACATAATTTTAAGGGATTTTTCAAAGACAAACAATTCATAAAAAAATATTATTAAAAAAATTAAGGAGCCATAACTTTTGTGCAGCTGCACAGATGTACCCAAAGTGTTTAAGACTTGTATGCGCTACTAAATCGTATTTCCGAAATTCACAAAATACCTTTGTACCTATAATAGTTTAGAAGTTATGGCGTTTAAAGTTGTTACACCTCCAAATTAGAGGTCACCCACTTTGATGGGCTATAACTTGAAATGGGGTGAGAATAGACACACAGACTGACTCAAAAAACAAAGCTGAATTTGAGAACTTACTTCTATATAGAATCTAAGTGTGACGGTTTTTGTCGACTGGCATTTCAACCTTACCTAACCTATGCCTTGCAAGAACTATAGAGGTACAGCTCTGCTTAATGTCTTATAAAAGATTGTATCCAACGTAACTACTGTGTGAACATCTTAAGCAGTTCTGAAACACACTAATCGGCATGTACCAGTGAGGCTTCCAGCGCAGCAGATGGACAATATACCAAATTTTCACACTGAGGCAAGTCCTGGAAATGGTCAACGAAATTCAAGTCAAGATCCACAACCTTTTAATCGACTTTATAGCCACAATATGACAGCGTTCATTGTCAGGAGCACTGCATGGCGATGGCCGAATATGGGATCCCAGCAAAACTGTTCCAGCTATGTCGCGTGACGCTGGAAAACATGCGTCACTATTGATAGTAATAGTAAGTCAAAGTTATGGTGTTCATCTATTGAGGACTTAACATCAACTCAACGAAGCAAGCTTAGTACATATAAGATGGACCGTAGAATTAAAACGCTTTATTTGAATTAAATAAATAGCCTTGAACACAGTATTACCGCTCGGTTTCTAAAGACATTTTAGAAAATGATCCTTTCTTCGGGTTTTAATGACCTTTTTAAGGATTCCGAGAACTTCTTGGAGGAAAAATGGAGCGGGGGAAAAGCATTCCAGATTCTTATTATACGGCTAAGGAAAGATTCCTTGAATTTCACTGTACGTCCGAATACAGGCTTAAGGGTAAACTGATGTGCATTCCTTGCATGGCGGGTTTTGCGGTTAAAGTGTTCTAGGGGTGGAATGCAACTGGCGATTTCGTTTGAGCACTTATGGTGGAAATAGCGATAAAATAACGAGCGTTATTGGATTCTGTCAAGTAGCTCCAAATAAGTAATTGGTGCACCAGACCAGATATGCGCATTGTACTCAAGTTTTGGGCGGATCAATGCCTTATAAATATTAGTTAGATCAGAGGAAGTGAAATATTTCTTGCAGATTTGTTCTTTGACGTTAAGGCTTCCTCAGATCTTGGAAATTCTTATTCGACCAATCTTTGTTACTCCTGATTTCATGCGAAGCATCTTCATCTCAGCTGCCATTAGTTTGCCCTCATACTTTGTACACGCTGTCCAACATTGTGAACAGAATGTGAGCGCTGATCGTACAACTGCGGTGTAGAGCCTTCCTTTCAGCTTAGGGGGCCTCTTTCGGTCACAGAAGATGACTTTGTTTTCCCGCCACCCAACGCTTCGCGATGTCAAATGTCATCATCACAGCTTGCGCCAATATTGATCATAGATCAAAGATATTTCGCCCTTGGGAATCAATCGTCCACTTATTTAAATGTGTGGAATAGGTCGCAATGGATCAGAGAACGGCTAGCACAAGTATTCCGTTTTTTTCAGCCTATTGTGACACCTATTCCCCTCTAAAACTTCCACCCATACATCAAGTGCTCGTTGCAGGGACGTTTGATCCTCACTAATGATGACTCCATCGCCAGCAAGAAATAATTGATGCATTCTGGAGTTCATCACTTTTCGTTCAAGCAGATTATCAAGACTGTAATAAAAATCAAAAGACTTAACACGTTTCCTTGGTGTACGCCGACTTTGATTGCAAACTCTTCGGTGACGTCAGCGGAGCATGTTACTCTGGTCTTTACTCCCTCATACATGTCCATGATCATCTGTACGTAGGTTTCTGGAACTCGTCGTTGTTTTAGTACCACCCATAACAGATCCATTGGTTGTACACCAAACTCCTTTCCAAAATCAACCAACTCCATATGCAAATCGTTTAAGGAATCACTATGTTTTCCCATCATGATCCTTATAGTTTGGCTTTAGCTTCATCTGTCCACTACCATGTTTCGTTGCCGTGTTGATAGTGTCCTTTTGAAGCCCCTAGCAGTGATTTGGCTCTATCCAGGCAAGGTCGTTGAAGGGAATTCCACAAATCTTGTTTGCTGTTACTTCAATCTTTTCAAATATAGTCAACCTACTTCTTCACACTCATTTTCCTTATATATGAACGCGAAAATGACAGAGATTGTATGCTTAAGATAACTTAGCCGACCTTATCAACTATCAATGCCTCTCTGATATCTATCATCTTTCTTATGTTTACATTCATCATCATTTACCCTAAAGCTGAACAAAAATCTAAGATTCTACTCCTAGTGTGTACTCCAAATATGTAGGTAGCTTTACATTCACAGCACTTACGGAAATAGTGAAATCATATTAAGAAGCCGGCTTGTTCGTTCGCAAAACTTGCTTTGCATCCCATGTCAATCAACTTGGTGCCTTACTTTTCAACTTGGCATTTATTGTCCATATTTTGTCAGAATATGCAGTGATGGAAGACTTTCATCGAAATCAACAGTCTTTTCACTTTTATAAGAGCAATCCAATCCATTCATCTCAGATAAAGATTACTTTCACTGGCTCTTTTGGTATAAGTACCTCGTATACGATACTATATGTAAATTATCTTTTAATTTTATTCATGATATTCAAGATAATGCTCGTTTACGTTGAAATGTTAAACAACATTATAAACTCGCTTATTAAATGAAATTAAATTATGAAACAGTCGGACGAAAAATCCTTCTACTAGTCGTATAGAAGTACGAGTACGTACGTGCAACAACAACATCATCAGTATCTATGGTGGAAAGTGAATTTAAATAGAGTTTCCACAAAGTTAATTTAAATGGTTAACAACCTTGAAGTTCACTCGGATGTTACTTTGCATAAGCTTCGCATACTTGTGCTTAGTCTTTAACCGAAAATATTACTAATACGGAAATGGCATGTATGTAAAAGACGAGGTAGCCTTAAAATATTAAAATTAAACTTTTCGTAATACTGTCGATTTATGACCTATGGTTGGGCCGAAGTTATTGATCAGCTCATATAGAATGTATTTCTATAGGTATTGCGAGTCTCTGGTGAGAAGGTTTTAGACGTCGTTAATAGGTGTTAAGGGGTATCTGTTATTTATGTGGCTAAGTTTTGAATGAAAATAGTTTGCAGTGATTTACGTAAGACGGTCTTAAGTTGTAAAAATGATCAGTACTTTGGAAATGTATATATGTATATACATACTGGGTGGCGCTGTTTACTTTTTTTGCTGTCTACAGTTAACTTGCTCAAGTAAAGTGCGAGTTTAAACTGCAAAAAAATACTTCGAATTAGGTGAGACAACGCATTAAAAATCATACTTCCGTACTTACTCGTTAAAAAACAGATGGCTCAAAGATGGACAACGTAACAGGAGCTGAATTCTGCTTAGAAGCGCTAGGTGTCAACAAGTCATACCGATTACTCAAGAGAGAGATATCAGCCTCGGAGAAGGACAGGCCTCATACAAGATAAGGAGTCGGAATTTTAACGGACTATGAATCTTCACACTAACGAATTCGGGATGTATGCAAAACTAATCTCGTTGTGTCGTGTGACGCTGAACACGCGGTGCAGAACGGAAACAGTTCTTCGGAATTATTCTAAGCCTGCACCGGACTCCGGCAATTAGATGCGCTATTATGTGACTTCTTCAATCTTATTCTGATGCAGATAGTGCGCAGGGCAGGTGGCCGCACGTAAGGCACTATCAACAATATTCAACACATTCATCCAACTACTGGAATACGCGCCCGATATCGACATCATTGGCCGATCCCAGCGCGCCGTGTTAGAGGCTTTCATGGCGATTCAAAAACAGACGAAGTTGGCCTTGAAGTCAACGAGGACAAAACCAATTTCTTGCTTTCAATAAACAAGCAAACATTTGTCCACCGACTATGACACAACGGTGAGGTAGTAGGCTAAGGAGGGTTGCATGCAAAATTGTGCAGGTCTCACCCACGGGCCAACAAAATCCCAATGTGAGTACACTTATAGTACAAAGGACACGTTACTATCAAAACCGTTTTGATCTGTTAATAAATCTGTTCATATCTTTTAGAGGTACCCCTGCTTAATCGCCCAAGCAGGCAAAGAACCGTGCGCCCATGCAGGATGTCTGTCGTTCCTGGATGTTGTGCAGATGCCAGTTAATCGTCGTCTCTGCAACTTCTGCAGAAGTCATTTGTAAAGATCCGTAGTCTTCTGGCCATGTTTCGGATTATGTAGTGTCCGGTTTTTTTCAATTTTTTTCTTTTTCTTATAATTTGCTACTCTAAAAAGGTTTTCGGTAAATGTTACAGTGCTAAAATAAGAACACATCGCAACAGCAAGCAGCACCTAGCAATGGCGTATTTCATTGCATGCTTTTCGATGCTACTTATTTCTAGAAAAATAGGCAGATACGAAAGAAGTGTTTTGGTGCAGTTGTAGGGTTTTTCTCCACGGGTGGTGTGTCTAAGTTACTTTAAGCAACTTAATGGACTTGGCCAATATTTGAACACATTACCTTCCAATCATTAGGCGAATACATTACTACTCCACGTTGCCACACGCTTTTGTCAATGGCGGGCTACAAACTTGAGGAAGTAAAGAAGTGGAATATAAAAATACTGAATGTAAAAACATATTCCACTTTTCGGTGTAAGTGGAATATTTTTAAGAAAAGCAACCATCACAATGATAGGGATACGTAAAAAAAGGAAACGGACAAAAAATTGATCCGAACACATCATAGTCTATAGTCCCTACGAACGATTTGTTTAATTTTTGTGAATAGATTTTAGATTTAGATTTGTTTATTTCCATTTCAAGATAGTAATTCAATTACAAATGCAATAAAATATAACTATATTTAAAAGTGTATAATGTTCTTATATAATTTAAATTATTACAAAATTTAGTTTAAATAGGATTTCGTTTAGATAGGAATAAGATACATTTTTACTATCGAATCCTGGGATTAATAATCACGAAATATGGAAATAAAAAATAGAACACTTTGTGGTTAGAATACAACCAGTGGCAAGTGTAAAACTATTAAAACAAAAAAAAAAGTATAAGGCCGTAGGAGAAAGAAAAAAAGAGAACACGAAGAACAGCGGAATGCAAATTTTAAATTAGTGCGTATCCAAGTATATAATGAAGCGTAGGCAACGGCATGAAACGTAAATGAATTCTATATCAGGATATAACTTGAAGAAGAGTTTCAACTTCAGATCGCAAAAGTAACCAGTCTTTAAGTTTTTTTAAGAACTGATTTCCGTGTGGAACTAGATTGGATACATCGGGCGGCAGTTTGTTAAAAATGTAAGGTGCAATAGAAGTCAAGAATCGTCGACTGTGCTCTTTATTTACCCTAGGAACATCCACTGCATATCCGTTGAATTGACTGAGTAAGGTATGATATTACGACTACAGAGAAGTCCAAATCAGTGTGTCCCAAATGTCCGCCCGTCGGTCTGTCCGTCTGTAGCCGAGGATCCAGCTACAATGAGTGGACGGATTTACTTCAAACTTCGTATTTGCGGTTTGTAGGCCTATATCTCGCTGCCATTTTGTTTTTTTGTTTTTTTTTAAATAACGGTACCCAACATACAAATGGGTTTTTCAACACCTATTTTCTCAAAAATACCTTCAATGATTTTGAAAATTTTTAAAACGTAAAATAACTTAGTGAGCGTAGAAATATAGATATATCTCAAAAACAAGTTAATTTTATTCAATGAAAGTTAACATCGGCTAATACTACCATTTATGACAAATTTTCCTACTAAAATTTTGGAAACATTTTTTATAATTTTTTTTATTCATATATGTCACAGTTTTTTTAATTCACTTTTGCCAAAAACGGCTTTAACGATTTCGATCAGTTTTGATATTTTGAAAATTTGTGTTGGGAGTCAGAAGATGGCATGCTCAGTTTTTTTCCAAAAATACTCGATTAACGGGACTTAAAAACCAACAATATCTCAAAAACGGGTAAAGTGATTTCTAAGAAATTTAATATGTTGATATGCTATATCCGGAAGAAGTGTCCAGAATTTTAATTATTGTTTAGTCGAAGAGGTGTCCAGAGCTTAAGAAAAATCTGTAGGTATATTCGGATTTAAAAAAAAAAAAAACATTTATAATATTTTCAAATTCAAAAATTCAATTATTTTTTCTCATAACAGTTGCTAACATTTTGAAAAACATCACTTTTCTTAAAAACGGTTCAAATAATTTTTATTATTTTCTGGGTTTTCAATATTTGGACTAAATGTAGAACATAAATATTCAGATTTTCTCAAAAGATTCGAATGACGGCACATTAAACAACGGCTATATCTCAAAAACCGGTAAAGTTATTTCAAAGAAATTTGACATTATTGTTAAAACTACTATCATGAATGAATTTTCATACTCAGATTCTAATAAAGTTTTATGTAATTCATATAACAGTTTCGAAAATTTGCAAAATCTTCACTTTTCTAAAAAAAAGGCTGAAAGGATTTTGCTCTTTGTTGGTGTTTTAAGTACTTGTAGTGAAAGTTGGGCATTGGCATACCTAGTTTTTACCAAAATACAACACTGATATCAGGTGCATTTGAAGGTTAAAATAAAAATATGTTTTTAAAAAAAACGCAATTAAGACAAATCAAATACATTTTGCTTCAACTGAATAAGCACAAACATTTTCTAAGGTACGTTGTGCATTTTTTCAAACCCTTGTGCCGTAATATATCATTTGATGATGCAAACTGTTTGCGTATGATGTTGACAAAAATAAATCGGAAAGAAGAATTCAAAAAGTACCGCTATTTTTTCCTGGTTCCCTTGCAAAGCATTCAATATGGAAAAATGCAGTTTTATTTTGTGTCTACTGAATAGACACAAATATTGAAATTGGAAATATAAATTATTGGGATTAAATGAAACAAGTTTTTCTTAAATCAGTTTTTTATTGGTTAATTTTAGTAGTGGGTACTGCCGCCTTTATTCGTAATAGTTTCGTTAATTCGATCCGGCATGGAATCGTACAGCCTCTTTATGTAGTTTAGCGAAATTTCCCTCCAGGCCAATTTAGTGGCTGCAATAAGAGATTCTCTGTCCTCAAACTAACGGCCAGACTCATAAACTTTTCGTACTTACCATCCCCAAACGTTTTCTATAAGGTTCAGGTCCGGAGAGTACGGCGGCCATTGAAGCAGTTCCACATTCCGCTCCTCTATCCAATTTTTTACTATGCGCTCCGTGTGGATGGGGCGTTGCTCTACTGAAAATTTCAGTTTATGGGTCCAAAAATGCCTGAAAATTTAGGAAAATTTCTTTTCATATTTCCTTTATAACTTAATGCGGTAATTTTTGAGGTTTTTAACTCTAAATCAACAGTGCCATAGTAGCTAACTGCTCCCCATACCATAACACCACCTTCTCGACTATGAAGCAGCGCTAAAAATCGTTCTTCTTTCCTCACATGGTGGAAGTAATAATTAAACCCATCAGTGCCATCAAAATTAAACTTATTCTCATCCGAAAAAGCTACGTGACGGCATTCATTTTTAAGGCTCATATGGAGTCTGGAAAATTCTAAGCGCATACACTTCCGTTTCTCGTTAAATGGTGGTTTCTTTTGAATTTTCATCCGTTTTAGATGTTTCGCACTATTGATAACCCTTCGTACTGTTGAAACGCTTGCAGTAACACAAGCGTCCTGATTTATTTTTGCGGCAGAGTCGCAGGAATTGGAAGCACATCTTAAAATTGCTCTTCGATCAACTGCTGTTGTTGCCGTTGTTTGACCTCCCTTCATGTTTTTTCCGTGCCAATCTTTGCTTCTTAAATAAGAATAGACCACACTAGAACTTCGTCCAATTTTGTCAGCTATAGAACGCCTGGTTAGTCCTTGATTTTTTAGTAAATCGATTTGAGCTCTTTCAACACTATTTAGAGATTTTGATCTACCTGTTTTTCTTTGAAATACAATCAATCAAATAAAATTCACTTATAGCACTTCAACTGTTGATCTAATGTGTCAATCTCCACAGAATACTCATATGCAGTGAAAATAATGACCTTGTGCCTATTCAGTTGACGCAAAATAAAACTGCATTTTTCCATATTGAATGCTTTGCAAGAGAACCAGAGAAAAGATAGCGGTACTTTTTGAATTCTTCTTTCCGATTTATTTTGTCAACATCATACACAAACAGTTTGCATCATCAAATGATATATTAAGACGCAAGGTTTTGAAAAAATGCACAACGTAGCTTAGAAAATGTTTGTGCTTATTCAGTTGAAGCTGAGTGTATAGTTAGTTATCTGCATAGAACTATAATTATAATACATGTACATGTTAATGTTCTTTTTGTCCTGATGTTACGAGTAGATATAGAAAATGGTTAATGAGAAAAATGTGATTCGCAACCAATTCTTACAAAAGCGAGAAAGTTTTCGTACGATCCAGTCGTGCACTTAATTTTATTTCACAAGCTACATTTAAATACCAAAATCGGTTAAACAAATTTAAAGAGTCTCTAAATTGGAAAAAAAATATGTTTCCTCTTTTTCGCCCGTTCAAATAAAGGTGCTGAACTCCAGATAACAGTATGAACGTAGTATATAAAAATGGCGTAGTGCTTTCGCTTGCTGATCGGATCTCAATTTATTCAAACCCTTACATGAGCTCAACTCGCGAGGAAAAAATTTTGCGGATTATCAGCGAATATGAAATTCAGTTAAAAAAAAATATGCTATCGTATGAATTAACAAACCAGGACTGGTTAGGTATTAAAACGCGTGTGGGGAAACTATTTCATTCAATCTAAACAACCTGGACAACTTAAAGAACCAACTTTATCGAATAATACAAAAAAATGAAGACTATATTCGTGTGGCATTTATAGAGAAAGCTGGCGAATCAGATAAGAGGGTATTGTATTCTCACCTGAACTTCAACCTGAAGGATTAGAACTATTTCAATGACTCTCTCAGCTATAGTGAAATATCTCTTATTCTCAAAGCAAGATGTGAGTTGCTTTGTTTAAATGGCAGCCCATATAATGGAAGCTTCAACCAGTTTTGTAATATTTGTAACTTAAAAGCGAAAAAGACTGCTTTTACATTATTAATGTTTTTCCAATCTACTAACCACAAAGACAACTTGCTTAGGGAAAAAATTGCTTACCAGCAGCAGCAGGTGGCAATGGTGCGATGGTAGTGGATTCACTAAGTGATTGGCAGGTCGTGCGTTCGCATCCCGATCAGGGCCATGATTTTTATTAATTGAATACACACAACAAAAACTGATCTCCCTAAAGCAATTTAGGCGCCACCTGTTGAGAAAAAAATCATCGCACCAAACTTCTTTCCTATCCTTCTATTATTTCAGTAAGTAGTACCCGAAAATAGGCAATGAATTGCTGGGAGCGTCTTGCGCAACAAACTAAATGCCTGCGTTGTGGTTTTACCATTATAAGGGTACTGTGTCACTACAGAAAAAAGAAATCCCTTTAGCGCACGCAAATTATAAAAAAAAAAAAAAAAAAAAAAACATGCAGGACGTTGTCTCCTGTGTGAATAGAAAAAGTTTATTTATTATCTTAAATCCATTTAAAAATACATGTCGTTATCAATAGCAGAATATCATGATTTATTTAAAGATTTAAAAATAAAAAAATTATATTGTAACAGTTACAAATATACATGTAAAGAGTCTTTCATTAGCGACTTGACAGCTTCAAACTTTCAGTGTGAACGCACTCTTAAACCGATTACCGAACTGTCAATGTCAAAATATTCAATAAAATCAATATTTTCACCATGAAATAAATAACTAATATTTACCACCGAATTTCCGAGTCGGTGGCCGCAACTTTAAGAGCGTTAACGCCAATTTTCGGCCGTAATTCTCGTCCCAGTAGGCAAGCAATTCAAAGTCTAGTGAGTGCCTCTCCCAGACCACGTTATGGCGAATTTTGGGTAGGCATCTTGGGCTACACCCTTACAAGATCAAGGTTACTCAAGAACTACAGCCACTTGATCAAATGAAGCGACGAACGTTCTCGAATTGGGCTCTGGACATGTTGGAAGAAACTGAAGAATCGCAAATTCATCTTCATCTAAACCGCTTCGTCAATAAGCAAAATATGCATTACTGTACAGATGAGAACCCTCAAGATCTTCATGAAACAGCACTTCATCTGCTAAAAGTCACTGTTTGATGCGGTTTTCACGCCGGTGGCGTCATCGATAAAAATGACCGTCACGTTACGGCAAATGGTATTCGCTAGAGAGACATGTTGGAACGTTATTTCTTTGAGCAATTGTATGAATTAGACATCAGTGATGTATGGTTCCAACAAAACGGTGCCACAAGCCACACAGTGGGTGCAACAATCGAGTTATTGAAGTCTCAGTTGGGTGAACGTGTTATCTCGAGAAACCGACCCGTCTATTGGCCGCCGAGATCGTGTGATTTAACGCCTCTAGACTCTTTTTTATGGGGCTACATTAAATTACTGTTCTAGCGGCAGAGTCATCTAAAATTGGGTTCAACGTATCGGCCGCTGCATACGTTCCCTTGGTGGACATATGAACGAAGTTGAATTCCATTAAATGCTTTGATAGTAATTAAATTTTTTTGGTTTATCTGAAGTAGTTTGCATTTTATTTAAAAAAGAAGTTGTCAAGACCTTAATGAAAGACCGTTTATAAGCAATTTAATAATGTAATACGAAAAAGTTGAATACAAGAATTTCTTACTTACTTACTCATAAAATTCGAATCAAATTCTCCCTTAAATATGTAAACGAAGCCGTGGAAATTCTTTTCACAAAAACTCAATTTTACATCTACTTCTTCATAACTTTGCACTTAAATTTATGCGATGCCAAAAAAAAATAATACTTTCAGTGTTTTGTTAGCGCTCAGAAAATGCTGCTTAGTATTTATCACTTCTTAGTTGTGGCAGACGCACGAATGAGAAATACGGACAGAATGATACATAATTGAAAAGTGTTTGTCCGAATCACGAATAGAAAAATAGATAAAGCCTATTTTTCAAATCAGTAGTTCCTGTAGGTGAATCCTTTTTCTGTAGTAAAGTTTTTATTACCAAATTGTTCAAATACAAATTCCACCCACGATGAGGTCGTAAATAAGTGGTTAACTTGAAATGTGTAAAAGCAAAATAAAGTGCATTCTCATGCGCGAGTTAACATCTCACAACATTACCTCCTCTTCAACTGGCATCTACCAATGAGGAAAAATCTATCAATGATTAGTGTTCTTCTAACATGCAACATAAGTTTCCTTTTTTAAAGCTATTTCAAACCCGCAAATAGATAATTACTCTACTCGCCGCCGCAGGAGGAAGGAAAATAACGCATTTAGCAGTTAAACATAATTAAATGAAAAATCAAAACATGCAGCATGTGAACTGTTGCCATTAACAAGGTTATTTTTCATGTAAATTATTGTTGGTTGGCATGTTCCATATATGTAGTTAACGTAAAATTGATTTTGTAATTGTTATTTGTATACCATATAAGCCTTACAATATCATGTAATCTTTAACTTTCAGCCAAAGCGTTGCGTTTAAAAGTTTTGCAATGGGAAATAATAACATTAGGTTCACTTAATTCTCGCCGATCGGTGGCATCACCGACTATAGCGCTATCCATCTTCACTAATCCAATTAGTGCCAATGACTGGAGATACTCGCATCTAACAGCAATCGATTAGGCACAAAAAAATGTTGAACAAGTAAATAAACAAATAAACTTTTGCTTTTCCTAGGTTATTTATGTTTTTCCGCCATTTTGTTCTCCCTAAAATATTGAAATGTCATCACGCATACGCTCGAGGTCATTGCTATCCTGAACAAGTTCAGGTGATGGAATAAGTAGGTGTCACACGCACGAGACAATGAATGAAATTTAGTTTTTTCTTAAATCGTAAATCGTATGCCTCACAAGCACCTAATTGAGGTGGTAATATCACTATGATAGTGTTCCAGTGTTGTCTTGGGAATAACCATTGTGGCATTTAAACCATGGAAGGTAGCTTTTGACATTTCAATAGTTTGCTTTCAGTATGTGTATGTGTATGTGTATGTATTATGTGGCTCGACTTACAACCAGTCGTGCATGAAAATAGATAAAATTGGCGTTGACTTACGACTTGTTGAGCCGTTGAATGATTGCAATAGATTTAGTTTGGTAACCTATGTGGTGGCAAATGAGTTTTGTAATTTAGCTTTGATCAAATTACTAAGCTGTGGCTTAAAGTGGCCAGAAAGCTGCTAGGTTATGAATTGGAAATAAATTGAGTTTAAAATTGGCTCTGAGCTAAATCAAGAGAAGGTCCGAAAGAGTTGAGATAACATTTTAGTTATGAAATTTGTTATATGGTTATGTCTTGAAAAAAAGGTTGTCTTTAAATCATGATTGAATCAAATTGCTTGCGAAGCTTTTCATTAACACTCCACATTCGCACGCCATTTAAACTACGAGGCAGTGGCACCCTCATCAATTTTTCGACCGCTTTGATCAAGTAAACAAAAAAGCCATATCAAATTAAGAGGTTCGCTACCACAATCGCTCACTGCTTCGTCTGAAGTTTCTCAAGAAGTCACTTAAGTCTAATGCTTTTAAAACTACACATTAAAATGTACAAATCACAGCTATATTCTGATTTACGCTGTTGATATATGAACATATTTAAATCTGTCAAAATCACTTGATGTATTAAAAACGGTTTAATCTTAAACCCTACTTAATGTCAAAGGGTTGGCAACAATTTATATTTTTAAAATATCGTTTTTTATTTTCGGGTTTTGATAATAATAACAAAGGGCCAAACTTTACTTAACTCAGTCGGGTAGGTGCAGTGCACAGAAATAAAAAAAAAGCCTATGGGCAGATCTTCCATTCACGATCTGGCAGGAGTTGTCTGGCCCTTTGGAGCTATCTCTTCTTCTTTCTTATACTTCTTTAATGACGAGGTCAAGATCTGGACAAGAGGGATCGTACTCCTCCAACTTAACTACAATCTTACTGGGCCACCTGTGGGGTTTGACCTCAAAAAGTATCGGTAGGTCTTCTGGTTTCGAACCACTTCGTCACTGAGGCCAATAAAATGCCGCTGTTTTTTCATTTGCGTGATCTAAGAGTTTAAAGGCCTGGCGCTCTATCGCGTCTATTCGTCTTTCGTTAGTCCAATTCCAGGATAGATACTCAAAGAAGCGAGTCCATTCAGGCGCTCCCGTCCCATTGTACTTCCAAGATAGTTTTTTATTCTTCTTAGGGTCGAAAATTATCGTTCTGGAGTTGCTGTTGTTACGGGTAACACTGCCAATACTCGCAAGATTGTGTTCACGTTTTTGAAACATTTTTCATTGATAACCTAAAAAATAACGTAACCATTGAAAGTTAAGTAAGGTTACCAATAGAAACTGATTCTAGAAGTAAAAATTCCGATCTGAAGTTACTCACTGATAGTGCATCGAGCGCATTTTGAATATCTTGATCGGAGATCTGTTGCCTCCACATTCTGATCTCTGAGATGAAATTCCATTCTGAACAGTCCAATATTTCGTCATAAAACTTGTAAAGATCTGCGCATTTTTCCTCATCAAATTCCTGCTTGGAAGGAAATAGTTGTCCGAAACTGTGGAAGATCGATTTGTGTATTTCGAACCGACTTTGGAAATGAAAAATGTAGGTTAGGTTAGGTTAGGTAGACGTGGCTGTCAGCCAAAGCCAACACACTTAGACCAATGATAGGTCCATTGTGGTACCACACAGATCTGGGGATTACCCTCACTGCTCGTTGAACCAGTAGGAGCTTCTTATGAAGCGCGAAAGACTTCTAGCGCCAGTGCTGGCTAAGTCGCTTGTGTCATTGAACAAGAAGTCCCCAAGATGGAGATTTCTTCTATGGGAGAGCGCAGGACACGTGCAGAGAAGGTGAAGTACAGTCTCCTCCTCCTCCTCGTCCATGCAGCTCTGCAGAAGTCATTTGAGCACACACCGAGTCTGGATGCGTGCCTGCCTATTAAGCAGTGACCTGTGATAACACCTATAGTGGAGCTAATATGCAGTCGGTTTAATGAGATTAGACACTTAGAGCGTCGCAGATCCAGCTTTGGCCAGATCCGCTTAGTCGCTACACATGTACTCGTCCACCTAAGGTTTGTTCTCTCGATTGCGGATAGCTTAAACAAGAGTTTGCAAGTAGCGATTGGTATACCTAGGGAACCTTTATCAGGTAAAGGAGGTAATGTGGTTCCTTTTTTGGCAAGATCATCCGCCCTGCAGTTACCTGGAATGTCCCTATGCCCCGGCACCCAACAGAGGTGAATATTGAACTGCTCTGCCATCTCCGAAAGAGATGATCGGCAGTATTGGGCTATGATGGAATTTGAAGAGACTGAGTCCAGGGACTTAATCGCGGCCTGACTATCTGAGAAGATACGGATATCCTTTGAGGATATCACATTCATCTTCAGCCACGTGAGGGCTTCTTTTATCGCCAAAATTTCCGCCTGGAACACGCTACAGTAATCAGGAAGACGGAAAGAGAGGCTAAGATTTAGCTTTTCTGAGAAGACTCCACAACCTACCCAATCGCTAGTTTTTGATCCATCGGTGTAAGTGGATCGATTTATCATTCGCAAATGCATCATCATCCCAGAATGATCTGGAAGGAATGGTGATTTGGAAGTTTTTTACGAACTGCAAACGGGGTATGGTGTAGTCTATGTTTCTGGGTAGAGACTTAAAGGAGTTTAGAATAATGGAGTGGCCAATATTGTTATTGGTTCACTGCGAGGTAGCTTTTAAGCGGACAGCGGAACATGCCACTGTTTGCATGCTAAATATATCAAGGGGTATCAGGTGTAGCAGAATGTTCAGAGCAGCGGAGGGGGTAGTACGGAGTGCTCCGCTAATGCACAGACACGCTGAACGCTGGACTTTGCCCATCTTGTCGCGGTTTATAGCTTTTTCTAGAGCAGTCCACCAGACAACCACCCCGTAAGTAAGAATTGGTCTTACCACCGATGTATATAGCCAGTGCGTAATGCGGGGTTGTATACCCCACTTGTTGCCAATGGCTTTTTTGCAAGAGAAAAGTGCTACTGTAGCTTTCTTGACTCTTTCTTGTATATTGGGTTTCCAGCTTAACTTCCTATCGAAGATTAGACCCAAAAATTTTGCTTCGTCAGAGAAAGTTAAGCTTGTACCGCTAATAGAGGGAGGGTCAATATATGGGATTTTATATTTCCTGGAAAAGAGGACAAGCTCGGTTTTGGGGGGGTTAACGCCCAGTCCGCACCGATTAGCCCATCTCGTTAGCTTGTTAATAGCGTTTTGCAGGATTTCCTTTATGGTCTTGAGGTGTTTTCCAGAGACGGCAATAGCAACATCATCCGCATAGGCAATCACTCTGCAGCCCTCCCTCCCTCCCTCCAGGTTTATCAGTAGTTTGTTCACCACCAAAGAGAAGGGGAGAAAGAACGCCGCCTTGCGGCGTCCGTCGACTGACAGACCTCCTAGCAGATGTTACGCCCAATTTTGAATTGAAAATGTATGAAAAATGTAAGTATCAAGGAATGGAATGTAGGATGCAATTCTGTAATAATCTTCGACATTTTGTGTTTCAATGTTGCAACGGTTTTTCTGTTGACTGTAACGACGAGGCAATTTGATATTAATTTCGTATTCGGAACAGATTTCAGCAACATTGTCGTAAATGATACGAAAATTTGAATCAACGTTTTTCCGCTTTTCCTTGATATCATTCGTAGCATCATCAGCTAACTTTGTGGCTTCTCCTAGATCTTGATTTTTCTTCTGCAATTCCAGACTCACAGGCATAGAATTGATCGATTTCATTATATGACAGGATATTTGAAATTCCATTGTCAAAATCGCGGTCAACAGCTGAGAAGCCTTTTGTGAAGTCTCTCGATCTTTCCACTTTTTTATTTCTTCCAAAGCTTCTATAACGGCCGGTTGAAGTTCGAGGTAAGTTGAAACTGCTTCATGAGACTGAGCCCTTCTTGTAACAGCGAAAGAATTCAATTTTTTTTTCTCCGGTCACTCTTTTTTTCGCCATTTTCAAAATGAGGTTAAGTTAGGTCATGACAGCATAAAGATCCCAGATATTTGAGCTTTTCGCACTTGTGAATAACTCTTGCATTCATATAAATATCTAGAATGGGTCGGAGTGGGTCAGAGAGTGGGCAGCACAAATATTCTGTTTTTTCTGACAAATGCCAAACCCATTTTCCTCCAAAACGTTCACCGCTTCACCCAAACATTAGGTGATCGTTGCAGGGACTTGATCCTTAATATATATGAAGAGGGTAAGTGAGGTAGTGAAAGCCATTAAATACTTGAGAATCATAATTGATACTCGTTTTTATATGCCAAGGCCACATCTTAAACTCAAGTTAAACCTCAAGAGCGCTATGTTTAATGGTTTATCTCGAAAGATATACTTTTATCGAAGTTTAGAAGCAATGGTAAGGTGTCAGAGAAATTCGAGGGTATTGAAATGGAGTGCGACAGATTTCGCATTTTTGTCGCTGTTGATTGTCGTTTTTTTATTAAACGTCTATAACTCAAGGGCTTGTGGCTTTGCAGTTTTATTTCTGTTTCGTGTGCTTATTCGACAGATGACCAAAACTCTTTTTGAGGCAAATAGAGTCATCTGCCTTATTTGCATATTTTGATTTTCTCAGACCAAACTTGTCCTCGCAACCGAATAGTTCAGCTACCAACTAACCGGTCATTCGCCAATATAAGATCCTATCCAATGTACTGTGTGAACGTCTGAAGCCGTTCTGCAACGGCCCGGCAGATCGACAATAGAGCAAATCTTCACATTAAGGCGAATCCTCGAAAAGACAAATGCATTTCAAGTCCAGACCCACCTAGACTTTAAAGACGCATATGATAGCATTTATCGTCAGGAGCTATACGTGGCGATGGCCGAATTCGGGATCCCGGCAAAACTGATCCAGTTGTGTTTGTGACACTTGAAAACACGCGGTGTAATATGCAGTTTGGAAGCAGCTCTTCTGGATTATTCCAAACTTGTACCGGATTTCGGCAAGGAGATGCACTATCATGTGAATTCTTCAATCTTGTCCTCGAGAAAATAGTGCAAAGGGCAGGTGTCAACACGGAAGGCACTATCTTCAATAGATCTATACAGCTACTGGGGTATGCGGACGATATCGACATCATAGGCCATTCCCAGCGTGCCGTGTTAGAGGCTTTCACGGCGATTGAAGAATAGGCGAAATTGGTTGGTCTTGAAGTAAACGAGGACAAGTCAAAGTGCATGCTACCAACACACAAAAAAACATCTGTCCACCGCCTAGGACAAAACGTCGTTGATAGCAATAACTTCGAGGTAGAAGAAGTTCATCTACACGGAAAGAAATGAATTTTCTACAGCAAAAAATTTTATTTCTTGAATCGAGAAAATCAAAAAATTAACAAATTGTTCTTCATTCAAATTTAATTTAATCATATTAAACTACTAATGCTTAAATCAAGAAAAAAATGCATGGTATTAAAAAAATCTAATTTTGGTGAAATGAACAAATACGTCTTATTTTAAGAAACAAATTTTATATGACAAAATGACAAGATTATTCTGGAATTAAGTAATAATTATTTAATACTACTAGTATTGAACTTTATTTTAAACCAGTAGAGATTTTCTGATTCGAAGAAAATAATTGCAGCGTTTTGGAAGAAATTATTGAAACTAGGCAAGAAAATAAGATTTAATATGATCATACTTTAAATCAAAATACTAAAATTATGCTTTTAGTGGAATGCACTAAATGTTTATTTCAATTTAGAAACATTTCTTAGAAATTCTACTTAATCCGATGGTATAAGTTGCACCTAAGATTGAAACCATATCCATAATGATGTGTAGTGTATTAAGAAACAAATTCTAGTACACAGAAACTTAAGGACAATATAGGTTTCTTATGTATATAATTTCTGTAAAACATTATGCAGTAATGAGAAGCTGATTTCATAATCACGAAACTGAGGCAACAAATAAGAAATGGTTGATCGCTTGTGACACTTCAAGCACAAACCAGACACAGAGATCTCGCATACTCTCTATATAGGAACAAGAAACAAATTCTAGAATTAAGAAACACATGCACCATAAAATAAACCATTTTCTTTCTCTCTCTGGTATATATTACTATTAATTTACTGCATTATAAGAAACAATTTCTAGTGTACAGAAAGTAAGTTTCAAGATTTCTCAAATTAGGTAAGTCTTTCCTACGCCATGACATTATTACTCGAATGTTGATTATAAATATAAAAATTTAGTGTGAAAATGTTTTTGGTACTGATAGCTTCCTTCTTTCTTCAGATATTTATTAATTGCAAAAAAAAAAGAGTTATAAACCTTAATCAAATTATTACTTCTTTCCAAATTTATAAAAATCTGCTGTAAGAAAGAAGAAAGCCAACACCCAAAATATTTGCGCTGGATCATACAATTTTTTTGTATTTGTAATCACCATTCGAGCAATAATGTCATGGTATAGGAAAGAGCTAGCTGATTTGAGATACGTGTGTTTCCGTTTAGTTGAATCAAACATAATTCTCTTTCTTCAAGAAATGTTGGTGCAAATATTAGTAAATACAGGAAAATTAAAATGCACGTTCTAAGATGTAAGTTCTTGATTCTAGAAAAAAAATCCTTGCGGTTACATTTCGTATTCAACAAATCGTTTCTAGGACAAAGAATATTTCTGCAGGATTTCAGAAAAAAAATTGTTGATTTTAGAAAAAAGTTCTTGGGATCGCATTCATATTCAAGAAATAGTTTCTAGGAGGAAGAATACTTCTGCAGGATTTCAGAAAAATAAGCTTGATTTTCGAAAAAAAGTTCTTGGGGTCGTTTCTAAGAACAAGAATAATTTTGCAGGATTTCAGAAAAAGTTCTGGATATGAGAAAATAGTTCTTGTGGTCACATATTGTTTTCAGCAAACCGTTTCTTGTATAAAGAATAATTCTACGAGATCTTAGCCAATATTTCTTGATGTAAGAAAACAAAGCATGGTCTCACATATCTTATTTAACAAACAGATTCCCGAATAAAGAATAATTATGCATGATTTAAGAAAAACAAATTTTGATATAAGAAAATGTTTCTTGAGATAAAATATCTTATTCAAAAAATGTTTTATTGGATCAAGGATAGTTTTCTACCTTTGCTTTTTCTGATTCTTAAATCGTTCGCAGGAAATGATTAACATAAGTAATTATTGGCTTGGCCCAGAACCGTACCTTTTTTTCTTGATTCAACCAACTTCTACTTCCAGTTTAGAAAAAAATTCTTTCCGTGTACCTAGGAGTAAAAATCAACTCCACGAATGACACCTTAGTGGAGATCCGACGGAGAATTAGATCAGGAAACCGCTGCTACTTCGGTTTAGCAAAACAAATGGGCTCAAAACTCCCCACTCGAAGGACAAAATGCATTTCTATCTATATATACCACTCCTGCTTTATGATGCCGAGTGCTGGACGATAGGTAGAAAAGGGGAGCTAATATTGGGTTCTTTTGAAAGAAAAATACTCCGTCGGATATTTGGTCCTGTGTGTGAGGAGGGCGAATCTAGGAGAAGATACAATCGCGAACTCTATGAGCCAAGATGTGGATGTAGTCCAAAAAGCTAAATCACGTCGAGTACATTGGCTCAACCACATTGAGCGAATGACAGATAATGCTCCAGCCAAGAGGATCTTCGACTCCTAGCCCCCTGGTTCGAGAAGGCTAGGAAGACCGAACCTCCGTTTAAAAGACCAAGCCATCGCGGTTGCCAGAGCGATTGGTCTGGTGAACTGGAAGCAGCGTACCCGGGATCGCAGAGGATGGAAGGCTGCAGTCTCGCAGGCAGAGACTCTTCACGGGTCAAGAGCCCGTTAAGTAAGTAAGCCAATACACCTGATCCATTATTTACTTTAAAACTTTAACTACATTCCGCCCAAAACAATCCTGCAAAACCAAAGAGCAGTTAAATTTATGTCAGTTGTATTGCTTTGAATTCCCTCATGGCTAATAAAAGTGGAAAATTTCAGGCAAATTTTGAAAAAGGTCAAAGGCATCGCCGGCAATTGTAAAAATTAACGCATACGCATAGCCTGTAAGCACAGGTCGATTGTAAGATAGCTGCTTTTTGTTTCATTATACAAACCGGATTGCGATCCCAATGCAAATGTGCAAACAAGGAGTTTTGCCATAAAACCTTCGTCATAGATTATTGGATGGTGTTGCGTTGGATTATGGGTAAACTTTATCGGTGTAGCTTATTTCAACTTCACTGTCCAAATGCCACTGTCCAAATGTCACAAAAATACCTGCTTTTCCTCAAACTTTTCCAGAGTACAAGCTCCTACAGTTTTGATAGAGACCAGGACTTTATATAGTTAGACGACTAGCTTACAGCTGATTCAGTGACGATAATGACTCTTTAAATGATTGAAGTAACTCACCGCTGGATCTCTCTCTCTGTTCTAAAGTATCTTCAAATAGCCCACAAAATATTTATCTATTTTTCTACATAATAATATTTAATACTTCAGTACTTACTTCACTGCCCTCCGTGTTTTTACACGGAATTCCTCCGACATTTATCAATTTTACCGGCTTCTAACAGTACCACCGAAAAATACCCACCGTATGCGAGCAATAACAATAAAAATGTACAACACAGTGTTCACGAATTAAACTGTCAAGCGCAATGACATTCATTGACAGTTCCCATCAAATTAAATCATGTGGAAATACAAGTAACTCAATCCAGACTATTATAATGAAGCCATAAAAAGCCATACAAATATCTTGCCCAATACGAAGGAATTAAGACATTATACATCCAATCATGGGGATTCATCTCAACGGAATTGCATAAGTCCATTTGACCTCTTGGATTGCCTGTTAAGATTGCAACGAATGTTACAACACGAATTAAAATGTCATTCGTTAAAGCGAGTTTCAAGTTCATGTCGAAATTGATATGAAACCCGTCGTGTTCCATAATTGCTCCAGCATCTCATCTTATTATTGTCACACCATTAAACCACTTAAAGTCTTTCGAAACAATCAGAACTTCAAGTCCAAGTGCGAGTCAAATGGAATTTCACAACCGTGTCATAATTCTAGTTAACATAGTTTAACTGGAAAGAATAATACCCGAGACCTACTTTGGATTCACGACACTCCAGCTACCATACGCCGGCTACTGTGGCAACTATGGCAAAGAGAAAACGGCCTCCAAGCAGAAGATGTACCCTAAAACAGGTAGAATACATCAATTACGTGCGCAGTTGAAAGCCGTTGTGTGCAGTGCTCAGTTCATAATGCTTCATCATCGACATGATCATTGGACGATCACGTGCAATGTAATGACAATGGGTCAGAGTTTGGGTTTTGTATAAATCGACAAATGTCTGTGATTGTTTATCATAATAGACATTTCGGGTTGTAGCTAATAATTGGGAAGTATTCCTGACGAAAGAAAGTGCTCATGTGTCGGGCAAGAATAATTTTCACTCTGAAAGATGGAAATTCACTAACAACTGCTTTCAACAAGAAACGTCAGGCACAACCCATAGAATCCGTCAATCCTTCGGATCCAAGGAATCTGCTATGGGTAGCGCTAAGGCAACGAGGAGTTCCAGAAACCTACGTACAGATGATCATGAACATGTATGAGGGAGTAAAGAAAAGAGTAAGATGCCCCGTTGGCGTCAACGAGAAGTTCGCAATCAAAGTCGGTGTACACCAGGCAAGCGTCTTAAGTCCCTTAATATTTATTACAGTCCGTGATTATCTGCTTGGTGGAAAAGTGGCGGACCCCAAAGGGCATCAGTTTTTCCTTGCTGACCATGGAGCTATCGTTAGCGAGGATCAAACGTTCCTGCAACGAGCCGTTGATGAATGGGTGGAAGTTTTGGAAGGGAATGGGTATCGTATTAGTCCGAAAAAACAGAATACTTCAGCGTTCTCTGATCAACTCTGACTTATTCCAGAACTTTGTATGAATGGAAATTCCCAAGTGCGAAAAGTTCAAAAACCTGGGATCTATGATCAATAGCGAAGCAAGCTGTGATGAAGACATTAAGCATCGCGTAAGCTCAGGGAGGATGAAGCGGTGGGAAAACTCAACCATCTTCTGTGATCGCAAAATACCACCTTAGCTGAAAGGAAAGCTCAACGCCGCAGTTGTGCGTCCGGCGCTCAAATACGGTTCACAATGTTGGGCAGCGTACAAAAAGTATGAGAGCAAATTAACGGCAGCTGAGATGAAGATGCTCCGCATGACAGCAGGAGTAACAACGATTGATCGAATAAGAAGTTCCAAGATCCGAGGAAGCCTTCACGTCAAAGAACCTATCTCGAAGCAAGTGAAGCGCGATCGGCTCAGTTGGTACTGGCATGTTCAAAGGAGAGATCCTACGAACCCTGTCAAAAAGCAATATTAATCAACGTTAAAATACAAACGCGAAAGAGAGGCAGGCCTAAAAACTTCTGGATCACACAAATGCAGCAACACAAGCATTTGATTGGCCTCAGCAACAAACTGATTCGAAATTGTGAGTCCTGCCGTTATTTTCTGAGCTCGTACCGGCGAACCCCACAGGCGGACCAGTAGGGGTGATTATAGCCTCGCCGTCATTTACGGCAGAAGAATGAGATAATGTATATCAAAAAAGCATAAAATGCTGATATATCCACAATGTTATAATAGTTAGGTTGATAGTAACTCCTGTTTCGCGGGTTCCTACCAGGAAGCATGCAATTAGCGCTTGAAGGCCATTTGATACCATTACCCACGAAAACTTTTAAGGCCTCAAAATTTATCCGAATCTCTTTATATCTAAGCATTTTTTGGAACTTAGTCCAGCGCGGCGATGTTTCTGCCTTAGGTAACTACCCATTGTATCTATAGCAGTTTAAAATACATTTAGTCATGGATAGTGGTCAGAGACCGATAAAACTCTTATTTTTGGATCGAAAATGGGACAGGTAAGTGCAGAATGCAAATCAAATGTTTTGTTTTTGATGTGGGAAAAATTAACAACTTTGGAAATAGCTGAGAGGTTTATCATACCCTACATGAAATTGGAAAAAAAAAAGACTGAAATATAGAGAAATAAGGAGTACTGCGCGGAAGAAGGGCTCCAGAAGGCTATGAAAGACAACAGCAGTGGAAGATGGACTTCAAAGTAGTCGGAACCATTTTAAACCCTCATCGGATATTCCAAACGACCTTGCTTGAAAAACAATTTCAGCCAGCTTGATCTGAAGAAGGCTGGTAAAAGCGGGGCTGCGACTTCCCACCATGAGTCAATCAAAGACTTTTGGTATGGGTGTTTGGAAACAGGAAATGTGGGACAACGTCATATATTGTTCGAAGAGTTCAAGCTGCATGTTGGATATTGTAGAATCCTCGTTCGGAGAAAATCTGGAGAAAGGCTATGTGATAGGTCCCATAAAAGTCTTCCCCCAAAATCTGAGGGAGTGGCTTTTTCCGCGGCGGATAGTGGACGAATGTGTTTCATCTCCTCAAAAGTTAAAGCAGGCGTTTGCTCATAGTGCTGCGAGACGAAGTGGAGACTTACCTGCAAGAGCTGTTTGGTGAAGCCACTAGAATTCTTTTTCAATACGATAATACTATCCGTGCCGTACTGTGCAAAACGTAAGTTAAGCATTTTTTACATTGAAATTAAAAGAAGCAATTAACTTCCAGATTTATATTTTTATTTTTATCCAATTATAGGTCAAAAACTACTTTGGAGAGAATAGCATTGGAATGGACTGACCTCTTAAAGCATACATCTTGGCCCCATCGAAAATATGGCTATAATAAAAATAGAAGCAGAGAAAAAACGTCCAGTATTAGTTGCACCTACCGAAGCAAAAGAAAAAGTACTGTGCGCTTTCCTAGACATAGAGGGAGCATTCGACAACACCTCACATGAGGCGATTAAACGATCCCTGGATAGGAAAGGAGTTAACAGTACAGTATCCAACTGGATGTGTGAGCTGCTGAGCACTAGATCAGCAGAGACTCAAACACCATCTGGAACCATAAGAGTGAACACAACAAGAGGATGTCCACAAGGAGGGGTACTATCACCCTTAATGTGGAGCCTAGTTGTAGACGAACTGCTGGAAACATTAGCCAACCTTGGCATCAACTGTCAGGCGATCGCCGATGACATTGTATTGATTGCCAGGGGCAAGTTTGAAGAAACCCTTGGGGACATCATACAAAGGGGGCTTAAAGTAACCAAGGAATGGTGCCATACTGTCGGACTTAACATCAATCCGGCGAAAACAACGATAGTACCATTCACAAGGAAAAGACAACTTCAAAGACTTAAGGATATTAGCCTATCAGGCACGACACTGATACCAGTCAAAGAAGTAAAGTATCTAGGACTTCATCTAGATAGTAAACTCCTCTGGCGAGACCATACAGACTAGATATCCAAGAAGGCCACCCGTGCTCTCATGATATGTAGGAGCCTGGCGGGGAAGGCATGGGGATGCAGCCCAAGCATACTGCGATGGATGTACATTGCAATTGTGAGACCACATTGCAGTCTAGCCACAACAAGAGAGACACTCGGCAAAGTGCAAAGATTGGCGTGCCTGTGCATTACCGGAGCAATTCGTAGCGGCCCAACCCCAGCCATGGAGGTGTTATTGGAACTGACCGCTCTACACATCATGGTGATGAAAGAGGCAGGCGGAAAGAGGGAAATGCATCGGTTCGAAAGAACACGGTGACTTACTCAAAAAACTCCCACTTCTTCCCATACCTAGGGACGATAGCATCAGGAAATTCAACTTCGAGAAGAATTTCCAGATAAAGCTCAGCAATAAGGAGAACTGGAGCAATGAATCCACAACTTATGGACTGAGCAACCACAGAACAAAGTGGTACACGGACGGCTAGAGGACCGAAGAGGGAACTGGTGCAGGAGTGTTTGGGCCAGGAACTAAGCACTTGCTGGCAAATGCACCAGCATCTTCCAGGCAGACATATGTGCAATACACAGGTGCGTTCGAATCAACCTCGAGAAAAACTACAGAAATTGCAACATAGCAATAATGTCTGAGAGCCAGCCATAAAGGCTCTTGACGCCTACGTCATCAAGTCAAATCTCGTGTGGGAATGCCTACACGGACTGAATAGACTAGGCAAGAATAACAGAATTACCATCTGCTGGGTACCTGGACATGTTGGCATTACAGGCAATGAGGCAGCGGACTCCCTGGCAGGAAAAGGTGCAGAGGAACCCTTCATAGGACCTGAACCGTTCTGCGGGATAGGAGAACACACTCTACGCGAAGAATTCAGGAGACTGGAGAAAGAAACAAGGACCAAAATCTTTCTCAACCTCCAAGGTCTGAAGCAAGCAAAGAAACTCTTAGAAAATTACAGCCAAAAGAGATTTAAAGCTTGTATCAGCCTTAACAAAAAAAACCTTAGGATCCCAACAGGCCTCCTCACGGGGCACTGCAGACTCAAGGAGCACCTGAGGAAAATGGGTATATCAGAGGACGGGCTCTGCAGATTCTGCAGTGAAACCGCCGAAACTCCAGACCACATACTGGAATCCTGTGGGGCACTGGCTACAAAAGCATGAGATATTTGGGCAGGCACCAAATAACAGACAAGGACATACAAACCATGGACCCACAGCTCATTCTTAGATTCATCAAACTGGACGCTGTGCTCTAAGGAGTGTGACCTGCCAAGGACAAATCAGAGCAATACCTCGACACGCTTCACAAAAGAAGTATCTAGAGATGGCTCTGAAATAGGGCATGAACCTCTCCGAGGCACAAGCGGGGGACACGATAGACCAATAGGTCGCAGTGTAACATACCCTAACTAGATATTTTTATTATTATTACCAAAAATTTAATGAGGATTGATGAGTACCAAGCAATCCATATCCTCATCGACATTCAGAAATTTGTCGCAGTCAGTGAATCACAGATGCCTCGCCGTAATAAAATCCAAATGAGATCCAACGAAATATTAATTTTTAGGATAATTATCTGTTAAAGGTAATAACTCGATAAATCAGCAGATAGTCATTTGTCCCGGCTGTTTACTTCATATACAGTTCGTAAAATTGCTCATAATAACTCAATGACACAGATGGCTCGAAAATGGTCGCAGGCGTAATAAATAAACAATATTAGGGCGACGATATGTCATTTAGTTCATGGGTTTGTTTATGTGTCTCATTTAAATTAACTTCCTCTTCGCCATTTAATGGCAATGTTGATGGCAAAATCAATGACCCAAAACAATTTTCTTGAACCCTGGAAAGAAGATAATGAAAGCTGTGAGAAAAGACAATCTAAGCACGGATAAGAAATATCTCTTTGCAACATACATTGTGATGTGATGGTTGGTAACGGTGTAGAGGTTAGTGTGTTGGCTTGTTACCCCTGCGGTGCAGGTTCATTCCCCATGGGGAACAACAACATACGCCACCCATTCACATGCCTCTACACCAAAAGAAGGATTTCTGCCTGGTAGTACAATGGACCGTTACCGAGTGTGCGTGCTCTAGGATTTGGAATTCCTTTTTAAAAAAAAAAAAAAAAAAAAAAAACGTACATTGTAATTTCTAACGCGAAAGAAGCTTTGAAGTTGACACAACGACAGACAGGCGAAATGTCTTATTCAAGCTGGCTTACATCTATTAAATCACTTCAGGACTGTTTATTATTGCAGGAAGACCTCAATAGATTATCTGATTGGTGTACAATTAACTGTTTAAATTTCAATGTTTTAAAGTACAATAGCCTCACATTCTGCCGGAAACGGGCACAAATTCAGTTTACCTACAGTATAACAAATCTACCTTTGGAAACCATCTCATCCAAAAAACATAGGGACGGGCTACAGTCCGCTTGGGCGAACTGTTGGATACCCTATTCTTATTCCTATCCCTCATAAGTGGGCGTGACAAAAGTCTAAGTATGGTTGAATTGTTAAGAACGCTCTACATATTTTGTTATATAACATTTAAAGGATTTTATCAAAAAAAAAAACGCTCCCTAGCTCAAACTTGGGTGTTTCAATAAAATTGTTTTATTTAATTGTGGGCGTGCCAGTAGGCGGATTTAAAAAAAAATTAACACATGAGAATAAAGGGCTACTAGAGAGTATATATTATAAATTTCAGCTCCCTAGCTCAAACTTTGAATTTTCAAAAAAAAAAAAAAAAATAATTGTGGGCGTGTCAGTGGGCGGATTTTGAAAATATTTACACATGAGCATAAAGGGCCCATAGAGAGTATATACTATAAATTTCAGCTCCCTAGCTGAAACTTTGGATTTTCAAAAATTAATATACCCTTAGAATAGGGTAAAAAAAAAATTATTTTATTTATTTGTGGGCGTGTCAGTGGGCGGATTTTGAAAATTTTTTATCCCGAGCAGTTTTAGGAGTCATAGATCATATATAAAAAAATTTCAGCTTTCTAGCTCAAAATTCGATTTTTTTCAAAATTTGGTTTTTTTGAGTTTGTGGGCGTGTCTGTGGGCGAATTTCAAAAATTCGTAAATTTGATTATTTCGGGACCCTAGAGAGTATATGGTTAAAATTTCAGCTCTCTAGGTCCAATTTAAAGGCCTAGTTTTTGGCTACAGACGGACGGACGGACGGACGGACGGACATGGCTAGATCGACATTAATATCGATGCTGATCATAAATATAGTAACTTTTAGGGGTCTACGGGCAATATTAAGGTATGTTACAAACTATGCGTCAAAATTAATATACCCTTAGAATAGGGTATAAAGACGTATTATTCGACTGTATGCTCAATTTTACTAGTAACATAGATGGGATTTATCTTGCGAAACTCTCAAGATTTTTCTTACCCGCATACCGTAAAATACTTATATTTTGCATATGTGAGGTCTTCCTTAGATTACTGCTCTGTTATTTGGAATCCATATTATATGGTTCACTTTACAAGGATTGAGAAGATTCAAAAATGGTTTACTAGAGCTGCGATAAAAAAGCTTAATTGGAATATCGACTTGCCACCATATAATATTAGATGCCAACTGATTGGAATCTTGCCTTTATGTATTCGGGGGAGGTATTTTTCGATCATGTTTGTGAGAGACCTAATAACTAAGCATATAAATTGTCCTCACCTGCTTACACAGATCAGATATCGAAGACCCGTGATTGTATTGAGAAATCAAAATATTTATGTTGAGCCTATACATAGAGTACAATCCATACTAATATTATAAATGCGAAAGTAACTCTGTCTGTCTGTCTGTCTGTCTGTCTGTCGTCGCTTGAGAATTGTTTTGTTCCATACGCCACTTTTGTCGTGTTTGAGTTAGGAACGGATTCTATGGTAATTTTGTATGCTCATTTTAAATCTGTGATTCGATTTGCTCTAAGTCTTTCCAATCCCGAGATATCGAACATCGACTTTGTCCCATATCCACCAAAATCAACAGTTTGTAAAATTGTTTTGTGCCATAAACCATTTTTTGGCGTTTGGGACAAATTTTCCATATAATTTATCGCAACTTTTTTGTGAGAATTGTTTTGTTCCACGTGCATATCACTGCGACAAGAGATACAGAAAATATTAACAAAGTTGAGAATTGGTTTGTCCTACGTGCACTCGTGTTAAAGAAAAGCTATGTATATGGAACACAGATCGCAAACAAAATTTTAGTATTAGTTTGTTCCACCTCCATGTAAAATGTGTCAAATTTGAAAATTCAAATTGTACTGATGTCAATTGATTTATTTGTTTCGCATGAGATATCGTAATTCTTAGTTCAATGTTACAAATATTCGCATACCTATAAATGAAAAAAAATCTTATGAATAACATGGAACGTGTTCAAATTGTGATCAAATTGACATCAGGCCAAACATTGACGGTACAATGCTCACTCAAAACCCGAAATTCACTAGAAAACAAAGAGGATTATCTATTTGAAATTTCGCAGCTGAGAGGAGAGAGAGGAGATCTGATTTGATCTGACATTTTTCACTCACTGGTTTAATGCTAAACACTTTGAATAATTTTCTTATTATATGTACCTACCCTATTCTAAGCGTATATTAATTTTGACGCATAGTTTGTAAATGAAATAAAACAATTTTATTGAAAAACCAAAGTTTGAGCCAGGGAGCGTTTTTTTTACAAAAGCTTCGTTTTTTCGATAAAATCCTTTAAATGTTATATAACAAAATATTTAGTGCGTTATTAACAATTCAACCAAACTTAGACTTTTGTCACGCGCACTTATGAGGGATAGGAATAAGAATAGCGTATCCAACAGTTCGCACAGGCGGACTGTAGCCTGTCATTATATTTTTATTGTATTTTTTGAATAAAAACTTTGTTAATAAAAAAGATGAAATCGATTTTTCTTTTCAAATTTTAGCATCCAACTCCATGCTTTATTGCCTTTCAGATATTTTGGATAAGAATTGTTTGTGCCATATCCATTTTTTTGTGTTCCACCTGTATGAAAAAAAAATCAGTTTCAAAATGTATGAGGTGGGACACAAGTCAAAAAAGGAGACTTTTACGTTAATTAAAGTTGCTTGTTAACGGTTTGGCAAAACACTTTGAAAATTGGTAGGTGAACTCTTTATAAGACTAACTTCAAATTAAAAAAATAAAAAAAAAATTATATCACACAGTTTTGGAGTACCAAGTACGCAAACCTTTAAATGCGTTTTTCTCGAAAAAGTGCCAATGGCATATGGAACAAAACAATTCTCAGGCGACGCTGTCTCGCTTTAACGCCAAAACTACTGAACCCATTTAAATGAAATTTGGTACACAGATAGTCTAGAGTCTGGGAATGGACATAGGCTTTTAACGCGGGAAAATGCTACATCCCCTGTCCAGAAGCGGAGATCTAAGCTGATATCAAAGAAAAGTTGTAACTCTCGAATGCTTTCTAGCTCCTAGCTTTGGAATGACTCATCCAAATGAAATAGGATTTTTATATAAATAATATAAAGTTCAATTATGTACAAAGATTTTGAGATATAAATCATCTTTGTAGGTTATCCTGAAGTTGAGCAATAACCATTAAACTATACATTTTATACAATTCAAAAAAGGAAAATGTTCGATTGAAGCTAGATCGTTGGATTTTCCCAGCGTTGAGTGGTGGAAAATTTGTGTGTGTGTGCGGCACAAATCTGTTTCTCTCTCTGTACCTTTTGTGCGTGTGCTTTTTGTTTCTTTTTTCTATGCACCTTTTGTAGTTTGTGTTTTTTTTTTGTGGCGCATGGGATTGAGAAAGATAGGGTATGAAATGTAATTGAGATTGAGAGGGAGTCACACTGAGAGTCCATCCATATAATGAGAAGGGACACTCTCGACGTTTTCTTTATCAGTTCTTATCAGCAAGTATTTTGTTTTAAATTTGAGAAGTGGCAGACTGGCGAAGCAAGGCGAGCACGGGACTGCTAGTATGGATATAATGAAACAATACTAGATGCTTAAGAGAAGCTAATTCAGTTGGCAATCTCATTGATCTTCACTCTAATATAAGTAGAAATACGTTCAAAAATCAATTGCATATGCTTTTAACAAACTTTGGCGAGGTTAATTAAGTATGTTAATAATTTGTCTAATTAAGTATGTAATCCATTAGAGGACCAAGTGTACCTCCGTTTGATGAAATAAATAAATAAATAAACTAGTGATGGGCGCATTCCAATGATATAATCGATTATAATCGATTCAGACAACATTTCGAGATATCTCGATTCTTCACTCAAATCATTCGAATGATTTCTCACACCTACTTACTCTATGCGAAATGAGAACTCGATACTCGAGTGCCGATTCGAGACCGAGAAGAGAATATTGAACGAAAGAACAAAAAAGAAGAAAACACACAAAATCGAGAACTCGAGAAGTTTGTTTGTGTATCTCGTGTGTGTATTCACGAGTTTGGGTTTATTTTTATATTCATTTTCGTAATCGATGCATCGTTGAGGGTTGAAGTTGAATATTGAATTGTAAACGAAAAGCGAGAAGCTAGAATCATTATGTTATGATTTTTTGTTTGTGTTGGGTTTTTGTTCATTTATTTTTATTAACTGTTCTGTTCTGTGCTGAAGTCTGAAGAAGAAGGTACGATACAAGTAATTTATGAATGTTTTGTCTATGTTTTATTTTTTTAGAAAGCAATAAAGGCAGGTAAATTAAATTATAATCAGTAGTTTACTGTGATTTATATTAGATATTTTGTGTAATCGACAGTGATTTAAAATGAAACCTGGTGGAAAAAATTGTTTGGAAGATCATTCGATTCTTTAAATCCTTCGAATACTAATATCTCGATTCATTAAATCATTCGATTATGCCCATCACTAAAATAAACTCTAAAAGCAAGTCGCAAATTCCATTTTGTTTTATTTCAACGCACACCAAACGAAATAAGAATAAGCGAAACAGAATGTAACAAAACAAAACGTTTTGTTTTCTTATTTCGCTTGGTGCGTGTGTTCAAATAAAAAACGTTTTTTCGACTATCGAATCAAAAACGTTCTGTTTGATCTGGTGTGTTTTCAGCCTAGGTAAATTATTAATTGCAGATTGTTATCTAATAATAATCTAAAGTCTTTAAACCCATAGCTTGTCGAAAACTAAGTGTATTGTTCTTTTATAAATACAGAGGGTGTTATAAACCTTCTTTATTATTTCATTCACATTTAAATTAAAATGTAATTTTCCGTCCAAAATTAGCACAAGATACCTACTTCGTGCTCTGCGAAGTAGAAAATTTCACTTCCTCAAGTTTCTTACGATTTTTATTTGTATTTTGAATCTTCTAGTAAAAATGACTAATTTCGCAAAAGCGAATAACTTCAAATTATATGTTTGATCCTCGAAATTCTCTTCAATCGTGTGAGCCACCTAAAATTCGAAATTGCCTCCGTAAAAGTTGTATAGCCAAAAGTGTATGAAAATTGGGAATATCCAATTGTCATTGAAAGCACGTACCCGTGTCATTCCATGTAAATTATGTGCTCATTCAAACGGTGCTGTTTTGTCTTCAAATAAACATACATATTACTACTTAAGATCGTCGATTGTATCCCATAGATAGTCTTGTGAGTTATCCATTCTTGCTTGGGGAGAAAATCCCAAGCAAAGATCCCACATTCACCGGCATGAACCTACCTTTGTGTTCCAATTTGTCTTTCCATTCGAATGCTTTCCACATACGTTATTATTGTCCCGACTGGTGACGATATTATTATTGTTGTTGTGGTTTGTGATGGTGGTCTTCGTTCCTTTCTCGGATGGTGACATTTTTTCTATTTTTTTCTGAAAAAAAGAAGCAAAATAAACCTTTGTTAGAAAACCTTTTAAATTGAAGGCCCCCATTTTTTTCGGGAGAACCTCAAGTATGGAAGATCGCAAGATCAATGAAGTGTAACTAACAAATGATATTCTCACGAAAAACTACGCGATCTCATCGTGCTCCAAGTGGATGGTGCATACCTTACAGATGTCTTAAAGGACTCCCTGCGAACTAATTCGAAGAAAACTTCGTGTTGGTGCATATTGTGAAAGTTGCATACAGATGTGCAGCTGATGATGAATGATGGATGCAAATTGCCGCAATCATAGAACACGACGACCGCGCCGGAGTAGGTACTGTTTGGGTGTAAATAATGCAGTCACTGTTTGTTTTGATTGTTGTTGCAATCATTTGTTATTGTCTTATTGTGAGATTTTGACAAATTGTGACAGCCGCGAAACAAGTTAGGCAGTCATAATTACATATCTGGGTGCCTTAATTGGATACAAAATCTCGTGATAGACGCCAATTAGGGAGGAAATTTAAAAAGGCAGACTTAGAGAGTCAAAAGCTTGCATTTTTGTATAATTAAATAAATATTTCAGTGATGAAAAAAAAATCGTGGTTGGATCTTGAACGACTAAGCATCAACCTGGCGATGCCATCTGTCAACTAGATTTGTGCTTGTTTTACATTCCCGTGGTAACCGCAGGGTACTGGTCATGTCGACTAGACTTGACTTGCTAAACTTATAAACGCCAGAGTTGAGCACGAATAAAATAGCAACACTTTAATGCTCTGTTATAAATGACTGGTCTCAGAAGTCTTACATGAGCCCCTCAAAAGTGGGACGCACGGCGAAGGAACTCACTTGATTGGATCAACGGTGTTGTACCTTACATGAGCTACTCCCACATATTTGGAGGTGAGGTCTTTTGGGATTTTCTAGACTAAGTCAGGGTGTTGAAATAGAGTTGGTGGCGTAGGAGCCCTTAGCTAAAGTGGGTTACTGTCATCCCTTTCAGTAGAACTTTTGAAACTAGCCCTCCAGGTTGGGGGTTGTGCTGTGGTAAATTAAGCTGCTATGAGAGAGACACCAGTCTCGGATATGGACCCACCTCATTTACTGGCTGAGCACTAGATCAGCAGAGACTCAAACACCAACAAGAGGATGTCCACAAGGAGGTGTACTATCACCCTTAATGTGGAGCCTAGTTGTAGACGAACTGCTGGAAAGATTAGCCAACCTTGGCATCAACTGTCAGGCGTACGCCGATGACATTGTATTGATTGCCAGGGGCAAGTTTGAAGAAACCCTTGGGGACATCATACAAAGGGGGCTTAAAGTAACCAAGGAATGGTGCCATACTGTCGGACTTAACATCAATCCGGCGAAAGCAACGATAGTACCATTCACAAGGAAAAGACAACTTCAAAGACTTAAGGATTTGTAGTTTGGTGAAATAGGTCCCTGGTGCAGAGTCAGCAAAACTGTGATTTGTCAATTCAAGAAGCTCCTAAACTGCTGATTCAAAAATATGAGCGGTATATAACATCAGTCACTCAGTTAATGTGACATCTTTTTGTGCTCTTCTACTTTTCCAGAAATTCATTTGCCTACAAACATTTGAATTGCGCGAGATCATTTGTTTGCCGAAGTTTGAACGGGTTTTTGTAGACAGGGTTAAAAATTAGTAAGGGACAACCCCCCTCCTACGAGGTGCAGGGAGATAACTTCACGGGCAATAACTTCACATGGGCAATAACTGTACCTCGAGTGGGCAATAACTTCACTTTTTTTTGTGAACTTATTGCCCACAGATGGTGAGCAATAACTACACTTTTTTGTGGGAAATAAATTCTCTTAACATTTTATGATAATTAAAGAACCGTACCTCGCACCTACTCCAAATCAAACAGTGACCCCAAGCAGGGGGGTTGCAGGGGGGCAGCATTCCCCCTCTAGGTATTGATCTGTTTATGGAATCTACTTGCGATTTCGCAACTAATCCCATAAATAGTGCAATGCGTATGAGGGGCCATGCTGCCCCCCTGCAACCCCGCTGCTTGGGGTCACTGTTTGATTTGGAGTGGGTGCAAGGGTCTTTAGTTATAATAGACAAATTTTCAAATTATAGGTTGGAAATAACTTCACAAAATTTAAGGTGAAGTTATTGCTCACCATCAGTAGGCAATAACTTCACAAAAAAAAGGTGAATTTATTGCCCACTCGAAGTGAAGTTATTGCCCGTAAAGTTATTTCCCTACACCCTCCTACGATGGGCATCACAAAGGGTCAGTATTGACCTGAGTAAGGCATTAAGCCAGGCCGCCTACCTAACCTAACCTTGTACGCCTTTGGTTGAACGGAGGAAAAGCACAAAACATATTACAAAGTAGACACTCGGAAAACTTTGAGGATGTACATATACGTGATGGCGGGGGTTAACAGAGGCTACCCGCAAGACGGCGTTCTGTATCCACTGGCGTGGTGCATGCTGGTCGACTCTCTGTTGAATGCTCTTAATAGTTCTTACGTCTACGCTCATGATGTTGCGGATGATGTTAACGTACTTCCTGTTGGATCATGCCTAGTGACTGTCTGCGCCAAAACTTAGGCGGCCCTAGACGTGATCAACGAATGGTGCAGTAGGAAAGGGCTCTCAGTCATTCCTCTCAAAACTGAGGTTGTTCTCTTTACGAGAAGGAGGAAGCTGATCGGATTGACGCAGTCAGTGCTAAGAGGCTTCACAATCCAACTCTCCAATCAAGCAAAATATTTGGGAGTCATTCTGGATAGGAAAATTATTTGGTCCAAGCATGTTGAGCTGAAGACTGCCAAGGCGCTGTCGGTTTCTGTTAGTGCAAGCGCGTTTTCAGCATGGGGCATTTTCAACATGGGGCTTATCAACGAAAAGAGTCCTATGAATTTACACGGCTATGATAAGGTCATTTCTAGCATATGACTCGGTTGTTTGATGGAATAAGCTGTCACGTAAATACGTTACTGCTGCTTTCGCCAAACTCCAAGGGAAAGTATGTCGCGGTTGCACGGGAGCCTTTTCCAGAACGCCTGCCTTCGGCCTAGATGCATTATTAAACTTCCCGTCCCTTGATGCTTACATCACTGTTTGCACATTCAAAGCTATCTCACGTTCAGGACTGGCTCTGGCTAGACTCTGAGATTGGAAAGGAATGCTGTCAAATCTTTTCCAAAACCGATCAAGAATCTGGTGCTGATGTTTTCGTGGAGAGCTACAACATTAGACTTTTCTTTTCGTTAGGCAAACATGCGTCAGTCTTCCAAACGGAGACTTTTGCTGTCCTTATGGCTATCGACTGTGTTGTGAAGGACGCAAGATCTCTTTGTATTCCGTCGGAAGTAAAAAAACTGAACCCTAGACTGTGATAACTTTTCTATTGTGTTGCCATAAACAAAGTGTTTTTCAAATATTTTTTTTTTCATTTTTATTATTTTTTTTTTTGCTTCTTTAAAAAAATTTGGACGAATGTCTAAGAAAGAAGAAAAAGTAAGGACAAACATTTTAATGTTTAAATTGTAAGTTTATATCTAAAAAAAGCGTTGATTTTTCTATTGTTTGTGACAGTTGCAATAAAATAAAGGAAAGCCCCTGAAAAAGCCAGAAAACCAATAAAGAATAAGCAGCAAGTCGTTTTTTTTTGTATCCTTTAAAGCTTGTAGTGATTAACCACTTTGGCATAACTGAACAATAATTACGGTAGTGACTTCGATGTATCCTAGTATAGCTAGTTAGTTTTATTTCTTGCAACTTAATAAATTATATAAGGTTCTAACCTTCGTTTTCGGGAGACATTTTATTAACCTAACCTTCATAGAGGTATGAGTTTACCTACAAAACATGCCCTTACAAAACATTCACTTGGCGTCTGGTGTATTCTAAAAAAAGAACTAACAAAAAAAGCGGCCAAGTGCGAGTCGGACTCGCCCATGAAGGGTTCCGCGCGAATTATTATTATTATTTACTTTGGCACCTATTACAGATTTATTATTAGAAAATAATGGTTCACGTCTTACGCATAAGGTTTATGTTTATGAAATTAAATGTTTTTTTTTATATTTGAGTTGATTGAATGAAAGGTAAATTGCGGTTTACGAATTATGACGTATTAAAAAAAACTACTTGCTGGTTTTCGTTCAAACCAATTTTCGTTCGAAGTTTGCATGGTAATGTACATCATATATTTTTTTTACTTTTATCATTCCCTTATTTTAGAAGTTAGAGGGGGGGGCAACATTTTACCACTTTGGAAGTGTCTCTCGCGCAAACTATTCAGTTTAGAAAAAAATGATATTAGAAACCTTAATATCATTTTCGAAGACCTATCCATAGATACCCCACACGTATGGTTTTGATAAAAAAAATTTCGAGTTTCAGTTCTAAGTATGGGGAACCCCCAAAATTTAATGTTGTTTTTCTATTTTTGTGTGAAAATCTTAATGCGGTTTACAGAATACATCTACTTACCAAGTTTCAACAGTATAGCTCTTATAGTTTTGGAAAAAAGTGGCTGTGACATTCCCGGACAGACAGACAGACAGACAGACATGACGAATCTATAAGGGTTCCGTTTTTTTGCCATTTGGCTACGGAACCCTAAAAACCATCATAAGCACCAAAAAAAAACATAGGGGCGGGCTACAGTCCGCTTGGGCGAACTGTTGGATACCCTATTCTTATTCCTATATCTCATAAGTGGGCGTGACAAAAATTTAAAGGATTTTATCGAAAAAACTAAGCTTTTGTAAATAAAAACGCTCCCTAGCTCAAACTTTGGTTTTTCAATAAAATTGTTTTATTTAATTGTGGGCGTGTCAGTAGGCGGATTTAAAAAAAATTTAAGTATGAGCATAAAGGGCACCTAGAGAGTATATACTATAAATTTCAGCTCCCTAGCTCAAACTTTGGACTTTCAAAAATAAAATAAAAATAATTGTGGGCGTGTCAGTAGGCGGATTTTGAAAATATTTACACATGAGCATAAAGGGCCCCTAGAGAGTATATATTAAAAATTTCAGCTCCCTAGCTCAAATTTTGGTTTTTCAAAAAAAATATTTTATTTAATTGTGGGCGTGTCAGTGGGCGGATTTTGAAAATTTTATGTCCCAAGCAGTTTTATGGGCCAAAGATCATATATAAAAAATTTCAGCTTTCTAGCTCAAAATTCAATTTTTCCCAAAATTTGTTTTATTTAATTGTGGGCGTGTCAGTGGGCGGATTTTGAAAATTTTATGTACCAATCAGTTTTATGGGCCATAGATCATATATAAAAAATTTCAGCTCTCTAGCTCAAAATTCGATTTTTTCCAAAATTTTGTTTTTTTGAGTTTGTGGGCGTGTCTGTGGGCGGATTTCAAAAATTCTTAAACTTGATTATTTCGGGACCCTAGAGAGTATATGGTTAAAATTTCAGCTCTCTAGGTCCAGTTTAAAGGCCTAATTTTTGCCGACGGACGGACGGACGGACGGACGGACGGACGGACATGGCTAGATCGACATTACTATCGATGCTGATCATAAATATAGTAACTTTTAGGGGTCTACGGGCAATATTAAGGTATGTTACAAACTATGCGTCAAAATTAATATACCCCTAGAATAGGGTATAAACATCAACATGTCTGTGCCTAAGAAAAACATCAATCTATAATTCAGATCTAATCAAATCAAAAAACTGGTCCAAGCAAGACGTCAACAACAGTAAGGTACATACAAATCACAGGGCCTATGAATCATAAACACACTTGAGTTGAGTAACCAAAATAGACGTCGTACCAAATAAGTAAGTACGCATTAGTTTTCGAGTTTACATATTATATCAGCTGCGTTGATCGCTTTAAAGGCGAAAAAGGCCACGAGAGAACTAATTCCATCTCAAGCGCAAACAACAAACAACTTTAATGTATCTTCACCACGATGTGCACGACCTAGTTTGCTGATGGCTTTGCTTTTGAATAATATGTCAATGATCTGTCAATAAAGCGATTCAACCAGCATCTGTGGAAGGGGGAGTAGGGAGACCCACTTTTGGATCTCCGAAGTGCTTACCATTGCGGCGGATTGCCTTGCAGATGTATCTGTATCTGTCAATATCATTGATTAAATTAAAGTCTGAATGCGATTCAAATTGAACGGTGCAAATGAAATAGGCATGTAACCAAGACTTACCTAGAATATTAGTTAAAGATACAAACAAAAAACGCTGGTCTGACTTCCTATGGATCAGTGAAAACGTTTGAAAATTAGGAAAAGTATAATTCGTGGGTTTCAATTCAATCCTCTCCTCCATTCGCCCTCCTCACACACAGGACCAAATATCCGGCGGCGTAATTTCCTTTGTAAAAAACTCAATGTTAGCTCCCCTTTCCTACTAATCGTCCAGAACTCGGCACCGTAAAGCAGGACTGGCAAGATTGAGGTTCGATAGAGCATACTTCGAGTGAGGGGTTTCGAACACATTTGATTTACCAAATCGAAGTAGCAGCGGGTTCCTAAGGTAATGTTTAGTCCAAGGTAGATGAACTCCTTTCTACCTCGAATGTATTGCTATCGGCACTAACGTTTTGTACTAGACGGTGGACAGATGTTTCTTGTTTGTTGATAGCATATAAAGGGTTTTTCAACAGGGACGCTACAAAAGTAGAGCGACAGGGACAGCAAACACGACGCCGAATTTCTTGCCGCTCTTTTGACATTTCTCTTCAGTAAGGTTTGCCATTTCATGATGAAAAGATATACGAGCCAACAACGAGTCGAAATTATTAAAATTTACTATCGAAATTCGGAGTCAGTGGCCTCAACGTTAAGAGCATCGTTCATCAAAAAATCATCTTCAGGATGAGGCTCATTTTTGGCTGAATGGCTTCGTCAATAAACACAATATGCGGTATTGGTCAGGCAGCAATCAACACGTACTCCATGAGTCATCATTGCATCCCGACAAAATTACGGTTTGGTTTGGTTTATGGGCCGGCGGCGTCATTGGGCCGTACTTCTTCCGTGATGATCAAGACCGGCACGTTACTGTGAATGGGAATCGCTACCGTTCAATGATAACCGAATATTTTTGGCCCCAATTGGATGATATGGACTTGGAGGACATGTGGTTCCAACAGGACGGCGCCACAAGCCACACAGCGAATGCGACAATCAATTTATTGGAAACCAAGTTTGGAAACCGTGTTATCTCACGAAATGGTCCAGTCGCTTGGCCGCCTCGGTCGTGCGATTTGACACCGTTAGACTATTTCCTGTGGGGCTACGTCAAGTCTATGGTCTATGCCAACAAGCCAGCGACGATTGATGAACTTCGTACGAATATCGAACGTGAAATTGCAGCAGTATCGGCCGATTTATGCTTGAAAACCGTCGAAAATTGGGTTCAGTGTCTGGACTTCTGCAAGCGTGCCCGTGGTGGCCATGCAAAAGAAATCGAGTTCCATACATAATGGCATCGAACGTACTTTCACAGGAATAAAGAATTTCATTGATATCCAAAACCGTTTTTGTTTTATTTAAAAAAAAACTTTTGTAGCGCTCTTATTGAAAAACCCTTTACTTGGTCTTGTCCTCATTAACCTGTTTTTCAATCTGCGTAAAAATCTCTATTACCTACGGCACGCTGGGAACGATGATGTCGATATCGTCCACATACCCCAGTAGCTGGACGGATCTTTTGAAGACAGTGTGTTATGTGTTGACAGAACAAGATTAGGGAAGTCACATGATAGCACATCTTCTTGGCTCAATCCGGTGCATGTTTGGAATAGTTCGGACTTTTCATGTTTGGAAAAGTTCAAAAGATTTGTTTTCATACGCACATTGCACCGCGTTTTTTTCAGCGTTACACGACACAACTGCAACTTGCGCTGGATCCCAAATTCGGGCACCGTCACAAAGAGTTGAATGCTATCATATGCGGCTACACGGTCAATGAAAAAATGGTAAGTCTGGATTTGAAATTCATTGGTATATTCCAGGATTTGCCTACGTGTAAACATTTGGTCTATTGTCGATCTGCCGAGTCGGCAGGCCCACTGATACGTGCCGATTAGTTTTTTGCAGGATGGCTTCAGACGTTTAGACAGTACTTTGCATATCATCTTATATGCCACATTATTTGCGGCATTGATAGTCCTCGATAGTTCTTGTCATAGATGCGTCATATGCCTATGGAGCTGATAGTCCAGCCATCGGGCATATTTTCTTCACCCATAGTTGGTTGATGATTTCCGTGAAATTGAGTTACGTTTTCAGGGATAGGAGGTATCTGTAAGTAAGAAGTAACTCCTCCTCCTTTATAAAGCACTATTTAAGCCAGGGATTGAGTATTGCTCTCACATCTGGAGTTCGAATTCCAAAAATTCTCTGATGACTTAGAATTGACATCAAATATCCAACTAATGGGTTGACGTAGCATTGTGGCTGACTTTTATCTTTTATGTATAGCTGGAACCCGAGTCATTTAGGACATGCACTGATTCTGAACATGTACATAGGGAACAACGCCATATCTGACTACGTGTCTCCATACCTAAACTTTGAAAACCATTCTCTTGTTCATTTCCGAGCAGGGAACTCAAACGAACCCATGAAAAGGAAGTCTATATCCATCTTTACAGACGGATCGAAGATGGACTGTGGAACGGGCGCTGGACTATTCTCAGAGGAACATTAACAGAGCGATTAGATTACCTGATCGCTGTAGTGTATTCCAAGCAGAAGTCCTAGCAATTACTGAAGTTGCAAGCATGGTATCAATGATGGCGATACCATGTAGTGATATTACCATATTTATTGATAGGCAGGCGGCCATTGAAGCGGTGTCAGCTACCGAAATCAAGTCTCTGCTTGTTCGCCGTTGCCACGAGGAGCTCAAAGCTCTTGGCACGCAGCATAGGAAGTGGACACAAAGACATATCCGGCAACGAGCGAGCTGATGAATTGACAAGGAAAGGGTCTGCGATGGACCATGAACAGGCACTTCAGTCGGTTAAACCACCACTCTGTAACCTCGAGAAAGAGTGGAATACAAAACCCGAATAAAAGATAAAAAACAGGTAGATGTCACTAACCACTTGTGACATATCACGCAAGCTGTGGCCCAAAATATGATAACGGCCAAACCAACAGACTTTTACGTTACGACAGGACAACCCTGTTAAAGTTGATTGGAACTCATACCGGCCACAACCTGCTAAGGAACCACACAATGAAACTAAATCTCAAGGGTGACAACATCTGCAGAGGCTGCGGTGATGAAGAAATCCATGAGGATACTCCTCACTTTCTATGTCACTGTCCATGCCTACGTCACCTGAAAACACTTTTAAGATACTTCTTTCAAGACATTCAAGAATTTTCTGATGTCTCACTCTCGAATCTTTACAGGTTTATAAGGACATCCAAATGGCTGGACAACTTGGAGTAGGGAAGAATACCAAGTACGAAAAAGGACCAAAGCCAAAACAGAGAGGCCAACACTCTCAACAAAGGGCATCACAATAGGACCACATGAACCTAATTGTAGTCTAACAGATTTGCTCTGTTCCATCAACCCGGAAACTTAACCTAACCTAACCTTTATTATACCCTATTCTAGGGGTATATTAATTTTGACGCATAGTTTGTAACATACCTTAATATTGCCCGTAGACCCCTAAAAGTTACTATATTTATGATCAGCATCGATAGTAATGTCGATCTAGCCATGTCCGTCCGTCCGTCCGTCTGTCGGCAAAAATTAGGCCTTTAAACTGGACCTAGAGAGCTGAAATTTTAACCATATACTCTCTAGGGTCCCGAAATAATCAAGTTTACTGCCACGCCCACAAAAAAATAAAATAATTTTATTGAAAAACCAAAATTTGAGCTAGGGAGCTGAAATTTTTAATATATACTCTCTATGGGCCCTTTAAGCTCATGTATAAATATTTTCAAAATCCGCCCACTGACACGCCCACAAATAAATAAAACAATTTTTTTGAAAATCCAAAGTTTGAGCTAGGGAGCTGAAATTTATAATATATACTCTCTATGGGCCCTTTATGCTTATGTGTAAATATTTTCAAAATCCGCCCACTGGCACGCCCACAATTATTATTATTATTTTTTTTTTTGAAAATTCAAAGTGAGCTAGGGAGCTGAAATTTATAATATATACTCTCTAGGGGCGCTTTATGCTCATGTGTCAATTTTTTTAAATCCGCCTACTGACACGCCCACAATTAAATAAAACAATTTTATTGAAACACCCAAGTTTGAGCTAGGGAGCGTTTTTTTTGATAAAATCCTTTAAATGTTATATAACAAAATATGTAAAGCGTTCTTAACAATTCAACCATACTTAGAATTTTGTCACGCCCACTTATGAGGGATAGGAATAAGAATAGGGTATCCAACAGTTCGCCCAAGCGGACTGTAGCCCGTCCCTATGTTTTTTTATATACAGATACTACCACGAGAGATATTCAAAGGATTTAAAAGAAGTATTTTTTTTTAAAAAAATCATAATATTTTCGACCTACTAGGCAGGCAGCTAATTTTAATTTAATTTTAATTTAATTTTTAATTTTGGTGGGGGCATACACCCCCATTTATTCAGCTTAATACAAGCTTTAGGTCTTAAAAACTAATTACACTAAGACTTACAGCTAGGGCTTAAAAACTAATACTTAATACTAATTAGGTGGATGGTGAGGGGTGGAGGAGGGTAGATTTGAGGGAGGAAGTGCAGTGATTAAAATCAAAGAGGAGGTGGTTAGAATTGACCTTCTGCAACATACGGGATATCGGCTCGTTCAAGCCGTACGACGTGCGACGGGTGGGAAGATAGAAAAGAGGAGGGGATCTTAAATTCCGAGGGTTAGTGTTAAAGGCAATGTAGTTCAAAAGATAGGAACAATCAATGGAGCCAGTGAGAAGACGATGTATAAACAGAATGTCAACCACATCTCTTCTTTTTTCAAGGGTCTGAAGGTTTATTAAATTAAGGCGTTCGTGATATGGTGGAAGGATAAGGTGATTATTCCACGGGAGCCCACGAAGAGCAAAACGCAGAAATCGACGTTGAATGCTTTCGATTCTTGTAATATGGACCCGGTAGTATGTTGCCCACACTTGGCTAGCGTACTCTAGGAGAGGGCGGACGTAGGTAATGTAAAGGGATTTTGTCACGTAGGGATTGGTAAATTCTTTAGACCACCGTTTGACGAAACCAAGGGCTGAGTTAGCTTTATTGATTATCTCGTCAATATGTGACCGAAAGTTAAGCTCTCTGTCACACAGAACGCCTAGGTCGCGAATGGTTAGAACGGTAACAATGGGTTGGTTGTTCAAATAGTAACATCTGGGGGGAGACTGAATCCGTTTACGTGAAAAAGTAAGAGATTTACATTTAGCAATATTCAGCTCCATAAAGTTTTTTTGACACCAGACCGAAAAACTATTGAGGTCTTGTTGAAGAAGATCAGAGTCGTGTGGAGAAGAAATGATTTTGAAGAATTTAGCGTCATCGGCATAGAGGGAGATGGAGGAGAAGTTGATGACGTTGTCAATATCATTTATAGCCAGAATAAAAATCAAAGGTCCAAGGTGGCTACCTTGGGGAACACCAGAGGTGGCTTTAAAAGGCAAAGAGAGAACAGAGCGAAAACGAACATTATAAGATCGGTTCTCAAGGTAAGAAGAAAACCAATTCAATAGTGGGGGATCGAAGCCAAGGAAGGAGAGTTTGAAAAGAATCAAACGATGAGATATTTTGTCAAAGGCCTTACTGAAGTCAGTAGCGATTAAATCCACTTCATTGCCACTTTCTAAAGCAGAAAGTGTAACGGAGACAAAGTCACCCAGGTTGGTGGTTGAGGATCTACCTTTAAGGAAACCGTGCTGAAGGGGGGAGATAAGAGACTTGCACTGAAAGGATAATGAATCGTACATCATACTTTCGAAAACCTTGGGTAAATGCGACAGCTTGGCAATAGGTCGATAGTTAGATACGTCATTCTTTGGCCCTTTTTTGTGAACAGGTGAAATGAAGGACGTTTTCCAGATTTTAGGAAATTTCCCAAGAGATAAGGAATGTTTAAAGAGATTGGCAATGAAAGGTGAAAGAATCGCAGAACACTTTTTGAGAAGAATCGCTGGAAGGCCGTCTGGGCCGGGTACAAATTCATCATTGAGATGAAGAAGTCTGTCGCACACCATGGAATGGTCAAAGGTGGGCAAAATGAATGGGCCAACGGTATAGTTTTTCAGATAACTGAAGTAAGAGTGATCCGGTTCAGGGCAGTCGTCAGTGAAGGACTGCTTGAACACGGTAGCAAAAGAGTATGCGATTACAAATGCTAATGCTCGCCTTCTGACGGTGCACTTGTCAACTGCTATAACGGCGGCGTCTGTATATCAAAAAACAATTTTATGTAGACCAAGCAACTTTGGAACAGCTTATTGTTCTTGGTTTGCCTTTTTCGAGAGAATACATAATTTAAGAGAAAGAAAAAAACAAGACATTTTTTGCAATTAACAAAATATCCAACATTTTATAAGGTAAGATCAAATACTAAATGAAACTATCAATTTGCAACTCTTTTCACCAAGAAACCATTCAACATTGTTGCAAAGACAAACATCTCTTCGCCATCTAATCTTTTAATGATGCTTGAAAAAAAGACAGGAAATCTGCGGCGCATCTTCGCTCACCCAGTCAGGCAATTAAGAGTGCATGCGCTGGGGGCCATCTTACGAGTATTTATTACCGCATTGGTGGGAAGAAGCCGCTGCCACAAACCCAACCGGTGGCAGCGGGGTCATATGTTGAAATCTATTTTGCTATGCGCACCTAAGATGAAAAGATAATCGTACTAATATTGCAAATAATACCCGTACTTTCACTGCACACACTTTTTCCCGCTCATTGTACAACTATTTGTCGAACGCTTATTGCAGATTGATTACTTGCGTAGATTTTGAAATACGCATCAGGAAGAGATGCCTCGAAAGTGTTCGATGACCTTTTGCGTAATGATTATGATATCGTAATTTGTTTCTTAGATAAGATGGATAAACAGAGATATTCGCTGACTAATTAAAAAAATAATGTTTTCCTAACGCAAACCTAATTTGCACTTTCAAAATCCGGATACAAGTTTTATGTATCTAAATGAAACTTGTTTTTTCGCCAGCAATTTGCGGAATTTAACTACTTAACGGTACAAGTTAAGGTGACAATTTCTCATGACAAGTGTCATTAGCACGTAGGTGAGCAGACGCAGATAGTTATGTTTTGGGCATAGTTTTATCGGTTAAATTTGTTTTTTTAGATATGTGAACTATTTGCAGTAGTTCAGTATTTACGGTTGGCAACGTAAGACGTTAGGAAAAGTATTGTAGGCCATGTTGGAGCGATTTGTTACGGCTAGATGCATGACACATTCATTCCATGACATCAATTTTTTTGAGAGGGGCGACTAAGGCCATATTCTGAACTCGAAGTGAACTCATAATTTGCGATAGTGAAAGTGAAGTGAAGCTCTAAATGGGTTCTTCTTTTTCTACCCAGGACCTTCTTTTCCACACTTCTCCTGCCTCGATATTCTTTCCATGTTTTCTTTTATAATTTACGCGAGAAAAAGGAAATTTAAGCACCCTTATAATCTATATATTAATACGGAGTTGCTTATAACGTGTTTCCACCCATTTTTGCTATTATACGTCACATATACTCGTATATGCCAACACCCAACACTATATATATTTGGGTAGGGGACAATACATAGAAGTGCACAATACAAAAATTATCGACATATATAACACACATTATGAATTACAGCAGGTAAAATGAAGCGAATTGGATGAAATTGCAACAACAATACGGCAATAATCTGCCAATCGGAACGGACAAATTTTAAATCATGAAATTACTTGAAAATGCTTGAAGTTACCTGAAAATGCATGAAGTTACTTGAAAATGCTTGAAAATACTTCAAGTTACTTGAATTTACCAACAACAACATCGCTGTGCATGTTATGCATTTGTTAATGCTTGAACATACTTGAAGTTACTTGGACATGCTTGAAGTTACTTGAAAATGCTTGAAGGTACTTGAAAATGCTTGAAGTTACTTGAAGTTACTTGAAAATGCTTGAAAATCCTTGAAGGTACTTGAAAATGCTTGAAGTTACTTGAAGTTACCTGAAAATGCTTAAAGTTACTTTAAGTTACTTGAAAATGCTTTAAAACTTGAAATTACTTCATAATGCTTGAACATACTTGAAGTTACTTGGACATGCTTGAAGTTACTTGAAAATGCTGGAAGTTACTTAAAAATATCGGAAAAATTTTATTTCATGTGAAATCAGAGAATGCAATGTGGAAAGATTAAATTTTCCGATTAACATGTATAACAGTCGACTTTGTTTTTTTTTTTTTAACTTATATAATAAATTGGTCCAATTTCGACCATGGCCCCTAGTGTACATAATTACACACGGCCATTAAAGAAAAAAGGAAGAAGGAAGGAGGAGAAAAAGATGCACGTTGGTTTTGAAAGTTTGTAAATCATAATGTGTAGGAAAAACAGAGCGTGATAGAGCATTCCATATTCGTGTTGTACGGCTAAGAAACGATTCTTTGTGCCTTACTGTACGTCCGAAAGTAGGCTTAAGAGCGAGCTGCGGCGCATTTCAGTCTTAGGGTTATTGCGGTTGAAATGGGCTAGGGGTGGAATGCAACTGACTATTTTATTAGAGCGTTTTTGATGGAAATATGGATAAAACAATGATTGGCAGGAGACATTACGACGATGACTCAAAAAGTCAAGCGATTTCGTGATATCTCGATCGCTAATGAGTTTATCGCGCGTTTTTGTATTCTGTCGAGCATCTCCAAATATGTGATTGTAGCACCAGCCCAGATATGAGCGTTGTACTTGAGTTTGGGGCGAATAAATGAATTATAAATTTTAGCCAGATCGGAAGGGTTGAAATATTTCCTGCATCGCTTAATGATGCCTAAATAATTCGCAGCGTTCTTGGCGACATCGACTATATGGTCACTACAACGAAGGTTGTCATTACCACACATACCGAGAAAGAATGGAAAGTCTTTCGGTTTCACCGATGCAAGTGCCATTCATGGATAATGGCAGACTGTTAATTTTTTCGATTTACTGGCAGAAGACAGCATTGTGTTTTAGAAGCATTAAATTCTACCCTATTGGTTGTACCCCATTGAACTATGTTGTCCAGATCGGAATTTAATGGGCGTAACATACGTTGCCGTTCTAGTTCCACACTCGAAAAAGAGAAACGAATATGAAAAAACCAGGGTCTATTTTCTGTGGCGACTGAAAAACATATTGTTGCCTTGGCAACCTCTTTGATTATGTTGCTTAACTGGATCCCCATTGATCGCTCAAATCGGAAAAGTATCGCCCAAAAAAACAAATATGTCAAATCACCCAAAAAAATGTTCATGGACATTTTTGGTCCTGTATATACTCGTATATATATATAGAAGATACAATCGCGAACTCTATGAGCTGTACCAAGAGGTGGATTCAGTCCAAAAAGCTAAATAACGTCGACAACATTGGCTCCAAGCATCTCCAAATATGTGATTGTAGCACCAGCCCAGATATGAGCGTTGTACTCGAGTTTGGGGCGAATAAATGCCTTATAAATTTTAGCCAGATCGGAAGGGTTGAAATATTTCCTGCATCGCTTAATGATGCCTAAATAATTCGCAGCGTTCTTGGCGACATCGACTATATGGTCACTACAACGAAGGTTGTCATTACCACACATACCGAGAAAGAATGGAAAGTCTTTCGGTTTCACCGATGCAAGTGCCATTCATGGATAATGGCAGACTGTTAATTTTTTCGATTTAATGGCAGAAGACAGCATTGTGTTTTAGAAGCATTAAATTCTACCCTATTGGTTGTACCCCATTGAACTATGTTGTCCAGATCGGAATTTAATGTGCGTAACATACGTTGCCGTTCTAGTTCCACACTCGAAAAAGAGGAGCGTGAACTAGGAAACGAATATGAAAAGCTGAGGATACTGTCATCAGCGAAGGAATGAATTGAACTGGAAGTTACAGACAGGAGATGGAATAGAGGGTCTGAGGAAAAGGAGCCTTGGGGAACACCAGCATTTATTTAGTGAGTTGTGGACTTGTTACCGTCCATTTGTCCGTTGAGCGATCCAAAAGGAAGTTTCTAATCCATTGAAGAAGAGTATCAGCGGACCTTCGACAAGAGAGCTTGATGCTAAACTCTGTCAAATGCCTTTGAAATATCAAGCGCAATGATCTTACTTTCATTAAGAGGTTTCCGGGATTCAAGATATTTCGTTAGCTGGTGGTTAATCAGCGTTTCCATGACTTTAGAAAAAAGGGACGTAAGTGCAATTGGTCGGTAGGAAGAGGGAAAAGAAGATTCGCCTTTTTTTGGGCCATCCTGTTTCCATCTTTTTTGAAAGAGCCCTGAAGAATAGGACAGGTAGAAAAGCTTACGCAGTGGTTTTGCCTGCGTAGAACAATACCTCCTCAGAGCGATAGGGGAAATGCCATCAAACGCTAAAGCGTTTGTAGATATTCACATTTTATCATTATTTGCCGGTGCATCATGCCGAGAACCACGGTCTATTTTCTGTGGCGACTGAAAAACATATTGTTGCCTTGGCAACCTCTTTGATTATGTTGATAAACTGGATCCCCATTGATCGCTCAAATCGGAAAAGTATCGCCCAAAAAAACAAATATGTCAAATCACCCAAAAAAATGTTCATGGACATGTTTGGTCCTGTATATACTCGTATATATATATAGAAGATACAATCGCGAACTCTATGAGCTGCACCAAGAGGTGGATTCAGTCCAAAAAGCTAAATAACGTCGACAACATTGGCTCGGCCACATTAAGCGAATGGAAAATAATGCTCCAGCCAAAAGGATCTTCGACTCCCAGCCCCCTGGTTCGAGAAGGCAAGGAATACCGAACCTCTGTTTTAAAGACCAAGCCATCGCGGATGCCAGAGCGCTTGGTCTGGAGAACTGAAGGCAGCGTACTCGGGATCGCAAAGGATGGAAGGCTGCAGTGTCTCCGGCAGAGACTCTTCACGGTCTTATTTAAAATCGGTCGGGTAGCTTCACCTACCTTTCCGCTCCACGCGAAATTAAAAAACAGACAAAAAAGAGTGCGCTTGGGCGGACTGTTGATACCCTATTCCTTGTATAGACTTTATCTGCATACTTTGCATCTATCTGCATTGTATCTACTTTTATTTCCATTGATTTCTGCGGGTTTTAAAAATGTTTGCACCTAAGCATTGGGGCCCCTAGAGAGTAGATATATCTTCCGAAATTCAGATTTCTAGCTAAAATTTAGGGCCTAAAATTGACAACGGATTTACGGAAATGGCTAGATCGACGTAGCTTTCGATGCTGATCACAAATATAGTAACTTTAAGACTCTTGACAAGAAATATTAAGGTATGTTACAAACCATGAGTCAAATATGGTGAATATGAGAATAGGGTATAAAAACTACTTACAGATAGGTCTCCGACTCACGATTTGCGATCTGGAAGGTGTATTCGGCACTCAAATTCAAATTAAAAAAAAAGGTGGATTAAACAAGAGTCCTAAAGAGGAATAGCCCCGCCCGCCATGGATGTGGGTACTACTTTCAGATACACTATCAGATCTGTTTCGTGGAGCGCTTTAAGCAAGCGACTATCACGAGCAGACATTTGCCGGCACATAAGGTGCTTCCACCAGGTTCATCATTAAGTGCAGAAGCTAGTAAGTCAAATACGGAGCAAACAAAGAAGAAAACAACAAACCATCACAGTAGGGAATCTTTGGCAATTGCCAAGTCAAATCACTATTTACCTTTTCAGTAGAAATCTTGGACAAAGCAAGACCTTCACTAAATCATGCCTAGAAAGCGAGTTGGTAATGGCTCTTGTTCTAAAATTCCAGACACTTTAAGAACTTGAGCATCAGTACCTTTAACACTTATCTTCTAAGGGAATGACCTTTTTCAGGCCTGTGTTTAGAGATTGCCAAGGAAGTGAGCTGGTAATGACATCTCTTCTGAAATTCAAACCACTTTTCAAACTTCCACTTCGCTTCCCGTAAGACGGATAAAAAGGCCTAAATATACAAGTTCTTGGTAACCCCTGAAAAAAGGCATGCAAAAGAAAACGAGATGTCAAGCGCTTAATTGCCTTAAGTGGTTATATATTATTGGAGATACTCGTACATGCGCGCACAGGCTCAGTGGTGGCAAGCGATTGCTTTCCATGACATCACCGTTTTAAAATGAGGCATGAAGTATGGCCTAAAAGGAAGGGAATTTTAACATGGAAGGCACGAATTAATACCTAGTGTAATGGCTAAACTCCCGACGTGTACACGTAACACAATCGCAGACACCGCCATAAGTGTTCGAAGAAGTGTACTTGTGTATAGACGATTTTACGATACCTCATGTCGGAATTGGTCAAACCATTAAGGCCTGTGGAAGAAAGCTTTCAGATGGCGCCTTTTTTTGGGTGAGAGCTGTGCATATGCAGAAAACGTGAAGAACAGGCTGCGGTTTCTGTCAATCTGGTCCATAGAGTTTCATGAGACTGAATCCAACGATTCATGGCGGCCTAGCTGTCTGACAAAATATCTTAAAAAGTTTTCTTTAAGCAAAGATAAAATTTTCTTTAATCGCACTGATTTCCGCCTGGAACCATGCTTGCCATATCTTTTTTAAAAAAACTTCAATGTGTATAATAAAAAAAAATCTTCAAAATAAAAATGCGCTACATTCAAAATCTTCATGTTAATGTTCTTCATAAAAAAAATCTTCAAAAGCATAAAAAAAACTTTTATAACATATAAGGTGTGGTTAATGAACCTAAGCTGCACAGAAAAGTAATGAAAAGCGCAGGATTTGGTGTTTCATGATTAAAAACTTTGCCCCAACGTATTCTACATTCTGTCACTTCATGTTTCATGAACCTTTTCAGTTCAGTTCCGCACAAGCCTTTCTGCAAGAGCAAGCCCGTGTAGAGTTTCAAATGTAGAAAATTCAAATAATATTTAACAATCGCATCTTAAATCGAGCAGAAATGCAGGCGAGCTCTCGACTTGACTTATTCAAATCAGTTCAGTGTCAGTCTACTGGGTATGTTTATTTTTCCAAATACGTATATATGTAAGTGAACAAATTTGAGATAAAAATAAAATGCAAGGAATCATGAAATATTCAATTTAAATGACAAATTAAAATTTTGTTTTGCACATAAAATATCTTCAAAATGAACATGTTTTGTATAGAGATTTTGAGACTAAAATAAAATATTCAATTGAAGAATTCTCAAGACCTCGTCACAGTTCCAAAGTTCTATTTTTAAGCTTATATTCCATTGATAATATTTCGCTAGTTTCTTTAGTAATATAAGTGTCTTCAAAACAAAGGTCGCCCCACCTGCCTCACAGTTTTTCACTGAACTGTGTCCCATTTCCACAACTGTCACCACCTATCATCATTTTTGATCATAACAAATGGCAACGCTTCCAATTTCTATCGATATTTTCGTATGAAGATAGCAAAAACTTTCTACCATTAATCGTACAGATGCGCTGTATAGTTGCATGGAACAATTAAATCCTTGCGTCCGAAACAAAAAAGTCGTACAAAAGATGTCACATTGGTTCTCGTGTCTCCTTACAAATTAATTTTCCCTGTCGGTGTCATAAAAACAAATGATTTTCCAGCATTTCCCATGACACTGGTCGAAAAGTGAAATCTTTCACATGGCCTCAGCATAATGCAAACAGAACCCACTTATGACGGTCACGTTAACTATGAGCATGAACCCCTCACAGTACCTACATCGCCAAAAAAGAAAACTCTTTTCCATGTTAGCAAATCAGTGCCGTATTGCAACAATGTCAAGCGCAGTGTATCATCAGCAAATGTTTATTCAGAGGTTGCGTAGCGCGCGCTACCGCATTTTGAGCAAATCCTACTGCACACTTTCATTCGCCGAAAAAAAAATGAATGACAAACTACAAATCCACCAGGGAAAGCGAATTTAACGACCAAGTCACGGCATGACATCGACACTCGTTTTTGTAAATGTTCATTGTGAACTGCTGCAAGTTTTGCTGCAATTTACTTACTTTCCATGGACTGTATAACCAGCCGCACCATCTTCATCATCGAACTGGCAAATGTCAAGGTCTTCGCCTTCTTCTTTTTCTTCAGGAGCAAAATATACTGCAGCGCTGAGGTAAAATGGAAAGTGGGTAAATTGCTCCCACATCATGGAAATCTATGTACTCGTATCTAGATTCATTTGCATGGATTGAAACTGCCGCCGAAAGTTTTAACTACTTGCTGTTGTTGGTCTCCCTGGGACGATTGAGTAAACCAGTTTCAATCACCGCAAACTTGATGATGACATATTATGCTGAACGAACAAACCAGATATCATTCTATCGACTGGCGGTACTTTTTTCGACTGAGTATTCTCGTGGAGACAAATATGCATGCATCCAGAGAACTGATTGAAGCTGAAATACTCGTTATATCGAAGGTGAAACCGACAAGTTTGACTGTGAGTTTGTTTTGATACAGTTTCTTTTTACAAATAATGACTAAAAGTGATTCACAGATGTTCCGAGTAGGATGAGAAGTTGTATGGGAGTGGAACTTTTCTTTTTAATACACGTAACTCTCCAAGCAATGGCAAACAGATTCGACGAAGCTTATACATAAAAAATCTCCACAAGTCAACATTTTAATGGGGTATTGATTGTCCGAATGGTGATAGATAAAGACTTACCACTGGAAAGCTTTCTGGATTATAATACAGCATTCTGCAGTCATTTGAGATAGCCCATAGCCTTTAACTAGGTTGTTCAAAAAAGTATTGTTAGAAATATTTTTATGATGCATGATCATGGTATAACCTTTTTCCAGAGGAACTTTTCGATTTAAAATTTAATTTTCAGTTTTCAGGGTAAAATTTATCTGTTTAACTGACGTCTTGATATTTGACAGATATTTTAGGCCGGAGATATTGCTGTCAGGGCAACTGTATATGATTCAGGGAGAAGTTTTGAAGAGTTTTTGAAACTTGCTCACTGTTCACAATAAGAAAAAGATCTCGGTTTTCGTCGAAATAGGTTGCGAAAGTCGAATTCAGACTGAAATCTTTGCAGGCCAAATAGAAAACATATACCAAGATTATCAATAGAATGTTACTAGAAGTCATTAAAAAGGACAGAGCAATAAATAAATCAGGTGCTTTCGTTACGAAAAGTGTAGCGCTAGTAGACGGATCAACGAACGTTTTATTTCGATCTAGACTGGTCCAATGAAGGCGACGGCTGCCTATTTGTTGCATTTGGTGTCTAGAACCAGGTTCATGAGTGAATGGTGTGTAAGCGTGATCGCTTCGCGGTCATGTCTTCCTGAGGTTACTATACCGTATTATTAACTCTTTAATATTAGGTACTTCAAAATTGAGTTTTAGACCATGTCTGAAAAAATGGACAGACACAATTACATGGTGACATTCTCAGATCGCTTGAACTGGGAGCAGAATAAACCTGTGGTGGAATCGGCTAAGGTGATAGTTGATTGTTGACAATCAAAATCATAGCTTTACGTCCACTTAAGGTGATTATCAAATTGACAATTTTTTGCGATCAATTTCATGTGACAGCTGTGTGTCGCTTTCATACAATTGCGTCATTTTCATAGGTATGCACCTCGGCTTCAATTCCAAATAAATTAAATAATTTCGTGAAAAAAGGGAAATTTGAAAATTCGTGAAGATTTATTTGTTTGCTATATAATACATATATTAATCCTTAAATTTCTCATTACATTTAACAGTTATAGGGAGCGTTGATGGAACGTGATTATAAGGCCAATGGAAAATGAGAACATGTTCTTCAATCGCAAAGGAACGCATAGTATAAATGCCATGGTTGTAAGTCTAACTTAAAACATCGTTTTGTAAAATAATCTCTCAAATTCACTTACATTTTTGGTATTGTACCAAAGAAACACACATCAGTGGCTCGAAATGACAGCGTCGGCAAGGAAGTGATGTTTAAAACTCTAACTGCTGCCAATAATCAATCATTTTTTAGTGATCGCTTTACGCAGAGCAAAGAAGAGTTGATAATCAAAAACGACAATCAAAAAAGCGACAATCAACTATCACCTTAGCCGATTCCACCCCTGGTCTCATGTATGGTACACAGATCGATCCAAAACACACTCTGCCAGTCAATTGGATACTTTCTAGAGCAAGAAAGTTTTTCTCTAAATGAACTGGAAGAAAAGCTTTTTTGTTGATGGCTTTTTATTGAGTGTTTACTGACAAACAATTTGCCAAAAAACATAAATTATTTTACATTCCTTTTCTGCAGCGGCAGAAAAATGGGTTATTTTGTTGGGCCACTAGAATAGCTCCACTGCATCTAGGTTTGTTTTTTTGCTTTGACTTTGTTACGATAAGTGAAAAATCTATAAACTTTATTTATTTTTATTAAAATTGGTTTTTTTTTATTTAAGCAAGCAGAATCTTAAAATTTTAAGGAAAAGCTGCAAATTTAGGAGTATAACAAAAAAGCAGAAACAACAATTAAAAATCGCAAAATTTGGTATGCAAATTCTAAGAAATAATAGGAGCAATGATAAAAAAAAAATACAAAAGCAAAAACGTTCACTTAAATAGCGTTCACTCGCAATTTTGAAATCAGCTGGGGCTAGTGCGAGCCTTTCGACTCTCCGACGATTGCTAATTGTTCACAACAGCTAAAGTACAGGGTGGCGCACGAATTGTGCTACAATAATAAATTCAAATAACTTTTTTTTTAATCAATGTATTTCATTTATTTATTTTTATTGTATAGAAAATTCGATTTTATTTTATATAACTTATTGTTTTTGATGTGGATGAAGACCGTAAATGACCTCCATGTTAATCCACGCATACGCGACACCTGATCAGAAAATTATTCATTGCGGCCTGAAGGGTTGAAGTCGGGATCGCCTCAATTATTGTTTTAATGGACTGCTTCAATGCAGTCAAATTCCTTGGATTCGTTTTGTACACCTTTTGCTTGACATAACCCCGTAAAAAAAACTGGTGTTGAAACGGATTCTTCTTCGGCGCAGTTCTGGGTACAAAAAACTCCTTCAACATCTTTAAATAACGGTCCCCATTAGCAGTTACTGTTACACCGTTTTCTTCAAAGGCCGTTTCTTCAAATAGGTATTCTCACTCAGAAAAAAGCAATTACGTTTTGTTTTTCTAGCATGATTCGTGCTTATACTTTAAGAACGAAACAGCGAAACAACGAAACACTACTTTCGTATTCGAAGTAGTATATTTTAGAATTCGTGTAGGCTCATTTACAAGCTGAGTCAGATTGTTTACCTCAGCAAAGATCTCAACATAAATAAACTCTACCTTAAAGAAGGGGATATACCTAACAGCTCACCCATTGCGGAATCATGGATGAGCTTTATATAGAGGACATCAAAATAGGCCCAACATGTTGCCGCGGTGATCTAGGATTCCATATACTACTTCTTCCTAACTACGGGGACCCCCAACCCATAACTGAGGCATCAAACATCCGGCATGTTTGAAGTCTGAGTTATGGGACATGAGACATTTGAAGGGACTCTAACTATTTCTTGATTGCATCGGCAGTCTAGTAAAAAGAATTTGCGAATTGCAATGAAAAAATACAGGTTGTTTTCGATCTTCCGATAGGGTAATTTTCAAACCGTGCTGTCATTTTTGACAGTTTCTTGATCTTTTTGTTTAATATTGTTTAATAAATCATCATTGAAATAATTTGGCTTGCATCGGAAGTTCGAGGATTAGGCTCCTGAGCAGCGGAATCTTTTCATTAATCATACATAGCCTTGTGTCTGATCTGAGCTATAGAACGTCCTTAATTTTTGACCGATTTATAATAAAGTCATATCGCTCAAAAATAAAATTATGATTATGAAAAATTGACTAATGATTTAAATCTGTAACTTATCAGCAAGACCACTTGCTGTATTAAAAACGGTTTGTTTCTAAACCTAGAAATAATATCCCTTCCACATTTTAATATTCATTATCATACTCTTTGTCGTGTTGACAATTTAATGGATCTTAAGGGTTTATTTTGTTCCCACACAGAATTTCCTGAAGCATATCAAATGGCTTCGTAAAAAGGTGGTCAAATGAACTTGACGACCCCTAAGCTGCTCTTGCAATGTGACATTGCTTCGTCCGTCCTCGTTTACAGTATGCTTCACAAGTTTCGCCACCACTTTATAGCTTTAGTTCAAATCAAATTCAACGTAAATTTATTCGATTTGCCCTAAGAGGCCTTCCATGGGATCAGTCAACGTACCAAGCTTCTTTAAATGATACCCCTTTCTCAACGATGGCTTAATAGCGCCATCGTTTTTCAACAGGAACTTATATCCGTTCATAAAGATGCGCCTGATTTGCTATATTCCATTGGGTCCGATTTCCGTGGTGCAGCCTATAACTTAAGTAGTGTTGATTTATTATTAAGCCCTATCCTCACATACGGTATCATAGCATGGTGGCCTGCAATATCGAAGCAATGCCACGCAAGCGCCCTGGAACGAATCCAGAGGGCAGCCTGCATATGCATTACAGGAGCCTTGAGATCCACACCAACGGCAGCCTTAACGACTTTTTTAAACCTCCTCCCCATTGATATCTATGGGAAGCTGGTGGCCACTAAGGCGGCCTTGAGATTAAGAGAATCCAATTCGTGGAATAGCTCACACATTGCGCACAGCAACATCTTAACTGCTTACAAGATTCCCAACAATACGGATTACCTAATCCCAACACTGGATTTCAGTAATAAATACAAGACGGCTATCCCAGACCGAGCCAGCTGGGAAGACGGTCGTATCGTAAACAATGAAGCCATAGAAATATACACCGACGGGTCAAAGACAGCCGACGGCACAGGGGCGGGCGTGTTTTCAGAAAACCCCGCGCTTAATGTCGTACTACGACTGCCTGACCACTGCAGTGTATTTCAGGCAGAAGTCACAGCTATCCGCGAAGCAGCACGCAGACTCTCTATGAGCCCGATAGATGGAAAAACTATCGTGATATACATAGACAGTCAGGCAGCAATTAAAGCCTTAGAATCACCAACAATAAGATCCAAGTTGGTAAAACAATGACGCGAATCTCTTAACGAGATCGCGGTCAGATGTAACACTTCCCTGTGTTGGGTACCCGGTCACAGTGATATTCCAGGCAACTGCAAGGCGGACGAGTTAGCCAGACGGGGTTCCGCACAAGAACTCTCTGACAACAGAGAGACACCGGCGGTACCCATTCAGACACTGAAACGCAAACTTCTAGATAACGCGTTAATAGAAGCAAACAATAGATGGAATAGCATCAGTACATGTGTGTCCTCAAAGCAAATTTGGACCAAATACGATGCGAAGAGAACATCCAAACTTCTCTCCATCAGCAGGAAAAATATCAGCTCGGTAATCGGAGCAATCACCGGCCACTGCCTTTTAGGCAGACATGCCATCAGATTGGGAGCTCCCTCAAACGACTTCTGCAGAAGCTGTAGAGACGTCGAAGAGGAAGAAACCACCACTCATCTCCTGTCCAACTGCCCCGCACTAGCCAATTCAAGGAAACAAATCCTCGGCAACTATTTCCTCGATGATCTAAGTGATCTCAGTGAGACAGACATTGGCTGTATCAGCAAATTCGTCACTAAATCCAAATGGTTAAACTGAACTAGGGGACGGATTGGTCGATAACTTGAGCCCCTCCCGCTCCCCTCCCGCAGATCACCCCAAACCTATTCCCCTGCAAAGGAAAAGAGATCTCACTGTAGTTAGATTGTATCAGTCAGTTCAGTCAGAACTCCACTCCGAGGGAGAGACAGTAACCCGGAGGATCGACTGAAACGGTCTCCACCGGCCTGCTGACTCCCCGCTATCCAGACAAAACGGGAACAGAGTTGAGGTTAGATTGTAACAGTCACCACACTCTGCTTCTCTCCCATGCCTCAAAACCTGCACAACAAACCTCCTAACTCAGTCATCATAATTCCAAATCGACTATCAAGGCCGCCCCTCCCTGCTCCCTTTCCACGGAATGGTGTAACTTGAGGCTCGTACTGCAACAGTCGCCACAAGCCGCACCCACCCCCGCGATGCGTGTAGCGGGGTTGGACCACCTTTTGGTCACGCCCTCTAGCACAGTTTTGTAACCAACTACTTGACTGTGCAGCCGGTACACCCCGACCTCCCTCCAAGAAATGTAATAGCTTGCTCGGGATTGACTGTATCGGTCTCCCTGGCACGGTATTGCCTGCAAAGAGAGTGAAGAGCAGTTTGAGGTTCGATTGTAACAGTCATCTCAAAAGACTCTTCCCTCCCCCGGTGACCAAGAGGCAATAGCTTCCCTCCGCGGCGCAGAATTTGAGATCGACCTGGGGTTTGATTGAATCAATCGCCTCATCTCGATCGCAACCCTTGGTTCGGATGTCGGGCGAAAGTCGCCTCTGCACTAGTCACTCTAACACATCGCAACCTATGCGAAACACAGCCCCTGACCCCTTCAGGAGAATCTTTCCCCCCCCCCCCTAAAAACCACTACCTCACAGGAGGCAATTACAGGGAACCCAGGAGGCCGAGCGAAACTGCGGCCTAAGTGTGCCTGGGCTCACGCCCTTGCAGCCACCTTACCTAACCTAACCTAACCTATTATTAAGCCCTAATCATGGAACGTACTATGGCAGGAATGAGCCTAATAGTCGCATGAGTAGAATCTATATTCTATATCATCATTTGATTGACGTGAATGTTACCAAAATTAGTCTTAAATATATTTTGCATAATAACGCCTTATGGCTGAAACAGATGCGCAGCAAGAACCGAGCAGCAAAATAATTTTCTATATAAAATGACACATCTATTTCTAATCTTGCTGCCCTATTGTAGTAGAACAGCACAATTTGGTACCATTTTTTGCGGTTTGTAGTTTCGTGCTCTGAAATTCTACGACATTACCTATCATTTTAGTCTGTATAGTCGTTCAGTTGTATTTAAGTCAGGCAAAAAGCATACTGAATTTCTTACTGCACATGTGTTTCATGTGCGTTCCTGCATGCATATCTGCGTGCGTCCCTGCTGCACATCTGTTTCAGGCATTAATGTCTTCAATTATTTGTGTTTCATTGTGTCTGCGTTAGTAATATTATATATGGGCATATCGCACTTCCGGTGGAACAACGACTTAAGTGCAAATTTTAAATTTTCTGAGTTAAGTATGCCACAGTTCTCAAAACAGGTATTTCTTTCCAATAAAACAAAGACCCAATTGAAAATGTTCTATTTGTATCCAGGGGGCAGATATGTCCAATATACGTGCCCGACCAATATGTTTCTATAATAAGAACGGCCAAAAAGAAAGGAAATGCTTTCATAGTAAGGGAATTAAACTATAAGGACTTTTACGATTTAAAGTTGCTTTCTGAGGAAATTTGTCTTAATAATTCCAAAAACATAAAAGGCGACCCCATTAAAATATCAGAAATGAAACTTATACGCTTTGAAAAAGGCAGTAATGCGTACTTGTACAAAACAAACTATAAAGACATAACTTGGGAACAAGTTCAGTTTAAGACGATAAAGGAGTTGCAAGGTATACAATTAAAGCCCGCATACTCATCAAAAATACCATTGGCACCAAGGAAGAAAGCAGATATATTAAGCCTGCTAAAAAGTAATATTATTCCAAGTTACTATGAGCCTTTTTTTACTAACATTTTTTAAGTTTGTTTATTAAAAATTACTGTTACCTTTACAAAAAAAAATTCTGATAATTCTGCTTGAAGCACACAAAAATTACTGAACTGCAGAAAACTACGAGTATATTTAATTTCCCTTCAATAAATAATTTGTTTCATTGAAAAAAAAAAAAGATTGTGTTTTTTTTAATAAAACTGGTTTTCAAAATGTTAAAACGCGTTTTCTGAAGAATCGACTTTCTTGCACTTACGTCGTTGTACCACCGGAGGAGCGATATTATTTTATTAGTTGTATGGGCTGGTGGATTTTCAGTGTCGGACACGGTGCACTAGAAATGTTTAAATTGTTCGATCCGGGTTTGACCTTATCACCAAATGTTGCGTCGTTTGTTCATTTGGCTTCAATTCCTTTTAAGCAGTGCATGTGGGAGATTCGTCAAAAATGGCTGTGCGTAATTACAGGTTTTACCGATCGATGATAGATACGTACAACGAATGTTGTAAAAAATGAATAAAAAATACGGTTTGGGCAATTACGATAATGAAATTTAAGGAAATTGATGAGAGCGTGAATAAAAATAAATAATATTTCTATAATTTATTATGAATAAAGAATCGTCATAATATTATCACTTACCACAACCACTTAGTATGCACCTCCACTATCGAAGTTAAGTGATAGATAAAAGCACAGGACTATACCCATTTGTGAAATGAAGGTGTGTGACGAAAATGTTGTTGCTCTTAACACTTTCGCAGATTTAACAGATTTAAGCTTCATTAGAAGCCCTTTCTGACTACACTAGAAGAGATGAGACTTTTCCTAGATCTGCATGGCATCGCAAGGGACTTACTGTACCGAGCAAAAAAAATGCAAACGCTTGTATCAACAGCAATAATATTGTTTTATTTCTTGTAACGGTAACCAATCGGTTTTTCCTTTTGGGCTGTATATTCTCATTGTATGTTCGCATGATTTTGGGCAACAGTTTGCAAATGTTCTTCAGCTTATGTTGACTATTTTGCAAAAAGTGAAAAACTAGGCAATTTTGAGGGAGCAATAAAAATGCAAACGGAGAATAATGCTGCTAAGGCAAGTAAACAAAAAGATTTAGTTTTGTTAAAACAGCTTTAAATAAAGAGTACTTACCTACTACTTAGAAGCAATTATCGGATGAATCCAAGGAAGCTATAATTCGGTCTCATAACAACGGCAGACCCATGAAGGATATTGCTGCCGATTTCGGAGTTACAACATCAACAATTTCGCGAGTTGTAGCTCGATATCGGCAACGAGGGATTGTTAAACGCAAATTGGGTAGCGGACGTCCTCGCGAAACTGCTCCTCGACAGGATCGACAAATGGCCTTGCAAGTAAAGGGCGATCCCTTAAAGACTGCACAGGATGTTACAGACTATGTAAACAATCACTTAGAAATTGGCGTAGGAGTTCACACTGTAAGGCGACGATTGCAGAAGTTCAAACTTTTTGCCAGACGCCCAGCAAAAAAACCGTTCATCAGTGCTGTGAACAAGTAGAAGAGGGTGGATTTTGCGAAACGTCATGTTCATTGAGTGATGAGAGTACTTTTAATTTGTTTTCGTCAGATGGGATCCGTTATGTTCGAAGGCCTCCGAGACAAAGATACAGTGCTAGATATCAAGTTCCAACTATAAAACATGGAAGAGGGTCAGTTATGGTGCGGCGTAAGCAGTTTACATGTTTATTCAATTCAATTCGTAACGTTACCCTATCCTAGGTTCATTTTCGCGTCAGGGGGTTGGCCAACTGTGTAAAATAAGTGATCGTATGAATGCGCAAATGTATCAAGAAATATTGGAAAGCTCCATGGTTCCTCATTTAAGATCCAATATGCCAGAACCCAGAAGGAAACTTATTTTAACACGACAACGACCCAAAGCACACCAGCCGATTGGTCTCAAGCTTCTTGGAAAGAGAAAATGTAGAAGTTTTGGAGTGGCCGCCCCAATCTCCCGACCTCAACCCCATAGAAAATGTATAGGATCTTGTAGAGCGGGAAATAAGAAAGAACAAACCATCTAACTGCACCGAGCTGATGGAACGAATTAAGTCAGAATGGGAAAAGATATCACCGGGCCTATTAATTTCCCTAGTGGACTTAATGCCTTCACGATTACGCGCCGTTATTGCCAACAGAGGCTTTGCGACTAAATATTAGGTTAGTTTCTTAAAGCTTAAACAATTTAGTAATAAAACATAGGGGCGGGCTACAGTCCGCTTGGGCGAACTGTTGGATACCCTATTCATATTCCTATCCCTAATAAGTGGGCGTGACAAAAATTTAAAGAATTTTATCGAAAAAACTAAGCTTTTGTAAATAAAAACGCTCCCTAGCTCAAACTTTGGTTTTTCAATAAAATTGTTTTATTTAGTTGTGGGCGTGTCAGTAGGCGAATTTAAAAAAAATGTAAGCATGACCATAAAGGGCACCTAGAGAGTATATACTATAAATTTCAGCTCCCTAGCTCAAACTTTGGACTTTCAAAAATAAAAATAAAAATAATTGTGGGCGTGTCAGTAGGCGGATTTTGAAAATATTTACACATGAGCATAAAGAGCCCCTAGAGAGTATATATTATAAATTTCAGCTCCCTACCTCAAATTTTGGTTTTTCAATAAAATTGTTTTATTTAATTGTGGGCGTGTCAGTGGGCGCATTTTGAAAATTTTATGTTCAAAGCAGTTTTATGGGCCATAGATCATATATAAAAAAATTCAGCTTTCTAGCTCAAAGTTCAATTTTTTCCAAAATTTGTTTTATTTAATTGTGGGCGTGTCAGTGGGCGGATTTTGAAAATTTTATGTCCCAATCAGTTTTATGGGCCATAGATCATATATAAAAAATTTCAGCTCTCTAGCTCAAAATTCGATTTTGTTTTTTTGAGTTTGTGGGCGTGTCTGTGGGCGGATTTCAAAAATTCTTAAACTTGATTATTTCGGGACCCTAGAGAGTATATGGTTAAAATTTCAGCTCTCTAGGTCCAGTTTAAAGGCCTAATTTTTGCCGACGGACGGACGGACGGACGGACGGACATGGCTAGATCGACATTACTATCGATGCTGATCATAAATATAGTGATTTTTAGGGGTCTACGGGCAATATTAAGGTATGTTACAAACTATGCGTCAAAATTAATATACCCCTAGAATAGGGTATAATAAAATTTTATAATATATGAAAATAAGTGAATAAATATTTTAGGTAATTTAATTTTTTTTAAACATTTGCATTTTTTTTGCTCGGCTTAGATGGCGCATTTTCAAACAGTCCTAATTTTTAATAAATGTTGTCAAACAACAGTTCAATGAAATACACTCTTTAAAAGAAAACAGTAGCTACTCAAATTGTTTGTGCAAAATATCAGCACTTTACAGTGTAAAAAAAAAAAATTTTGATATAGAAGAACCGCACTTTTTCGGTTGCATTTTTTTTGTGCTCGGTACTGTATATTGGTCCTAGTGTGTCAACCTTTCCTTACCCAGCAATCATTCAACGTGAGTAGCTTTTCTTTAAATCTTGGTTGAAATTATTTTATGAAAAAACTATGATCTCAGCATGTCACAAGAAGTAAGTTTGTATTTCGGAGAAAGTTAAGACTTTCCATTCCATAAAGTATATTTCCTCAGCACATTTTCACTATGACCCAGACATTGTCGGTCGCCTCGACACGAAACCTTCAACACTACAATGAGCATGAAAATTAAGCCTGATTTTCATTTAAATCCATTATGACCATTTAAGCGGTTTAAATCTTTTTTTAAATGAAGTGCGCCGGTCGTCCAAAATCACCACCTTTAGTAGCAACTAACTCACAAAAACTCATTAACCTCACAACACAATACAAACAAGAAACCTAATTGTTTACGCAAACCTTCTACTGGAAGTTGTTAATACAACTGTTCATTTGTCTATTAGCGCGACAGTAAACCAAAAAACAAGTTTGAATCTCAACTCTTTTTTTATATGTACTCGTTTTGTGCGAATTTTTTTCTCCTCATTTTTGTCATCACCAATTAGCACTTATAGATTCAAGAAAAAACGGTTTCGCTGTTTAAGTAGCTATTATAAATTGCATATCAACTTAGGTTAAGGCATCTAGCAAATGTTGGCTAAACGCTTAATCTATATTTGATTTTTTGAATCGACTAGATGAGGAATTCGATTTACCTTTAAAAAAAAAATATTAATAATCAATGTCATCCAGTGACTCCCACTGATCACGAATCACTCGACTAAGAGGGAGTTCCTTGACACGAAACTAAAAAAATGTGTTTAAATATTTTTATAGTTGTTGTTAATCAAGTATGTACATGATCAGTATTTATAAAAAGTTCAACTCTGCTCCATTTCCTGGATTTTTTTTTAGTTAATTAACCAATCTCCTCACGACATTTCGTATACTATTGGCTGATTTTTAAAATGTCGGACCATATTACTAGTATATATATGTAGCAGCGACAACGACGACGCGCATTTTAGTCGGACGCCAGATTCGATTCGAAATACCTATTTTATAGACTTCTACCGGTGATTTGTGTTGCGGTTATGTAAGATTGGTAAAATGTGCTCATAGTTCATACGTTGGCAGTAGATTCAGATTTGGCCGTTCGATGGTTTTCTATTGGGTTTTGTTTTTATTTATTCCTTGGACTGATTTTGTTCGAAAAAAAAAATATAATCACAGCTTAAAAAGAGAGGGAGGGGGAACAAACATCACACCACCTCACTGCAAGCAATGAACTAGAGCTGTGAGTGGAATTATAATGGCCAAACACGAAATACCATCGTGCGGAGACGGTATACTAAGTGTGGTTTGTATCTAAGTATCCGTTATAAGTTACAAGAGAGGGTGAAAATGCTCTGAATTTCAATTGCTCAACGCAAAGTGTTGTGATTCACGAAGATAACTTTACGTTGGGTTTGAAGTAATTTTTTTTTAGAATTTTTTCAACTAGGTTAAGCAAACTGTACATTGAGATATGTAAATGTAAAAATATCTTTGCTTAGAGGTTTTAGTTTAAGTCGTTTGTGGGTGCCATGTATAGCCTAAGGACGTTCATTGTTGAGCAATTTATAAGCAACTGAAACGAAAGACTTAAACCTTAATCCATAAACTGATCACAAACAAACAAATTCAAATAACTAATTGCGGGGATCTCGTTTTTAAACAAAGTCTAAGGCAGGATTTTACTCGAAATCGCATTTTGATCTTTGGTACGATTTATCGTATCGGGGATTCGAAATGTAGATAAATTACCCAGGAAAGGAATAAAATATCTGAGTTTTGTTTAAAAGTGCTTAAAAGTGCAATACTTTCAAGATACCTAGAAATTGGCTAAAGTAGTGCCTATATTCCAAGCTGGAAAGCCCCTTGATAACCCGGAGAACTTAAGACCAATAAGCTTACTTAGTAGTCTGAATAAGTTGTATGATAGAGTCCTTTAAGAAAAAATAAATGGTTCATTGAGGAAGGAAAAATATTTCCAAATGGGCAGTTTGGATTCAGACACCATCACGGCACGTCTTATCAATAACTGAGAAATAGCAATTGCATCCACAGCAACAAACATTAGGTTAATCAACGTGTATAATTCTGCTTGGTATGAAAAAAGCGTATGACTTTTTTTTAAAAAATGATCAAATTTCCATTTCCCTTATTGATTTGTAAAACTGTTCAAAGTTTTCAGGCAAGTCGTTGCTTTAAAGTGTATGTCAATACAGTAGACTCTCGTTAGCGTGAACACCGGTTAGTGTGAACACGGGATAACGTGAACTTTTGCTTGACATCTCTAAAACGTGAACAAATCATGAACACTCTAAAACGTGAACAACAATTTTTGCTTCAGGTTAACAGTAAACTGTTTGAGCAAGTGTATTTTAGCTTGAAATTAATTATTCTTAGTACCTACAATACTTTGTCTTGTACAGCTTCCGGTTTTTTGCACGTGAGTTCGTGTCAGTTTGTTTCTCGTTGCTCCTTGCAATAATTGTTTTTGATTGATCTGCTCGATTTTCGCGATTTTATTTGTTTTTTGTCATCATAAGTTTTATACGCGTTACAGTTTTGGTTTTATAGTTCTTGTCTTAAACATAAACATGTCCTCAAAGAAACCAAAGTTTTTGTCACTTAAGGACAAATGCGCGATAATGGAGCAATTCCGTAGTGGCTCCAATGTAACAAGTTTGGCAAAAAAACGACGTTGCAAAGTCTACTATTTGTACCGGTAACAAAAAGAGTGAACACATTTTAAAGTGTGTAAACAACACATTTTCGGGGCCAGCGAGCTGAAGGTGAGCTGGTTAGCCAAAATGGCATTAATGTCTTAAGACGCCTTAGGGAAAAAACAGTGAGAATGCTTTTGGAGAAGAAGAAGATGCAAAAATAAATGACGAATTTTTTCCGTTTTTCGTATCGGTAATGCAAGTGCTCAGTCAATATTTAATGTTCCTTCTTATGCCATAACCTTTTATTTTATATGTTCCTATGCAATAACTTTTTGTTTAAAATTAAATAAATGAACGGAATGTAATAGTAAAAGCGCATTATTTTTAATTTGTTAAACATAAGACGCTTTAAAATGAAAATCTACAGTGGGATTGCAATATTCTTTTATTAAAATTTGACCTTCGTAAACGTGAACTCTCCCGCAACCGTGAACTCCCTTGGTTTTTAATTGTTCACGTTATCGAGAGTCTACTGTAGTTGTTTTTCTGACAAAATCAATTTTCTTTACGGAGTTCCGCAAGGTTCGGTTCTGGAACTAATCTTGTACAATATATATACATTCCACTTTCCAACTCTACCAGAATACATGCTGATGACACTTAGGCAAATGCAGAGGGTTTAAATTGCTTGCAATTTGGACTTTGTACGGATACTAGTTTAAGTCATCATGAATTATCCGTTGTTATGACCGTCTGCTAACTCCAATTTGTGCCGATAAGTTTCGAGTCGAAACGCTTGGATTTGCCAGAATTGATAATGCTTGAACCGCTATTGCGTCTTGAACTCGAACATAGGGATCTCGATGATGCGGTCTTCGTGCGATGCTTTCGATTCGGCAAACATGTTTACCAGCCTCATAATGCTCCATTTGCTGGGGGGAGTGCCGTTTTGCTTGGTGCAGGGAAATAAATTCACGGCAATAACTTCACCTCGAGTGGGAAATAACCTCACTTTTTTGTTTGTGAAGTTATTGCCCACAATGGGTGAGCAATATCTTCTCTTTTGGACGCCGTTAGACTATTTCCTGTGGGGCTACGTCAAGTCTATGGTCTATGTCAACAAGCCAGCGACGATTGATGAACTTCGTACGAATATCGAACGTGAAATTGCAGCAGTATCGGCCGATTTATGCTTGAAAAAAGTCGAAAATTGGGTTCAGCGTCTGGACTTCTGCAAGCGCGCCCGTGGTGGCCATGCAAAATAAATCGAGTTCCATACATAATGGCATCGAACGTACTTTCACAGGAATAAAGAATTTCATTGATATCCGAAACCTTTTTTGTTTTATTTAAAAAAAACTTTTGTAGCGCTATTATTGAAAAACCCTTTAGTTTCGTAAATTCGATCCGGCATGGAATCGTACAGCCTCTTTATGTAGTTTAGCGAAATTACCCTCCAGGCCAATTTAATGGCTGTCCTCAAACTGACAGCCAGACTCATAAACTTTTCGTACTAGCCATCCCCAAACGTTTACTATAAGGTTCAGGTCCGGTGAGTAGGGCGGCCAGTGAAGCAATTCCACATTCTGCTCCTCTATCGAATTTTTTACTATGCGCGCCTTGTGGATTGGGGAGTTGCCCTACTGAAAATTCAATTTATGGGTCCAAAAATGCCTGAAAATTTAGGAAAATTTCATTTCAAATTTCCTTTATAACTTAATGAGTAATTTTTGAGGTTTTTAACTCAAGCTCAACAGTGCCATAGTAGCTAACTCGGCAGACGGCTATTTCTGCCATGCTCGTGTTCTCAAACACAAACTATTGTACATATATTTCATGAAATAAAGAATCTAATCTAACATAATCTAGTAGCTAACTGCTCCCCCATACAATAACACCACCTTCTCGACTATGACGCCGCGTTAAAAATCCTTCTTGTTTCCTCACATCGTGGAAGTAATAATTAAACCCATCAGGGCCATCAAAATTAAACTTCTTCTCATCCGAAAAAGCTACCTGACGCCATTAATTTTTAAAACTCATATGGAGTCTAGAGAATTCTAAGCGCATACACTTCCGTTTCTCGTTAAGTGGTGGTTTCTTTTGAATTTTTAACCGTTTTAGATGTTTGGCACTATTGATAACCCTTCGCACTGTTGAAACGCTTGCAGTAACACCGGCTTTCTGCTTCATTTTTGCCGCAGAGTCGCAGGAATTGGAAGCACATCTTCAAATTGCTCTTCGATTAACTGCTGTAGTTGCCGTTTTTTGACCTCCTTCCATATTTTTTTCCGTACGAATATTTGCTTCTTAAATAAGAATAGACCACACTAGAACTTCTTCCAATTTTGTTAGCGATAGAACGTCCGGTTAGTCCTTGTTCTTTTAATAAATCGATTTGAGCTCTTTCAACACTATTTAGAGATTTTGATCTACCTGTTTTTCTTTGAAATACAATTAATCAAACAGAATTCACTTGAAGCACTTCAACTGTTGATCTAATGTGTCAATTTTCACAGAATACTCATACGCAGTGAAAATAATGACCTTGTGTCTATTCAGTTGACGCAAAATAAAACTGCATTTTTCCATATTGAATGCTTTGCAAGGTAACCAGGAAAAAAATAGCGGTACTTTTTGAAATATTCTTTCCGATTTATTTTGTCAACATCATACGCAAACAGTTTGCATCATCAAATGATATATTACGGCACAAGGTTTTGGAAAAATTGACAACGTAGCTTAGAAAATGTTTGTGCTTATTCAGTTGAAGCGGAGTGTATGATGAATGTGTGATGGAAGCTCAACCTTCAAAGCACAGGACGATTATAAGCAAGCCCAATTTTAATATTCAAGAAAATACGTACTACTTCCTAAATCGATTTCCACTGAAGATGGTAAGTTCAAGATCGAAAATAAGAGGTGAACAAAATTAAGCTGAGCTACCGTCCACATCGACCTGATCTGCCAATTCTGTGCGACCTTTGTAATCTCAGAGAGAGAGAGAGAAGATTTTTATCATTTTATTGCAAAATACCACATTTTAAGAGTTTCGTGTGATTTTGACCTTGGCTGGGAAGCTTTATATAAACATGCAACGATAGCAATGAGTTCCAGAACCCGAATTATAAAAAACGACTTTACGAAAAACAACAGGAAAAATTTAAATTGTTAAATGTAAGTAATTGAAAATATCCGTTTTGTTCTGGAAGCTATCCGTAGTAAAGAAGGATCTTACTACAAACACAAGATCCCACTGCGGACCCCTGCCGATAAAAACAGAAGTGAAATCCTGTTGCGGATAGATTGAATAGGCATTGAATGCACTTTAATGAACTTATGGCTGGTTCGTTCTTACATGTTTGGACGATTGATACATTTAATGCCTCGTTCGCAGAGTAGCGTTGAAAATTCGATGCAGGTTTTCGACTCATGAGTTAAGATGGAACAGATCTATTTCTTCCATTTGTTGATATTGATTTTTTCTGCAATGTATTCTTGCAGCTCCAAGCTGTTATCGTAGTATGTTAGGTTAGGTTAGGTTAAAACAGAGGTATGCATTAAACATACAGCACTAGGCACCAGAAGGGCCCATCGCGACCTCTAGGGAACCAATTGAAACCAACAACTTCAAAAGGAGAAAACCATTAAACACTTTTCCTAGACAAAACACCCAATCTTCCTTCAGAATTTTACCAGCTTTCTGTGGTCTGTGCCACTCAGCTCCCCTAATTCCTCGAAGAAGTATTCTCCTAGAAACCTGCTACAATTCCGTGCACTCACACAGTATGTGCATATGTCTTAATCGGCTTGTAGATCGCCAAAGAACCTGCATGTATCCACATCGACCAGTCTAAGCCGCCTAGAATGCTTCATTAGGAGACAGTGCCCCGACATAATCCCAACTACTGTTCTTAGCTGTTTCCTGCTCAATTTGAGGATTTCCTTAGATCTTTCCTTGTCCAAATGAGGCCAACGTGCTCTAGACACCCTATGAACCTCTAACTTTTGCCATCTAAGGTCTGCCATTTTTAAGATTTTCTCATTGATTATTCCCTTTGTTATCGAAGTAAGAGTACCAGCATTTAAATATAAAAAACAGAATGCTGCGGATGGGTTTTGTGGGAACTGTGGTTAGCTTTCCCTACAAAACAGGGATAATGTTAATCTGGTGGATGGCCTTAGGCCCAATCATATGAAAGTTAAGTTAAAGTTTATAACTAACTAACTAACATCACAATAGGGGTGATGTAATAATCGCTCAATATTCCCGAACGAAAGGCAGGCCCAAAAACTCGTTTATCCCACAAATGCAACACCAACAGCAACAGCGTATAATCGGCCTCAGTGACGAAGTGAAGAAATACTTGTTAGGGTCAATCCGGTGAACCAGTAGGGATGCATTGAAGTGCGAGGGTTGTGATCCCTTTAGTACAGATCATAGCCTCGTCGCGAAAGACAAGAAGAAGATTATATTTGTAAAGTCTTCAAATTATTTTTAATTACTTCGGCGCTGAATATTAACACTTCGACACGACGTCGAACGCCTCAATAGATATCTTAGATCTTCATTGGCGTGATAATCTGCAAATTTCACATTCACCGCAATTGCTTCTCCACGTTTATCATATTCCTTTCTTTTACTTTGCCAATTGGACTTTAAATTAGCTTAAAATGACCTTTACTCAGCGTAAATGTGAGCAAATAGATTCAAAAAGAAGTATCTAAATTAATTCACCAAATGCATAATTTTTATTCAAGTTTCAAAATTCTTACTCAAGTAGCATCCGTGGGCGTTATCTCTGTCGTCATCTTGACCTCATTTAAAACGACATCATCGAAAAACAACACACAAAATCCGCACATCCAAAAAAATTCACACAGAGAAAGTAAAAGTAACAAGATTTACGATCGGACGCTAACGAAGTAAAAGTTTGCTTATAGAGGTGATTAGAAAATGAATTTGGTTTCTGTTTCTATTTCGACCAAGAATTCGGCCCACACATATTCGATTGAATAGAAATTGGGATCTAGAGTCAACGAGAATCAATTTATTAGATCGGAGGCACTCATATCATATATTGAGAGCTTTATTTTTGTTCATCAACTTGCATACTCGTTGGCAATCCTGAGAATATTATAATTTGGTTTGTATAGTAGTAGTCGGGTTTAATATTAGCACCGCCAGACGTGCGCTGCCGCCGCCAAACCGAGAATATTAGGGTGAATGGGTCGAATAAATGCTGCCAAAAAGGTTAACTTAAATGTTAGATGCCTTGCCTACCGAGTCGATCGTTTACCTGGGAGAATAATGAATAGCCTCTGTCGATGGCGTTCTTATGACTGAACATTTGAACTTTAAAATAAAACTGGTAAAATTGCTGTGGGTACAAGATGGTAAAAATAGATAAAAACAAAAATACTCGTATAGAAAGTGAAAATCTTTACATGTTGCATCGAAGGTGACGCAATGCTGTGTGCGTATTAAAAACGAGTACCTAGACTAAGTAGTTTGACAAGTAACTGCATTCAGGTGATTGAATTCAATTTCCTACACTTCCACCAGTAACTAACATAAAGTTGTTCTCTTCATATCTATTTTTCAACTTTGCAGATACTAATTACTATACGAGGTGGCTTTGGATCTCAACAAAAAAGCATGACAGTATCATTTGATTGAGCATTTAGGTATGGCCCTATGTTTTGTACATGCCGAACAATAGACGTTTTTAGATATACACAAATACACTATCCTTAAGGTATATCAATTTTGACTCATTGCGTGTAGTATGTCTTAATATTGGTCGTAGCACCCTAAAAGTTACTCATGCCTATCGCGAATAAATTTTCCCAGCCGTGACTCTATTTGTGATCATGATCAGCATCGAACGATCTAGCCATGTCGGAAAATTGAAGCTAAGGGTGAAGTTTTACTCCCTAGGAACTCTAAATGAACACTGGAAAGGCAAATACGCGCACTGACACGCTCAACTAATGGAAATTAAGTTTGTGGTCATCGCAAAGTATTTTGACAAAATTTTCTTAACAATTCGACTCCAATTGTTCGCCACGTCCACTTTTTTATCATAAACATTGGTTTTTTCGAAAAAAAACCCTGAAAAAATTAGAGAAAAAATCTGTTATAAAGGGTCTTTCATTAAGGACTTGACAACTTCTTTTTTAAATAAAATGCAAACTACTTGAGATATCTCAAAAAATTGAACTACTATTAAAACATTAATGAATGAAATTTGACTTCGTTCATATGTCCACCATGGGAACGTATGCAGCCGGAACGTATGCAGCGGTCGATAAGTTGAACCCAATTTTCGATGACTCGGCCGCACATCTCGACCGATACGAACGCTATTTCTCGTTCAATAATAGCCGTGTTTCTTTGAACGCGGATATAGGCATGGCATTAAAAAACGACCATGGCCGCTTAAGAATTCATCAAAAAAAAACTTGGCAGCACACATGCACCTACGACGTTTATTAGTGACAGCGGGAAGTTCAGTTAAGAAATTTGTATTGAAAATCGTGAAATTCAAAAATATTAATTTCCGACAGTTGAAATTAATGCCAAACATATTCTAAAATTTTAAAAAACAGTTTCACATTGACAGATTTACTAAATTTTGAAAAAAAAAATAATAATAACATCTCGAACAAAATATTCGGCGGGATGTGCCAGTGGTCGGCAGGATGTCATTTGACATTTCCTGAAAAATTCATCGCAACGATTCATAAGAAACGAAGAAAATGGGTTTTGGAAGCACTGTTTATCCCCACTTACGGCGATAGCTATCCCCGCTAAAGTAAGCGTATAAAGGATAAGTTGTTGTTGTATTTCACATGCAAATTTCAAATTATTCCTATATCCGCGTGCAAAGAAACACGGCTATTGGCTCTGAGCTCCTCTAACATCGCCGGCTTGTTGACATAGACCAATAACTTAATGTCACTCATGTCACATTCATTCAATTGCTCAAAGAAATAACGTTTCAACATGTCTCTCTAGCTAATACCATTTAGCGTAACGTGACGGTAATTTTCATCGACAAAAAAAACGGCCCAATGACGCCACCGGCATGAAAACCGCACTTTTTGCGGATGAAGTGCTGTTTCATGAAGCACATGAGGGTTCTCATTTGTCTAGTAACGCATATTTGCGATGAAATTCTTCATTTTCTTCATCATGTCCAGAGACCAATTCGAGAATGTACGTCGCTGATCAAGTGGCTTTAGTTCTTGAGTCAACTTGATCTTGTAAGGGTGTAGGCCAAGATCCTTACGCAAAATTCGCCATAATGTGGTCTGGGAGAGGCCCAATTCTTGAGAACCCCGTGAAATTGACTGATTTGGCTGGTTTGCGACGGACGCCTCTACGGCACCAATATTCTCCACAATTCGCGCAAAACGTAGTCTCACTGGTACGGCAACATCAAGCAGCGAATATTCTGACTCAATTTGTTCACTAGAGTATGAATTGTTTGTCTACTGGGACGAGAATTACGGCCGAAAATTGGCGTTAACGCTCTTAAAGTTGCGACCATCGACTGGGAATTTCGGTAGTAAATTTTAATTATTTGTAAACGTTGTTCCTTCGTGTACTTCAGTCTGATGAAAATGCTAAATATTTTGACATTGACAGTTCGGTAATCGGTTTCAGCTCACACTGAAAGTTTGAAGTTGTCAAGTCGCTAATGAAAGACACTTTAAAACAAAATATGTACACAATATCCTTCCAATGTGCCCATAAAAAGTTTTTCGAGACACCCGCTTTTTGGGGACATTTTCCACCAAAACCAAGTTTTTTTTTTGATAAAATCCTTAAAAAGCATAAAAAACAGTTCGCTTATATAAAGTTGTTGCCACACCCACTTTTTCGGGGTGTTCCTGACAAAAACATTGTTTTCGATAAAGTCTCCAAAATACGTAAAAAACAATCGAATGAAAATATATAGATGATATCCCTCTTAACATTTCGCTTTAACAAAGTTGTTCCCATTCCCACTCTTGTTAGTTTTGATAAATAATTTAAAATGTTGGTAATTTTACTTGAAAAGAAAGTTCCCAAATGAACAAGGGTCCCAATGCGACGACCACTTTGAGGGATAGGAATATGGATATGGTACACAAGAATTCGTCCAAGCGCACTCTACCAATTCCTCATATTTTTGTTACTTAATTTTAGGCTTAAATTAAAATGCAAAATATAAATAAAAAGTTATATAGATAATACAACTGTCTAACGGACTCATCGCCAGGGGAAGGAGAATACGCTCTGAAACTCCAGCACAGTAACGAAATGCAAAGTCCGAGCTGATAAACATCGAACGACAGAACGACAGAAATGGAAGGTCCTCAGCCGTCAACAATGACCGCTGGGGACTGGGCTATAATAAGGTGTTAGTGCGCAAGTTGGGCGATCAGTCCTGTACGAAAAAAAATGCGGGCCATCTCTTTCCCACTCATGCAGTTAGACACCCTGACCCTTTCTCCTCCATTACCCAAAAGCAATATGTGCAAACGTGCAACAAAAATGAGCTGCTAGCTCCGGCGATCACGCTACGAAATAACAAGGCCACTGAGAGTGACGGTATACCAGCGGAAGCCCTGAATGTGGGTGCTCGAAACTTCGCTGAATTACTGCTGAGCATGTACAATGGCTGTATAAGAGACGTGATCATTCATAAGAACTGGAGACCCTGATTCCCCATCAGCGTTCAGACCCGAACACTACGGGAAGACTCCCAGAGATGATGCTGAAGCCGCGACTCACAGCGGCAGTTCACCAGAGCTGGTGGCCTATCCGATCGACAACACGGATTCAGAAGAGACCAATCTGCATTAGGAGCAGTCGATGAAGTGGTAAGGGCCGTTCGACGGGCTCAATAGGAAAATCAAAATTAAAAAAAAAGGCAGCCTTAGACGTGAGAAACGCCTTTAACGCAGCCAAGTGGGGTAATATGCTGAATGCCCTTGAGAATATCTTCAGATTAACCGCAATTTCTTTTACGGATGGTAAAGGACGATCTCAAGGACCGGGAGCTGCTGAACGAACCACACAGAAAGGAATTAACTGCTGGAGCAGCGCAGGGCTCGATACTGAGCCCCGATCTGTGAAATATCTCCCATGATAGAATCCTCCTCCTAGAGATGCCCGACGACACCTTCCTAGTAGGTTACACAGATGACATCCGTGATTACCGCAAAAGATAACGAAAATACACAGAGAAGACTTAACCATGTCATGAGACGCGTGCTGCCTGGATGGAAACCATGGCCTTAGTAAAGCAGCAGCAAAAAACGGAGATAGTCCTCTTTACTAGGAGATACATCCCGTCGATTTTTGATATAAAATTCGCACCGGAGCGAGCTGTTATGGTCACCTTGTCACTCATCAGGCTCATGGCGAATGTAGGTGGTCCAACGGTAAACAAAAGAAGACTGCTCATGTCGATTACTTATGCCATTCTCCTGTATGGTTGTGAGATCTGCGTCGGCGCACTCAGACAAGGGAAGTACAGGAAGAAGCACTGCAAAGACTTAATGCCCTCCGAGTAACAAGCTCCCACCGAACAGTATCGGAACCACCATCGATATCCCAGCGAGCGACAGAGAGCAAGTACGTGTACGAGAACAAGACGGTAGCAGGAGTGTCAACGGCCACTGCAGAGGTGAAGGAGCTTAGCAAATAAGAGTGGCAGAGACGATGGAGCTGCGAAACAAAAGGTAGATGGACGGCGTGATTGATCAGGGACATTGATGCATGGACGGAGCGAAAACACGGCGAAGTGAATTTTTACTCGTATGTCACTTAGTTCTTAACCGGATCTTTCAACCGGTACCGAAGATAGGGAAAGTATGGGGCGCAGCCTACAAATGCGGCGACTCGTCGAAAGGCGATGCTTACCACACATTTTCCATCTGCAGCAGATGCGACGGTACTTCGAACAAAAAAGAGATAGGATGAATCCTCACAAACAGATGAAATCCCAACGGACAAGAAAGTTTCCAGAGGAAAAAGAACCCGAGAGAGCCCCACAAGGCTATCGGCAAACACAGACTTCTTAGACCACAGAAGACTAAAAAGACGGCGTCTGTTTACGGACCTATAAATGGCACCACCCTGATGTAATGCAAAGAGTGGTGCCAGGGTGGATTGTAGGCCGCTGGTGGGGAAATTTTAGTCCGTGGGAGTCGGACACACAAGTTGGTGATGGCCTACCACTTGACGATACATAACTTAATCTCTCCTCCAAACAAACAGAGATTATGGCGATTACATTAGTATAGGGTAGTTCGCAGCAACAAGCGTGTTTTTTTACTGAAACGTTTATACGCCTATTAGCAGGGATATCTTTCGCCGCTAAGTTATTAAGATATAGATCAGTGCTTCCAAAAAACGTTTGCTACATGTTCTGATAACTTTTGTTATCATTATATTATTTCTCACTGACTGAACTGACACATGACCCCAAATTTTAATTGTGTGTGAAGTTTTATTTTTACCAAAAAAAATCATTGAACCGCTACCATTACCAAACCACTTGTCTACAGGATTCAACTTTATATGTACTTTAAAGTACCAGTCACAGTTATACGCTTGATTAAAAAAATACACCTACTCGTAAGATCAGTTTCGGCTACGGTTCAACAACTTGTAGAAAAACAGCCACAGGTGTTTCATTTTATTTTGATAAATAAAAGTGAAAGTAAAAGTTTTTAAGATAAAAAACATATTATTTAAAGCTACGAATACGTTAAAGTAAATATAACTAACAACAAAACGAATATTAATTTTTTTTTCCTTGAAGTTTAGAACAAATAACAGAAAAGAGATCGCGAATTTGTGAAAGAAATAGCTTCGCGAAATTGTGTTCTTTCATATGTAGAAAAATTCTCGAATACGATATGATAATTCTTCTTTATATCCGAAAGATTATTAACCAATTTTATTTTGTAAAAAAAAGGCCCCCCAAAAAGTACATTTAAGGGCAATTCTTCAAAGCACTCGCCCGGTCTATACAATACAATACCGATTTGAAGTAGACCCTGAAACTGGGCCTGATCATTGAGAGCGTCACGGGGGCGACACTTTAAACCCTTTTGGAATATGTAGCAAAATTCAAAGTTAAAAATAATATAAAATAATTCATGTTTCCGTCCTAAGCCGTCCAGCTGTCGCTCAACTGTGTTCCGGATTATAGACATGATCTCAAATGCATGTGCATTAGCAATGCAATTAGAAATGATATAAATAGTTTTATTTTATTTTATTTTTTGATCTGACGTTGGCAGTTAATTGCCATACCCATACCCCCAAGCACAGCAGAATGGTTACTGATTGATATGACTATTGTCAGAGATTAAAATAATCTTAACCAACTTTCTACTTTTGTGAGGCAGCGTTGATCGAAATGTTTTAAATTAGTGGTCATTTATATACAAGGTGGCGCAAAAGTAATCCTCCTATCAGAAAAATGCTATCAATTTTGCGATTGGCCCCTAATGTCAGTTCTGTTTTGACATTTGTGTAGTAAACACATGCGAAATACACGTTAATAAACAATGTTACGCTACACTGCTCCAGAACGCGGAATATTGCTGACTATTTATTTGAGCAATAATTTAAATTACAGCCAAAAAACATCGGAAGGTTATTTTTGCGCCACCTTGTATTTATAATTTTTTCAATATACTTATTAAGTACTTTGGCAAAAGAAGTATTCGCTTTCATTGTTGCTAAGTTCTGTTAGAAGTTATAATCAAATAATGCTATTAAACTGTGTAATGTTTGTGAGAACGTTTGGTTGAAAAATGCCAGCCAAAAGTTATCTGTTTTCCTCATTTGAATCACAACGACACAATATCATATTGTATTGTATTATAATTTAATTTGGGGTCATCCGCAGGCAACAAGCACTTAGATATATACAAGGTGGCGCAAAAGTTGTCAGGTGGCGCAAAAGTTGTCAGGTGGCGCAAAAGTTGTCACTCGATGTTCTTTCGCTGTAATTTTTTTTATGAATGAAAAACTTTGGTTCTGCTTTTGGATTATGTTAATTGATGTCTTAAGTTTTTTCTGTATCAGTTAACTTCACAAATATCAAAGTAGAATTTACATTTGCCGCCATTTGCAAAAATTATGCTTCTTCCGATAGGAAGATGACTTTCGCGCCACCTTGTAGTTAAACTTATACTAGCTAACTCGTTATATAGTTAATAGTACGAGAGACAGCTAATTTTAATGATTTTGTTAAGTTTACAGGATAAGTAAGCTGTAAGTCTTAAATTAGATTTTGTCATTTATGTCTAGTACGCAAGTTTTTTTTCCTAGGCAGCGTGCTCATAGTAGTGTGAGATTATTACTTCTACAAATTTGTTTCTTACTGCAGCTAAGTTAATATACGAGTATATCAAGCAATTTTGTTCTCGCGAAGTTTTAAACGTTTGGCAGGCGACTTTCCAGCGATAGTTCCTGCTAGTTCCGCAATTTTATTGCGGTTGAAGATTATCGGGCTAAGTCGGAAGGTTTAGTTCCTGGTAATCGCCGCAGTAAACTTGTTTCGTCTAGAATTACAAGGACCGAGTTATTGACGTGTCCTAATAATCGATTTCTATGCTTTAGAGTCGCAATTTCTAGTTTCTTCCTAACCGTGTGAATTCCGAGATCTCTATGGAGATCTTCGTTTATAATATACCACGGTGCATTGACGAATGATCTTATCACTTTATTTTAAAAAGTGTGTTAAGTGTTTATATTTGATTCACTGGTACAACCCCATAGTTGTATACCATACGTCCACACATGCTTTAGCACTTGCTTAATTAATAAAAGCTTGTTCTCGAGGTTAAGCTGGTAATATTTTTCGAGTAACCAATAAAGTTCTCTATATTTGTTCTTAAGTTCTTCGCATTTCCTTTTTACACGCGACTTCCATTTCAGCTTTGCATCGAGAATCATTCCGTGATATTTGGCCTCATTTGCAAACGGAACTTAAACCGTATTTATAAAAACAGCAAGTAATTGGATTTTTTATATGTAAAATCCACGTGGACCAATTTCGTTTCATTAAGAGCGATCCTCCATGATTTTGTCCGTTCATAGACCAGGTTGATCGCGTCTTGTAGTATTTTTTTTTGGTCGTTGTACCAACTGCTATAGTAAAGCAGTGTCGTTTGCGGTATATAATAGGTACAAAAGGGGCCCAAGAACGCTGCCTTGCGGCTTACCTGCCCCTATTTCTTTAAATTCTGGGTATTCGTTTCCGTGTTTGACACGAACGGGTCTATTCTGTAGATAAGATTCTATTATTTTTATAACTGTTCGGGGAGAACTTGTCTTAATTTGAGCTTGAGGCCTTCATGCCCCACCTTATCAAATGCTTGCGAAACGTCCAAGAATACGGCAGAGCAGATTTTATTTTCTTCGAGAGCTTTCTCAATTACGTCAGTTATCAGATGCACTTGATCAATCGTTGAACCCGAACTGGTCGTCAGGTATAAGACGGTTTTCTTCTATTATTGATTGTAAGCGTCTGAGTAATATCCTCTCAAAAGCTTCGGAAATTATTGGAAGAAGCGATATGGGTCTATAAGACATCTTTTCATTAGGTGGTTTTCCTGGTTTTAAAACCATGACGACTTCCGCGTCTTTCCATTGGCTCGGAATGTGTTTTAGTCTAATCGCTGCGTTTATAATATAATGGAGCTTCGTTAATGCTTTCCGAGGAAGCATTTTTAGTAGTTCACCTGTAATCAGGTCGTAACCCGGAGCTTTTTTCGGCTTGAGGTTCTTTATTTCTTGAATGAGCTCGGTGAGTGTAGCGTTTATTACTACATTATTTCCGGTTGTTCTGTCGGACGCATTAATATTTTCATTAAGTTCTCGACCATCAAACGGCTTAAGTTTCCTCTAGGTGGTCGGCGAAAACGTCTGCCTTCTCTTTGTCGGTTTTTGCCCAGACATCTGGGGTTATCTTAATAGCCTTCCAGAGCAAGTAATGGGATTCTTTTCCAGCTGTTAGGCTTTCAAGGTAATAACTGAATGCTTGATTTTTGAAATCTCTAATAAACTTTGTTAGCATATATATACAGTCGATTTAAGCGCGCCTTATCTTGTGGGGCTCGAGTACGCAAGTTGAATGAAAAATAATAATCTTCTTCTTCTTTTTCTTCCTTTACCACAAGATTATGATGAGAATTTAGAGGATCAAAACCATGTATAGACTTCTATGCCTGCAGCAGAACCTTCGGCAAAAAGCGGGGCTTGCAACCAAAATTGACCCTGTGGATGTATACAGCCGTGGTACCACCAATCCTCACGTATTGGTCAATAGTATAGTGGCCGGCTCTAAAGAAAAACTACAATAAAACCTAACTTAACAGCAACGAACAGCATGTATAGGAACCACGGGAGCTCTAGGGTCAACACCGTCAGACGGACTCACAGCCTTAGTGCATCTTTTAGCTCTTGATCTATACATAACAAACATGATAGCACACAGCGCGATCAGACTCAGAGAGTCCGGATGCTGGACTACGAAACCCTATGGCCACAGTATTATTCTAGATTGTCTACCGGGAAAACTAGATCCGCCTTCAACAGACTATATCATTCCCAGAATGTCCTTCATAAAATATTTCGTCGTTCAAATCCCACTAGATCAGAATGGCAAAATGGACAAGTGACAAGGGATTCCGATCAAACGATCTACACCGACGGTTCAAAAATGGACTGCGGCGTGGGTGCGGGAGTTTTTTCATAATACTTAAACATCACAAAATCGTACACACTTCCGGATACTGCAAGCGTCTTCCAGGCGGAGCTACTGGCTATCGCCAGATCAAGCTTCACTCAATCATAACACCGAGGCAAAAGATCACTATACTTATTGACAGCCAGGCTGCCATTAAAGCGATCGTTTCAGTTACTATATCCTCGAAGTTAGTACTAGAATGCCGTTAAGAGCTGGCCCTGCTTGATAAGTTCAAGGCTACCCTGATCTGGGTTCCAGGGCACAGTAACGTTTATGGAAACGAACATGCTGAAGAACTGGCCAGGCAAGGCTCAGCTCTCCACTGCTCATTGGCGGAACTAGTCCACATTCCGCTCGGAGCAGTTAAGGCAATTATCACCGCAGAATACCTCAAGAAAGCCAACCTCAGATGGAGCAGGCTGACTACATGCGTCATATCCAGAAAAATGTGGCCAAACTACAACAAGGCAAAAACAATCGACCTTCTATATAGAACCCGAAAAGATATCGCAAGAACACCAGCGATCATCACGGGACACTGGCGTATAGGAGACCATGCGGCCAAGCTGGACATCCCATACAATACACACTGCCAAAGTTGCAAATTGGCAACTGAAGAAGAACTTTTTCTGCACCTGTCCGGCTTTAGCTAGGACCAGACTACGAACATTGCGAAGCCCTTTTTCAATACACTTGAGGAAGTCTCCGAGAAAAGTATCAAGGAACTGATAACTTTCCTGAACTCCACAGGCTGGATTTAGTCTCCCCCACCAAACGATAATACCCAGGTTTACGTGAGTTTGTGGTAACAAAACGGCACTCGTTTGTCTTTATCAAACCGCCACACCTACCTACCTATACCTACCTACCTACCTACCTACAGTCCAAGATTCTGGGCAGCTTTTGAGTAGGTATTAGCCTAAATGGCGGAAAATAAACCAAAAGGAATGTCTACATTAAGCTGCAACCAATTCATCACTATTTTATTCTTTAAAAACTTTTGGTTTTGTCAAGGCAACATGTAAATCAGCTAAAGGAAGAATTGCCAATTCGAAGAATACGCCTATCTGTCAATACCCGCTACACCTTCTCGAGTTAAAGAACTATTGACCAATCCCTTCTAATCGGATTACCAATCCTGTCATATATTTTTATGTGTCCCTATCAATTCACATATTTGTACATCACTTCAACCTCTAGTACTTATAGTAACCTTTGTATAACTATGCCGACAACAACTTTCACCCGGCACATCCAACAAATAAATCGCACACCTTTTCGTATGCTTGGTAAATGTGTTATTCAGCTGCGACACACCCAATAAACGCGACCTCGAAACAAAAATCGCCATTCAACGCGATCTCGAAACAGAAATTGTCATTCAAAAAAGGTTACTCTGTTCAATACCCTCTCCGGTAGGTACCATCCATCACGTGCACGCACTAGTTAAACCAAAAATGCATACCTTACCTTATACAAGGTGGCGCAAAAATAACCTTCCGATGTTTTTTGGCTGTAATTTAAAAAAAAAAAATGAAAAAAATAGTCACCAATATTCCGCGTTCTGGAGCAGTGTAGCGTAACATTGTTTATTAACGTGTATTTCGCATGTGTTTACTACACAAATGTCAAAACAGAACTGACATTAGGGGCCAATCGCAAAATTTATAGCATTTTCTGATAGGAGGATTACTTTTGCGCCACCTTGTAGATGTATATCTTAGGTATATTCTCAAAGCAAACAAAAAAAAAGCAGCATGTCGCGTACATGACCAAGAAAAAGATTTTTAATTGATTTTTCCCGAACGCAAGAGGTCTCACATTGCATATCGGAAATTACTGCTTATGTCAAGTCATTCGTCTTCATTCTCTATGGGATCACAGTTTTCAAACGTAGAAGTATCTACCTTTCACGAACATTAATCCATCAAATACTAAATAATATTGTACTCACTTTAGCCGGTCGCCTTAAATTTGTGGTGATTGCCTATAATGCTATAATGATGGATGCGTTGTTTATTAAATGTTACAGCACACTTGGCAGTCCAAATTAAGTCATAACTATGCTGATGAGGATGACTATGAGCGCATCCGTTGAGGTGTAGTTTTTTGCGTAGTTCGAAAAAGTTCTTGTGACCGTGAAGAGTCTTTTCGGAGTGGGTGATTTTCATTTGTGGGACTTAAAATTTTAATCGATCAGCCATAAATGGATGGCCTACGCTTCAAACGACAATTGTGTTGCATTTCCGTTGCAATGGGAAGGTCGCTGATTCATTATGATTTAATGTTTGTTAATGCTTTCAGTTTAACGTTGTTTCCACTCGTAAATTGTTGAAATTGCTTTCTTTCGGAAATATTTCTTTCAAAAGCTAATTCTAAAGTCCCATAAAATATGTTCATCGATGTTCACAAAACATCCGATCGCTATGTTTTTAGAATATGCTTATCATCAATTTCAATTGGCTGAAGTAAATATTTTTCAATTTCAGGATTTTCAATACAAATTTCTTAACTACAACTTACAGCTGTGTCACGGTGCATGTCATAGGCGCATGTGTGCTGCCAAGTTTTTTTTGATGAATTCTTAAGCGGCGATGGTCGTTTTTTAATGCCATGCCTATACCCGAGTGCAAAGAAACACGGCTATAGTCGGCATTCTATAAATTCATTCTATAACCTCGATGTTAACGAACATCGATACTTAGAGTTCGATAATTATCGATCATCGATGTGAACATCGATGTTTTGCCAATATCGCTCATCCCTCGTACAGATGTACTGGCAGTTGACAAGTGCACCTGGGGCGCAGGTGTTGACATATTTGTTTTGAAGCATGGCAGGTATGATAAGGGTATCACCAACTCCATTCCAAACAGAAATTTCAAATAAGGCGAATGTCATGCTGAATCTGTAAATAGAGAATGTTCTGAGTTTCCCAAGGAGGGCGAAATTTGACTGGTATTTGTCTGATTCTGAAGAAAGGAGGAGATTAAACATCTTTCCCAAATCATTTTTATTATTATGAATCCGTGTTGGTTCATCGAAAAGCGTGTGCGACTTGAGCAGCAAAGAGCTTATCAGGTTTACAGAGGTAAAATTTCGGCAAAAATTGAATCTATCCAGAAATGACTGCAATGTTCTCATTAATCATGTCGAATTGCTCCACTACCAGCAGTTGAGGGAACAAATACTACAAAGACCCACGGGTAGTAAAAACGTTTGGTCGTTAACTACTACTGTCGCACTCGTACAGTGGCTAGAGTACTTTAAGATCTTAACGTACTCAAAACTGATAGTTCAGATGGTATTTTCCCTATCGTTCTGAAGAGTTCTTCTACGCTAGCAAAGCCACTGCGTAGACATTTCAATATGTCCAATTCCTCAGGGCTCTTTCCGAGAAGATGGAAAACAGCATTTGTCTAGCCTGTCCCAAAAAAATGAGAATCTTCTTCTACCTGCTCCTACCGACCAATACGTCCCTTCTTTCCAAGGTCATGGAAACGCTGATAAATCGCCAGCTTTTGAAATATATTGAATCCCGAAAACTTCTTAATGACCGTTAATACGGTTTTCGCAACAACAGGTCCACTGAAAAAGGAAACCAATCACTTCACCATCGTGATCAAAGCTAAGATCGTTGCGCTTTAAAGGCATTTCACAGAGTTTGGCATCAAGCTCTCTTGTCGAAAATGCATGCATTTGGAATCGATGACACTCATCTTCAACGGACTATAAATTGCCTTTCGAACCGTTCAAATCGAATTATTCTGGACAGTTAAAAGCCAACAACTCAATAAACAAATGGTGGTGTTCCTCAAGGCTCAGTTTGTCTCCGACTCTCTTTCTTTCCTCTTTCTCCTCTCAGTTTCTCATAATTGTCTTCTTTATCACGCCCATTATCTTCGGGTGTGAAACTGAAACGACAACGTATGTTGTGTTTAATTAAATTCCCAGCTAAGTGGAAATTAATGCTTCCAAAATGAAATACTGTCTTCTGTTATTTATGCAAAACCCAAACACTGCCATTATCCATGAATGGCACTTGCATCGGTGAAACCGGACGACTTTCCATTCTCGGTATGTGTTTACCTATGTCGTTTATGACAACTTTCGTTTAAATGACCTCATATTCGATGTCGCCAAGATCGCTTCCTTAAGCTATGCAAACAATATTGCACCCCTTCTGATCCGGCCACAATTTATAAGCCGTTTATTCGCCCCAAACTTGAGTACAACGCTCATAGGACGGCACCCCAACCACATATTTGCAGCTACTTGATAGAATACAAAAGCGAGCGATAAAACTTATAGGCGATTAAGGTATCGCGAAGTCGCTCGGCTCTCCTAGTCATCGTCGTAATGTCTCCTGCCTATCGCTGTTTCATGAATATTTCCACCACAAGGGCTCAAATGAAATAGCCAGCTGAATCCAGTCTACTTTGTCGGAAAAATGTTGCCATAACCTACCCAGTTGATCGTCGTTTGGGTAGCGCCAAAGATAGCAAGATCGGTGGATCATTTGAAAGGGTATTTCATTAGCGACTTGACAACTTCAAACTCTTAGTGTGAACGCACCCTAAAACCGATTACCGAACTGTCAATGGGCGCGTTCAATTCGCAAGTCGACTACTATACCTCATCCAACAAAAATTGTCAGTACAGGCCTTATGGAGGAGCTTTTTTCTACGAGTGGTGCCTGTAGATACTCGCACGGCACTCAAACGCAAGAATTGCCACTGAAAAAAAACCAAACCACTGTCATACCAATGAATTGTTGTTGTAATTTTCCTAAAATTCGCATGGAACCCACCACAACCAGTCTCCCACACAGCCGATTAGGGAATGAGCATGATCGTCTTGTGTTCGCTTGCTATTATCATCCACCAAAATAAGCAGTGTGTGTGTGACTGAAGCACATCAGAAGAGTATTACCATCTCTACAGTGAAGCATATCATTAAGGGTTTTTCTATGGATTTTGTCAAAGAACTTTCGGTTTTGGAGCTTTTGAGAACGAACTATTATGCGGGGTGTTGCCATTCGGTTTTAATTTGATTGTATTTGTATTGTACAGCTACACAAGTGCAGTTTTTTATACCATCTGTTTATGTATATGACATTGCGTCGCGGTTATATAATTTTGTATTCTAATCGCCTGATTGTATTTATAAGGCGGAAACAATGGTTGTTATCTAAATCGCTGATAGTGCATCTAAGCAATTGGTTTACTGTATTGTTTATATAAATAAAGAGAAACATGGCTACAAAGTCTTCAAAGGATCTAAGTGTAGAAAATAAACAACAAATTGTTGATGCAACTGAAAAATTCTATGGCCTTTTTAAAAGTAAATCGGAAGCCGTAGGAAATGCAGCTAATATTTTTTCTGTTACGGAACGAACTGTGTACAGGCTTTTAAGGAAAAAAGCAATCAAAGGCCACAATTCACCACCAAAGAAGAAAGATAAATCCGGTATCAAGAGCATGGTCGATGATTTTGCCAAATGTGCCATTAGGCAGATAGTCCATCAGTTTTTTATGGATAATAGCCTTCCAACGCTAGACAAGATTTTATTGGAAGTACAAAAAAATGCAAATATAACAAAAATAAGCAGATCAACTTTGCATACAATATTACAAAAAGATCTCGGACTTAAATTCTACAAACGTCAGCGAATGAATCTGTTGTTGGAAAGAAGTGACATTATTTCTTGGAGACAAAGATATTTACGCGAAGTAAAAAAAATTAGAGAAAAGAAAAGAACAATTTTCTTTTACTGATGAGACCTGGCTCAACGAGGAATTTCTACAGGTTTCGTCGATGGAGGACTTTTATGCTTCATTTCGGGAAAAACCGGAGACTACCACGAGGACATGAACGCTGATGTGTACGAGAAATGGTTTAAAGATATTTTAATACGCCTGGAACCCAACTCCGTCATAGTTTTGGACGATGCTTCCTAACATTCCAGAAAGCACCATCCACTTCCACGAGAAAAGATGAAATAAAAAAGTGGTTGAGGTCTAATGCGATAAGTTTCGAGAATAATATGGTTAAAGCAGAGTTGCTTGAAATCGTTAAACGTTACAAAGCCAAGTATGAAACATACGTCGTGGATGAAATGGCTTAAAATGCGGGACCTAAAGTGCTTCGCTTGCCGCCTTATCACTGTGACCTTAATCCAATAGATTTGGTTTGGGCTCAAGTGAAAGGGGTTGCAGGAAGCCAAAACAAGTCATTTAAAATGGCTGAAATAAGAGACTTACTAAAGACTTAATTACTCATCGGATTAGTTGAGTAGTGATATTTGAAATTAGTATTTTATGTTTTACAATATTTATAATGAATAAATTGTTTCGATTTGATTTTTTTTTTTTGTTACGAAATTTATATATTTTGTTGGTCTACTGGAGATACCCTTAAAAAAACGCGCCTATTATTATCTTACCAGAAAAGGAAAAAGATAAACGGAATTTATTTCGTTCCGCAATATTTTTATTTTAAATTGGAAGATGGTAACCCTAATAGAATTGCTCTCTGAGTTATGACGAATTATCATACACACTACGGTAACCCTGTGAGAGCTTTAAAAAGGGACCGATTTATGTAAGTCATTGCAACTAGACTGAGAGACAAACATCCTATCTTCTCTGTACTGACAATTTTTCTTGGACAAAGTATATACGCGTCGTGATAATGGCTTCTTCTTTGTTAAGTGAAAATAAAAGATCGCGTAAAGTTTTGTCAATTAAGGAAAAAGTTGATTTGATTAATGAACATTGTAAAAATAGTGTGCCTGTGAAAATGTTGGCTAAAAGATATAAAATCGGCACCCAAACAGTGTATGATATTCTAAAAAATAAAGACAAGATTTTCAAATTTTTCGCAGACAGCTTCACTATAAAAGGATTGGAGAGGCGCAAAACTCTCAAAAAAGCTGAAAATCCCAAAGTGGACGCAGCAACGTATGAATGGTTTCGACAGGAACGATTTCGAGGAGTTCCAATTTCAGGGCAAATGATAATGGAGAAAGCAAAATTTGTTCATGAAAATCTTAACATAGCCTCTGACTGTGTATACTCTGAAGGATGGCTGGGAAAATTCAAAAACCGCCATGGAATTCATGGATTGAAAGCGATAGGGGAAAAAGAATCTGCTGACTACGAAGCTGCTACGCTTTTTGTAGAAGAATTGTCTGATCTCATTCAAACAGAGAATTTAAGCAATGAGCAAATTAACAATGCTGATGAAACCAGCCTTTTTTGGAAATGTTTGCCCCAAAACACTTTGGCAAGCAACGACGAGCGTTCAGTTGAAGGATATAAGGAATCGAAGGAACGACTCACTGTACTGGTTTGTTCCAATGCTTGAGGAACTCATAAATGCAAGTTGATGGTTATTGGCAAAAGCGCTCGTCCAAGAGCTTTAAAAAATGCTGGAGAGCTTCCAGTTATCTACAAAGCCAACAAGCGGGCTTGGGTAACCCAAAAATTGTTCCTTGATTGGTTTAATAAAAACTTTGTCCCGGAAGTTAAAGAGCACCGGGAAAAAAAACCATCTTGACAGGAACTCCAAAATTGTATTGCTCTTGGATAATTGTCCAGCCCACCCAGACGATAATGATTTTAAAGCCGCAAATATACTAGTGAGGTACTTTCCACCAAACTGCACTTCTCTGATCCAGCCAATGGACCAAGACGTGATTCGAAGCCTAAAGTGCCATTATCGCAAAGAGATTATTCGAAAGCTAGTAAGCTCAGAAAACAGGATCAACTTTTTTAAGTCATTTAACATCAAGAATGCTTTATGGGGTGTTTCTAAGTCCTGGAATTTCGTTACCACCGAGGTTTTGAAAAATGTTTGGCACAATTTACTCTTGGCCGAAAATGAGGAAGAAGGTAAGTTTTATCGAAATCAAAAAGTTTTGCATAGTTTTTACATCATCGACATTTCTAAACTTCCTCAGAACAAGATGCCATTGACGAGGTTTCAACAATTATGAAAGTCGCAGAGGATTTTGATGTCAATGCAATAAGAAATTGGGTGGACTCAGATGCGAATGCTTCACCATTTGCTGTTTTATCAGAGAACGAAATTATGGAGATGATAAATAACCCTCTTGACAACGAGCCGGAAGTCCTTACTGATGAATCCGATGATGTAGAAATTTCAAAAATTCCAATTGTTTATGCGATTAAGGCAAGTTCTACACTTTTGAGCTTTTTAGAAGAGTCAAATTGTCCTGGAATAGCACAACAGGATATAATGCAAGTTCACCGCATTAACGTTAATTTACTCAAAGAAAAACAACGAGTAAAATCACAACGGCAAACAACAATACAACAATTTTTTTAACTTTTTTAAAAAAGTTTTTCTTGAATCAATCTTGTGATTTTGTATTGTATGTACAAACAAAAATATGTACTGAATGAATTATTAAGTTTTATGAATTAATTTTATGTTTGTTTTCGTTTTTTTTTAAATAAAAATAAAAAATAAAAAATTAAAATATCAATTTCTGTTTTATTTTATTTGAGAAAAAAAAAAGTTCTATTATCCGGGATTTTCGATTATCCGTGATGGGCTCGGTCCCGACCATCCCGGTTAATCGAGTTTCAACTGTATTTGATTTTTTTATTTATTGATGTTCTTCACTTGCATTTAGACGCCCATGATGCAGCGAATTAAAATTTACTACCGAAATTCCGAGTCGGTGGTCGCAACTTCAAGAATATTCGCTGCTTGATGTTGCCGTGCCAATGAGACTACGTTTTGCCCGAGGTGTGGAGAATAATGCTGCCGCAGAGGTGTCCATCGCAAACCAGTCAAATCAGTCAATTTCACTGTGTTCTCAAGAATTGGGCCTCTCCCAGACAACATTACGTTGAAATTTGCGTAAAAATCTTGGCCTACACCCTTACAAGATCAAGTTGATTCAAGAACTAAAGCTACTTGATCATATGAAGCGACGTACGTTCTCAAATTGAGCTCTGAACATGGTGTGAACCCTCATGGGCTTCATGAAACAGCACTTCATTGGCAAAAAGTCACTGTTTGGTGCAGTTTTCATGCCGGTGGCGTCGTTAAGCCGTTTTTTTCGTCGATGAAAATGGCCGTCACGTTACGGTAAATGGTATTTACTACAGAGACATGTTGGAAAGTTATTTCTTTGAGCAATTGCATGCATTGGACATCAGTGATATGTGGTTCCAACAAGACGGTGCCACAACCACACAGCGGGTTCAACAATCGAGTCTCAGTTCGGTGAACGTGTTATCTCGATAAACGGACCCGTCTATTGGCCGCAAAGATCGTGTAATTTAACACCTATAGACTCTTCTTTATGGGGCTAAACTAAATCATTGGTCTATGCCAACAAGTCGGCGACGTTTCAGGAGCTCAGAGCCAATATTGAACGAGAAATAGCGGCCGATCGTCGAAATGCGCGGCCGAGTCATAGAAAATTGGATTCAACGTTCCCGTGGTGAACATATGAACGAAGTTGAATTCAATTCATAAATGTTTTGATAGTAATTCAAGCCAATACATTTTGTTTTTAAGATATCTCAAGTAGTTTGCATTTTACTTATTTAAAAAAAGAAGTTGTCAAGTCCTTCATAACGGACTTAAGCCATTATAAATAATCGGTTCTTCTCTTAGGAAATTCTTATAGGTTCGAGCGAATACACAGAGGTTTAAAGTTCATACCCATCACAGCAAAGACTTGAGTTCCAAGGCACAGTGGCTTAGAAGAGAAGAGACCACAAACGTACGTGGAGCAAGGTATTCAAATTGGGTCAACGTTGACCTATGTGCATCAACATTGCCTACTTCCTCAACCCACCAACCAAACCTAACATCTTAATTCTATGTTACTATCAAAAATTAAACCGAGTCATTTTTTTTTACCGGCGAGATTCTGATCTTGTGATCATAACCCAACCGTTTTACTACACACCTTCTCAATACTGATTCACCTGTGTGATTGGTTCGACATCAAAAGTTAAAGTATGTCTATCGGTGAAATATAGATGAATCACGTTCTAGGGTTGTTACATTTGTGTGATCCAAGAGATTTAAGGCATGTCTCCCTGCCGCGATTGCATTCGAAGGTTCTCGATATTGTCATTTTTATGCGGCTTGTAGGATCTCGTCAGTGAACATGGCAATACCAACAAAGCCTTTTTTTTTGTTCGTTGTTTTTTGTGATGAGTTTTTTTGACAAGATGATTAAACTGACGACCTCGCTACCTCGACCAATACTATCAGTACGTAGTGACGCATAATGAACTACGTTCGAAAGTTGAATCACAATTAAACAAGTTGTGCAAGTTTCTTAATCATTGTCATCCCCTTCGACTATCGCAATCTCAAAATATATCCTTATCGCAGCTTTTTCGTTTTCCGTTTCCTCTTTTTTTGTTTACTCCTTTATATCCCTTGTCCATTGCAATTTTAATTTCTCATCATAGCCATCATCGCCATCCATTAGAGTATCATAATCTTCATTACTATGGAATCAATTTGGCGCACGATCATCATTGTGCGTCTGAACGCACCGTTTCAGTTAATAGTTTGCGCTTCTTCTATTCCGGGAGAATGCAAGACTAAATAAATTTACGGAGAACCAGCATCCAAAAGAAGAAGCGGCAAAACAATCTTCCAACTTCCACTAACTTGGTGTTCACATGAATTGCGTGTGTTACCAATTCTCCAGATCGTGTATTAAAAGAACGTGAAAGTGGGACACTGTGCACCGCGCTGCGGTTGCGCTGATTGACTTTTAAGGTGCGCTGGCCAACAATATTTTTATATTTATTTCCAGAAGAATTGGAACAATAAACCGAAGACCATTGATTCGCTTCAGCTGGGGACTGTTAAGGTCATTAAGTGTGTTTCGATTAAGATTTTCTTTTAAAAATACTTTGACAACACTAGGAATACCGTAAATTAGCCGCCAGGCTCTGATCAATAAGTGACTGACTGACTTTCATCATTACGTCCGTTGATTTGCTACGACTTTCTCGAAATCATTTCTGAAAGGGCCAATTACTCGGTAGCTCAATTTCTCTCCCCGCTAATTTGATTATTTATTGACACAAGCTTAAAGCCAATTTCATTTGCGTATTAAACCAGCACAATTTTCACCAAATAGGTGCGCAATACGAACTCATTTTTTACGCCTACAATCTTGCGGTCACAGATTGCAGATTGCACCTCTAGGGTCGATTGGAATGCTTGATAAGTACAGGGTGTTGCTTTGTGTTGGTAAATTATCACTTTAGATGTGGCAGCCTGGGGTTCAGCTTTCTATTTGGTCTCATTGTTGCACGTCGGAGGTGGGTATTGCACATAGGCTCCATCGGCTCAATGACATGGTTCAGGACTCTTGCGCAGTGCAGTTTTTAGTTCCCCTATTTTTCTTATGGAAAGTGAAAAGTCTTAAAGGTACTCGTAAAGTGTGGTTTTCTTGTATTTGCCAATGCATTGGCATTACAACCTGCAGCCCAGCTCAATTGTTGTGGCTGATGTGGGCTATCATCGAGTGAAATCCAAGACATTTGACGTTAATGTAGGTTGAACTTAATGAATCAAATCAAATCAGTTTAGGTGAACTAATTATAGGTTTTTGTTGGACGGATCATCACGGTTGGATTGGGTCCAGAGCAATGGGCAAAAAGGAAAGTTTGCTTTTCGGCTGACTTATGACATTTAATTACAAAGTTTTTGCAATAAGTTTGTAAATAGTTATTCTATTTTTGTTTGCGCTAAGGAAATGCAATTACTTTTTAATTTGGGAATAATGAGTTTATTTTTTTTTATTTCATCAGTAGATATCCCGATAACTAGCTGTTGTTTGGTTGGGATCTGGGACCTATAATGCAAGGCGACAGGTTAACGAGTCAAAATTTACTTGTAGCTGTATGATTTTCCGACATATACAAGTTTATCCTGTAGCACAAAGCAAACCGTTACACTTGTCAGAAAGAAACATTTTCCTCGACTTGTTCATACTGTTCGACAAGAGTGTTCAATAGGTTATTAAGTTAAACAAAAGTAAGAGAGGGAAATTATATCATATTTAGTGCATTTAAAGCTACTTTGTCAAATGGAAAAATATAAAAAGTGTAGTTTGGCAAAAAGCCTAAAAGCATCACCAAAAAAGGAATGTGATGATCGGCTGTGGCAAGCCGTAAAAGAGCGCTGTAATTACAATTTGTTGTTGTTCATTCAACCATTACATGTAAATTGACAAAGTTTGGCAGACTAACTGGGCATTCGTTACCACACAAATATTCGGTGTATCGTTTTTATATACTATTGTTTTCATATGAATATCGGTGCAATGGCGGGCATCTTCTGTGAGACTCTATGTGCGATTCATACCGACTATGTGACGAGTGTATAGCGTCTTACAGGCAGACGTAGCTGCCATAACCCTAGCTGTAAAGGAGATGAAGAGACGCAGCTTTGTCGGGAAAATCATCACCCTATACTCTGACAGCCATGCGGCCATAAAAGTCGTGGATTCTGTGGTGGTTACGTCAAAAGCACTGAAGCAATGCAGGAAATACGTGGACGGGATAACATCCCTCAAGAAGGTAACCCTCTGCTGTGTGCATCGACACAATCGTATCCCGGGCAATGAAGAAGCAGACAAGCTGGCAAGGAAAGGACCGGATATGCATGCATCAATGGCCCTCAGATCCATAAAGACTCCGCTTCGCAGAATTGCACGGAAAATCGATGAAGAGTCCCTGAGTAGAACAAACCTAAGTTGGATTTATCTCGATACATGCAGACATGCAAGAGATCTCTGGCCAGCGGTTAGGAAAAAGAGATCTTAATACATGATCGGATTAAACGTAATGACATTGGCGTACTGACGGCAGTCGTCACAGGACACTGCGCAGTCGGCTTGCATGCGGAACAGCTGAGCCCACTGCTCAATGACTACTGCAGAAGCTGTAGGGAAGTTGAAGAAATTCGTATGTGTCGTGTGCGTCCTGCGTCACCGCGGGATGTTTTTCGTAACATAAATGTTGCCTTTAGACTGGCGCCATTTTGTTACATGTCGAGATGCGCACGATGTTAATTGTCCAGCTGCTTCAGTCCGGGGTGGGGTTCTTTTATATGCATCTTGACACACACAAACACTTTATCGTGCATATGAGGAAAGAAAGAGGTCTGAAAGAAAGAAAAAGAGAAAAGAACGACAGAGGAAAGGAAATCTAACCACACTCACTTGTAGGGGATTCAGATGGACGAACCCCATTCCGGACTGAAGTAGCTGGGGAATTAATATGGTGCGCATCTCGACACCCTAGCGACATGTAACAAAATAGTGTCAGTCTAAAGGCAACATTTATCTTGCGAAAAACATCCCGTAGTGACGCAGGTCGCACACGACACATAACAAAATGGCGCCCAACGTAGGGCCACACCTTGTGTGGGGATGATCCACCATCTACATTACGCCATAAACCAGCAGACGATACATAACAACATAGAGTCTATACGTCACCTATTATTCGAAAGCGGAGGTTTAATGAACTCTAGAATGAAGATTCTATGGGAGTTGCTTCTTGAAGGAATTACAGGAGCCGGAAAAAAGATAGCTCAAAAGCCACTTAAGACTTATATAAATCTGGATAGTTTTAGACAAGCGGCATTTCGGAGCTATATTTGGCGGTTTCTTTCTGTCTTTTCATTAGGTACCGGAAATGGACACAATGGACCCGATCCGCTGTTCTAAGTGAGCAGCGACGGACTGTCCCAACGGCATCCATAAACACCTACCCACCTACCACACACAAGCCACTTGAACCTTAAATGTTGTTCTTCAGAATAAAATTGCGTATAGGTTTATATGGTACGTATTTTGGCAACATTATAAGATACTCGCAACTGTTAGTTGGTACATAGACAAGAAATGTTGTGTGCAGTTTATTTAAATAAGCGAAATTTTTCAACAAGTAGATGATTATTTAATTTTATTTATTATATTTTATATACATATTCCTACCCATATTTTTATTAACAAACAAAATTGCAAGGCGAACTTGGTGGATCGATTTTGACCAAAAATGACAAAAACATTCTCAGGCCAATACCAGAGATTGTCCAATTTGAGATCAAATGGTTCGGTTGTTAAAGGGGCTACACCTGTTCATCTGCATTGCTTAGCCCGCTAACGCAACTTCGTTGCTCCGCTAAGGATAGGTGCTAGTTGCTTTTTTTTCTGCCATGCCCCTTAAAAGTGGGCATGGCAGAAATCTTTATGTAAAAGAGTTGTTCAAAACGAATTTATCTACATACTTTGCGAAGAATAGGACTTTCATTTACAATAATTTGTTTAATAATACATGAGCATTAAGGGCCCCTAGAAAGTAGATATTCCAAATATCTGCTTCCTGGCACAAGCTTTGACATTTCGATAAAACTGTTTTTTTTTTAACTGTGGGCACTAAACACTGGGCGGATTTAAAAAATCTTAACCCACGATCATTTTGGACCGCTTAAGACAATAAATTTTAAGTTTCAGCTTCCTAACTTAAATTTTGATTTTATCGATAAATTTCTGTTTTTTATTAGGTTGTAAGCGTATCGGTAAGTGGATTTTAAAAATTCGTACACTTAATTATTTCGGGCCACTAAAGAGTGATTTTCAGCTTTCTAGATCGAGTTTAGCGCCTCATTTTTGCTGACGGCCGGACGGAGATGGTTAGATCGAAATTACTATCGATGCTGATCACGTACCTATACAGTGACTTTAAGGGCTTTTCGGTTAATATTAAGGTATATATTCAAACTGTGAGTCAGAAAAAATGTACCTTTGGGGTTTAATGAGCCAAATCGGTTAAGCCATTCTCAAACGATGCGCTTACCAACAGACCGCATTTCATTTTTAATTATTTCAAATCACTCTCCATACAAAACACTATATCGGTTTTCCTTCAATTTTCCGGGCAACTGTTACAATTTTCTTTGAGTGGGAACCTGATTCGGACGATAATGAACATTTAATCAAACAAATGAGCCACAACGGTCCGGCCGTTCACTAGGAATGTGGTTACCAACGGATAGCCTTTCATTTTAATTATAAACGAATGTAAACAAGCATTATTACAGCTAGCAGATTAACTTTAAGCATAAAATAGAATGTTAACAAGTAGGTACAAAATTGCGGTTTTAAGTTTCTCACGAGTTAGACGAAAAATATCAATGCCCTAGGTGACTTTGTAACGTAGGTACCCATTGAAAATGCATCGCATTGTCGAATTTCAAAGAGTGGGGGCGGGCTCAAACACGTTAATTGACAGAAAGTTATCCAATTCTTAAACGTCACAAATATATATAGTATAAGCCAAAAAGAAAAAACTTCACCAAGCACATGGGTCACCCTAAAGTAGCTTACAAACATTTGTTAGAATGGAAGTTTACTTTCTCGTTTGCACTGCCTTGAACGAAAAAATACGAAATGGAGGAGTATACATACATACTCGTATTACATATACGCGAAGAGGATTTCGTAAAAAATCGGCAGTAATTTGGTAAGAATTCATACACACGACGTATACACCTTAACCTTTCCTACTTTCACGGATGGCATAGAACAAACCATCTTGTTCTATGCCATCCATCCATCCATCCATAACAAACACATTAATATGCCAAAATGCTGAGATTTTTCATTATTTTACCTGCAAAATAAAACATGCAAAAAACAATTGTCTTCTAAAAACCTAACTTCACTCATGATTATTAAATTATTTTTATTTATTTTTTTATCGAAGTGCATTTTTTTTTAAATAGGGCAAGGTTCTTAGGAAATTTAAGACAATTTGCCCCCTATCGTTTATCTGACATCTCAGTAGCCATTAACACCAGAGAAAGGCATCTTCACAAAATGGTCATTACCCCATGCTACGCGATTTAATTGAATTTATATGTAGCCACTCTTAATGCGGAAATTACATACTAACAAAACCAAATTCGCTTGTATGGTCTGGTGCAGCCTACTGTTTACATTCTTTGTGTCACTTTACGGTACGCCTTTATATGGTTGCCACCAGCGTTACCAATGTGTCACGATCGGGTCATTATGGTACGTTTTCTCTGAAACGAGAAAATGCATACAGCCCGTTCTAACATTGACCTTATTATTAAATTTTTCTTCAATCGACGCACTCCAATCAGCTCCAGAGTTGCACATTTATGTATATTTTAAAAGAGTGAACATATTTTTTATTCGGGTCGTATTGGCGCAAAAGGTTTTTCAAGAATAATGGACAACTACAGGAAAGGAGGCTGATAATGGGATGTGAAACAGCGCTGTAACGCTAGCCCCTACTTCACGCGGTGGTTGTTATTCATTCAACCATTGAACATACTCGTACATATTTCTTGTTGTTCAATTTTCAATGTCGAAGTTCAACAAAAATTGCCAAAGTCTTGAAGATCTATGAGCAAATACACATACATGCACATAAATTTTGTCCTTCCTAGGATATATAAATAAATCCACAAATGGGTTGTGGCACTTAACTTAATGCCACGAAATATTTTTTCACAACAGCAACACTGTTACACACTCCAAAATAAAGAGACGGAACATGCTTACCTGAGGTCTGCAATTTTCTCATAATTTAATGTCTTTACATTGGATATAGCCACAAGGGGTATTATATTATTATTATCCATTGTTTAAAAGCGTGGAAAATTATATTTAAATGGATGGTGGGCGCAATAATGACAGCTAGTGTCATTTGTTTTTTTTTGCTGTAAGCTAAATGCCAAAACTTAAACACAATTCTGGGAAAAGTCATCATTTATGCGGTTATTGTCTGCTGTCAAAATATGATATTTTCTTTCTGAGAGAAAAAACGCCAAATAAACGGAAACCTCTGTAAATCAAAAGTATTAAAAGAATTGCATTTTTCTTAAGCTTTAAACTTTAATCCATGGTTATTTATTCAATTCACGGCAAACGGCTCTGCACGGGTTTTTTTCACTAAACAAGTATGCCATTCATTAGATGGATATTATAATGAATTATCCGTCCCACTTTGACAATCGTGCACCATTCCTCATTGCAATACACTTTAGAAATAACGCACATACACAAAACGGGGCGTTGGCATAATGAAATGAAAAGGCATAAGTGTCATATTATGACGTTTTAACCTCAAATACTATTTAGCCCAAAGAATAACTTTGACACGATCGACCGCTTTCGCCTAAAGTGAATGAAGGTGCATTCTTCGAACGTGTCTTAGTTTAAAAGAGCGGCTGTCACTCATAGATTGATGTAGTATCTGAAACATAATTGACACTTGAATTCCATTTCCTGGAATGGTTTCTTCTCTTTTGTAACCACAAGTTAAAATCAGACGATGATCAAGTTTATTCAGCAGATGGCTAGAAATCTAATCAAATTTCCTACTTCTATTCAAACGGTTGCAGCTGCGCTTGCGGTCAAGAAATATGCAAAGGGAAAGAGACTTATTTACAATTGGAAAAATGGCATTCGTAGTGTTTTTGTCTGAGGTTTTCATTTAAGATATCGAATATTCAATTAATACTCCAGCGGGTCGCTCTTCGTTGAGGTACAAAGTGTGACAATGACAAGGGACATTTTTATTTACACTGTCAATTCGTTTTTTGGCATTTTTCTTCAGTAAATATATACACTGGCGATCACAAGGATGAGGCCATACATTTTGCAATCGATTTTCAGTCCTTATACCTTTCAGTTATAAAACTGTAATTTGTACATATTTTTGTTTTTTCTAAATTTTGTAAATTAAAAAGACGTAAATTTTTAATATTTTTAATAAGGATAAAATAAAATAAGTACTCGTACTTTCAAAAAACGAAGAAAAGGTCCTTATATTTGTTTTTCTTGTCCATGTTCTAGAAAATGCATCCACAAATCATTCAAAACTTATTTTGTGAAGATATCTTTTACGATTTGGAAATGACAGGTTTGTGCTATTTATCTCTGTTACACATTTCCGGCAGAAAGGGTCGTCTTCAAAATAAATTACAGATGTTTAAATTTTTTCAAAATTTGTAAAGTGATAGGTACACAGCGTTGCCAAAGGAGCGTTTTCGGCTTTGTTTTTAGCGCCAATAATTGTAGCGCTATTTTATAGCCAACCTGTAGAGTCTTATAGGCTATTCACAGCGAATCAAAATTCGAGTTTTAGACAAATAGATTTCGAAATGTCATCGAAGGGTTCGCGTTCGTTCACTAACTAGATTTCATTTGACGTTTCAATAACTTTTAAGGACTCTACAAATGATCGCGACTTGCGCGAATGACCGACTAGACAAACTGCGGAGAAAACCACTTTAAATGCATTTATTAACAAAAACTCGCAAATATTACTATTCCAAGAGTGGGAAATGTGACTAGTTCATCAAATATAAAAAAAAAAAACGGGTTCAGTGCGGTTTAATTAACCAAATATAAAATTCGAACCCTTCCCGCGATTTGTCAAAGTTTAGTCACAATCCACAACATTTGGTGGCGTTCCACATACCGACTATTTAAAAAAAAAACTCTCGAACTTAACCTAAAAATCCGGATGTTGTTAGGATTTGCTTGTACTTTTGCAATTGGAATTCGCCGCCATCCGCGGCCAAAAAGATTGTGTGATGTGAATTAAGTGCCAAACTTTAAGAATAATCGTTCGGACGCCGGAAATCGGTTGCTCTCATATGAATGGCCCTTTACACTTGCTCTGAAACTTGTTTGTGGATTAAAGACATCATTTGTATAATAAAAAAATATTGCCCTGATTTAATTTTCCATCAACCATTATTTTATTGATAAAAAATATTGAAACAAAATAAGAAAATCATAACAATTTCGTTTTGACATATTTTCAATCAGCTGCAGCAATTTAAAGCATTAATGTGACCACAGCGGCGTACCAAGAGGAGGGAGAAGACATAGCCACATAGGCTTTCAAACCTCCACCAAAATGTTACAAAAAATAGAAAATATACCTAGGCCCATTGGTGTTGGTCAAAATGAAAAGTTCTTACTTACTTAATTGGAAATTAAAAGTATAGTATAACAATGTTAATGAGAATTTCGAAATACATACATAGTTCGAAAACCCCCATTAAAACCAAGTTCTCGATACGGACCTGGGTGAAAGGTGATGGTTGTATCAAAAGGTGTGTTTGCTTTAACAATCCGCCGATCGCATGTAGATTTCGAGGTGATTTCATCGACATCTCCCAAAAGTAAAAGGTTTCGAAATCTTCCAAATGTATGGGAAATATTCTAATTTTGATGCAAATTTTGAGTGATTTTACTAAATCTCGGATTTTGTTTCGGTGCGAATAGCCTATAAATACAATCATTATGCTCAATGTCATTTCTGACGTTTTCCCTCATGGTGAGGCACTTTCTTGTGTATTCACATACATATTATAGGTAGGTGCATTCTCTCTAACATGTGTGTGATATATGAATTAGGTTTCGTTTTACACAAGAAAAATAGAATTGTGTAGGTACTGACTCACTCTGCATCAACAAAAAATAAATTACAGTAGACTGAACAGAAACTGCATTTGTTTCTATTTTGCATGGAAATCAAAATGCATTGCAGTTATGATACATTACAATTTCGTTTTGTGAATTTGTGATTCATTCGTTGTAGTCAAAAAAATTAAATACATACCTAAATACGAAATTTTTTTAAAACTGATCTGTCAAAACCTGCATTACCTATATGCGATTCAGAGTCAGGCAATCCCTTACCAGAGGATCAGCAATTTTTGCAAAATCCAAATAAAACAAGGTGTTTATTTGTGTTGTTTTCGCTTCTTATGATTGTAATTAACGGAAAAAAAATTTTGTCCCAAACGTTCAAAATCAAAGCTGAACATTTTCAAAACAGCGTCCATCTTTCAAAAATGTTTGGCAAATACCTATATCCCTTACCTCTTCCAATTAGCTTGGTTTTTTTGTGACCTCAACGCTCTCTTTTTTGTTTAACGAACAATTAAAAACCAAATAGCCACCTCTTTACGATCCCATTTGGATATATGTACTCATATTTCCCCCTATAAACACATTAATTGACAGCAATCCACTCCAGAAAAGTCAAACAAAACCTTCATTTAGGTTCATGTAATGCCATTGAAGAGAATTCACTTAAGACCTCCAGCAGACCGAATCGCATAAATTTCTTTCAATTCGAACTTCACGTTATTTCCGCAGAAGCAGATGTTGTCTTGTGCTGCTCAAGTTCAAGCAGTTACACTATCAGCGGAAGGAATCTACACAGCCCCAGAAACATGGAGTAAGCAAAAACTATGCACGCCATAATCCCTGAGAACAAGGTGCATCCAAATGACTACAGGAAAAGACAAAATACATTTTATTGCTCCTTAAACTGATACCAATAACTTGCCAGGCAAACAAACCAAAAAAAGCGTTTATACTGCAACATTAGCCTCGAGCAAGGGAAGGCTGATCGCTGATGGAACACACAGTTCTTGAACAACCCGTTTATTGTTATTATCATTCCTTATTGGCTTCCTTTAATTTTTAAATGCTTGCCGATTAATATTATCCGATAACAGTGAATTGTGGAATTGGTTAAACTACCGTTCTATCGCAGCGGCAGGTTATGTAATCGAATACCGCACACAGCAACTTGTTGCCAAACATAAAATGCGAAAGACCTTCCATAAAATGCTAAGTAATTTTACTGGAACATTTTGCAGCAGGCTCAGGTTTACATTTTCGGCGGCTTTTGTTGTTAAGTTTTGCGTCTTGTGTCTTGTTTCAGAATTTAACAGTTTTGAAACTTTATGTGGTTAAGTCCGACACTAATTCAAACCGAGCTAATAAATGAAACAGTGAGCCTTATTGCGAAGATCAATCGACAATTATTGATAATTGACTATTTTCAATGTGTGCTATTGTGAACGAACGATTCATTTGGTATTTTTGTCAATCGCATTTTTTAATTGACTGCGATTGACAAAATCCTTTAGAATCGTTCGTTCACAATAGCACACATTGAAAATAGTCAATTATCAATTGTCGATTGATCTTCGCAATAAGGCTAAGTACGGTTTTGCGTTGCTGCTGCTGGTGATAGCCAAAATAGTTGTGGCCAGCATGACTTTTTATGGGTAAAGAAGGAATACGAATAAGTCGAGAAGTAAAACTGACGTGTTTGGGCTTCTCCTGCAGCCTGCATCGCGTTGTCGGCCGTATCGTGTTGATGTTGTGCGACTTTTTAACAGCATAAGTGAGACCATTTCGTTCGGTCAACCGCGTCACACTTCGAAGAGGATGTGAAATTGAGGCAGCGACATCCGTACTTGGTAAATGCAGTATCGCTTTTCTGTCGCATTTCCATTGAGGCAGGGGAACCTGTTCCAATTGCAGGTGGATGGGAAATCTCACTGCAAAGTACATGTGCATTGGTAGGTACTTGCCGAATGACTAAAATCTGCGTTGTATGTATAAATAGGTACGTACCCTACCTATTTGGGTGGGTTGAAATTTCTCAATGTGCAAAGTGCTTTTGATATGCGCATAACTTCATTAACGAAGTATTAAAAAAAATATTTAGGTATGTGAACATTGTATATTTAAAAATATCATATATATGTACATGTACACATTACGCATAGCCTAGATTCAAGACAATTTGTAAGTCACATTTACCTGTACTTGGAATGGTTACATATTGCCTTCGCAGACTTATACGAACTGCTTTGTCATAAACTAGGTAGAGATCATGTCAGGCATTTTATTTTTATTTTGCAACTTATGAAGGAATTGCCATAATTGTTGCTACCAAACGCACTTGGCAACGCTACAAATGTCAAGTAAATAAGCCATTAAATATGTGTGTTCAATGAACCATGATTAGTGCATGATTTGGTGTTTCATGAGTAAAAGTTTTGAAGGGGAATGGGTATTGTTAAGGGCCCAGCCCATAGGTACATTTAATTTAATTTTAATTTTTAATTTTAATTTTGGTGGGGGCATACACCCCCATTTATTCAGCTTAATACAAGCTATTTAGGTCTTAAAAAACTAATTACACTAAGACTTACAGCTAGGGCTTAAAAACTACTTAAAACTAAATTAGGTGGATGGTGAGGGATGGAGGAGGGTAGATTTGAGGGAGGAAGTGCAGTGATTAAAATCAAAGAGGAGGTGGTTAGAATTGACCTTCTGCAACATACGGGATATCGGCTCGTTCAAGCCGTACAACGTGCGACGGGTGGGAAGATAGAAAAGAGGAGGGGATCTTAAATTCCGAGGGTTAGTGTTAAAGGCAATGTAGTTCAAAAGATAGGAACAATCAACGGAGCCAGTGAGAAGACGATGTATAAACAGAATGTCAGCCACATCTCTTCTTTTTTCAAGGGTCTGAAGGTTTATTAAATTAAGGCATTCGTGATATGGTGGAAGGATAAGGTGATTATTCCACGGGAGCCCACGAAGAGCAAAACGGAGAAATCGACGTTGAATGCTTTCGATTCTTGTAATGTGGACCTGGTAGTATGGTGCCCACACTTGGCTAGCGTACTCTAGGAGTGGGCGGACGTAGGTAATGTAAAAGGATTTTGTCACGTAGGGATTGGTAAATTCTTTAGACCACCGTTTGACGAAACCAAGGGCTGAGTTAGCTTTATTGATTATCTCGTCAATATATGACCGAAAGTTAAGCTCTCTGTCACACAAAACGCCTAGGTCGCGAATGGTTAGAACGGTAACAATGGGTTGGTTGTTCAAAAAGTAACATCTGGGGGGAGACTGAATCCGTTTACGTGAAAAAGTAAGAGATTCACATTTAGCAATATTCAACTCCATAAAGTTTTTTTGACACCAGACCGAAAAACTATTGAGGTCTTGTTGAAGAAGATCAGAGTCGTGTGGAGAAGAAATGATTTTGAAGAATTTATGTCATCGGCATAGTCAATATCATTTATAGCCAAAATAAAAATCAAAGGTCCAAGGTGGCTACCTTGTGGAACACCAGAGGTGGCTTTAAAAGGCAAAGAGAGAACAGAACGAAAACGAACATTATAAGATCGGTTCTCAAGGTAAAAAGAAAACCAATTCAATAGTGGGGGATCGAAGCCAAGGAAGGAGAGTTTGAAAAGAATCAAACGATGAGATATTTTGTCAAACGCCTTACTGAAGTCAGTAGCGATTAAATCCACTTCATTGCCACTTTCTAAAGCAGAAAGTGTAACGGAGACAAAGTCAACAAGGTTGGTGGTTGTGGATCTACCTTTAAGGAAACCGTGCTGAAGGGGGGAGATAAGAGACTTGCACTGAAAGGATAATGAATCGTACATCATACTTTCGAAAACCTTGGGTAAATGCGACAGCTTGGCAATAGGTCGATAGTTAGATACGTCATTCTTTGGCCCTTTTTTGTGAACAGGTGAAATGAAGGACGTTTTCCAGATTTTAGGAAATTTCCCAAGAGATAAGGAATGTTTAAAGAGATTGGCAATATAAGGTGAAAGAATCGCAGAACACTTTTTGAAAAGAATGGCTGGAAGGCCGTCTGGGCCGGGTACAAATTCATCATTGAGATGAAGAAGTCTGTCGCACACCGTGGAATGGTCAAAGGTGGGTAAAATGAATGGGCCAACGGTATAGTTTTTCAGATAACTGAAGTAGGAGTGATCCGGTTCAGGGCAGTCGTCAGTGAAGGACTGCTTGAACACGGTGGCAAAAGAGTTTGCGATTACAAATGGGTCCGTTAAGGACTCGCCTTCAAACAAGAGTGAGGAGGGATATCCATCAGATTTCCTTTTAATCCGTCAATCCGTCGGAGCCATTGATTCACCGTAGAGAGGTATAGAATATAAGTATTCTTATGGAAGGTGGCCAATAACCAACGGATCCATGAACTTCGACGGATAAGGAAGGTCTAATTTCTACTTTTCTGTCAGTCGCCGTATGCATAGGTACATACAAAATTTGCACGTCACCCGTTTTGGAATTGAGGTTCACGCATTACAAAATTGAGAGAGGCACAATCATTGGTCAAAACACTGCAAAAATGAGAGAAAACTGTCGTTGCCGATTGATAGATAGCTCATTATGTCACAGCTCGACCGCTGATTGGGTAATTGGTTGAAATTGCTTAAAATTGATGGGATGAATTGGCATTCGACTAGCAGTGATAGTCAGTGTAAGGAAAGTCCCTACTTGTAGGGAATTCCAGCTCAAAAATGAAGAAATAGGAAAAAAATTACTGATTTTTGAAATCAACTAGAACTTAGGTAGTTTGCTGATTTTATTTTCACAAAGTCCCTAGTTATGTTTTACTATATATATTACTTCAGTAAAACTTCTTTCAGATCTATTTTGATAATATCATATATTGCATACAATTTTAGCGAAGTAGAAAGAAAAGGTATATGTTGAACAGTTTTGGGTAAAAATTAGTAAGCTTAGCTTGCAAAATAAGTCCCAAGTCTTCCTCATTCAAATGCTAGGGCAGAAAGAATATTCTCAGCAGTGACAGATGTAAGATGAATTAAATTTTCATTATTCGGTCGTACTTGCAAGATGTAAGTTATGACAGCTGGTCACACTAGTGCTAAGCTTTCTATTATATAAATATGTACATATGTAGTTAATTCACAACATGAAGCACATAGGATATTATAAGCTGTAAATTTAATCAGAGAGAGAGAGAGCACTCCTAATATCTATTATTAAGAAACTGTTACTATCAGCAATTTCTGTTAACCTTCGTTTTCTTTACCAAGTCTTTTTGTGCAAGCTGACCACTGCAAACGCTCGAGTTCTCATAGGAGAAATAAAGAATAAAAATAATTAAACGTGTAGTTTTATTTTGTACAAATAAATAGCGTTTATTTTACGTGTAGAGAAAAAATGAAAGCCAAAGACCTTAAAGGCCAATTTAAGGAATCTTTAATTAAAAAAAATAGGGACTTTCCTCCTAGCCGGTAGGGATTTTTATTTTTGTTAGTAAATCACTGGCCTAGAGAAGTAAGGTGGGAAATGAACAATTGTACTGAACTGGTATCTTAGGTAGTTGGATCGTTCAGCGGGGTGCCCTGAAATAAAGTAGATGGAAATAATGTCGATCGACTTTATTCCCATAAGAAATCGGAAGTAATGTCGAAATTCACCCTTTTCTATTCTCGACTTTATTTCCAATTATGTAGTGGCAAAGTGAAATAAGACCGAATATGGAAATTCGGGGTTATTTCGCTTTCATAAAGTGAAATAACGCCGAATTTTGGAATTCGGCGTTATTTCTATCTACTTTATTTCATAGCTTACCCACGCCGCTGTATTCCAAGCATTTATATAAATGGAAAAGTGATATCTGGGATATATGAACAATAAATGAGTATGAAGGCAAATTAACGGCAGTTGAGAGGAAGATGATCCGCATGACAGCAGGAGTACCGGCGATACTTCTACTATTTAAAACACAGTCTACTTGGGCGACCTGTTGGATACCTTATTCCTATCTCCCAAAAGTGGGGGTGGCAAAAAACCTTTTATGGGCGAACTGTCAAGATAGATATTATCTACATAATGGACTTTATCAAAAAACCCTGTTCTTGTTAAAAATGCTCCCAAAAATTAGGCGTGGCAAAAACTTTGCTTAGAGAAAATGTTAAGAACGTCTTTGTCTACAAATGTTACAAAGATGAGGACTTTCATTTCCTTTGATTTCTTCAATAAAACGGTTTTTTGTAAAAAGTAGCGGAATTTAATAATGTTTACGTTTGAGCTTTTCGAGCCCCAAGAGCGTTTATGTATAGTAAATAAATACATACTAAAAATTTCAACTTTCTTATTCGAATTTTGATTTCGTCGATAAAACGGTTTTTTTTTAAAGCGTGTCAGTGTGCAGTTTTTAAAAGTATTTAAACTTGATAATTTTCGACCCCTAGAGCAAATATGTTTTCCTTCATTTTAATGGAATTTGAGGGCCTCAAAATTAGTGAGGGACGGGCGGGCGGACATGCCTAGATGGACATAACTTTCGATGCTGATCACAAATATAATAACTTTTAGGGTTATACGATCAATATTAAGGTATGTTGGAAACTTTTAGTCAAAATTATAGGCCTACATTATTTGTAGCGAATCGAACGTTTGACTAGATTCGAATGTTTTAGCATTTTTCACCAATCACAGAATTAACAACAGCAAACTTCCACATTCACACTTAAAAACCAATGCTGCCAATTGTTTCCACATTAAATTGACATATGATAAACGTCAAAAAGTTAGGCAGTACAACGGTAATGTGGAATGCTCTTCCCCGTTCCATTTTTTCTTCGCATAATAATCTACAAACATTCAAACCAACGTGTGCATCGGCATCTCTCTATATCTTCTTATCCTAATTTCTTCAACGCCCACGTGGTGTAGCTATGATATTAAACGAATCCCTTTAGTAGGTACATTATGAAAAAAAAATGATTTTTGAATTGAGTATTTGCCAATTTTTTATTTTTGTTAAAATAAACTAAAGTTGCCCGTGCATGGTCGGGGTGAAAATATCACTGCAGCCCCCCCCCCCCTCCCTCCCCCCCATATATTAATGTGTTGACTGAGATGAAATGAATCAGACAGCTCCAACCCACTTGATCTTCCAGAAAGTTTGCAAGAATAAATCATTTTTGATATTTTAATCGAACAAAGATGCATTTAATTATTTCCAAAATAAGTTCAGTAGGCCAATTCCAAAAAGCGAGTCGGATCGATTTAAAACCGATAACATTTCGAGCAACCTTGCTTTCTGCAGTTCCACCACTGCGGTATGGTTTCCCGCTAGCGGTAGCTATCAAAACAGTGTGGGAAATGACTTTGACTTGGGGGGTGTTGCAACCTACTGTTTTAGCAGTTTTGAGTCAAGTTATTGTTTTACTTGATTAGTGATGTGTCGCTGCTCGTAATTTATCAAAAATCGAACTCGCTATATTTTTGACATTTGAAGCGAACTTAATTTAGCGATTTGTTATTCATAATACTGAAAAGTCGAATTCGCAAGTGTTCTTGTTCGATTCGTCTTTCATAATGTGGGCCATAATACCCTTTGAATAGAGTATACAAAAAAAAATTGTATTTGTATCAGGGGCCAGATTTCTTCTCTCTTCTTCTTGGACATTTTCGTTTCGCTAAGCAGCAAGCTAATGTTTGTCGAGCGAAATTAATTTATTAAAGAATTTTATACGAAATAGGAATACATTTTGTTCCTGATCTCCATAAACTTATTATAACATATCGTAAAACGGAAGCAAAACCCTTGTCAGTTTAAAGATTTGACGAGAAATGCAATAAATGATCGCTTACTTAATGATTCGTAAACCAATGAACCCAGAAGTTTGATTACCTTTTTCATTCTTCACCCAGTTACATATAACATATGAATGTAGGTATATGCGTATTTTTTCAAGTTGGAAATCAAGTTGACAATGAGAACCGAATCCAGAGACAACTTTCATAATATATACGAGTACGACTACAAGTCTGGTTAACGTTTTTCAAGGCCTTACTCAATTTGTATCTTTGTTGGATTTCCAGTGCAGTTATTTATGGACGTTATAGGAAGATAAAGATAGATAGATAGAGTTCATATGTTTTGGCAAAACAGAAATCAACCATGTCACAGCTGTTATTAAGAATGATTAATTGAGCATAAATATATTAATATGTATTTAAATGGAAATTGATTTCGTTGGCGTGTATGAATTTGTTTAAAAAATATGTACAAGTCTGTTAAATATAGCTTGTGTATGATTCACTCCACTCTTTCTTTTGTTTATATGTGAAGCTCTTGATTAAAAGTCCGAATTCGTATAAAACAAGTTTCTTAAGAAGATGTTTTTAAATAACTTAATTATGATTTTGAGGTTTTCGAATTATTTATTAATGAGGTCATTATAATTTATGCAATACGAATTGTTATGAAAGCTGGCAGTTTTGCAAAGCACAATTTCGATTTCATATGTGAGTGGCAGTCGTATTGAAAAATATGATTATCCGAAATAAACAACTTTCTGTGATGGAAAGTCTAGGCGTGAACATAACGAACTGAATCACTGCAAAAAATATTGGCTAGAGCTTGATGTTTGTCATTCGGTCAATATTGAAATTATAAGACGTAGGAACGTGTTAGTGCTGTGCGTCAGGTTGCGCTTAATATTATGCGAATAGCAACCGACAAATGAATTGTTAAAGGGCCTTTTGAATCGGGGATGGATTTAGTAATCTTAAGTACTGTGCAAGCATACCTTTAAAGGTACAGGCAGTGCTAATCGATTAAACAGGGAAAACTTTTGGTGGCTTGACTGGGTGAAGCTGGCACGTAAGTTAAGTAGCGACAATTTAAACATCTTCAAGCTGTCCCGCAAGTGTGCATGCAAATCCGTCGGCTGACACGACTAGAAATCACCACTGTCGTTAAAAGTCGATCAAACAACAATCAATTGGAAACATGCGATTGTCGAAATCGTAGAAAAGAAACAGCTCTAAAAAATCCTCAGTGATAAAGTGATCCGAATCCAGGAAGCCTGCTAATGTTTATTGAAGTTAAACCGCCGAACCCAACAGATCTCACCGTAAAGGAAAGAAGATGGTTTATTAGTTTTTTAAGACTTAAAAGGGTCTTATCATATTTTCCTATATAAAATATTTTATTTATGTCCTACATTAAATGTTATTTTTTAAATTTATGGTAGTAAACTACTGAGTAATCAAAAATAGATAATAGAAGTGGAGTTTTTTCTGCAACTCAGTAATAACTCATTTGTCATTTTATCTGTAAACCAAAACCAAATCTCCACTCAGTATTATTTTTTCAGTGAAGCCAAAACTCAGTATAGATTAAAAACCAGGCGGTGCTGAAATCAGTTGAAGGTTGGGAAAATTTTCGATTTTGTACCATGGTTACCGATGGCAAATTTGAGAATGTCGAACAAAAAAGTCATCGAGGACCAAAAACGGATCTTACTGAAAAACACGTTAATAACTAAAAATGGAATATTTATCAAGGATATGACATTAATAGCAATAACTGACATTAATGTATTTGACATTTGGTTATTTTACCAAGAGATTCTCTGAAAAAGGTCATTGAAACCTAGAAAATGATATATTTTATCAAGAGACCTTGGAACCGAAAGAGGTCCTTAAGATAATAACTTCCACATTTCTGTCTCTTAAGAACCATACTAAACTTTATTTTAAAGATGTTTCCCAGGAAAACAGATCTCCCTCTACACTATTTTGATAGGGTGCATCGTTTGCACGCTAGAATCAAAAAACCACAAGTCCTTATTTTGGTAAGGGATATGTAGACAATAAACATAAATGTTTTTTAAAGATTTCATAGGAAAAAACAATATTATTGTAAAAAAAAACGCTCCATAAAAGTGAACGTGGAAAAAAGCTTTGTATTAAGAAATTGTTAAGAACGACTTCATCTACATACCTAGCAAAGAATAGGACTTTCATTTCCATTGATTTCTTAAATAAAACGTGTTTTTAAAAAAGTGCTCTGTGGAATAAAATTACTTAAAATATTAAGTGCATCAACGGCCTTCACGGAAATAAATGTGTCTCAAGGAAAATGAAGCGCGATCGGGTCTCAGTTGGTACTGTCATGTTCAAAGGAGAGATCCTATGAACCCCGTCAAAAAGGCAATATGAATCAACGGTCCTATACAATAGTGAAGAGATGCAACATTTTAACAGCACGGAGCCGGCAGGTATGCCGGCGAACTTGACTGACGGACCAGAAACGCATTAAGGTGGCAGGGTTATGACCCCTTTAGCCAAGATCCTAACATTGTCCTTAAAGAAGAATAAGAAAAAGTCATTAACAGGCAGGGCCCAAAACCTAACTTCTCAAACCATTTGTATCGAAGCTATATACATATTTGGCACGAATGGAAGGGATCTACCATTCTATGCCGCGACAAATTCAAGGAGCTTCTCATGACAATTTATACTCTTGGACGTTGTCAGACTTTCGCAAGAGGTGGGACAGTTAAAAAGCTAAACTACTGTGGTTGGATTCCAAACTAGTAATCTTCGGTCAGTAGTCCAACGCACTATCCACTAACCCACTGTGTCACCTACTGTGATATACAAAGACTTTTTCCTGAGGCGAACACTAATGTGGAATGCTTTCGTACTTTGTAATTGTATCTCATCTGCACGATTTAAAAGAAAAAAAAAACCAATCCAAAGTGATTGGTCGAAATGCAGACTTCGTTCCGGGCGTCTAACACACAAGAACCGAGAACTTACCGAGGACGTAAGGCATCAGTCTGTTCCTGGAGACACTTTTCATGTCAGCTCAATTAAATCACAGAATATCGGAGTTAAAACAACATCCGGAGGATTCACATGTAAACCATATAACTGGCTGGTCTCCTTAAAACTGGGACGCAGATTATTCGGCAAAATCACAGTCACAGAAGCGCAGGGAATACTAGATATTTGTAATAGTTTTTATTGATGTAGATGTACACCGAAAGCCAAAACACATCGACTACATTGGCTCGGTAACATCGAGTGAATGGCCAATAATGATCCAGAAAAGGTATCTTTTATACCCAGGACCAGGTTAAAGACGACAAGGGCTGAATCTCCGTTTCAAACCCCACGCCATCACGGGTGCCAGAGTGAGACTCTCCATGGATCGGAAGCGCATAAGTAAGTAAGTGCAACTGAGCCCCTTCCTACAAATTATAGTTGGGATGGCATTTTATATACATAGTTAGATTTTGGTATCCCGAATAACCAGAGACAAGTCGTAAGACATGAAAAAAAATTATATCGGCCCCCAAACAAGGCCTAAAAACCAAACTTCTCCAACCATTTGCCCCTGCGAAGTGGAGTCTTTAGACTGTCTCTCGAAAACCTAAACTTGTCCCCATATAACTGGGCGCTTTATTTAACTTTAATGGACAACTATAAGCGATTCTTGGCCTTATTCGGACGACGAGGTATATGACCTGGACACTGGAGGCAAACAATAACAAAATCGGAGTGATTATTTGCATAATATGTACATAAATTTAAAAAATTGAAACTATTTTTTTGCAAAAATGAAACATTATTTGGTTACGAATTTGGATAAAGTTATGTATCTTAGAATTGTTTTGCATTGGCTGTTCACAGTAAAAATGTTTACAAAACTTAACCGAAAAACTGAGAATTAGGCAACATTGATTCTAATGTCATAAAACAACTGTACAAAATCAGAAACTGTTGACACTAAAATAAATAACTACAAATCAGATTTAAAAATTAAACAATTTTTACGATTTTAATCAAATCCAGTCTGTACATTAACATAACACCACTTTAGAAAATAACAAAACTTCTGGCGTTTCAGAACTCAACAAACTCAAAGACTGTTCGTAACAAAGAAGCGCGAGAACAAAAACAAAAGAAACATCTTTTCACTGTAAATCTGGCAGCTATCGCCTGTCATTGACTGGCAAGCAAAGTGGTGCACAGGGATTCACTTTGTTGCGGATTTTGTTTTCAATTTTCTTAATGTTATCCAACTGTTGATATGGATCAGTATATCTTTACGTGGATTACGTCTTTGTATATAGACTTTATAGTATTATCACTTCATCAATTCGACGATACGCCACCAAACGACGTAAGTTCGTCATTAAAAAAAGCTATATTTATACAACCATATTGTAGAACCTTTTCTACACCTTTGTTGTCTCCCATTGTCTTTCATCCTCGTGACTTGGAATATGTATGAGGATGGTGTGGGCGATGTTTGGTGTAGCATGACATTCTCATCGGGTAGATTTATAGTATTTTATTTGTTGGCTCTGATGGAAGTATCAGCAGAATATTTTTATTTGGTTTTGCGCAAACAGCTAATTTTTTGTTCTTCTTCATGCTCGTGACTAGGTATATGAGAAGTAAGATGATACAGGTAGCGGTGGTGGTTGACTGCAGGGCGGAAAGGTGAAGGTATTATTATCGGGTAGACTTATACCACATTATTTGTTTGCTCTGATGGAAGGGGTAGGTTATGTTATTGGTATGTGTGTGTATGATCGTTGAAGGAGAGTCGCAGTAAGGATTCTCAAATGATTTTCTTTATAATTCATACATATTTGCAAGTGAAAAATGGATATTCATATTTAAAGGCAGGGGCGATGGTGGATAAAGAAAGGTGGGAGAATTGTCGTCGAGTAGATTGATGGTATATTATTTGTTGGCTTCGATGGAAGTTTGGGGTAGGTTATGACATATTGCAATTAGACCATCACAGCCACCTGTAACTTGTTTCTTTGTATTCAATACAATTGGCATGTGTGTTCAGATCGCTGAAGGAAAATCGTATTTCAGCAGTGAGGATTCCCAAATGCTTTATACTATTATTATATATAATGCAATATTCTAGATTGAAATATACTACACCATCCGAAGGCCATTCAATAAATTACATATTCAATGCGTCATTATAGTTGCTTGTAAAACATAAAAATATTTCAATAAAAATGTACTTTTGTTTTAAAATTAATTAATTTTTATAAACGCAGATGTTTTCGTTTTCTACTGGCGGATTTTCAGATTGAGCGCAACAAGATTGATTGATTATTTTAGATATGAGAAGATATACATTGCCGCTGCCGCTATTTGGTGGTTTTAGCCATTAATAAATATCATACATTTCAAAAGGACCAGCCACATTGTTTCCATAGTTATCTCATGGAAGCAATAGTTTTTAGGTTATTAAGACAATAATATGATATAACAGATTCAATAGTAAATACTATTGATTTAAAAGGACCAACCACATTGTATCAATAGTTATCCCATAAAAACAATGGTTTAAAGGTTATTAGAACAATAGTATAATCTAATTGTTTTAAATAGCTTGGTCCTATTATTTTAATAGTAAATACTATAATTTCAATAGGATGTACAGTTTTAAATCAATAGGAATCTTATTGAAGCAATAGTGTGTGAATCGTATTAATTCAATAAGGTGACTGAAAAATAATGGTACAAACTATTAACCTTTTAATAAGACACACTATTAAACCAATAGTCGTACACCATTCAATTTATAGTAAGAACGTACCATTAACATATTAGTTTACAAATTATGGATTCAATAGTACCAATACTATTGACTAAAAACAATGGTAAACAACTATTGATTTAATCGAAAATCCTATTGTTTTCATGGTATTTTTCTCTGAGTGATAGCTGCAAGTTCAGTAAAGTAAAGCTAAGATCGAATTTCCAAACTCACTTTAAAAATGAAAGACTTTGTTCATACCGTACTGAAGCAATTTGTAAATGCTTTTACTAAACTGCTGCATTTTACTCCAAGGAACTGCTAGTTCGTATTCATACGAACCATTGGCCTAAGCATTTTAAAATAAATAATTGATAAAATTTGAATAAAATAAATATAAATCGTATAGGTAGGAACCTATTGACCCATAAGTGGTTGTGCAGCATGGCGCAATACTGACACAAAGTAAAATAATTATTTCTAAATTAATTAGATTGAATATTTCTGAATCAATTAAAAAGAAATGATACAAATCGGAACATTTTTCGTCAAGATATAGCCAAAATAGTGACAGTCTTAAAAGCGATAAACTCATAATTTCTTATTTGAGGAAAAAGACTGAAATAAGATTTTATTAAATTTTTCATTTCAAAACTATTCGTCCCTTTAATCATCCCCCTCTCAACATTCATCAAACATGCTACTTGCCGACGCGACGATGCGAATCGTCAAAAAATCTCCTTGCTCATGCTCCTTCTTACAAAGAAAAATAAATACTTACATAATATCAAAATGATTCGATAAAGAGAAACAAACCAGTTTATTTGGTTTTCTTTCTTCGTTTTCTTTTACCTGTATCCTCATGCCATCATCAAATTTAAGACACAAACCACACACAAACCTTCAATCGCTATCCGTTTTGTTGCCATTTTCGTGGAGGTCGACGTTTTCAAATTCGTGTTGATGATATTATTATAGAGTCTATATACAAAGATTACGTACAGCTCGAATTGTATCGACTTGATGAATCAATTAACAAACGAGTCTACAGGGCTCTCACAACACATAAATAACAAAGCGGAAACTCGTCAAACTTTGAGGACGTGAAAAAACTTGACAGAAAGAAAAAACATAGGGACGGGCTACAGTCCGCTTGGGCGAACTGTTGAATACCCTATTCTTATTCCTATCCCTCATAAGTGGGCGTGACAAAAGTCTAAGTATGGTTGAACTGTTAAGAACGCTCTACATATTTTGTTATATAACATTAAAGGATTTTATCGAAAAAAAACGCTCCCCAGCTCAAACTTGGGCGTTTCAATAAACTTGTTTTATTTAATTGTGGGCGTGTCAGTAGGCGGATTTTAAAAAAACTAACACATGAGCATAAAGGGCCCCCAAAAGAGTATATATATTATAAATTTCAGCTACCTAGCTCAAACTTTGGATTTTCAAAAAAGATTTTTTTAAATTGTGGGCGTGTCAGTAGGCGGATTTTGAAAATATTTACACATGAGCTTAAAGGGCCCCTAGAGAGTATATATTATAAATTTCAGCTCCCTAGCTCAAATTTGGTTTTTTCAATAAAATTGTTTTATTTATTTGTGGGCGTGTCAGTGGGCGGATTTTGAAAATTGTATATCCCGAGCAGTTTTAGGAGTCATAGATCATATATAAATACAAAATTTCAGCTTTCTAGCTCAAAATTCGATTTTTTCCAAAATTTTGTTTTTTTGTGTTTGTGGGTGGATTTCAAAAATTCATAAACTTGATTATTTTGGGACCCTAGAGAGAATATGGTTAAAATGTCAGCTCTCTAGGCCCAGTTTAAAGGCCTAATTTTTGCCGACGGACGGACGGACGGTCATGGCTAGATCGACATTACTATCGATGCTGATCATAAATATAGTAACTTTTAGGGGTCTACGGGCAATATTAAGCTATGTTACAAACTATGCGTCAAAATTAATATACCCTTAGAATAGGGTATAAAACTAAAGAGAACCTGAACACAAAAGAAGATGTAGACCAAAATAAACAAAGCTAGGCTGTGTCAATAAATAACAGAGACGGAACCCGAGATAATGACAACTTTTCTGTTGTGTTACGATAGTTAAGTGTTTTTTAGATGATTGTTGTTTTAGTTTTTTTGTTATTTATTATTGTTTGCAATTTTTTTTTTGACAAAATGTTAAAACAAAACAACTATGGACAAACAATTGAAATTTGAAATTTTGTACTAAAAGAATTCATTTTTCTCCTGAAAAAGTCAGGAAAACTGACGAAACGTTGAGACAAAAAATTAAATAAATCGTTTTATTTTCATTAATATAGACCAAAAAAAGCGGCATAAAAACAACCTAATTTTCTATAATTTCATCTAAACGAAGTCCTATCGCTCATCACATATAAGAAGAAAGTGTAGGTATATAGGTACCTCCATGTCTCATGAGTCATAGCTATTTACAATTTTATTTTTTTCCATGGAATACAACCATCAAATATTTTTGGACATTATATAAGTCATTTTTTCCCAAATAGGTACATATATTGCAAAAATAAAGAAAACAAACTGAGTTACAATAAAAAAAAAAGCTTCATTTTCTAAGGGTTAAAAAAATTACTTGAACTTGAAAATAGTATTTGGAATGCTTACTTAAAAACAGCATCTAGTCTTCTTGGTATTCCAACTGACCAATTTCTTGGTGAATTGGAATTTTTTGCCATTCTTCAAATAAAACAGACTTTAATTAGCCTTTACCGGTTATGACACATTTTAAAATCTGCCTGTCGAGATTCTCCCACAAATACTCATTATAGTTTAGGTCTGAGGATTGCGGAAAAAGACCTAGCTGCCTAGGTTTCCATTAAACTAACCTTTCTCTTACCACATTGAACGTGTGCTTGGGCTCGCATTCTCGTTGAAGACCCATTATTGATAGTACCACATTTTCTCTTAACATTTTAAGGTGATCGAATTCGTGAATTTCGTTGTCAATAAAAAAAATATTTCTAACGCCTTATGATGCCATAAACTCCCAGGCTTTAACCGATGCACTTGTCGCTGGATTTTTCGCACTTCTCTTGCAATACAGTGAACCCAACCTTCGTGTGCTTAGTGGTTATTTGTTGGAATACGAAGCAAAAGTTCGCAGATTCAAATCACACCGGGCCCATTAACAACTAGTTTTTTTTTCACTGCCCCAAGTCTTGCAAAAGTCTGACAAATATCAAAGAGTACCTACCAGTTGCCATGAGAAGCTTCTCAAATATGCGGCTCGGTGTCGTCGTAGGCCCCTTCCACTTCGCACACGCAAATATTTGGAAATGCTATGTTTTAGGCCCTGTACCTATGGTCCGTCAAACCCTAATTTTGTTTTCTTCATACAACTTTTTTTTTTAAATAGAACGTATCAGTGAAGGATTTTAAGACTTATCGCTTGACCATTTCGGGTCCCTTGAAAGTTACAAATTTTAGCTTTCTAGCTCAAATTTTAGGTCCACAAAATTGGGGACGGGCGGACAGCTTCGACCAATATACCCTTAGGATAGGATAATAATGTATCTACACAGCTAAGATATTTTTTTTATTTTCGTCACCTTTTCTTTCATATAAAAGTTTACCATTTGCATCTAATCAATTCTGTCAATCGCACACACATTCTAAAAAGCGCTTATAGATCATTCAACTCAAAAGAAAGTAAAAACAAAAATCTCAAAAAGACAACAAAAAATACAATGTCATACACATTTTACCAACCTTGCTATTACTACAGTAGTAAATATCCGTCATGTCTCTGCACACAACCAATTTTGTATCCAAATTCACAATAATATTATGGATGCGAGTAGTTTTGAATGAAAAAAAAACACAGAGACAACAAAAAAAGAAACAATATTGTTGTCGTTCCACTTAAAATGAAAATTTATTCACTCGAATAATTTTGGTAAAGAACTCCGACAAGATATGTAAGTAAGCAAAACTGCTCAAATTTCCCTCTCATAACATATTTCACGATTTTCCATTTCTTTTGGTTAACTGCAAACCGCACAAAAAAGGGGAACCGGGCCAAAAATTAAATAATCACTTTGCGTGAATTGCACCAATAATGCAACAACACTTTTTCAGAAAAAATGAATTCAAAATATTTTATTAACTGAGATCGTCTCGAGTTTCTGTGAGATACAATTCAGTTTTTTGCTGACTTCGTGAATGGGTTTCTCTACACTGCAATTAAACCGTTTATGGATTGTCACTCAGCGGATATCAAAAGAACCGGACTACTATTTATGTGCCATACAAATGAGCGTTCACTACACAAAACTTTCGATTCAAAGCGAGTTTTCCTTTCTTCGCATTTCACCAGGCGGGATGATGGTATCTTGCAAAACTTTAACGTCCGCTGCCGAACATAGTTCCAATTGAACTGTCTTCGCGAAGATACTTGGTTACTTTTCCAAGTCTGGCTTTGACAGCACAGCACCAGCTGCGGACCAATATCTTGTACTTGTACTGCCAACTTGGTTGCAACTGGGGAAATTGGCTTCCAACTTCGAACGTGTTGGAGAAGTTTTAAAGATAAACACAACACCGATAAAAAAAACGCAAGTATTCGCTTCTTTGTTGGTGTACATTTTCTTTTACGACACATCAAAGCTATTTGGTGGCATCTTTAATCGCATTACAAGTTGAGGACGGGTACTGATACTGAATCAGGAGGCGACACACCGTTGAGGAGGTGGTGTCACTAAATGTATGTATAGACGCTTATTCACTTTGCGTGATTCCTCTTCAGCTTCAGCATAGAAAAATGGAACGAATTTATGCTGTATGCGGCGATAGCTTATGCCATTACTGGTCAGGGCTTAGTCGTGTTTCTGTCTCTGTTTAAGAGTACCTTCCGCGGTGGCACTGATAATATTTGCACCTGTTGGAGTGGGTAAGACGCCGATTGATGGATGCGATTGAAAACTGGTTTAAATAAATTAACTAATTTAGGTGAGAGCATCGAAGCTTGGACACAGATTGATGTCAATTACTGATCGTGTTTAGTTGGACTTTGTATATTACGAAATAATAAAATTAGATGCCTTAATACGAGTAGTGTTGTGGATGAGGGTTTATTGCTGGTTATTTATTATTGGTTATTTTTCATTTACGTAAACTTAAGTGCGGTGGTACAATGGCTCAGCTGAAGAAGCTAATACGACAAAGAAATTAGATTTATATTTTTCTTTGTTTTTAATTTTACATAATGTTGTAAGCCACGGAATAGGGAAGAGGCAACTATTGTTATTGACGATATTGTTGCGTCGGACCTTTGTATATAGACTTTATAGTCAGCCCGATTCTAAATAACAACCCCCGGGGAATTTGTTCTCCTTTCCCTTTACTCCTATTCTAAATAAAAATTCCCGGGGAATTTGTTCACTTTTCCCTTTTCCCTTATTCTAAACAAACTTCGAAAAAGAGGAAAAAAATTGCGGGAACAAAGTAGGCATTCTAAATAGAAAAGGAGGGGAGTATTTTAATTCATTTCCCGCGTTTTTGTTCCCCAAATAATTGCTCGGGAGTTTAAGGAAAAATGTAAGTTTTTTTAATTTCTACATACGAAAATGGAATATAAGTGAAATTTATTTAGGTCTAAAACAACAAACAGGTTTCAGCTTCAAATGCTCCTAAATATAATGGAAGAACCCCCCGATATTGCGTGTGGTTTCCACAAAAAAACAAAAGAAGTGTTGTTTTGGCAAAAAGCTGAAATGTCGGGGTAAACTATGTTTAATACTACACTATCAGCTCTGTGTCGTGGAGTGCTTAAAGCAAGCAACTATCACGAGCAGAAATTGCCGGCACAAAAAGTGCTCTCACAGGCTCATCATTTAGTGCAGGTGTTAGTAAGGACAAAACAATTAAAAATACAATAATTATGTACCTACAAAATACTAACACAGACACAAAATAATGCAAACAATTTAAGACATTAAAGCATTATTACGCAAAATATTTTTTAGCTTAATTTTACTAACATGCAAGTCAATCACATGATCATTTAGATTATAGATTCTACTCATGCGACTAATAGGCTCATGCTTCCCATAATTCGTTCTATGATGGGGGCTAAACAATAGTTCAGCACTGCGCAAATTATGGGCACCACCACGAAAATTAAAGCCAATAGACGACAGCAAGTCAGGTGCATCTATTTGACCGGATATAAGCTGCTGTAAAAAAATGATATCGCTATTAAGCCTTCGTTGAGAAAGGGGTAACATTTGAAGAAGCTTAATACGCTGACTGTAAGGAGGAAGGTTAAAAGGATCATCCCATGGAAGTCCTCTAAGTGCAAATCGAATAAATTTACGTTGAATGGCCTCTATTCGATTTGAATGAATGTTGTAGAACGGCGTCCAAACTTGTGAAGCATACTCTAGAATCGGACGGACAAAACAATTGTACAATGACATAGTAACGTATGGGTCATTAAATTCTTTCGCCCACCTTTTTACGAAGCCCAGCATAGAATTAGATTTATTAACAATAAATTTGATATGCTTGGCAAAAACCAGTTTGGGATCGAAATAAACCCCAAGATCCTTAAAATTATCAACATTACAAAGAATATGTTGAGACAAAGAATATTGAAAGGTGGAAGGTATATTCTTTCTAGAGAATGTCATATGTTGACATTTAGTAGGGTTCAGGGATAAACCGTTTTTATCACACCAATTGGCGAAGCTATTAATGTCAGATTGAAGAAAAATTCTATCTTGCTGACTAGTGATAGATTTAAATATTTTCATATCATCAGCGTAGATCAGGATATTACTGTGATTTATACATGCTTTAACATCATTAATGGCTAGTATAAATAGAATTGGTCCGAGGTGACTACCTTGGGGAACTCCAGACTCAGCTGTAAAAGATACAGATAGCGATCCTCTAAATTTGACTTGATAAACCCTTGATCTAAGGTATGAATTAACCCATTTTATGAAACTTCGTGGGAAACCAAAAGCCCTGAGCTTAAACTCGATTATTTCATGGGACAGCTGGTCGAAAGCTTTAGAGAAGTCAGTGTATATGCAATCCATTTCGTCCTTATTCTCTAAGGCATTAGAACAATCATGCAAGAAACTTAACAGATTAGTGACAGTGGATCTGTTTCTTACAAATCCATGCTGTTCAATACAAATTAAATTGCGACAAAGAAATATTAACTTTTCGCAAACAATTTGTTCAAAAAGCTTAGGGATACACGAAAGCTTTGACATAGGCCTATAATTAGTGATATCACCACGTTCGCCTTTTTTAAATACAGGTGTGATAAAAGCACTTTTCCATACATAAGGGAATTTACCAGTACCAATGGACAATTCAAACAGATATTTAAGATATGGAGCAATTGCATGACTACATTTTTTAAGAACGATCGGTGCAATGCCATCAGGACCTGATGAATAATCATTCTTCAGAGAAGAAATAAATTTTAAAATTGTTTCCAAGTCAAATGAGAAGCTACTAAAACTTATTTGGGAACAGCTAGTTAGATAACTAAAATATTGCTCATCAATGTGAAGAGGGGTCACCCTAAACGACTTACTGAAATAATCTGCAAACATATTGCTTGCATCTAGCGAATCAGCAGTTGTAGAGCTATTGTAAGTAAGTTTCGATGGATAACCATCGGTTTTTTTTCTTAGAATTAACAAATCCCCAAAAAAGTTTGGGGTCCAATTTTAGAGAGCATTCCATTTTACTTATATAGTCAATATATAAGTTGCAGGATAAAGATTTGAACTCATTTAATAATGTGAGATAGAGTTCAAGATCTGAATGGTAGAGACTTTTTAAATAGTTCTTCCAAGCCCTATTACGTCTGTTTCGTATCGATTTGAGCTCTTTAGTATACCAGGGATGGGACGTTTTCATATTCCTAGAGGATTTGACAGGAATCACTTTTTTCATGCAGTTATCCAACAAAGAATAAAAAGCACCGACTGCATCTTCAATATTAGATAACGCAGTAAGATTAAAATTAAGGCTACTCGTATTAATTTCATCAGAAAGCCTTTGAAAATTTGCTTTCCGAAAGTCAAAAGATTGCGAACGGTCATACGAATTACTGTTTTCGTACAGATGTGCGCCCAGTTCAATAAATACATCCAAGGGTGGATGATTGTCATCTATGTTAGTTATACTGAAGTGGGATTCCAGAACAACAGTACTAACAGAGTCAGAAGAGAAAACAAGATCGAGAGTTCGATTTTTGAAATTTTTTATACAGCTTGTTTGCTGTAAGTCAAGAGACAAAATGTTGTCTAATAAAGCGAGCTCTTGTTGGGCAGAGTCAAAGGATGGAATAAGATGAGAATCATCCTCAGAAGGTACCCATCCAATATGTGGCAGATTAAAGTCGCCTATAAGTAAAACAGTGCTTTCACAACAAGATATGTCAAAAATATGGTCTAGTGCCATAGAAAGTTCCGAATACAAAGAACATAGACGAGACGATGGAATGTACGCACTAACAACATATAAATGTTTGTTCTTAAGTGTAATTTTTACACAGATAATTTCGACGGTTAGTGGAAATGGAAAGTCAATCTTTCGTGACTCAAGGTTGGAACGAACAGCAATCAGGACACCTCCTCCAAGCGCTTTCAGGTCATTTTGATGACGATCGTTTCTGAATACGGAGAACTCATGATTGAAGAGTTCCGTGTCTAAAATTCCGGCATTAAGCCATGTTTCCGTCAAGGAGAAGATATCATGAGAGAGGGCTTGGGAGTTTAAATATATTTCAGCGGTTTTTGTGCGGAGTCCCCTTACATTTTGATAGTAGAGGGACAGCCTATTGGGTTTTTTTAACACGGACGGACAGACTTTCCTACGATTTTTAGTCGGACGGGGTATAAATTCTTTAACTAACGTATTTTGAGGCCATGCAGTGTTGTTGCACAGTATTTCGAAATATTCTGAAGGGGCAACAATTTTGAATGACGCAACAAACCCATCAGCCTTGCTGATTTTGGTGCATTTAATTGAGTCATTTTTTGGAATCAAGTTTCTTGAGACCAAGTGGTTCAAGACATCGTCTGAAGAAGTGTTTGGTTTTAGCCGAGAAATGAAAATAGATTTTGGCTTGGGAATCGATTCAATAGTTCCTGATTCGGTACCTAAGGAATGATTGATGCCTGAGGGACCAAAATTAAGGGTGGGGGCATCGTTTAAGTTTTTTCGTTGACTCCTGAGATTAAATCGTTTAGCGTTTGGATTTAGCGCAGAGGAAGGCATGTCACGTTTCCTTTTGCCTGCGGGTAGAGTAGATGAAGACGGTGCTAAATTAAAAATGGGCTCAGGGGTAGATTCAACAGTTGCTGAACCTGTTGTGTCAACCAGAGTCAATGTATCCATGGCCCGTTGGGTACACAGCTTTACTACGTTAGTCGGCAACTCAAGGTCAGTAGACGTTGAGGCGTCTGCCGAATGATGAGGGTCAGACAATGTTGATACGTTAGAGACAGTTGTATTGAAATTATCGAGTAAGTCTTTAAACCCCTTAGATAATTTCAGTATGTCAGCCTTGAAGACTGACATCTTGAAAGCAAGGGTGGACAGTGACAATTTTCGACACGGGGAGCAATACCATAAGGCGATCTCCGAAGCTTTAATTTTATCCATAAATGCATTGGTTGAACCAACACATTTAGCATGGAACATCATGCCACAAGGGCCATAACAGGCAAAAAGAGGATTGGAGGAATGTTTAGATTCCAAGCATTTATCCGCGCTGCAATCCATTTTAAAACAGGGATTATAAAGAGAGAAAAAAAAACGAAAACAATAGAAACAGAGAGAAAAAAAAAAAAAAAAAAGTAATGTTATTGCCAGTATTGAACTCGCGCAATATGGATTACAAGCACGACAAATTAGCCAGCTGCACCAAAGGGGTCAGTATTAATTGAAGGCAAATTTTACAAATAAGAACGCAAAGAGAAATAAACTTCACATACATACATATAATTGAAAAGCAAAGCCAAAAAAAAAAAAAAAGAACAGTAACAACCGCTTACCAAGCAAAAACAAAGAGACAACTTTTATTAAACAAATGGATGATCAGAAGAATCATTAAAGGGAACTAAATGATCAAAAATTAAAAAGCCGTTTAGAACACTACACTAAACACTAATTAATTCACAATAAACAAGGTAAATAAAAGAAATAGAACGCGCACAAAACAAAACACGTCAAGCTATGACCGTCTATGTTAGACTGACTGTGATTAAGATGTGATCTGAAATTATTAAATTAATTAAGTTATTTCTTTTTTAATAATAATAAATATTTATTTCTTGTTAGTTATCTAATGTTTTTTTTTTTAATTTAAATGTTGTTTCCAATATTGGTTCGGGTTCTTCGAGCCGCTGTCAGGTATTGCGAACTTCCTAAAGAAGTGATTTCACTCACAATTACGTTATCAATAGTGTCGGAACGAATCGGTTGATCATCGACGAAGTCTGCTTTGTAATGAGTGCATATATTATGCAATGCACAGCACACATTAACAATTTTTGCTGCTTTCGTCGGGCTGTAATGTAGTTCTCGAGCCCCAAGAAGACATCTCCACCTATTTTTTAAAACTCCATTCGTGCGTTCAATAATGTTCCTGCAGCGTGAGTGCACCTCATTAAATCTGCTCTCACATGAACCAACTGCAGGTGTCCTATGAGGGGTCAAAAGCCACGGCTCCAAGGGATATCCGGCATCTCCTACCAAAAAAGTATTAAATGATTTTTGTACTTTATGTAGGAACAAGTATGTAGAGTTGTTAAGAAACTCGAATCAAATTTGTGTATGCTACATGTATAATTTTTAACGTACCTAGAAGCCAAAAATTCCTTGACTCACGTAAATAATCCTGTTCAATGTGCGCACGTAGAGCGCTCACATTCCAAATGAAGGAATCATGGCATGCACCGGGATGGGAAGCGTCAACATACCGAATCCTTAACTCGTCATCACAAACCTGCAAATAAAAAATTTAATTAACATACAAAAAGAGGAGAGCACTAACAAGCGAACTTACCAGCATAACATTTAAACTGTATGTTCCTTTCCTGTTGTAATATAAATGTTTATTCATTGAAGGCGCCACGATTCGAACGTGCGTGCCATCAAGACATCCAACAATACCGGGAAAGCTATTCTTTGCGTAGAATGCCATTGCAACTTTACTTTTTTCTTCAGGAGCCCTGCATACATTTATCCAATTTGAACAAAGTTGCGCCTCCATGACATCTAAAACTTCCGCGAGCACTTTACTAAAGCGGACTGGGCCAGACCAATATTATGGTCTATTCCAACCCCCGTTTGGTATCCCCCTTCAGCAAAGAAGCGCAAACATGCGCTCAGTTTCACAATTGGTGGGATTGCGAACCCCTTATTAGCCCGCTGCGAGGATGTTGTGAGTACCTCCAGCAAATATAGAAATGCCACCTTGTTTACCCTATAATACTTTCGGAACCTAAAAAAGAAATCGGTTAATAAAATAAAATTTTTTTGTTTCTTTTAACCTACAATGATTGAGGCAACTCTAGAGGATTAGAGCTATCGCGCAAGCATCTTCTAATAGATCTTGCTTGTCCTTCTCGAATTTCTTCTTCCACCACTATTTGCATTGCAATGCTATGCATTTTCCGTTTTTTTAACACAGTTTTTTTCACAGCCACGCACAAACAAATCAAAAATGATAATTATCTATTTTTATTTAAATATCGCAATTTCATTGAAAATGTCAAATTTCAAAAAATTTCAACCAATCATATGTTGATATCTGACAGAATTCTCTCAATTTTTTTTCGAACATAAACTCCCGGGGAATTCGTAATAGGAGAATTTAACTCCCTTTTCTACACCTTTGTTGTCTTCCATTGTCTTCCATTCTCGGGACTGGGAATATGAGGATGGTGTGCGTGTGGCTGATGTTTGATGTATAGCATGACATTCTCATCGGGTAGATTTATAGTATTTTATTTGTTGGCTCTGATGGAAGTATCAGCAGAATATTTTTATTTCGTTTTTGAGCAAACAGCTGATTTTTTGTTCTCCTTCATGCTCGTGACTAGGTATGTATATGAGAAGGAGGATGACACAGGTAGCGTTGGAGGTTGACGGTAGGGCGGAAAGGTGAAGGAATTATTATCGGGTAGACTTATGCCATATTATTTGTTTGCTCTGATGAAAGTTTGGCGTAGGTTATGTTTTCTGGTATTTAATACAATTGGTATTTTTTTATAATTCATGTTTGCAAGTAACAAATGGATATTCATATTTAAAGGTAGGGGCGATGGTGCATAAAGAAAGGTGGGAGAATTGTCGTCGAGTAGTTGATGGTATATTTTTTATTGGCTTTGATGGATGTTTGGGGTAAGTTATGGGTTATGGCATAATGCAATTAGACCATCACAGTCACCTGTTACTTGTTTCTTTGTATTCAATACAATTGGTGTGTGTGTGTTCACATCGGTGAAGGAGATTCGCATTTCAGCAATGAGGATTCCCAAATGATTTATAAACCATATTTGCATGTGAAAAAATATTAATTGAAGCAGAGATAAAATAAGATAAGACAAGTTATACCTAGTGTGTGTACGAGCGAGTGCTCAGTTTTTCATAATAGCTGCGGGTATTCATGAACAACTGAAATTGGTTTATTTATTGGCCTTGTAAAAGGACATGCAAATTTGCAAAGGAGCGAAGGAAGAACGAAAAATTCGTGAATACCTACAAACATTGATAACTACTGGGTCGCGAAACGGCAAGATTACTTTTAAAACTAAAATTAATGTAAAAAGCAAAGCGTTTGTAGGTTTTTAGTAGGAATTCGGATTACAGCGTACAAGAATTGGGGCTGATTCGGACTGTAGAGTACATAATGAGGAAAAATATTGATTCGGATTAGCGCGATATTCGGATTAACGGTGATTCGGATAAGCGAGACATTACTGTAGATTGATTATTTCTTTTAATGTCTATGTTTTCCTTTTTGACGGCATTCCAGAAATTTGTTTTTGATAAAAAGAAAATATTATAAACAGATGGCGAGGCTACAGTATTCCTCTTACATTTAGTAAGATTATAAGAAGGTACCTGCAAGTTCAGTAAAGTACCTAAATGCTAAGATCGAATTTCCGAACTCACTTTAGAAATGAAAGGCTTTGTTCATACCGAACTGAAGCAATTTGTAAATGCTTTTACTAAACTGCTGCCTTTTACTCCAAGGAACTGCTAGTTCTTAATTATACGAACCATTGGCCTAAGCATTTTAAAATAAATAAACAATACAATTTTAATAAAATAAATATAAATCGTATAGGTAGGAACCTATTGACCCATAAGTGGTTGTGCAGCATGGCGCAATACTGACACAAAGTAACATAATTATTTCTTAATTAATTAGATTGAATATTTCTGAATCAATTAAAAAGAAATGATACAAATCGAAACGTTTTTCGACAAGATATAACCAAAATAGTGACAGTCTTAAAAGCGATAAACTCATAATTTCTTATTTGAGGAAAAAGACTGAAATCAGATTTTATTAAATTTTTCATTTCAAAACTATTCGTCCCTTCCATCATCCCCCTCTCATCAGGCTTCATACATGCTACTTGCCGACGCGCTGATGCGAATCGTCAAAAAAATCTCCTTGCTCATGCTCCTTCTTACAAAGAAAAATAAATACTTACATAATATCAAAATGATTCGATAAAGAGCAACAAACCAGTTTATTTGGTTTTCAGTCTTCGTTTTCCTTTACCTGTATCCTCATACCATCATCAAATTTAAAACACAAACCACACACAAACCTTCAATCGCTATCCGTTTTGTTGCCATTTTCGTGGAGGTCGACGTTTTCAAATTCGTGTTGATGATATTACTATATACAAGGTGGCGCAAAAGTTGTCATCTGTTTACTTCACAAATGTCAAAGTAAAATTGACATTTGCCGCTATTTGCAAAAATTATAGCATCTTCCGATAGGGTTTTCAGCCCTTGGTGTGCCTTAGGCAATTCTGTGTGCCAATGTTCTAAATGAACCACGACGTTTGACATCTATCCTATGTAGTTTTCAGTCGGATTGGTGAACGCCACTGGGTGATGACTTTTGCGCCACCTGTTACAAAGGTCGGACGCAGTTTCATTGTGGTTGGTTAGATCGGCTCTTCGGACAGTAGTAATGTTTGCCCTGCCCGCTCAACAACACCCCTACTTAACAAACGTTTTATTCTGGCCAAAAAGTTTATCAACAGAGAAAAGAGTAAGGAAAGATTCGTTATTTCGACCTTGGATGGACAGTGAAAAAAAAGAGGCGAGGGATCGGTGTGTGGCTACTATAGCTGCAATATATTAAGAAGGAATTAATGCTGTCGACTCGACTTAAGAACCATAAAGGAGAGTGTTTTGAGATTACTCTTTCAGTGTAACCACAAAACTACTCTCTATTCTAATGCAGATAAAACCGAGTCGGGTGACTGATTCAGTCAAACCCTGAACACGTTATTTGTTATTTGGAATCCATGGAAGGGGTGCCGGGGTGAATCGGCTGGACAGTCGAGTTTTGGTTGAAAATCGGATCTTTAGGGTAGAGATTGAAGCATGCGAGCCTCTGAATGATTCGCGCATCGTGGAGGGAGTGTAGCTTGTTGTAACTGTTGCAGTATGAACCTCAAGGCACACTGATCCACGGAAATGAAGAATGGAAAGTTGGTTGCCACAGTCGAAGAGAGGTTCAACCTCAAGTTAGTTCGACCATTTGGATTTTGTGGCGAATATGCTTATGTAACAAACATCTGTCTCGCTAAGATCGCGTAGACCTTCAAGGAAATGGTAGCCAAGAATTTGCTTCTTTGTATTGGCCAGTGCGGGGAAGTAACACAAGAGGTGTGTGATGGTTTCCTCTTCCTCAACGTCTCTGTAGCTTATGCAGAAATCGTAGGAGGTTACTCTATTCTGGTGGCGTATCTGAAAAGAAGGCAGTGTGCAGTGATTGCTCCAACTACCTAGTTGAGATTTTTCCTACTTATGGAGAGGAGATTGGATGTTCTTTTTGCATCGCATTTTGTGCATATCTGTTGGGTGGACGCACATGTGGTGATGCTAATCCATCTATTGTTAGCTTCTAACAGTGCATTTTCTGATAGCTGGAACTTTAACGATCGGGTAACTTATCCGCCTTACAGTTGCCTTTAATATCACTGTGTCCGGAGACTCCAGCACAGTGAAATGTTACATTTGTCAGTGATCTTATTTAAAGATTCGCGGCATTGTTTTACCAACTTAGATATTGTTGTTGGTTTTTCTAAAACCTAAATCGATGCCTGACTGTCTATGTAGATCACAATACTTCTGCTATCTATCAGGCAAGATGTTTAACTAGGCAACCGTTTAGAGGTGGTTAAAGGGAATCTTATAAATAAAGCATGGCCTCGATGTTGCGGCTTTTTTCTTGCCACAGGGCTGTTCTAATGGCCTTTCGAGCAATCGCAGCCGACGTCGCTACCAGCGAAATCGCAGTCGATACTATTATTAAACTAATACGTCCGTGCGGAAAAATTAATTAACTCGTTTTCTAGCCAATTTAATGTACAATTTCTCAGTTATTTGTGACATATAAGTTTAATAATTCATAGGAAATTTTTTAAGACAAAGTTTGTGTGATATGTATATTATTATAATATCTATAAGTTAAACTAATCACTATTTATTTTATTAAAAACTAGCTGCACCTGCCCGGCTTTGCTGGTGCCCGAGAATTCTATTGGCCAATATGTTCGAGTAGACTTCATTATAATTGTCTATAGCGGGTATCCGGCGTGTGTTGCTGCGCCTAAAAAAAGAAGACCGATTTTGACCAAAGTTCACAGAAACACTCTCAGGCCAATACCGAAGATTGTCTGATTTGAGCTCAACCGGTGAAAGGGACTGCACGTTTTTCTCCGCATGGCTTAGGCCGCTCACACAACTTCGTTGTTCCGTTTAGGGTAGGTGCTTGTTGTCTGGCAGGCGCCTATGTCACCTTACTTCTGCGAATCAAACAACAAAGCGAAAATAAAAAACTTCGACTGAATCACTTTTCATTCACTTCCCCACCGATTGTTATCAATGTTGGAAAAGCAACTTTCCGATGTCCGATTCACAAAAAAATGCAAAAAATTTCAATAAGAGTTATTTGAATAAAATATTGAACACACGATATCTCAAGAATGAAAGTGCGCACAAATTCCACAATAAGCTTGAAACGTTCGTGTGGTCTCCCTCTTTCATATGCTTGTTCGGATAACAAAATAAGTGACGTCTGTACGGTCTCTGTATCTGCGTCGTAATTTACACGCAAACGCACATATGCATGTGTACTCACTCAAATGCCCATATCTCACACACCGATGCAGATATAGCCAAACATAACAACCTTCGTGCAGACGTCGCCTTTCATGGAAAAAAATTTCATTGTAATCGGTTAACGCGTTTGGCCAAACACCGGCAACAAACACAAATATGGATTGATTTTTATACCCTATTCTAGGGGTATATTAATTTTGACGCATAGTTTGTAACATACCTTAATATTGCCCGTAGACCCCTAAAAGTTACTATATTTATGATCAGCATCGATAGTAATGTCGATCTAGCCATGTCCGTCCGTCCGTCGGCAAAAATTAGGCCTTTAAACTGGACCTAGAGAGCTGAAATTTTAACCATATACTCTCTAGGGTCCCGAAATAATCAAGTTTACGAATTTTTGAAATCCGCCCACAGACACGCCCACAAACTCAAAAAAAACAAAATTTTGGAAAAAATCGAATTTTGAGCTAGGAAGCTGAATTTTTTTATATATGATCTATGACTCCTAAAACTGCTCGGGATATACAATTTTCAAAATCCGCCCACTGCCACGCCCACAAAAAAATAAAACAATTTTATTGAAAAACCAAAATTTGAGCTAGGGAGCTGAAACTTTTAATATATACTCTCTAGGGGCCCTTTAAGCTCATGTATAAATATTTTCAAAATCCGCCCACTGACACGCCCACAAATAAATGAAACAATTTTTTTGAAAATCCAAAGTTTGAGCTAGGGAGCTGAAATTTATAATATATACTCTCTAGGGGCCCTTTAAGCTCATGTATAAATATTTTCAAAATCCGCCCACTGACACGCCCACAAATAAATAAAACAATTTTTTTGAAAATCCAAAGTTTGAGCTAGGGAGCTGAAATTTATAATATATACTCTCTAGGGGCCCTTTATGCTCATGTGTTAATTTTTTTTTAAATCCGCCTACTGACACGCCCACAATTAAATAAAACAATTTTATTGAAACACCCAAGTTTGAGCTAGGGAGCGTTTTTTTTGATAAAATCCTTTAAATGTTATATAACAAAATATGTAGAGCGTTCTTAACAATTTATCCATACTTAGACTTTTGTCACGCCCACTTATGAGGGATAGGAATAAGAATAGGGTATCCAACAGTTCGCCCAAGCGGACTGTAGCCCGTCCCTATGTTTATATATAGAAAATATTACACAAAAAAACTTTTTATTATTTCACTTAAATTTGTTTTTTTTTTCAAAGCACATGATACCTACATATGAAACACACAGTGTATAAATACATTGTCAATTTTTTTTTCTTTTTTAAGAAACACATAATTTACACACCGATGCAGATACAGACATCGCACATACATAACATCCTTCGTATAGACGTCACCATTCTTTAAAAAAAAAATTCATTGGAATCGGTTAACGCGTTTGGCCAAACACCGGCAACAAACGCAAATATGGATTGATTTTTATATACATATATATATAAATAGATATAGATATATTCTCATATCAATTTTAATTCACAAAAACTCACAAAATCGCAATGAAGAAACCCGAATCCGACAGCGCCACCAAACATGAAACAAAATTGGCTTCTCCATTGATCGATAATAGATGGCGTTACGTTGCGTGTCTATCTGACAGTTCAATTGTGATACGATATGTTACATTCAAATGTGATTCTTTATTTGGTTGTTGCCAAAATAAATAAATACAAAATGAAAAAAAATTTAAAAAAAATCGAAAAAAAAACCTGTCGTAACACGCTGGGTGGTCAAAATAAGCCATTTTGAAATTTAGATTTTTTTTTCTTCTAAAACCCGTGCTGAGAAAATACCTTTCCAACAAAGTATATATCATCAAAATCGGTTCGGCCAATCTCGAGTTATGCGGTTACATCGCTTCGGACACTTTCTTTTATATATATAGATATTTTTATTCTTTACTTTGATTTTACTTTGAACAATATTCTTTGATGAACTTAGCTTCTAAACGAAATGAACTTGTTCTTAAGAACTTAATTATGCAACTAGACTTAACACTATGAACTTAACTAGGCACTTAACATCGATGACTTGAAGACACTTCTATTTATTGCCCACTTGATGCATGGGTCTACTCCAGATATATGATCCATCATCTTTCCGGGGATGAATGGTGACACGATCGTACGTGTTCAATATGTTTATTCCATAGAGATTGCCATCTGCACTTCTTGTGCGTAACATTGTTGCTAATGGTCAATCTAATGGCACTGTTTGTGACGGCCGAATTTGTTGTTGATGTTGTATCTGGTGGATGGGGATGGCTGTTACTTTGTTGTAGAGTGGATTGATTATTTAATGTGATTATTTATTGTATCTGGTGGATGGGGATGGCTGTTGCTTTATTGTGGAGTGGATTGATTATTTAATGTGATTATTTAATGATCGTGCTCGACTCTGCTACTTTGTTATGGATTGATTGTGCCTCGCCTCGTCAATAAACTCTTCTTTGTTTCATCGTCAATAAACTCTTCTTTGTTTCGTTTATTAACTTATATCTTTAAATATATAAACAATAACAAAATAAGTATTTTTCAGAAATATTTTCCCTAACCACCTTAGCAAAGCACTATATTGAGAGCAAAAGCAGCTTTTGTTTTTTTGTCGATTCTAAGGCTGCTTTTGATGCAACAGGTAAAGTGGCAATTAATACCCTTTGGTCTTCGTTCTTTTCAATAAGTTATGTCGACCCTGCTTCCAAGTTAAATGTGTTCGATGCAACCATTTACAGCTGTTTTTGCTATGCAAACGTAGTACATATATGGATATAAATACTTAGAGGAGATAAAAACAACCCAACGATATTCGCGAACTAATATGCAAACGTAAATTTATATAAACTTTCGTGCAAAACTACACAAACGCGTTCGCGTACTGAGAAAATGGTAAAAAGATGAACGAAAGAAAAATTTACTTTCGTTCATTTTTCTTCACACAGAATTTCAGCTGGTAAAAAAATTAAAACTGTCAAATGATGAAATCCTATGAGTTTGCCAGCAAAAAAAAAAACAGCGGTTGCTTCTTTTCAAGCCAAACTTAGACGTTTTTCATCTTTTTACAAAAAAGCGTACGCGTACTTTTCTTTGAAATGAGAGGATTCTCTCTCGATTTTGGAGATATGACTGTTTTCATTTTTTTACACATAAAGTACGCGAACGGACCTTTTTTAAGCGTATATTCAAACTACCTGTTAATACTCCGAGTTATGACCATTATGTGGAGTCTGGGCTTACTCACATTTATGAAAAAAAAACCTGAAAGCTACTCCAGTCTTTATGTATGTAAAGTGTTCCGTAGACCGACATCCAATCTCCAAAAAACAAATTTTACAGGTGTCCCTCTCGGTTAGTCAACTATCTTTTAAGGAATGGTATGACCGCTGCACATAACTCTCCTTTAAATCTATCGAGAATTAATGTGGATGAATGTTAGCAATTATTTTACGACTCTGTGTCTGCTACTGACACAGGGTTGTACTAAAGTTGGCTTAATCGAGCCAGAGCATCCTCGGCGAGATTAATCTTCAAGCAACTCGATTATTCCCTAGGCTCGGACAATTACTTCAATAGTAGATTTACTGTTTCGGAAATGCGTCTTATCTTTAAAATTCGCACTGAAATGCCAGAGCCGAACTACAGGCCACTTAGGACTGTCATAAACCCTAGATGCGCTCTTTGTTATCTCAACCAACAGGAAGATGTTCTGCACTTCTTGGCGGTGTGCCCTATACTTCAAGAAATCCGAAGACTGTATTTTGCCAGGAGCTTTCTTACATCTGTTGAGTGTCTGCGGTTGTTGAATGGAGGAGGCGGTTGGAATTTGCTCTTTGCTTTTGTCTCACATGCCATAAACTATCGCAATATGTTCATTGATTGTCACGAATTTATTCAAAGATCTGAAGCCTGATCGAATTGCTGTTTGTACCTGCATTATTAAAAGGCTATTCCTTTTTTTGCTTGCGATCGCGTAATATGTTTTAATATGTTTTTTGGCATTAAATGTGTTCAGTACGAAAAGATTTAGATACAGATACAAGGCTTGATAAAATACGCACTAAAAAATCACAAAAATATCTAAATATACGCCGATTGCTGATAAGCTTTCCCCTTGTTGATGCAACAAAATTTGAGTTGTTTCATTCATCATAAATGCTGTTATTCACAAAAGATAAAAGAAATAAAAATGTGACAGGATGAAGATGTTTTTTAATTTTGGACGTATTTGTTTTCCGGAAAGTTGTTGTTAGAAGAAAATGTCTTCCGGATTTTGCCAAAAATCTTGCTTGTCCGTTTTCCGAATGTACATGAACACACGATATTGACCTACATTGAGATTGAGCATTTAAAACTACAGCAAACTTTTTTTAGAACTAATACTATATACTATATACGAGTAGATCAAAATAAAAAAAAGAAATAACAAAATTCCATTACACTAGCGACTAGTTAATTTTGTGCTTCTGAACTTGTCAATTTGATCGCAGCAATCGAATTTGAAACGCTCATTTAAAAGAAATCAATACATACAAACAAACTAAAAAATAATTCGTGTAAAAAGATGTGGTATGTAATGATAATATCACCATTATGGGAATCCCCGACAAATGAAAATTATGAAAGAGACGTTTTCAGAGACAACCATATCCGCTAACGCTAACTGAAATTTGTTTTGGGATGACGTTTCTCTGGTTAGCAGAAATGTTTCTGCTAACCAGAAAGACTTTATCCCAGTACAAATTTCAATTAATTTTCAATTTCAAAACCATATGTTTATGTAATAATGAGAAAGTTTCCTATCGCTAGAACCGCATTTGTATTAGATGCGTTTTGTTGGCTTTATATTTTTTTTTTGTTATCCTCAATTCAGATTTGTGAATTTGCTCGTTTTTCATATAATTATTCTATTCTAGAGCGAAGGAAAATAATGCAATAGAGACAGCAGTGTCAGAACTTTCTGAAGATTTTTAGGCAGACAATGTGGCTAGTACCTACTAGTTTTATGGTGATCAGTTCTGCAGAAAAAAAAAACCAGTAAAAAGGAAGTACCACGATTCATATTTAAATCTTGGATTTGCTGAGACAAGTGACAGCAAACCCTAATGCGTAATTTGCGGCAAGGTGTTGCCGAATAGTGCGATGTTTCCAGCAAAAATGAAACGTCATTTTGAGAGGATTCATCCAGATTGTAAAAGCAAACCGACTGGTTTCTTTAAAAGGAAGTATTGTGAACTTAATCTCGTTTCATAGAAAACCAAATTGAGACTGCAAGCACCCAAAAGGATATGTGTCAAAAATTAAAAAAGTACGTACTTAAAAAAAGCAAAGAAACAATATTGGAAGTAGAAATAGAAGATGGATCTGTGATAAATGATAGTGCAATAATAAGTGATAAGTTCAACAATTTTTTCGTTGAGTCCATACATGAAATAACCCAATCTGTGATATACTGTGATTATACAAATTTACTCGAACCGTGCAATATAGACTTTAAGTTCAATCTAGTCAACATAGATAATATAAGGTGCGCAATAGATATGCTTAATAAGAAAAGTGACTTTAATTTTATGACTGTTAAAATGATAAAAGACTCCCTGTGTTTCGTTGGACCAGTGATTGAAAGAATAATAAATACATCCCTAAGTGCAGGTGTTTTTCCACAATCTTGGAAAGAATCGCTTATAGTGCCGATAAAAAAGATACCAAATGCAAAAACTCTAAGTGACTTTCGACCAATTAATATGATGCCTTTATATGAAAAAATAATAGAAAAATGTGTAGTGATGCAACTCCAAGAATACCTAGAAAGCCAGGGACTACTGGATAGCTATCAATCGGGGTTCCGTGTAAACCATTCGTGTGAAACATGCTTAAATTTTGTGATAAACGATTGGAGGATAGGAATAGAGGCGAAAAATGTTGTGGTTGCTGTCTTCTTGGATTTGAAACGGGCCTTCGAAACAGTTAATTATAAAATTTTATTAAAAAAATTGAAGTACTATGGTATTAAAGCTGTTGAGTTTAAGTGGTTTAAATCTTTTTTATCAGGAAGAACACAACGCACTTCCGTGAACGGCCAAATATCGTCACTGGGAGTGTGGTTATTCCTTATGTTTATAAATGATATGAGTAAGGTGATTCAAACGTCGAAACTTATTTTATTTGCTAATGATGGTTTACTCTACACCACTGGAAAAAATGCTGCGGAGTGCTCACAAGAAATAAATCAAGACTTTGAAAGAATAAATACATGGTTGAAAATGAACAGACTAGTGGTTAATGTTACAAAAACAAAATGTATGGTGTTCAAATGTAATTATGTAAGTTCGTCTTTAAATGTAAATATAAATTGATCTATAAACAATGAGCAAATTGAACAAGTTAAACAATTAAAGTATCTTGGTGTAATGTTAGACGAACAACTTAACTTTAATGAACATATAAATTATATTTGCAAGAAAATATCAAAAAAAGTTGGAGTATTAAGAAAAATAAGAAAGAATATCTCTATGAGTACCGCTGTGAATCTATGTAATGTTTTGATTAAACCTCATTTTGAATATTGTTCTAGTTTATTGTATATGTGTCCACAAAGTCATAAAGATAGGCTGCAATTACAGCAAAACAAATTAATGCGAATTATATTAAAATGTAGTAACCAATTAGAAATATGCTAAATACGCTAAAATGGTTAAATATAAATCAACGTCTTTTTATGTTATGTATGATATTTGTATTTAAAATTAAAAACAATATGTATCCAGGATATTTATGTGAAAACGTACGTACCAATGAATTGTTAGAATATAACCTACGAAACAATGATGACCTAAGAATAGAAAGAACGCGGACCACGAGAGGTCAAAGAACAATATTTTACCTATGTTTTAATGGATTCAACAATCTTCCGAGAGAAATAAAAAAACATAAACAATATCAACGAATTCAAAAGGAAAATTATTGAATATGTTAAGTCAATTAATAATTTATAGGATATTAAATGTCATATAATTATAAAAATTAATTCTAAAAATATTAGATTATAAACTTGATAAATTTTTAATTTAAGACAAAATTGTAAAATTGTAATCTAAATGGCTTTTAAAGCTAAATAAAGTATTCATTCATTCACTTACAAAATCTCAAACAATTATTACTAACCAAGTAACCACTCAAAGACAGTGAACGAAAATGCGTTGATGGCGTCCTACTTAGTGAATTTCCGAGTTGCGAAAACTGGCGAAGCCCATACAAACGCTGAAAACTGAATCAAGCCATGCGTTAAGGACATTGTTGAGTGTATGTTGGGTGAAAAGGCTAACAAAATGGTTGACACCGTCCCTTTGTCAAATAACATAATATCACGAAGAATCGGAGACTTAGCAAAGAATATCAAAGCTACTTTACTTTCGCAAATAAAAGTCACAAAATGTGTGCTACAAATGGATGAATCAACGGATATTGCAGGCTTGGCCATTTGAATAGTATTTGTGCGCTACCAATACCCGACAGTCCTTTCAAGAAGATCTGCTTTTCTGCAAGCCGTTGAAAACTACAACAACTGGTGCTGAATTTTTTAAATTAATAGACAATTTCTTCATTTTCAATGATATCAATTGGGTTAACTGCGTGGATGTGTGCACAGACGGTGCCAAGGCCATGACTGGAAAAAGTCCGGTGCCGTCTCAAGAATAAAACAAAATGCCAAGGAATGCAGCAGTAGTCACTGCGTTCTACACCGCCATGCCCTTGCAAAGAAAAAAATGTCACTCTCCTTAAAATAGGTCTTAGGCGAAAGCGTGAAAATAATTAACTTTATTAAATCACGACCTAAGAATAAAGGGTATTCAAAGTATTGTGCGATGAAGTGGGTAATCTACATACGTCTTTACTTCTTCACGCAAAAGTAAGGTGGCTTTCTCGCGGCAAAACACTGACGCGGCTTTTCGAAATGAGGGATGAAGTCAAAACCTTCCTAATTACCGACAACTTTGATTCGGGCGACAGATTGTGTAATGAGCGTTGGCTCTTGAAATGATCATACCTACCCGATATTTTTAAAAAAATACACCAATCCCCCCTGTCTTGGATCATAAGGCTCAAACATTAATTTTTTACAAATTATATTTTTGCCTATCTACGCTAATGTGCCCTACACTTTTTCTTTAAAATCTTTTCGGTCTTTTATACTCTTAATAATTACTCTCTAACTGTTTTTTGATAACCTTTTCTTTAAATTCTTTTTATGCTTTCATACTCTTTATAATTACTCTCTAACTGTAACTGAACAATTAATGTTAGATCTCTCCACTTGTCTCTAACTAAATTCAATAAGTATGTACAGTACATCATATTCTAGCACGAGACAAATTTGTATTATATACGAGCGAAGAAGTGCTCGTGGCAGTCGTGATTCAGTCGCCAACGAGATCGGTTGGCAGTAATAAATTATAACGTTTTCAAATTATGTTTTTTATTATTCATTTACACAATTTATCAATTATTACACACAAAACACCATACATTGGATGAACAATAAAGGCTGAGTACACACATTAATACACAATCCTAACACAAACACTATATACACAAAAAACACAAAATTTAACATAAATATTACATTCCAAAACATGGTCCTTCGAGCCGGATAAAACCAGATAAAACGACATAAATTAGTGAAAATAAAATATTCCGTTCTGCCTATATGCATTTATGTACACATTCATAATATATAGGTATGCAAACGCGTATCTGCATAAAACATCGCCGCGCAAATATTAACTTTATGAATACTACGTATTATAGGTATAATCCAAAACCTAATCAAGTGCCGTTTATTCCGCAAATATAATCACGTATCATACTAGGTACCAAAGCATATACGATACGTACATAAGAACTGTTAGAGATCACGTCTTTTCGTTAAACGGGACATTTGAAAGATCGAACGGTTGCCTTTTCCAGTGTTGGCTAGAACCACACATACTTAAATTAAAATGAATAAGGTAGTAGCGAAACGCGGTCGTGTTAAAGGTTGCATCACATCGTTGGCAGCATTTGCTGATACCATTGATGCAAATACATCACTTGCAACCATCGAATTTCGTATGAAAAGGCTAGATGAATCATTTCAAGAATTTGTCAGTCTTCAAAATGAACTCTTGAATTATATCGACGCACCAGATTACGTGGACCGTGAACCAGAATTCTTTGATTACGAAGATAAATATTTCCGTGCTCATTCGATGTTCGCTGATGCGATAAATCGCATCAAACCATCACAAGCCGAAAATATTGAAGATGGTCAAACTTCATCATCTTCAAAGGATTTCATAACATCGAACACACCAAATTCAGTTCATTTACCCAAAATAACAATTCCTCATTTTACTGGGGACTATAAAGACTGGCCCGCCTTTCGTGACTTATTCACGGCGACGGTTGATTCAAATCCAACCATCACGTGTACCCAAAAACTGCATTACCTAAAATCGTTTCTTCGTGGGGAAGCAGCAACCCTAATTAAACATATTTCTTGCTCGGATCAGAACTATATTGAGGCCTGGGAACGTTTAGAAAAACGCTACGACAAAAAAAACCTAATCGTCCAATCGTTCATCCAGTCCTTCTTATCGCTGCCAACGTGCACCACACCGAATTTACATATGCTTCGCAAAATCTCTGATGGAGCAGATGAAGCAGTAAGGGGACTTAATGCTTTAGACTCAAACGATCGGGATCCATGGCTAATCTTTCTCTTGGTCCAAAGGCTAGACCACGAGACAAAACAAGCATGGGCTGAAGAAGTAGGTTCTAGATCTGACTGTCGCATCGATGAACTCATCGAATTTCTGCGAAACCGTTGCAGCTGTCTTGAATCATGTCTTCCAGTCTCTCGACCAAACCAAACGCGCAGTAAAGGTTCACCTGCAGTACGATCGCACTTTGTGGAACCTTCACATAGTTGCCCAAAATGCAAAGGAGATCACACTCTTTCATACTGCGAACAATTCAAACACCTTACCACAATTGATCGTCGTGAATTTGTTAAAAATAAATCGCTCTGTTTCAATTGCTTGCGACAAGGTCATGCATCTAGTAGATGCCGCTCGAACTTCCGCTGTCGTTTGTGTAACTCGCGACACCATACGTTGGTGCATCCTACGGAAAACTCCTTACAAGCAATTGATTCCGCACCACAAGCTGAAATTGTTGAGCAAGACCAAATTCCAGTTGTCGCAACCCAAGCATTAGAATCCAAACGTCGTTTTTCAACCATATTACCAACCGCTCTTGCACAGATTCGGAATAAACAAGGAATTAACCAAATTGTTCGGATCCTTCTCGACTCAGGATCGCAGGTGTCGTTCATAACCGAGCAAATAGCACAAAGCTTGGGATTGCCTCGCAAACGATCTCGTGTTCCTATACTAGGAATCGCCTCCACATCGGCTGGAGTAACCAATGGGTTCATAAATCTCCGAGTTGATTCTCTTCACAATTCGGAATTCGTTGAAGCTGACTGCTACGTATTACCAAAAATCTCTTCCAATCTTCCATCAGTTGCTCTTGACTACGTGCCTAACCACCCGTTTCCTCTGGATTTGGCTGATCCTCATTTCTACTCCTCTGGTCCCATTGATATACTGCTAGGTGCTGACAAATTCTTCAGCATCATAAAGGGAGCAGGGAGAGCAGATTTCGGAGGAGGTTTAATATCAATACCCACTATTTTTGGCTGGATTATAGCAGGAAGTTATTCGCAGTTTTCGCTACCAGGGTCTGAAGTAAATACTCATTTCACACATTTAGATCAAGACCAGGCTTTTGATTTGGAACAATTTTGGAGGTTAGAGGAGATATCGAACAAACCATTTCTGTCTTTAGAGGAGCAGCTTGCCGAAGAAAACTTTGCCACAACCCATATTCGTCGATCTGATGGTAAATACGAAGTCCAACTACCCTTTAAACCGTCAGTTGAGCTTAACTTTGGAAACTCCTTTGAACACGCACTTAAACGTTTCCATTCAATTGAGCGCAGACTTAGTCAAAACAATAATCTTCGGGCCGATTATTCTTCCTTCATCGAGGAGTACCTTTTACTTGGGCATATGGAGGAAATTTCGCCAAGTGAATTACTTCAAACTGCAAATGAACCTAAGTACTATCTTCCACACCACGCCGTTTTTAAATGCGACAGTAGTACGACCAAAACACGTGTTGTCTTTGATGCATCAGCGAAGTCCTATAATTCAATGTCCTTAAATGAAACCTTACTTGTTGGCCCCACTATTCAACATGATATATTCACCATCTGCTTGAGGTCCCGGCGGCATGTATATCTGATCACTGGTGACATTGAAAAGATGTATAGGCAAATTTGGATTTCACGCAGACATACTGATTTTCAGAGAATTCTTTGGCGTGAAAAACCAGAAGACACCATACGTCAATTTCGACTCCTCACTGTCACCTATGGAACTGCGGCTGCCCCCTTTCTTGCAGTACGAGTTTTACAGCAGCTTGCCACAGACTCGGCAATCTCATATCCCCGTGCTTCTGCCACAATTATGAACAACTTTTATGTCGACGACGTCATAACAGGCGCAGACACCATTGATGATGTCATTGCGCTTCGCACGGAATTGGTCGACGTGTTAAAATCTGGGGGATTCAATCTACGCAAATGGGTCACAAACTGTTGGCCACTTCTAATTTCATTGCCTGAAGATCAACGTGAACTATCTCCAATCGACTTTCAGGAATCAAATTCGATTAAGATCCTTGGTCTACAATGGTGTCCGTCGCGCGACTGTTTCACTTACAAGGTGAAACTATTCACTTCAAGCACTTGTACAAAACGACGAATACTATCAGACGCGTCTCGCATTTTTGACCCTCTAGGATTTATTTCGCCAGTTGTCATCGCAATAAAAATAATGTTTCAGGAGCTATGGAGAAAGCAACTTCAATGGGACGAGGAAGTGCATGAAAGCTTAGCGCAGCAGTGGACTACTATTAGAAGTGAATTACCCCTAATCGAATCAATATCGATTCCCAGATTGATGGTGCACAACAAGCAGAGTTGGGAGCTACACGGGTTTTGTGATGCTTCTTTGGATGCGTATGCCGCAGTGGTTTACTGCCGAAGCATCAAGTCGGACAATTCTATCGTCGTTACATTGGTTGCAGCCAAAACAAGGGTAGCTCCTCTTAAGGTGCTAGCACTACCAAGGCTTGAACTTTGTGGAGCCTTACTACTAACTCGTCTTTTCAACAAAATTAAGAATTCGTTACAGGAACCAGAAATTCGGATATGTGCCTGGACAGATTCGTCCATTGTATTGCATTGGCTTTCAGCGTCTCCAAAAAAATGGTCGGTTTTTATTGGTAACAGAACGTCAGAAATACTCACATCGATACCCGCAAAACATTGGAGTCATGTTCGATCTGCATCTAATCCCGCTGATCTTGCCACACGAGGAATCTCACCGTCTATACTGGCCGACTCCGATCTATGGTGGAAGGGCCCGCAGTGGCTGGGAAAACACAGGGATCAATGGAAGGTATCTACTTTCAATACACACAATATTGATCCAAAACAACTGGAAGAACGGAAGATAACCAATTCACAGGCATTTCATTTAAATGTATCGACACATCAAGGTATGCCATCAACTATGGTGTTTAACTACTCGAGCTGGCTTAAATGTATACGTGTTGTTGCACATATATTTCGCTTCCGCAGTAACTCTCTTCCAAGCAAATTTGCTGCCAAAGGTGGGCCCCTATCATCTGATGAAGTATCATACGCAACTACCAAACTGATAAGAATTGCCCAGCTTTCGACCTTTAAGGATGAGATTGCAATTCTTAAACGTAAAGGAGAGCTACAATCAAAAAGCAGAATCCTGTGTTTAAGTCCCTTTATTGACTGTAACGGCATTCTTCGAGTTGGTGGTCGTTTGGAACATTCCAACTTAACCTACTCCGAAAAGCACCCAATCATAATATGCAACTCACATCCGAGCGCAAAACTCATCGTGGAGCACACGCATAAACAACATCTACCATGCCGGAGCATCGCTTTTATTCGCGTTAATAAAACAACAGTTCTATATACTTGGATGCAGAAATCTCGCTCGAAAGGTGGTGCATGACTGCGTCATCTGTTTTCGTCATCGTCGATCGTCGACTTTTCAGTTGATGGGGAATCTTCCCGCTGAACGTATTCGCTATGCACGTCCTTTCAGCAGAAGTGGCTGCGATTACGCTGGTCCCATCACACTACGTTTGAATCGAGGTCGGAACCCTAAGTTCACAAAGGCATATATCGCGCTCTTTGTATGTTTTGTGACTAAAGCCATACATTTGGAACTCGTTGGTGATTTGACAGCAAATGCATTTCTACTGACCCTAGATCGCTTCGTAGCCCGTCGTGGAAAACCTTGTGAGATATGGAGCGACAATGGTACCAATTTCCGCGGTGCCAAAAGGCTTCTTGGTGAACTGCATGATTCCTTCTGTAGTCAACAACGCAACAGCATCATCATCGACCATTTGTCAAAGGACAATATCCAGTGGAAATTTATTCCACCATCATCTCCTCATTTTGGTGGTTTGTGGGAGTCAGGCGTGAAATCCGTTAAGCTGCATCTGAAACGCGTCATTGGTGACCACAAACTCACATACGAGGAAATGTACACGCTGCTTACAAAAATTGAGGCTTTGCTAAACTCTCGCCCAATGTGGCAGACATCTGACTCCGACCCAACAGCACTGACACCATCTCATTTTTTAATAGGGGAGGCATATACCTCACTTCCCCAACCTGACGTTCCCAATTGTGTTTCAATTCATACTAATTGGTCTCTTTTACAGGCAATGTTCCAAGGATTTTGGAAACGGTGGCATAAGGAGTTTCTCACATCCTTGCAACACCGCCCTAAATGGCAAAGGCGGGAGTCAAACTTACAAGTTGGTGATATCGTACTTCTGAAAGAGCCAAACCTCCCACCTTCACGTTGGATTATTGGACGCATTGTAAAAACACATCTCGGAGCCGACAACATATGCAGAGTGGTGACCGTTCACACTAATTACGGAGACTATGTGCGACCCATCATAAAGGTTGCCCCATTGCCATTTTCTGAAAGGCCATAGGCTTTCAGGGGGGGGCTGGATGTCTTGGATCATAAGGCTCAAACATTAATTTTTTACAAATTATATTTTTGCCTATCTACGCTAATGTGCCCTACACTTTTTCTTTAAAATCTTTTCGGTCTTTTATACTCTTAATAATTACTCTCTAACTGTTTTTTGATAACCTTTTCTTTAAATTCTTTTTATGCTTTCATACTCTTTATAATTACTCTCTAACTGTAACTGAACAATTAATGTTAGATCTCTCCACTTGTCTCTAACTAAATTCAATAAGTATGTACAGTACATCATATTCTAGCACGAGACAAATTTGTATTATATACGAGCGAAGAAGTGCTCGTGGCAGTCGTGATTCAGTCGCCAACGAGATCGGTTGGCAGTAATAAATTATAACGTTTTCAAATTATGTTTTTTATTATTCATTTACACAATTTATCAATTATTACACACAAAACACCATACATTGGATGAACAATAAAGGCTGAGTACACACATTAATACACAATCCTAACACAAACACTATATACACAAAAAACACAAAATTTAACATAAATATTACATTCCAAAACACCCCCACATACGCGAGGGATGCGTTCCAAAAAACACCACGTATGTCGAATTCGCGTATGTTGAGACTAGAAACTGTATGAAGATACGTAAGGCAAGCAATTTCAAAATAAGTATTTTATACAGTATTTTTTTAAGAAACAATTCTACATAGGAATAATATTTAATAACAAAATAAAAGCGAAGAACAAAAACAATTCATAACAAAAATAGAAAAAAAAATCCCATCTTGGTGCTCATCAATTCTTGAACTAAAAGCTGAGCATCATGCGCCTCCAAGAGGACATTAATGTCCCTTAGCTCCAGGTCTTTAAAGTGTTCTCATCCAATCTGTCTTCCAAGGCACAGCAAATTTTCCACATTGCAACCAGAACCATCCCCAACATCATCTTCAACATAGATACATCTTCTTAAATGTTGCAATAATTCCTTGGTCTATTCTTGGTGTAGTGTTTTGGGGCATAAATACAACTTTTACATTTGGGTTGAAATTGCAAATGATCTGAGAATGACTTGGCGCATTGTCCAGAATTAGCAACACTTTGAAGTCTAAGTTCTGTTTCCTGCAGAAAAGTTCATCTTCTGGGCAAAAGCATTTACTAAACCAGTCAGTGAATAGTGATGAATTCATCTTAGCTTGTTGTTTGCTCTTCAATGCACAGGAAGTTCGGGCTTTGTTACATTTTTCAAAGCTCTCGGGTTTTCAGATTGATATATAAAACATGGTTTGTACGTGAAATCACCCTTATCATTTCCACAAAGTAAGAGGGTGAACCTATCTTTTGCTGCATTGAACCCTGATATTATTTTTCCTTCGTTGAATATATAGTCCGAGAGCCGACCGCTGAAAAAAATGGCACCTGATCGGTTAAAGAATATATATTATTGGAAATAGTAGTATTCAAATAGATGAACACAATGATATTAGACGTTTAGTCCCCGGCAAGTCGCATGACTAGGCAACCATTTTTTGATTTATTTAATTTTGTTATAGTTGCCTAGCTCATTAGTTAAAGCATGATTTTGCTATTAAATGAAAGCTTGAACTTTCTAGTTTTAGAAAAAAAATGGTTGCCAATCCTGTGGCAGTCCAAAATTTTGGCAGCCCGCTTTGAAGACGGGCAACCCGAGTGTGCCAACATATTTTTAATTCTTCGATTTTTTTTTTCATGTACATGTACATTTTATCATGTACATAATTAAAACATGGGAAATAAATTATAGGAAATATAATTAAAACATAGGATATAAACTGAAGAACAATATATTTTTAAAATAACTATCCCCTGAAACTTCAACTTATTCAAATAGAGGTAAGCGCGTAAACTATAAACTCTCACTTTTCTTTATTCGAATACAGGTAAGCGCATCCTAGTCAAAAAGTGTGTGAGGGTCACCTGGTTTGGTATGCGCTAGAATAATGCTTCAGGTATATTTTAACGACAAAAGTGTCAAAAGTTTCGACTCGAGTACGATACCTCACTGTTGGTAATCCTTAAAACAAAAAATTTTAAAAACGATTTATATTAATTCAATGTGGCAAAATGCTACTGAACGAGAGTGTATCGTACTCGACATTAATCAATGTGGGTGGGTCAAATCAGAAGATACAATTAAACCTGTATGGTTCGAAGGTGATCCCACACCTCTTACAATAGAAGATATTGTAATGCATGACATAAACTATGACAATGATGAAGAAATTAATGAGCAGCATAATGTTGATGTTACAGAGGAAGAAAATGAAAATGAATAATTTGTAATTAGAATAAGTAATTCTAACTTATAAGGTATTATAATAAAATTTAAATTTAAAATGTAAAATAATTTTTAAATATACGGTACAATTATATCAGTTTATATTATACTTTCAATAAATGAATTGCTTAATTTAATGTAAATTGTTTTCCTATAATTTATTTCCTATGTTTTAATTATGTACATGATAAAATGTACATGTACATGAAAAAAAAAAATCAAAGAATAAAAAATATGTTGGCACACTCGGGTTGCCCGTCTTCAAAGCGGGCTGCCAAAATTTTGGACTGCCACAGGATTGGCAACCATTTTTTTTCTAAAACTAGAAAGTTCAAGCTTTCATTTAATAGCAAAATCATGCTTTAACTAATAAGCTAGGCAACTATACAAAAATTAAATAAATCAAAAAATGGTTGCCTAGTCATGCGACTTGCCGGGGACTAAACGTCTAATATCATTGTGTTCATCTATTTGAATACTACTATTTCCAATAATATATATTCTTTAACCGATCAGGTGCCATTTTCAGCGGTCGGCTCTTCGCCTAATATAAGTTCGCACAATAACAAGCAAGTACAGTAGAAAGAGGAAAATGAATTGATATCCGAAATCTAATGCGCATAAGAATTTGAAAATACATGTGTAAATGCAAATCCTACTGTCAAATTATATACAACACCAATATTTTTTTTGAATCGCGTATATGCACCGTGTATCTAGAGGGAATTTCGAAAAAACTTAATCGCGTATAAGCGAAATCGCGTATGCTGAGACCGTGTATATGGGGGGTTCAGTGTAAATGATTTGAGTGTATCACTTGAAGGAAAGACAATAACTGTTTTCGATGCCAGTGATAAGGTAGAAGTATTTAAAAAGAATATCAAGTTTTGGGCGAAATATTTAAAAAATCGAAACCTAGACAGCTTCCCAATGGTCAGCGAATGTAAGGAGGAAATAGATTTGGGTATTGCTGACGATATTTTAAATGAGTTTCATGTTCACTTGCTAAGTTTGCTCGAAAGCTTCCGCAGCTATTTTCCGGTAGAATACCTCTCATATATTAAAGAAAATATGTGGGTTGCAGACCCATACTCTGCGGCGTTGGAAAAGCCAGCTTCTCTGACATCGTTGCAATTTGAGTGCTTGATTGATTTGACATCAGATTCTTCTATAAAGGCAAATTTTGAAACGAAGAAGTCTTTATCAGAATTCTAGTGTATGTTGAAGGACGAATTCAAAATTTTGTCAGATAAAGCCAAAATAATTCTTCTGCCGTTTGCAACAAGATACATCTGCGAATCAGGATTCTCCAAAACCAAACAGGCACATTATTCTCACTAGAAGAAACTTTCTGAGCTTTTTATTGAAATAACATTATGTATATATACTTTTATAATATTATTGAATTCCTTATGTTCTTAAATTAACATTGTTCTTGTTTTGTTCGTTGAAGTCACTTGTTTTAATTGAACTGCGAAAAATAGCATAAGTGCAACACGAAGTGCTCCGCGAGGAATTTTTAACCTAAAAAGTGCTCCGCCACTAAAAAGATTGGGAACCGCTGCTCTAGATGTTGTTTTGATCCCGAGAATTCAGCCTGATTAAACGGTAATCAAGGTCTCGCGTATCGCCACACAAGAGTTGAATAGTGGAGGAGCTTTTTTTTTTTTTATTTTTTTTTTTTTTAAAAAAAAGGAAATCCAAATCCCTGAGCACTCAGACTCGGTAACGTTCCATTGTACTACCAGGCAGAAATCCTCCTTTTTGGTGTAGAGGCATGTGATTGGGTGGCGTATGTTGTTGTTCCACATGGGGATTGAACCTGCACCGCACGGGTCACAAGCCAACACACTAACCTCTACACCGTCGCCACCCTTGGAGGAGCTTACTTAGATCTTCTTCTCCCTTAATGACGGTGAGACTTTGATCAGGATTATTGGGATTATAACCCTCCCACTTAACATCCATACTGCTCCGCATGTGCGGTTCATCGATTCGAGCTCAGAAAATAACGGCAGGCCCGATTTTGAATCACTTCGTCGCTGAGGCCAATCAAATGCTCGTGTTACTGCAATTGTGTGATCCAGGATATTGCCTTCTTGACAGGGTTCGCAGGATCTCGCCTTTGACAGTACCAACTGAGCCGGTCGCGCTTCATTCTCTCTTTGCCAACGAATCAAATTGTCATGATCCACTTCGCATGAAAGTAGTTGGAGAAGCTAGGTTCTAGGCCCTGTAGGCTCCTTGACGTGAAGGCTTCCTCGGATCTTGGAACTTCTTATTCGATCAAACTTTGTGACTCCTGCTGGCATGCGAAGCATCTTTATCTCAGTTGCCAATAGTTTGCCCTCATAGTTTTTGTACGGGTTGGATTCGATATCCCGCTTTTTATAATCCCGATTCTTAAAATCCTGCTATTATAATCCCGCTTTTTATAATCCCGTTTCTTATTATCCCGCTTTTACATTTTTACAAATCGCGCGATTTTTTAAAATAAAGCAACTACTTTTGATTGTAAAAGCGGGATAATAGGAAAATTAAAATAAATTAAGCGATGAGTATTTTTTTGAAATGCAGTTTATTTTAACATTTATCATTTTTAGAAGAAGTAACAAAATAAGAAGTAAATAATATCAAAATAAATTTTTAAGTAATAAATATTACAATCTTCAATAATTAAAAAAAAAATAAAGTAATGTTATATGATATTCTGCAAAAGGGAACAAAAAAACTCCAAACCATTAACAACATTTTTTATTTTATTAGTTCAAGTGTATTATAAGCAATGCAATGAAAAAAACCTGTTTTACTCATTTTTTTCTATTTCTCATTAATTTTTTTACAGCGCGTCACTTTATAACATTAGTTTTTTTATATAATTTTTCTTGTCCATTTCGTAATTTTTTGTATTTCAGTTTGCACCACAATTGCTTCCTTTCTCAAATCTGCAATGAGTTTATACAAGCCAGCACTTTTTCATCCAAACAAAACTTTCAGTCTGCGATGCCTCGCTTCAGCATTATTTTGTTTTCTCGGGAATTGTTTTTCTGCACTGTCATACACAGACCAAAAGTTAGAAGTACTGTACTTGTCTACTTACATTACGAATGTTTTGTAAAAAAAACGGGATTAGCGGGATTTGGCGGGATTTTAAAAAGCGGGATTATAATAGATCAGGATTTTGAACAAGCGGGATTTTAAAAGACGGGATTTTAAAAAACAGTATTTTAGTAGACGGAATTTTAAAACTTTTTTTTCGGGATTTTTGAAAAGCGGGATTCCGATACGCTCCCTTTTTGTACGCTGTCCAACATTGTGAACCGCATGTGAGCGCCGGGCGCACAACTACGGTGTAGAGGTTTCCTTTCAGCTTGGGGACATTTTTCTATCAGATAAGATGGCTGAGTTATCCCGCCACTTCATCCACCCTACGCTTACGCGATGCTTGTTGTCGTTATCACAGGTTGGTTCGCTATTGATCATATACCCCAGATATTCGAACTTTTCGCACTTGGACCACTTTTCCATTCATATAAATGTCGGGAATAGGTCCACGTGGATCAGAGAACGGGCAGCGGAAGTATTCTGTTTTTTCGAATTAAGTCGACCCATTCCGTCCAAAACTTAAAAACATTCATCAAGTGATCGTTGCAGGGACGTTTAATAATAGCTAATGATGGCTCCGTCGTCAGCAAAGAATAACTGATGCACTTTGGGGTTCGCCGGTTTTCCTCGAAGCAGATAATCAGGGACTGGTATAAATATCAAGGGACTTAAGACGCTGTGTGTACACCGACTTTGATTGCGAACTCCTTGGCGACGCCAACGGGCCATCTTACTCTTGTCTTTACTTCCTCATACATATCCATCATCATCTGTACCTACGAAGGTTTCTGGTACTCCTCGCTGTCCTACCGCCACCCATACCAGATCCCTTGGTTGCTTATCAAAGGCCTTTTCAAAATCAACGAACACCATAATGCAAACCCTTTAAGGAATCACTATATTTTTCCATCACGATCCTTATATATACTTTGGATTGCATCTGTGGTTGATTTATCTGCGACAAACCCGCACTGGTCTTCAGATAGCCTTATTATTTTCCGCATTCGGTTATCTAATACCCGCTCAACGATCTTCATGGTGTGGGACATCAGGTGGATTGAACGGTAATTTACAGTCTCGCGTATCGACTTTTCCTTTGTTGAAAGGAAGAAGAAAACTTTCCCTCCACTGGTTAGTCATTGGATCGCCTCTCATCAGTTTGGAGATGACAATCATGAGTCATTTGGACTCGATGTCTCCCATCTTTTTGCAGAATTCAGAGGGTATCTCGTCCGGCCCAACTGCTTTTCGTTTTTCGGAGTCTTTGACCGCGTTCCTAACTTCTTCGACAGTAATGTCGTGTACTCCTTCATTGTTAGGAAAAAATAGGAAATTGTTCATTTAAAGGTCAAATACTGCTAATTTTGCATATTTGCAATTTTAAGCATTTTCGATAGCAATCGAACCAATTTAGTTTGTAGTATATATATTTATATATATTAGGCATCAACGACCCACACAGGACCTAAAACCTAGCTAGTTGTAGGCATTTTTTTATCCAGGCTAAGGACGGACATGCGCCTATATAAGGATGCCTATTATTTCGCCTTTTTTCGCACACTGTCAGCTTTTGTTGTTTTTTTTTTCATTGGGATGAACCTAGCAATAATAGTCACAATAGAACACAGTAGAAACATTTAAAACAATTTATTATTTCACTCAAATATAAGTTATTTGTTTATAGTTTTTCTAACTTTTTACTTATTTTCTCTGCATTTATTATTTACACATTAAAATCAGTTCGATTTCTTAAAATATTTCGCCCATGGGCTTAACGGTAATCTCATGAATCTAGAAATGTAATAAGACATTTAAAAACGGTTCTTAAGATATTCTGAACACAGTTCCATACCTGCACATTAGGCGGAGTCCTCAATGCAAATAACACAGCATCCGCAATATTTTCCGGATTAAGCTTTGCCATATCCTTGACGAAAAAATCGATTTCCTTGGGAAATATGTTCGTATTTACAGCACCTGGACAAATACCCTAAACAAAATCCGTCATACATAATTATGCTCCGTGGTGTAATTCATCCCAAACTCCAGACGACTTACCGTAACTTTGACATTCGCTTTGTGTAGCTGGAACTCCTGCCGATATGTTTCTGTCATGGCGGTTATTGCAAACTTTGTCGATGGATAAATATTGAAGGATGGCAAAACATCTATAAAATTTAATACTTGATGACCGGCGATGCTGTTGATTATCAAAATATGTCCCTCATCGCCACGAGCTTTAATCCTGTTAAATACTTCTCGGGTGCACCAAAGCACACCCATTACATTTGTATCAATAACTTCGCGAATTTTGTTTGTATTTCCGGGCGTCACCAGTTCTGTTTCCCTTGTTATTCCGGCATTATTCAACAACACACTTGCTCCACCTAATTGTGTCTCTATCCAATCGATTGACTCGATTACCTGCTCCTCTTTGGTGATGTCACATTTACGAGCAATAAATCTGGACTGAAGATCCGCCGGTAAACTTTCTTTAACCTCCTTCAGCTTCTGCTCCCGTCTCGCTAAGCCCACCACCCTCAATCCAGCTCCAACTAAAGTCCTAGCACACGCGGCGCCTATGCCTCCACTAGCGCCGGTGACGATTGCCACTTTATTCTGCCACCTTTGCATTTGAACGGTTGAATTGAGAATGAAACTGACTAGCAATTCGTCAATGACGGCACTCATATCAATTAACTAATGCCATTTATAATTGAATTAGCTTGTAACTAAGCACCCTGTGTTACCATGAATTGTTGCCTTTTACTTCATCTTTTCTTCAGTTACCGGCCAATTTAAGGTTAGAAAGCAAACTGGGACAAGTTTTAATTGGATCATTCAATTAGATAGTCGTCAGATGGACTCCTCGTTGGTGCATGTTCTCATCAAGTGTGCCATTCACGATGGAGCGTTGGCAAAATAAAGTTGCTGTTGTTACTGGAGCGAGTGCTGGGATTGGAGCTGCATGCGCTAAAGCCTTAACCACAGCTGGCCTAGTTGTAGTTGGTTTGGCGAGAAGGGATGAACGTGTTCGCAAATTAGGCGAAGAACTCCCCAAAGCAGTGCAATGCAATTTGCATGCCATCAAGTGTGATTTGACAAATGAGGATGATGTCATGAAAGCATTTGAATGGACTCAAAGGAATCTGGGAGGTGTTGATGTCCTGGTAAATAATGCTGGTGTCATTAAAACGACGGAGTTGAGTAAGCGCAACAATACGAAAGAAATCCGCCAGACAATCGAAACAAATCTAATGGGAGTGGTATACTGTACACGAGAGGCTTTCAATTCGATGCTGGACCGGAACGTGGAAGGTCACATAGTGATAGTGAACAGTGTGGCTGGACATCATGTGCCGAATTTGGGACCCGATTTGCCATCTTTGAATGTCTATCCAGCAACAAAGTTTGCTCTACGAGCAATGACCGAGATATACCGACAGGAATTTTTGAGGAACAAGTCGAAGGTTCGAATAACTGTAAGTAGTGTTGAAGGTCAAAGTGATCAGATTAAAAAAAAAAAACAAGAATAATGATTTTTAACTTTTTTTATTTAAGAGTATTAGTCCTGGAATTGTAAACACAGACATTCTTCCAACGGAGATTCAAACAGTGGTAAAGCAGTTTATGCCGATGCTCAGTTCGGACGATGTTGCTGATTCGGTTCTCTACGCAATTTCAACTCCGGAGAATGTTCAGGTATGTTAGATTTTCATTATTTAGGGTCATCCAACAAGAGGTGTCATTTAAATTTCGCGCCACTGTTCAACTATCAATGCGATGACTTTTGACAAGTTAAAACTATGAGTTTATCAAATATGGATCGATACACACTTGAACAACGTGTTGAAAATTATTCTGAAACTAATTATTCTGAAATTATTATTAAACTGTCGCATCTGGGGCTCCGAAAACCCAAAAGAAATAGAAGAGCAACCCCTCCATCCGCAATCATTGACAGTTTTGTGCGGTTTTTTGGGCTGGCGGTGTCGTTGGGAAATATTTTTTTTGAAATGTTGCTGGTGCAACTGTTTCAGTGAATGAATTGTGTTACCGAACGATGACTGATGTCTGTTTGCCTGAAATTGATGCTAATTACGTGCACGACGTTTATTTTCAGCATTTATTTTCGTTGCCACATGCCAAACAGCTGGTTAAACAATAGCTCTATAGCGTGACACATATACATTCAAAAAGTGGCGATCCACTGTGGAACAAGTCTAATTCAGTTAAACGAGATAAGGTTTAATGACCATCAGGAACTTAGGACCCTTCTCGATGAACTGCGCGGTCACAGGCCGCATTCAAAAAACACTATGCTTCAACAAACGATTCCCCATGGAGATCCCTAAGAGTGAAGCATAGATTGGTAAGAACCCACCAAGCAGCCACAACGGCATAAAGTGGTATACGAATGGTTCTATTTAAACGGGATTAGAAGCGGGAATATACGGACCAAATAAACGCTTTACGATACCCATGGGGAAAAGTTCCAGCGTATTTCAAGCAGAGCTCCACGCCATTCAAGAATGCGCCAGCCACATTTATTCATCTGGCATAAAAGGCGCAATCATCCATATATTCACGGATAGTCAAGCAGCTATAAACGCAGTTAGCTCGCACACCATTGACTCTAAATCAGTCATGTACTGCTTCAATACCCTTCAAATACTCGGATTAAGAAACAAGACCAAATTATGGTGGGTTCCGATCCATGACGGGGTAGAAGGTAACGAAAAGACCGATGAGTTGGCCAGAAAAGATTCAGAAACACCTTTAATTGGTCCCGAACCTTTCTGCTGCACTCCTCGATTAGCAGCAATTGCAGCAATAAAAAGCTGAGAACATAGAAAATGTATCTATCATTGGGAAAGCATCCTAGGTCTAACACAGGCCAAACGAGCCATTCGGCCCTTCAATAATAATGCCAGCAAATGCCTAAATCTAAGCAGGCATGATATCAAAAACTTAGTGGGTTTCCTTACTGGTCACCATGGTTTAAGCTATCATCTAAACAAAATGAAAATAGCAGACTCGCCTGAGTTCCGACTTTGTCTTGAAGAGGACGAGTCAGCTGAACACATATTATGTGAATGTCCAGGCCTTAATGGAATTAGAAAGAAGATCTTTTTCAGGGAATGTATGTCCCACGAAGACATAAAGAAATCTTCTACTAGTAAAATTATCCGCTTAAGACGGAAAGTAGAAATTCTACTAGCTTAAACTTTTTCTGGTCCATATGGTACAAAAGATCTTTTAGGTCGAAGTGCCCCCTTTTAAATTGCCTTGGCGAGCCAGAAGTTAACAAAGCGGTCAAGTGCGAGTCGGACTCGCCCATGAAGGGTTCCGCGCGAATTATTATTATTATTTACTTTGGCACCTATTACAGATTTATTATTAGAAAATAATGGTTCACGGTTTACGCATAAGGTTTATGTTTATGAAATTAAATATTTATACCCTATTCTAAGGGTATATTAATTTTGACGCATAGTTTGTAACATACCTTAATATTGCCCGTAGACCCCTAAAAGTTACTATATTTATACCCTATTCTAAGGTTATATTAATTTTGACGCATAGTTTGTAACATATTGCCCGTAGACCCCTAAAAGTTACTATATTTATGATCAGCATCGATAGTAATGTCGATCTAGCCATGTCCGTCCGTCCGTCCGTCGGCAAAAATTAGGCCTTTAAACTGGACCTAGAGAGCTGAAATTTTAACCATATACTCTCTAGGGTCCCGAAATAATCAAGTTTACGAATTTTTGAAATCCGCCCACAGACACGCCCACAAACTCAAAAAAAACAAAATTTTGGAAAAAATCGAATTGAATTGAGCTAGAAAGCTGAAATTTTGTATATATGATCTATGACTCCTAAAACTGCTCGGGATAAATTTTTTTCAAAATCCGCCCACTGACACGCCCACAAATATATAAAACGATTTTTTGGAAAATCCAAAGTTTGAGCTAGGGAGCTGAAATTTATAATATATACTCTCTAGGGGCCCTTTATTCTCACGTGTTAATTTTTTTTAAATCCGCCTACTGACACGCCCACAATTAAATAAAACAATTTTATATGTTATATAACAAAATATGTAGAGCGTTCTTAACAATTCAACCATACTTAGACTTTTGTCACGCCCACTTATGAGGGATAGGAATAAGAATAGGGTATCCAACAGTTCGCCCAAGCGCACTGTAGTACGTCCCTATGTTTTTTTCTATTTTTGTGTGAAAATCTTAATGCGGTTCACAGAATACATCTACTTACCAAGTTTCAACAGTACCTATAGCTCTTATAGTTTCGGAAAAAAAGTGGCTGTTACATTCCCGGACAGACAGACAGGCAGACATGACGAATCTATAAGAGTTCCGTTTTTTACCATTTGGCTACGGAACCCAAAAAAAGAAAAAAAATAATAACGTGAAAATTTCCTGGACGAGTGGTTTTTGGAAAGAAAGGCTTGAAATGGCCGCCGAGATGCGATTTGCGATTTAACAATACATATAAGACTTTTTCCTTTGCGGCTTTGTTAAAGATAAATTCTACAACAATGCTCCACAAATACACTACATACACTAAAAAAAACTATATCTAAGCTTTTATTCCCGAAATACAGTCGTAATTACGTGAATTGAAAAATTTCAATTACATGAAAAATGTCATCAAAAAAATTACTATTTGTAGGCAGAGACGAGGCGAACATTTGGCAGATGTTGTTTTCCGTTACTTACATCGAAGTTTGTACTTTGGATTAAAATAATAATACCCACACTTTTCATAAAAATAATTCGTTTTTCTCTCCTCTTGTTCGATGGCCCTGTACTGGGCATTTTAACGCCTATCTTAAGAGTGTGGCGACATCTATCAACGAAGATAATTATCTAGATAACGAAGAGCGCAGTGAGGAAACACGATGTGGACGACGAGTTAAAATACAGATGCAATGGTAATTGTTTTATTGTTCTTTCATCAAGGAACATTCGCATCAACTGTTACGAAACTGTTTGCTTGAAAAAAAATAAATGAAAGTCTGCAACACAATTTGGAAAATTTCTAAGCTACCTTACCGATAGGTTGAAGTTTTCGAACACGCTCTAAAGTGTGCTCATTTTAGCCCAATAGTGAACACAGAAAGCTAAGTAGGGCATATCCTAAGTTCATCGCCGTGATTGCGCTCTTTTCTGTTATAACCGCCATCAAGCGTACACGCAAACAGCCCAATCCTGTAAGCTACAGACCTCATCATCTTAGCATTGCTTAGTGACTTATACGAACATAAAAAAATTGGAAGTGATCACGTTTATAAGCAGGGATAAAATCTTTCACCCAGCAAAAAAAAAAAAAAAAAAAAAAAAAAAATTTTTTAAACGGTAAGTTTAACTCAAAGAAAAAAAAAATATTATTTTGCGATATTATACAACCTGGCAGTTCTACCAGGTATCCCACCTATTGGCAATCACCGCCATATAATAATCAAGGCTATCGTTCCGCAATTGGAAAATCCCGCTCCATAGTGATCATTTCTCCTAAACATCAAAGGCTCCGCCCCCCCGGGAAATTAACAGCTTGACCTCTCAGCAGAAGCAACTACGAGCACAAGCATTAACTTACATAGCCCAACAGAAAATTCACCGAGTCACCAAGGCAGCAGTATCATCGGATCGGCGAGCGGTGCGTGGCGTGGCGGCCTAAATCTCCCAGCTCCGCGAATTTACGTATATACATACATATGTATATATAAGCTGATCTGCTAGTTTAATTATTCCCGTATCCAAAATACTTTAATATAGCGTGCTACCCGTAAAGCCCCATTGTCGCGATTCTTATTATTTGCTGAAGCATATTTCTAAAATCTTACCGAAATTCTAAATTCATTGGTGTCTGTTTAAAACAAAAAGAAAAAAGGAGGAAATTTTCCAAATCTAACCTATAAGTGCTTTTCAAAAAAAAAAGGAAAGAAAGTATAATATAAGGTGTAAAAATTGGTTACTACAAAAGAGAAAGATAAGTCAGTAAAACAAAAAAAAAAAAAAATATTAACATATTAGTGGGTACCTACATTAAAAGTCTAACAAAAAAAAAAGGAAAAGAACAAAAAAATATCAGATTTTAAAAATTTACAGCAAGTGCCTGTAAAAACAGAAGAAAAAAAAAACATCATTCAAGCTAAGCAACGGATATTGTGCGCACAATCTCTGGACAACGGCAGTACACATAAATACATACATACGTGATTAAAGCAAGTAAGTTTCACACAACAATTATCCTTTTTTTTTGACTTTTAATTAGAAATCAACGCAGTTTTCTAACCTTTAAAACAAGAGGAAACTAAATTTACAATACACATACAAATTTTGATTGACATTTATACATATATATATTATTTTTTTTGGAATATTTACCTACATAAATACGTACATACATACCACCCATAATTCTTTAAAATTCCCGTTTAACATTTCAATTAAATTATTTCGGGTACAGTGAGTCTCAGGAATTTTTATAGGTTTTTTTTAGTTTTCTTTTCCAAAATTAGTTTTCTTTTGTAATAAAAATATCGCTAAGCTAAAGTTATGTTAAGTGCTAGTTTTAAAATTATTTGATGGAGTCAATAAATACTTAGTAGATATGAATTAGATTGTTTTATAATGGGGTTTGTGATGCGGGAAGGTGCATATAGTGTTCGTATGTCCAGGTGTTAAACTTAACATTTGTTTAGTAAGGGACAGTCCCCAAAATAAAGATGCTATGACTGTCATCGGCGTTTACATTATTTGTAATAGGGAGAGAAACAAACAATGCATCCATACCAGCCAACAGCAGCTGAAGTGAAACCAATAACCATACCAAAGTAGTACAGTCTCTAATGTCCGTGTCCCAATTCTTGGCATGAGAAGTTTTCTTTTGTTTTTATGCGTATGCCATAGTTGATGAAAGCAAAGATCCACCCTTATCCGACGAGCTAAGTTGAGCCTTGCCGCAAGCATGCCAAGTACGCTTACATCGTGGCCGACAAGTTTGCATCAAAATAAAAGAATGGCGCCCAACAACGTGTGGCCTTGTAGCCGCATGGGTGAAGTATTTGTTAGTTACGAACTACAAGACCATTGTCTCAGTTACAAATATCTTACTGCATTGCTGGCATGTACGTTCGAAAAATCCGCAATCAACTCGATTGTTAATATTTCAATACTTCACCAAATTAGATTCATAAACATTCAGTCACAGGTTATATTGAAAAAGCAAAATTTTTTCATCTGTTTGCGAATGTTTAGCTTCTAATATTATGTTTTTAAAATTGCATTGATTTAATAAATTTAATTAACTAAGTGCAGTAAGTCCTGAGATATTTGATAAATTTCGAGTACTCACGTTGCGACTGCAAAACAAATTGATATTGTTTTCGTATAGTCCGATATTCTCTTTAGAAATTTGAGAAATCGTTGCATACGAACATCCTTTGATAAGACTTAAATACATTGGTACCCGGATATTGGTTTCAAGTCCGTCCGTTCAAAAAAAAAAAAAAAAAAAAAAAAAAAATATATATATATCAACGACACTAGATGCAAGAAGCCCATCCAAACCCCAAATATATATATGATAGCTACAAACTTTTACATTAAATATTACTAATTATTGATAGATAAGCTAACGAGATAAAGAGTAAATATGTCTAAAGAAAATACCATTAACACGCGATCAAGAGGAGCTTTCAATTCATCTCGAGGTCATAGCTCTCTAACTCCCAATAGGAATTCCTTAAATTTGAATTCTGCGTCTCAAAATCAAGGAGCAAGACCTAAAGTAAGTCATACTCCTCCCAGTTCAAGTCAGTCCGTTCCACTTACGCAAATAGCTAACGATTCCCAACAAGTTCAGCAAGTCGATAATGGCTCAACGCCAAACTTAGGATTAGGCGCTTTAAGTCTTCCTCCGCCTCCGCGTCAACCTCAAGTTGTACCTCCCACTCAATCTACATTGGAGATGGAAGCAATAGCAACAGCATTTCAACGTATTTTGGAAGCAAACCAAAAGGTTTACTTAAAAGAACTCAAATCGATTAAGGATACCCTCGTGAATCGATTTGATGACCTGAACTTAAATAATGTGCAAGATAAATCATCAGAAGTCCGTTCTGACCGAAGTAATCATCAAAATATCCCCACTGACTTTGAACAATTTTTGAACGCCTCTTATTCTACCCAGCATCGTCCTCAACGAACTCCGACTCGTGAAAGTTCAAATGCGTCGTCCACATCAACGTGTAAGATTGAGAAATGGCAGATTTCGTTCGACGGAACAGAGAATGTAAGCGATTTCTTGTTTAAAGTTGAAACACTTAAAGAACGATCAAGATGCGATTGGAATCATGTTCTTGGCAATTTTCACATACTTCTTAAAGGAAAGGCGGAGTCATGGTTTTGGTTTTTTCTAAAGCAGAATCCTTCAGCATCATATGAACGTCTTAAGTTTGCAATCACAAAAGAATTCGGAAAAATTGAAAACGACCACGATCACATTCTAAAAATGATAGCGCGACGTCAAGGGTATAACGAACCTTTTGATGATTACTATACCGATGTACTTCGTATGAATGCTAGAATGCGAGACCCATTTAGTGAGGTCAAATTGCTAGATCTTTTGAAGAAAAATGTTAAAGAAAGCTTAGGTCCCCTTCTCTTTCCTTACCAAGTTACTGGGTTAGAACATTTAAGAGATGTTGCTAGGCAAGCTGAAAAGTTCTTACACCATCAACGCTCTCAAAAGTACACTAGCTTCAAAAGAAACGTGAATGAGATTGATCAGAAAGTTCAAGTTGATAACAATGCTGAAGATGATGAAGAAAGTAATGAAGTTGCAGCTTACGAACTTAGCAGAACCAGGGAGATTTCAAAGTATCCATTGGATACATCAAAATTCAAATGTTGGAACTGCGATGCAATTGGTCACTCATTTTATGAATGCCCCTCTGAAACAAGGCAATTGTTTTGTTTCCGTTGCGGAGAAAAAGGGGTAACGACACCCAAGTGTCCAAACCACTCGGGAAACCGCAAAGCGAGCGAGATGGCTGCCGGGGACTCTCGTTCCAGGAACCATCCCCCGAGCTTCTAAATCAATCAACTATATCTTCAGAACGTCAAAGACCATCTGAAGATACAAAACCCCCAGACTTACAACCTAAAATAACAATCCTGAATAAGTTCAAAGACCATAAATTAAATACGCCAACGCATTCTAATTCTAGTTTGCCTCCATTGTCTTTTCATGAGCGCATGATAAGTTATCAACAAGTTAAGAAAAGAATTGTGGGTGCACCCAAAGAACAGCAAGTCTCGCCAACAATTGCGAAGTGTCGAGCGCGCTTTCAAAGACGAAAAATTCAGCGAAGAATCATAGATATAGAATCAGCTTTGCTTGATGATTCTTCCGACATGCGACCGTTTATATGTATATCAATCGGTAAAGAGAAGATTTATGCCTTGTTAGATTCCGGCGCATCTATCAGTGTACTCGGCAAGGGTTGTTTTGAATTCTTAGATCGAAATAATATTTCGTTCAAACCCTTTCAATCGAATATAAGCACAGCTGATGGAACGAAACAAAGTATAAAAGGCTATTGTAAAATTGCCGTTGAGTTCAACAAAATGACCAAACTAGTTGATTTTTACATCGTTCCGACACTTCAGCAGCAGGTCTATTTGGGCATAAACTTTTGGAGAGATTTTAACATTGCTCCGCATATTGTATCTGAACTTTATTCGCTAGAAGACCAATCACCTGATACCAACATCCACAAGCTAACAAGGTTGCAAACTTTCGAATTAGACAGGGTCATTGACCTCTTTCCTTCTTTTTCCAAATCAGGTCTTGGGCTCACAAATAAAGAACAACACTGCATAGACACAGGGGATTCAGCCCCCATTAAGTCCAAACATTTTCCACTCTCCCCTCCACGACAAGCTGAAGCTTATGCAGAACTAGACCGTATGCTTTCGTTGGGCGTAATTGAAGAGAGTAACAGCCCTTGGAGTTCTCCAATCGTGATTGTGCACAAACCAGGCAAGGTGAGATTATGTTTAGACTTCCGCAAGGTAAACAGCTTTACCAAAAAGGACGCATATCCTCTGCCACACATTGGAGGATTACTAAGTAGATTGAAAGACACGCATTTCATCAGCGGAATCGATCTAAAAGATGCCTTCTGGCAAATACCGCTCGAGGTGAAGTCTAAAGAAAAGACGGCATTTGCTGTGCCGGGACGGCCACTGTACCAGTTTACAGTTATGCCGTTCGGGCTATGCAACGCCCCACAGACTATGAGTCGTCTCATGGATCGGGTAATTCCAGCTCGATTCCGTGAGAACGTATTTATCCACTTAGATGACCTTCTAGTGTGCTCAGCAACTTTCGAGGAACATCTAGAGTTATTAAAAGAAGTAGCCAAATGTTTGTCTGATGCGAAGTTGACTATTAATGTGAAGAAAAGCAAGTTCTGCCAAAAAGAAATAAAATACCTGGGTTATATTGTTGGCCAAGGGTGTTTGAAGACTGACCCAGAAAAAGTCGAGGCAATATCGAGGTTTCCGCTACCAAAAACGGCTCGACAGATTCGTCGATTTATCGGCATGACTGGGTGGTATCGTCAGTTCATCCCGAATTTTGCAGATCTTGCCGCTCCATTAACTGATTGCCTTCGAAAAGCAAAACTGTTTACTCTTACAGAGGCTGCATTAGTAGCGTTTCAAGCATTAAAAGATATTTTAATATCTGCACCTGTGCTGGCTCAGCCTGATTTCGCCAAACCATTTGTAGTGCAGTGCGATGCTTCAAGCACTGGAGTCGGCGGGGTTCTTTACCAGCTAGACGAAGAAGGTAAGGAGCGTCCTATCGCATTTGTGTCGCAAAAACTTAATAAAGCACAAAGAAATTACACGGTGTCCGAACTGGAGTGCTTGGCTGCGGTTTTATGTGTAAAGAAATTTAGACCCTATATTGAAGGTCTTCCCTTTAAAATTGTGACAGACCACTCAAGTCTGAAGTGGCTTATGTCATTGAAAGACTTAAGTGGTAGACTTGCGAGATGGAGTTTGAAGCTTCAAGCATTCGATTTTCAGATAGAGCATCGACAGGGATCTCTAAACATTGTTCCCGATGCTCTCTCCAGAACGGATATGGAAGAGTTAAGCATCATGAGACCCGTGGAGATCGATCTTAAATCTGATTGCTTCACTTCAGGTAGCTATAATAAATTAAGGGATGAGATAAGTAGTAACCAAAATTCGCTTCCTGATGTACAAATCTCTGAAAATTTCATTTACAAGCGCATAAAATTTCAAACAGGGTTGGACGAAGAGGATGCTTGGAGATTATGGCTACCAAAAGAGTTGACCCTGCAGGCGATACAAAATGCACACAGCTCCACAGCAGGATGTCATGGTGGATTCGTTAAAACTCTACATCGTGTGCGGCAAAAGTACTATTGGCCAGGCATGGTCAAAGAGATAAAATCATTTGTCCGCGCATGTGACGTTTGCAAGACCGTAAAGCCTCCAAATACAACTCTGCGACCACTTATGGGCCAACAGATAGTTACTGACCGACCAATGCAGAGGTTATATATTGATCTTCTTGGACCGTATCCACGAACGAAGTTGGGAAATAGTACCATCTTCATAGCTATCGACCATTTCACTAAATTCGTTTTTCTCAAACCTCTTCGGAAAGCTTGTTCAACATCAATATGTAAATTCTTGGAACAAGATGTATTCCATTTGTTGGGCGTTCCACAATACATCCATAGTGATAATGGGCGTCAGTTTGTTTCCAAAGAATTTGAACATTTTCTAAGGACGTACAATGTCAAACAAATAAAAACAGGTTTATATGCTCCACACTCCAACGCATCCGAGAGAGCGAACCGTGAAATTTTATCGAAGCTCAGAGTCTTCATTAAAGACCACCATAATGATTGGGATAAATATATTTCGTTGATTTCTGCGATTCTCCGTAGTGACTATCACTCTGCAACTGCATATTCCCCCTATTTTGCACTTCTGGGTCAGCATATGGTCCTCAATGGAGCTGAATATGGAATTTTGTCTAAGCTTCAATGTCTAAATGATGGCGATATGCGCACGCTTTCTCCACCAGATCGCATGAACCTTCTTAAAGCTCAAATAAAAGACAATTTGCATTTGGCTCACCTGAAGTGCCAAAAGACGTACAATTTGCGAGCTAAAAATATACAATATAGTGTAGGTCAAGAGGTTTTCCGGCGAAATTTTCAACAAAGTTCCTTTGAAAAAGAAAGAAACTCCAAATTTGAACCGAAGTTTATAAAATGCCGAGTTAGAAATAAAGTCGGAAATTGTCTATATCTTCTTGAGGATATGAAGGGAAAATTGATTGGGAAGTATCATGCCAAAGACATTCGCCAATGATAAATCAAAATGCACGGTTCACACATTTCGGTTTCCTTTTGTTTTTATCATAGATGATATGACAATAACAAAGCGGTTTGTTACGAAACTGTTTGCTTGAAAAAAAATAAATGAAAGTCTGCAACACAATTTGGAAAATTTCTAAGCTACCTTACCGATAGGTTGAAGTTTTCGAACACGCTCTAAAGTGTGCTCATTTTAGCCCAATAGTGAACACAGAAAGCTAAGTAGGGCATATCCTAAGTTCATCGCCGTGATTGCGCTCTTTTCTGTTATAACCGCCATCAAGCGTACACGCAAACAGCCCAATCCTGTAAGCTACAGACCTCATCATCTTAGCATTGCTTAGTGACTTATACGAACATAAAAAAATTGGAAGTGATCACGTTTATAAGCAGGGATAAAATCTTTCACCCAGCAAAAAAAAAAAAAAAAAAAAAAAAAAAATTTTTTAAACGGTAAGTTTAACTCAAAGAAAAAAAAAATATTATTTTGCGATATTATACAACCTGGCAGTTCTACCAGGTATCCCACCTATTGGCAATCACCGCCATATAATAATCAAGGCTATCGTTCCGCAATTGGAAAATCCCGCTCCATAGTGATCATTTCTCCTAAACATCAAAGGCTCCGCCCCCCCGGGAAATTAACAGCTTGACCTCTCAGCAGAAGCAACTACGAGCACAAGCATTAACTTACATAGCCCAACAGAAAATTCACCGAGTCACCAAGGCAGCAGTATCATCGGATCGGCGAGCGGTGCGTGGCGTGGCGGCCTAAATCTCCCAGCTCCGCGAATTTACGTATATACATACATATGTATATATAAGCTGATCTGCTAGTTTAATTATTCCCGTATCCAAAATACTTTAATATAGCGTGCTACCCGTAAAGCCCCATTGTCGCGATTCTTATTATTTGCTGAAGCATATTTCTAAAATCTTACCGAAATTCTAAATTCATTGGTGTCTGTTTAAAACAAAAAGAAAAAAGGAGGAAAAGAAATTTTCCAAATCTAACCTATAAGTGCTTTTCAAAAAAAAAAAGGAAAGAAAGTATAATATAAGGTGTAAAAATTGGTTACTACAAAAGAGAAAGATAAGTCAGTAAAACAAAAAAAAAAAAAAATATAAACATATTAGTGGGTACCTACATTAAAAGTCTAACAAAAAAAAAAGGAAAAGAACAAAAAAATATCAGATTTTAAAAATTTACAGCAAGTGCCTGTAAAAACAGAAGAAAAAAAAAAACATCATTCAAGCTAAGCAACGGATATTGTGCGCACAATCTCTGGACAACGGCAGTACACATAAATACATACATACGTGATTAAAGCAAGTAAGTTTCACACAACAATTATCCTTTTTTTTTTACTTTTAATTAGAAATCAACGCAGTTTTCTAACCTTTAAAACAAGAGGAAACTAAATTTACAATACACATACAAATTTTGATTGACATTTATACATATATATATTATTTTTTTTGGAATATTTACCTACATAAATACGTACATACATACCACCCATAATTCTTTAAAATTCCCGTTTAACATTTCAATTAAATTATTTCGGGTACAGTGAGTCTCAGGAATTTTTATAGGTTTTTTTTAGTTTTCTTTTCCAAAATTAGTTTTCTTTTGTAATAAAAATATCGCTAAGCTAAAGTTATGTTAAGTGCTAGTTTTAAAATTATTTGATGGAGTCAATAAATACTTAGTAGATATGAATTAGATTGTTTTATAATGGGGTTTGTGATGCGGGAAGGTGCATATAGTGTTCGTATGTCCAGGTGTTAAACTTAACATTTGTTTAGTAAGGGACAGTCCCCAAAATAAAGATGCTATGACTGTCATCGGCGTTTACATTATTTGTAATAGGGAGGGAAACAAACAATGCATCCATACCAGCCAACAGCAGCTGAAGTGAAACCAATAACCATACCAAAGTAGTACAGTCTCTAATGTCCGTGTCCCAATTCTTGGCATGAGAAGTTTTCTTTTGTTTTTATGCGTATGCCATAGTTGATGAAAGCAAAGATCCACCCTTATCCGACGAGCTAAGTTGAGCCTTGCCGCAAGCATGCCAAGTACGCTTACATCGTGGCCGACAAGTTTGCATCACAACCCACAAGAGTCAATTTTCTTATTTAAGTGTGAAAATAACCTACCCAAATATTTTGAAACTATTTATGTATTTTGTTGGCTCAGTGGTTATGCGTTGGACTTCTGAGCGAGTTCAAATGGCGCCGAGGCCAGAAACACCTTTCATTTTTTTCCACTGCCCCACCTCTTCCGGGGGTCTGACAAACATCCCAGAGCATCAATTGTCAGGAGAAGCTTCTCAAATTTGCCGTTCAGCGTAAAATTGTGGTTCCCGTTCACTCGTGCCAAAAAGTACCCATAACATCGTACACACATTTGAATGGAAAAGCCAGGTTTAAGGCCCTATATGGCCCCTTAATGCCAAATATTATATTTGTGTATATTTTGTCCTTCTTCAAAAGCAGTATAGATTATTTTTAATTGAAAAAATGCTGAAATTGTACCCATCCACAAAAATGCAAAGAGCAAGGAATACCGGCCTAATTTTGTCCTTCCTTATTTTTTGAAGGTGTTCCAGAGAATAATGCAGAAGCATTCAAAAACCACATTCAATCAAATCGGATTTAGAAAAAATTACAGCTGCACAGCCGCGGTCATGAACGTAGTTGAACAGATTATAAAGTCTCTTGATGAGTGACCTTTTTAATATTATTGGATTTTTTTAATCCAACAGTGTCGATCAGTTTAATTTGTACAAAAAACTCTCTACATTGTTTGATTTTTCACCATTTGCGGGTTAGGGCTTTGCCAAACAATACGCGTTTTACTGCCGCTCTCCACCGCTGGCCGCTTTATATTACACTGCAACAATTTGCTCCTGTCACACAGAGCGCTTTTCAACGTACAATTTCAATTTTCAATTTCAATTTCAATTTCAATTTATTTGGAACCAATGTACAAATAAGACTCAGTCTTTCGTAGTACTTAAGAATACGGATAATGATAATAATACATCAATCTTAAAGCTAATTATAAAATACTAAATATTATAATATAAGTTAATAATATTTTTTTTTTTTGTTTTTATTTTTATTATTTTTTTTTTTTTTTTTTATCGAAAGAAAGAAAAGATTGCAGTTTTAAAATTTGCTGTAACAATTATTCTTTTAATGGCGGTAGGAAGGGAGTTCCATAGCCTGGTTGCATGGACAAGGAAGAGTCGTGAAGAATTCAAGTAGTTGAAAGCCGGTACTATAAGATTAGTAGTTCTGAGAGATTGGGCGAATTGAAGTTTATAAAAAACGTAATGAGGCGCTTTATTTTGTATGATTTTGTGCAAAAATATACAGCATCAAGAAACTGCTGTAGCGAGCATCCAAGCACCAGTTGATGGTAATGTGAGATGTGTTGGTATCTCCGGAGGCCATACACGTATCTTACCATGTCATTAAAAGCCACAAGGATTTTATGTTGGGAATGCGAGTCAGGCTTACAATGCCTTTGAGAAATCCAGCAGACAGAGAACAGTAACGTTATTCAAGTCATATTCACACCAATGCAGTTTGGCAGCTGTGATTCGCACGGAAACTAGACTGAAGTGGTGACAGTAAATTAAACCTTTTAAGGTAATTCGATAGCTGTGAGGCCAGAATTTTCTCAAGGACTTTAGACACGCAAGGAAGAATGCTAATTGGACGAAAGTCAGCTCAGAGCATGTACTTGGGTTGGACTTCTTGGCCAGAGGGATGACCTTACCTATTTTCCAGCTTTCAGTGAATGATGAGGACACAATGCAAACATTTATCAATTGCGTCAGGACGCTCAAAACGTGTGGCATAATTATTTTTATGAAACACATTAGCCCCATCCTCTCCAATAGCATCAGACTTAATGGATCGAATGCTCTCCACAACAAAAGATTCAGAGACAGTATCAAACTCGAACACTGTGGATGGATCACAAACAATTTGATCGTTAGGAACAAAGTTCAATTCTTGGATATCTCTCAATATGAATGACTTATTTAAGTCATTAGGGTCAGGAAAACTACAAACCATCTCCATTTACCAATTCCAATACCAATTGACCGAAAATTGCTCCATAGCTTGCGAGACGTCTGCTTTGTATCCAACTTTGACATATAAAATCGTTTCTTTGGACTGTGAACAACAAATGTCGCATAATTTCTTGCACGGCAAAATAAATTCCAACTGTCGCTAGTAGGGTTAAGCTTCCATTTCAAATAAGATTTTCTTCTTTTTTTAATTGACCGTAGAACATCAGAGGTAAAGCAGGGGCACTTTTTGCTACGAACTGACACCGTTTTAAGGGGGCATGTTTTTCAAACAGTTCAATTACCATAGATTGAAAATATTCAAGTTTTTCGGTAGAGTTGGTAAAATTATGACTAGATGCCAAGGAAACTCAATTGCATCAGCTTGCAGCGCATAGTTATCAACTGCTTTAAAATCTCTAAATTGAAACGTCAGCGGAATAGGCACACGAGAGAAATCAATGTTGTAAGAGCAAAAAATAAGATCATGGCCGGATATACCATCTAAGGACAATTGGTCTAGTAGGAGAACATACGAAAGATCAGAGACAATCATAAGATCAAGAAGACTTGGTGTAGAGTTATGGGCAAAACGAGTGGCTTAACAATTCAAGACATGTAGTCCATTTGCCACAATTACATCTCTTAGTTGGTTGGCCCGAGTGTCCGAAAGCAAAAGATCTGCATTTAAATCTCCACAGATAATAATGTATGATTTTGTGTAATTATTTATTTGCTTATTATATATACTATTTGTTGTTACTCGTATATACATATTATAATGTACTTTGTTTTTTATATTATTTTAATTTATTTTTTTTATTCTATCAATTAACTTATTATATTTGTTTATTTATTATATTTGTTAATTTATTATATTTGTTTATTTATTATATTTATTTATTTATTATATTATATTTATGTACGTACCTATTCATTGTATTTATTTATTTATTTATTATATTTATATTACGTTTATTTACCTTTCATGTTAATTTATTAGATTTCTTACGAAATTACCTAATAATTTCCTGTATAATTATATACTTTAATATCTGTGATAATTCAAATGAAGGTTTTTAAGTAGCTTTTTCCTTCGCAATCTGTCAATCTGTTTTAGTACTTATATTCAATTTGTAATATTTTCATTAGCAAGGTAGATTCATACCATATCTATGTACAAATAGTATTAATCAACCATTGTGACAATTTTGCTACAAAATAAATAAATATAACCTATCAAAGGTAATAATGTGTTCATAATTGGCAGAGAATTGTTGTAGAGCTGAAAATAGGGGATCAGGAGAAAAACTTCTATTCGGATACTTTTAGTATTGCCATCAGATACCTCTAAAATAAGAAACTCTATGCCGCCACTTTCTGATTTACACAGAATTTTAGTATAAAGTGATGTGTTGCAATAAATTGCTACCCCACCTCCAATTGTATCGGGGACTCTATCATTTCGGATTAAATTATAGATTTTAATATCATACGCACTACTCGTGATTACTGGTCTAAACCATGCGAGTGGCAATGGTGCAGTAGTAGTGTATTCGCTTACGGAATGGAAGGTCGTGCGTTCGAATCCCGGCCAAGTCCATTACTTTATACCGAATACATGAAATCGTAAACTCCCTAAGTAACTTAGACACCACCCGTGGAGAAAACCCCTACAACTGCACCCAAACACTTCTTTCCTATCTCTCTATTCTTTCTAATACCAAGTAGCTTACACTGTGTTCTTAGCATTATAAGGGTACAGTAACAACAGAAAAAAATCCCTTTAGCGTAAGCAAATTATAAAAAAAAAAAAATGTCTCAGTGATACAAATAATATCTACATCTGACAAGTCAAATACAGACTTCAAGAAATCCAATTTATGTGTATTAAGGCTACGAGCATTAATGCAACATACCTTGAAACCTTCACGAGAATTTGAAAATATTTTTATGACAGTTAGTGAATCAAACGTTCGACTCGAATTGAAGACACCTAAAAGTAGGCAACACTTGTATCGTACTCATACAACTCAACTTTGAAATAACTGAATTCATTTTGGATATTATATGATACAACCTTTTTCAGTTGTAATTGTTAAACGTATTTCCTACGTTTATATGTTAATTCAATTTGAATCAAACGTTCGATTAACCGTAATAGGGGGGTTAATGTTGGTTACCTTAGGCTCTAAAAGCAAGTAGCGACGGTTGGTCACTGCTCACCCGATTTTTGTTTTATAATCGAGGTGTTCCACAAGGTTCGATGCTGACCGAACTTCTTTTCTCTCGGTTGGTTTTTTTTTTTGTCGGGGTGCTTGACTTTCTTCACTGGAGCACTCAAAATCAATACTGGTCCATTGAATCTCGTTATGTTAATAAGCTATCCTCTGTAGTTTTCACCCAGACATCATGAGACGGCTCTGGGCGGTTCCTACCAGTTATAATTTTAATCTAAATCAAAATCAAAATATTAAAAATTGGTAGTCGTCTATTTTATTAATAATTCACGAAAACCTTTTCCCCCAATCGGACTCGAACCTTGACCAGCGTCACAATCACAAGTTGTTGTTGTTCTGTTGTAACTGCACAAAAACGACTTGAATTGCAATAAATTCATGACCCCTGTCAATTCTATCACCCTCTAACCTTACTTACTCCTTCCAATGAATTAATGGCTAATGAATCCTATATAACAGTAGAAAGAAACCGATTGAACTATGGTATACGTGTTGGCGCTATAGGAGTCTGATGATCGGCAGTGGCAAGCCATGAAACAGCTCTGTAACTTCAGCTCCCACTTCATGTAATCACAAGTTGTTGTTGTTCATTCAACCATCCAATGTAATATATAAAATATACTCGGCTAGTGCAGAGCCTGGACGTTGAAGCATGATTTGTGATGGGATTTATGTAGTATGTATTTATATGTTAGTCATATACGTAATAATAATATGTAATAATAATTAGTTAGGGTATATTACACTGCGACCTATTTGTCCATTACGTCCTCTGCTTGTACTTCGGAGAGGTTCATGCCCTCTTTCAGAGCCCCCTCTAGATACCCTCCTTTTATGAAGCGTATCGGGGTATTGCTCTGATTTATCCTTGGCAGATCGCACTCCTTAGAACACAGCGTCCAGTCCAGTTTCCTTGATGAATCTGAGAATGAGCTGTGGATCCATGGTTTGTAATGTTCTTGTCTTTTATTTGGTGCCTGCCCAAATGGCTTATCCTTTTGTGGGCCAGTGCCCCACAGGATTCCAGTATGTGGTCTGGAGTTTCTGCGGTTTCATTGCAGAATCTGCAGAGCCCGTCCTCTGATATACCCATTTTCCTCAGGTGCTCCTTGAGTCTGCAGTGCCCCGTGAGGAGGCCTGTTAGGATTCTTAGGTTGTTTTTATTAAGGCTGATACAAGCTTTTCTCTTTTGGTTATAATTTTCTAAGAGTTTCTTCGCTTACCTCAGACCTTGGAGGTTGGGAAAGATTTTGGTCCTTGTTTCTTCCTCCAGTCTCCTGAACTCTTCGCGTAGAGTGTGTTCTCCTATCCCGCAGAACGGTTCAGGACCTATGAAGGGTTCCTCTGCCCCTTTTCTTGCCAGAGAGTCCGCTGCCTCATTGCCTGTAAGCCAACATGGCCAGGTACCCAGCAGATGGAATCTCTGTTGTTTTTGCCTAGTCTATTCAGTCCGTGTAGGCATTCCCACACGAGTTTTAACTTGATGACGTAGGCATCAAGAGCCTTTATGGCTGCTTGACTGTCAGCCATTATTGCTATGTTGCAATTCCTGTATTTTTTTCTCGAGGTTGATACGAACGCACCTGAATGACACATATTTCTGCCTGGAAGATGCTGGTACATTTGCCTATTGATTCCTAGTGCTTAGTTCCTGGCCCAAACACTCCTGCACCAGTTCCCTCGTCGGTCCTCGAGCCGTCCGTGTACCACTTTGTTGTGTAGTTGCTCAATCCATCAGTTGTGGATTCACTGGTCCAGTTTTCTTTATTGCTGAGCTTTATCTGTAAATTCTTCTCAAAGTTGAATTTCCTGATGCTATCATCCTTACCATACCTAGGGCAAGAGGCGGTTCGAGATCTCACACTACGAAGGTTAACCTCGTTCCTTAATTGAGGGCAATGAAACCCTAAACCGAAACGCCAATAAAAATAGAGTATGCTAAACTAGTCATACGTAACTTTTGGTTCGATATTACCCGCATATGAGCAATAAAAGGAGCATGCACGTTTCCAAATCGTTTTAACTCAAGCATTACCGTGGGACAAGCAGATATGCTCGGGTTAGAGCTATTCGGTTTCTAAGGGATGACAATGTGACGCATAAGCTTAGGCGAAACCTAAGAGTCGCGAGTTGGAACGTTGGAAATATGAGTGGTCATAGCTACAAGCTTGAAGAAATGTTGGTAAGAAGGCGACTGGACATCTCATGTGTTTAAGAAACTAAATAATGAAATATCGGAAATCGGGGGGTTGTACGTTAGGATAAAATCTACAAGATAGTCTACTATGGAACAGAGAAGGAACGGAGTTGGTATCTATCTTACGGAAGAGCTACTTGAAGGCGTCTTGACTATTTCAAATTCCAGCGACCGTTTGATGTCTATCAAACTGGAAATGCAAGGTGAGGTTTGGCATATTGCCACTGCATATGGCCCCAAAGTCTGAAGCGAACAAAGTTGTGGACTGTTCCTTCCTTTAAGTGCGTTAACGCTGATGCGACGGATTATATGGATTTTGCCCTTTATCCGTCGGATCCGTTGGTTGTGACCCACCTTGATAGACAATGCGTATATTTTACATTGCTTTCCGTTGGAACAACGGATACGACGGATCGACGGATTGTATGGATTGGGCCCTTTATAATAAAGAAGTACCCGGCATTACTGCTCATGATTCTCATCTCCAAACTGATAAGGAGCGACAATTATCTTTATCCTTTGTACAAAGGACAATCCAATAACTGGTTGTGTGATAAATTTACCGTTCTATCAAGCTGATGTCGCCTTTGTATAATAATGTCACACACCTTGAAAATCGTTCAGCGCGGATTGCGGCGGATAATACGGCTAAGGTTTTTTTTTATTTATTTATTTTTGTTTGCCTTTTAGCGTTGGGGTCTTATTACATTCCGCCGATCTCTTGTCGTGTCAAGCAACAGATTTGCATGCATACTTGCGGGAGATTTTCAAGTTCTGGATGTTAAAAATTGCGAAGATTGGATTTGTGCCCTCAGCCGCCTGTTATGACAAGCGCTGCTTTGGGGGCGCTGCTGTCTGTGCATGGGCTTTGAAGAAGTGTTTGGTATTTTAAATTATTATTTTCAAAGGAAAAACATGTTAAGGCATTACCTGCCACGGAAAACTTTATAGGTTCGTTCGATTGGTTCTTCTTAAGTTGTTATCGCTCCCTTGGTCTTCGATATCCCCCCGCCGTGAAGCACTCATCTCTGAGGATTTACTGCAATGTGCCTCGACGTCCAAGACTGCCATTCAAGACGTCGGTCGGCCGACGTAACGCTGTCAGGAGAAGCTTTCCGGATCGCTGTTACTTTGGTTGGCAAAACAATTTTGTTCCAAACTCCTCACTCGGAAGACAAAATGCATTCTCTCTCTTCCTGCTTTATGGTTACGAGTGCTGGATGAAAGGGGAGCTAATATTGGGTTCTTTTGAAATAAAACTACTGTATGCGATGAGGGCGATTGGAGGAGAAGATCAAACCGCAAACTGTACAAAGCTGTGAATGTAGTCCAAAAAGCTAAATCACGTCTACAACATTGGCTCGGTCACATTGAGCGAATGGACAATAATGCTCCAGACAAAAGGATCTTCGACTCACGGCGCCCAGGTTCGAGAATTTAAGGCAGACCGAACCTCCGTTTTAAGGACCAAGCCGTCGCGGATGCCAGAGCGCTCGGTCTGGACAGCTGGAAGCAGCGTGCTCGGTTCGCAGAGTATGAAAAACTGCATTGTCCCAGGAAGATACTCTTCACGGGTCGGGAGCCCGTTAAGGAAGTAAAGTATTAATATCCACAGCGAAAGGCGCTTTGTTTATGGTACAGGCAATGTATGAAATGCCTGGATTCTCGTATATAGTGATAGAAGGGCGAGGCAATGTATAAATTAAAAATTATTTCATACATTTCCTGGACGTTTTAGGCATTCAGTAGAATGCCTACGTTGAGTTTATAATTACAACGTTGTTGCACATGCAATGCATACAAAATTTATTTAATGCGTGTATGAACAAAAATACTTTGCAATTATGCGGCAGTTCTGCATTGCCAAAAAAGGGTTCATATATGCAAACATTTAAGTAGGCGTAAATCAAAAAACTGACAGAATTGCAACGTGGCAACAAAACAAATACTGTCATTTTGCTTTTATGAGCGCAGGTGACAACTGCTGTCATGCAAAGATATTGCAGTTTATTTACATCTATGAAGGCAAATCCTACAGGACATTTAACAATGAACTCGACCCTATTACATACATTGTCGGTAACACATACATGTTTAAAAAAACAACATCTCCAACACGACAGCAGTAGTTTTAGAAACGAAAAAACATGGCCGCCGGCTATGCAACACTGCATTTTTGAATTCAGCCCATTTTATGGATTTTTATACCCTATTCTAAGGGTATATTAATTTTGACGCATAGTTTGTAACTTACCTTAATATTGCACGTAGACCCCTAAAAGTTACTATATTTATCATCAGCATCAATAGTAATGTCGATCTAGCCATGTCCGTCCGTCCGTCCGTCCGTCCGTCTGTCGGCAAAAATTAGGCCTTTAAACTGGACCTAGAGAGCTGAAATTTTAACCATATACTCTCTAGGGTCCCGAAATAATCAAGTTTACGAATTGTTGAAATCCGCCCACAGACACACCCACAAACACAAAAAAAAACTAAATTTTGGAAAAAATCGAATTTTGAGCTAAAAAGCTGAAATTTTTTATATATGATCTATGACGCTCGGGATAAAAAAATTTCAAAATCCGCCCACTGACACGCCCACAAATAAATAAAATAATTTTTTTGAAAATGAAAAAGTTTGAGCTAGGGAGCTGAAATTTATAACATATACAAGGTGGCGCAAAAGTAATCCTCCTATCAGAAAATGCTATAAATTTTGCGATTGGCCCCTAATGTCAGTTCTGTTTTGACATTTGTGTAGTAAACACATGCGAAATACACGTTAATAAACAATGTTACGCTACACTGCTCCAGAACGCGGAATATTGGTGACTATTTATTTGAATTTTTTTTAAATTACAGCCAAAAAACATCGGAAGGTTATTTTTGCGCCGCCTTGTACTCTCTAGGGGCCCTTTATGCTCATGTGTAAATATTTTCAAAATCCGCCCACTGACACGCCCACAATTAAATAAAACAATTTTATTGAAACACCCAAGTTTGAGCTAGGGAGCGTTTTTTTTTTTTGACAAAATCCTTTAAATGTTATATAACAAACTATGTAGAGCGTTCTTAACAATTCGACCATACTTAGACTTTTGTCACGCCCACTTATGAGGGATAGGAATAAGAATAGGGTATCCAACAGTTCGCCCAAGCGGACTGTAGCCCATCCCTATGTTTTTTAGATAAATGTACTGTCAGCACTTACTAGTGGTAATAATAAATCGCCCTGCGTAACTGTATGTGTTATCTGAAGTTAGAGACTATTTTATATTAATATTCATATTTAACCAACTAAAACTATTTAAATTGAACGATTTTTTACAAAATTAAATTTAAATAAAATTCCGAAATAGATTTATGCTTAAATTAAGTTGATATCAATTCAAAAAATTGTTCATTTCAGGTCCACAATATAATAATCAAGCCAATGGGCGAGAAATTCTAAGGACATCATCAAATAACCAACAAATTGCACTTTCCAGTTAAAATTGTTCACCAAGAGGCTTTATGATGATCTCATGAATCTGCAAAATAAAAATTATTCAATATTCATAAGTACAATAAATTCTACATATAAAAACTCCTAACTCGGTCTTTGTTTTATCTTACCTGAACGTGCGGTGGTGTAGCAATTGCATACAGCACAGCTTGAGATACATCCTCAGGACGCAACATCGGCATAGTAGCCCGGACGAAGTCAATAATATCATCAGGAAAAATCTCAGTACTCACTGCTCCTGGACTTACACTCTTAAGGCATACAAAAATTGCACCACTGTGACTACCACGGAAAATAATTTTGATTTTATTTTACTTACCGTTACTCGAATTTTAGTGCCATGTCTATTGAATTCCTGCCGATAAGTCTCCACCATCGAAGTAACAGCATGTTTTGATGCCGGATAGATATTGAACGATGGTATCTCATCCCCGAAATTTGGTGTTTTATGTCCTGCAATGCTATTGATAATAACGACATGTCCATCGACTTTTCTTGCCTTCATTGAGTTGAACGCCTCTCTGGTGCAAAGAACCACTCCAAGTATGTTCGTATCCAAAACCGCCTTAATGTCCGCTGTATTATCCGCTTGAATCAATTCCGTTGTCTTCACAAGTCCAGCATTATTTACTAGAACATCAACTCCATCCAATTCATTCTCAACAAATGCGAAAACTGATTTCACTTGCTCCTCGTTGGTGACATCGCAACACATGATATGAAATCTGGATCGTTTTTCTATGGGTAAGCTATTTCGAATATCCTCCAAGCGCTCCTGGCGACGGGCCAACGCTACCACGACCATTCCGTTACGATGAAGATCCCTGGCGATTGCCTCACCAATTCCCGAACTTGCTCCCGTAACCACAGCGACTTTGTCTTGCCAACGATCCATTCCGAACTGGCTGAGCAATAAAGTAAAAGTTATCCTCCTCGCTTAGTGAGAGTGTAGAATAGGCTAACGACTAACTTGATTAATCGAGAAAGGTGTGCAACTTGTTTTGATATGAAAATAATCGCGGTCTCTAGTTTGAGGTTTTACACAGTCGGTGGTATTGGCTTTCGCTTGCACTGATGCTTCTACATGTACTAGGGTTACCAACAATAATTGCATGGAACAGCGACTGAGCGACTAAAGTCGCTATTAACTACCCTTACTATGTTTTGCGACTACTTATGTAAAAGCGACCTTTTTTTGAAAGATTATGTTTTGTTCAATAGCTAAAGCCATAGGTAGAATTCTGCTAGCTAAGAAGTGCTTTTGATTATCATCAATGGTTAGCTCTCTGTATATTGCATTTGTAAGGGGTGGCGAAGGGAGAAGAGGTCAGTGTGCTGGCATGTGACTCGTGCGGAGCACGATTAATCCCAATGGGAAAGAACAACATACGCCAACCATTGATGGAGATAAACGAATGGAACCTTGTTTCTCCAACCCCTACACCAAAAAGAGGATTTCTGTGTAGTACAATGGAGCATTATCGAGTCGGAGTGCTCTGGGATTTGGATATACTTTTTTATAAAAATTTAGAAAAACTTTGGCCACTCTCGTTTTCATATCGTTCTTATCGATCTTGTTTCTAAACAAAATATTAGTTTTGTTTATAAAAATTGTTTTTTGTGCGTTTTTTTTTTGTAAACAACGAAGAATTGAATAAAATTGCTTTTGAAACAAAACTAATACGTTAGGCGAGGAAATGAACAAGAATATGGTATAAGGTCAGAGAGTATGAGCATCGTTTGATTGCAAAGCTATCACACGAAAACAGTCGCAAAACAGCGACTATTGCAACGATTTTCAGGTTAGGTAAGGCTTGACAGACTTTTGATGTCGGCGTTAATGAGATCGTTAAGATAATTGTAAACGAATTATCCTAAATGGAGTTTTCATCTTTGAGAGAGAGCAGGGCATGTGCAGAGAAGTTGTAGAATAGTTTCCTCCTCCTCGTCCAAGCAGCTTCTGCAGAAGTCATTTGTATAGACGCCAAGGCTAGTTGCATGCTTGCCTAGGAGCTAGTGTCCGGTGATTACACCAATTGTAGCACCAATGTGCAGTCTGTTCAGTGATATCAAACAAAACAAGTGTTGCTACTTGTCCACCTAAGGTTAGTTCTCTCGATGGCCTCCTCGTAAACATGAGTTTGCATGTAGCAATTGGGATGCCTAAGGGACCTTTATCAGGTAGAAGGGGCAGTATGGTTCCTTTTCTGGCGAGTTCATCCGCCATACGGTTCCCTGAAATCTCTGTATGTCCTGGCACCCAGCATAGGCGAATGTTAAATTGCTCCGCCATCTCCACTAGAGATGATCGGCAGTCACGGACTACGATGGAGTTTGTGGAGACAGAATCCAGAGATTTTAGCGCAGCTTGGCTATCTGAGAAGATCCGGAAGACCATAGCGGATATCACGTTCCTCTTCAGCCACGATAGGACTTGACCTTGAAGTTTTGGCGAAACGGGTCTGAGGGGTGGTGTAGTCTATGTTGCTAGGGAGGATTCTAATTTTGTTTAGAATAGATGCGTGGCCGATATATTTCTCCAACCATTGGAACGTTGTTTTGAACCGGACAGCCGCACTAGCAGCCGCTTGCTTACACCAGGGGTGTCAGGTGAAACAGAATGTCCATCGCAGCAGAGGGGGTAGTGCGTAGTGCACGTTGGACTTTGCTTAGCTTATAGCGATTTATCGCTTTGTCTAAGGCAGTCCGCCAAACAACCACCCCATACATAAGTATCGGTCTTATTACCGAGATGTATAGCCAGTTTGTGATGCGGGGTTGAACCCCCATTTATTACCGATGGCCTTTTTGCAAGAGATTTCTTACGAAATACTACGAATGAGAGAGTAGTAGAGCAGCGAAATTAAGGCCAAGAAATTTGTCTGGTCTGATTTGTGAAATCTGTCAAAAGCCTCAAACTTTAAGTTACTGTTTTTCTCCATAAACCATAACCACTTAGCTCGAGCTAGGACAAAATTGAGTTATTGGCACCATCGTGTTAAGCATGCTCAGGTCTACTACCATTTTTTGTATACCTTATTCTAAGAGTATTATAATTTTGAGTCATAGTTTGAAACATTAATATTGCTCGTTGACCCCTAAAAATTACATATGTTCGTGATCAGCATCGAAAGTTATGACCTTCTAGCCATGTCTGTCCGTCCGTTGTCAAATTTTAGTAGAGATGGCGTTTTTTTTTAAATAACCGCTCCAAATAACCGGTTTTTGGACAAACCGGTTCTCGTTTTTTTAGAACAACAAACATGTTTGCAATTTTTTTTATTGCGTTATAAATTGTAAATAAATTTATTATGTTATGAATCAAATTTTAAAAAAATTATTAAATATGACCAACAACTAAACTGAGCAAACGTCGAAAACAGGAGCGAGAAGAAAACAATAGAAAAAAAGGAACAAAGAACAAGCAGCCTAATGAGGGAATAAAAAATGATATCCCAAAAGTAGCCTGTTTTAAGTAAGTGTGCGCGACTTTTAAAAAAGCAACAATTTTAAGGACTTACTAGCTAACGACTTCTTTAGCGACCAATGAAATCCGTCTATGTGCTTCCAATATGCTAATAGAATTGCAAAAATACTCAATCAAAAATACGACTTTAACTGCAATTTGTGTTCACTCTGTTGTGTCGCACCATCATAGCCAAATCAACCTTCACCGCATCACAATCGCTTTCAGCCCCAAAAACGAACGATCGAACACAAATTGATGTCTTATATCCAATCCAACAGCTTGAACCTGTCGGATTTTCTTTTAAAATTGGACCTAGAATGCTTTAATTTAAAAATTATATCTTCTAGGGGTGGGAAATGATCAAGTTGGAACATAATACCCTCTAGGAGCCTGAAATACTCAAGTGTGAATATTTTTAATATTTGCCTATTGACACGCCCACTATAAAAAAAAAACGTTTTATTGAAGAAATCAATTTATATTTTAGTACATTTTTCGCAAAGTATTTAGACAAAGTCGTTCTCAACAATTCCTTCATACAAAGTTTGCTGTCACGCCCATTATTTAGGTGTTTTTTTTGACCAAAATATGTTTTTTCGATAAAATCCTTTTAAAAACATAAAAAAAAATCGATTATGTAAAGGGTCTCTTATTAAGGACTTAACAACAAATTGTATTGGCTTGAATTACTATCAAAACATTTATAAATGGAATTCGACTTTGTTCATATGTCCACCAAAGGAACGTATGCAGCGGTCAAAACGACCCAATTTTCGATGACTCGGCCCCACATTTCGACCGTTACGCCCGCTTGTTGGCATAGACCAATTATTTTATTGTAGCCCCATAAAAAAAAGTCTAGAGGCTTTAAATCACACGGTCTTGGCGGCCAATAGAAGGGTCCGTTTCTCGATTGTTGCACCCGCTGTGTGACTTATGGCACCGTGTTGTTGGAACCACATATCAATTACTGATGTCCAATTCATGCAATTACTCAAAGAAATAACGTTTCAACATGTCCTGTAGCTAATACCATTTAGCGCAACGTGACGGTAATTTTCATCGACAAATTAACGGCCCAATGACGCTACCAGCATCAAAACCGCACATTTTGCGGATGAAGTGCTGTTTCATGAAGAACATGAGGGTTCTCATTTGTCCAGTAACGCATATTTGCGATGAAATTCTTCATTTTCTTCCATCATGTCCAGAGACCAATTCGCGAACGTACGTCGCTGATCAAGTGGCTTTAGTTTTTGAGCCAGCTTGATCTTGTAAAGGTGTAGGCCAAGATCCTTACGCAAAATTCGCCATAATGTGGTCTGGGAGAGGCCCAATTCTTCAGAACCCCGTGAAATTGACTGATTTGGCTGGTTTGCGACGGACGCCTCTACGGCACCAATATCCTCCACACTTGGCGCAAAACGTAGTCTCACTGGCCCGGCAACATCAAGCAGCGAATATTCTGACTCAATTTTTTCACTAGAGTATGAATGGCTTGTCTACCGGGACGAGAATTACGGCCGAAAATTGGCGTTAACGCCCTTAAAGTTTCGACCACCGACTCGGAATTTCGGTATTAAATTTTAATTATTTGTAAACGTTATACCTTCATGTTCCTCACGATGAATGTTTACTGAATATTTTGACAGCGACAGTTTGGTAATCGGTTTAAGGGTGCGTTCACACTGAACATTTAAAGTTGTCAAGTCGTTAATGAAAGACCCTGTATAACAAAATTTTGTAGACATATTCTTCTTGACAATTCACCAATACTTAGATATTTGCCATGTACACTTAATGGGGGATAGGAATAGGAATAATAGGCTACCCAAAAGTTCGCCCAAGCGGACTGTCGTCTTTCATTTTTAGCATGATTATTACAAAAGTGATTCTTGATTCCAAAGAAGGACCTGATGGTTTGTAGCATTACATTGAATCTTAAAACTGCATTTCCGAAAAGTAAGTATAATAATTATTGACTTAAAGGAAAAGTGACGCACTCCAAAGTTGTTCTTTGAAGGAGCCATCATGAGCGAGAATCAAAGGACTCTGCAATGAGCACTTGATGTATGGGTGGATGTTTTTTGAGTGAAATGGTTATCGTATTATTCCGCAAAGACAGAATACCTGTGCTGCCCGTTCTTCGATCCACTACTACCTTACTCAGACATTTATGAATGGAAGAGTAATTCCCAAGTGCAAAAAGTTCAAATACGGAAACGGGGATCTATGAACAGTAGCGAAGCAACCTATTATGACGACATTGATGAAGAGGCAGATGTGTAGCCGGCGCTCAGATGCGGTTAACAATGTTGGATAGCGTAAAAAAAAAGTATCAGGGCAAAATAAGCAGCTAAAATGAAAGCAGGAAAAAGAAGTTCCAAAATGACTTCACATCAAGGAACATATCTTAGGAAAAATGGAACGCGACCGGATCAGTTAGGTACTACACCCATGTTCAAAGAGGATGTCATACAAACCCATCAGAAAAGTAATATTAATCAACGTTCCTTTACAATCGCGAAAGAAAGACAGGCCTAGAAACTCCTGGATCACACAAATTTCAGTGACGAAGTGATTCGAAATCGGAAGGTTTGTCGATAATTTTTGAGGTCAAACCGGTGACCCTTTGTGATCTTTTTGGTCCAGATTATAACCTTGTCGTTTAAGAAAAGAAGAAGAATGGTGTACCAACTGCAAATAAAGAATATTTATATATCAATTTTATGGGTTGGTGACGTTAGACCAAAGACATAATTCCTGCCCCCTACAACCCACCTGCTTGGAGTCACTGCTGGATTTGGAGTAGGTGCGAGGTTGGGTATATGCATGTACTTGTACATGTTGGGAATTTTCTAAACGCGTGCTAACAATTTGGAACCATTTTGCATTGCTTTGGAGCATATAAGCACTCAACATTTGGAGGTTTTGGCAACAAAGTTTTTTTTTAGTTGGAGATATGTATTGTCCATGGAAAACTTTCTGCGGGGAGACTTTTTGGGGTATTTCGTACGACTCCCACAATTTTATAGCTAATAATTTATTGTTTGAAATAAATCCCAAACAAATTTTTCTAATCGTCTTTAAGCAGTATATAACTTAAATACGATTGTAATATTACAAATAAGTAATTTTTCAAGTTTTTGACTTTCATTGGACCTTCGGTTTTTGTTGATTAAGCTTCTATGAGAGAAGTTATTCTTTTTCTTGTCAAGGAAAGGCACTTAAAACAATATTTTTTTGATTAAATAAAACAATAACAAAGCCAATAAAAGAAAATATTTAAAAAAACAATTTTTTTTAATTTATTTAATAAGGCCACCTTCTTAACACTTTCAAAATTGGTCAACGGTAACTCTGCATGGAAGTATATAGTCATGATACCCAATATGGTTGAGGAATCGATCATATTGTGGCACCTTTTGAAATAGATATAATTTTAAAAACGAACAATTGGATATACGAACTACAACATAATGAGGAAGCAATTTATTGGATGAAACAGTCGGTGGAAGAGATCATCGTATTGAATGGCATAAATGATCTTATTGATTGCGAACTGATGTGCTTAATCGAAATTGTTCGCTCTGATTGCAAATATTTCTGTTAATTTGTAAATGTTTGTGGGTATTGATCACTTTTGTTAAGTATAGATTAGTATTTCACACATTTTCGACAAAAAACTAGATGCTAAACTATGTCCAATGCCTTGAAGCGCAACGATCTTTTTATACCCTATTCTAAGGGTATATTAATTTTGACGCATAGTTTGTAACATACCTTAATATTGACCGTAGACCCCTAAAAGTTACTATATTTATGATCAGCATCGATAGTAATGTCGATCTAGCCATGTCCGTCCGTCCGTCCGTCCGTCTGTCGGCAAAAATTAGGCCTTTAAACTGGACCTAGAGAGCTGAAATTTTATCCATATACTCTCTAGGGTCCCGAAATAATCAAGTTTACGAATTTTTGAAATCCGCCCACAGACACGCCCACAAACTCAAAAAAACAAAATTTTGGAAAAAATCGAAATCCGCCCACTGACACGCCCACAAATAAATAAAACAATTTTTTGGAAAATCCCAAGTTTGAGCTAGGGAGCTAAAATTTATAATATATACTGTCTATGGGCCCTTTATGCTCATGTGTAAATATTTTCAAAATCCGAGCACTGCCACCCCCACAATTAAATAAAACAATTTTATTGAAACACCCAAGTTTGAGCTAGGGAGCGTTTTTTGGAATAAAATCCTTTAAATGTTATATAACAAAATATGTAGAGCGTTCTTAACAATTCAACCGTACTTAGACTTTTGTCACGCCCACATATGAGGGATAGGAATAAGAATAGGGTATCCAACAGTTCGCCCAAGCGGACTGTAGGCCGTCCCTATGTTTTTTTTTATTAAATATATCCTTTTCGTATTGGCTGAGACTGCGACCTAATAAATCTTATGTATCGAAAGGGGTTCCTAATCTTAAAAGACCTGTGACCTCCCTAGTGAAGGTCTTTTTTACTTTTAAATTCATTTTTTAATTGTTACTGAATATCAACTTACGTACTAGACAAAAATGATTAAATCTAACTTAAAATTAACAGGATACTTATTCTTATTTATTGGTCCTTATGCGGACGCCCTAAACTTAACTATATCTTATAATTATTGCCTTTCGGCCTAAAAACTATTTACAAACTAATCTTACATATATGAATTCGTCGAGAAAATCAATTAAAACTCGGTATCATTATTAAGATTTTATATTTTTTATATAAAACAAACTACGAACTACCTATTCTACTTACTTAAACTACCTAACATATTCTAACTATAATTATGATTCTGAGCACTCGTTGCCTTGCGCAACAAGTGGTTAAAATCCCAATTGCTTTCCGAGCGCCTGGCAATCGTCAACGTGCACACGCGCTACCCTGAGCTAACTGAAGCCTTACAGCCTCAATCTTCTCCCGGAAGCACTACCACAAGTTGACGAGCCCGGCCTCTCCCAGAAACGCCCTAGCTAACTTAATCTAACTTATAAACTAAGAGGATGTTACCTAGAGTAACGCACCGTCTTGGGAGGGCATGTTGACCCCTCCCCCCTCAAAAAGCCACCAAAATTCGGCAAATTGTTTTTCTGTATCGAATTTATCCCTCTCCGCTATTGCGGTACTAAAACGGAGGAGCTCATGAGCATTGGCGACGTCCTCGCCGCGGATGAGCCGCTTATCTCTCGCGCTGCGAAAGCGGTGGTATAATACCGGGATACCATCCCTCGTCTGTACCAGCCCTTTTGCGTCAATATAGATAAATGCCTCTGGCGGGATAAAGCCAGACCGGAGCGTACTCTCTATGTACATTTCATTGGGGTAGTAAGCCCCAAATATCAGACTATTGTCGCTGGCCATCGCCCTTGCAACGTGCCTTCGAGTCACCTTAATGAGGAAATTGTCAATCCTATTCAACTGAGCCCCATCGTATAGGACCTTGTTGGGATAGTATTTAATATAATTGGATTCAGGCGTTCGGAACAACCGGAGACAAGTCCTAAGACATTGTCTCTCCAAAACCCGAATCTTTTCCATATAGCTGGGCGCTATATTGAACCACAATGGACAACCATAAGCGATAATTGGCCTTATAAGGGCCACGTAGCAAATGACCTTCACTTTGGAGTCAAGTTGACTGCTATAAAACAGTCTCCTTGTCAAAGCATAAGCCTTCTTGGCCCCAGCAAGACAAGCAACTATATGTCTATCGAAATATAGATACTGGTCAAGCCAGATACCTAGATATCTAACTACGCTTCTCACCGCCAATGGCTGCCCATTTTGTCCAATAATTGCCAATTTTTTCCAGTTTTTTCTGGTATCCCTAGAGGCCCCAGCCAATGGAGTTCTGAACAAGATTGTTTCCGTCTTCTGAAAGTTGATTTTCAACTTCCAGTCGTCGCAATATCGCTTAATTTGATCGAAGTCACGCTGCAAAAGGATATTAATGACCTCGATTTTAGGACCTGATCTGTATGCCACCAAATCATCGGCATACGCTATAGCATGTCTGAGTGAACCTACCAGATCACTCGTGTAAATGTTAAACAGGATCGGAGAATTGACCGCCCCCTGCTGTAAACCGTTTTTAATTTCAAAGACTCTGCTCGAAGTCACATTGCCACATTTGACAACGAACTTCTTTCCCATAAGCATATTATAAATTACATATAGCAAAGGTTTGTGCATCCCTCGCCTGGTCAACTTGTAGAAAAGTCCCTCTAACCATACGGTGTCGAAAGCCTTCTCAAAATCAACCAGACAAGCACCCGTGCATTGGTTCTTGCATTTATTCCACTGAATGTCGGAAACCAGTTTCGACGCGGCATGAATAGTGTCATGCCTCGCCCTGAAACCAAACTGGTTGTCCGGAATTATGTTATTGTCCTCGACCCACTTTAACAGGGCTCTATTGACAACCTTTTCAAAGACCTTGCTAATATTCGGAAGCAAGCTAATTGACCGTAGATTGGCAGGGTTCGTCCTATCTTTACCTTTTTTCGGGATAGGGTGTACCGCAGCTACCTTCCAATGCGCCGGATAATGTGCATTATTCAGCGCATTGTTAAACAACGTGGTGAAAATATCTACAGCCTCCAGAGGCAGGTGTCTCAATACGACGTTTGGGACACCATCCATCCCCGCCGACTTTTTATTCTTTAGCGACTCGAAGATGCACAGAAGATCATCCTTCGACACGAACAAGTGCGATGCATCTCGGCCATTGGCGACAACTGCATTAGCATGGTTTTCATCAGTGAACACGGTGAATCCGTTATTCTCAGATCGCCAATTCTCAAGTTCGGTGCGCAGATAGAAGTGGCTCACTAGAGCTCTATTCTCAATGTCGTGGTTACGGCGAACAGGATTGTTCACCGTATACACGGCCTCGAAACAAGCGCCCAGCAAATCCACTTTCTCCTGTGGGTCCTCGACCACGAAAAAATCGTCGTTTGAAGCGACACTTTCTGGACTTATTCCAGCAGTCAGTACTGTCTGTCTGTTCTCTGCTGTCTGGGAGATTCGAACACAAGGAATATCATTGTGATCTTTCCTCCTGAACAACTTATTTATCTGTCCCTAGTGAAGGTCAATACGTTTTAAATGGGCAGCGTTTCGTAGCTCCAACCAATAGAAAGCTGTTCATTCACAACACATTCTGTCTCCGGACACAGATTCGTTAATCGTTAATCGTTTGGGTTGTCTTAAGCCAGGAACACTTTCCCAATGTTTAAGACGAAGCTGTTGTTCCTAGTCTCTAGCAGTAGCCACATTGACTCTGCAATGGGGTTCTGGTCGAAAGAACGCTGATTCGGATTCTGCTCTGGCTAGTTCGTCTGAACATTAATTGCCTGCTAAACCTTGGTGGCCAGGTAATCATCCAAGTTTGAACTTATTGTTTTTAGCTAGATTTTGCAAGGTTGCAGTTTTTTACAGTCGAAAAGTCCATTGTATTAAAAGACAGTGCCTGTAGTGCTGCTTGGCTATCTGAAAAGATATGTAGCCTTACGCTTTTAATCCCCTTCTTTTTAATTTAAACATATGTCATAGACTTCTGCCTGGAATACCGTAGGACACATTCCAATAGGTATCGAGGCTTTGTTGTTGTTCAACTCCAGATTCCATTTTCCAGACTTCTCGGTTACAGTGCCGCAACACCTTTGACCCATTTAAAACGGTCCAATATTTCTATCTCAAATAATTTACCAAATCTATATTCTCTTACCATCATAGAGTCATGGATGATGTAAAATATTATGTCCAAGTTTGGGATTGCGTTAAATATTTTCAGGTGACCCACGAGGTCATGTGATTAATACTTGTATTGAAGCTGCAGCTAAATCACGCATCTAGCAGCCGTCCTCCTAATGAAGGTTTGTAAAGGTGAGAGCCCAATAAAAGCTTCAAGCGATACTGTTGGCCAGGCACGAATAGCACCTTTTATACCTAGACAGGCAATACGTTGGAGCTTCTGGAGATTGTTTGCCGTTGTTCGTTCAATTACTTTCGGCCTTCGTACGATGGCGGCTAAGGAAATAATGGTATACAGCCAGTGTATCATTTTGGGGTGAAGACTCCAAGTTCGCCCATGAAGGCGCCCACTGGCCATCATGGCTGTAGTAGCACGTTCTTTGGCGGACTTGACGTGCAAGTTCCAGTTAAGTGTATTATCTATGATGATTCCCAGTAGTTCTCCTCGGGTTGGTTATAATTCGTCTTTCCAACATGGCTCTGATGCATTGATTTGTCGAATCCTCGATAGCTCTACTACTGATCGCGCTGGCACTCGAGTCGTATCCGGTGTTATCTAAAGCACCCTCAACGTCTATGAAGGCACATAGGGCAATTTTCTTAGATATAAATGCTTCCTCTACCCTTTTAACAAGGCAGTGAAGAGCACCCTCAGTGGATTTGCCCTTGCCAACTAATATGTCTCTATGAAGCAAGTTTAGTGAATTTGTTGATAATTATTCCCAGAGGTGTTACAGTACAGTAAGGACAACAATTTATGTAAGCGAGGCCACAAATGCCTGTTAGTATTTCATAAGATTATCAGTGTTTTATTGCCCTTGTGCAATTGGTCGGTAGTAGAAATGATAAGACTAACTTTTTTAAGGACGGACTTGCATAATACAGTTTTCCAGCCTTCCATCCTCTGCGATGCCGGGCACGCTGCTTCGAGTTATCAAACCCAAGCGCTGTGGCTTCGGCGATGGCTTGGTGTTTAAAACTGAGATTCACTTTTCCTTTTCATCTCGAACTTGAGAGCTGAGATTTAAAGACCCTTTTCGCTTTGGAAAACAGTGTTTTGTTCATGTTACAAACAAATAAAAAAAAAAAAGTGGGATGACAAGTCCGAATACGGAGTCCCATCTGATTAGGAATATGTAGTTTCTTGATTTAATTTTACCATTTTTTTTAAATCCTTCGATAATATGCGAAATACCAAATGCAACATGAAAGCAGGCTATATTATGTTTATGTTGTAAGAACAAAATTGGGATTAAGTAGATAAATTTAACTCATAAGAAAAGGCTACAGTCCGCTTGGGCGAACTTTTGGATACTATTCCTATCCCCCAAAAAGCGAGCGGGGCAAAATGTTTCCTACGTTTTTTTAAGGACTATCGAAAAAATAAGCCCCTTAAAAGTGGTCATGGAAAACAACTCTATCCACATACTTTGCGAAGAATATGATTTTCATTTCCAATAATTTCTTCAATAAAAGAGTTATTTTTGTTAAATATTGGGCGTGTCAGTTAGCGGTAGGGTGACATGGTCATAGATGCACCACCCCATTTTCAAACGATCATAAGTCTTTTAAAATAAACTCTTGGTGCTCGGTTTTTTTTATATTCATTCGATGGGTTATTTAAGTAGAAACGTACAAACTTAAATTTTTTATAGCGTCTGTCTTCTGAAAGTTAGCATACATTTTTTGGAAAATGTGAAATGGTGCATGGTGCACTATGGTATGTACTGAATGCACCAACCGCGTGTGCAGAATGCACCAGGAGGGTGCTTATTGCACCACGGATTGATTTTAATAATTAAAAACACATAATTTCAATTAATATATCGAGTTTTATTGGAACAAAAATAACATATAGGATAACTAAAACACAATAAATAGAAAAATTTAAGTTTAATTAACATTAAGAAAATTAACAGAAAATTAAGAAAAATAAATTATTACCTAAAAAAAATACATATCATATAGAAAAAAATAACAAAAACAAGTTGTTCGAACATAAAAATGCTTTAAAATAAATAGAATTAACGAATATTTAAATTGCCGAAATATTACGCAAATTTGTACGCTGATTACTGCCGTTTAGTTAGCCCCAACACATCAGGATCTTTCAAGACGTATCTTATATCATCCTCTTTAACCACTTCCTTTTGATTTGAGCCGCAAAAATGAAATGAACCATTCATTACAGCTGTTGTCGAAGGATTTTAAATAGGTTGTCAAAAAACATTTCAACTGAATATTTGTTGAATGATGTCGCTCGTGCTAAGCTGCATGCTTCAGGTTTTTTTTAACGACAATTCTGGGTGCCTTCCCCGGACGCCCCGAAGCCAATCTAGTCCAGCAATTGAATTAGTTTTCCAGCTGGCTGGTACCTATATTTTGCATATGATTAATGGATGCTAGTTCAAAAGCTAACTTGCGGCATTCGGTTGCTGTGATTCCATAGAAAAATTTGGCGCAATAAGTAATATAGGATTTTAGAGATTCCTCCTGCCGGTCAGAAAAAAACTTTCGTATATTTTGTAGTCAATGATATTGTTGAAGCTGGACAACTCTTACATTTTTTGTAATATCGTCGAACAGTATGGTACGACAGACCAACTTCTTTTGCAGCTCCTCGGAGAGACATTCCGCCGTCGATTTTTGTGAGTGTTGCTCTCATCTGGTCTTTCGTATGAAAGCCTTTTTTGCGTAGTATCACTGGTTTTCGCGGCATCCTAAAAAAAAGTTTGCTCTTAAAAAAAGTTATTCTTCGCAAAATCGCTAAGATGCACAATGCACCATGGTGCATTTAGCACTATGCTTATGTGGAGCATTGTGCACCAACATGTATTTTTTGATAAAAATTTGAATATTGAAAAAAAAAACACAACAAAACTTCTTATTCAAAATATAACGGAAATGTCCCAATTAAGCGATTTAATAATTTTAAGTGAAGAAAAATTCGATTTACAAGCAAATATTAAAAAAGTAAACTCACCTCGATTTTTTTGGTTTTCACTTGAATTTCACAAACCAGTTTGCACACTTGCGCCAACAAGCACGGACACGACCAGATTGAATCCTAACGCAGTTGCTTAATGTAACGGGCACATATAAATGAGGTAGACACCAGTACAGCTACCAGTTTGCTGGATATAGCTGTGGCGCATTTTGCACCACTGGTGCTTTTATAACCACCTCACCCTATATATTCGCGGTGCCCATCAGTGGCGTAGCAAGGGGGAGGGGGGCACAGTCCCCGGGCGGCACCTGCAGGTTAATTTTTTAAAATATGTATGTAAAATTTACAAAACAGATTCTTTTTTCAGTCCAACGAATTTATTTACAAAGTTTACCGGCATTAACACTGCTTCACAGTACAGTAAGTAATCAGACATTCCTTGTGTTGCTTAACAACAAAATCCAAATAAAGTTCAAATATAGTTGTCAATAGTTATGGCTCCGACTCCGGATCTGACTCCGGCTCTGTCTCTGATTCTCTCATTGAACACATTGACACTGAGACTGATAAAGCATTGGAATCAGCTTAAAATTAAGATGAAATGGGACAGTGGCCTAATGATAAAGATGAAAATATGAGATTGCTACTTATGCAACGCGGTCCAGATGTACTACAGCATGTAAGCTACACGCTTTCTGCTGCACCGACAGGTCCGACGAGGCGGTTAACGAAAGAATGGTTTTATGGCACGTTGACTAACGGCGAAACAGTATTACATTCGTGGATGGATTATCCGTGTGGTATCATAATGGACCTTGTTATTGGTCTAAGAGTGTAACCTAACTTAACCTAACCTGGATGGCTTATTCTCCTTCTAAATCGTTATTACTGCCGTTTGTTTGAAATTCCGGACAAAAACAACGCATCACAGTTTTGCTCATATGATGTTTTTAATAACTGTCACAAAACTAAATCCCAAAGTAGCCAGGCATGAATCAAGTCCCCAACACAACCAAGGAGAGACAATTGATGTAAGACAAGAAAATATCGTAGCCAAAGAAACGAAAAAATGGCAGGAAATTCTTACTAGAATAATCGATATTATTAAATTCTTCGCGTAGGTAATAGAATTTGGTTTTTCCTGGCCACAGAGAGGAAATTACCAGTACAAATAGGGGCAATTTTTAGAACTGTGCACCTACTCGCAAATTACGATTCAGTGCTTCGAGAACACATTTCACGAATAAAAATGGGTGGAAGAACTATCACTTATTAATAGGTCCGTTCGCGTACTTTATATGTGTAGAAAAATGAAAAATGTCAAATCTGTAAAATCGAGAGAGAATCCTCTCATTTCAAAGAAAAGTACGCGAACGCTTTTGTGTGAAAAGATGAAAAGCGTCGTCTAAGTTTGGTCTGAAAAAAAGCAACCGCTTTTCATAGGATTTCATCATTTGACAGTTTTCATTTTTTTACCAGCTGAAATTTTGTGTGAAGAAAAATGAACGAAAGCACATTTTTCTTTCGTTCATCTTTTTACCATTTTCTCAGTACGCGAACGCGTTTGTGTAGTTTTGCACGAAAATTTATATAAATTTCCGTTTGCATATTAGTTCGCGAACAAAACTTATATAAATTTACATTTGCATATTAGTTCGCGATTATGTCACCACAAATTCAAAACGAGTTCATTAATACCTTATGAGATAACGTTCGTCAACGAATTTTCTGTCAAGTTAAAAAGGCCAAATATTATTACATTATATTCGATAGCACCCCAGTGCCCGTGTTCTGTAACTATCGCATCGTTATATTTATCACATGAACGATGTGAATCGAAACAAAATTTCATTATATCACATTTTCGTGTTCTGTAACTATGCGATGCGAAAACTATACCACATGGAACATTGTGAAATGAAACTCCTGGAAATATGTGATAAATCGGTGTTCTGTAACTTTCGAATACGATAAATTATTCACTTCAACTGTCAAGATTTATCACATTTCAATTGGCTTGCGAGAAAGGGATATTGAACAATTTTAAACGGATAGTGGACGTGAACATTTTTGATTTTTTATTTAACAAAATATACAGTTCGTTGATCAAGTTCAACGTTTAAAAAAATGCAAAAGAAATAAATAGAGTTACAGAACACTACTTCTTTCCACATGCGATAAACGGTGGAATTTTGTGTTCCAAAGTTTTCGATGCGAAGAGTTATCGCATGAGTTACAGAACATGGGCACTGATGTATCACACAGAGATCAAACAAGTCAAGTGTTGCGCTATCTTAAAATTTAAATGAGAAATAAGTAGTAGTGCGGGATCTTTTATTATTTTATTGAATTAAAGAACAAAACAGCTGAAGGCATTTCTGACATCATTTTAAGTAAGCTAAAAGCTGATGGTATTGATATAAAGGATTGCAGAGGTCAAGCATATTGCAATGCTGCTGTTATGGCTGGAGAATCTACGGGAGTGCAGCAAAGACTGAAAGACATAAACCCCAAAGCAGAATTTATACCCTTTTTGGATTTGGTTTGTTTACATGCTTCTGCTGTTGAGGCAAATTCGGTCACTTTCATTGGTACCTTAGAACAAATTATATTATTTTTTTTCCGTATCCACACACCGTTGGGAAGGTCTGCTTTGTACTTCAGGCAAAGGATTGAAGAGGCTGCAAGAAACAAGATGGAGCGCAAGAGCATTTTTAAAACCTTGGAAAAACTGATGGAGTCAGACGAAAGCCTAACCACACTGACGGATGCAGGAGCATTGCTAATAGCATTGCAATCGTTTTCATTTTTGCCTTTTTTGGGCTTTTGGAAACCAGTGCCCATGTTCTGTAATTATCGCATCGTTATATTTATCACATGAACGATGTGAATTGAAACAAAATTTCATTATATCACATTTCCGTGTTCTGTAACTATGCGATGCGAAAACTATACCACATGGAACATTATGAAATGAAACCCCTGGAAATATGTGATAAATCGGTGTTCTGTAACTTTCGAATGCGATAAATTATTCACTTCAACTGTCAAAATTTATCACATTTCAATAGGCTTGCGAGAAAGGGATATTGAACAATTTTAAACGGATAGTGGACAGTGAACATTTTTAATTTTTTATTTAACAAAATATACAGCTCGTTGATCAAGTTCAACGTTTAAAAAAATGCTAAAGAAATAAAAAATAACTAATAAAAACAGAATTCAGCAAGCACCTAAATAAAATCCATTTTGAACATTCTCGGAACTGTGTTGCTACAAAAATAAACAGCTTGGTACATCCAACACGAGAGAGCATAAGGTTCTTGTTTAAAAAAAAAAAAAATATTTCATTTATTTTTTTTCATAGACATACAAAATAAATGCAAAATTTTAACTCGATTTTCATCGACATAATGTTGTCTTAAATCAGCGTTAGGATCAGATTAATTTTAAAAAAAAATTCGTCTGAGTCTAGCAGAACGAGCGATCATTGTATTTTTGAAAATTCAACAGAAACACGTAATTTTTCGATAATCCGCTAAAAAGTCGCGCTACACCACTCCTATCCCAACAACATGTAAATACACACTGAATTTCCTTGCCAAACTACACTCAGAAAAAAATACCATAATATCAATAGGAAAAGTAATTCATTCAATGCTTTTTTACTATTAAAATTGGTCAATGGTGTTCATCCGATTGATATAATAATTTCAAAACTATAATAGTAATGGTACGATTTTCCTTATATATTAATGTTCTCACCCTTTTGATTCAATACTTCGTCTTATTAATTAATAATAGTATGCACTTTTGTTTCCGAAAGTTTTTAATAGGATAAGACAATTAGCTATCAAAAGTAAATACCATTAAAAGTAATAGAAAATATGATAAAAATAATTACAACACACTATAATGTCAATAGTATTTAACTTTTTAAATTATAAGTATTTACTATTACCATAATAGGACTGTACTGTTAAAATAATAACCCAATACTACTGCTTCAATGGGGCCCCTATAGATGAACTTATGGTATTTACTGTAAAAGTAATAGGACTGTACTGTTAAAATTATAACCTTATACTTCTGTTTCAATGGGGCCCCCATAGATGTAAAGTTGCGTATCCTTTTGGATCTAATAGTATTTACTGTAACAGTAATAGGACTGTACTGTTAAAATTATAACGCAATACTACTGTTTCAATGGGACCCCTATTGATGTAAAGTTGCGTATCCTTTTGGAACTAATGGTATTTACTGTAACAGTAATAGGACTGTACTGTTACTATTAATAGTATTTACTATTACCATAATAGGACTGTACTGTTAAAACTATAACCCAATACTACTGCTTCAATGGTGCCCCTATAGATGAACTTATGGTATTTACTGTAACAGTAATAGGACTGTACTGTTAAAATTATAACCTTATACTTCTGTTTCAATGGGGCCCCCATAGATGTAAAGTTGGGTATCCTTTTGGATCTAATAGTATTTACTGTAACAGTAATAGGACTGTACTGTTAAAATTATAACTCAATACTACTGTTTCAATGGAACCCCTATTGATGTAAAGTTGCGTATCCTTTTAGAACTAATGGTATTTACTGTTACAGTAATAGGACTGTACTGTTAATACGATAACCCAATACCATCGCTTTCATCAGGCTCCTATAAATTATAAATGGTGTATCATTTGGTAATTAATAGTATTTACTATTGTTGTCTTAGGACCGTATTGATGAAACAATAACCCAACACCGTTGTTGCAATGGGACTCCGGCAAGGCTAAAATGACACATCCTCTTGAAATCATCAGTACAATACAATAACACATTGCATTTATATTTATTAATAAATAATCGTTTGTAGCTTCAATATTTAAATCTTGTAGGTTCTCTTTCTGTAAATTAAATGAATAAATGATTAAAACAAGAAATTTTATATAGGTATCACATTTTATTAATTTATTTCTATTAGCAACTTATTTAAATATACTTATTTTATTTTAAAATTAATTCTTATAAACAAAAAAAAACGATCTTTTATTCTTTTCTATGAGTATTGTTTTGAATAGTATAACGATAGCAATTTACAGTTAAAAACTAAAATCTTAGATTATGTTCAGAAAATATTCGTGTCTCAAAAAATCGGTTTTACATTTTTTTTGGGCGAAAAACTATCAAGCTATTGGGTAAATAATGAATGTGAATTGGCGGGCTGTCAAAATCATGAATACTGTGCAAAGAAAAAGTTGTTTGGTGGTTGTCTATAACAAAAGTTTGTAGATGTTCATTGAAATACCTTATGGTCCACTCTTTACAAAGTAAATAAACTTTAGAGTCATGTCTGAGTATTTTTTGAATTTCAAAAAGTAACATAGCTTCTTTAGATTTAGTTAAAAAGAAATGTTCTTTGTATAGTTTCCCCCTAAATGTCAGTTTTGAAATACAATTCACATCTGAAAGATTTATGTTAGTTTTGTTATAATTAATTTCTTTATAGAGCAGGTTTAAATTACATGTTTGAACAAACTTCTCTTCGAAAATAAAGTCGCTTTCAAAAAATTTTTTTTTTATAAGCCTATCGGCAAATTTAAGTCCAGCTTTAAAAGCAAGGGTGTATGAAATATTAGTCCTACAATTCGTAGCTTTTGCAGCCTGCTTGTTTTGTCTATGCAAAGCCTCAAAACGCATGCACCACAAGATTCTAAGTGGCCCACACTTACGAATTGCAGATGGATAATGCACCAAGAAGTGAAACTTTGGTTTTAGTGGTTCTTTAAATAGCTTTTTAAATAAAGAGTTATGTTTGGTTATTAAATGTTCCAAGGAATTTAGTTTTGATTCGCTTATTTTTGACAAGAGTATTAAATCAATTATTTTAACCAATGTTATTAGAAGTTCCCATATCTTGTTATTTTCCGGTACAAGGTCTCCTATCATCAAAGGCAAAAAGTGTATCAGAGTTATTGTTTCGCGAGCTGTCATTTTTAAATTATTTACTTTTAATAACGATAATACAAACGGGGGAGAAATATTTCCTATCTCTGTTTCCCCATAATTAAACATCTGTTTACGGTTGTTAAGAACTTCAAGAGAAAAAAATTTCGAGATTTCAATAAAATTTACCAAAATTTTTGATATATCATACCTGCAAATACCTTCGAAAATATCGTGCATTATATCAAAATAAAAATTTTGCGAAACATGAAACGATTCGATATCGTTAAAAACGCAATTTTCTTTTATACCAGTAAGTTTTTCATTGCTTATCTCAAGATCAGCTTGATAATTCTCAAAACTACGTAAGGAAAAGGCATGCTCATTTACATCAGATTGCATTTCACTTCTGCTTCTTTTGCACACTCTACAATAAAAATTCGAATTAAAGCTGCTAGAAAATCCCAAATAAGTGTTGAGCCCCAGGTTATCCCCGACTACAAATGCTAAGATGAAATATATGTGGTAACTGTTTTCATTAACATTTATTTCCAAGCCATTGCTTTCAAGACTTTTTATACGATCAACAAATGGTTTCATTGAAAAGGAATTACCGTATGTTGATCTATCTTTAGTTTTAAAAAAACCAGCAGTAAAAATGTTTCTCAATTTCGAAAGATGGTGCTTAGGAATAGTTGGAAAAGTATAATATACACCACATACCGATTGATCTTTTGCATGTGAGCCCAGAGGGTTATCTATACAAAAGTCATCAAAAAATAATACAAAAGGTATTGTTAATTTGTTTTCGAGGCTCTGTGTCTTCTGTTTCCAAACTTTTCCATTTATAAGACTGTGGTATGTACCTGGTACACAACTGTTTAACATGTTTGTATTTTCCAATGTGTCATGTAAAACATTTTTAGATTGAAAAAATTGTTGTATTTGAAATTGCAAAGGCATAATTACTCCTGTTACCTTATTAGACTCTAATGTGGGAGCGTTATTAACAATTATTTCGCATACTTCTTCATTTATTGTATAGTACAGAGGTTTCCTAAACAAATGCTTTCTTTCTAGATCTTGAATTAATTTATATTCAGTATTGATAGACCTAAAAGGAAGCAAAAATGTATCTAGACAACGAAGAGCAGCAGTTTTGTTTGTTTCGGATTCAATTAAAGGAACGATTTTTGCAGCAACAGCCTTCAAAAGGGGATCAATAACAACCGTTTGTACTTTTTCAATTATATCTGAAACATTTTTTCTATTAAAATTGTCGTTTCTGTGTAGAGATAGAGCGAAGGTCACACCAGATAAATCGACTGAAACACTATCACATTCTGGTGTTATATTCTGTATAAAGTTTTTTGGAAGAGATTCCGAATTCGTTAAAGGAGTACAACAATTTGCTATAGTCGAATCGTTTTCCTGAGGATATAAAATACTTTGAATTGTTTCTTTGGAACTATGATTTGTTTTTGAATTATAAATTTTATTTTCGTGAACTCTTTTAATATGTCCTTAAATGCGTATATATTTTGAAATTTTTGAAAGCAATTTTCTTCTGAGCATAGAAAAAAATCTAAGCCTTTTAAAATGTGATCGGATTTGAAATGCTTAATTAAACTTATTGACGAAAAATTTGACTCTGATGTAACACCACACAAAAAACATTTCATTTTGACTGCAAATACTAACTAGCTACTATGTCGAAATACCTATTAACGCAAATAACTTAGAAGGGTGTTAATGTTTGGATTTGAATCCGTACAAAAGTTATAAAAAAAACTTTCCACAAATAAATAAAAATGTTTACCCTCTTTGGGATAGTTGAAATTCATAACGTGGAAGAGTTTGAATGTAACATCCAAACATTTTAAAAATGAATTGAATTTGTAGAGTATACCATCATAATACGTATAAAAATGTTCAATATCTTTCTTGCTTTGCCCTATAGCAATTATAATGGGTTGCAATGTAAGCCCCTTACTCAAGTATTTTTGCCGTAATGATTCCACTTTTTCTCCATACTCTGATACTGAGGAACAATAAATGAAGCACGACTCTTGGGCGTCTTTAATTGAAGGTTTCCATTTCGACTTTTTTAGACCCTTTTTTCCAACGGATAGTAAAGGTGGCTTCAATAAAGCATGGATGCAATTTGAAATACAAAAATCCCGTGAATCTAAAAAAAAAACAACGAAATTTTACAAACTAATTTCTCAAATTATGTACCTGTCTTTATAAAAAAATTGTTTGTGAGAAAGAAATTCGTGTTAAGAAAACGTATTCGCAGTGGCATGTTGGATTTAGTAGAAGTTTAATATGAATGCGATTCAAACGTAAAACGTACTGTGTAGATCACTGCGAATAGTTTTGCCCAAAAAACAAATTAAATTTTTTCTGCTAGTATATAAAGAATAAAAGAATCAAAACATTTATCTTACTTGCGTTAATATCCTCTTCAAGTTCCTTAAGCAGGACTAATGTTGGCTTGTCTTTCACCTTCTGTTGTAAGATTTGTTCGATTTTAGGAACAAATGATGCCCAGAGTTGTAAAAGTTGAGATTTATTGTTTGGCTTGATAATATCGTAGTCAATTTCAACCTAAAAATATAAGTATTACAACAAACTGGAAATAAGCTTCTAAGAAAAATGATTGAAAATGCTCTGGAAATGGCACGTCTGGTCAAAGCAATCATATATTGCAAACAATAATTTGAATTATAATAAAAATGTCAAAGTTTAATAAACACAGAAAGAAAAAAATTATTCATCAATTAAATAAATTAATCAGATATATGTAACATTACACCACCCTATACAATCCATTACATATAGACATAATCGAAAGCATAATGTGTCGACCTACCAGCGTATGTCCAAGCGAATGTTTAAAGAGTGGCCATTTTGTTAGGATATTTAAACCTCCAGTTTTAATATCAAAATGGCGTTGTTTTCCGACTTCAGTCCATTTTGCCTGAACTTCGCTCCATGGCTCAATGTTATGTGCTAGCCATATAATAGTTTGCTCGGCTCCTATATTATCTATAGGGCTTGCTTCATACGGCAAAGAATCAGAGATGGTAGTTTCTAGGACAATACACAATTACTCAACAAAACGTTAAAACTGATTTGATTTATTACCTTCGTCCTTATTACCACTAATTAGTGGCCTTTTCAAACATCTTAGTTTTAATCTGGCATTAACAGCCTTATCGTGCAGCTTTCCAGTTGGGTTGAGACCACGTCCTCTTTTATGCAAATAGTATTCCTAAAAATATTAAATAAAATGGAGTAGAAACAGCTATTTCCCTAGGCATAAAACCGAACGCTGTATTTTTAAGTTTGCGTTATGTTTCAATTACAGATCTAATTTAATAAATTCCATAATTTTGATCGATAATGGATTTACAATTACAAACAGGAATTATCGAACTACCGCATTCGTAAGCGAGCAATACGTCAATAAATAATAAGGATGTTGCAAGACAATAACAATATCAAAAAATCTTACTTTGGTCTCAGATGGAAATATACTTTGAATAGCATTTGTGGCTGTTTCAATGTCTCTCATTGTCATCCTCATATTGCTTAATGCATAACTGTCAACAATTATTGAGATCAAAATTTGTTTGTTCGATTCATCTAATGTTTGTTTTCTTTCGTAGTGCTCTAATACTCCCAGCCCCTTCTCTGTTTTTCTTAAGAGATCTTGCAGTGAAACATTGTTAAGGGCTGTGACCTCATTTCGAAAAGAAGCGTGTGAAGATGAGGGTGAGGCTAAGGCACTGTATTCTTTATTCCAATTTGGACTGCTTGTTGCACAATTCGACTCAATCCATTCCCTGCAGGCATCTGAAACTTTCTTCGACGACTTATAATTAAAAAACAATAAAAAAAACCAAACTTTCGAAATTAGGACTGGAATGCAATAACGAATAAACTTTAAATAACCTACATCTTTTCTCCACACGTTTAAATGAAATTTGAATTTTGCCCTAGTACCCAAAAGGGGGGCCGGAAAGAGTTCATTTAATTCTGAGTCAGTAGCAACGAGAAGGCTTTCAATATGAAATCCGTTATCTATAATATATTACAGAACAACATAGTAGCTCCACATTCTTTATACATGCTATATAAATAATTTCTTACCAATAACACGCTTATAGACCATTTCATCAAACCCGAACCTCTTACAAATTAGTTCTTTTATTTCAGTTTGGACTTCGAAGTTCTCAACTAACACAGCATTTGGCTCACCTATTGTTCGATTTTCCGGTAAACCATCATTTTTTTTGTTAATGTTAATACCATTATCTACGACCACTGAATCCTCTGTTTCGACCAAAAATATTTCATCGATTTCACAATTCATAACTGTTTGGGGCAAAAAATATTTCATTTACATCAGTTCGCAAAAAAAAAAAAAAACACTATTATGATCAAATAAAATGAATTTGCATTGCCTAAGTTGCACGTGAGAATAAAATATTAAATGTATGTGTACAGACGGTATGTTTCCGAACGTCGACCAAGAGTTCTTGTAATTCCAAACGATATATTGGACAGAGGAACTCTGGTTGAAGCGATGACCGAATGCCAAAGTAGCAATTTGAACGACGAAAAGTTCTTAGCTTTAACCGCAAGGGGTTAATGACCGCGCTGCACTTGCAGTTCGACGACGAAAGAAGTTGAATTGGTTGACACTGCAACCGAGTGAAATTACAAGCTGCAAGGGACGAGAAAAACGATCGTATTACCACTGACGGCTTTAATGTACAAATGACTTAACGTTTATTGTTTGGCAAAGTATTTATACACAATTCTTAAACTGTTAAACAAATAATTCGTTATTTAAACAGCTTTTTTAACAAAATAATTTAACAATATGTGCGCATGCAATTTTTAGGCGCCAGATTTGAATTCTGCTCCAACAGTATATGCATAACATAAAAAATTGTAGGACGCACTATGTCAACAAAAATTAATTTCTTTATTATTCACAACAACGATAGCAATCTCAAAATTGGATCAGAAAAACTTTGTAATATACTATGACTACCGTCTTTTACCAATGGGATATACCTACTATTAATATAATTGAAGTTACGAGATGTACCATAAGAATTTTGGAAAACATATGTTTTATAATGGGATATACCATTAATTTGAATATGACTCCGTTTAAAGTAATGGGTTTTATACTATTAAAATCATTTTAACAGGATTGTGTACAGTTACTCTAACGGAACTTTTACTGAACGACGCGTATATTAATGTGATATACTATTCATTTTAAGGACGTATCCCATTGAATTAAAGCAATCTTTTTTGAAACGGCAAACTAGCTAAATTTGCTTTCCACAATTAATGCACTTCAAAAATTATTAAAAAAAGTTTTATTTAGTCCCAGAACACTATTATTATTATTAGAAATTCACTAAACCATACCTGAGTTGACCTCGTTTTTAATTACACAAAGTTGATTAAATATTGGGAGAATCTTTCTCACTATGACCTGCACTTATTCACGACAACAATAGTAATGGCGAAATTGGACCAGAAAAACTTTTTAATATACATTGTCCCTTACCAATGGGATATACTATTAATATAATTGAAGTTATGAGATGTACCATAAGAATTTTGGAAAACCTGTGCTTTGTAATGGGATATACCATTACTTTGAATATGAATTCCTCTAAAATAATGGGTTTTATACTGTTAAAATCATTTTTACAGGATTGTGTACAGTTACTCTAACGGAACTATATTAATGTGAAATACTATTAAACTGAAGAATGTATCCCATTAAAATAAACCAAATATTTTTAGCGGCAAAAAGTACATTGTTTTTTGTTTATATTATGGATATATCAAAAGTGTTTTTAAACTATTTCCCTTAAACTAAATAAAAAATTATGTATTACATATATTTTTTTCATTTAATGATATCCAATCCAATTAATAATTTAATGAAACAAATGGGGAATATTAAATATTTCCGCGAAATAAACGCTTTAATTCCCAACTCAATTCTTTTCTTATGATAACAGAAATAATATTTCAAAATTTCAATTCCAAAATTGTTTTCCTCGCTGAAAAAAACATGCACAAAAATACTACAACATATTATTTTGCCAACACAACAACAGAAGTTCAAAAATACTTACCTATTCTCACAATGTTTGTTTCTTTTATCACTAGTTTTACTTTTTGCACAATCACAGAACGCTACCGAATTGCTCCCATCGAATTCACATTCGTAAGGACTAAAAAATGTTACCTTCCACTTTAATTTCTTATAGAGTAGAAAAACAAAAAAACTCTCTTTTTTAGGTTTATAATTTGGGATCATAATATTTTTATATATTTATGACATAAAGTTTCATTTCAGGTAGTTGTACAGTATTAAAGTTACTGAAACTTATAAATCCATTTTCTTTTTTTCCCTAACAAAATTTAAACAAAACAAAACCAAAACAAATATTTTTTTTTTTGGATGTACTTTGGATATGTACTTAGAAAATTGTACTTTAAAATATTTGCATAAAATCATTGTAACTAAACAACCTGCTTATCTGTATGAAAAATTTAATTCATCACGATCTCTGAGCTTAATTACTCCGCGCACTACCTGTGTAACTACTGATAGGCAATTTTTTATTCATGCTATTCGCTTATGGAATTTACTTCCTCTCTGTATTAGACGACTTTGTTTTGTGGGTGGTTTTTCTGATTCTCTCTTCACATATTTGGCTGGCAATAATAGGATAAATGGATCGTAGCGTTTAGGATAGGTTTATTTTCATAAATTTATAATATTCAATTGCACATTAAATTTAAACACCTTATAATCTTTATTTTTGTTCTTTGTTTTTATAATCAATTTATTTAAAATAATTTCATTTTGATCACATCTACACTTTACAGATACTTAATTGTAAACTTTTGTATATGGTTGTTTAATTAAATAAATAAAATATCTAAAATATCTAAATGTCAAAGTTACTCGAGCATCAATATTACTCCTTAGCATTTCAAAATTTTTGATGAACGCTGTGAAAACTCTGAAAGTTATGTCGTTTTGGATTTGGCACTTCAGATTTCTTTTGCTCAATCGAACATAAAATCCATATTTCCATATTGTCTTTTTAGATATATACAATATACATACCTATATATATCTGCCAAAAACGTTTTTTTTCGCTTCGACTCGTAGTCGAGATAGGGGATAGCGAGAATAAAAATTAAAGATAATGCTTTTGTAATTATCTCATTATGAATCAAATAAGGTAAAAGCGTAAACTTAATATCACACTTAGTTTTTATTTTTTGCACTATGTTCTTAAAACGAAATATTTTGGGTTACCCTGTTATTAAACTGCCAAATATAGAAAAACAATAGTGGGTACTATTATTGTACAAGGTAAAATATTATTGAATCGATATTACTATAGTATGGATACTATTAAATTAATATCTAGTATTACGTTACAGGTTTTCTTGTTGCAGGGTGTATCGCATTAAATTGGGCAATATGCTTGTTGAGTCAAAAACGAGATGCACGACTGGGTCACTGGGCTTTAAGTTTCAAGATCAATTAAAATAAAAATATTAAGATTAAATATAAAGAAGAATCATTACTACAAATGCCAATTTTCTCATTCAGAGAGGAAACTGAAATCAATGTTTGTAACAAAATTTATGGGGTGTTCCATTATTGAAAAAATGGAACCAAGTATTCTAGACTAGTCACATATAATGAATATAATGATACGCTATTAATTATATATTGTTTTCTATTTATATTTATTTAACTACATGGAACTATTAAAATAAAAGTCCATGTGATTGATATTCGAGAAGTCATATCCTGTTAAATCAATAGTTTTATCTGGTTAAACTAGTGCTGGGTGCCTTTTTTTGAGCAATGGTGTCAATGTTATTAAAATAAAAACAAAAACTATTAAATTAATGGTCTGCCTATTGAAATAATAAGACGGCACAATTATTACGAAGATTTTTCAATGGTATTCCATCTATTAACAAATAATAGTATTTTTTAATGGGACTATAGTATGCGTTTTAAAATATTTATGGTGAAAGACTATTATTTCAATGGTTTTTCCCATTCTATTAATAGCTTATACCCTATTAATAATAATATTTTCAATACCATTGTATTAATAACCCGAAAACCTTTAATTTCATTAGACAACTATTGTTTTAATAGGCAAATCTTATTAAAACACGTCTTATAAAACCAATGGTCGTACCATTGATGATTTAATGGGACATTTTTCTCTGAGTGTACCCTTCGATTTCCAGTATTTTGACAATCCTTCCAATTTCCCATGATATTAAAAGTTACCAATGTATATTTTATCGCATAGAGTTACAGAACACCAATTCTTTTCACATGCGATAAACGGTGGAATTTTGTGTTCCAAAGTTTTCGATGCGAAGAGTTATCGCATGAGTTACAGAACATGGGCACAGTGCCCGTTTTCTGTAATTATCGCATCGTTATATTTATCACATGAACGATGTGAATTGAAACAAAATTTCATTATATCACATTTCCGTGTTCTGTAACTATGCGATGCGAACACTATACCACATGGAACAATATGAAATGAAACGCCTGGAAATATGTGATAAATCGGTGTTCTGTAACTTTCGAATGCGATAAATTATTCACTTCAACTGTCAAAATTTATCACATTTCAATAGGCTTGCGAGAAAGGGATATTGAACAATTTTAAACGGATAGTGGACAGTGAACATTTTTGATTTTTTATTTAACAAAATATTACTGCACGAAGTTAATGATACTTGCAAACAGAAGGACTTAATCTTCGTCAATATGCTCAAAAAATAGATGAATTACAGATCTTCCTTACAGAAAAACGAGATGAATTTGTGGACGGTGCTTATACTTGTATGCTAAAAATGTATGTCAAAAACTTCGAACTTCAATGGAACGTCCCAGGCAAATAAAAAAAAAATATTTTTGGTGAAGGAAATATACATGCTGCTTTACTATGAAAATGAACTGCGACGAAAATTTTTTTCTTCCTTAGACAGGGTCAGTGCTGAAATACAGCAACGATTTCAACAGCAACGAAATTTGGCGACAAAGTTCGACTTTCTCACCCCAGCCAAACTCTTTAGATAAAAACTATAAAAGCAAATTAGATGTTGCACCTCATGAGGATGACATTGATAAGAATGAATTTGGGATCGAACGCTTACGGTTAAGAGCAATTATATCTTCTACAGGCAAATCAAATGAAATCGCCAATAAAAGCCCACTCGAACTTTTAAAATATATATCACAGTTTAGAGTAGAAGTTAGTCTGCCTAACTTAAGAATAGGGTGAGGTGGTTATAAATGCACCAGTGGTGCAAAATGCACCACAGCTATATCCAGCAAACTGGTAGCTGTATTGGTGTCTACCTCATTTATATGTGCCCGTTACATTAAGCAACTATGCGTTAGGATTCAGTCTGGTCGTGTCCATGCTTGTTGGCGCAAGTGTGCAAAGTGGTTTGTGAAATGTTCTTCACTTAAAATTATTAAATCGCTTAATTCGGACATTTCGTTTATATTTTGAATAAGAAGTTAATAGTTTTGTTGTGGTTTTTTCTCAATATTCAAATTTTTATCAAAAAATACATGTTGGTGCACAATGCTCCACATAAGCATAGTGCATTGTGCACCTTAGCGATTTTGCGAACAATAACTTTTTTTAAGAGCAAACTTTTTTTTAGGATGCCGCGAAAACCAGTGTTACTACGCAAAAAAGGCTTTCATACGAAAGACCAGATGAGAGCAGCACTCACAAAAATCGATGGCGGAATGTCTCTCCGAGGAGCTGCAAAAGAAGTTGGTCTGTCGTACCATACTGTTCGACGATATTACAAAAAATGTAAGAGTTGTCCAGCTTCAACAATATCATTGACTACAAAATATACGAAAGTTTTTTTCTGACCGGCAGGAGGAATCTCTAAAATCCTATATTACTTATTGCGCCAAATTTTGTTATGGAGTCACAGCAACCGAATGCCGCAAGTTAGCTTTTCAACTTTTCATCCATTAATCAGATGCAAAATATAGGTACCAGCCAGCTGGAAAACTAATTCAATTGCTGGACTAGATTGGCTTCGGGGCGTCCGGGGAAGGCACCCAGAATTGTCGTTAAAAAAAAACCTGAAGCATGCAGCTTAGCACGAGCGACATCATTCAACAAATATTCAGTTGCAATGTTTTTTGACAACCTATTTAAAATCCTTCGACAACAGCTGTAATGAATGGTTCATTTCATTTTTGCGGCTCAAATCAAAAGGAAGTGGTTAAAGGGGATGATATAAGATACGTCTTGAAAGATCCTGATGTGTTGGGGCTAACTAAACGGCAGTAATCATCGTACAAATTTGCGTAATATTTCGGCAATTTAAATATTCGTTAATTCTATTTATTTTAAAGCATTTTTATGTTCGAACAACTTGTTTTTGTTATGTTTTTCTATATGATATGTATTTTTTTTAGGTAATAATTTATTTTTGTTAATTTTCTGTTAATTTTCTTAATGTTAATTAAACTTAAATTTTTCTATTTATTGTGTTTTAGTTATCCTATATGTTATTTTTGTTCCAATAAAACTCGATATATTAATTGAAATTATGTGTTTTTAATTATTAAAATCAATCCGTGGTGCAATAAGCACCCTCCTGGTGCATTCTGCACACGCGGTTGGTGCATTCAGTACATACCATAGTGCACCATGCACCATTTCACATTTTCCAAAAAATGTATGCTAACTTTCAGAAGACAGACGCTATCAAAAATTTAAGTTTGTACGTTTCTACTTAAATAACCCATCGAATGAATATAAAAAAAAAACCGAGCACCAAGAGTTTATTTTAAAAGACTTATGATCGTTTGAAAAAGGGGTGGTGCATCTATGACCATGTCACCATAATGCTTCGTCTTTTTCTCACAATTGCAATAAGTAATACCGGCTGTGAGAGGAGTTTCTCAAAATTGAAGCTTATTAAAAATTATTTAAGGTCCACAATGCGCACTCTAAGGCTATTTAATCTGGGTATCATAGATATAGATCAGGTACTGAAAGAATAACAAGAGATTTTGCAATGATGAAAAGTAGGAAAAATAAAATTTTAAAGAAGTTTTCTGTAATTAAATAAAAAAGTTTCTTGTCAATAAAAAAAATTAATTACATAATATTATATACCTAACCTATGTATATAACTTCTTTCCCTTTTACTAAAAACTAAATGAAATGCTTTCATCCTTTTATTTAAAAATTATTTTTTGAAACTTATTTTAGTTATGAAATTATTTATGTATTTATTAATGATTTTAATTAATTAATAAACAAAAATAATTTAATGTATAATTATTTAAAAAAATAATTTAATGCAATATATAATTTATTGTAAAAATTAAAAATTTTCAAAAGCTAGAGAAAAAAAAATAAATGGAAAATAAATTACAAAAAATCCGGTTTGTCTGAAGAATTTTAATTTAGATAATTTAAGTTAATGGGAATTACCGTTGTTTTTTGATAAAGGTAAGTAATTTTTATCCGCTTAGAGATCGGGGAATCGGAAAATACCCAATATGGGAACATTTTAAATTTGCGGCTTCATTTTTGCTTCACTTGCTAGAAAGCATTTAAGTACGAACAACAGTTGACAAAATTTTGAAGAGAAATTTTACCAAGTTTATTAACATACATATGTGTAGGTATAATTGGTAGAAACCGTAGACAACGGTTTTTTCTTAGTGTGTGAAAAAATTACTAGGGGCGGAATAAATTAGGTCTGCCCCGGGCGAATTTTAGCTATTTAACTCGAATTCAATGGTTCGTTTTTAAGCCGATAATTTACTTGAAGGATGCTGAAATTGTGTTTTTTGAGCAAAAGAGCAAATCTATTCTTCAATGAAAAACGAAATTAGGCAACACCTTTGGAAAAAAAAACCCTTTACAAATGCGCAAAAAAAACGTCTATCCTTATCCTCTATTCTTTCTAACAGTAAGTAGCACCTTAAAGCATGCAATGAAACACGCCATTGGTAGGTGCTGCTTGATGTTAAACAACAAATGCTTCGGCTGCGCGCTTAGCACAATAATGGTATTGTAACATTTATAGAAAAACCCCGTTAGAATAAGAAAATTAGAAAAAAAAATCTACCACGTGACATAGGATCGTCTTTTGAAAAACTTTCACCTAGGATCCTACATGAACATGATATCATGACTAAATTTGATAGAGAAGGGAGAGTATTGAGGACTATTTGAAAAAATGAGATTTGGCTAGTATGATTCCATTCCCATTTCTCTCTGAACTTATGAGAACTCTAATGTGTTTTCTTCATATCAGTGCAAATGTAGATTGTCTCTTTTAGTTAATAGGTAATGAATTAAAGTTTAAAACTCTAACGGTGTTGTGCTTTTAACTCCGTGGCTATGAGCTAAAACTTTTCGAATACCATAGGAGGCTATTTAACACCAATATGTACGCTTTTAAAAACAGGGCTAACACTACGAGTTTTATCGATTCCACTTGATTCAGATTGAAAAATATTTTTTTTATAATGAATAAACAACAAATCCTAGGGAATAACAAATGACTTCCATTTATTACTTTGAGTAAATAAACAAATTTTTGAATAATTTAAGTGTTTTTGTCTTGATTTCAAAGAAAAGTAATGCTGTGCCTGTGGGTGAGTGGTGAGCATTGCAAATGGTTAAATATAATTTGGGACATAACTTTTTTCGCCAACACAAATTGTTAATAAACGATATTAAAGACTCGTCAACGATTAAAACAGAATTTGATTTTTATCAACAGTACAGGTTGACATCACTGTTTACTGCCTCCAAAGTTGAGTTTTTAATGATAAAGAACAGATAGGAACTCTTCCCGTCGACTGACTGAAAAGGAGAAAAATCCAAAACTTGACTATTAAACACCATCGTTCTTTGTACATTCGTTGTTTATACATCCATACAAAGTGTATACATGTACATAATATTATATTACATGTTTTTATATGGTATAAAAAAAAATAAATAAACTAATTTGTCTCAAAAATGAACTTCAACAAGAAACTGAAACTGAACAAAGTAAATATTTAAACTGGTTCATGACATCATCCCTTTGCTGCGTTTAAAGGCCGCACCCGCCTTACGATTGTGATTGGCTCTACTTGACTTGTGGACGCCTTTTTTGTGGCGATTTACAGTCACATCCTTCTGCTGACCATGACCCTTGGGGGCGCCGACAACATCCTTTGGTTTACTTTGTTGCGCTGGCGCTCTACCTGCATTGTTGCCGTATTTAGCCGCGCGGTTTGCTTCGTATCTGGCTCGAATCACCTCAGGATTCTCACAAAAGTTCATTTGTTTACCGTAACTTTCTTTGCCGTTTGACACATGCTCATTATTGGCCTCCACAGCATCGTCGGACTCCTCTTCTTCGTCATCGCTCTTATCCTGAATATCGGCGAGTGTGGCTCTCATTTGCCTGGTTCTTACAGCTCGCGATTCACTTTCTAACACAGCTTCGTAACTATCGTCATATTCGTCGTCGTACTCATTAGAACCTTCTTCAACCAATGTGTATTCCTGATACCGATGTCTGACCGCGTTCATGTCCGTCTTATCGTCGAGCATGTCGCCCAAGTTTTGCGGAGCGTTGGGGAAGCCTTTTCCAATTTTTATCAAACAATCGGGATTGTCCTGCGTCATCACGTCGTACTTATCACCATCGAAGATGTTGAAGCGCTTAATTCCAGTCTGCTGATAGAGCACGTCCTGTGCATCAGGTGGGATATAGACTTCGCTTTGATCCGAGTTTATAAGATCAGGTGGTAGATTTTGTTCCAGAATTGCTGCTATCGCATCTTCAGAGTTGTCGTATCGGCACAATACACGCCGCACAAAACCATCGCCTAGGTGTGGTAGTACGTCTAGGACACTGATCACTTCCTGATCCATATCGCGGGCTTTGGGCTCACTCTTTGCCCTACCTTTGGCAGTTGATATTGACATTGCGGCTCTACTCGTTGAGGGTTTATCGGCATCGTAGTCTATTGAGGCGGCTCCTTCTGGGTCGGGTCGAACACTATTCGATGTAGATGGCGCTGGAGAGAAAGAGAAGTGATATAACACGATAATCGAACAAATTAGAATTGCAACTCACTTTGTTCTGTTTCCGAATCAGATTCATCTAGATGTATGAGATTTCCAATCATACCAAACGATTCAGACTCAGCCTCATCCTTGTAGCCTTTGGCTACAAAGTCAATTTTGAAATCGTCTCTGTTTAGCGAGGAAATTTAAGGAAATAACATTAAAACATTATAGCTATACAACTAGAAAGCAACATTAAAAAGTTGCAGTAGCTAAGGCCGCATGAGCACTAGCTCCTTGGATTTGTTGCATAATTATGAGATGAATACCCGATGAAATAAATTAAAAAGAAAAGAATCCCATTACCAGATCAGTACTTAAGAAACCGACATGGAACTTTGACAAAAGGCCAATTAAATTTGTCTCTACGTTCAACGGACTTTTATAGTCGCATTGGCATGTTTTGCTTCAGTGCAGTAAAGTCAACCTAACTACACGTCTGCCCTACAAATAAAATAAACCATTTTGAAAAGGATACAAATTCTTGCAAGCTTGCTTCAGTATATCCACATCCAATTCAATTGGATATTCCCTCTGATAGTCGATAACAAAAGCCCGTTCCGACAAACACTCAGTCATAATAGCTACAAAGTTCTCTGCCGGCATTAAGCTCTCCTCACTGAAAAGAAAACAACCGCTTCAATAATTATTTTCTAAAACTAACAAAAATCGTTCATCACACTTACGGATTTCCCAGAACAGTCTCAATATGAAAATAAACAATATTCCGAAACGCCTTTAGAAATTGTATTCTCGCCTCATTTAGCCATTTCAAGCTGTTTGCCGTTCCGTTGATTATATCAATATTTTTGTAAAGATACGGAATTGCGTTGTCGTAGAAATTCGATATGCTGAAATGGCAAACAAGTTATTCGCTGCGGATCGCTCTGCCCGTGCCTCACCTCTGTCCCAAATTAATATCACAGCAAATCTTACGAGCCTCCGGAAAGATTTCGAGTAGAATACTTAACGTGAATGCACAATCGAGGGTTAACAGCACCAGATCGTCATAGGGCGTTTCCAAGTTTTCCCGACTTTCTTCATCATCGCCGATCGCGCCCTCATTTTCAGCCTGTTGCAGAATGGTTTCAAAAGCCACCACAGAGTATTGCAATGCGAGAGTCAAATCTTTTTTGTACTTTGGCTCAATTTGGAACACTGTGGCGACGACTTTTCGTAAAATATTTAAATTGGATTCACCGAGGGCGATAATCAGATCGAACACCATTGGTATGGAGATGAGAAAATTGGAATATATTAACTCCTTAAGGCGAGTTTTGGAGATCCACTCCTCATCGGATTCTTTGTTGGTAATGATGCGGCATACAACACGAACAACGGCAGCTAAAATATCGGCATAGAGTTTAATCACACGCTCGTCTGATGTAAGGGCCGATACATTTAAGTAGAATGGAGTTGCCTTCTTGAGGAATGATAGTACAGAGCCCAGAGCGGCCGGCTGGTGAACCATATGAGACCAAAACCTACAAGCAAATATATCGTTAAGTATGATATAAGACAAGGGAGCTAGTGCAATCGTACTCATAATGCTTTAACCCGAGCAGGAATTGCATATCTTTGAGAAACCAGTCGCCCTCGAAGAGCCACTCATCTAAATCGGCCCCCGTTCGTATTTTACCACCAGATCCGACCAGGCTGATGTAGACAGCAAATGCTTCACGGGCAGCCCATCGTTTGTGCTAATTGATGAAGTTTTTATTGAAATGGTTGAGATTTTTGCCGAATGACATACCAAAGCTGGAACTTTTATCATAACTCCATCCTCGTTCTGTCGCAAGGTTAGTTCTTCTAGCGGTTTCTTTTCTGGATTCTACGGAATGAATTAGGTTACTCGGTGATATGTTTGTGAATGAATAAAGAAAATACCGAAAATATCACATTTAAGTTTGTTGTCATTTTCTTTGATATTTTTCTTTGATTGTGTCCACACAAAAAATGTTCGCCACTTGCGCTCCCAGAACGACGAAAAGCTTGACAAATATGCAATTTGCAAGTTTGACAACCGACCAGCTGACTGTCAACATAAAAAAAACGGGTGTGATGAGATGATTTCTTACAACAGCGGCTGTCAAATTTTGAGAAAAGGGCTCCATTAGTCGCTCTAAAACTTTTCTGCGAATTTAAAAATTTCGTTTTCAAAATAAATATACTGCCATAATTTTATGTACACATTCTGCGAAAGGCTCGGATGTTATTGATGATTGACAGTTCGCTATTTTTACGTTTTCTATGGGTTGCATTGTGTTTGCCATTAGGTATTGCAGATGAATTTACTATGGAGATTGACAGCTTAGAATGCCCTCTATGCTTTTGTTGTGTTCGCCACCAGGTACGGTAGAAGAATTTACTATAAATATTGACAGCTTAGAATGCCGTCTATGCTTTAAATATGTTTTCCACCAGGAATCGCAAAAGAACTTTACCAATCCCCAATTGAAAGTTGACTGCTTAGTTCGTCATCATTGCTTTTATTGTGCTCGCAACCAAGTATCACAGAAGAATTTGCCATGAAAATCGACAGCTTAGAACGTCTTTCCAAATCCGCAATTTTACCAGATCATATCAACTTAGCTAATTACTTTTAAGTACTTCGCAATATAAGTGAAAACATTCTTTCTACTGAAAATAAATCCCAACCGTATTCTCAGTGGCCACATCATTTCATTAACAGTACACATTAAAGCCCAATTTTTTAAAAGAAGACCAACCCTTTTTACAATGGCGTGAAAATTTTAACTGATTTATGTGTTAAGCATAAGATATTGTTTTTCTTAGTTTTATTTATCAAATGTTTTCATATTTAGAAAAGATAACCAAGAAAATAACATGATAAAATATATTTTTACAACAAAACATTATTTACATAAAAACAAACAGCACTATTTCATTCTCAAACCTCCCTTAAATGACATCTGACAGATGTTTTTTGTTGACAACAAAAACTGCCAATTGTGACACTTGTTTTTCATAAAATAAAAATTACTTACACCTTACGCTCACCTTATTAAAGTTTCTCCTTATCATTTTCCCAAAAGTAATTGGATTCCAGGCAATTAAAAATAATGTCCAATCCCTTTGGTTATGATAGCGGAGAGATTCTTGAGGGATTTCTCTGTCCCATTTGTCGTGAAGATCTCAAATCTTTGGAATTTCTAACCGATCATGTAGAAAAAGTTCATGCCGAGGAACAAGATGCCATCAAGTCAATATTTAAAGACATCTTTAGCAAGGCAAAGCGTAAAATTATATCAAATTTTGATGATTCAATTGATCTGGCAAAGGGCTTCGATCGCGACGTTCGTATTAGTAACACCACAACCCGGGGAAATGTGTTCAATTACATGGTGCAAAGTGATGGTGCTGAGCGCTCACATTTAGCCTACTTCAACTCGGTAAGGTAAGTAACTTCTTAAATATAATAATAAAGCAGTTGCTAAGTTAAGCAATTCAGAAATCCCAGATTAGAGCGTTATGCCAGTGAAACTAATAAACTAATAATCCGGCTGCATAAGCTGTTAACACATATGCCAGTCGATCCAGTGCTGAGGAAGCAACACGAACAGAATGTTTGTAAAAAAAAAAGGCCAGCAAAATATAAACCAATTCAAATGAAAATCTCATTTTAGATAGTTCCATGGTTGGATGGAAGTTCAGTTAAACTCTGTCCAAATTGTGCCAAAAGTTTCCACATCGCGCGACGGCAACACCACTGCCGACTCTGCGGTAGTATTATGTGTAATGAATGCTCAAAATTTTTACTACTCAATGATGCATGTAAGTATAAAGTGACGTTCGATTTAACAGTTTTAAGATAGATTGTTTCCAGTGGCAATGGCCAACTTGACAATGGCCCGCACAGAGCTGATTCCATTAGCGAAAGATGAACGCTTTAATTGTATTCGAACTTGCGACCACTGTCTGTGGCTGATGGATACTCGAAAAGAGATGCACGACAGTCTAACATGTCGACCTCCGATCTGTGTCATTTACGACGAAATTCAGCAACTGAAAAAGAACATCCTGCCAGACATTGACATGTATCTAAAGATCATCGACAGTTTGTACGGGGGCGACTCTATTTTCACAATTGCTGATGCGAGTTCGCTGCGTGGAAAAATTGGCCAAGTCGCTGAGGCTGTTGACATCAAAAGTAAGAAGATTCTATTACTCCCCTGTCAGGAGGGCAGCCGAGAAGAGGCTATAAAAAAGTCTATACGACTGTCCTGCGTTCAGTTGATAAAGGAGAAAATGCTGTCCATTCCACCACTGCCTGTGGAAGCGGAAATAAAAAAGATACAAGACAAGAAGCGAATGGAAACAGAACAAAGAATTGAGACGGAACGCCGGATGGCTTTGGAGGCGTACGAGAGGTATGGACTAGCTGAAAGTAGTGATAGTGGAGCGGCGGCCAGTGATTCCTACGCATCGGCGGTGAGTAATTGGAAAGGTGTTTTGGTTGGGTAAGGGTTTGATTCACCTTCAAATGCTTCTCACGCCCTTGTATGAAATTGTAGGCACTTCGGTTTGTATTTAAAAAAAAAATTTTGGTTAAGGCCAATGTCTCTCCTTTTTGTAGCAAGTCTCTTTTTGATTGGATGGGGCGAGCTATATTCTTCTTTCATGCAAATTGCTCAGAAAATATCAATTCACTGAGCTTACAGATGCCCAAGTAGTATCGCTTCAACTCTCGCTATTATTTTAGGAGCCTGCCCCTTTAAGTAATCATAACTTAGTCGACAGATCAATCTATAGAAAATTCGTCATTGCTTTGGATGGGATGGAGGAAAGTTAAATTCGGAGCGAACGTAGTGACACCTTAGTGGGGATCCGAAGAAGAACTACCCTAGAAAACCATAACTATGCTATACATAATAGGTCTTTGGATCTTCGCTCCTGAGGGCGAATGGAGGAGAAGATACAGCCCTGAACTCTGTGTTTTTTGTTACTTCGTTTTCTTTCCCATTGGATCTCGTTTTTTTTTTTTTTTTAAATGGGACATATTCCATTGAAATTGTGAACTCGCAGATTGCAGAAAGCACTGCGTCCGGATTTATGCGGAATGTAGTTAAGGCGAGTCCCTATCCTTAACCATTGAGAAAATTGTATTTAGCCGCTTTTGGTAGTTGATGTAATTTTTCTCAGTCAGATTGTGTTTTACCATTAAGTACGGGTGGCGGGTTCGACTTTGCGACATCAGTCTTCACTGATGAGCAGCTTATATAATCTTTCTCACCAAGATATTGAATTATCTTCTCTAATTTCACTACTGGGCCCCCGACCCGTGAAGAGTCTCTGCCTGAGACACTGCGGCCTTCCATCCTCTGCAATCACGTGCACGCTGCTTCCAGTTTTCCATACCAAGCGCTCTGGAATCCGCGATGACTTGGTCTTTAAAACCTTCCTTGCCTTCTAGATCTTGGAGGTTGGAAGTCGAAGATCCTCTTTTTTGGAGTATTATTATCCATTCGCTCAATGTATCCGAGCCAATTAAGTCGACGTGGTTTAGCTTTTTATACTAAATGTACATCTTGATACAGCTCACAGAGTTCGCTGCTCTTCTCCATTCACCCTCCTCGCACACAGGACCAAATATCCGACGGAGTATTTTTCTTTCGAAATAACCCAAAATTAGTTCTCCTTTCTTGCTTATCGTCCACCCCTCGGCACCATAAAGCAAGACTGGCAGGATTAAGGTTCGATAGAGCATGCATTTTATCCTTCGAGTGAGGAGTTTTGAACCCATTTGTTTAGCCAAACCGAAGTAGCAGCGGTTTCCTAAGGTAATTCTTTCTTTGGATCTTCACTATGGCGTCGTCATTGATGTTTACTCCAAGGTAGATGAACTCCTTAACTTCCTCGACCAACCAATTTCGCCTGTTCTTCAATCAGCGTAAAAGTCTCTAACACGCAAGATCCGAACTATTTTACCCAGCACAAGATTGATAGCGCATATCCTTGCCGAAAGTCGGTGCAAGTTGAATAATTCGGAAGAGCTACTTCCCAACTGCACATTACACCGCGTGTTTTCAAGTGTGACGCCACTCAATTGGATCAGTTTTGCCGGAATCCTATATTCTGCCATCTTCAAGTAAAGCTCTTGACGATACGGCTTTAAAGTCAATAAAAATTCGGCTTGAAATTCGTTGGTCTTTTCCAGGATTTGCCTCATTGTGAAAATTTGGTCTACTATCGATCTAATTTTTCCATTACCACAACAAAATATATGTGGAAAAAGTAATTGGTGTAAAAAATGTTCAATATTCAACGTTAACATATGAAAATATATAGCAGAGGCATTGAACCAAGATGGTTAGGTTAGGTTAGGTAACTGGGTTGACGGGGCAAGAGAATCCTGCGGCCGTCACACTCAGGCCAATGTAGACCCTTTGTGATACCCTGGGGGGGTTATGATTCCCTTTCTTAGGAACCTATGGAAAACCTAGCGGGCTTACAATCCATCCCGATGCATTTATGAACTTGTGCAAGTCGGTTACAGACTTGGCAGAGAGTTCTTCTTTATCCTGGAAGAAATGTCTTCCGAGGACGTTGTTTCTAATACGCCAGAGTGCAGGGCAGTGACAGAGGAAATGAGGGGTATCCTAGTTCACCTCCTCGCCAGCGCATCCTCTACAGAGGTCATCTGTGCTGAGTTTCAATTTCTTTGCATGGTAGCCCAGCATATTGTGTCCGGGGATAACACCTGTGAGATAGGACAAAGATTTTGTATTCATTTGAAGTATTCTCTCGGTGTTTCGTTTGTTATAGAGTGGCCACATTTTCCTGGTTATGACACAGGAGTCAAGGGCACTCCATCTTTCGTATGCTGCCATCAGTGTTTTATGCCCATTCACCTGTTTAAGGTAACAGGGTGGGGTTTGTACTGTATGTCAGCCTGTCTTAATTCAAGTGATGATCCTTTCTTTTCTCGTCCGTTCATCGTCATTTCCTGGGACACCACTGTGTCCGGGGACCAAACAGAGTCTTACAATGTGCTGCGCGCCAAGAACCCTCAGCTCTTCGCGACAGCAACTTACAAGCTTCTATTTTATTTCTGTTGCGGAAATTGATTTTATTGCCGCTTGGCTGTCAATGATGAGGGCAATATCAGCCTGTTTAGCGGCTGTTGCCACCGCCAGAACCTCAGCTTGGAAAACGCTGCTGTAGTCGGGGAGTCTTATCGAGGCAGATATTCTGAGTACTTCGGAATAAAAACCCGCGCCGACGCCAGTATCCATCATGGAGCCATCTGCATAGATGGGGATAGTTGATTCATGGACTGGCAATTAATCCTCATGCCATTCTTCCCTGCAGGGAAAAGAGACAGAAAAAGGTCTTATAAAATCTAGATGGGGAGTAATGTAGTCTTTGCATACATTACCACCCGTGAATTTCTGTAGAATCTGTGCATGTCCAGTTGTACTGGGTTTCCAGTTTTCTGTTTGGCTAAGCCGCAAGGCACTGTTTGCTGCAGATTCTTGTACAAAAAGGACTAGAGGTTTTAGATTAAGAATAGCCTCCAACCCCGCTGTAGGGCTGGTTCTCATAGCCCCGAGCGTACCAATACAGGCGATTCTTTGGACTCGGGTCATAGTCTTAAGGTTAGTGACCTTGCACAACGCCTGCCACCAGACTAAATTATCATATATGAGTACATATAGGTCTTCCTACTGCCGTCTAGAGCCACATTCTATTGCAGACATATAAGGCTATCATTGCCTTCTTTGCACTTTCTTTTATATTGAGGCTCCAGTTTAGTTTTCTATCTAGAATCACGCCGAGATACTTCGCGTATTCCGATGTTTTTAGTGAAGTACCCTCAATTATTGGCCGATTAAATTGCGGTATAATCCTTTTATTGGTGAAGAGGACCAGTTCTGTCCTCTGTGGGTTAACCGCAAGTCCGCAGTTTCTGTTAGATAAAGCTTTCTGTATTTGTTCGCTAAGAGTGGACTGGAATTTCCCTGTCGCTAGCAGTGCTAAGTCGTCTGCATATGCTACTGCCTTGACTCCACTAAGTCTTAGTTCAATCAGAATCTGGTTTAAAACGAGTACCCATAAAAGGGGTGATAGGACTCCGCCTTGAGGAGTTCCTCTAGATGCTGACAACTTATTTATTTCACCACCTAATTCTGAGTTGATGCATCTGTTATCCATTTAATAATGGTATTTCGTTAAAGACACCTTCAATGTCCAGGAACGCGGCTGGAGTATATTCCTTATCCCTCAATGTCTTTTCTACGGTGCTAACGACACTATGCAGTGCCGTCTCTACACCTTTGCCTTTCGTATACGCATGCTAAGCCAAAGATAAAACTTCTGGACTCAGCTTACTTCGAATATAATTTTAATTTTTTTTTAATTTTGGTGGGGGCATACACCCCCATTTATTCAGCTTAATACAAGCTATTTAGGTCTTAAAAAACTAATTACACTAAGACTTACAGCTAGGGCTTAAAAACTACTTAAAACTAATTAGGTGGATGGTGAGGGGTGGAGGAGGGTAGATTTGAGGGAAGAAGTGCAGTGATTAAAATCAAAGAGGAGGTGGTTAGAATTGACCTTCTGCAACATACGGGATATCGGCTCGTTCAAGCCGTACAACGTGCGACGGGTGGGAAGATAGAAAAGAGGAGGGGATCTTAAATTCCGAGGGTTAGTGTTAAAGGCAATCTAGTTCAAAAGATTGGAGCAATCAACGTAGCCAGTGAGAAGACGATGTATAAACAGAATGTCAGCCACATCTCTTCTTTTTTCAAGGGTTTGAAGGTTTATTAAATTAAGGCGTTCGTGATATGGTGGAAGGATAAGGTGATTATTCCACGGGAGCCCACGAAGAGCAAAACGGAGAAATCGACGTTGAATGCTTTCGATTCTTGTAATGTGGACCCGGTAGTATGGTGCCCACACTTGGCTAGCGTACTCTAGGAGTGGGCGGACGTAGGTAATGTAAAGGGATTTTGTCACGTAGGGATTGGTAAATTCTTTAGACCACCGTTTGACGAAACCAAGGGCTGAGTTAGCTTTATTGATTATCTCGTCAATATGTGACCGAAAGTTAAGCTCTCTGTCACACAGAACGCCTAGGTCGCGAATGGTTAGAACGGTAACAATGGGTTGGTTGTTCAAATAGTAACATCTGGGGGGAGACTGAATCCGTTTACGTGAAAAAGTAAGAAATTCACATTTAGCAATATTCAGCTCCATAAAGTTTTTTTGACACCAGACCGAAAAACTATTGAGGTCTTGTTGAAGAAGATCAGAGTCGTGTGGAGAAGAAATGATTTTGAAGAATTTAGCGTCATCGGCATAGAGGGAGATGGAGGAGAAGTTGATGACGTTGTCAATATCATTTATAGCCAGAATAAAAATCAAAGGTCCAAGGTGGCTACCTTGTGGAACACCAGAGGTGGCTTTAAAAGGCAAAGAGAGAACAGAACGAAAACGAACATTATAAGATCGGTTCTCAAGGTAAGAAGAAAACCAATTCAATAGTGGGGGATCGAAGCCAAGGAAGGAGAGTTTGAAAAGAATCAAACGATGAGATATTTTGTCAAACGCCTTACTGAAGTCAGTAGCGATTAAATCCACTTCATTGCCACTTTCTAAAGCAGAAAGTGTAACGGAGACAAAGTCAACAAGGTTGGTGGTTGACGATCTACCTTTAAGGAAACCGTGCTGAAGGGGGGAGATAAGAGACTTGCACTGAAAGGATAATGAATCGTACATCATACTTTCGAAAACCTGGGGTAAATGCGACAGCTTGGCAATAGGTCGATAGTTAGATACGTCATTCGTTGTCCTTTTTTTGTGAACAGGTGAAATGAAGGACGTTTTCCAGATTTTAGGAAATTTCCCAAGAGATAAGGAATGTTTGAAGAGATTGGCAATGAAAGGTGAAAGAATCGCAGAACACTTTTTGAGAAGAATGTCTGGGCCGGGTACAAATTCATCATTGAGATGAAGAAGTCTGTCGCACACTGTGGAATGGTCAAAGGTGGGTAAAATGAATGGGCCAACGGTATAGTTTTTCAGATAACTGAAGTAGGAGTGATCCGGTTCAGGGCAGTCGTCAGTGAAGGACTGCTTGAACACGGTAGCAAAAGAGTTTGCGATTACAAATGGGTCCGTTAAGGACTCGCCTTCAAACAAGAGTGAGGAGGGATATCCATCAGATTTCCTTTTATAATTAACAAAATGAAAAAATGACCGTGGGTCCTTGATGAGGTTAGCTTGAGCATCAGAAAGATAGCGTTGATAGAGACAGTGAAAAAGGTTAGAGAACTGTAAGTACGAACCGAGATAATTCGAATAATCTGTAGTAGTTCTGGTTAGAAGATAGATCGCCCATAGTTTGTTACGTTTATTACGAAGTGAACGCAGTTTCCTATTATACCATGGAGGGGAAGATGGTGAGATTTTATGGCGCGAATAAGGAACGAATAAGGAAATGCATTTAAAGATTTCGTCATAAAAACGGGTGGCAGCTTCATCAACGGATAAGTTCGAGAAAGTGAGTTCGATTCTGCTCAGAAAGTCATTGATCTTTCGGAAGTTAGCTTTGTGGAAGTCGTAGGAGTACAGGTTAGTTGGAGGCAGGGATTGGGAAAAATACCATTGAACACTCAGTCAGTGGAACAATCGAGCTTGACAAACTGCAATTATGCACGGTGAGCGTAAAAATTAAACACATAAAATATGATTTTGCAGCTATCTATTGCCCCCCACGTGCAACGATGGAAAGAAGCGATTTTATAAGTATCTTTGACTCACTTGGACGAAATTTCGTCATCGGAGGTGACTTTAACGCAAAACATACCTTCTGGGGATCGAGATGCATTTCAGTAAAAGGTAGAGTTCTTTACGAAGCCGGTATGGAATTGGGGGTAGACTTTCATTCCTCAGGTAAACCGACATACTGGCCCTCGGATACGGCAAAAACACCAGACCTCATCGATTTCTTCATCACGAAAGGTTTGTCGGGAAACTCTATTGTAGTTGAGGAATGCTTCGATCTTTCTTCTGATCATTCACCGGTCATTTTGACAATTAACGGCTGTCTACGAAAAAAAGAAGGTCCGCCCAGACTAACTAACATGAAAACAAACTGGGAATCCTTTAAAAAATACTGTGAAAGTAAAATCGATCTCAAAGTGTCTCTTCGAACACCCCACGAACTTGAAGACGAAGTCGATCAATTTATTAACGTCATACAATGCTCAGCCTGGAAAAATACTCCCCATAAACGGAAAATAACCACAAATTGCGAAATAACATATCCCTTGGAAATCACGCAATTGTTAAAGAAGAAAAGGGGAGCGCGCAAAAGATGGCAACAATCTCGCGCTCCACAGGATAAAACCACTCTTAACTACCTTTGTAGTAAACTTAAGAGAGAAATTCGAGACTTTAAAAATCGTCAAATTTTATACATATCTTGGAAGCCTAACTGCGGATAAAAGTACAAATTACTCGCTCTGGAAAGCCATGAAAGGCATTAAAAAACCAAAAACGCAAGCGCCACCCATCAGGAAAATCAATGGAGAATGGGCGAAGAGTGACAAGGAAAAAGCCGAAATATTTGCAGAACATTTGGAAGAAACATTTAAACCATTTGATGGTCAAACGTTGCTCGAATTTCCTGTCCTAACCGTGGCACCTGACAATTATAGAATAAAAAGTGTATCGCTAGCCGAACTACACTTCGAAATAGAGAAACTAAAATTAAACAAAGCTCCTGGATATGACTTAATCACAGGACAGGTCCTTAAAGAGTTACCTAGGAAAGCTTTAATAAAGTTTGCATATCTTATAAATGCATCGTTCAGGTTATTGTACGTTCCACGACAATGGAAGGTAGCTGAAGTTATAATGGTTCCAAAGCCCGGTAAACCACTGAATGACAAAAAATCATATAGGCCAATATCTCTCTTACCGATAATGTCGAAGGTATTCGAAAAACTTTTGTTAAAGCGCCTACATCCGATTATCGAAGAACGTCGATTAATACCTGACCACCAATTCGGATTCAGGATTAAGCACTCTACAATCGACCAGGTTTACAGAATAACCAATGTAATTGAAAAAGCCCTAGAGGAGAAAAAAATATGTTCTAGTGTTTTTCTCGACGTCTCTCAGGCCTTTGATAAAGTATGGCATACAGGGTTGAAACATAAGCTAAGACAAGCTTTTCCGAAACAGTTATCTGATATCCTTAGTTGTTACTTATCAGACAGACTCTTTCGTGTAAAACACGGAAATGATTACTCTGAATTTAAAGAAATCGCGGCAGGAGTTCCCCAAGGAAGCGTTCTTGGACCGATCCTATTTCTAATATACACTAGTGATATTCCTCAAGAAGAAGGCACAACAGTAGCCACATTTGCAGACGATACAGCTATATTAGCGGTCAGTAATACCGTTGAATCAGCAACTAATAAACTCCAACGTTCTATTGACAAAATTTGTGATTGGACAAAGACTTGGCGTATTGCTCTCAACGAGGCCAAATCAACGCACGTGAATTTTACTTATAAAAAGGTAGACAACTTACCCATTTTCATTGATTCGATACGAATTCCGTACGCAAACGAGGCAAAATATTTGGGTATGACACTCGATGCGAAATTAAAATGGAAACCGCACGTCAAGAAGAAACGCGAAGAGCTCGCCATTCGATGTAAAGAAATGCACTGGCTGCTTGGTAGATTTTCCCAACTCAGCATGCAGAACAAGCTGCTTTTATACAAGCAAGTACTAAAACCGGTTTGGACATACGGTATACAACTTTGGGGTTGTACCAAATCCAGTAATATCAAAATTTTACAAACTTTTCAAAACAAAGTGCTAAGAAAAATAGTAAATGCACCATGGTTTATCAGAAACACTGATATCCACAGAGACCTAACTATGGCTACCGTCGAAGATGAAATAAAACATTTTGCCTGCAAACAACAGACACGCCTTCACGGTCATTGCAATATCACCATGCTACAAATTCGAGACGATACTAACCTAGTGCGCCGATTACAAAGGATAAAACCATTTGAATTAGCGCAATAAGATGTAACCGCGTGCTTATGGCGGTATTAGCAGGTGCCTCCACTGGGAAGCTGCCTGCCAAACGCGTAATTTACAGTTTAAAAAAAACTACTAGATAGGAATAACCTAGTTGTAGTATGCAGGTTTCGAAGGGAGGTGGTTTTTGTTTTCTTATCTTAAGTGAGAAAGAGTCGCATGTACGATTTTCCACCTACCCCTATTATTCGTCCGAGCCTAGTTCTGGTTCCAAATCTCGTGCTTTTAACCAGGATAGGTAACTCTCAGCTTGCTGAGAGTAACGATAATATTACTATGGCTTGGGAGTAATATTAGAAACTCTATAAAAAAAAAAAAAAAAAAAAGGGATGGGAAGAGGGGTGATAAAAGAAAGAAAGGAGCAGAGGAGGGTGGTAAGCGTCAATAGTAGCAGAAGTTGAAGTATGTCTCGAAGGGTCAGTGGAGTTTGGGGTCAAATTAAAAGATACCCGTTTTGGTTGAAGCCCTGGTGACGTCGAGTTGGTCATGGGTCGAGTGGAGGAACTGTGAGGAGATGACAGCTTAGAGGAATTATGGGAGCGAGAAGGAGTAGATATTTTGGGGGCTCCAGTTAGGATCGAGGTTACTGTTGGACATGGGGTTATATGACTTACGTTTAGTAGGCTTAATGTTAGACTTAACGCTATTGGATCCCATCCTAGGCCGAACAACTCCTGCGTTAGACCATTTCGCGATTGACATATCTCCTAAATTCACTTCGTTGGAGGGACTCGAAAAAAGCCAGTTGTATTTCGAGGGTATGTCGAGTTTGAAACTGCTACTATTGGACTTAGCCGGGGAAATCTTCTGACAGTTGGCAATGGTGATAGAGAATTTCTGCTGGAAATAGTTCTTCAACCAAGAGGCGTCAGCGTGCCGTGGGGCGCTTTTTATGACGAATGAATCGTCTTTTTGAATTTTGTCCAGCCTTTTGTTCCAATCAGCCAGTGTCCATAGCGTGCCGAATCGGTTAAGGTAGAACGGTGTAGGTGGTCCCTTGATGGCGGCTGGAGTTGTGATAGGAGTGGGCTTGTCCAAGGCTGTTATGGGTGTTTTTTAAAGTCCCAGGTAGCGTTAGAGTTGTTGTGGTCGTCGTGCAGGTCAGGTGATTATTGGAAATTATTGGTTCCAAGTGAATAGTTGGGCGAGCAAGTGGAATTGCAGTTTGGGGCTACGTGATGTTCAGCAGCTCATCGAGTATGGAAGTGTTATTGTTTGGTTGCTGGTAATGGTTGGACTCCAAATTGCTAGAAACACATCTTATCTCTTCCGCAATATCCATTACAGCTAACTTAATATGGGCCGATTCTTCTCTGAGAGACCTTAAATTAGCTTCTACTACATCCAGGTGTTCATTCTGAACGGTCGTTGCAGCAGCCAAAGATTTAATATCAGCTGTGTGGATCGCATTCGATTTATCCGCAGCGTGTAGATCTCCAAGGACTGTTAAATGGTCACGCATGTACGTGTTAAGTTGAACCATTTGGGAGTTAAGCGTTGAGAGGGGAACGGAAAATTTCGACAGCTCATTGTTGAGGTGAGTTGTGGTAACCAAATCGTGTGTCCTCTTTTGGGCTGATTCGTTAATAATTGCAAGTTGCTTCAAACAGGATTTGAAGTAAGACTTGCTTATTTCACTCGCGCGCTCTACAGAACTACTGAGCTCATCAATTGTCTTGGATACCTCATCCAACTTCGAGAATTGATTTATCACTTTTTTGAATGAGCGGTTCATGTCAATTAGCGTATTGTTGGTTGAGTCGTTATGGCATTTGATCGCGAGCATCACATGCGAGAGTGAAACTACTTTGCACTCATCGCAGAAGAAAAGAAAGTTGTTCGCAAAGTCCCTTACATAGATCGCGGATCTTTTGCCAATACCGGTACAGAGGGGGTGAAACAATTTCCCACAAAGGCCATTGCATGCAATCAGATCAGAGTTGTTATTATCAGCACAATTGCTATTGGCACACGATTTTTCCATTTTTTTTTTGTTTTTAGTCAACGAACAGCGGAAAACGAAGGTGGAGCAGGTCAGTTAAACACCAGGGTAAACGCACTTGGACAATTTATGATGCGTCAACTGAATTCGGGAAATAATTATAAATTAGGTCAGTTTAACAAAACAACAAAACTGTAGGTTTAATGCACTGAAGTAATCCGGCGGCAAAAGAAAACAAAATGCGTCAGCGAAATACTACAGCGCGGTGAGAGAGGGTTTGGGATTATATGAAAATTTGAAATTGGCAAGGCGGAGAAAAAGAAAAACACGTCTTTTCACCACGGCAGTTGATTAATAATAAATGTCAATCAGTCTCTCAAAAGTTTTAAAAACAAATGAAGCTAAGCTGATTGGCCTGATATCCTTAGCGGCAGTGTGACTGGCTTTTCCAGCTTTGGGTATAAAAACCACTTTAACTTCTCGCCATACTTTTGGTACATATCCCCATTTTAGGCTATTCAACCAAGATAATAAATTAAATTGGAAACAATGCCAACACCACGTCGGTGTGAACGGACAACCGGTATACCACTATCGCGCTTCTTTTGGTACCTACACCGTTTCCGAATACCGCTCTGGTGTGTGAGAACCATGTTTGCGTCAACGACATAGTTTCTCAAGGAAATTGATATGGGCCCCTATTGCGAGTGGCGATTACTGATAGATGAGCGACATTTATCTATTGTCAATCGTCGATTGTAGATTTTGGTATTGTGAATGGTAATTGTGATAGGCATTTGTCGATTGGCAATCGCTTGTTGTCGTTTAAATTTTTCTGATCGACTGTCTGTGAAAAAGAAAACAAAAATATTGTTTGCAAACATGTAAGTTGGTTTAATACAATTAAAGTGCATATTCTTCTTCATAACACGAATACCTAGACAGTCGATCAGAAAAATTTAAACGACAACAAGCGATTGCCAATCGACAAATGTCAATCACAATTACCATTCACAATACCAAAATCTACAATCGACGATTGACAATAGATAAATGTCGCTCATCTATCAGTAATCGGCACTCGCAATAGGGGCCATGGTGTACGATCTTCCCTTTGCCTTTAAGCTTTCTCTGTGTATGGCTCTACAGACGTGCTGAGAAATAATCTTAAGATCCAGTACTTCAACTTTTACGAATGGCAGGGTGCACTGCAGTCGAACTCTGCCACCTGCTGGATTCAGTATTTGCCTGCAATATTCTGCCACTATGTTTAGGGCCCAAATATATATTGATCCAGGTTCAAGCTCTTGCATAAAATTTGCAAAACCTGCTTACAGAGATACTTAGTTCCCAAAGTCCGAATCAAGATTAGATAGATTTTATTTGTTCACCAAAAGATTGTTTAATTTTATATGTAAATAAAAAATATACTACATATAACCCGTGAAGTTGGAAATTTTCCTAGAAAATGTAAAACATCTTTCTGTTCCGCAGTGTAACAAATACCACATATAATGAATAGTGTTTTCCTATGTAGTATGTATATGTATTTAAGCCTTAGAAGTTTATCTGGAATTTAGCCATCATCAACATCTTCTCAGTAGTAAGATTGTCCCGGAAGTATTTGTTTTCTTTTAAGTTGTGCTGGTATAGTTCTCCCTTGGCAGCAGATCGATTTTCTCAACGAGCTGATAAAGAGTTGCTCTCCAACTGCACTGTTCCTTGGCCCAATACTATCCATAGAGAGACCTTTTTAAAGAAGCGATCGTTTGACATGTGCATTACTTTCAAAATATAGTCAATTTGGAGCTTAAGTGTTTTTTATAGGAGACGGTCCAGTTTTTATTACGATCAAGTAATAACTTGGGCTACGTAAAACAAAGGAGACTGTTTCGAAAACCTACTGTCATAGATGAATTTATTTGTGAACCATTTTCTTGTATAATTTGCAATTTTTATGTGCATCAGCTTTTTCTTGATGTGTTTTTCCATACTCAAACTTTTTTCTATTTAGTACACGCCAAGGGACTTAATATTTATTTACTACTAGCCTTACCCGGCATACGTTGTTACGCCCAAGAAAGAATGAATGAAGTATTTTATTTCGAGATTGAAAAAAATTGAGTTTATTTTATCAATGACAATGAAAATGTTTATTGTAAATAATTACTGTAATGCGAGTTGATATACAATATTCTTGGTTTTTCCGTTTGGTGCGAAGATGAACAATTTTTTCGGCGTTCCAACTCTGGAGCAAGCAACATATAGCTGGCAATGGGAAAAACATGGATTCTCACGATTCAATCCTGCAACAGCAAGCGATTTTCCTTGGGCTTTATTGATTGTAATCGCAAAGGCTAGGCGAACAGGAAATAGCAACCGCTTGAAATTGAACTAGATCGGTGGGTATCATCGGAATTCTTGGAATGAGCACATCTTCTCCTTTGCTTTTACCGCTAATAATTGTTGCTTCAATAACATTTGGCATTAATTTCTTAACGGAAAGTCTGGTTCCGTTGCATAGGTGGATCCAAATTTCGAAGAAGCATGATTGGTGAGCCTACTTTGAAAGAGAGTATATGTGGTGGCATTCCAGACGGCTCCAGGGAATTCAAAAATTCTGTTTCAAAAATGACTGTTTGATCCTCATCAGTAACTGTGTCAATTGATTTATATTTCATTGTCTCTCCTGGGATTTGCAATTGAATTCGATCATTGATTATGTTAACATCATAATGTTTGGGAGCTAAAATCGCACGTTCGCGAAGCCAGTCATGATTTTTGAAGTTTGTCGAAATGTTCGGGAAAACCATCTTTTTAATGTCTTGAATTGACAACTGCATTTGGCAAAAACTTGATGGAAAAGATATTTCGCTTGTAGCATGATCGATCGGAAATTTTCAGTCACCAATATCCAATAGTTGCTTGGAGAATGTTTGAGCAGAAACATCTCGGATTAAATGTACACGCATATTGGTCGATAAAGAGATTTTTTCACATTTCTCCAAAGTGGTGGTGCTTTCAGGCAAGCATTGAGCTCATCAGCGGATGTTGATCTTGGAATCACAGGTAAAGTTTGACGAAAATCAGCAGCTAATAGGAGAGGTACTCCTCCCATTGGTTGATCTATTTCTCCCAGATCTCGCAAAGAACGATCAAGTGCCTCGAGCGATTTCTTATGGGCCATTGTGCATTCATCCCAAACGATAAGTTTCCATGTTTTCAATACCGTGGCCATACCTGATCGGTACGATTCACATTCAATGGTAGCTTCAGGGCTGAATGTGCCATTCGCCCTCCATCAAGTAACGTTGGTGCTATTCGGATTTCAGCAAGTATCAAATGACGAATGATGACGATCTTCTCCTTGCCCTTAATAGTATTGATACTAACAAAGGCGCTGGTCCCGACTTGCTTCATCCCGTTCTCTTGAAGAACTGTTCGTCTTCACTATTTCTGCCGTTAAAATTGATTTTAAACCTTTCACTTTCTACCGGTGACTTTCTGGACGATTGGAAGATTGCTCATATATCTAAATTCTGTCTTAATTCGATCGAAGGCGGTGTGCAGGTTGATGTGTTGTATACCGATTTCGTTAAAGCCTTCGACAGAATCAATCACTCATTATTGATAGGAAAGTTAGCCAAGCTTGGGTTTCATTCTAATATCTTGAAGTGGCTTTCTTCTTATCTTTTCAATAGGAAATGTATCGTCGAAGTTGGTGGTTTTTTCTCGAACGTGGTAACCACAACTTCTGGTATCCCACAAGGAAGCCATTTAGGGCCGTTCGCTATTTGAACTCCTTGTAAATGAAATTCCTCAGCTTTTCACAAGGTGCGAATGTCTGTTATTTGCAGATGATTTCAAAATGTTTTGTAAAGTTTCCAACTTCTCGGATTGTTTAACATTCCAGCTTGAGATGAACCTGTTTTTACAATGGTGTTCCGAAAACGATTTGGAGCTTAGTTTGCATAAATGTACAGTTAGCACGATTTCTCGTTCTCACAGTCCCTTGCTTCACTCATACGACGCTGGAGGTGTTGCTTTTAGTAGAGTTTCTGAAGTTAAGGATCTTGGGGTTATTTTCGATATTAAGTTATCTTTCAATTTGCATATCGACTACATTGTCTCTAAATCTTTTTCCCTTCTAGCTTTGATTAGAAGAATTTGTGAAGACTTTCGTGATCCATTCGTTCTAAAAACTCTTTACTGCTCTTTAATAAGATCCAGATTAGAGTACTGCTATGTAATTTGGGATCCTTTTTATGATGTCCACTCTTCTCGAATAGAATGGGTCCAAAAACGCTTCACTCGCTTTGCTCTGAAGAGATTTAATAGGGACTTTGAGCTTCCATCTTATAACAGTCGCTGCTTATTGTTAGGGCTTAATACTCCCGTGGTTAGGAGAAAGATGTAGTCGTTGGTGTTCCTGAAAGATATTGTCTCTAACAGAATCAATTGTAGTGTAGTGTAGTTCTTTTTACTCTACCATTCTATGCACCAAGCAGAGTACTAAGGGACAGACATTTGTTTTTACCTCCGGCACATAGAACAAACTATGGTTCGTCTGAACCCATAACTCGATGCATCTGTTTGTTTAATTCGGTCGGTAATAACTTGGATTTAACCTCAAATCGGGATTTATTTAAATGCAACGCTCTTACGGCTCTAACTTCAAACTTTCTTAATTAATGGCAATTTTTTTTTTTTTTTTTTAGTTTATTAACTTATGTTAGTATTATGTTTTTGTAATTTTATATTTACTGTTTGCGAAATCTGTTAAGGTATTCTACCTGGTAGATGAATAAATAAATAAATAAATAAATTCAGGAGAAAAGTTTTTCCAGTTCCTCCTGGTGCATCAAGGAAAAGATGCCCACTGTTTCCGTTTCGAACATATTGCATAACCGTGTTGAAAGCGATTCGTTGATCATTTGTTAAGAGATTGATTTGAGTATCAACAAAAGATTGTAACTGCTCAACATCGTATTGTTTTTCACGTAAAACGTATCTGTCTTGAACAAATGTTCTATCACTATCTATTATAGACAAAGAATGAATGTAAATGCTTCAGAATAAAAAATCTGCCGATTTCAATTCAACATTACATACCAATAAAAAAAATTCGAGAACAGGAAATAATTGTGAACGAAAACGATACTTCTGTATTCTTCCATTATATCAAATTGCATACATGAAATGACAAATCTGTACGCGCACTCTGATGTTTATACAAAAATTGAAAAATTCCTATGTTTCTTATATGATCGTAAAATTGCACGCGATGATAAAAAGCCAGCGGCATCTATCGGCAGGGGGTCGGACCGCTCTATAAACCTTCCTTATGACTTGTAGAATAAATTGCTTTTAGCACTCCAGACGGATGTGTGCATAGTTTTCGTGACTATAGCGTACACACATAAATTTTGAATTTTATATATAGAGATAGATAATTTAATTACTTTACAAATAGTGAGCCATTATTTGTTAGAGCAGTTTCTGTCTCCGCCATTTTTAAAAAAAAATCGATCTGTGGACTTTTCTGGATTAATAATTACACTCCATAGTTAACAATAGTCCGCCAACGGGTACACCATCAGCGACATAGCGTCACCAAAAAGCTGATTTTAAAGACTTTACTTGAATGCACTTATCTAGTAAATATGACAGCCGCTGTTAAAGACAATGGCTCAAAGCTTCTCGGCACTCATTTGTACAGAGGGCTCCAAGTTGGACTATGCCACGTAACGGACATCGACAAAAGATTAGACCATAATGAAGACGAAACCCTTTAGATCTCCACAAGAACCTGACGTACCGACAAACTAACAATAATCGTGAGACATTCCCCACCTAACGAACAAAACAAGAAATGCAGAAACGACACAACCTATATGCCATTTCTACTTCAATTCGGTCAAAGGTAAGGTTCCAATGGAACAACACCAGGAGAACTTGAAAATCGGTGAATTATCCGAAAGCCACACTCCGATGAAGACCACCGTTTCGGAAAATTTTAAGAAAACAAACCAATTCAGATCATGAAGTGAGAAATGAGTCAAATGATATCCGCTTCTAATAAACTGAACCAAAGAAGCAAATCCTCAAGAGCAAATTGCAATTTCAGTAAGAAAGACAGGGCCTATACAGGGCCTAAAACCTAGCTTCCCAACCATTTGCCTGTTTATAGTGGAAGGGATCTACAGTATTATAGCCAAATCCGACCGGAACATCTGAGAAACTTCTCATGACAATTGATATTCTTGGATGTTTGTCAGACGTTCGCAAGAGATGGGACAGTGGAAAAACTTTTCAATGTTGCTTGGCCTCGGCGGGATTTGAGCCTGACTTACTTACTTAACGGGCTCCCGACCCGTGAAGAGTCTCTGCCTGAGGCACAGCAGCCTTCCATCCTCTACGATCCCGGGCACGCTGCTTCCAGTTGTCCAAACCAAGCGCTCTGGCATCCGCGATGGCTTGGTCTTTGAAACGGAGGTTCGGTCTTCCTTGCCTTCTCGAACCTGGGGGCTGGGATTCGAAGATCCTCTTAGCTGGAGTATTATTGTCCATTCGCTCGATGTGGCCGAGCCAATGTAGTCGACGTATTTTGGGTTTTTGGACTACATCCACATCTTGGTACAGCTCATAGAGTTCGCGGTTGTATCTTCTCCTCCATTCGCCCTATAGAGCTCCTGACGATGTATACTATCATACGCGGCTTTGAAGTCGATGAATAGGTGGGGTGTCTCGACTTGGAATTCGTTGGTCTTTTCCAGGATTTGCCTCAGTGTGAAAATTTGGTCTATAGTCGATCTGCCTGGCCGGAAGCCACACTGGTACGTGCCGATAAGTGTGTTCCAAAACGGTTTAAGACGTTCACACAGTACGTTGGATAGGATCTTATATGCGACATTAAGCAGGGATATGCCTCGATAGTTCTTGCAAGACATATGAACGCCTTTTTTGTAGATGGGGCATATGGAGCTGATAGCCCAGTCATCGGGCATGTTTTCTTCCACCCATACTTGGCTGATGATTTGGTGCATGCGCCCTACCAAAACATCACCACCATATTTGAAGAGCTCCGCTGGTAAGCCATCAGAGCCTGCGGCTTTGTTGTTCTTAAGCTTTTTTATAGCTAAACCAACTTCTTCTATACTGGGTGGTGGAACTGGTTCTTCATTGATTGGACGTGGGCTTTCTTCTTGCCCTATCACTCTCTCTACATGATTTGAGCCTAGTAGTTCAACACACTAACCTCTGCGCCACTGCGTCCAGAAAATAAAAGAGTAGATTATTTAAAAAAAAAAATCAGTAGGCTTATGGAAATGGGTGCAGTCATTAGACGACGTAAAACTGTAGGGTCACTCAGAACTTGATTATTGAACTCGACGTCCATTGCCTAAGGAGGAGCGAACCACGGCTCATGGATTCTCATCCGGTCACACTGGATGCAGCAGATGAAGCGTTGTTGTCCTCATTCACGGTGTTGGGTTGGTTGGAAGACTAAGCTCCAACAGTATGTTATTGAGGTAGTATATAGTGTTATGACAAGAATTTCCTCCGTCCGACGAACTTAACTGAGAAACCACGAGCAGCCTGCGTCCTTTTTACTTTTACGCACTCGCTCCTCTGCCTCGCCCCTTGTTCGCAAAAAAGTCTGTCATTTTGTAAGCACGTTAAATCAGGACTCTTGGCAATTCCAATCAATTGATTGTTCTGTATCCAATGTGCTTACTCATAGCTAAAATCCCTACCAAGAAATGGAAAACGAACGTTAATCGGCGCTGAGCAATGCTAGTACGTAATAAGCCTTCGTAGACTACTTTGAAGTTCTTAAGATTAATCTAGAGAGAAGAATACACCCTGTCTGTGTTCGGGTCATAGTACTGCCCATTATCACTTGCAAATCTTGCAGTAACCATAATGGAAAACGAGGACATTCCGTCAACCCCCCCGCTGACTCGTTTCTCAGTTTTACACATTCCACTTGTATGACTCAAAAAAACATTTTAAAACTTTTGCGTTTATCCCCTCGTTTATGTGGATGACTAAGTGCATTGCTAATGCCGCTTTTATCACCGAGCGCACTTAAATAGACATTTTCGATTTTCTTTATCTGACCCAATTTTTTTTTATTATTATTAATAACAACAATTAATTTACATTTAAGTTTAGATTTTTTAACAACGCTAGCTACCAAGGCTTTCAGCTGGAGTCGAAAAATGTGAGGGGGGAAAGAAAATCAGATCATTATATGATATAATATAATAAGATACGCCCGTCAGTCGATCGCCCAAAAATAGATAGTAGTTAGGTAGGTTGATGGATGTCCGCGTGACTATCCGTCACGGCTCAGTTAGACCAGCCGATCGGTAGCATTGTGTAAATTTCGGGCACCTAAAAAGAGAGACAGAAAAAACCGATACTTGTAGCTCAAAAATGCCGCTAGAACCATCCAGATTTATAGACAAATCTAAGGAAGTTCCTTAAAAATGCAAGTGTCGAGAATCTTGATTCTGGTTCATTTGGATTAGGCATTCGCATAATATAAACAATTAGAGTATATACCTACTCTATTTCTTCAACGTCCCTACAGCCGCGACACAGTGTCCTGTGAGCACCCGCATCAGGACGCGAATATCCTTGCGATTGAGTCCAATCATGGATTTTGACCTCTTTTTGTTAATAGCTGTCCAGAGCTCTCTTGTATGTCTACACGTATTAAGTTTGGTCCAACATAGATCAGTTCTACTCAGGGGCTCGTTATCGATTTTGCGCGTAATTGTGCTGTCCGCTCAGTCTATGGATTTGAGTCAGTGATGCAAGCATCTCTGATCCATGCCTTGCCAGCTTGTCCGCTTTTTCATTACGCGGAATATCATCGTGTCCAGGCACCCAGCAGAGGGTTACCGTGTTTTTGGATGATATTTCGTCCAACTGCTTTCGGCGTTTTTTCACTCCCCTTGACCTGATCACTACTGACTACATAGCTTTTAAGCCACTCGGTTGTCAAAATAGACCGTGATGATTTTATCGATAAGGTTGCGTCTTTTCATCTCCTTGGCGGCTAGGGTTGCGGCAGCTATCTCCGCCTGGAAAACGCTACAGTCATCACCAAGTGTAATGATTTACTCAGGCACAGAGTCTTGCAGAAAAGGCCCGCACCTGTACCGATATCCATCTTGCAGCCGTCGGTATAGAAAGCCATCTCCCCTATCTACTCTTGTCGACTATTTTGTTGTACCATTCGTTTTTTCGGGGATTTTTGTATCGAATCTCGTGTTGAAAACGAAGGCAGAAGGCGCGTAAACCGTGGCTTGTGTCTCCATAGAATCACACAAGAGTGCTCTGAAAGAAGCACCCCCAAATATACCTTAATACCTACTACGACTAGATGACAGCTAAATTTTTAAGAATTAACAACATTTTTAAATTAGCAACAGGCTGTGTTGACAAAAGGTCAATTAGTTTTTATTAAAATTGCTTAACACAGGTTGTTTGTTGAGAAGATGGATGTGAGTTCTCTGGGTATGGGCGAGTCGAAGGCGCAAGAAACATTTGTTAATTAGAGATGTCGTGTCTACCGGGTAGATGCTGCATCGGATACACGTGGTCGTGGTGAGTGTATATTTGTTTTTAATTCCCCCTTTCTCTTCTGTTCCCATTGGGTGTTTGTAAGAGCCATAAGGTGTTTTTTCAAAGGCGGTAACGGTGTAACTTCGGTTGCGGTTTTAGCTGCAATGCCTGACAAATCGTTCCCTCTGATACCTTCTTTAACCGAGAGAATAATCTGTTTTTCCTGTTTTTGAAAATGTTGTCACGTATTCTTATTATTGTGCGTGCGCGTTTGTTGACTCAAATTTACCAGTCACTAACAATGTATTTCCCTTTATCTCTTCCATTATAGTCCGCCCTTCGCACACTGGATAATTGGAGCGCCTATCAAATGACCACCTCTGGCATGTCCAGCAACGACCCACTCGTTGAACAAATCAACATTATCAAGGGCTACATCAAGCAAGCCCGAACTGCAATGCGCTTTGATGAGGTTGCAACTCTTGAATTGAATCTGCGGGAACTCCAGCGAGAATTTTACATGCGTCATCAGAACAACACAACCAGCACGCAATAAGAACGCCATTATTAATATCCTCTATCGTATTTCATGATATTTAAGAGCCCAATTTTATTACATTCAGCCCCTTTATATATTACGATATACAAAATATGCATTTATAGATGTATACAAGAAAAAGCTTAAAAGAAAAAATTTGTGCAAATCACATCAACTAATGCATAGTGTATGGCGACAACAGGTAATAAAAAAATAAATAGAAAATATCGCCCCGAGTTATCCTTGTTGTGTTCTTACGAAATGCTTGTGCTAGAAAAATCTTTGGGCGGATGGACTTTGACCCAGGGTTTATGCCTTCAGTCCAACAGAACCGACAAGCGACTGGACCTTCTCGACGTACTCCTTTTGTGCGTCGTCAGATGACTTTCCCTTCAACTTGTTCCATGATTCCCACTTGGCCTTGCCTTTGAAGTCCAAGAAGCCTGGTTTATCTGTTAAAAAAAATATGCGCATTAACCTTGATAACCTTAATGAATGTAGTGTTGTTTTCTACTCACCGGTATTGCAATCTCCGACGGTGCCTTGCTTGTAGAGGCTGTACAGCTCCAATAAATCGTTATCGGCTGGTGTGCTGTTCAAGTTCTTGACATCTTCAGCGGCCTTATCGAATTGCTAATGAAATGATAAGTAAATTTAGAACAATTTGTCCTTTGATTTAACCTTTTTGCAGATGAACTCACCTCCTTAAGCGACATGGTTGTGCGTTCTTTTTAAACTAACTCTGGAACGCTGTTGAAAAGTCAAAGGTATACTAAACTAATTGGAATGACAGTAAAATCGTTAGAGACACGTATGTTAAGTTGTGACATTGGTTGGAGGAATTTTCTTTAAATTATTAAAGTGGAACAAATCAATGATAAGACTTGAATTTGATATGAAATATTAATAATATTTAACACACAAAAAAAAGTTCATCAAAAGTATAAGTGGGGGGCGGTAGGCAAGTGGAGAGAAAATACAACTTACTACTTACTTTTACTTTGTGGGAAAACGAATGATTTGAGGGCCAGAATATTGCCGCCCGCCGGTGTCGAACCTATTAAATTGCAACAAGCGCTGCCACTTTGCTACAATCGTAGCAAAACTGCTACGCGATTTCCAATTTGCTACGCACTCTCCCTAAAAACGTCTATTTTGCTACTTTTTTTAAAGCACGAAATGTCAACATAAATCTTGGAATTTTTCTTGAGAAAAAAAATAAACGAAAGTATATTCACTCACTTTCCCACACCAACTTTCTACCATACCCAACAAGTACCCATTTCTTCGGATGTGTTAGTGTTTGAATTTGACTGGAATCTGAAATCGGTCTGGAATTTTTTCAGATTTGAGCTTGACAAAGAACAAGAAGACGAACTCATTTAAAATAGAGACAGTAGATAAAATAATGGCCGCAAAATGTTTGGTTTCAAAAAGAAACGAAATATAGGTGTCGAATCTTTTTTTTTCTAAAAGGTACTTAAAAACTGTATCAGTCTAAAAGACTTGTCGGAATTTCTATGTGATATTAATTCTGCTATTGTTACAAAGATCCTACATTTATAATTTTGTGATATGAACTATTTTTTTTTCTAAGGTAGATAATGCATGCAAAGCGCCTTTAAAGTGGAGTTTTTAATGTTATTCTTTTTTCGTTAGTTTGCTTATAGTTTTGTAAAATATATAGTTTACCAATTATACCTGTACTAGTCCCTAAAAACGTATTAACTTAGAATAAAGAATTAAGTGTTTTTTCGTTTGTTTTCGAAAAAAATGATATTTTGGACTTTTGAGTTTTGGTACGCAAATTAAGTTCTGTTACACAAATTTGCTACGCAAATTTTTGTCTTGGCAGCACTAATTGCAACTCAGAAATGTGTATATTCGGAGGGTATGTTCAGTGGGTTTGGAATGGTTAGAGATGAGTGATGCGGATAACGTGCAGGTGGATGTAAACGAAATGTATTTAGAAACTGACTGACATCATTTATCCATTAAATTTGACGTATTATACCCACGAATTGTCTGTTGGCTGAAAAAATTGTGAGTTTCGGAATTCAATTAGCTGTGTTTAATGAACGACAACCAGGTCAGAATAGAACAGCACAAGTGAGTGAAAACTGTAAAATCAAATCAGGAAAGAAAAGTACAGGTTCGAGTCAAATATTCTTCTCTCAGCTGTGAAATTTGAAATGCAGTATTTTCTACCCAACTTTGGCTTTAGAGTGAGCAATGTACCGTCAATGTTTGGCCTAATGTCGATTTCATCACAACTTATACATGTTCCATGTTATTCTTTTGATTTTTTCTATATATATGACAATATTTCTAATTTTAAACTAAGAACTACGATATCTCTTGTCAAACAAATAAATCAGTTGACATCAACACAATAAGAGTTTTCAAATTTGGCACATTTCAGTCACTACCTACTTCAAAGCTAGATGCAGCAAATCTTTTTTACTCATGGAAAACAAAATCGTGCAATTTTCTGATATTTTCTGTCCGGATCAAATTTATCAAACACACCTATTGTCATGAACTGATTAAAATGAACCCGTGGCAAAGCTAACAAAGTATATGTCTACGTTTTTATTAGTACAAAATGAGGTAACTTCGGTCCACATTTCCAAATTCGCTCTAGAATTACTTCATTTCTCATACAAATCCACATTTCGAAATTATACTACATTTTTATCAGGGCAGAAATTATGTACCTCATTTGAAAATTCGCTGAAAAGGTGATTTCATATCAGTTCTCGCATTTGGTTTGACAGATTTGTCATTTTAACACTACGTTTTCATTAGGGCAAATGAGCTCATTTTGGTGCACATCTGCAAGTGTCAAATCGATTTTTTGTTCATCTGCTCTAAAATAAATACAGTACCTACTAAATATAAAATTAATGTTAGTTTATCTTCCAAAAGGTGGCGGTAAAATCCATTAACAATGTCTTTCTAACTTTCGGTCAAAGTTATACCAGGTCAAAGTTACCCCAGTTGACGGTACTCTAACTTCGCGACGTCAGTGGCAAATGAAAAAAAAAATTGCAGCAGAAAGAAATGAAGGAAAACAATGGCGAATTTGTATGGAGACTAGTTTTGCGCGAATATTTCGTAAAAAGTTTATAATAAAGCGAATTAAAAAGGAGTATCCAAACACTATTTTTGAATACTAAAAGGTTAACAATGTAAAGGATCTTTCATTAGCGACTTGACAACTTCAAACTTTTAGTGTGAACCACCGATTATCAAACTGTCAATCTCAAAACATTCAGTAAAATGTTTTCATCATAGTGAAGTACACAAATGAACAACGTTTACAAATAATTAAAATTTGTTTCCGAAATTCCGAGTCGTTAACGCCAATAATTCTCGTCCCAGTAGACAAGCAATTCAATTCATTGTCTAGTGAAAAAATTGAGCTAGAATATTCGCTGCTTGATGTTGCCGTGCCAATGAGACTACGTTTTGCAGGAGGTGTGGAGAATATTGCTACCGTAGAGGCGTCCGTCGCAAACTAGACAAATCAGTCAATTTCACTGCGTTCTTAAGAATTGGGCCTCTCTCAGGCCACACTATGGTGAATTTTGCGTTAGGATCTTGGCATACACTCTTACAAGATTAAGTTGACTCAAGAAGTAAAGTCAGTTGAAAATATAAAGCGACGTCCGTTCTCGAATTGGGCTTTGGACATGATAGAAGAAAATGAAGTATTTCATCGCAAAATCATCTGCAGCGATGAAGCTCATTTTTGGTTGAACGGCTTTGTCAATAAGCAAAATATGTATGCGTAAATGGACAGGTGAGAACCCTCATATGCTTCATGAAACAGCACTTCATTGGCAAAAAGTCACTGTTTGCTGCGGTTTTCATGCCGCTGGCGTCATTGGGCCGTTTTTGCGTCAATGGAAATGGCCGTCACGTTCCGGTGAATGGTATTCGCTACAGGCATGTTGGAACGTTATTTCTTTGAGCAATAGCATAGATCGGACATCAGTGAGGGTACCACAAGCACACAGCGAGTGCAACAATCTAGTTATTGAAGTTTCAGTTCGGTGAACATGTTATCTCCAGAAACGGACCCGTCTATTGGCCGCCGAGATCGTATGATATAACGCCTCTAGGCTTTTTCTATGTGACTACATTAAATCATTGGTCTATCTCAACAAGCCGGTGACGTTAGAGGAGCTCGGAGCCAATATTGAACGAGAGATTGTGGCCGTATCGGGCGAAATGTGCGGCCGAGTCATCGAAAATTGGGTTTAAAGTATCGACCGCTGCATACGTTCCCTTTGGACATATGAACAAATTCGAATTTTTATCAATAGCCGTGTTTCTTTGCACGCGGATATAGGGATAATTTGAAATTTGCATGTAAAATACAACCATAACTTATCCTATATACGCTAACTTTAGCGGTGATAGCTATCGCCGCTAAGTCCTTTAGCGGGCATAAACAGTGCTTCCAAAACCCATTTTCTTCGTTTCTGATGAATGTTGTGATGAATTTTTCAGGCAATATCAAAGTTTGACATCCCGCCAACCACTAACACATCCCGCCGAATATTTTGTTCGCGATTTTATTTCTATTTTTTTTTTTTTCAAAATTTAGTAAAAATAAACAATGTTTTTCGGATAAAATTAGTATGGAAATTGTAATAGCCGCGGACTCACGTGTGTATGTACTGTGAGAGTGAGCTCGCTGTGCTCAGCAAAAAACGAATCCAAAACTGATCCAAAAAAAGGAACAAATCGAGGGTAGATAAGAAGAGAATCGAGTAACGCCAAAATAAAAATCAAAAATGTTTGTTCATGTTTACTTTATTTCTTAGAACAATACATTTTTCATAAGGTATACTTGCTGTCATTTCTCCAACAAATTCTCCTGCAAAAGAAAAAAAGCAAATAAATGTGTATGTTATCTATACCAATGGATGTTACTTACTTTCAGCATGAATTTGTACCGGTAGCAAGAAAATCATCAAAATTCGTCACACGGTTGGTAGTTTCTTCTGGCAATATTAGCCGTGTTTCTTTGCACGCGGATATAGGGATAATTTGAAATTTGCATGTAAAATACAACAACAACTTATCCTATATACGCTAACTTTAGCGGGGACAGCTATCGCCGCTAAGTCAGTTAGCGGGGATAAACAGTGCTTCCAAAACCCATTTTCTTCGTTTCTGATGAACCGATGCGATGAATTTTTCAGGAAATGTCAAAGTTCTAACACATCCCGCCGAATATTTTGTTCGTGATTTTATTATTATTATTTTTCAAACTTCATTATAAAGGTAATTGAATTTAGCAAATCTGTTAATGTGAAATTGTTTTTCATAATTTTAGAATATGCTTGGCATCAATTTCAATTGGCGGAAGTAAATATTTTTCAATTTCTGGATTTGCAATACAAATTTCTTAACTACAACTTACAGCTGTGTCACGGTGCATGTCATAGGTGCATGTGTGCTGCCAAGTTTTTTTTGATGAATTCTTAAGCGGCGATGGTCGTTTTCTGATGCCATCCCTATATCCGCGTGCAAAGAAACACGGCTATTGTTATTTTGATGAATCTAAATTTTAAAAAAAATCTTAATTAAGCACATAATTATCTGGAATAATAAATTCAATTTTAGTTTACCTTGCAAAGAAAATGATATCTGCTATGACAGTAGCCGTTTTCTTTGCACGCGGATATAAGCCGTGTTTCTTTGCACGCGGATATAGGGATGGCATCAGAAAACGACTATCGCCGCTAAAGAATTCATCAAAAAAAAAAACTTGGCAGCACACATCCACCTATGACATGCACCGTGACACAGCTGTAAGTTGTGGTTAAGAAATTTGTATTGAAAATCCTGAAATTGAAAAATATTAACTTCCGCCAATTGAAATTGATGCCAAGCATATTCTAAAATTATGAAAAACAATTTCACATTAACAGATTTGCTAAATTCAATTATCCTTAAAATTAAGTTTGAAAAATAATAATAATAAAATCACGAATAAAATATTCGGCGGGATGTGTGAGTAGTCGGTGAGTTGTCAAACTTTGACATTTCATGAAAAATTCATCGCAACAATTCATCAGAAACGAAGAAAATGAATTTTGGAAGCACTGTTTATCCCCTTAGTGGCGATAGAGATTCTCATTTGACTGTCAAATTTTTTTTTTTTTTTCCCCCTGACAAATGTCAGAAAACCAATGGAGGGTAAACAAACCAAATCATTTAGCAGTAATAGGCGGGAAAATACTAGGAATCAGCAAACAAAAGTAAGTTTTTTTATTAATAATCAATAGTTTCTAGATATATTTTCAGGAAAATGGATTCATTAAAATATGCAAAGAAGTTGGAAGCAGAAAAGAGAAAGAACTGATATGCAAAGTTGTCTTTATTTGCCAACTTACAGGTGATGGCGAAGACGGAGCTGTGGTTTCGTGTGAATAAAGTGTTAAAGGCAGTCTTCTTGAAGATAAATTTAATCCAAATACCAAAACAGAGAGAAAATTCTCATCATTTTTCAAACGGCTGATCAATGAACTCGACAAAGACCTATATGGACCCGATAGTCATCTCGTACAATACATCGAAGGTATTTTACTCAAGAAACTGATGCCGTCCAAGTGAAACAACCTGGTGATATAATCGTTCATTGTATAATTCGCTTTCTATATGCCATTGCATTTCAATGTGGACCCAAGTTTGGCGCGTTTACTGGGAGTGCATACTTAGAATCGTCCAGTAATCACATCAGACCTTTGGCAATTTATTAAGACGCATAAATTACAAGATGCACACGAGCGTGAATCAATCAACTTATTGATCCCAACTATAGCCGTGTTTCTTTGCACGCGGATATAGGGATGGCATCAGAAAACGACCATCGCCGCTTAAGAATTCATCAAAAAAAACTTGGGAGCACACATGCACCTATGACGTTTATTGGTGAAACAGCTGTAAGTTGAATTAAGAAATTTGTATTGAAAATCGTGTAATTCAAAAATATTAATTTCCCACAGTTGAAATTAATGTCAAACATATTCTAAAATTATAAAAAACAGTTTTGCATTCACAGATTTACTAAATTTTGAAAAAAAATAAAAATAAAATCCCGAACAAAATATTCGGCGGGATGTGTTAGTGGTCGGCGGGATGTCAAACTTTTACATTTCCTGAAAAATTCATCGCTTCGATTCATCAAAAACGAAGAAAATGGGTTTTGGAAGCACTGTTTATCCCCGCTAAATGATTTAGCGTCGATAGCTATCCCCGCTAAAGTTAGCGTATATAGGATAAGTTGTTGTTGTATTTTACATGCAAATTGAAAATTATCCCTATATCCGCGTGCAAAGAAACACGGCTTATATCTGGGGATGAAACAGTGGGTTTAAACGCTTCGGTGATCAGCAAACTTCATTCGTGGATAACCAAATATTTGCTCCAGATATTTGTCACAGTTTATTTATTGACCTTTTAGAACTATTGAAGACTATATCTACAGACAATATAAACGCTGTACACCAGATAATATTAGAACTCAAGTTAGAAATATAAGCTTTAATGTAATTAGCCGTAAGCCCTAGCAGCTAGTGCTAATATGTAATATTAGTTGGTAATTTATTACCGAGTAATAAATAATAATAATAATAATAATATTTCATTTGGCACGACAAAGCTGAAATCTAAAAGCAAAATCTGAAAAGCCCAATGGAAAACTAAAAAAACTGAACCAAGATGAAACAGAAGTACCAATTTGAGCAAACTTGGTATCACTATTCTTATTAAGCCCTTATCAGCCGAAATCGCCCGAGTTTCATGAATATTTTATTTGTGCCAAAAAAACAGAGTTTGTTTATTTTATAATCTCTATCCCTAGTTTCGAGACGTTTGTGTGTTGACATTTATTTAATAACTAACTGCATAGTGCATTCTTTATGTTGCTCCTATTTGACTATTTCAGCATACTGTCGAAAAACTAATCACCCACTGCAATGGTTGTAAGTACAAAGGTTGTCTTTAAATTGTTGTCCAATTAACTTAAATTTGAAGAGTATTTTGTATATTTTTGTTGTAGATTGTAAGCTCTAATCCGCAGAGCGATACACACCGTCACCGACTGAACAACGAGCAAGATTTTACAAGAGACGAACTTGCCCAGTTGCTAGTCGACAGCGTCAACAGAATATGTAAGAGCGGGCGGGTTAAGTTGGGAATAGTTTTGCTAACTTTATTCAACTGCAGGGGGACAGTTTAAGGTGGCTGGGAACAAGCTGCTCGTAGACTGGGGTGGCTATGAAGTCTTGGAGAGAATCGCCAGATTAGCAGCAAAGCATCCGCTTGCGTCAATAGGCGCTGTATTGGGAGTTCTAGTCTTATTCCTCCCATTTACGATTCTCCTGGCGTTCGGATTGTCCACCATGGCCATGACTTTTACCGGATTTTTACTGCTTGAAGGTAAGTGTCTGTAAATTATTGTGGTAACAACGGTTTGAAAAAAATTCTGTTTTAAGGAACTCTATTAACGGTCGCGTCGGTATTGATGTTTGGCTGCCTGGGGGCTCTTATGTTGGTTTTTCTGTTCTTTGCAGTTATAACACTGGCTGGGTACTTTGGATTTGTGCACATTTATGACTTGTATACAGATTCAAACAGCAGAACCGCGTTCAGGCAGTTTCTGAGGCGTGAACGGTCGCAATCTGGACCTGAACCGTAAGAACTGCATTTACTCTGAGCCAAATCTTGCGCATCAAATTAGCGGCATCGAAATCATCAATGTGTGGGATTTTTTGTGCTGCTACTCACTTTAGTTTTAAAAAAAAATGAATACCAATTTTAGCCAAAGTTATAAATAGTTTTTGAGTTATGTTTGCCATTTTTCGGTGAAATTTCATAGAACGGAAATGGCTGTAAGGAGTTGGTCTACAAAAGCAGGGAATTTTGAAAACAGAATGATATTACTCGCATCCGTTATTTTTGAATAAGAATTCTCGAACACAGGATACTAGAATCACGAACGGCGTGAACCATGCTGACTGCTCTCCAACAGAAAACAGCCTACAAAATAAAATGGTACTACCATGAAGGTTCTTTCGATGAATTAGATGAAACTATCCCAAGATATGTGCGTTATTGGAAAGTCTTGCCGATCAGTTACTGTACATTTTCTGTATGTGCACCTGACAGCGAAGCTAAAATGCCCGCTTCCAAGAGACAGTTTAGGAGGAATTCAATAGAAGCGTAATGAATGCAACCTTCATTTCCATCGATAAAACAGCCTTGAAAAGTGGGCGGATTTGAACAATTTTTACTTATCTGAAGACTTCTTGCATGCTTTCTTTAGCTTTTGACAATTTTACATACATATATGCAAGCTTACTCCCATTGTGGTTAAGCTTTATAGCAGAAACAAAGGTCTACAGCGACAGCTGCTGTGGTGTGAGACACATTACCAGCACACCGCACAAAGCCCACCAGAGATAGTTTCTTTCAAAATACATACGACCAATATAGATAATTAGCTCAAAATATGGGCATTTGAATGTCGAAAAATTGAAAACTTCGTCCAAGATTAGTAGAGTATGATAAGCGACAGCGACTTTAGAATTTCTTCTAAGTTGGGAATGCTGCTGCGGTCGCTGTGATCATTGTGTTCTGCTGCATTGAAAGGCATTGGTTTGTTTCTGAAATCATAGGTGGATTGTCAAAATCGCTGTAGCTGGGATAATGTATTTCTGCCATTGCACACGGTCTCTAATTGATAGTATACGATATTGTATTCTTCATTATGTCGAATGGAGACTATTGTAGCAACTATATTTTAATAGTTAGCGATATAAAGTATTGCACTTCAACCTGCCGGCGAACATAAACAACAAATAGAGGACGTTCTTAGCTGTTAATCTTCATAGTAAATTCATCTGCGATACTTGATGGCGAACACGCTGCAACTAGAGCTGTGTCAATCGTGATTGATTCGATCTTTTTGAAACGATCACAATAAAGTATTGGTGATTGCAATCACAATGCCTGAAGTCAATCGTTCATCGAGTCAATACTTTTGTTCTGTTCTGACTACTTCATTTCTTTATTATGCCCCTATTGTATAACACAACTCAATACAACTCAACTTTCACACAACCAAACTATTTTTTCGTATTATGCAAGAGCAAGACAACCTTTTTCAGTTGCAATCGTGAAGCGTTGCATATGCATACACACATACAACCACCGCCATCTTGGTTGTCTGTTGACAGTCAACTTTTCGCTTAAGGTTGTGTTTGGCAATACCGAATTTTGAATTACAACAAGAGACAACTCAACTGTTTTACACAATAGGGGCATTACTGATTACTGATTTCTTATCTACTGAACCAATAAATGTGTTAATATATCAAAATCTTTTTATTTATTTCGGCTTATTTCGTTTTACCAACACATATTTGTTCTACAAAAATATCGCTTCTGTTCAATAATCTCCATTTCCTAATTATTTGTTGCAGTTGCAGTTTGTTGTTATTGAGTGTATTCACTCTTACAATCCTTTCGAAATTCGAATGTATCTGTCTCTATCGAAACTAAATTGAACGAATGATGATTGGTGTTTTTGATTGTATTGAAATTGAATGGAGCAATACAATACTCCCATGTCCCATCTGTCATTGATTGATTGAATGATTGATTGAAATGACCGAATCATTTTTTCAACCAATACTTGAACGATTCGATCATTAAATTTGAACGATTGACACAGCTCTAGCTGCAACACATAAGCCTTAAGCCGTGTTTCTTTGCACGCGGATATAGGGATAATTTGAAATTTGCATGTAAAATACAACAACAACTTATCTTATATACGTTAACTTTAGCGGGGATAGCTATCGCCGCTAAGTCCTTTAGCGGGGATAAACAGTGCTTCCAAAACCAACTTTCTTCGTTTCTGATGAATCGTTGCGATGAATTTTTCGGGAAATGTCAAATTTTGACATCCCCCCGACCACTAACACATGCCACCGAATATTTTGTTCGTGATTTTATTATTATTATTTTTTTCAAAATTTAGTAAATCTGTCAATGTGAAACTGTTTTTAATAATTTTAGAATATGTTTGGCATTATTTTTCAACTGTCGAAAATTAATATTTTTGAATTTCCCGATTTCCAATACAAATTTCTTAACTCAACTTACATCTGAGCCACTAATAAACGTCATAAACCGTGTTTCTTTGCACGCGGATATAGGGATGGCATCAGAAAACGACCATCGCCGCTTAAAGCCTGAACTACATCAAAACAAAAGTGAAGAAAAGTACAAAAAAGTGAAAACATCGAAACTCATCGAAAACACACGCATATTTATACGACATCTATTATTAAAATCTGAACTAAAAAAGCTCAGAAGCTTTTCGTTGGATATTATAAAATTTCCATTTGGAATCGTATTCTCCATCGTTTATTAATTGTCGCTTGCTTGTCAGAAGCGCTTTTCCTTGCGAAACTGACAGGAATTATGTGATGGAAGCGTCATCTAGCGAAAAATTCGGTAAGGTATTCTTTGATTGTGTGTGTTTCTAGAACTTTGCGCAAAGTGAAAGCTGGAACATGTTCGAGCTTTGAACCACAGTAAAATTTTAAAATGAGAAGAAATATACAGAGCGCACTATGCGATGAAGCAGTATATCCGATTTTTTCCACTTTTTTGTACTTTTTCCCACTTTTGTTTGGATGTAGTTCAGGCTTAAGAATTCATCAAAAAAAACTTGGGAGCACACATGCACCTATGACGTTTATTGGTGAAACAGCTGTAAGTTGAATTAAGAAATTTGTATTGAAAATCGTGTAATTCAAAAATATTAATTTCCCACAGTTGAAATTAATGTCAAACATATTCTAAAATTATAAAAAACAGTTTTGCATTCACAGATTTACTAAATTTTGAAAAAAAATAATAATAAAATCCCGAACAAAATATTCGGCGGGATGTGTTAGTGGTCGGCGGGATGTCAAACTTTGACATTTCCTGAAAAATTCGTCGCTTCGATTCATCAAAAACGAAGAAAATGGGTTTTGGAAGCACTGTTTATCCCCGCTAAATGACTTAGCGGCGATAGCTGTCCCCGCTAAAGTTAGCGTATATAGGATAAGTTGTTGTAGTATTTTACATGCAAATTGAAAATTATCCCTATATCCGCGTGCAAAGAAACACGGCTATAGGTGCATGTGTGCTGCCAAGTTTTTTTTGATGAATTCTTAAGCAGCGATGGTCATTTTTTAATGCCATGCCTATATCCGCGTGCAAAGAAACACGGCTATAGAGGACGTAAAAATAATAAACTCCCAATTTCAATAAAAAAAATGAGTAAAATAAACTTTCTTTAACTCTGACCTGGCATCACTATAACTGACATCACCCCAGAATACAAACATCCCTGGAAAAAAGCAACAAAAAATATTCCAACCGTGGCTGAATTCATTGCATGAAAACAAAAATGGCTACCGCCTCGCTGAATATGTTTATCCATTGTGTACGTTCATCCGAAAGTTGTGTGAATTTTTTGTAAAGTTCAACCAAAGTGAATTTTCATCTGCTAGTGAACAGTTGTGGGGAAATTCTTTCCACCATTGTCTCGAATTTTTTTTGTGATTTGGAGAAAATCAAATTTTGTGAACTAAAGGTGCGTTTATTGAACCGTATTGTGCATAAAAACATTAATTAACTATTCACAAACGGTAAGTGGATTCAATTTTGTGAATTTATTCAACCGAAAATGCCAAAAAATCAATTTGAAATTGGGGGTGTGGTGTCAAGTGCAATGGCTGGTTGGCGTACCTTGCATACAATTGCGGGTGTACACGGAGTTTTTTTCCACATATTTTCTTCGAGGATTGTTTAAATGAAATGGTGGCCAAATTTTTGAAATGGTTGATTAATTCAACGAAAATATGTTCCACTCTCGAACTTTATAGTTTTTTTTTTGTATTAAGAAATTCCGGAAGTGTCAATCCCTCTTCACCTAATTCGTGAATCTTTTAATTCTGGATTTCTGTGTTTATTTCTCATTTCGTCATGGCGCTGCACTTTTCTTCTTGACCTCTTTATTGTGTCTTAAAATTAGTTTTCTGTTTCAGCGGCGAAACTAAGCTCTTCGAAATGCATAATAATTGCGTTTTTCTTTTACAAAATTTTACATGCGTGGATAGACCCAATGTGTTTTTTTTTTTTTTTTGTATTTGAAGCGGATAATCATGCGTCGGCGGCAGTGCTGGTGGTGGACGAATTTTCTGGGAAATCCGTGACTAATGTACAAAGAATGGCAACTCCATACCGAGAGTGAGTGTGCAAGGAAAGGTTGAGCACAGTTCACCCTAGGTGCACCTCTGTGTAACCTGAGTGTGTCGAGTGGCGGTGCTGTGGGTTCGGAATTCTGCAGGAAATGTAATTAAGAGACGTCTGTACCTGCCCCCTTTGTAGAGTAATGGACAAGGATTAGAAATGTTTGTATGCGATTTCTTATGGAACAAAGAATAGAAGGCAGTTTTCTAACAATTGGTTTTAATCCAACGGACGATTTCGAAGGGATTTCATCCTTTGTATGAGCCTTAGGCGAAACAAATCGATTTTTAGCGGTCATTTTGATGTTTTCTGACGAACGATGGTTGATTTTTGAAATGATTTCTCATCGATTCATTGCAAATGGAATGTTGATTTTTGTAGCGTCATTCTACTTTTGAGGGTGGCTTTTTGTAGTTTAGTGGCAACACAAAAGTCACATTGTGTGAGGGAACTCAGAAGATCAGAACGGTCTTAATTTTCGTATAGTCCAAATTTCCCGATGCCGAACAGTGGTTATAGTTAACCTTGGGTGGTAAATCACCGCACCAAAAAGAGAGGGAAACCTCACATGTCACATTAGCATGGACATTATCCACAAAAACTTTTTTTGCTTCGGTATTGACATTTTTGAAGGCTCCTGCAATGTCCAGAAAAGCTGCAAGAGTGTATTCCTTATCCTTGAGTTTTTTTCCACGACACAGTGTAGTGCTGTCTCAAGTGAGCGTTTTGCGCATAAACTCTGTGTTAAGCTTTCTCCGAATATATATGCCCATAAGCCTCTCGAGTATTTTTAGAACAAATGATGTTAGACTTATAGGTTTTAAGTCTTTAACAGTTGTCAGCCCATTTACAGGCTTTCCAGCCTTAGGCATAAATAAATACTACCTTGCTTGAATTCACGCCAAGATTTGGTAACATATTCCAACTTTAGGCAGCTTAGGAATATATTCTTCAAATGTGAAGTTATATCTCCTTCGCATTTTTGGAGCATTATAGGGAAGATGCCATCAGTTATATATATATAGTTCCCGGAGATTTGTACGGTAGGAATGAGTTGTACGGTAGGAATGAGTTGTTGGTTATCTTTTCTTTTGTTATCATATCCGCTGCGGCTATGTGATTCGTATAATACTCAACATCTGGGTTGTTTCTTCTGGGAGTGCATCCCGAAAAGTGAGTATGAAGAAGAGTTCTAGTGTCTTGTTACAGGATTCTGTCCAGCGGCCATTAATAAGGATTTTTTTTTGAGCCTAACTGATTCGGCGGTGCTGTCTACCTCGCTACAAAAAGCTCTCCAAGAACAACGTTTTGCACTCGGCGCCTTTATCCTAAATTTTCTTTGACTGGATTTATAAGTTTTCCAGTGAGTCACTGTTTGCTCTTGTGTTTTTGGAAACTTTAAACAATTTATTTAGTTTCCTTCCTTATGTTGCCTAGTTCTTTAGTCCACCACGGGAAAGTTCTTGGTCCTCCTCCCTGTTTTCAAGAGAAATTGCCTTCTTCAGAGCTGTACCAAGGATTTTAGCTATATATTCGGTTGGCCTGTCTATACTCTCATGTTATTGCAAAGTTTTTGTCTGGACTCCTACTTCCATATTTAAAATGTCGTGAGTTTGTTTTTTTTTTTAAATGCTGTTTTGTTTATCAACATAAAAATAAGTAATTCATAGAACAAAAAAAAAAAAATAGGAATAAATTAGAAATTAAACATAAAATAAGAAAAAAATAGCAAAAACTTCAAAACTTAACTTTTCACATTCTTTTTTTAAGTACTTTTTTTTAACGAGTTTTTGTTTCTTTAATAGTGGGTATTGCCTCCCCGAACATCTTACAAAGTTTTTAATCGCCTGGGCATAATTTGGATATGGTTTGTTACAATGGTGTCGTCCAAATAATCCCATTCCTCGATCAGAACAGATCTCAGCTAACTAAGTGTCTCTGAAAGGGCAGGTCGCCTCCTAATCATTTTTCCCCATCACGTCTAAAACGTGCTCGATATGATTCATGTCCGGGCTCGTCGCAAGCCAATCCCTTACGTCGATTTCCACTTCTTGTAAGTAATCGGTAACGCACCTAGCAACGTGGGTCTAGCATTTAGCAGGAAGTTTTCTCCAATAAATGGTGCAAATGGAACGACATATTCCTCCTGAATGTTGTTGATGTACGAGGGCGGGTCAATAAGTCCGTGACTTTTGGAATAAAACACAGATTTTTTGATAAAAAAATAATTTTATTTTTCAACGTAGTCTACCTTGAGCTCAATAAACTTTGTCCAACGCTTCTCCAATTTTTTTTATCCCTTCCAAAAAAAATGATTTGTCGAGGTCCTCAAAATAGGCCTTTATTTGCGAGATGACTTCATCATTGGAGTCAAATCTTTTTCCACCAAGCCATTTCTTCAGGTTTGGGAACAAGAAGTAGTCGCTCGGAGCCAAATCTGGAGAATAGGGTGGATGAGGGAGCAATTCATAGCCCAATTCATGGATTTTTGCCATGGCAACTGCACATGTGTGCACCCTTGCATTGTCTTGGTGGAAAAGAACTTTTTTCTTGGCCAAATGAGGTCGGTTTTTTTTTCAAATCGTCATTGAATCGGTCCAATAAGTTGGCATAATATTCCCCATTGATTGTTCTTCCCTTTTGAAGGTATTCAATGTGGATTATCCCGCGTGCATCCCAAAAAACAGTCGCCATAATTTTATTGGCTGACAAACCCACCTTGGCCTTCTTTGGCGCCGATTCACCCTTAGAAACCCACTGTTTTGACTGTTGTTTGGTCTCTGGTGTGTTGTGATGGATCCATGTTTCATCAATGGTTACAAAACGGGGCAAAAACTCCTCCATATTGCGATTAAACAATGCCAAACCTTCCTGTGAAGTTGTTACACGATTGCGTTTGTGGTCGACTGTGAGCAAACGCGGCACCCATCTTGCGGAAAGCTTTCTCATGCCCAAGTGATCATTCAAAATTGAAACCACTGAGCCATGCGAGATCCCTACGGCTTCCACAATCTCTCGCACTTTCAATCTTCGGTCGGCCAACACCATATCGTGAATTTTTTCGATTGTTTCGGGTGTAGAGACCTCAACTGGGCGTCCAGAACGTTCGGCATCTTCAGTGCTTGTACGGCCACAACGAAATTCAGTAAACCACTTTTTTACCATTGAAATCGATGGTGCAGAGTCCCCACAGTATTTTTCAAGCTTAGCCTTGGTCTCGGTAATGGTTTTTTCGCAAGAAATAATGCTTAATAAGCACACGAAATTCACTTTTTTCCATTTACTCCTCAAATTAGTGAGTAGTCTGATAAAAATAGCTGTCAAACACAAACTAACTGACGCAGCAAGTTTAAATTTTGACAGGAGTCAACTGACAGATGCCTGTTGACAGGAGCAGTGTTGCCGTTTCAGTAAAGAGGTCAGAAATTCAAAAAGTCACGGACTTATTGACCCGCCCTCGTAATAACGAGTCCACCGATCCTCCCACACCATGACGGAACCTCCCCAGAAATGTTCACGCTGGGCAACTGTTGTCGAAGAGTATCTCTCACCTGATCGTCTCCACACTCTGCTACGTCCATCTGGTGAGCGCAGACAAAACCTGGACTCATCAGTAAAAAGAAATCTGGCCCAGTCGGAATCGGTCCAATCTTGGTGAAGGCGAGCAAATTACATCCCACCTCGCTTGTGCTGTACCCTGAGTCTCTGTACACGAGCAGTTCTTCTTGCTCTCAGGCCACTCTCCACTAATAACCGCCTCACCGTTCGAGCATTCACTGCTGTCCCTCTGAGGGATCGGAGTCTGTGAGACAGCTTAAACGCTGTTTGGTACCGACCTCGAAGGCTTTGAAGCACCAAATATCGATCATAACTTGCAGATGTTGCTCTTGGGCGACCTGCGCCTTGACGCCAGGTGAAGGAGTTGGTTTCTCTGTACCTTTTAATGTCTCTTCGTACCGTCGTCTCCGGTTTTCCAATCTTAGCACCAGCATACCGCGCACTTCGTCCAACCTCACCCAAAGACAGCGCCCTGGCGACTTCTTTCCCCGTTATTTGCATATTTTTTTGCAAAAATTACTAAAATACTAATAAATAAACAAATTTAAAAAAACCCATAACAACAAACTTGGAAATGGAAAGAGATTATGCAAACAGACACACAAATCTACCGTTTAACTAAAAAAAACTGCTGCAAAAACATGGCGGCATATTATCAAAATGATAACAACACATCAAAAAGTATGACTGCGCCACATTTTTTTGTAACTCAGTGTATATGGTAACGGATGTCTTTTGTTATCCGTTATTAGGAATTCAAAGATCTTATGATCAGAGAATGTTCCTTCCTTCAATACCTTACTGTTCTATACTTATGGATTTTGAATTGCTTACTAACGTAAAATAAATAACTTCCTGTGTATTCTTAATAAAAAAGTTTGGATCTGAGCACCTATTAGCCACTGGAGTGCCATTTACAATAAGAAATTTGTATATAGACTCAACTCTAGGGTTGATGTTTGTGCTACCCCCTTCGATGGTCCCTCCGATGATCGTATGACATATACATAGCATGATGTGATAATTAGCGGTGGGAGACCGTTTCTCTCTTACTTGACTGTTGTGGTATGGTCTTTATAACTGTAAGTAGATAGAAGAAAGAGATTGATACAAGTTCTGTTCTTTCGGTTTGTTTCTACATGTGCTGTTTTGTACAATACAAATGCTTTGGCGCTTAATTGTCTAATTGCCACCTGCTATCCAGGGTTCTTGAATTAAAGTCTATTTGCCTAGCCTCCGTGAGATGGACCAGTTTGGCGCTATCTGCCTTACTGTGGTGAGGATTTATTTGAATTATCTTCATAATCACAGTTTTTTGCCGCCGTCTCATCCTTGTTGTTCTTATTCGCCGTATTGCCGATTAGTCTTAGTTTGAATCGGTTAATACCGACGCGAACTTTGAAATCGATCCTCTTCAGTAGCGGAATGGATTTGTGGCTGAGCAGCACTACCACTTTGGTACCGGATTCATTAAATTCCCCCATTTGACGTAGCTGATCTCAGATCTGAGAGATGAGATACGTTTCAATCCGATCTCTAGGAATGTGAGGTCCTCGTACAACCATCCTAGCTTTTGGCTTTTTCAGAAGTACAGTTTCCTTTCTGTCGATCAGGCAAAGGTCGGCATTGGGTCAAGGCGCTTCAGTTCTGGAGATAAAAGGTCTGTTCGCGAACTAATATGCAAACGAAAATTTATATAAACTTTCGTGCAAAACTACACAAACGCGTTCGCGTACTAAGAAAATGGTCAAAAGATGAACGAAAGAAAAATGTACTTTCGTTCATTTTTCTTCACACAGAATTTTAGCTGGTAAAAAAATGAAAACTGTCAAATGATGAAATCCTATGAGTTTGCCAGCAAAAAAAAACAGCGATTGCTTCTTTTCAAGCCAAACTTAGACGTTTTTCATCTTTTTACACAAAAGCGTTCGCGTAATTTTCTTTGAAATGAGAGGATTCTCTCTCGATTTTGGCGATTTGACAGTTTTCATTTTTCTACTTATAAAGTACGCGAACGGACCTAAAGTCACGAAGCCATGTGAGAGTGTTTCCCCCTTCAGATGTCAGGAGTTTGATCCCCGAACTAAGTATACGTCCAAATGCACTCGAATACCAATGTCACTATCTACATCGTTACACATCCATCGAGCCATTTTTCTGGCGTGTTGCGCATGCTGAAAGGCGAATGCAATTCCAACTTCAAAGGGGCTATCGACCGATGAAAAGTCTTTACGTGTGACACTGCAGCTCTGTGATTCCGTGCATGCTGCTTAACCCTTGGATGAGCGGTAACTTTTTGTGGCATATTTTACTTCATGGTACCCCGGGACCATAAAGTTTTTAGGCTGTAATTGTATTGGCAATTTCTCTTATGACCTACTCTGAGTATTTATATATGCAATCTGTGATTGTGTATTGATGTTTATTGTGATTATATATTGATTTAATTACATATATTTTTTATTAGGAATTCAAAAAATAACACTTCTGTTTATACAAAATAATATAAGGAATAGCGCTTATTTAAATTATTGCTGTGCTGTTGTCTCAAGATCTCGATCATCTGCATCGGCAGCATCCTTACAGCATATGTTGCATCTATGCAAGGTCTCCGCATGTACCTTGCACACCGGCAGCTGACAAACAAAACACACTTGCCCGGTTTCACGTTGCCTCGAATCCTCGATTTTGCAAAGATTGCAATTGGGACGATTGCTGCGCGGCGGAAGTTTAGGTGCTGTAAGGCTAGTGGCGGTTCTGGTCTGGCCTAAAAAAAGAAAAAACAACGTAAGAATTAATTTGTTCTTGTCTGTAGTAAGGATGTTCTCATATTTTCATAACTGGTGGCAATGGTGCGATGGTAGTGTATTCACTAAGTGATTGGCAGGTCGTGCGTTCGAATCCCGACCAGGGCCATGATTTTTATAAATTGAATACACACAACAAAAACTGATCTCCCTAAAGCAATTTAGGCGCCACCTGTTGAGAAAAAAAATCACATCGCACCAAACTTCTTTCCTATCCTTCTATTCTTTCAGTAAGTAGCACCCAAAAATAGGCAATGAATTGCTGGGAGCTACTTGCGCAACAAACTAAAAATGCCTTCGCTTTGGTTTTACCATTATAAGAGTACTGTGTCACTACAGAAAAAAGAAATTATAAAAAAAAAAAAAAAAAAAAAAATTTTACTCACCACAACATGGAAGCGTTGCATAGTGAAACGCACGCTTTCACGGCGTTTAGTTCGAGGCTGACTAGCTCGCTCTTTCATATATTTGGTAAAACTTATTGTATGGCCAATTCTTTGAAGAATCCTCGTCGTCTATCAGATTTTTTTTGAGTTTTCAACTCATCGTGGATGATGTAAGCTGCTAATCCAGCGATGTCGACCATATTTAAAAAAAAAAGCCAAGTTCCATCGATTTGCGGACCGTTTGCATGTATATTTACCGAGCATTTGGTCCATTGTATCGACTCCAGACTTATGGCTGTTGTAGTCTAAAATGGCGAGTGGCTTAGATTTTTCATTACATTCGTGAACCGCACTAGTATAGTGTAGTGTTGATATCAAAATAACAGCGCGTTTTGGTTTTGGAACATATGAACAAAGGGATACATCGCCGTTGTAGTATCCAAACAATGTTGAAAATTCTGGCCTGCTCTTTGCTGCCAAAAATTGTGATGGTATGTAGGGCTTGTTGCTTCGAATCGTACCAACATATGCTAAGCGTTTGGCCATCAAAAATGTAGCCAAATCCAGGGACGAAAAAAATTGTCGGCTTAAATTGTGCGCCCAGAATTATAAAATTTTTGCCGTTATGCCTATTTCACACAAAGCCGGCAGCCTGCTAACCAGTACCTGCTACCCGGTCGTTTGTATGGGCAACCGGGGACGGTTTTGGTTTACAGGTGTGAACGTGCCCATTAAAATGTGTGCTCAACGAGTAACGGGTAGCCGGTGCCGGTTAGCCGTATGACTAGATTAAGACGACTGCTACTAAAATCTGACTATCACATCTTAGTATTAGAAGTGAAAAAGTCTTGAACAATTTTTCCTACTCGTTTCCAAAAAAATTTATACGCAAAGTCTGAAATGGTCCCAGGGGACCATGTCGCTAATCCGAGGGTTAAGTTATCCAGGCAAAGGGCTTTGGCATCGCGAATGCTTTGTCTTTAAAATGTAAGATCGGTAATAGATAGATAATGTTTTTTTAAAAATAAAATATAATGCATTCACGTTACATACAGTTTCTCCAACCATTCGCTGTGCAAAGTGGAATGGACCTGCAATCTTAAGCGGAATCCGAACGAAAAATTTTAGTACTTCTCTTGACTGATACTCTTGCATGGGGAGAATACGATAACTCAGGCGACAAAGTTTAACAACAGATTTGTGTAGAACAGTTATTTACAAGCATTTTTTACTTTGGGAGTGGGGGGCGTCTATCACCCCCCATTTGCGCGGGAGGGGCGATTTTCTAAAAAAAAAAAAAAAAAATATTTAAAAATAAGGGTAATACTTACAATTAAGTATTGCACATTTTTTTTAAAGATAAAAGTCGATTCTATCATCTTGTTTTTAAATCAAGTGATTTCCATGAATGGTTTTTAGAAAAACAAATTTTGAACTCAAAGTTTCTTTAAATCCAGATTCCTTAAATGCAAAAGAAACTTTGCATACACCCAACCTTTAACCTACCCCAAATCTTATAATGAGCCCAAGTAGGTTGCATAACCTCACTGTTTATACGGCGTACCGTAATGCTTGCATTCTAGGTAATGCCAAATAACTTACTGTTCTTAGATTTTGTCTTGTCGCCTGAGTTATCGTACTCTTGCCTCTTACATGTTTGTCAGATGGTCGCAAGAGGTGGGGCAGTGGAAAAAGCTCTAGATGTTAATTGGTCATGTCGGGATTTGAACAGGGGACATTTCGATTGGTAGGCCAATACACTAAACACTGAACCACTGTGCCCAAGATAAATGTTTTTATTAGTATAAAAAGTACTGAAAATATACAAACGTTTTTGAATTTATAAAATAATTTCATCTTTGTTTCACTATTTGTCTTTAAAAGAAACAAAATCTTTTTCTCGTTTTATTGTCACTTTCATTAAATTTTTAAGGCGTTGATAAGTTCACAACTTCGTGGACAGCACACCGAAATTGTTTCCAGAAAGGCATTCAATCGTTGAAATTCCCACCGAAGCGCTTAAGGGCGAGTTTTGGGAGATGGGAACCGCCACCGTTACGTTGTTTGCCGGCCGCGTGTTAACGGAAAGTTCGCCTAGTTCGAGTGGGGGTGGTACTGGATTCAGTATCTAAAGAAGCCTATCTATCCGTATGCTGAGTCGACAGATCGCGTAAAAGGCCTGGTCTTGAAAGTCCCCTATTTTTTCCTCGATAGAATTTTTTTTTTTTTTTTCGCTGGGATGTGGTAATCTTTCAAAGACGAAACCGAGCCCGTACTCAGTAACAGTGTGGTGATTTCTACCCACTAACCCCTTCTCCCGTCTTCCAGTTTTCCCTGCGATACAACCTTCTTGGTATTTTGTTGTCGCAGGGCGGGGTTTAGCCAGCTTTCCAATTATTGCACCTAGTAGTTAAACCAATCAGCAATTTGTCTTTCATATTTTAAAATTCATATTCTAAGTATTTGTCAATAGAGGATTTAATACTGTTTTTGTTTTATTTTTCGAACTATGTAGCTAGTTCAAAAGGTTTTATTCTTCTTAACCTCCTAGTCATATTGCTAGTATTTAATAGTTCCTTCATTTCTGAGCTGACGTGATTGAGAAGCCTAAGTTTATGTCTATTAGCTACTTTTTTGACTTCATCTTCAATCATTTCTATTTCTAGATCTCTATGCAGATCAGCGTTTCTTATGTACCATGGTGCATTTACTATATTCCGTAGAACTTTGTTTTGAAATGTTTGAATTTTCTGTAAATTTGTTTTGCATGTGCATGCCCACAGCTGGAGCCCGTAGGTCCATCCTGGTTTTAGAACTTGCTTATAAAGCAGTAATTTATTGTAATTTGACAAACAAGAGTATTCCCCTATAAGCCAATACATTTTACTGTAGCGCATATTTAGTTCTTCTCTTTTTTTCTTTACATGTGCTTTCCAGCGCAGTTTTGCATCTAGTGTCATGCCTAGATATTTGGCTGTGTTTGCGTAATCCACTTCTTTATCATTTATGAATACTGGTATGTGCTGAACATTTTTATTTGTAAAATTTATATGGACCGATTTTAGGTCATTTAGTTTAATTTGGCAATTTTTTGTCCATTTTTTTTATATTGTTCACTGCCTTCTGTAGTTTTTTTGTCGCTACTTCGACTGTTTCTCCCACAGCAAGTACAGCAGTATCATCTGCAAATGTTGCCACAGTTGTTTCATCACTGTTCGGCAAGTCGCTAGTAAATAAAAGATATAATACAGGACCTAACACACTTCCTTGTGGTACACCAGCTTTTATTTCTCTTAATGTGGAGTAGTCATTTCCTTGTTTAATTCTAAAGAATCTCTCTAATATATAGGACTCTAAAATTTCTGAAAATTGTTTTGGCAGATGCTTTTGCAATTTATAGATTAGTCCTTTGTGCCATACTTTGTCGAAAGCTTGTGCTATATCGAGAAATATAGTAGAGCATATCTTTTTTTCTTCAAATGCTTTTTCGATTTTATCTGTTATTCTATGCACCTGATCGATCGTGGAATGTTCATTTCTAAAACCAAATTGATGGTTTGGGACTAGCGATTTTTCTTCGATTATTTTGTTCAGACGTTTAATCAACAGCTTTTCGAATAACTTGGACAACATAGGTAGTATAGATATAGGGCGATAGGAGGTGACTTCACTAGGCGGTTTGCCTGGTTTTAGTATCATAATCACCTCTGCGACTTTCCACATGCTAGGTACATACCTTATCCTGAATGCGGCATTTATGATCTGTGCTAGTTTCTTTAAGCCCTTTTTTGGGAATTGTTTTAGGATTTCCCCTGATATTAAATCAAATCCCGGGGCTTTTTTAGTACTGATGCCCTTTTTTATTTCATTGGCAATTTCTTTAGCCGTTGCCGGTTGAATTTGTCTTTCCTCTTCGCACAATTCTTCGCTTTCTTGACAGTCTTTATCTTCATATGGTTGAAAGACGCCTTCAAGATATTCAGTAAATAAATTAGCTTTTTCTTGGTTGTTTTTTGCCCAGTTACCTTCACTGTTTTTAACTGGTGGAATGTGAGCAATTGGCCTTTTCATTTTCTTTGTTGCCTTCCAGAGTGAGTACTCGGTACTAGCATCATTTGCAAGATTGGTAAGGTATTTTTTAAGAGACTCATTTTTAAATTCTCTTATCGATCTTTTAAGCTGACTTTTTAGATTATTTAGTATTGTTTTGTCTCTGGGCGCTCTTGTTTGTTGCCAAAGTTTTCTAGCTCATCTCTTTTCCGTAATTATATCACATATTACTTTTGGATACGAGTTTTGTTGGGTTTTAGTTTTCGTTTTAGGTGTTGCAGTCCATGTAGCTCTTTGGATATTGACAGTTAATATTTGAACAGCATCTTCTAATTGATCTTCTGTTTCAATTTTTTCTAAGAGCTGAATACTATCCTCTAGATGCTGTCTGAAGTAGCTCCAATCAGTCAGCTTATTTCCTAGCCTTGCGCTATTTTCTTTAATAGTGATTTTATCGCCAAGTGTTAAAAGTATTGTGGAATGATCTGAATCAAGATCTGGCCCTTCTTCTACCTTTATATTGTTAGACGAGATATTCTTTGTTACGAAGAAGTCGACAAGATCAGGGATTTTGTTTCTATCTGTTGGCCAATACGTAGGTTTTCCCGTTGAGTGATAATTGCCGTTAATTTCGTTTATTTCTTCATAAAGTTCTCTTGCTCTTGTATTTGTCAATCTAGATCCTCAATACTTGTTTTTGGCATTAAAATCTCCCCCTGCAATAAATCTATTGGTAAATATTCGGAAGAGGCCTAAAAAGTCATTTTTCTTTAGATTGTAACTGGGAGAACAGTAAATTGATGCAACTGATATAGTTTGTCCACTTTTTGTTCGAATGTTAATAGAAATTCCTTGCATCGCGCATGATTGGAACTTGGCTTCTATATGGTGATCGATCGTATTCTTTACTATAACTGCTGCCCCGCATTTTACTGAATTATGGTGATGTGGGGAGTGATATAATTCGTACCCTTGCAGTTTAAAGTTTGTATTGAGTTTTAAGTGCGTCTCAGAGACAAGACATATATCTATTTGGTTCATGTCGAGGACTACTTGGATTTCATCCTTACGGTTCTCGATACCATTAGCATTCCATTCCAGGATTTTTAAACTATCCATCATGTTCTTCTTTTTTGTGCAGCCTTGTTATTGCTGCTTTTTTTCTCAAGGAGCGAGATTCTTTCTAATATAGCTTTATTGTTCTCGATAGAATGATGCGGCTTTAAGAGTCACTTTTGTTTGACGTCTTCGTTAATAGAATTTAGGTTTCCGTTAGCGGACATCAACATCTGATCTTCTGTTTTCCAGGTTCAATCATTGTACATAATTCAATGCCACCCACTCGTTGGCCTTCCTTTTGTCCACATCTTCCTTTCATTCAATTATAGTCCAGTTTTGGGGCTGAAAATCGAAAAACCTCTTGGCTGGACCATATTGTCCATTCCTTGGATTTGCCCGAGCAAGTGTAATTCACATCTTGGTACAGGCTTTGTATATACACTCCATAGTACTATCATCAACACGATTTTTAAATCCTCGAGTTAGTATTTATTTTTCTTTGTAAGAAGGAGCATAGGCAGCGCAGCACAGGTAGCATGTAGGATCTCGCATTATCTACTCTCTGGTCATGCCATATGATTTTCATTCTTATGAAAGTGTAAGCATGTATTTATTTTTCTGTGTAACAGAACAGCCGAATACTTTTGATGATTTGCAATGTTGCCTTCGCTTCGGCAAGTAGTATGTTTGATGAGAGGGAGATGATGGAAAAATAAGAAATCTGATTTCTTCGTCTGCGAGTACTGAATGTATGATGGGAGTGGCGATTCGTTTGAAAGGAAAAATTTAATAAAATTTGATTTCGGTATTTTTCATTAAATAAGATATTATGAGTTTGTTGCATTTTAGGCTCTCACTGTTTCGGCTATATCTTGTCGCAAAAGGTACTGATTTCTATATTTTTTTTTTGTAATTGATTTAGAAATATTCGATCTAATTTATAAAGCAATGACATAATTTATTTTTTGTCAGTATTGTGCCATGCCGCACCACCACTTCTTGGTCAATAGGTACCTATACGATGAATATTTATATGGATAATAAGAATTTTCGTTGTTTTGCGTAGAGCTAGATTGCTAAATTGGAGTATTGCGCAAGTTTATTTATCTTTAATCAACATGTGAAATTGTTGGTATATATTTTAAAGTTTATGTACCTTTTCAATGAAGCATTGAGAAAGGTTACTTGTTGGTATTTTTTGCTTAATGGAGCTTGCTTGATTGTTTCTCTTTTGCATTAAGCGTGTTCTAACATTAGCTGTACTTCGAGGCATTAAGAACGTCACTACAAAGATTATGCTGGCTAACTCTAGAGCTTTTAGCTGAGCTCCAGCAATTGTAGATTGTTCTATTGTGTCTCTTGGCGGTTCAAGTTGAGTATGACTTTTATTAGTAGATATAGTCCCGGTATATTCATAGTTTTAATTGTAATCCGCGTTGGGTGGGACTATCCATTGTCTGGTAGTTATTACACTGGACTATGTTGCTACTACGTTACCTATAGTTGCCAATTATATACAGTCTTGTTCGTATTGTGTGCATTGATTTGCACAGTCCGTCTGTTGACCAAGATAGATATCTTGCTCTTAAGCATATTGTATCTAATCTTATCAAATTTAATATCGAATTTAGCACCGACCGCGCTGACCCCAAATTATGCATGTGTTAATTTTTTTTCAATACAGATTTATAAAAAGATATTGAAAGTTAAAAGTTTTTGAAGTTGTATTTAAAATCCGAAATTTCCTATTATGGATAATAGAGTTCCAAATACACGTTCTAGAGGAAGACCAAGTAATTTGAGAAATTAGTCCACTTTTCAAAATATAACTCCCCGTTCAGGAGCAATGGAATCCAGGCCAATAGTTAGTCGTACTCCACCTAGGGCTAGTGTAGGCTTAAGCCAGGATAAAATTTTACCACAACTGGTAGATAACCCTCCTGCAGCAATGCAATCCGGTCAGGCAAGTAACCACAATAGTGATGATATTAATGAGCGACGAAGAAGTTAGAGAAACTATTTGAAAAATAAATTTGAAATTTTTACAATAATTTGATAGTCTTCAGTTTAATATGGTTTGGCCAAAGGCCGTCTACCAGATTGACAATTTGTTGAAACTTAATTATATAATTAACTTATTTGTTTATTTGAAAGTCTTCTTCGCGAATACGTTGTCTATATAAAAGGGCGGTTGACCTATATTTATACAATATTTCTCAGGACTTCCAAAGTGTCATCCCATCGAAGTAACTCCAAAGTACCTAACACGAAACTCCCTCAAAATGGGACATATGGCAATAAAGTGATATACATCCTCCCTTTCCTTGAGGTTGCATTGGTCACATAGAATCGGCAGATCGGGTCGATGTGGAATGTAGTTTAAATCTAATAGCTAATTCGCGTCTAATATTAAATTTATCATACTTATGGGGCAGCGGTTGAGTAAGTATGTTTGCTCTCGAAGATCCAAGTTGAGTTGACTGTATATCATTCTATATTGAGAAGATTGTGCTTCTTGTTTAAAATTTGCGAGATATAATGAACATCGTCCACCTGTTCAAAAAGAGGCCACAGACATTAGAGCTATTACGTCAGCATTTCAACGAATACTCGCAAACCAACGAGTTTTCATTCGTGAAATGCAGTCTATTCGAGATACCTTAGTTGGAAGATTGGACAATTTGAATTTAAATACTCCCAATGTGAATCCTACGAGACCTTCGAACGCTCATCCTGACTTCGAACATTTTTTAAATAACGCTTTGTTTTCGAACCAACGCAGACAAGCACCACCAATAAGTCAACAAACTTCTTCAGTAAGTTCAGTTTGTAAAATTGAAAAGTGGCAAATTTCATTTGACGGGTCCGAAAATATCCAACGATTTTCTTTTTAAAGTGGACTTAAGGATTATTCGCAATGTAGCTAAATTTGCATGTCCTTTTACAAGGCCAATAAATAAACCAATTTCAGTTGTTCATGAATACCCGCAGCTATTATGACAAGCTGAGCATTTGCTCGTACACACAATATATTGTCTTATATTTTTTATCTCTGCCTCAATTAATATTTTTTCACATGCAAATATGGTTTATAAACTATTTGGGAGTCCTCATTGCTGAACTGCGAATCTCCTTCACCGATATGAACACAGACACCAATTGTATTGATTACAAAGAAACAAGTTACAGGTGACTGTGATGGTCTAATTGCAATATGCCATAACCTACCCCAAGCTTTCATCGAAGCCAACAAATAATATACCATCAATCTACTCGATGACAATTCTCCCACCTTTCTTTATCCACCATCGCCCCTGCCTTTAAATATGAATATCCATTTTTCACTTGCAAATATGAATTATAAAGAAAATCATTTGAGAATCCTCACTGCGACTCTCCTTCAACGATCATACACACACATACCAATAACATAACCTACCCCTTCCATCAGAGCAAACAAATAATATGGCATAAGTCTACCCGATAATAATACCTTCACCTTTCCGCCCTACAGTCAACCACCACCGCTGTCCGCTACCTGTATCATCTTACTTCTCATATACCTAGTCATGAGCATGAAAGAGAACAAAAAATCAGCTGTTTGCGCAAAACCAAATAAAGGTATTCTGCTGATACTTCCATCAGAGCCAAAAAATAAAATACGATAAATCTACTCGATGAGAATGTCCGCTACATCAAACATCAGCCACCATCGTAGTCGCTACCTGAATGATCTTCTTCCTCATATTCACGACAATGGAAGACAACAAAGGTATAGAAAAGGTTCTTCAATATGCTAGTATGGATATAGCTTTTTTTAATGTAGTATTTACTTCGTATGGTGCCGTAGTCGTCGAATTCACGAAGTGATAATACTATAAAGTTTATATACAAAGGTACAGGTCATTGAATGCGCGCTTGCATCCTCTCCATTCGGCCTCCTCCCACACAGGCCCACAAATTAGGCAGAGTATTTTTGCTTCGATTCCAGAACTCGGCGCCATAAAGCAGAAATGGCAGTATAAATGTTGAATACAAGTCAGAAGTCTATTTCCAACCGCCCACAGATTTCTTTCAAGTATGTCGAGGTCTTCTGATTGTGTGAGTAAAAAAAAAATTCATTAACGGGAAAACGGAAAATTTGAGAAGCTTATCATGACAAATTGATACTCTTGGATATTTGTCAGACGTTCGCAAGAGGTGGGGCAGTGAAAAAAACTTTTAGGTTGTACTTGGCCCCGTCGGGATTTGAACCTGAGACTTAAAATTTGTACTCGAATACACTTACCTCTTCGCCCACTATGCGAGTAGATGAATATAAATTTGACCGGTTGTACCTCTGGCGTTAGAAGTCGAGTTCCGCACAATCTCCTTTTCAGTACTTATAATGTTAAAAAAATATCACAATAGCTCGACGCCCTGCCCAAAATCTGCAGTTACGTGAATTTTAGCTCAATATTTTTTTTTAGTTTTTGTTACGTTCAGTTGCTCACAAAGTACCGCAGACAAATTGTCGACGCCTCCAACGACCAAAGACTCGATAAATTACTCGCATTGACAGAGGTGCAATAACGATTGTGTAGGTATACAGAATAAAGAGCTTGGAGTGTCTGAAAGATTTCTTTGCAGACAAGATTTATTTCATTTTCTGTGACCAATTCCACTAACGAGAATCACATGCCTTCACATGTATGTCATATTCAATTGTATTCAATGCAAAGCAAAAGCAATTACCAACATTTTCTCGAAAAAGTATGTCGACTATTCCAAGTATTCATATCTACATGAAAAATCGTCTGCCTCCTTGAAAATGTATAAGCTTTTTACAGCAATGAGGTACTTTAGTCCAAACAGGTCTTCGTCCTTACAAGTTCGTCCAGGGATTGAGTGTTGCTCCCACATCTGGAGCTCTGCTTCCACACATTGTCTAAAAAAAAATGTAAAATAAAATTGAATTTTAATTGTTTAACAAGACTTGTTGTATTTTGGAACAGGCCCCAGGTGATATAACCGAAGAGTTCATATATTGGAACCATACCAACCAACCAAATATGTATTGGAAATCATTTCTTTCCTATTTCTTCTTGTTCCATTTTTGTGTAGTTACAGCTGTTCAACAACATTATTAAGGTAGTGTTTGTTCATATTTGCACACAAAAAGGTGAGCACACACCGACCGATGTTATAGAATAATAAATCTGCCTTATTAATTAAAATTTTTTGTTAAGACCTAATATGTATGTGTATGAGCCAGCTTTTGGGTGCAGTGTTCCGTGTTTTGGACTACTGAACGAGGGCTAACAGGATCAATTCCAGATAGTAACACATTGTGCTTTTCCACTGTCCCACCTCTTCCGAATATAAATAGTTATGAGAAGCGAAAGAGTCGGAGGTGTTAAGTACAGCGGTCTTTTTGATAGCATACCTGGCTGTCGGAAGGGAGTACTTGACTATGTCTGCTTAATATAGATTTTTAAACACCGCTTTCAAGTCCATACACATCGATTCGAATGGAACAGTGAGGGATGGAGTGGCTTTAGACCCGGTGATGCAATCGTTTATACGGATGGGTCATTTATAGTCCTCCGGCTGTATTTCGCGAATAACAGCTTTGGTATTTTCTTTAAGTGTATACATTGTTGGTGGAGCATTGGCGTAGACTTGATCTTAAACAAAGAAAAAGTCTAATGGTGTAACAATTGGCAAATATGTTTTTAGTTTTATTTCCGTCTAGTGTGTACAAAAGTATATGTTCAACTGAGACTGAGGTGCTCTTGCATGTTGACTGTCAAACTATAATATTATGGATGGTTGCGTTTACACAATAAAAGCCTAAGGCCCTAGACACATTATTACACGCATCTTTTTCTTTTAGCAATAAATTAAGGTAACCAACTCAATGGATAATATGGTGGGTTCTCGCTCCCAGCCGTATCTTCGCGGAGGTAGTACAGTTCTGCCACTACTAGTTATATACCGCTAACTACGGATGACTGGTTCATTATTTGTTACAATGCCTGGTGTCTCAGGGTCGTCCTCCATTACTGCTTCCGATTCATCGCTTCATACTCATCGGATGACAATGTTGCATTAATATCCGACAACGGTAGATCTGAATCGTCCACATTACAAGCATTTCGTTTTATCCTATCATCAACTTTTGTATGATTGTTGTTATTATACAATTCTGGGGGATGAATTCGAATTTCCCGAGAACAACCTGAATATGACATATGTTTAATATTTTCTTATAAGAGCATTTCACTAGCGTTAAAGTTGTTATTTTTTGTGATGAACCGTCTATTGTCTCTAAAGATATTGAACGTTTATTTACATGACTAGCAATTGTTCCATAACTCCATCCTTTTCCATTCTTTTTAAAGATCACCCGGTCACTCAACCCCAACACCGGTAGCGATTTTGCATTCCTATCGTAATAATATTTTTGTTTTCCTCTTCTTTCTTTGCGTTTGTTCCGAACAGTCTTCTCATCTATGTCGTTGTCTCTTTGAAGAAAAGAGCTTAAAATTGGCAATCTTGTTTTAGCCATTCTTTTTTTTATTTCGTTTATTTGGCAATATTTTGCCATTTAAAAAATTCATTACAAAATTAACATAACACATTATATATTAAATAAAAATATTTTTTACATAATCCACAATAATTTTTTAAATAAACTAGTAGGCTGTTATGTATATTCAATCCTCTGTGTAGAACCATATTTTTGTCTTTAAATTTCTAAACCGTGGCAACCTAAAGTCACCAGCATAACGTAACGCAAAAGGTTGTACATCACTCACATAAGACAGATATTTTTTATTTTTTTTTTAGATTGATTTACTACGCACTATCTCTACATAAGTAGGATAATTTTACCTGCCCTAGAAGGGACTAGGCTCTGGTGTTCAATTTGTAGTGGTTAGTAGTAGTTTTAGTTTATGTAGCAATATTTAGCTATTGTAATACAAAGAAAGTTTAAACCAGTAGTATAAAGCACTAACCCCCAGTTTCACAGTAGAAGTTTAAACTCCACTTTTGGTTTAAACTTCAGTTCAGCAATTTATTCGGTTTCACAGTTTCGTTTAAACCTTAAACTGAGTTCAATTTGCAGTTTAAGTTAAACGATTGTATTCTGCCGTTTAAACCGTTTAAATTTGGAAACACTTTTTTAGGGGAATCAAACGGTGAAATATTTCGAAAGCGAAAAGGGTATTTTTCCTTAAACGTGCAGACCATGTGTGATCCAAAGCTCAAAATAATGGACATAGTTGCAAGGTGGCCTGGATCAAGTCATGATTCCACAATTTTCAACAATTCAAGAATCTGTTCTAGGTTTGAAAATGGAGAATTTGGAAATCATGTTATAGTGGCGGACAGTGGCTACCAATGCAGACGCTATATGATGACTCCCTTACGTAGTTGCAACAATCCACAAGAAACATTGAACAATGAATCTCAAATTCGAACACGAAATTGTGTTGAACGTTCTTATGGCGTATGGAAGAGAAGATTTCCTATATTCTATATTCTTGACACCTTGCATAGAGGAAAAAACCGCAGACAAATACAACGAGATTTACGCAAACGAGATTTAAGCTAAAGCGCATGTTGAAAGGAGGAAGCTGTCGCTTTACACTACCACGCTTCGTATATTCCTTTCTTTAATTTGGCAAACGCCAAAAGAACGAACATTAGATGACGGAAGAGCAAAAAAAATAAAGGAAAACTTTAAGTGACTATAAATCCGGGATTTACGTAGGTTCTGTGTTCCGCTACCTGTGGTACAGCATATTATTTGGCAATGTTGACTTGGGGGGAAAGTAGGTTATGAGCCAAGATGCAAATGAATTTCCAATTCTATATTCGACAGTTGACTTATGAATATTCGGATTTTATTGTCAAAACAAGAATAAAAAATATATAACGTCACATTACGTAAAAAGAACGAAAAATGCTGCCAGCTTCGATTCATAAAATCAAGTTAAACGAAGTTCAACTGAACTGAAGTTCAGATTTCACTGTGAAACCGGACGAGTTAAACCAACAATTTAAACTCAGTTTAAGGTTCAGTTGAACTCAAGTTTAAACCTTCACTGTGAAACTGGCCATAAGCGAATCTAATCATAGTTGGTCTTAACATAATTTACAACATTTTGCTTGAAACTTAAAAGTCGATTCTCTAACTTCAATTCATTAGGTAGCTCGTTGAACATTTTAAAGCCTTTATAAAAAACTGTATTCTGTGTTTTTACTGTTGTAAAGTATGGAAGACGAAAGTTATTTCGTTACGGACATTATAGTTATGTACACTACCGACATATATTATTTTACCACAGAGGTATCTGGGTAACAAATCATTTTTTCATTTTAAACACAAACAACAACACATTCATAGTCGTCCTTTGTCGCACACTCAACCATTTCAGCACATTCAACATGTTCACAATTGGAGTCAGCCAGTAGCATTTTAAAATTATGCGCATCGCTCTATTTTGTAACCTTTGCAGTCTATCCAACATAGCATTGTGCGCTAAATATATAATTGTAGAACACTATTCAAAATGTGGCTTGATTATTGTATTATATACATTTATTGCACATATAATTGACATTCTTTTTCGTATTCTGCCAAAAAACCCAATTTTTTTTACCAATTTTCTTTGCTATGTATGCAATATGACCATTAAAATTTAAATTCTCATCAATCATAATACCCAGATATTTTATTTCACTAACAATTTCAACTGATTCGTCATTGATCACTATCCTACTATTGGACAACCCATTGATAAACATGCACTTCGTCTTGCTTATATTTAATCTTAAATTGTTCATCTGAAACCATTTATGCAGTTCTTTTAAATCACTGTTAATCTGTTCGATACATTCTTCTAAATTATTACACGAAACATATAAGAGACCATCGTCAGCGAACACTTGACAACTTTGGCATTTCATTAATATATATTATAAAAAGCAACGCCCCCAGAACCGATCCCAAGACTACATTTATTGCCTCCGAGACTGCATCATCTATCCTTGTCCTCTGTGTGCGTCCTTGCAAATATGACTCGAACCACCTTAATTCATTCTCTTTAATTCCATATTTATTGAGCTTATCTATTAGGATGCCCCTGTCAATTGTCTCAAATGCTCGTCTCAGGTCGATAAAGACGGCCGCAATTTTATTTTTTGAGTGAACTTCATTTTTCCACTCCGCCAAGATGAGATTTATTAGCGACTCACAGCTATGTCTACCTCTAAACCCCGATTGGCACTCTGCGAATAGATGATTTTCCTCCATATATTTTTGAAGCTGCTGCTGCACAATTTTCTCCAAGATTTTCTCTTCGTTGAGCAGCATATTGATTGGGCGAAAGTCTGCAGGTTTCTTAGGATTCTTTAACTTTTCTATTGGAACAACTATAGACTCTTCCCATGTTTCTGGGAAAATTCCATCTGCCATTGACTTATTTATAATTCCGCACAATTTTTTCACACTTAACATTTTAGTATCTTTTTATTTTTCATATTTTTTAAAATGACCCTAAGCTCATTTAATGTTATTTCTTTAAATTTAAAAGTTTTGTTCACTGGCTGAATTACGTTCACATATTGAATACTGGGAATAGCATTATTTAATTCACACAAACTGTTAACAAAGAAAACATTAAATTTGCTAGACAACGTTTTACAATCGTTCACCAAGACATTTTCAAAAAAAAACCCCTTTTATTGTACTTTTTTGTTTATGCAACACAAGTGCTTTTATAGCTCTCCACATCGATTTTTGATCTCTAGCTGATTGAATTTTTTGTGAAACTTATTCACTTTTTGCCCTATCAAGTGCTGATTTAAAATTGTTCCTAGCTAATCTGTAGTTTTGCCAGTCATTTTGGGAATTTGGCCATACCGCCATTCTATATTTATGTAGTTTGTCCCTTTTCATTGACCTAAGCATGTTATTAAACCACCGATTTGCACCAGAAGTGTTAACTTTTCTTTTACATTTAAGAGAGTCAACAGCCTTCTTTAAAAACTCTGTTACATTTCTCGCTGAACAGCTCACATCACTTTCATCATCTTCAACCGATTCTATATCGCGCTGAACACGATCGCAACATTTTCGTATATCGTATTTTAGTATGTACTTCTATTAGGCTTTTTTCCCTTTTTACGACAATGCTCATTTCAACGCTAATTTCGATACTTTCATGTTCACTTATTTTCAGACTATCCACAACCTTGGCACTCACGTTATCATTATTTGTTATTACGTAATCTATAATAGTTCGCGAGGTTGGGGTAATTCTTATTGGTTCATTCACTATTTGTTTTAATGCGTTATCACTTAATAACTGCTTAATCCTTGATGCATACGTATCACATTTCAATCAGTCTATATTCACATCTCCCATTACTATGATTTTATTCACACTTCTTGGCAACTTATCCAAATAGTCTCTGAAGATTTCACAAAACCTTGCTTCTGGCGAACTTGGTGATCTGTATATGCCAGTTACTAATATATTATGTTCCATAAACACCAATTTGATAGCTAACCACCAACTTTCCATGCCTAGTGGAATATTCTCTAACGTTATAATTTGCCAGTACTCACGTACATAAAAAACAACACCACCCATGCGTGTGGAGATTGAGTCGCATCTCACTGTTTTGTAACCCTCAATCACGATTTCATCATCATCAACATTTTCAATTTCGTTGAAATTGTTAATTAGTCCTTCTATATTTAAGTATAAGCAAGTACATACATTTTTTGTCTCTCAAATCGCAACTTCCTTTCTAGTACTGGGCATTTCTCACTTCTTGTATCATGATCCACATCTATACCTTGAAGATGCAGATACTCTTTACTCCTCATACAGCTCACACATTTCACGGAATCACTTACACACTCACTATGTTTATGTTGGCCACCACATTTAGAACATGCCATTCTATTCTTACAAACTTTCGCCGAGTGGTTAAACCCCCAACAATTAAAACACCTCTTCACATTCAGCTCTTCATACGCAACACATTTATCCCATCCAATATTAAGCTTTCTTATACTCAACATTGTTTCAAATGATGCACCATCTACCTCAAGAACAGCATTAAACACTCCTTTATTCCTAGGTGATTCAAACACATGTACACATTTTAGAAATTTGAATTGGATCATGACATTCTGAGCTTTAATCGCATTTTCCACATCAACACTGTTCAATTTTTCACTCATACCATTCATTTAAATAGTTAGGTAACAACTCGAATTTGATTTTAAATACAAATATGATCACATTGTACATAATTTGTTGGTTCACACTCATCCAAGACAATTTAGACCGCATTTCTCTGATTGAAGTTAATCTATTACACATTAGAACAGTTCTTATTTTTTTTTTTTTTTTTTTTTTTTATAATTTGCTTACGCTAAAGGGATTTTTTTCTGTTGTTACAGTACCCTCTCTTCGGATTATTTGTCATAACATAGTCAATTAAACTTACAGAGTTCTTAGCTATTCTCGTTGGTTCCTTAATTAATTGAGTATATGAATTATCACTTAATATTGCACTTATTTGAGTTTTAGAAGAAATGTCCTTTAACAAATTTATATTTATATCTCCTATTAATATTACAGTTTTAAAATTATAGTTCAAAATGTCCATCCAGTTGGTAAACCGATCCATAAATATCGTCGTAGAATAGCTGGGTGATCTTATATACCCCCATATATATATACAAGATTATTCCGGGTCACTTTCACTAATAACAACCATATCTGTTTTCCAATTGCCGTCTTATCTAATATTTCATACTACCAGCTATCTTTAATATAAAAAAACTACTCCTCCTGTATGAGCAGATATTGAATCTCATCTAATTATTTTTCTGCCGAAGAACAACTGAGCAGGAGGCGAGTCCCATGCTAGCCAACGGAGTAGTGTTGTATTGAAGCATTCTAGTTTTGAAGGAGTTCCTTTAAAGTGTTGAGGTATTTCACTGAAACGGCAATAGCAACGTCATCCGCATAGGCAATCGCCATGCAGCCCTTCGCCTCCAGGCATATCAGTAGTTTATTCACCACCAAGTTCCACAGAAGGGAGGAAAGGACACCGCCTTGTGGCGTACCTCTACTGACAGACCTCCTAGCGGATGAATCGCCCAGTTTGGAGTTGATAATCCTGCTTGAGAGCAAAAGATGGATCAATTCACCAAACGAGCCATCCACATTCAGTTCTGTTAGTGCATTTGCGATTGCAGATGTGTTTACGTTGTTGAAAGTGCCTTCTATGTCTAGGAAAGCAACCATAGTATATTCCTTGTGATGAAGGAAATATTCGATGGTGCGTACCAAGGAGTGAAGGGCGGTTTCCACCGATTTGGCCTTATTGTACGCATGTTGGGCCGCAGACAGGAGTTGCGGGTTTATATTCATACCAAGATGGATACCAATCAGACGCTCCAGCGTTTTGAGAAGGAATGATGATAGACTGATGGGTCTGAGGTCTTTTGGACTAAAGTCCTTAAAGTCTAAGTTAAATTAATTTGTAGCGTAGTAATCAATTTTTTGGTTTATATTGCTTCGTGTTTTTGTTTTCGTTCATACATACATACATATTAGGTCTTAACGGCCCATACAGGGCCTAGAACCTAGCTTCTCCAACCACTTTTATGCGAAGTGGAGGGGACCTACAGTTTTACGCCGAATCCGAACGGCAAATTTGAGAAGCTTCTCATGACAATTTGATACTCTTGAATGTTTGTCAGACGTTCGCAAGTTTTTCGTAATTTTGTTTACGTCACTAAAGGAGTTTATTGAGGGGGCTTCTGAATTTTCAAGTTTTCTAGCGAGTTGTCTTCCATCGATTGTTCACATATACAGTGTCATCCTGATGATTGGTGGCGTTCAAGTGCGTTAGCCTTCCAGAGACTCGCTATAATTAAATGATCGAGTCGTACGGGCGAGCTTGACGAAATTATGTTTGCAGATTTTATTTGCAAAAGATGCGACAATGGTCGATTGTTCTGACTTTTTTGATCTTGTTCGATAAATGTCGTTTATGTCAATGTCTCGAACCTCGCCATTTATTATTTTTCCCCACTGCTTGTACAACTTTTGCGGTCGGTGGGTTGTTTTTTTATAAGTTGCTGTTCGAGTGTCTGCATATCCGAAATAACTTCATAATTTTTAATGTTGCTTTGTTTTAGGTGTCAATTTCATCTCTGTTTGATTGTATGTTTTTGTTAAAGTCTTTATATGGATGCTGCTTTTATGGGGTTGTAAGAGGGGTTGAAGATCGAACGACAGTGCAAAATTCTCTATTAGTAAAAGTTCTTGGGCTTATGTGCAGAACTCCAAACGTGGGAACAATACTGAATCCCTGATCTAAGTTTCCCTTTGTAAAGCAAAACAAGCAGCATACACTTTCGACTCACTGACCTTGTAAAACAGTAAACAGGATTTGGAATTACGTCTGTAACGTTGCCTTTGTATTATTTTTGTGCCCTTCTAAGTGTCAATGATTCCTTTTATTTACAGCTACCTTCAATATATTCCGTTAACAAAAAAATTATAGTTATATGTATTGTACTCACATACTACATACCTACATATTTATGTATATGCATACATACATATAATCTTTTTTATTTTTAATTAATGTTTTTCCCTACTTTTTTTTCATTTTAGGTGTGGTGTGAAACGCCTAAATCACCATGAGTTACTTGCCTCCCCAAAATCGAACCAGTAAGTATCTGCATACATTCATCGCAGCAGCAGTCGCTACCACTGCATACGTCTTTATATAATTTAAACTAAAACAAACACTTCCCATCCGCAAGTTTGTACGCGCGCAGTGCATTCTCTTTGTTAGCTGGTCGTTGAGATTTTTCCTCATCGTTGCATAATTAATTGATTTTATTTCTTTATTAAAATGAAAATCCCTTGAAGAAAACTTACCCAATCGGCGCATTAAGTACTTTTAGAGTTTTGACTTGATGTGGTTAAAAAAAAAATTGTTTTTAAATGTAAATTTAGGTCTCTTGAGCAATTACAAGGCACAGGCACATTGTGTCTTACTGCCACCACCACGCCGTTTACATTTCTTTGTATGCCATATATCTAACACAAAAAGGTGAAAATTATGCCAACTTGTGAAAAGTTCCCGCCAAATATATTATACCTCATTCTTTTCTCCGTACTTTTTTCCAATCATGTACCTACTCATTCCTGGGGAAAATGGGCGAACGGCGATGCAAAGAAAAACCTTTGGGCTGAATAAACTTGCATCAGAAGCGGGTAAATAAATAGAGAGAAATCTGCGATAAAATAAGCTAAAACCCCAAAAAGAGGAATTCGACTGCTTCTGTTGTATAGTATATTAGAAGTGTTACGTATGTGTGTAGAAAACACGCTACAGTCTTGCACTTGGTTAAATTAATTCATCTAACACTGTCGTGTCTCGTCATAGTCCTTGTCGACGTCTCCATCACATTTTTTTCTCATTTCTCCTATCCTTTCGTCTTGCTTGTGTTGTTGTTACTTGTTAGCTTTCTGTAACTCTCTCTGTCTCTCTCTCTCTGATTTAGTTGTTTGCCGTGTCCCGTTCCCGTGTAATGTAAGTGCATACACAGAAAGAGAGTGAGCCTTCAAGGGGGAGGATATTCAAATCTCCACCTACTTTTCCGCTTCCCATTAATTCCGTCGTCGCATGTGTCAAAGGGATTTTGATTGTCAACAGAAGTTTTTTTGCTTTCTATAAATTTAAAAAAAAGAACATTGTGGTATGGAAGGCGGAAAAAGTTTACGTAAGACGAGTCCTTCGGCTGCGCCTTTCTGTTGCTCGGGTAGTGTTTACAAAAAAAAAAAAACATTGCAGAACCCCAAGTGGAATGAATATTTCTCATCACCTTTATGTGCATTTATTTTCCATTTGTGTATATGGGGAAGAAATCTCTGACTAAATACAGATATATATGTATTTATCTTGCAGAGCTTGCATAATGCATGGCTTGCGGTATTTTTTCGCCATTTAATTTTACATTTGATTGGTCTTTTTGTGTTCTTGTTTGTCGCTTCTAGTCCATCCAAATGCATTTGTTTAATGGATGTGATTTCACAGAAGAATTATGTATATGCAGCACACAGTTCTACAAGTGACGGCTCTTGAGAAATTGAAAATTTCCATGTTCCGTACATGCTCGGCTTTTAAGATGTAGGTACATATTGTGTTATCCTTAAGAGGGCTTTCGATGTTAAAAGAGATGGACCTGTAGCTGCATTAATATGACACTTATATTTTGGACTGATTTTTATTTGGCGCCACAAGTTGATGCAGAAAACTTCAGTAAATGGATAACGACAGCTACAAAAGGACATACACCTACATCAGTGACATTTTCTTTCACAAGAAATCTTTTAACGAAGTCTGTAAGACTTAAGGGTTTAAAGCTATTGTGAGTGTCAAAAAGATACTTCGGAAACCTTCTTTGTGGCGCCATGTTTTGATCTTTCTTTTTCGATCCGTCAAAGTATCTATAAGGAAATCAAAAATCTGGAAAGGAACAGCTGTTTGTAGCGTTATAGCTCTCCGGCTAACATCTGACATATAAAATCTGTTGTTCGGGTTCATCAGAAAGCTGGAAGCTATGATTTGTGCTAGCTTGGGCTGTACTCATATAAGGAAATCTAAGGATCGTGATATGGTCTATGGCCTCAAACATTCAATACTCAGCCGTTGTGTAGAATTTAACAAAGCAGCATATTGTAGTGTTTTGTAGGTTTCGGGTTTAAATTTAACCTTTACTTACAGTATCAGATTATTAATTATTAATAAAGGATCTTTCATTAGCGACTTGAGAATTTAAAATTTTCATTGTGGGTGCGTTAAACCGATTACCGAACTGTAAATGTCAAAATATTCAGCATTTTCATCGGAGTGAGGTACACGAAGGAACAACGTTTACAAATAATTAAAATTTACTACCGGAATTACGCGTCGGTGGTCGCAACTTTAAGAGCTTTAACGCCAATTTTCGACCGTAATTTTGGTTCCAGTAGACAAGCAATTCATAGACTAGTGAAAATATTTGAGTCAGAATATTCGCTGCTTGATGTTGCCGTGTCAGTGAGACTATGTTTTGACCGAAGTGTGGAGAATATCGCTGCCATAAGGGCCGTCAGTAGGAAACCAGCCAAATCAGTCAATTTCACTGCGTTCTCAACAATTGGGCTTCTCCCAGACCACATTATGGCGAATTTTGCGTAAGGATCTTGGCATACACCCTTACAAGATCAAGCTGACTAAAGCCGCTTGATCATATGAAGCGACGTACCTTCTCGAATTGGGCTATTTACATGATGGAAAAAAGATGAAAAAAAAAAAAAAATTCATTGCAAAATCATTTTCAGCGATGAAGCTTTTTTTTTTTTGGTTAAACGGCTTCGTCAATAAGCAAAATATGCGTTACTGGACAAGTGAGAACCCTCATGTGATTCATGAAATAGCGCTTCAACCGCAAAAAGTCACTGTTTGGTGCGGTTTTCATGCCGGTGTCGTCATTGGGCCTTTTTTCGTCGATGAAAATTACCGTCACGTTACGGGAAATGGTATTCGCTACAGAGACTTGTTGGTACGTTATTTCTTTGAGCAATTTTATGAATTGGACATCAGTGATATGTGGTTCCAACAAGACGGTGCCACTAGCCACACAGCGGATTTTACAATCGAATTATTTAAGCCTTAGTTCGGTGAATCTCGAGAAACGGTCCCGTTAATTGGTTGCCGAGAACGTGTGATTTAACGCCTCTATACTTTTTCTTATGGGGCTACATTAAATTATTGGTCTATGCCAACAAGGCGGCGACGTTAGAGGATCTTCAAGCAAATATTGAACGAAAAATAGTGGCCGTGTCGGTCGAAATGTGCGGCCGAGTCATCGAAAATTGGGTTTAACCTATCGACGTATACTTTTCCGTGGCACATTCATAAAAGTGTTGATAGTAATTCAAGCCAATACATTTTGTTTGGAGATATCTCAAGTAGCTTGCATTTTATTTAAAAAAGAAATCAAGTCCTTAATGAAAGACCCTTTATTTTTTATGACTAGGGAATCCTTATCTGGATATGTTGAGAGTTGGTTTACTTTGTGCAAGGTCGATAGATCTAGGTAGACAATACATTTTGTTGTTTTTTTTTTGTCTCCGGTTGTGTGTTTTATGTAAATGTTTTTTTTTGAAATAAATAAAGATAAAATTATTAGGAAACAATTAGTTTTGTTGTGTTTGAATGCGACGCGTTTCGGAGCTGCTACTCCATCACCGGGCGGGTGTTGGTAGACCAAACTAGGCTTTAACGTTTGTTTTATCTTGTCCAGGATTTAAACAATGAGCCTTATTGCGAAGATCAATCGACAGTTGATAATTGACTATTTTCAATGTGTGCTATTGTGAACGAACGATTCTAAAGGATTTTGTCAATCGCAGTCAATTAAAAAAATGCGATTGACAAAAATACCAAATGAATCGTTCGTTCACAATAGCACACATTGAAAATAGTCAATTATCAATTGTCGATTGATCTTCGCAATAAGGCTCAATGTCTTTTTTGTCTTAGATAAAAGAATGAAGTTTCCGTTGGTATAGATCGTTTAGGATGGACAGCTCGGCTGCTCGCCGGTTTTGAACTTCGCGGAGCTTAAAAATTTAGACTGATATCAACTCGTTTATTTCCGTTTTAAGCTGAATGGAGGCGATTTCCTTATTTGTGGCAGTGGCAAATTGCTTGAACTCTGCACTTTTGTTGTTACAGCTAGTAGTTTTGTTTCACCTCAGCCATCAATTTCACGGGTTTCTTCAGCCTATCAAAGTTCGAGTTCATAAACGTAATTTAGTTTTGAGTAAGGTCAAGGGCTCGTTTATCATTTCCTTTCAATATTCGCAGCTGATTGTAAATTATCTGCGAATCCTCTCTGTCCATTGTCCGAAAGCCCATTAAAAAAATGGCCCAATTGGGTTTATTGCCAGCCTATTTCGGCGGTTGGTAAAACCGTCCTGCAGATTTATGATGTTCTGTCTTAAATGGTCGGTAACTGCTCGTACTTCGTGTGTCATCAGATTATAGGATTCTTCAAAACTAGTTGACTTGAGCTTTGAACATAGCCGCTGAATGTCATTATCGCACTTATCCGCAAAACCTAATACCGCAGAGAAGTCCATTGGTGTTCGTTGGGTGAATATTGTCCTTGTAGAACAGCGCATTTCTGACCACTTCGAAGATTGCGGGCGATGGGGGTTTTGGAATGGCAATGATGTTGATGATTGCTGTGGGGCTGAGCTTTTTGTTACGGTGATAACACTTGCCACGAGATATAGTACTAGTTACTTAAGTTTATTGATTTTAAATATTAGGGATCATATAAATGTACAAAGGCTGCTGAATTATGTCTGCTTAGATTTATTTTATTGAACTGTCTATTCTATATTTATCTTAATGATAGGATATAAATGAAAGGAGCTTTATTATTATGTATTTGAATCTGACCTGCAATTAGAAAAGGGAGCAATTAAATTAAATGAATAAAATATAGTATGTACCTACTTGAATTGTATATCATTGTGTCTGTGTTAGTATTTGTATAGGTACATTATTAGCATCATTGTTTGTTTGCTTCTATATTCACACCGTATGTTTTTTTTATAATATACACGTACTAAAGGATTTATTAGGACCCTTATGATGTAAAAGCTGCACAGCGCGGGCGTTAAGGAAATTAGGGATAGACGAAAAGGAGAGGTGCCGATGCACGTTGGTTTTGAATGTTTGTAGGTTATAATGTGAAGGAAAAACAGAACATGGAAGAGTATTCCAGATTCGTGTTGTACGGCTGATGAACGATTTTTTTAACTTCACTGTACGTCCGAATACAGGCTTGACGGTGAACTGATGAGCATTCCTTGCATGGCGGGTATTGCGGTTGAACTTGAAATGTTCAAGGGGTGGAATGCAACTGGCTATTTCGTTTGATTACTTATGGTGGAAATAATGATAAAATAACGAAAGACAGGAGATACGACGATGACTAAAAGAGTCAATCGATCTTGCAATAGGTCGGTCGCCAATGAGTTTTATTGCGCGTTTTTGGATCCTGCCAAGTAGCTACAAATAAGTTATTGGTGCACCAGACCAGATATGAACGTTGTACTCGGGTTTCGGGTGGAAAAACGCCTCATAAATTGTAGCCAGATCAGAAGGGGTGAAATATTTCTTACAGCGCTAAGGGGAGCCTAGACATTACGCAGTGTTTTTGGCGACATCGAATATGAGGTCATGCCAACGAAGGTTGTCATTAACAAACATATTGCGATGAGAGATTATATCTAGGGATATAAAGCACAGTCTGTTGAGCTATCTGCAAAGTGAGCAGCAAGCAGACTGGTTTTATCTAGAGGCCTACCAGCTGGAATGCCATTGTAAACGAGTGTCGGGATAGATGAGGAGGCCAGTAAGTATTTACTTACTAACACCTGCAGATTACGAAGATATTTTAATGCAAGTGATATGTGTTGTCCACTTTTTCTTGTGAATTTGGTTGCCATATCGCCATATAACTTGTCAATGCAATCTTTCCAAAAAATATAAATACTCGTACTTCTTTTTATACCCTATTCTAAGGGTATTTATGTTCAGCAATCATAGTAATCTCGATCTAGCCATGTCCGTCCGTCCGTCTGTCGGCAAAAATTAGGCCTTTAAACTGGGCCTAGAGAGCTGAAATTTTAACCATATACTCTCTAGGGTCCCGAAATAATCAAGTTTACGAATTTTTGAAATCCGCCCACAGACACGCCCACAAACTCAAAAAACAAATTTTTCAAAAAAAATCAAATTTTGAGCTAGAAAGCTGAAATTTTGTATATATGATCTATGACTCCTAAAACTGCTCGGGAGATAAAATTTTCAAAATCCGCCCACTGACACGCCCACAATTAAATAAAACAATTTTATTGAAAAACCAAAATTTGAGCTAGGGACCTGAAATTTATAATATGTATATACTCTCTAGGCTCCTTTCAAGCTCATGTGTAAATATTTTCAAAATTCGCCTACTGACACGCCCGCAATTTTTTTTTTTAAAAAAAACCTTTTTTTGAAAATCCAAAGTTTGAGCTAGGGAGCTGAAATTTATAATACATATATACATACTCTGTATGGTGCCCTTTATGCTCATGTGTAAATATTTTCAAAATCCGCCTACTACAATTTAAAAAAAAAAACTTTTTTTGAAATTCCAAAGTTTGAGCTAGGGAGCTGAAATTTATAATATGCAGTGAACTCTCTCATAAGCGGACACTGACGGTACCAAGAAATTTATCCGCTTATGTGAGGTGTCCGGTTATGAGAAAAATATTTCATTGACAACCTTGAAAAAAGAAACAAGACATTATGCATTTATGGTACCTATAACATTTTATTTTGAAATGGAATGCATTTTTTGTGATAAACATTAATTGTAGGTAATAAAAAGGATAATAACAAAACATTAACAAGAACAAAGCCTTTAAAACTTAATTTTTGCATTACTTGAAATTATGTAGGTATTTATGCTTCAAATTATGCATACACTTACATACAAACCTACGTATTGCGCCACGAGAATTTTAGTCGGATAGTCGACTCGACAGACGGCCGCCGGCGCCGTAGCCTTCTATGTTTACATTCTTTACCGTTTTTCTTTTAATTTTTTGCTGGGTATCAAGGGCAAAGTGCAAAGAAAAGGAAAAGAGCAAACAAAATAAAAGACAACGAAGTGTGCCAAATGCGTTTTGTCCGTTTAAGAGAGAGTGAAATTCTATTGCGGCTATGAAAACTGGTGTCCGCGTCCGGTTATAAAAGAGTCCGTTTATGAGAGAAGTATTTACATTAAAAATTGTGTAGATTATTCCGTTCTTTGAAATTTGTCCGGTTATGAGAGGTGTCCGCTTATGAGGTGTGTCCGTTAGGAGAGAGTACACTGTATACTCTCTAGGGGCCCTTTATGCTCATGTGTTATTTTTTTTAAATCCTCCTACTGACACGCCCACAATTAAATAAAACAATTTTATTGAAAATCCAAAGTTTGAGCTAGGGAGCGTTTTTTTTTACAAAAGCTTTGTTTTTTTTTTTTGATAAAATCCTTTAAATGTTATATAACAAAATATGTAGAGCGTTCTTAACAATTCAACCATACTTAGACTTTTGTCACGCCTACTTATGAGGGATAGGAATAAGAATAGGATATCCAACAGTTCGCCCAAACGGACTGTAGTCCGTCCCTATGTTTAATAGTCAATTCGTTCTCCCTCAATGTTTCCTCGAATAAGTTCAAATACGTCAGCTGTTAGTTTCGTTGTTAATAAGGAATCGTACATTTCCTCACTTTCGAAATCTAAACATCTAAGGCCCAGCTGACAAGCATTCAAGAATTCGTACACCCTCGTGGACAGTCTAGGTGTTCTGAGTTCCGAGAACTTAGGGATTAACCGAACCACTTCTTTAAAAGTTTGTTCGTACGACATATCTTCTTCGGATTCTACTTTATCAAAAAAAAATATTCTGTAGTTATCACGATTTCCTGATTTGCTAGTGCAGATGATGGTGGACACGATTTTGGCGATGAAAAACTTTTAAGATTAACAAGCAAGCGATCGCTTTGTATAAGTCGTGCAGCTAAACTTTCAATTTTATTAATGTGCACTTCTCCTTGATTCTGTACGGCTTTTGTTATTTTGCGAGAATATCATCAGTTGTTTTCAACCGTGTAAATTTGACCCACTGAGAACTAAACAGGTCGTAACTCGCAAAGAAGTATTTCGTTTATCTCTTTGACTTCCTGCTTCAACTCGTTTCTTTCTTTGACCTGCTCGCTCTCGTCCGCTAACTCCTCGCGAACCCTATTATCATCCATGTACTTAACAAACAAACTTCTGATCTCAAAAAACCAAAAGAAAACTACCTTGTCACTAATCCCAGAAAATATAATTCCTAATAATACTTATATGTATAACTTACCCTTACCAAAATTCTCTTCACTTATCTCAATTATCAATTAAGTTTTGTTTCAAGCAATTAAACATTTCTTCTTGTTTCTTTACTTATCTTTTTTAAGATATTGTTCACTTCACTTTTTTGTTTTGTTTAATTAAATTTGTTTTCCACTTATCTTTTTAAGATATTATTCACTTGATTTGTTTGTTTTGTTGAAATAAATTTGTTAAATTCGGTTCGTTTACCTGATGCGCCAAATATAGTGTTTTGTAGGTAGGAATAAAGTAATATAATAAAATGCAAGTAATTAAAACGACCGTCTCGTTTCATTGCCTTAATCAGACTCATCGATGTCTTCGGATATTGGCTGAGTGCTGCGGGCCATTCTGCACGATCGGAACTACCTAATTGTTTCCCAAAGCAAGCCAATTACTGCGCAAAACAGCTACGAGTGCCTGACCTACTTATTGTTCAGTCAACATTTTGTGGTATTGTTTCGTTGTTAAACCAATGCCGTGAACCTCTTAGCAAGATCGCCAACATATTCGATACTTCTCTGTGCTGGGCGTTCTGGTTGCACCCTATTAACCTTTTTCTCCGCATGGTTAAGAATGGATTATTTTGGGGGATTTTTTTTATTTATTTGGGGCAATTTCGCATAAATAGAGAAAGGGAAGTTCCATTTTTGAGGCTCTTTTTCAATTTGTTTTTGTAGCATTTTGCGTTGGGGCCTCATTTCATTCCGCCAGAAATTACAGCGTTAAAAATAAAGTTTTAAGTACTGCGATATTTTGTTTGTGTATAGGACAAAGACGTGCGGGTAATTGCTTCTAAAATAAAAGAAGACTTGAGCAGTTTAAGCCATTGGTTGAAAGCTAATAAATTAAATCTTAATATTGCGTAAAGTGATGCTCATCGGTACATTTGAAAATTCGATGGTAAATATCAGTACCGATAGTGAAGCCCTTGAAGAAGTATCGCAGATTAAATACTTACTTACTTACTTACTTAGGTCGCACTACAGTCCGGGGTGGACCTGGGGCTCAACCAATACGCCTCTCCAATTAGCACGATATTTGGCTAACCGCCTCCAGTTGCGCACTCCAAGTTGGTTGAGGTCCTCTTCTACTCTACTGCGTTGTCCCTAAGGGTTGGAATCGAAGACTCTTCGGGCCGGAGCGTTGGTGTCGCTCTACATGTCCTAGCCACATTAGTCTGATGCGTACTCTTTTGACCAGGTCTATGTCGCTGTACAGCTCGTAGAGTTCGCTGTTAAAGCTCCTCCTCCAAAGCCCGTCAACGCAAACAGGACCGAAAATCACTCGAAGAATTTTGCGTTCGAAACGACCAAGAATATCTTCATCCGCTTTTGCTAATGTCCACGCTTCTGCGCCGTAGAGCAGGACTGGGATGATGAGGATCTTATATATAGTCTCCTTAGTTTTTCTTGACAAGGCTTTACTAAACAATTGCCGTCTTAAGCCAAAGAGACAGCGGTTGGCAAGTGTAGTTCTTCGTTTGATTTCAGCTGTGGTGTCATTATCAGTATTAAAAGCGGAGTCGAGGTAGACAAAGTCCCTAACTGCCTCAAAATTAGGAGTGATAAAAGACAATAAACTGACTTAAAAATCATCATTTATCACTCCTAAGTAGATTAAATACTTAGGAGTGATAAAAGACAATAAACTGACTTAAAAATCATATTGAATTCATTGCAAACAAAGTCACACAAAAACCGGATTCTTGAAAAGAATTAGAAAAAATCTATCCACTAATTGTGCAATACAAATATATAACACAATAATTAAGCTACACTTTGAATATTGCTTGTCAATTCTGTTTCTATGTAATCAAAATATGTTAAATAGACTCTTAAATAAACTCTTGCAAAACAAGGGTATGAGAACACTTATTAAATGCAATATGTATAACTCTATTTCCTCTATGTTAAACATGTTAACGTGGTTAAATGTTAAACAAAGAATAGTGATGAATGCTTTACTTTCCGTTTTCAAAATAAAATATAACCGTTTGCCTCTGTATTTATGTCGTCATGTAATCTTGGTAGGAGATGTACAACCGTTTGCACTAAGGAACGCCAACGACTTCTGGCTTCTATCTATTTGTTCACCCTCAGTTCAGAACAGTCTATTTTACAGAGGATTTCTTCTATTCAACTCTTTTCCAAGCGCCATGAAAGCAGAAAAAAAAAATGTCCAACCATTTTAAAAAGCTGTTATTATTGCTTATGTTTAATGCAATTTCTGAAGTAATTTGTTCTTTTGTTTCTTTTAATTTGTTAAATTAATTTAATTTATTTCACTATTAATTTTCAATCGAAATACCTACATATACTATATTTTTATTATTTATTATTTAAATAAACATCGATCAATCAACCCCGCAATTCCACAGTATCACATACTCCACGCTGCATTGAACTATCGTTAATGAAATACACGCTCATCCACTCACATGCCTACCTCCCGCAATATTATAGTTTTGTGGTTGCAATATTGTTCGTTGAAACTGAAATAATATTGTTCGCAGTTAATGGTCGTCCTATATGTGCGCATGTAATGTTCAACCACAATGTATCCAACTGTAATTATTGTAATGCTTCTGACAACACAAACAAAAAAAACCTCACTTCCTTTGCAATGCGGTGGCGCTTTCGTTTCTTAATGGAAATCATCTCGAGGAGAGCAATTCTCAAGTGGAAAATGCAATGGAAGCCTATTCTATTCGATTTATTATTGTTGTCGTCGTTTCTCTTTTAGTTTCTTTAATCCCATCTCATGTTATATAGACTTTAGTGTTTTTCCTTTGCTAACGAACTTTTCTATTTTTTTATTCTCTCTCACTTTTATCAACAGTGCCGCATAATCAATATAATCCACCGGACCTACCAATGGTATCGTCAAAGGAGCAAACACTTATGTGGCAGCAAAACTCCTATCTGGGTGATTCCGGTATCCATTCAGGTGCAGTCACCCAAGTGCCATCGTTGAGTGGAAAAGAGGACGAGGAAATGGAAGGAGATCCTTTGATGTTTGACTTAGATCAGGGCTTTCCTCAGAATTTCACCCAAGACCAGGTGGACGATATGAATCAGCAGTTGAGCCAGACACGTTCACAGCGTGTGCGCGCTGCAATGTTCCCCGAGACGCTCGAGGAAGGCATTGAGATCCCTTCGACCCAGTTCGATCCACAACAACCCACAGCTGTTCAGCGTTTATCTGAGCCGTCGCAAATGCTTAAACATGCCGTGGTTAATTTGATCAACTACCAGGACGATGCTGAACTTGCAACGCGGGCCATCCCGGAGCTTATTAAATTGTTGAACGACGAGGATCAGGTTGTTGTCTCGCAGGCGGCCATGATGGTGCATCAGTTGTCGAAGAAGGAGGCGTCTCGTCACGCCATCATGAACAGTCCACAAATGGTGGCCGCTCTAGTGCGCGCTATTTCGAACAGCAACGATTTGGAGACGACCAAGGGCGCCGTAGGTACCTTGCATAATTTATCACACCATCGCCAGGGTCTGCTGGCCATCTTCAAAAGCGGCGGAATTCCGGCACTGGTCAAGCTACTGTCATCGCCGGTTGAATCTGTTCTCTTCTATGCTATTACCACTTTGCACAATTTGCTTCTGCACCAGGACGGCTCAAAGATGGCCGTACGTCTAGCTGGAGGTCTCCAGAAGATGGTCACCCTGTTGCAGCGTAACAATGTGAAATTCTTAGCTATTGTCACTGATTGCTTGCAAATTCTGGCTTATGGCAATCAAGAGAGCAAGTTGATCATTTTGGCTTCCGGTGGACCCAACGAATTGGTTCGCATAATGCGTTCCTACGACTACGAGAAACTACTGTGGACCACTTCGCGTGTACTAAAGGTATTGTCGGTTTGCTCTAGCAACAAACCTGCGATTGTTGATGCTGGTGGCATGCAGGCACTTGCTATGCACTTGGGCAATCCATCACAGCGTTTGGTACAGAATTGTCTTTGGACTTTGCGTAACTTGTCCGATGCAGCGACCAAGGTTGAGGGACTCGAGGCCCTTCTCCAGAGTTTAGTTCAAGTATTAGCTTCCACAGATGTTAACGTAGTTACATGTGCAGCAGGTATTCTCTCAAATTTGACTTGTAACAATCAACGTAACAAGGCCACAGTCTGCCAAGTGGGTGGCGTCGATGCACTGGTTCGCACCATCATAAATGCAGGTGACCGCGAGGAAATCACCGAACCAGCTGTGTGTGCTCTGCGTCACTTGACGTCGCGCCACGTTGACTCAGAGTTGGCACAGAATGCAGTTCGATTGAACTATGGATTGTCGGTTATTGTTAAGTTGTTGCATCCACCGTCGCGTTGGCCTTTGATCAAGGCCGTGATTGGTCTGATTCGAAATCTGGCATTGTGCCCAGCAAATCATGCACCTTTGCGTGAGCACGGTGCCATCCATCATCTTGTAAGGCTTCTTATGAGAGCTTTCCAAGACACTGAGAGGGTAGGTTTTACTAATTGCTATTAAAAAAAGATTGGTTTGAATGTATTTTCTCTTACAGCAACGTTCGTCAGTTGCCAGCACAGGCTCGCAGCAACCGAATGCTTATGCCGATGGAGTGCGTATGGAGGAGATCGTCGAAGGCACTGTCGGTGCATTACATATTCTCGCTAGAGAATCACACAATAGAGCTCTCATCCGCCAACAGGCGGTTATTCCGATCTTTGTGCGTTTGCTATTCAACGAAATTGAAAATATTCAGGTGAGTTAAACGAAGCTGTTGCTAACGTTAACTAACGTTTATAAATTTATTTCCTTAAGCGCGTCGCTGCTGGAGTACTTTGCGAGCTAGCTGCTGATAAGGAGGGCGCAGAGATAATCGAGCAAGAAGGTGCCACTGGCCCTCTAACTGATTTATTGCATTCGAGGAACGAAGGCGTAGCAACATACGCTGCAGCCGTTCTCTTCCGCATGAGCGAAGACAAACCACAAGATTACAAAAAGCGTTTGTCAATTGAGCTGACAAATTCCCTTCTAAGGGAAGAGAACAATATATGGGGCAATGCCGATCTTGGAATGGGACCGGATTTACAGGTATGTTAATTGTTGAAATTGCACTTGATAGGTTTATACAAAAAAGAGACTGAATACGGAATGTATGTCAGTCATAAATAGGAAAACATGAAAGAGTTGTCTTACTCAGTCTTTTGCGCTAGAACTTGTTCCATGTATTCCGTCCTCTGTGTGTTTGCTTTTGTTTGAAGCACAGATAAACGAGTAAGGGTTGTGAAAGTAAACAAAGCAGACAACGGATTATTTTAGAAGTAATGCTAAGGTATTAATGTTTTTTGTTTCATTTGTTTAGCCACACGAAATTAACTCGAATTAAGTGCACCAAAAAGGAATTTGTGTTGACACTTTCAATGTTCATGAGATCAACATAAAAATAAAACAAAGTAATCTGTTGGGCGGCTTCCTAAGTGCACTTGTTGAGTTAGTTATTTAAATCACTTAATCGGTGTTCTTACTTTTTTTTTATTATAGGCTTACCTTGGCAAATGTAGTAGTGTAGAAGAAAATATTTGGGGCTGCCAGATTTATATTGCTACATCCTCTCAAATACTCAAATGGTGTCCGAATAAAATCGCTTCAACGTGGAAAAAAACCTGGTATAAATACGAGTACTAAACAGAAGTACTTAAAGTCAATGAAAGTACTTCAGATGAGATTGACTAGGCGTTTGAGAGCCGTTTTTCCGATTCTAGTTGCAATATTTTTTGCTTCATCAGTCGAGACAGGTCTGTCTGAATAATAATTAAAAAACAGTATTCCGCCGATATTTACTCTCTACGCCTGTCTTCCTCATTGCATTAGGTGCTTCACTATTTTGTTAACACGTTCGCGGACAAGACGGCATATGCCGTCAATGGTTAAGGAAAGTAACGAGTCATGACGGCATATGCCGTCAAAGAATTTTAGGTCTGTTAGGACAAGACGGGATACCCCGACTAGAAGTACATAATATGTCAATACCCCGGCATTATTTGTCCCACCGGAGTCCATTTATCAGTTCACTGTGACCTGCGGAATCATTTCTAAACTTGCACAAACTTGTTGCATTTTGCATAAAATATCTCTAAAAATGTCGGAGATATGCATGTGTCATTCTAGCGTTCCCCGCCGAAAATCATGTGTCCGTGAACGTGAGAGCACGCATAAAATGAAATCGTAGCCGGGGTAGTTAATCGAATTGCTATTTTAAATGCTGCACTTAACACATCGCAATTCATTAATAAAAACAATATTTGTGTTGGAACGCAAGACAGCCTGTGTTTTTCAACGTTTGATTTGGATTTCCTAAGGCAAACTTTGAGCCATTATTAGTTGCTTTGATATTCCTTCACAACGACACCGGCGATTTTGAGTCGTATCAACCAACAGATTTGAGTTGAAGATAGCTAGCGTTCTGTAGAGCTTTACGTTTTAAGTAGTAAAAACGTTGTCGAATCCATCTTAGTCTGGATACTTAAACCAGGAGTCGTCAAAGTGTGATTAATCTTCGAATGGTTAACATCGTAACTGACGGATATTCGTTTCGGATTTTAACTTTAGGTGGCACTACAGTCTAGGGTGAACCTGGGCCTTAAACAATAATTCTCTGAATTGCATCTTTATTTAACTGCCTTTATTTGCACACTTTAAATTGGTTACGGTTCTTTCCATTTACACGCACTTCCTGAAGCGAGGTCTTCGTCTACTGCGTTGGCATGGGTTGGAGTCGAAGCCATCCGAATTTTCTGACCAGGTTGATGTCGCTAACAAAGCCGCCTTAGGGTAGGTAGGTAGATGTGGCAGTTCTGTTAACAAGCAACCCAATTAGCACTATGTCTTTTAACTATTTTTAGCCACAGTTACATTTAAAATTAGAAAGAAAAAAATGAAAGACCTAAAATTAAGTGATCTGACAAGCAGTCAGTTTTCACTCGACAGGTGGTGGAAATCTAAAAATGCCACCATTACAAGTTTTAAAATTTCCGACATGCTCGCAAAAAAGAAAACACCATACCAAGATGATAAAAGAATCACTTCTTGCTGGCGCTGAGTACTTGTTCGATGGATTTTCAAACAACAGTGAAATTATGTCAGCCATACCAGTTTAGAGTTGTCATACAATACGGTTTCAAGAAGACTTTATTTTTTATAATAAGCGCGCACTAAAGGGATTTGTTGGGAACCTTATAATGTATTAACTACACAGCGCGGGCGTTAAGGAAATTAGGGTGAGAAGAAAAGGAGAGATGCCGACGCACGTTGGTTTTGAATGTTTGTAGGTTATAATGTGCCGGAAATATGGAGCGCGGAAGAGCATTCCACATTCGTGTTGTACGGCTGAGGAAAGATTCTTTGAACTGCACTGTAGGTCCGAACACAGGCTTGAGGGTGAACTTATGAGCATTCTTTGCTTGGCATTGCGGTTGAAATGTTCAAGGGGAGGAATGCAACTGGCTATTTCGTTTGAGCACTTATGGTGGAAATAACGATAAAATAACGAACGGCAGGAGACATTACGACGATGACTAAGAGAGTCAATCGATCTCGCGATGTCTCGGTCACCAATGAGTTTTATCGCGCGTTTTTGGATCCTGTCAAGTAGCTCCAAATAAGTTATTGGTGCACCGGACCAGATATGAGCGTTGTACTCGAGTTTCGGGCGAATAAACCGCCTTATAAATTGTAGCCTTCATGTAATTTCAACTAAAAAATGACTTCGAAATATTTGTATGCTTTGCAATTTGACGAGACAGCTTACATTTCAGATACCGCACAGGAGCTGTTGAAAATATTGCCAATGAAAGGGCGACCATCAGGTCAGGATATCTTCAACATATTCAAAACATATGCAGAATCAATAGATATACCTCTCCACAACCTATTTGCGGTCACCACTGACGGCGACAGGGCACCAGCAATGGTAGCAAGTGCAAGAAAGATGAATGTTTTCCCAACTGTGGCGAACCATTGTATTGTATTATTTATCAGGAATTTTTTTTCAGTAAAATACTTTCATTTGCTCACGTTGTGAAGATTGTCATGAAAATACCGACTGTTCAGAGCTTAACTAGAAAGTTCTGAAGATGTACATTCCGTATTGTTTTGCATGCTACGATGGCTCAGTAAAGGTAAAGTGCTTAGATTTGAAGCTTGTTTGAAGAGATCAAAAAATTCCTCGAATCTAAAAATCAACACTTTCATCAATTGAGCGATCCTTCATATTAAATGGATTTGCAGGGAAAAGAAAAACATGTTGCTATAATGATAAGCCATGTAAACTCATTCAAATCAAAGCTGTTTTTATGGATATCTCATCAGAAAATAAAGTCCCGCATGCATTTCCCAAATATGAATAAACTGGTAAGTGGTGGACATTTTGGCGCGTCATCATTTATTATTCACCTTGAAACACTCACAAAACAGTTTGAAAAAAGGTTTGAACAGTCTGCTATTATATTTTGTAAGTCCATTTACTTGCCAAGAATATGTTACAGCATTAGCGACATCAATTATTATACTTATTGAGAAAAGAGCAGGGCAAGTATTACTTTAGATTTTGGCTCTTAAGAATAGCATTGTGCTAAAATACTATGTAACAGATGAAACCCTTCGGAACTAGTTTGACAAATAAAGTTTCCATTCTTTAAAAAGCAGCATACAAGATACAATCGTTTTTCGGTTCCACATATATATGCGAATCATTGTTTTTCAACCATGAACATAATAAAATCAAAATACAGATCTCAAATTACCGACGAGCATCTGGATGATAGTCTGCGGACAGGAATATCAGCCTACAACCCTAATTATGAGATATTGGCATCAGTATTCTTTGTTGGGATCTATGCGTCGCCCCAGTTAGGTTTTCTTGCACCTTTGTTATTACCATTTCGTCAGCACAAACTACTGAATTCGCATTCATACATACATATGTGTCCCGCCCAAAATTACGCATGGGACTTGTTTGTTCCATCACCTCCCACCACCCTCCGATAAATAATTTTCAATTTTGGAATGCAAATGGTATTATATTATTTTCCGGAAAGGGTCAACTTAAGAAATAAGTTATATTGGTCTCCGTACACATCCGGATCGAAAGGGTAAATGAACTCTTAAGTGAAAGTGAAGATGGATTTGATTTGTTTGTTTCAAGGCCAATAAAACGAATATCCCAATTGTTTTGATTTCACAAATATTTTCATCTGACAGTTTTCATTTTTTTACCAGCCGGAAATTCTGTGTGAAACAACGAAAGTACATTTTTCTTTCGTTCATATCAGCTTTCCAGAGTTCTCTTATTTGTTGTAGCTCGATTCCTACAGGATTTATGAGCATTCAAAGTCAAGAGTGTGCTTTCGAATGGGTTTTGGTAGGTCCATATTTTCAAATTATTTTTCGTAGAGTTATAGCGCTTTGAAAATCACTGTTTTTTTTACCCCTAATTAGGTTGAGAAGTGATAATGAATAAAGGTAATAAATGTTGAATTAAATGCATTGTTTTCTACATTATTTGCATTATTTATTTAAAAGTCACCATAAATTTACCCTGAAATATAATAGGTTAGGTTAAATTAGATTATTTATTATCTACCTCAATTCGTAGATAGGACTGGCCAACGACACGCGGTTGTTCTCAAACGGTCCTCCATCTACGTACTTACCGCGCCCAACGTCGTTTAATTGCGGTGATCTGACGAGAACCGATTAACTCGACGTGGTATGGTCGTTGGTGCCCGTTATATCATCGGTAATTTGGAATATGCTCTTCGGTTCTTAAAGGCTGGGGACCACTGCTCTAACTCGTTCAATGAGTAGATCACAATGGACCTTTTATTGGTGTAAGTGTGTCGGTCTCGACCGACTACCACTGCAACCTATCTGATCCGCTTGTCATACTCCATATGACGAATGGGGCACTAAATTGGAATTGCACCGGGGCCGACAAATACTTAAAAAAAAAAAGTTTCCTTTTATTATGTATGATTGATACGTGAGCTGACGCACACACTATTGTCACGTTGTGTTGTCTTGAACGTTCAGTAGCTATCCGACTGCTCGCCATCGATTTCTTTTTCTTCTACTTTTACTACAACAAGGTTATGAGTTTAAGGGTCAAAACACTCATACTGAACTAAATCCCTACTGGTGCGCCTGTGAGGTTCGGGGGTTCATCGGCGACCTCCCGGTTTCAGATCAATTCGCTACTGAGATCAATTAAGTGCTGGTCCTATTGCATTTGTGTTTTCCAGCAGTAAGGCATACATCTTTTTTTATCATTTTGACACTGCGGTGTTATTTTTAGTTCGTTCCCCGCACGCATTCTTTTATGAAATTAAATTTTCTTTGAAACCACGCTATCGTCTGAAGACTACAAAAATAGCTTTAGTGAAAGCACGTTGAAGACAATAATCTGCAAAACAACTTACTACATTACATTTGCCAACGGAGCATTAGGATGATCCTTTCACAATCAAGTTTTTTTTCATAAAACGCCGTTAGAACCTCCTACAGCTACACATGTATGAATTAGTCTTAAGCGCAATATCACTTAAAACTCAATTAGTCGAATTGTGTGTACCAGTACAGCTTTAACTTCAATTAGCTTTCACAATAGGTATATTTACGTTTCTTTTTTTTTCATTTAGCATGTATCGTTTAATTATTGTTTTTTTTTATTTAATTTTTTTTTTTTCTTTTTATTTTATTTTTATGTTGGAAACAAAATTATGTCCACGATTTTTAACAACTACCACAAACCAAAAAAAAAAACAATCTCCCTTCTCAATGCACCTGTATGATTCGGGCTTTGCCTTTACACAAAAACTCAAAACACAAACAAACAAAAATTAACTGATTCGTTATTGTTGTAAACGGGAAAAAACTGCCACTAATTCAAAAAATACATAAAATAGGATATGCTTGGACCAGAACAAGCATATGATGGCTTGTATGGGCAAGGCCCTCCGAGCGTACACAGCTCACACGGAGGTCGAGCATTTCAGCAAGGTATGTATCATAGAAACCGAGTTGCATGTCATCTCACTTAGTTTGTTGAGTATTAATCATTAAAGTTAACAAAATCAAATTTAATCAAAAAGCAAAAATACAAGTGTTGAACCAAAAAATAAAAACAAAAATCACTACTCATTATTTACTAATTTAATAAACGATGCACATAAAAAAATGAAATATTTTATAAAGTATCTATACACACAACTTGCACCTGTTGAAAAACTTACCAAAAAACATTAAACTTTCTGTGAAGAGAAAATCATTTATTTAAAAAAAATATACTCTACGTAAGTTGACAAAAATTTACTGCACACTCTGAATCAAATGCAGTTAAACGTTTGTTTGTTTATCTGTTCCGTTACTCACTATAAACAGTCACCTTATATCCTTACTCACACGTGTTTTGTAGGAGTTTTGTGAATTTAGATTGAGTTAATATGAATGTTGTCAACATGAATATATATTTTCATAAAATCTCCTCTTTTATTTTTATTTACAACAAAACAAATCAAATCACTATTACTACTGAAGAACATATTATTGGCCACGACACGATGAACAACTACAGTGAATATTGTTATCAATTGGTTGAATAATAATCAAGTACATAGATTTAACAAAAAAAAAAAAAAAAAACTATTGATACTGCGACCAAAATTTCAGTTTCAAAATAACGTGCAAAATTTGGATACCTACACAAAACAAAGGAGGGCTTTACCCCAATTGGCCGAAAACAAACACAAAATTGTCTCTCCTTTTGACAGGTATAGATAAAGTGTGGAAACAATAATGTACTACGATTGTCAAAAAGTAACAAATCACTTAGTCACAGAAACGAGCACGTAATTTGAAGAGTTGACTGCAGTTTTCTGTAGAAATTTACAAAGAATTTTGTAATATACAATCCAGTTCATGAAAACTAGACATTGGAATATTTATGTAGACTTGTCAATGAAATGTACTTATTTATATTACTAGCCGATTGCATTTACTCTTAAAATCAAGTCATTTGTTTTGAAAATATGATTAACATGGTCGAAGTCGGAGCTCTACTAAACTTGTTATAAATTATCGAACCCCAAGGAGTTTTATTAGTTGCGCCGAATATCAACAGAATACATACAGCTATCTTGTGTTCAGTCTTTGCAGACATTGCGTATGGTATCTAGATTGTAGATTGAAGAATAAGAGGTGGTCATATCACAGCGGCTGCAAGTAGGCCTATTACCATGTCCTCTTGAGCTTATTCATGATGCCGCAGTTTCTTAAAAAAGCGGCTAACTCTTTGGGTTAAATAGTTACATTTGTTCGCTGCTTCGAGTTAGGTAGGATCCTATTTACCTACGTAACTACGTGGCGCTACAGTCCGGTTGGACCTGGGCCCCCTCCGGTTAACGTGGCTAACTGCCTCCAAATGTGCGTCACCTTTGGTGATATCGGTCTTTCTCTACTCTGAGTGCTGGAGTAATAATATTCATTCGGTATATACATATGTATGTCATAAATACACAGATTTGTGACCAGGTCTATGTCGCTATACCGCTTGTAGTGTAACATTTTAAGTGACTTTAGGAGCTATACAGCTTGTATAGTTCGTCCAAAACCCTTGTAACACCGTATATCTAATGAAGAATTTTTCCTTCGGAACGACCAAGTACATCTTCATACATATATACAAAAGACTCGTGCTTTAGATCCGTAGAGAAGGACTAGGATTATTAAGGTTATACAGAGCCTCGGCAGAGGGCCTTACTACACAGACACGGTTGCCTTCTTAGCCCGAAAAAAAATTAGCAATTGGCAAAAATTATTTTTCGTTTAATTGCTGTTGAGATGTTGGTTTCAGATGTGATATCAGAAACTACGTTAATTCCTCAAATATATAACTGTCTACTGCGACGTTCTGTCCAATTCGCCAATGTCGGATGTCCCTTCTTATCGACAGTATATATTTGATTTTGCCACCGTTTACCGCTTAACTCACTTTTGTCTTCTGTTTCTGCACCGCTGATAGCTCGCTTTGTTCTACCAATTACGTCGATGTCATCGGCGTCGGCAAGTAATCGAACAGATTTTTGGAATGTAGTTTTCTACCACCTGCCGTGTTACAAAAGAAGTTACGCCTTTTTAAGGAAATGAGCTATTAGACAAATATTGCCAATGTAGTCTGAGTAGTTTTGTACAATACGATAACCGGTTATGAGTATACTAAATTTAGTCTTTAAAACTGTCTCTGAGACATTGATTAAACATATAATTGTCCCACTTCACGGTAAGAAAATATGTATTCCTCTATAGAAAAATATTCCAAATTTAAGCCATACATATTCCAATTTCCACCAAATTTTAACACACCCAAACATACACACATAATTTTTACAACTAAAGCGCTAGACCCATCCACCCCCGTTAAACTAATCAAATAGACCCTCCCAGTGTTAAAAATTTTGCAGCTATTAAAAATTAATAGTTAAACTTGTCATTCTCATTACGTTTTCCTTTTTAAATTCATCACAATTTTTAGTTTTTACGTTTAGTTTTATTTGTTTATTTCATTTCATTTGATTTCATTGCATATATGTTGTATCTCCTTAGTTACGGTTTGCCAATTTTTAAACCACACATCTTGTATAGCAAGCGTAGGTGAATTTTCTTTTATGCTTTTCTCTCTCTAAATCATCATCAATGACCACCCCTCCATCTTAAAACAAAACGTTTTAAAGTTCACAATACATGTCTCACCGAACTCATTTAGCTACTAAATTTTATGTTTTTTTGTAATTAAAAACAAATAAAAATCCCCCACTTTAACAACCAATGACAGAATTAACTAATAAAAAAAATATTTTTATCTTCTTTTTTTTCTGTCTCTCCTTGAAATTTTCTTTTTGATTTTGTTTTTAATTTGAATTATTATAGCTAAGCCAGCCTAACATATATCATCACTAAAACTTAATTCAAAAATTTGTTCAACTGATTAATGAATTGGACAAATGATAAATATTAAAAAAAAACCGAATTTTTAGTAACATTAAACAAAAAATTATAACAAAAAGAAAACAAAATTAAATAATTTAAGTTTTGTGTAGAAGATAAAAGGAAAATAAGAAAATAATATAACTGTCTTAAAGATAATATGCTCATCGTAAGGAAAAAAAAGTATTTATCTTAGTGTAAGAGATACAACTTAAGGAAAAATAAAAACAGAAAAATTGTAATAACATGATCTTCACCAACCTCTCCCTCACTTCTCATTTAAAAATGAACAATGCAGGCAAAGCAAAATGGCGTTAAATAGGTGATTACAAAGGAAAAAGATACATTTCTGTAAAAAAAATATTTATTGATATAATTTTTATTATGTTTTGCTTAGATCAGAATTGTCCTATTTTTTTGGTTAAAAAAAAGTCTTTCATTTTTTTTATTTGTATCCTACCGGATGTTTTTTTTCATTTTTATTTTGATGAAACTTTTTTTTTCAAATAAAATTGTGGTTTCATTTTTTTTAATTGCCTTCGTAGAAACACGTTTGTATATAGTTATTCACGCATCTTGCATGTATTTTATGAAGCACAACATTGTTGGAATATATTTAAAGTTTAATATTTTTTAAAAACTAAATTGTGAGTTTCAAATTTATTGCTTAATGAGCTTCAAGCATGAGTATTGAATTTAATAAAAATGCACCTTACATGTGTTAGTGTGGGTAAACTCCACAAATCAATTGGTGGTATTCCATTCATTTTCAAAACAACTTTATAAAGATATGTCGACGTCCACACAAAATTACATTTTAGGTCACTGACATTGATAAGTCTTACGTTTTAAAGGAACTATCTAAGTATGATGCTCTTCTACAACATTACTTTTATCGACGAGGTTATGATCTAAGACTAAATAGATCATAACTAAGCAGTTAAAAAACGCACGCCATTTGCTGTATGCATTTTTACTTCGACTCTCGCACACGACTGTACGGTTTTGTAAAAATCCACCCACCTGCGCATTATCTGTGAACGTTGAAGAAAACGGATTACTCGTGAGCGTGAGTCAAAAATGCTGATTAATGGCTCGTGAGTTATTTTGATTTAAGAATCAGAACGACATTTTTTTATTTTATACTAATTTGTATACTAATCGATTCCCGCCGGTGCGAAGTAACGTCTAGAGTTTTTTCCACTGCCCCACCTATTGCAAATGTCTGACAAAGATCCAAGAGTATTAATTGTCATGAGAAGCTTCTAATTGCCGTTCGGATTCGGCTGAAAATTCTACAAAAGAAAGTGGTTGGAGAAGCTAGGTTTTAGGCCCTGTCCTGGTCCATACAGTTAATGCCGCATATTAATTTTTATTTATTTTCATATTAAGTTTATTGCATTAATTTATTACCAAGGATTGCATTTAAATATTTATGGCTAATATCTCCTCATTTTCAAGTAAAAATGATTTATTGTAAATAATCAAAAACCCATATCCTGAATTTCATTATACCTACTTGTTCAATACATGAACCAAATAGTATTTCTCAGTAATTGATTCCCAATTTGTGGTCAACTAATATAAAATAGATAATTTACATATTTGCTGCAGGTACAAAAACCGAGGAACGTAAAACCGCAATATAGAAAATCTTATTTTTTGAAATTAAATTATGTAGGAGTAAATTGTACAGATGTAGACCGACTTACGTATTTTCATTTCATTGATATCTACACACACCCCCGCAAAAAAGTACATTTTTGCAAAACTGCACATCCTGCAAGTGGAAATTCCTATAAGTCTTAAAAGCAATGAACTCTAATTCAATTTAATTATATAAAAGAATCTTCTTCTCCCTTAATGAAATTCAGCCTATGATCAGGATTAAAGGTCCCTCCCACTTAACTGCATCGCTACTGGTCCGCTTGTAGGGTTCGAAGGTTCGACCACAGGGAATAACGGCAGACCTCCCTATGATGAATCACTTCGTTGCTGCATTGGTGTGATCCAGGATTTTTAAGTCTGTCTCTCTTTCGCATTTGTAAGGGAACGTTGATTGATATTGCCTTTTTGACAGGGATTGACCATGACAGTACCAAATGAGCCGGTCGCGATAAGTTTTCTTAGAGATAGGTTCTGTGATGCGAAGGCTTTCTCAGATCTTGGAACTTCTAATTCGATCAATCTTTGTTACTTCTGCTGTCATGCGAAGCATCTTCATCTCAGCTGCCGTTAATTTGCCGTCTTTTTGTACGCTGTCCAACATTGTGAACCGTATGTGAGCTACACTGCATCTCCTCTGCACATGTCCTGCACTCTCCCATAAAAGGAATCTCTACCTAGGAGCCTTCTTCCTCAATGAACTCAGTGACTTAGCTAACACAGATGTTAGAAGTCTATCGCGCTTCATTAGAAGCTCCAAATGGTTTTAGCGAGTAGTGGTCGAAACTCCCGATCCATGTGGCATCACAACGGACCTCATTGGTCTAAGTGTGTTGGCTTTCAGCTAACTGCCACTTTAACCTAACCTAACCATGTGAGCTCCGGGCGCACAACTGCAGGGTAGAGCCTTCCTTTCAACTTAGGGGGCATTTGTCGGTCACAGAAGATGGCTGAGTTTGCCCGCCACTTCATCCACCCTACGCTTACCCGATGTTTTATGTTGCTTCGTTTTTGATCATAGATCCCAGACATTTGAACTTTTCGCACTCGGGAAGCACTTCCATTCATATAAATGTCCGGAATTGGTTGGAGAGAATCAGAGAACGGGCAGCACAAGTATTATCCATTCCCCTTCACAACGTCCACCCATGCATCAAGTGCTTCTTGCAGGGACGTTTGTTCCTCGCCAATGATGTCTCCATCGACAAAAAAAAAAATAACTGATGAACTTTGGAGTCTGTCAATTCTCCTTCAAGCAGATAATTACAGATTGGAATAAATATCAAGGGACGTAAGCACTTCAGTGTTGTACACCGACTTTGATTGCGGACTACTTGGTGATGCCAGCGGGGCTTCTTACTCTTGTCTTTACTCCCTCATACATGTCCATGATCATTTATACGTAGGTTTCTGGAAATCCTCGTTGTCTTGCCGCCATCCATAACAGATCCCTTGGTCTGATCTATCAAAGGCCTTTTCAAAATTAACCACCACCATATGCAAATCATTTAAGGAATCCCGATGTTTTTCCATAACGTTCCATGAACACCTCTAAAAACTGCTTGCGTAAGCAATGGTAAATCAATCCGTTGTTGGATACGCCCCTTTGATTCATTTGTGGAGTGTGACGGAGGGTGCATTCAGTGTGCCACAGCCTAATTGCAGCTCGACCGCTGATGTTAGAAAAGTTTTTCGCGTTTACCATCTGGATTTGCACACCAAATTCTTTTCGAAAGTGTACCACATTGCTGTTAAAGATTTTCTATACAAATTTTGACAATTCATTTACCGCGTCGTAAACTCTCGAAGTTTTTGATGTTTACGAAGATTTTACGATGTTGCATGAATACTCTTAATAAAGAGAACAAAAATCTAGAAAAAAACCAAAAACTTAGAAAGAAAAATCTAGAGCCAATTATCAAGAATTAATATTAATTCTATATTCATTTATAATGCAGACTGCTTTAAGTATACAACAACAATTTGATTCACTGTCCATGCATGCGAATGAGTTATAAATGTAAATTTTGTCTTTATAAATGAATTATTTGCCTTTTTTTGTGACATTCACATAAAATGCGCTAGTTGTTTCGTCTTCTTCGAGACATAGCCAACTTAGTTCAATTACACATTTTAGGAAAGTTTTGGTCACTTAACTTGTTGTGAATTGGAAAGCAAAGAATTACTTCTGAGCCACAACTCCAATGACATTAATTGTTGGCCCACATTATGCATGTTAATAGAGTATTGAATTGCAGTGCAAATTTACTCACTATCTATGTACAGCGTGGGCCATTATGAATGACCCGTTTGTCCTAGGCTACATCGTTAAAAAAGAAGAATTAATGGGTTTTCAAATGTTTATTTGAGGGATTTTTTTTCATCGTGTTTTGAAAACGATTCGCCTAAATGGTAGCCGCCATTGATTTGGGTTCCTTTTATTTTCCATGGCTGTCTTTAAAACTTGGCGATATTCCGCGTTCTTCAAGAGTATAGCGTCACAGTACTTCTTCCCATTCCATTATTTATTCAGACAAATATAAATATTCCGTTTGTGTCGTATACTTGCGACAAAGAAAAGAGAAACTTTCAAAACTTTAGCTTCTTACAACTTTATTAGACAATATTGTTATTTACTTTAATTCAAATACAAATTGCCACGTTGGACAATATTGTTAGTTACTTTAAATAAAGATACAACTTGCCACGTTGGCTTAAATTTTAATTTATCATTTCCCACTTTTATAAAGCCTCGTGCCCTTGCCGCTGGTTAATCGAAGAATAAGAAAAAGAATCTGACAAGTTGACGAAAAAAGGCGGAAGTACATATATAAAAAATAGTTAGGTACCTACGTTCGTGACAGTCAGACAGAAAGTAAATGGTCGTGTTTAGAGCTATCAAGGTTATTTTCTGACAGTTTGTTTGTTTTGCAAATGTCAAAACTGATTTTGCATTCGATGCCAATTGTAAAATCTGTAGCACTTTCAGGGGCATACCTGATGGCCCACCCGTTTATAAATATAGATCTCTTCCAAATTAAAGTATGCATTGCAATCATAATTCATCTTCGATGATTTTCTAGTTTAGGAACTATTTTGATAGTTAATCATGCTCACGTACCACATCTTTTATTTAGCTCTCGCCCCCTCATAAATAACAATAAATGTCTTAATTTTGATAGTGTTTTTTTTTCTTTAATCTTGTCTCCAGAAAAAATGCTACAGTTGCAGCTAGATGTTGGTTCGGCAGTATAATTGTTGCACATTGAATTCCTCCGACAACATGTTTTCCTGGAATAGAGTGTCTGATTATTCACGTTGAGATTGCCTTCAATATCTCTATAACCTGGTACCATAATTTTACACCTGTCTGACATTTTTCAGAGACTCGCGACATGGTTTGGTTGAGATCTTGTTGATAATACCAAGCCACCTTAGAATACAGCTTTTTCAGTGTTTCAGTGACGACCTGATTTGACATGACCGTTATTCCACCGAGACATTCATTTGTTAAGGGTATTGCTGCAACTCGTAGGTCCACGACGTGGTAAATGAACGTTCAAAAGTTATATTGGAGATCTTTTGCATAAGGTGTCTAGTTTAAAACACGAATTTGGTGTGTTAATCAAGATAGTAAACGTGGCTAACTTTTTACTCTTGTCACACTCCACAAATGAAATAAAGGCGCGTATCCAACAGATGAATGGTTTACCATCAGTCCATCACTTACACAAGCAATTTTAAGGGGAGTTCATAGAAAGTGCATTGGGAACTGGCACTTTTACCCATATGGTAAACTTACGACGTCATGTTTAGAAACAAGAAAAAAATACAGCGGTCCAGCTCTCTAGAATACGGTAGATCATGACAATTCATTATTTAACTCCGTACCTTAATTATCATCATCTGTGGCAATTGAGCTCAGTGGTTAGTTTATTGGACTACTAATCCAAGGGTCTCAGATTCAAATCACACCGGGGCTAAGCAACTTACTACATTCACCGCATTGCCTATTGCGAACGCCTGACAAACATCCAAGAATATCAATTGTCATGAGGAAGTTCTCAAATTTGCCGTTGAGATTCGGCCTAGAATTGCAGGTCCCTTCCAATTCGCACAAGCAAATGATTGGATAAGATATGTTTAAGGCCCTGTAGGTGTCCCGTAAATGCTTAATACATATTTGTTTATATTTTTGTGGCGATTTGGAAAAACCGAGCTGGAGACGAACGAAGTCATGGTGGAAGAGTAATTTTCTATTTATTATACTGCTTTGTTTTCTCCTATAATTATGAGACGTTATTATCATTTTCCTTCTCTAAACCAAGGTTCGAAGCTCACACAGGAACACTTTAAATTCATTTTCACTATCCTACCTCTTGCTGAAGTCTGATTAACATCAAACATACAATTGCCATGTGAAGCTTTTCTAATTTTTCGGAATAGGCGTAAAGGTATAAGTTCAGTGGTTGTTGGCGTTTAATTCCCGAAACTGTCGAATTTTTATCCATACGGTCATAGTTTGAGTTCTAAATGTATTTTAATTATTTTTCTGTGACAATCAACGAGTGTACCATTTGAAATGCCTTGCCATCTAATATGGGCTTAGCGCTTAATTCTCTGGACTACGAGGTGCTAAGCCAGGAAACCCAGCAATACCTAAAATGTTTTCAACGTCGCAAGGAACATTGTGGTTAACTGTCACATATTGCATATTTATATTTAGTGTGGGAGCTATAAGTTGGCTTTGAACGCTTTACTCAATACCAACAACTTTTCTTTAAAATATCTTTGTTTGAGATTTTAAAAACTACAAACAAAAAAAGTACTGCATGTTTTTTTTTTTGAATTTAAACTTACTGTTTCTTTTCGACTTAAATACATTTTCATATTTAAATTGCTCATGTGTGTGTATCGTTTTTACTATATTTTGTTATTTATTTTTCCTTGTTTAATTTCCTTGAATGATTCAATTCAAATTTATTAATAAATTGTATTAAAATGAATGTTTGTTATATTTTTGGTTACAAATTCTATTGCATACTTTTGCCTTACTTTTTAAATAGTTTCTGTATGAAGTTATTTTGTTTTAAATTTATTAAAATTCCTCAGTTATCGTTCACAAAGAGGAGATATCGGATTAAAAAATTCCCGGTCAACGCACTATGAAAATAAATTAAATATCTTGCCTTTGGCATTGTTTTGTCTTACTCCAGAACAATGGGAGAAACTTCCTATGTGAACGAATACTGAGGGAGTGATAGATTATAAAATGATCTGAAAACTTACTTTAAATACTTTCTTATTGCTTTTTTTCCTCCTTTTCTTATGAATATTTAATTACAACAGGATATGATACTCTACCAATAGATTCGATGCAAGGTCTGGAGATAAGCAGCCCAGTCGGAGCTCCACCAGGGGGTGCACCAACCTCCCCCTATTCAATGGACATGGACGTTGGTGAAATCGGAGCTGGAGAGTTGAACTTTGATTTAGACGCAATGCCAACACCACCAAATGACAACAACAATTTGGCTGCTTGGTACGACACCGATTGTTAAACTTAAATAACCAGACACATACATACATATTAAATTTCATAATTTTATCATAATACATTATTTTTAGATGTATTGAATTTTATTTTTTTTTTTCTAAAAGGTTTTATTTCTTTGTCTATTTTATAAGCAAAAATTGATACGAAACTTATAACACGCAATCTTAAATAAAAAAAAACAAAAGTAATTTGTTGTCAGTTAGTTTTAAACAAAAAACCAGTTGGTATTTTTATTTATACATATATGTATCTCTTTATTGGAAAATCAAGGAGTTTTTATGAGATTTTGTGGAAGGTTAGGTCAAGGTCTAAGCAATTGTTTTGGAATTTGATATGTGACCTGGCGGGACGCGATAATTGCAAGGGGTGGAAACTTAAAGTAATACTACTATACCACATCAGCACATGTTATGGAAAATTATGCAAATGCTATGGGTGTTAAGAAGCAACTGTTTATGATTTATTGACAAGAAAAGTGTGGGGGGAGTGGAAGTTATTTTCAATTTCTACAAGCGACAATATAATTAGTGAAAAAAATAATCTTCCTTATCGGCGGCTGGTCCGCCTGTGGGTTCGCCACTTTGACCTCTAAAAACCACGGCAGGTCTCTTAGCTTCGGATTACTTTTTACTGAGGCCAATCAAATGCCCCAAAAAACTAATCTTATACATCGAAATCACTTTGCAACATGTTATAAAATTAAAAGTGGCCACAAATGAAAGGTCAGGTTTCGGACACTGAGGCCATCAAATGTAAGTATTGGTGCACTTGTGTGATCCAGCAGTTTCAAGGCCTGCTTCTTTTTTACGATATCGACGCGTGCATGCTCAATTATTGACTTATGTGACCTCCAAACAAGCGCTCTGCAGTAATGGCTTAGCCGGTTCTGCACGGGAATTAGAGTATCAAATAATTAATAAAACAACAATCCAATAACAATTAAAATTGGTTTGACTGCGGAAGTCTCATAATCAGGCATAACTTGGCCTTCTAGCCTTAAATAAAAGTATAATCTAATACAAATATTTTTTGACTTTATTTACAAAAATGGCGCCCAACGAAAGGTCACTCAGGTTGCGTTTTAAGCATCCGTTTAGAAACCAAAAAAAAGAAGCTTGATCAGCCTTTAGTATTTTTAACAATGTTAACAATTTGTTCATAATATTAATACAACTTCAAAGATGAATGGATAGTGTGGCATTTCGTGAACCTTTTGTGTATGTCCAATCCAAACATATAGTATAATCCCGATAAATCCTAGTGTCAGGGACCTAGAGTTTATTGCGAATTATAAGGGTTTACGACATAGCGAGATTACGAATTATTGAAGGTTTAAAAAATAAAAATACGATTAAACGGGATTTTATGTTTTTAATTCAAATTCAAATCTTTTACATTATTGCTAATCATGAAAGTACCCAAATTATTTATGCAAGCTTTCGCTTACTTAAAAGAAAGTCCTTTTCGTCGTCACCGCTGCTTTTATTGTCATTTAAGTCTTCTAGTAGCGCCAAAATGTCATCGCCCAACAAAATTCCTGCAACAGCCACATCGTCGTCAAAATGAACAAAATCATGAAACGTTATTTCTTCGCTTTGAGGCAGGCGATTCCATTCTAAAGAGTCAACACCGGTAACCGCTTTTGCCAGACAGTCTGTGAATGCACGTGCTTACATTGAATAAGAAACATTACCTGCAGCTGCCAACATTTACAAGGGTGAGAAAATCCCCTTTCGCCCCGAATGTTACTCCAAGTCCTTTCTTTGTGATTAAACATCAACATATTATTGTAACAAACGTGATTGAAGATGGGGAATGAGACTTTTTTTCGAATAAACGGGGTTATCAGCAGAGACTTACGAATTATAAGACGTTTTATATGACTTTTCATATGGAAATTATTTCGATTTACCGAGGGGACCGAAATGCACTGTTTTTTACGCATAACCGGGATTTTTTTGAAGGGACCTGCAGTTTATTTCGAATAAGAGGGGTTTACGAATTATCGAGATTATACTGTAGCATGTTTTAAAGATAAAACGATTATAGAACAGTTCGAATGATAACCGTGCTTGAGTGGATCGCTTTGCGGGTCAAAAGGGTTTCAAACGAAAAAATAAGACTTAAAATCGATAATCCAATTTAGACATAATGTCCATGGACTTAACAATTGGGGTAAATTCGGAAACGAATCACTGCACAGTTTATGCTAAATCAGCGCTGCCACACAATATTTTGCAATAACTGGAATATTCATTACGTCAATTTTTGTAAAGTTGCGTAAACCATTTGCGCATCAATGTTAACGAAAATTGCTGATGCTTTCGTCAACCGTGTTGCGCATTGGCATCGTAATTTGTGCAGTGATGCCGCATCGATGCGCATTTTGTAATCTTTTCCGATTTCACCCTTGTTTATACCCTATTCTAAGGGTATATTAATTTTGACGCATAGTTTGTAACATAGCTTAATATTGCCCGTAGACCCCTAAAAGTTACTATATTTGAATCACTTATTTTCAAAACGTGACATGTCCACATTTTTCCAAAAATCGTTTTATATTTTTTTCCTGCAAAGCAGGGATATCTGCGTTGCCACATGAAATATGATGTCCAACTATAATGCTTAATTTTTAATTGCTTTTTTTCTTCTGTTGGTGATAGTTAAAACTTAAAGGCATTTAAAAATTAAGCTTTTATTTTAGTTTATTTTCAAAACGTGATATGTCCAAAACAGTTATTTATTTTTTTCCTTTTATATATGTGTGTCCTAGAAATACGTTATAAGTGAAAACTAGTGCACTTACTCAAACCGTACGATATCATATTTTTGTTATGATTTATTTTCCACGGAAACAGAAAATAATCAGTTTTTTTCGTCTCCTGAACAATTTTTAAATGTGGACATGTCACGTTTTGAAAATAAGTGATTCATTTATGATCAGCATCGATGGTAATGTCGATCTAGCCATGTCCGTCCGTCCGTCGGCAAAAATTAGGCCTTTAAACTGGGCCTAAAGAGCTGAAATTTTAACCATTATACTCTCTAGGGTCCCGAAATAATCAAGTTTACGAATTTTTGAAATCCGCCTACAGAAACGCCCACAAACTCAAAAAAAAAACAAAATTTTGGAAAAAAATCGAATTTTTGAGCTAGGAAGCTAAAATTTTTTATATATGATCTATGACTCCTAAAACTGCTCGGGAGATAAATTTTTCAAAATCCGCCCACTGACACGCCCACAATTAAATAAAACAATTTTATTGAAAAACCAAAATTTGAGCTAGGGAGCTGAAATTTATAATATATACTCTCTAGGGGCCCTTTAAGCTCATGTGTAAATATTTTCAAAATCCGCCTCCTGACACGCCCACAATTAAAAAAATTTTTTTTTTGGAAAATCCAAAGTTTGAGCTAGGGAGCTGAAATTTATAATATATACTCTCTAGGGGGGCCTTTATGCTCATGTGTAAATATTTTCAAAATCCGCCTACTGACACGCCCACAATTAAAAAAAAATACTTTTTTCGAAAATCCAAAGTTTGAGCTAGGGAGCTGAAATTTATAATATATACTCTCTAGGGGCCCTTTATGCTAATGTGTTAATTTTTTTAAATCCGCTTACTGACACGCCCACAATTAAATCAAGTAGTTTTATTGAAAAACCAAAGTTTGAGCTAGGGATCGTTTTTTTACAAAAGCTTCGTTTTTTTTTATAAAATCCTTTAAATGTTATATAACTAAATAATAATAACAACCATACTTAGACTTTTGTCACGCCCACTCATAAGGGATAGGAATAAGAATAGGGTATCCAACAGTTCGCTCAAGCGGACTGTAGCCCGTCCCTATGTTTTTTTAAATGGTCAAAAGCTGTATTTAATGAACGAAAACTATATCACAGCAGAACAGAACAGCACAAGTGAGTGAATACTGTCAGATCAATTCAGGACAGAAAAGTACAGCTTCAACTCGTATGTTCTCTCATCTGTGAAATTTCAAATAGTTAATACCCACTGATTTCTAGTATACTTTCGATTTTGATTGAGAATTGTACCAAGGATGTTTGACCTGATGTCGATTTGATTAATTATTGATTAATTTGAACTTGTCTTGATTTTTTGAACTTGTACTTCTTCTGGCCTATTGAGAGTAACATTTTAATTGTAGCGGAAGCAATCGCATATCGGAACCTACTTCGCAATTACCGGATTTCGGAACCCAGAAAGTTCGTCGCTATTTGCCGGATTTTAGAATGTCCGGTGTAGCTATTTGTCGGATTTTGGAACCCACATGCTTCCTTTATAAATTAACCGAGATCGTATATGTAAATTGATAGAATAAAGTCCGTATATATTGTATTAAAATAAAACAAAAAGATGGCAGACGGTCAAACAATGGCTCTTAGCATATACCCATACACACCAAAGGCGACAGTTCTTTGTCAAAGCAAGTGCAATCAAATTTAAAGCTACCAAAAAACCCGGAAAAACACTAAAAAAAATTTGGAAAAGTATTGAAAAATGTATTAAATAGTCTACTGAAAAGTATTAAATCAAGTTTAAAATGGCTAAACAAGGCTTACCAAGACCCTAAACATTTTTCAATCAACCAATGAACATTGTCAGACAATTTTTTTTCAAATTGCAATTTTAAAATGCTTATTCATTTGAAAGTTATTAACAATAAAGGTGGATCCATTTGCAAAAATCTGTTTGTACTAAACGAATGTTTTTCATTAAATTATACAAGCACCATGGCAATATTATTGCGGCGATTTGCGGTATGTGTGTGTGAAGCATATCGACTTCATAATTAAAACAACAACGAAATGAACTTCCCCAAACTGGATGACACTAAATTAGCAATCTAGCATTTTGCGATGGCATATTTCTTTTGGTATATTCATTTAAAAACCCTTAACAGCGATCACAACGCCGCGTTAACTAGCGAATGGAACATGTTAGCTGAAGTGCCAATAATATTTGTAACTGTGCAATGACGCAACCAAAAAAATCCTAAGAAATTCAGCGGATGTTAGCTGAAGTGCCAATATAATTTTATATTTTACTATTTGGTATTCGATTTTCAACACGTATTTACATAAACATATAGTATCAATATTGTCATGAGAAGCTTCTCAAATTTGCCGTTCGGATTCGGCTTAAAATTGTAGGTCCCTTCCACTTCGAAAGTTGTTGGAGAAGCTAGGTTCTAGGCCCTGTAATGCCTAATATTTATTTTAGTTTACTAACATAAACATGACGCCAAAGAAGTATAACTTCTAACGAGCGTACATGAGTCCACACGTACTTTTTTTTACAAATATGGGAATATTTGCAATAAAGAATTTGAGTTTTCAAACAACCTAAAGCTAGGTGCAAAAAATCCTGTCCTAAACTGGTCTGAACTGCTTCGTGGAACAGAAAGTGATAGAATGTAGAATACTTTGGGCCAAATTGTTACTCACGGAACACCATGTCCTGCACTTTTCTGATATTTTCTGTACTTTTCTGTGCAGCTCAGGATCTCTAAATGCGGATCTGTGCTTCTGTTTAGCACTGTTGCGAACAAGTCTTTCCCTACTCAAACTCAGTTTTGTTTGTGAAAACCTGAATTGAAGTAGTATGCCTTCATTTGTCTCTATTATTCCATATTTCCCATAATCTTACACCAATATTTTGTATTTGGTGTTGGTAACTCCCAGGACATTTTTGAATTTCATATAACTTTAAAAAAATGTTTAAACTCAACACTACTTATTTCGAGGTAACAGGGTATGTATTGCTAAAATTCAATTTAAGAGTTCTAAGTTACTTAATATAAGGAAAAAAAGTCTTAAGGATAATGAAAACATTATGTATGTATGTAGCAATAAGTAAATTTATTTTTTGATTGCAATGACTGTTCGAAATAAAAAGAATAAGATTGATAAATGAATTTGTGCCCCACAACACAGACGAAGGCAGATAAAACGTCAACAACGTAAAAATAAAAACAAACCCTTTTCAAATTATCAGCACTAAAAATATTCAAAACTAAAGTTAACCAACACCTTCAAATGGTAAATTAAGAATAATGCAAGAAGTTTCTCTCGTAGCGAGAGAACAACGTTAATGTCTTAATTATAGTGAAAACAATTTGTAAGTGCTATTAAATAGCTCATTAAAAAGATAAAAATAAATAAATAGCTAAACTTCACGTAACCCACCTTTTTTTAATCAAAAACACAAATAATATTATTTCTTCGTATGTATTTAGTTATATAAAAAAATTAATTGATTCATAGAAAAATTACAATTTAAATAAGAATTCTAAAAACTCACTGCATTGCACTTTGTTTTATATAGATTCATACAAAGTAAGGTCACGCGTAAAAGTAATATTTTGTGTTGAAAGATGAATTTTATACAAGACAAAGAAGTTCGAAGAAATCTAAGAAAAAACAAATAAACAAACATTTATTGAAACAAAAATATTTCTATAAAGACGCAATAGCATAATGTATATCAACAAAAATATGAAATATTTACCAATTTACAAACTATTATCTACAGAAGAGGAAACTATACATAATTCAAATAAAGGAAAACGTTTTAAAAAAAATGTTTGGTCAATTACTTATTTTGGAGACTTCGATAACTTTGACGCCGCAAAATAATAACGGAATAACGGGACAAAAACAACCTTTTTTCAAGTCAAAGTTGTACTCGTTCTGTTTTCCTAAATTGAATTCTTTTTAATTTTAAAAAAAAGTCTAAATTTGTCTTAGATTTCAAAGAGGTTTCCGGCTCTCAAATTAATTAAAAATTAATCTTGTACGTTTTCACCGAACTGATATACGAAATTTCACAATTTTACGGTTCGCACTGAACTTTGAAAATTTTATTTCTTAATTCGTAATGAATTGACCATAAAAAGCTACCGGCTACGGAGAAAACGAGATCAAAAATTACAAAATAGCTTAAGGGGTATGATTATACCCTATTTAAAGGTATATTAATTTATTTTGACTCATAGTTTGTAACATACCTTAATTGCCGTTGACCCCTCAAAGTTACTGTATTCGTGATCATCATCGATAGTAATGTTGATCTAGCCATGTCCTTCCGTCGTAATAATCAAGTGTACGAATTTTTGCCCACAGTGTAAAAAAAACAGATTTACGAAAAAATCGAAATTCGAGCTAAAAAGCTTTCACTAGAGGCCCGAAATGCTCGTGTGTTAAAATTTTAAAAACCGCTTAGGCTAATTGCACACACCGATTTTGACCGGCCAGTATAAAATCGGCCGACATTTTACCGGTAGCAGGGTGCTAGCACACTCACCGGATTTTTACCGGTCTAACAATCAGTTGCTTTGTTGTCGTCATAATATGAATCCTAAACGAGTTGTTGCTATGTGGTTATTGCATCGCCGTATTAAGCGCCGTAGGATTAAGCGCAAGTACTGGATTCATCCTATCAATCAAAGCAGAGAACACACGGGAACATTCTACACTCTTTTTGAGGAACTAAGGTGTGATGGTAGTAAGTTTTTCAACTTCTTCAGAATGTCTATTGCATCCTTTGACGAACTCCACGAGAAGTTGAAAAATGAAATCCAACATCAGAATACTAAAATGAGAAATTCTATTCCTTCATTAGAAAGGCTTGCTCTTCAAAGCAAACTTCCCTCCATGCATCCCTGGTAAGATTCCTGTCTTTAAATTTATCCAAGGTTTTATCCCACAGAACAGGTCTTGCCTCCACTAATGAAATAAGGACATCATTGTAAATTAAATCACACATTGCACTTTAATTAAAACGCACTACCAAAACTAGTTTAAAACCTAGTATGTACCTACAATTTCATACACTGAATGAAGCGAGAGCAGTCTAATGGAATGGTCGGCAAAAAATCGGTGCGTGTGCAAGCTTGTATTTACATAATCACGTACGCCACTACTTCCCGATACTGCCGGCGATACAGTGGCAGTGGACGGCTGCTCACCGGCATTTTGCCGGCACCGATCAGTGGTCGGCGTGTGTGCCAGGTCCTGTTCCCACATGTGGTTCACTATTGGAATTTGGGCGACCGGTATAAAATCGGCCGTACAAAATCGGTGTGTGTGCAATTAGCCTTACTGACACGCTCACAAATAAAAAACTGTTTTATCTTAATATCAAAGTTTGAGCTAGAAAGCTGAAATTTGGAGAATATACTCTCTAGGCCCGAAATGCCCGTGTGTTACGATTTTTTAAATCCGCCCTTTGACACGCCCACTATTGGAAAAAAAACCGTTTTGTTAAAGAAATCATTAGAAATGAAAGTTTTATTCTTCGCAAAGTATGTAGATAAAGTGGTTTTGAACAATGCCATGCCCACTTTTTAAGGGCGTGATCCCACAAAAACTTTGTTTTTCGATAAAAATCCTTAAAAAACGTTATGTTTAACAAATGTGGACCATATCCTTCTAAAAAAATCAGCCTTACTTAGACGCCCACTATTTGGGGGAATAGGATACCCAACAGTTGGCCCAAGCGGACTGTAGCCTTTCCCTATGTTGTTCCCTATACGTTCCGCCTCCCTTATTAAGCACTTACATATATCTCTGGTAGAAGATTTTCTCAACTCTGCTCAAGTACGTATTTCTCTGTTGAAAATAGGTCTTAGCCAATGTAGTGCCGGATATTCAAAGGGAAATATTTCCGAGGATTCATCCTGCTCCAGACAGAAGATGCATTCTGTCCCGAGCACACATTTAATTTGTTTCTTCCAAATGCTCAACTTTGCAATGCAACTATGATTTCCTACTAGTTAAACCAGTAATTAGAAAAATATTTTTCGATTCAATTCAATGCAATTTTATTCTTTACTAATACAGAGTACTACTAATACAAAAAGTCGTTTTCCTACGAATGTTCTGCAGTACTCCAGACGTTTTTCTGGGTCACCAGGATTGAGCTGTTGGACCAACTGGATCTTGTAGGTATATAGGTGCAGATCTTTCCTCAAAATCAGCTGAATCATGCTACGCGGTATTCCTAACTGTGCTGAACGTCGTCGTGTCGATGTTTCAGGATCGGTTGCAACACTTTCCCTAACGACCTGGATGCCTTCGATCGATCGTCTATAACGACGCCTTCCCGGACGCCTCACATCTCCAACGTTCCCATATTGCTCAAATTTGGCCACCACAGCACGAAGAGTGGGTGCGGTTGGAACATTTCTAACGCCATAAAATTGCCGTGCCTACCGCAAATTCCTGACTGACTATTCTCAAAAAAAAAATCTAACAATTTTTGTTCGCTGTGCGATCGTGTAGTGCTCCATGCTAAATCTTATGTCTGAAAAAAAAATAAATCGAAAATATCTATAAATAAAAGAGTTATTAATTTTGTACATAGGAAAGAGACTTTTGGTCCACCCTGTACATATTGTGATACTTAATAATTAAATAGGATACAAGGCTGCATATAACAAGAATTAACACAATTGATTAATAAAGAACCTGCAATGTATAGAACATAAGGAATCAGAGGCGAAAGCAGATGGAATAACATTAATATAACAACACAACATATTCTAAAATTAGTAAGGTGGAGTTCTTATATAATTTATTGTTGCATGTTTGCTTGAACTGTGTCATTAAGCATTAATAACCTGTACCCAGCAAAAATAAAAGAGGTTTTTCCATTGTGGATTATAAAACCAGAACATATTACCTGAAGGTAATAAACAAATAAGATACAGCAACACCGGGAAATTCAATCAATCATCAACAAAAAGGCACGTCGACCTTTCTCCCAGTACCCATGGGTCAGAAAGAGAAGGTGAAAGCCGCCAGGGAGCAACTCCTAAGTACCATTCAACGGGAGGTTGTCATCCTAAGAAATTATAATGGAGAGGAGGTCTCAACTGACTTTGCCGTAAGACTAAATTACGAGGTGGATCAAATCCTCCATCAATTCACCGACAAGGACGTCAGCGACAACGAGGGCATGGAAACCTGCCAAATACCAGCAATCCAAGCAAGTGATACAGAGCTTCCAAAGGAGAAAAGGAATCAGCAGACTGATCAAGCAGCCGATCCCAGTAAAAGGCAGAAGTTAGCCAACCCCAGCGAAGACCAGGGTGAAGACGATGGCTTCACAAAGGTAGCCCCAGCGAAAAGGAAGACACCGACCAATCAATCGCCAACAACAGCAACAACATCACCAATCCCTTCTACCTCAGCAAAATCAGCGACAATAAAAGAGCCAACTAACCCTGGAAGGATGCAACCCCCGCTTGTGTGCTACAATTTAGCAACGGCAGAAATGTATCGGCATTTCCAGTCCTCGCGAAAGAAGCCTACCTACACCGTAGTGAACGTCAACAAAACGAAGGCCATATTAAAGCCAGCAACGAAGGAAGACAGCGAAGTCATTAAGCAGTACCTAGTGGTGAAGAAAATTCAACACCACTCATTTACTTCGAAAGAGGACAGGAAGTGCATTATTTTACTAAAAAAAATACACTTCTCACACCATCGAGACGACATCACGAGCCACCTGGGAACTCTTGGTTTCAAAGCCATTAAAGCATCACCATTCCGTTCCAGAAGGGACAAGACATCCGTTTTCAACGCCTTCGTCGTGGAATTCGACAAGAACACGGACCTGATTGCCGTAAGCCGAATCCGGAACCTGCTGGGCGAAGTAGTAAGGTGGGAGAAACTTCAGCCGCACACAACCACTCAATGCCGTAACTGCCAAGCATTCGGGCATGTCAGCGTCAACTGCCAGATGAGGCACCGTTGTGTGAAATGCAGCGAGGAGCACGAACAAGGCCAGTGCAAGTAGGACAGATCCTAAGGTTGGCAAACCTTACTGCGTACTCTGCAAAAGCGAAGGACACCCAGCGAACTACGAAGGATGCCCCTACAGAAAGAAGATCGTAGCAGCCAAGAAAGAGAAGGAAGCAGCTAGAATAGCGTCAAAGCAGACCCCACCACTAACAACATCTAGGAAATTTACTCCAGGTAAGTCTTTTTCCGATGTCCTTAAAAATAACACATATATTTGCGCTAACATCCCCAAACCCAAGCCCGTAAGCAAACCCCAAACAAAAACAGCCCCTGTTGCTCATCCAGAGCCAATTAAACCACCAAAACCAGCCCCTTCAAGTTGTGTTAAAATCACAAGTGGTGCAAAAACCACAGCGAGTTCTTTCTTGAACGATTCGCAGAAATTCTTCGGTTGTGACTTCGTCACGCTCCTCTCTAAAATTTCCGACTTTCTCCCTCTCTACGAAGCCTGCCCCGATGAAACCGGTAAGAAACATATGTTTCTCGACTTCTGTTTCAAAGTATGTCTAGGACAATAAACCAATTGAACGTTATCTCGTATAACGTTGGATCCCTAGTTTCCCATCCTAAACGGATATCCTTCCAACATTTTCTAACGAAAAACAAACCCGACGTAGTTTTGCTCTCAGAAACTAAATTAGTCTCGAGACATAAACTTTACTTTGATAAGTACACCCTTTTCCGCACGGACAAAGATCTTGCCAAAACTGGCACTGCCATTTTGTTAAGATCATCTTTTCAATGCCAAAAGGTATTTATCCCAGGTTTGGTTACATTTGCAGCAACCTGTGTAGTCATCGCACTTGAGAACAACGAAAATATCCTTCTGATATCTTTGTACAATCAGTGCGGAGCTTCCCAAGCTGACATAAAACACGACCTGGACCTGCTTAACGCCTTCTGCCTTAACTTCGCACAATTTATAATTGGTGGAGATTTCAATGCGCGCCATCAATTATGGATGGATAATTTAAGCTCCACGCAAGGAGTAGCTATCTCCGACTGGCTCCTTGCCAATTCACACAACCACTCCTTCGAGATTGTATCTCAATCAATCCCCACATTCCCCAGAACTTCATCCACACTCGACTTTTTCATGTGCTCCCCTCATCTCATTTGTAGAATTCCTACAATCTGTAACTTCACCTGTACTGCAATAGTATCAGATTCTGACCACTTGGCGGTAAAATTAGTTCTTCGTCTTCGGACAAATCTTAACATTCTTGCTACACCCCAGCAAGAATTCATCAATTACAAAAAAATTAATTGGGAAGTATTCCAAAGCTCCTTAACGGATAAGCTATGGCACAACTTGCCCAGCACATCGACAAATCTAAGTAATCAAGAAATCGACACCGCAATCGATACCATTGAAAACTCAATCTCTGACACTATTGCCGAACAAGCACAACCACGGATTTCCAAGTCCAAATACAAGGACCTTCCCCAGCATATACAAAATATGTATAAGTATAGGCAAACGCTTCGGAAAATTCTGCAAAGAGTTTTTCACCGTACTCTTAGTACACACGGTGATGAATACCAGAGTGTTCACTCCCAACTCAGGTGCCTCAATACTCTCATCGACCAAAACACCAAAACATTCATAGACTCCCAGTTCAGGAAAAGACTTAACGTCATAAAACCTGGACCGGACACATTTAAGCTAATTAACCAAATTGTTGGAAAGAAATCTCCCATACTTGGCCAACTGCAATACAACAACGCCTTTCTAACGTCGGACCAAGAGAAAACGAATGCATTTGCGGACTTCTTTGAAAGTAATTTTAAACCAAATCTTTCCACCCATCTACCCGACTTTTTCTTAAACGTGAATGACGAAGTTAGAGGTTTAATATCTCAGAACGCTGGCCACCTTACCACATTCTCTGAAGAAAATTCATCAGTCTTCACGACAACCGATGATATTTTCACAAACCCACTACACCTTCACGACACAATCCACCACGGAAACTCAAAAAAATCCTCCGGACCTGACAAGATCTCCAACTTCGTAATTAAAAAATTACCTCCAACTGCAATTGTTATCCTCACAATTATTCTGAATAACTGTATTAACAACAGTTATTTCCCAAACAAATGGAAAATAGCTGAGATATTTCCAATCCCGAAAAAGCCAGGGGCAAACTGTATAAGCAAATTTCGGCCAATTTCCCTCCTCCCTAACCTCAGCAAACTCCTAGAAACGCTGATTCTTGCCAAACTTCGCTCACTATGCTCTTCAATGGGAATAGTGCAGCATAACCAATTTGGGTTCAAACCATACCACTCTACCTTTGACCCGTTGTTAAAGCTTCACGCTGATACAACTCTGGCTCTAAATAAAAAAGAGACCACCGTGGCATGTCTGCTTGATATTGAAAAAGCATTTGACACTGTTTGGATAGATGGTCTTGTTCGCAAGCTGATGTCACTTCACTTGCCTAATCATCTTATCCGTATCATCCATAGTTTCCTCACTAACCGCAAATTTTACGTACGCGTGGGGAATACTAATTCAAACATTAAAAATATCCTAGCCGGAGTCGCTCAAGGATCACGCCTTGGACCCGACTTATTTAACCTGTATACCTCTGACCAACCAACAAACTCGTCAATGACAAAAACCCTGTTATTCGCGGATGACTCCATCACATATAGCTCATCGCTTAGCCCAGAAATAGCCCTCCGCAGAGTTAGGGGGCACATCCTTAGACTCTGGGAATATTACCTCCAATGGGGAATACAAATCAATCCCACTAAAACAGAACTCATTTGTTTTAGAAATCCGTCGCATAATGGCCTAGCCACGAAATGCAAGAACCTAACCCTGACGCTCCCTAATAACACAGATCTCACAACCACGCAAAGGGTTAAATACCTCGGAGTTCACTTCTTCGAGAGGTTCAAATTTAACCAACATGCCAAATTCACCCTTCGTAAGGCAAATCATGCCTTATCTCTTCTACGTCCTCTTATGAAAGTAAGAGGCGGTCTCCAAACTAGAACGAAACTTCTGCTTTACAAGCAACTTATTCGTCCAATTTTAACATATTGTTTCCCAATATGGTATACGATAAGCCCCACCTACATGAAAAAAATAAAAATTTTCGAGCGGAAAGCTATCCGCCATTGCACCTCCCTTCACCGTAAGCCCAACTCCTACCGCTATTATAGCAATGAAAGGCTTTACGAAAAAGCAAGAATTGTCCCGATTGACAAACACATACATTACCTCAGCACCAGGATGTTGAGAAAAACCCCAACCCATCCCAGCCCTCTTATTAATTTAATTACAGGTAATCCAGCCACAGACGATCGATATCTCCAGGTGCTCTCCATGACGGACCCAGCATTTGGAATAGCAGAATCTGACAGCTTTGGGAACTTCTACGATGCTGCAGGAACGCAGCACAACAGAGGTTGAAGCCACTAGACGACTAAGAACCAACAAGGACCACCAGACGACCATACCAACCAATAAACAGCAAGGACCAAGACCTAAAGCCAATCAATCAATATCCCCATATCAGCCAACGACCGTCAGCAGTACTCAAGCAGACGTTAAAACCCCACATCCTAAACAAACAAAATGTTAGACTTAAGAAACTTTTTAATTAAAAAATGTAAAAATAATCACTAGAACGAAGTAGAGCCCCTTCTGTGCTCACAGATAAAAAAAAAAATGAAAAGTGTCAAATCTACAAAATCGAGAGAGAATTCTCTCATTTCTAAGAAAAGTACGCGAACGCTTTTGTGTAAAAACTTTTTAGTTTGGCTTGAAAAGAAGCAACAGCTGTTTTTTTTGCTGGCAAACTCATAGGATTTCATCATTTGACAGTTTTCATTTTCTTACCAGCCGAAATTCTGTGTGAAGAAAAATGAACGAAACTACATTTTTCTTTCGTTCATCTTTTTACCATTTTCTCAGTACGCGAACGCGTTTGTGTAGTTTTGCACGAAAGTTTACATAAATTTACGTGTGCATATTAGTTCGCGAACGGACCTATTAATAGACAATGTAACACAATTTGAGTACAAATAAAAAAATATTGTATATACCTAAGACATTCTAGTTGTGAACCGCGATAAAGAAGTACAAGTATCCAGTAAGAGAAAAGTGTTTGTGTATTTAAAGTGATTAATTGTGAAAGTGAATTGTTGAATTAAATAAGTGAATTATTAGAATAATAATCAAGAAGTAAAAGACATTGATAGAGAACTAATAAAGATTAATTAAATAGAATTACGTTTTATCTTTTCGAATCCTAGCCTTGATGTAAACATTATTTTAATTTTCACAACTTTGATGATTTTTTTGTATTTTTGGCAATGAAGAAATATGGTTACACATAGCAATTCATTAATATTTACATAATTTAAACCGAAGAGTCAAAGTTTTACTTTTTTGAGAAAAATGGATTCATTTCTAATATGACTAGGAAGGTTGTTAAAAAGTCTGGGAGCAGTTGAAGTATAAAATTAATAAAAAAAATCTGCAAACTGTGATGCGGTACTACAGCAAGATGTTGATTGTTTATTCTAAGGTTAAAGCTAGAAGAGTACCGGTTCAATAGATTATCAGTTCTGGCAATAAAGATCTTTAATACTTTATAGAAATACAAATGCCTTAGGGGCAGGACTTTGATGCTTCTGAAATGTATTAAGCTAGGTATCATATCGACGACTTTTATACATATAAGACGAATAATGTGTTTTTGAGAGATCAGAAGTGGATTCATTTTATTGTTTTGTGTTCCACTCCATAAAACTATGCCATATTCAAGCTTTGAGTGCACTAAAACATAATAAATACACATAAGAAGTTCTCGTGAGCAGTAACTTTAAAAAAAAATATATTTGCCTTGTGGCTGCCATAGATACTTCTTAAGTTCATGCGTATGAGCAGACCAACTCATCTGCCTATCAAGCCGTATGTATGACTCAATACAACTGTATGACACTCAATATTAAAACATTTATCAGAGCATGAACGTGACTCAAAAAATGTCAGTGGGTTCACTTTCGAGTTACGAATTTCTTTACTGTGATTATATTTCTTACATCTTGCACAATGAAAAGAGAAACATCCATAATCTACCTCCTTACCAGATGCATTGAAAAACATAATTTTGGTTATGTCTTTTAATGCCATGTTGTGATTAACATCCAAACCAGAGTCGCTGTGAAAGGCACATGCAATGTCATCAGCGACGCATTCACTTTGCTGCGGTATTGTTGTAAAAAAGTCAGTTAATAATAAATAAAAAAAGTATTGGACCAAGCACAGAGCCTTGAGGAAATCCCAAAGAGATGGTACTTGTAGAGCTGAATTATCCATTATTTTTAACACTTTGTCCTCTAACATTCAGGTAGGAACGGAATCAATTTTCCATTACGCCTCTAAAAATAAAGGGTTTTTCAACAGGGACGCTACAAAAGTAGAGCGACAGGGACAGCAAACGACGCCGAATTTCTTGCCGCTTTTTGTTTGCCATTTCATGATGGAAAGATATACGAGCCAACAACGAGTCGAAATTATTAAAATTTACTACCGAAATTCGTACGATTTGACGCCATTAGACTATTTCCTGTGGGGCTACGTCAAGTCTATGGTCTATGCCAACAAGCCATCGACGATTGATGGACTTCGTACGAATATCGAACGTGAAATTGCAGCAGTATCGGCCGATTTATGCTTGAAAACCGTCGAAAATTGGGTTCAGCGTCTGGACTTCTGCAAGCGTGCCCGTGGTGGCCATGCAAAAGAAATCAAGTTCCATACATAATGGCATCGAACGTACTTTCACAGGAATAAAGAATTTCATTGATATCCAAAACCGTTTTTGTTTTATTTAAAAAAAACTTTTGTAGCGCTCTTATTGAAAAACCCTCTATAATTGAACAGTTTGTCCAAAAGTATTTTGTGATTGACAGTATGAAAAGCTTTTGTTATATCTATAAAGAGAGCCGCAGTTAATTTCCTGTTGTTAATGTCATTGTATATATTCAAGAGGGCATCTTCTGTTTGAATAACCAGAACGAAACCCATATTGACATTCACTAAAAAATTTGTTTTTTTCTAAAAATTTGATCATTCGGTATTTTACTGCTTTTTCGAAAATCAACGAAAATACCAAGGATATGGAAATCGGTCTATAATTACTTATTAATGTTTTATTACCCTTCACAGTGGTATTACTTTGGCTTGTTTTAAATCTTTTGGGAAAACACCATTAGAAATGCTCTTATTATAAATAAGGCATAAGATATCAAAAATATTGAAAGCTTTTTTTTTACGAAATTGTTTGATAGACCTATCAGTTGCAGCTGAATTCGAATTTTTAATAGAGTGAAAAGTAGTAATCTGATAATTTACATTATGTAACTGGTTCGAATTGCCCGAAGGCGAATTAATATTAAAACGATGGTAAAGCAACGGAAAGTGACGAAAAGGAGTGGGCGAATTACCACTGCGCGGCAATAGAATACAAAACGAATTCTCTTCTTAGGTTTATTTGATAATTTTACAGATGCTTACTCCTTGGCGGTTGTATATGAAAGAGAACATATACAGTACACTAAATTATTTTAAGTCTATCAAATGTTGATTTTCAATACAAAACAGAGAGGTTATGATTTTATAATTCAGAGTATGTTATGGGTTCAAAAAAAGGCTTTGAGGGGATGACACAACATTAGCTAAGCATCCACATTAATTTGTAGAGTTCAGAACAACTATCTGACACCACTTTACTACCGGAAGCAAAATAATCAATGAATTTATCAGCTAAATCCGTGGGATAAGTTATTATAGCATCATCAACTTGCAAACTTTTATTAATTTGAGTTGATTTGTTAAGTACCTATAGCCGTGTTTCTTTGCCGCGGATATAGGCATGGCATTAAAACGACCATCGTCGCTTAAGAATTCATCAAAAAAAAACTTGGCAGCACACATGCACCTATGACGTTGATTAGTGACACAGCTGGAAGTTAAGTTAAGAAATTTGTATTGAAAATCGGGAAATTCAAAAATATTAATTTCCGACAGTTGAAGTTAATGCCAAAGATATTCTAAAATTATAAAAAACAGTTTCACATTGACAGATTTACAAAATTTTGAAAAAAAATAATAATAAAATACCGAACAAAATATTCGGCGGGATGTGCCAGTGGTCGGCGGGATGTCAAACTTTGACATTTCCTGAAAAATTCATCGCAACGATTCATCAGAAACGAAGAAAATGGGTTTTGGAAGCACTGTTTATTCCCGCTAAAGGACTAAGCAGCGAACTATCCCCGCTAAAGTTAGCGTATATAGGATAAGTTGTTGTTGTATTTTACATGCAAATTTCAAATTATCCCTATATCCGCGTGCAAAGAAACACGGCTTATATCACTTCCTAATTTCCATTCATTAATACTAAAACCAGCTTTTTTGGGTATTTCATGTGTTCAATTTTTGTTTCGAGTAGATCAATAGTAATCCAGGGATTTAGTTTCTTAAATTTGTGATAGGTTTCATTAATTTCCTATGCGTTTTAGTGGCCTTTTGCACATTGCATATTTATATACAAAATAACATAACGTAATATAATGTAAGCAAATCTAAATTGAAAGACTTGGCACCACTATTCGGGAACATGTTTTACGTGGCCGGCTGGCTAAAAAATAAATACAAAAGTGATGGCGTAGATTTTGACAGATTGCACTTTTTATTTTTTTGTCAGATTTTTTGTGTTTTTTCTCTGTGAGTGCAGTAGACCTCGAAAACTAGGAGAAAAAAAAGAAAATATAATTTCTGTTCTGCCAGACTTATCTCCTGGAACAGTAAAATTCAATCTTCAAAACACTTTCAGGTGTATTTCGCCCACAATTCGACGCCCACCTCAACAAATTGCAAATGCATTGGATTTGTGACATTTTGGTGTGATCTCTGTGAAAAAGAAAAGGAAAATAAATTAGGCTTGCCTCTTGGAAAGTAGACAAATTCTCAACAATTTTAGTGTGTTTAAACCCATATTAAAATGGCCCTAAAAAAAGTGAAAGGCAACTTTGAACGAATGTTTGATAAAAATCTTACAGATCTTGTTCGTGGAATCCGGAATAATAAGGATAATGAGGTAATTACGAAACGAGTGTGTCCCCACAGAATTATTGCCATGTTTGTCAATTGTTTAAAGCTCCAATTATTTTCGCAACAAAATTAATCGATATTTCATCAGTTTGAGGATCTGAGAGGGCGCGCTTTGAAGTACCTGTGTATTCTTCTATAAAAATAGACATCCAATCTAATTGGTGCTTCCAGCTGCCACCTCCACATGCCTTATGGTGATGGATTTTTCTTCTTCTTCTACCACAAACACCACCCCCGCCGTTGTCATAGAATACAATTTGAGAATAATTTTTCTTTTCTTTCTATTTCGATTTTATAGTCCAAGTACATCGCTCAGTGCATAGAGGAGATCAAGCAGGAGCTACGCCAAGACAACATCAATGTTAAGTGCAATGCAGTCGCTAAGCTGACGTATGTAAGTACAGGGGAACTGGCAACGGGCTCGCGAAAGATACAAACCCAAAAGGGATACCGCAGTGTGAAATCGAAGGCAATTAAGAAAAGTGCTTGCAAAATATGTAGTTAGAAACATCTAATTCTGGTTAAAAAAAATACAAGTGGAACATTTTATTTTGGAGGGGGATCAGTGTGCGGCTACTGCAGCTATTCATGTTACTCTTCAAACCCTCACAAATTCGCGAATAAATTGTTCTTAACAAGACTGTTTAATAAGCGGTGCAACGGATATTTTTTTTTTTTAAATCTAAACTACAACTCGTTTTTTACAACTTATTTTCCTCTTTTTTTTTTTCTTTAGAAAGTTATTGGGAATATGTTTGAAGTTAGTGAAATAAAAATTCGGTTTACAAACTACCAATTGTAGTTTACAAATAAAAATTTGTGATATTATTTATTCACTACACTGCTTGTCGTCAAAGACAACTGGTGGTAGAAATAACTTTTAGGCAATTTTTCAGGTGTGCCTTGCGCTACATTTAACATCTTGAAACTCTTCCATATGCAAATCCGTGGGTTGGAACGGCTGGAGATTACCAATGGGCTATCGCGCGCGACTTCTTTTTCCTTAATGGCGGTGAGGCTATGATCAGGATTAAAGGGATCATAACCATCCCGCTTAACTGTATCCCTGCTTTTTCGCCTGTGTTTTGTGAAATGGTTTTGTCCGCGTTAACTTTAAGGACAACCTATTTCGTATATTCTTTAATTGCCGTCATAACCTCCAAAACAATATCAAGAAGTAATGGCGCATCTTAATCCCAAAATTGTTTACGAATTTGAAATTGTCATGTTAAGCTCCTGGCGAGAATTGGTATCCTAAACTACGGCCATACGCTGAGCGGCTAAGCGGTGAGTCTCAGTTGCGACTGACATTTTCTGACCGACAAAATAGCGAGCGATAGTTGTTAATTTTATTAATTTTCAAAATGCCAAAACAGTGCGGGCACAAGGGATATGTGGTATAGGATGAGAGCGGAGAAACCTTAATACTTCACTGTGCTCCAAAACAGGCTTAAGGCTGAACTGATGAGCATTCCTAGCATGGCGGGTATTGTGTTGAAATAATGAAGGTGTGGAATGCAACTGGCTATTTCGTTAGATCACTTCTTTCTCTTTCTCCTCAACGACGAGGACGTAATCTGGGCCAAAGACATCACAACCACTTAACTGCATCCCTGCTGGTCCGCGGTTCGATCTCAAAAAATAACGGCAGGCCTCCCAATTTTGAATCACTTCATCACTGAGGCCGATCAAATGCTGGTGTTGCTGTATTTGTGTGGTCCAGGAGTTTTTAGACCTGCCTCTCATTGGCGATTATATGCATCGTTAGAGCATTTATGGTGGAAATATAGATAAAAGAACGCTAGGCGGGAGACATTATCAAACGATTTCGCGACATCGTGATCGACCATGAGTTTTATAGCCCCTTTTTGAATCCTGCCGAATGGTTCCAAATAGCGATTATGCGATTGTTATGCGATGAATTGAATGAAATTGTTGAATGTATGGTTATTGAAAGGAGCGTGAAGTTAAATAAGTGTGAGTGGTTTAATAGAAAACTTGCAAAGTTAAGAAACACAAACATTTTAAAGTATGAACAATATAAATTTGGTACCCTGAGATCAGAGTGGAATGAGTATATTGCAGCTAGAAACGTATATAAAAAAGAACTTCGATCAGCAAAAGATAACTTCGTACGAAAAAGAATTGACTTATCATCAAACCCCCAAAAATTATGGAAAAATATAAAAAAAATTCATCTTAAATACTCAACACAGTGAAATAAAACACGTGTCATTACGGTGATATGATATCTTGCAGTAAACAAATAGCAAGTGGATTTAATAAGTACTTTATAAAAAGTGTGAAGATATTATCGCAGATACCCCTAAAATAAGTTATTATGACAGAATACATAATACTAGCACGGTGTTCACTTTTAAAGCTATTTGCTCTAAGGATATAATTGAAGTTTTAAAATCGATGGATAAAAAGAAAGACTACAAATTTTTGAGTGCGGATATGTTCTTGGACGGTTTTGAGATTCTTGGTCTGTTGTTAAAGGCAATTTTTAATAAATCGATGTTAACGGGTTGTTTTCCAAGCAAATGGAAAGAGTCAATGGTTGTACCAATTCAAAAAGTTCAAAATACTAAATTATGTGAAGAGTACAGACCAGTCAATATGCTTCCTACGTATGAAAAGGTGTTCAAAAAACTTATAGAAAACCAATTTAGGTGTTATATGGAAGAAAACAATTTAATAATGTAACATCAATCCGGTTTCCGAAAGGGATACTCGTGTGAAACCGCGTTGAATTGGGTGATTGAAGGATGGAAAAATGAAATGGACGATAAAAATATAACTATTGCGGTTTTTCTTGATTTCAAAAGGGCGTTCGAAACTATTGATCGAGAAATACTCTTAAAAAAGCTTTCAAAATATGGAATAAAAAATAATGAATTGAATTGGTTTAAATCATACTTAAATTCTCGTACTCAGCGTACCTCACTGAACAATGAAGTTACAAATCAACAGGAAGTTAACACCGGCGGCCCACAAGGGTCGGCGTTGGGTGTGTTTTTGTTTTTGTTGTACATTAATGATATTAATTTGGCTGTTAAGTACTGCAAACTGTGTATGTTTATATGATGATGCCCTCCTCTTTATATCGGGAAAGGCTATTAAAGATTGTAATGCAAAAATAAATGTGGACCTACAATCAATAAGTGAGTGGCTGGTAATTAATAAACTAAAGTTAAATGTGAAGAAAACCAAGTATATGTGTATCAATGGTATGGATGATAATGTGGTGCAAATTGACGGAGAGAGTATTGAGCGTGTGAATGAATTTAGGTATTTGGGTGTTGTGATTGATAATAAAATAAGCTTAAAAGCTAATACAGATTTTGTGTGTAAGAAAGTGTCAAAAAAATATTCTTCCTTGGACGAATTTGGAAAAAATTATCGGTTGCTGTAGCTATCAAAGTGTATAACGCGATTATCAAGCCGTATTTTCAATACTGCTCTACTATTTTATTCCTATCATCTAAAGGTGATATAACTCGGCTCCAGAGACTCCAGAATAGGGCAATGCGAATTATATTGAAATGTGATCGCTTAACTCATATAAAAGACATGTTAAATAGACTAAGTTGGCTAAACATATCTCAACAAATTAAACTGAACGTTCTGTTATTCGTCTTTAAAATGAAAAATAAAATGCTTCCAGAATATCAACACAAAAACTTAAAATATATCAGTGATTCTCAATCCTATTACTTAAGAAGTGGTCAAAACTTTAGGTTAGACTATAAATCAACGAATCGAGCACAAAATACAATAATGTACAGGGGTCTTGCACTGTATAATAATCTTCCGAACGAAATTAAAAACTTAAACAATCTTTGTAAATTTAAAAAAGAAGTTATAACATATTTAAAATGATGATAATTAATATAAAAAAGAAAAAACTGGCTTTTTAGCCAAATAAACAGCTCCTAATTTCTTAAACCTCTTAAATTTATTTTTCACTTTCGGCCTAATTTATCTTTGTCTCTTAATAATTAAATATATAAATAAATAGAAAATATTAAAGGTACTCCCCGCGCGCCGGTTGGGAGGGGTAAGGAGGCGGGGCATAATAATAATAATAGCTGATTGGTGCACCAGACCAGATATGAGCGTTGTACTCCAGTTTAAGGCTTATAAATTGTAGTCAGATCAGAAGGAGTGGAATATTTCTTACATTGTTTGAGGGAACCTAGACATTTGGCAGCGTTATTAGCGACATCGAAAATGTGAAAACATGTGCGATGGAAAGAGCATTGCAGAATTCCAAAGCCAATCTGTCTCTCACTAGGATGAATATGAGCCTGCTCAATGGAAGGTTTATGAATGCAATACTAGGCGATATTGACCTAAGAGTCGTTGCCACCAGAGGCACACCATAAGGAGAAGTCATTTCCCCCTTACTTTGGGTCCACGTCGTTAATGGAATAATTTTGAAATTCAAAAACACTGATCAAAGCAATATTCGTTGTTCTCGTAATTTGTAATATGCATAGGTCTAGGTATCGTTACGGTAATTTCATTTGTCATGACTCCCTGCTCGTAATTCGTAATCAGGGCCCTGGGAGGTGATAGGTTAAAAGGTGTCACCTGAAATCTATATTAAAAATTCAACAATCATATTAGGGGCGTTCAAAAGGCAACTGCGAGTTCCCTAGTAGTTAAACCTCTTATCACTTGCTAGGATAACTTTGAGTTGTTCAATCAATGAGGAAGGGTTTCCATTGTTAATCCTGAATGCTTCCGGACTCTTCTGAAAATGTTCCATAACATTATGTGCTTGATGTCTCACAAATACAACGACCCTTAAACTTCAAACTTAGCTCCGCCGGATATCTGGTCAAGTGCGAATGAAGATACAGATACAACCGCGAAGTCTTTGAGCTGTACGAAAGTGTGAATATAGTATCAAAAGCTGAAACACGTCGACTAGATTGGCTCGGACAAATATGCTCCAGCTTAAATTTCCTCACGAAGAACATGCAGTTCGGATTCAAAGCAACTAGCAGTTCATATTGCCGTTCTGGATGTTATTCCGGTCGCGCCACTTTTCAACAAATTTGAGATGATAGGCACGCGGCTACTATTTTTTCTTTGTCTACTTTCTGCTGGTACTGCATTAAAAATATTGTGATTAGCAGTTCCCCTGCTACCTTCGAGACACCAAAGTGTCCCATAGACACCTTTTCAACGCTGGGACACCAGGACGCCACATTTTGAAAATCACTAAAAATTGTACACCTTTTAGAAATGCGGGACACTTTTTTTTTAAATTCAGTTATAAAGAATTAAAAACTCCTTGAAATCAGCATAAGTGTCGTTGAATACGTTCCTTTCACTCAAAACAATAAATTGTAGCCAGTTTTCCCTGAATTCATTCAACTCGTTCGTTTAATTCGTACACATCATAGCTCTCAAATCCATATCATATAACTCGTGTGTGTTTTGTGAATGCGTTTGTGTGTAAAAGTGTTTTTCCCCGAATCTATATATACTGTTGTGTGTGTGTGAAATGTTTTTTCCCGGATTCTTATTCTGTGTTTAATCGTTGCGTGAGCATATTGGATTGGAAAATTGGAGTATTTTGTATACAAAATTTTTCAGAGGTAACCCTGTGCTTCTTATCGAAAGCAAGGATTCGTCGCCAGAATTTTTGTGATACTTTCTCTATCATTTTGCAGGGTCAGAACTAGTTGTATATTTAAGGTGGGATTTTACTTGAATTAATATAGATAACAACGATTTGTTTTTATGTGATCATTTATTAATAAGTAGTTAGGTGCTGCATTATTCTGCGTTTAAGATCGAGTCATACATATTTGTAATCCAAGCCAATTTTATTGCAGATACAAATGCTTGGCTATGACATTTCGTGGGCAGGCTTCAACATTATCGAAGTGATGAGCTCCTCCAGATTCACCTGCAAAAGAATCGGGTACTTAGCGGCCAGTCAATGCTTTCATCCGGACAGTGAGGTACGAAAACACTTATATCTCCTTTTAGACTAAAATTACCACTCTCAATCTCTTTCTCTCTATTTTCCAGCTCTTGATGCTTACAACAAACATGATTCGCAAGGATTTAAACTCACAAAATCAGTACGATGCCGGGGTGGCGCTCAGTGGCTTGAGCTGCTTCATATCGCCTGATTTGTCGAGAGATCTAGCCAATGACATTATGACCTTGGTATGCATGTGTCTTAATGCACTGAATTAAAACTATAAGCACATTCATTTCAGATGAGTTCCACGAAACCCTATCTACGTATGAAAGCCGTCTTAATGATGTATAAAGTTTTCCTGCGTTATCCCGAAGCCCTCCGGCCTGCATTCCCAAAACTTAAAGAGAAACTAGAAGATCCCGATCCAGGTTTATATCAGCGTTTCATATTTCCCACATCCACCACACATAACTTTTGCTTTGCAGGTGTTCAATCCGCTGCCGTAAATGTCATCTGTGAACTAGCACGTAAGAATCCGAAAAACTATCTTCCACTGGCACCGATATTTTTCAAACTCATGACAACCTCCACCAACAATTGGATGCTGATTAAAATAATCAAATTGGTAAGTTGCTGCGGTTCCCTTCTCTCACCCTTCTATTCATAGTTATTTATACTCACAAAATCATATAATATTGTCTCTCTTCCTTCTCTTTCTCTTCCCTTGTTTTTATGGGGGAAGAGAAACACACACATTTTTGATTTTCAATTCTAAACCTGACTATTCTTTGTTTTTTTCTTTCTTTTCTTCTTCTTTTACTTTCTACTCTCCTACTATTTTCTTTGTTTTAAAATATGATTCCTTTTTTTGATTCTATAAAAATGATTCTAAATAAAAATGAATAACTTTTGCAAACAAATTAAAAAAAATTAAAACAGTTCGCCAGTTTAACTGCCATCGAACCGGCTCTGGGAAGAAAACTAACACAACCCTTGATCGAAATTATTTCCAGGTTTATGACTCTCTTTTTAAATATAATTTTTAAAATTTAGTTTTTTTCTTAATTTATCCTCTCTTACTCATTTTCGAGTTTGAAAATGTGGTTTTGAACTTATCACTGAACAATTTTCTTATAAAAAAAAACACACTTTTTTTAACAATTCGAGCAAAGTGGTTTTTCTTTTCTAATTTCTCTTCATTTCATTATGAACCTCTTGATTTTGTTTTCATTTAATTTCTTTTGTGATTGTTTTGGTTGACATTTTTAATTTGTTTTTTTATCGGTTAGTGCTTCCTATGAATTTTGTTAGCGAGTATTTTGATTTATCTCTTGAAAAGTGGAAGTAGTCGAGTGTGCGTAAAAGAAAATAGCGTAGAACATGATCTTGAACATAAACCGTATGTACCTAAACCAGCACAGTAAAAATAGTATTTTTATCTAAGACATAGAAAGATTATTTGATGATTGGGTGTATAGATTCTAACAACTAGTATTACTATATTATTATTCTATATCTTGAAGGCGAAGCTAGATCAGGATAAAATGGATCATTACTCTCCCACTGTAAAGCATTCAAACGCGTTTGTTTGACATAGATTCAGTTGTTTTATATCCATAGCAGTCTAAAAAACTGTGTAATAAATATAAAATAATTTCAATTGTTGATCACTCGTCCTTGTTTCTTTGTAAAATACCAAATAACTGAACTTAACAACGGCAATTTCGCAGGACCAAATATCCGACGGAGTATTTTTCTTGCAAAATACCCCAATGTTAGCTCCCCTTTTCTGCTAAACGTCCAGTACTCGGCACCATAAAGGACTGGCGGTATTGAGGTTCGATATTGCATGCCTTTTGTCCTTCGGGTGAGGAGTTTTGAACCGATTTGTCCAAACTAAAGTAGCAGCGGTTTCCTCAGGTTATCAACATTGACATTTTGTCCTAGGAGGTAAACATATGTTTGTTTGTTTATTGATAGCTGATTTTTCCTTTTGTCCTCATTGACTTCAAGACGAACCAATTTTGTCTGTTCCTCAATCGCCGTAAAGGTCTCTAACATGACACGCTGGGACCGGCCGATTATGTTGATATCTTCCGCATACCATAGAAGCTGGACGCATCTATTGAAAATAGTTTCGAAACCGGTCCTGCTTGCTATTTTCTCCAGAAAATTGAAGAAGTCACTTGCTAGCGCATCTACTTGACGAAATCCGGTCCAAGTTTGAAATAATTCGGAGGAGCTGCTTCCAAACTGCACATAACACCGCGTTTTTTCAAGTGTCAACTGGATCAGTTTTTCCGGGATTCCAAATTCGGCCATCGCCAAGTAAATCTCTTAACGATGAATGCTATCATATGCGGAAAGTCAACGAAAAGATGATGAGTCTCGACTTGAAATTCGTTGGTCTCACTGGTAAGCCATCAGAGCTGGCGGCACTTATTGCTCTGTAGCTTTCTAATATCTAAGCCCACCTCTGCTATGCCGGATGGTGAAATCTGTTCTTCATTGACAGGACGTGGGTTCTCTTCTTGCCCTATCACTCTCTCTACTAGATGCCCATTTAACAGCTGTTGGAAATACTGCTTAAATACATCTACTATTCCCTGCTCTTGCGTGACTAGGTATCCGTTGCTGTTTCGAAGAGCCTGCATTCCGGTCTTAAAGCCAGCAGCCAGTTTCTTTAAAAAATAAATATTAGGCATTAACGGCCCATATAGGGGGTTTAACACCTAGCTTGTCCAACCAATTTCTTTGCGAAGTGGAAGGGACCTACAATTTTACGCCGGGGACCTTTCGATTAGTAGTCCGACACACTAACCTAACCATTGAGTCAATGCGCCCGACAGTTTCTTTGCTTTCTTGTAAAATCTCCGAATGTTGTTTCGATCGCGAGACTCCTATGGCATGAGGGTATTTTTTTTGTTTATTAATTGAAGTGGTCGAACATTGGACCAATTTTGAGTCTGAGTGCTTCAGTGTAGAAAGACTCGCACCCTGACAAAAGAAAACAAATACAAAAATTAACGATTCCGCAAATGCGTAAAGCTGCGATTAAACGGCCATTTTGTCGAGTCATTTAAATGACGCCAGTGACGTCAGAAAAAAATGTCGCATTAGAGAGACATTCAAGCTACGATTCGTCATTGGTCATTTGCGAAAAAATGGCGATCACACGAAATGACTATCATCGTCATTTTTGTCCCAAAATCAAATGACGGACACTGCGAGGCATTTAGAATTTTCCGGTGGGCTCCCATTAAATGACGATCACATGGTAATGACTTGCCTCCTATTGTTTCACCTTTCCTATTGTTTCGATTTCGTAATGACCAATGAGAAAAATATAGCTACTGCCATTTATCTAAATGTCAAAAAGAACTTTTGCGATGATGATGGAAATTGCGGAGACGACGTATTTGGCAGCGTGTGTGCTGGAAAGCAGTGAAGACGATCTTGATTACGAGCCAACGGAATATTTGTCAAAAGAAGTGGTTGAACCGTCGCGAGAAGACTGTGCTGGATTACTGCTCGAAATGCGCGAAGAAGAACCTGAACTATATCGCAATGTGCTTCGTATGTCAGCCAATCAATTTGATTATTTGTTGAAGTTGGTGAAGACACACATCGAAAAACAGAACACAAATATGCGAGAGAGCGTTTCAGCGGAAGCACGACTGGTAATCACGCCTCGACACTGGTGAGAGTTTGCGATCCTTGCGATTCCTTTTCCGCGAATCGCAGCCATCGATAACGTGCATCATTCCGGAAGTTCTCGACGCTATTTACAAGGTTCTTGTCAGTAAGTTTATTAAGGTATGTGCTCTGTGCTATTTGCTAGTGAAGATTGAAATGCGATAAATTAAAACAAAGATTTTACCAGAGCCATGGTTGACACCGACTCGGTCGATTGCTCCACTTCGGTCTATTCAATGAACAGCAATTCTCGGAAATGTGGATATTTTACATCACCTACATCAATTGCACCTTGACCGGACTTTGTCTTGCTCAGTTTCGTCACCAAAATGAGAGCACAGATATCATATTAAATGCTGCGTCATTTGTCATTTGGGTAGAAAATGGCATGGCATGAATTTCGTGACTTGTCATTTTTTGTAGGCTGCCATTTAAATGACGCAACAGCCAAAAAGTTTAGTCATTTGTCCTAGGCGTCATATTGTCCTATTCCGTCATTTTAATGGCACAAAATTTATGTCATTTTCTCCGCCATATTCCTAGTCATTTAAATGACGCCTGAAATGTTATCCCAAAAATGGCGATCACAAAGAACAACATTAAAATGATGGCTTTGTGACGCGATTTTTACATCACAGCGTCATTTAAATGACTCGAAAAAATGGCCGTGTAATCGTAGCTTAAGAAATTTGCTTGCGTTTCCCGACTTCCCACGACGGAGACAGCTTACAAACAACTTCCGGTGATCGCTGTCGACGACAAGTATCACTTGGATCCTCAGGATGACCAGTTCTCAATACATTTTACTACATAAAAGAGAAACACCCCAAACATATACGACCACCGCCATCGTCTACTTCCACGGCTCGGGAGCGATTCATGTTATCGCCATTAATATCTATCACTACACTTCCAATTAACCAATCAAAAACACACTCTACAAATATGTTTAATATATTAGAGAGGATCCACGAAGAAAAGTAGGACCAACCTTCCCATACCGTCACTAACCCACTGACTTTGTGTCTCCTTCCAACTATCTCTCTATCTAAACTCTCACATACTCGTACATAATTAAAAATTTAATTCAATATTATTATTATTTTATTTTGCTTGTTTCTTTTTCTCTTGCATTTGCAGTTTGGCGCTTTAACTCCTTTAGAACCCCGGCTAGGAAAGAAATTAATAGAACCTCTCACAAATCTAATCCATAGGCAAGTTTTGTGGACTCTCATACGTTTTGTTTTTTTTTTTTTGTCTTTTTTTCATTTAGTTATTTGTTTTGTTTTTCCGGTCTGTGTACATTTTTTAAGTTTCAATTGTTATTGTTGTAAAGTATTGCGTTTTGTAAATTAGTGTGTGCGTGCGCTAAATGTAGTTTAGATTCACATTTTGATTGTATTTGTTTTTATTTTTAAATGCTTTTTAGTATGCTTGTCGAGCAAAAAAAATAATTCAAACTTGTCTTGCTTGTGTTCCTTTAGTACGTCAGCGATGAGTCTACTGTATGAGTGCATAAATACGGTTATCGCTGTTCTTATCAGCATAAGTAGCGGTATGCCAAATCATAGTGCCTCAATACAATTGTGCGTCCAAAAATTGCGTATCCTCATCGAAGATTCCGATCAAAATTGTAAGTAAAAGACGTGCACTATGTATTTTTCCATTTAAGGTATGCTCCTATGTCTTTGTGTGCGCGTATTTGTGTGTGTAGTGAAATATCTAGGATTGTTGGCGATGTCAAAAATCCTTAAGACACATCCGAAGAGTGTTCAGTCACATAAGGATTTGATTCTGGCGTGTTTGGATGACAAGGACGAGTCGATTAGATTACGTGCCCTTGATCTACTCTATGGCATGGTTTCGAAGAAGAATCTCATGGAAATTGTCAAACGTTTGCTGGGTCATATGGAGCGAGCTGAGGGATCAATTTACCGCGATGAATTGCTGTACAAGGTGATCGAGATTTGCTCACAAAGTTCATACCTGTATGTGACGAACTTTGAGTGGTACTTGACTGTTTTGGTAGAGTTGATACAGTTGGAAGCTGGATCGAAGCATGGTAAGGTTCTTTTTACAACTCTAAAGATGGTAATTTTTATTGTTTGATGTATTTAAAGGTGGCCTGATTGCTACACAACTTTTGGATGTTGCCATTCGTGTGCCAGTAGTGAGGCAATTTGCGGTTAATGAAATGAGTAGTCTTCTAGATACGTTTACGATTTCATCGCAAAGTAATTCAATGTATGAGGTGCTATATGCGGCTGCGTGGATTGTTGGCGAGTTTTCCAGGTAATTAATAGAAATTACAGGCATGATTTCGGATTTATCAGTTAGTAACGGCGTAGCTCCTGTGGAAGACGAATCTTGAGAAACTGGTTTTCGTGTGTTTTCTAACAAGTTTAGTCTAATTCTAGTATTAATCAAATTATGTTTGACTTTATTTAGTGAGCTGCACGATACGGAACGCACATTAAACATTTTGTTGCGACCGCGACAATTACCTGGCCACATTAAGGGTGTTTTTGTTCAAAATGTTATCAAATTATTCACAAGACTGGTGACGACGTGTCTAGAAAATCAAGATGTCGACGGAATTGTTAGAGTAAGCGAACACTTATCAATTTTTTTATTATTTCATCATTAGCCATCCATATTTATATATATTTCAGATAAGTGATCATGTTCTGGACAAACTTCAAGAGTTTTCCAGCTCAAGTGACATAGAGGTACAAGAACGTGCGAATTCCGCCTGCGTTCTGATTGAAATGCTTCGATCACAATTCAACAATGATATTGTTACTTCAAATCAGAATTCCCAGAATCCCGCCATGGATATAATAAGTGATCTCGAAACGGTCACCGATGACGGTTTGGAGAATCATGTGACGACAAAACCTGCAGTTCCTACCATTCCGACATTAGCTATAGAAATCGTTCAAGAGATGGCCCTGTTATTTGCTGGTGAATTAATACCCGTGGCGCCAAAAGCACAGCGGAAAGTACCACTGCCCGATGGACTGGATTTGGATGAATGGATCAATCCACCTCCTGAGGAAGAAAGCAGTTCGTCGAGTGATGGCGAGAAAGCTGAGCTCTTTGTGTCGGCTAATCATGAAGCTGAGGGCAGTTCTCGCCGACGAAAGAGTCAGGAAGTGACACCCGAACAACTGGAAAAGAATCGACAGGCGCGTATAATCGAGCAGAGTAACAATCCACACTATCTGAAGTCTTGTGATAGCAAGAAGAGTGGAGCAAACAGTGTTCACAATGATTTGGATGCGTATGATAATATTGATGATATCCCAATAGCGGAATTAACGCTGGACATTCCGCTGCAAGTGCATTGTAATTTGGGAAAAGTTTATAGTTGTTGCCAGTAATATTTAATTATCTGTTGTTTTAGCCACAAAACGTTCCGACAAGTACTTAGTAGATGAGAAGAAGTCATCAAAGGAAAAGAAAAAGCACAAAAAGTCTAAAAAGAGCAAAAAATCAAAGAACAAGGTCGCTTACACCAGTTCAGAATCAGAAGATGGTGAGTTTTAGTTATTTTCAGCTCTATGAAATTAGGCCCAATGCAAAATGGCCCCAACAAATTAAATAGGAAGCAACAACAACGTTTTCTTGTCTGGTTGGGGTGATTTTTAATTATTTTGCTGCTTTTTTTCTTCTTTTTTGCTTATTTGTCTATACAGAAGGAAATAACTAATTTTAAATATATGAAATAGCAAACCAAAAGAATGAAAAATGGCCCCAAATTACCTAAACCATAGGCACCTATGTCAGCTTACATTTTCAAATAAAACAGTTTTTGGGTGGACCTCTCCGTGGTTTAGAGGGATTTAACCATTTTCTCCCCATGGCTTAACCCGCTTTTAAATATATGAAATAGCAAACCAAAAGAATGAAAAATGGCCCCAAATTACCCAAACCATAGGCACCTATGCCAGCTTACATTTTCAAATCAAACAGTTTTTTGGTGGACCTCTCCGTGGTTTAGAGGGTGGTAGCCAGTTTTGCGCGTTAAAAAAATTAAAAATATGCCCAAAAAAATGCAAGATGAGCCCAAAACAATGAAAATACTCCCAAATTTCATAATATTTTGTATTGTTATGTATTTTTTTGTGTCATTAATCATTTGTTTGGTAGAATTATACATAAATGGAGTTTTATTACGAAATATAATCCCATTGTTTGGGGCCATTATGCATTGGGGCCTTATTTCACTCCGCCACATTATTTCAATACCACTCCTCTTGCGAAAGTCTGACAAACATTCATGAAACTCGGAGTCGGTGTGAAATGGTAGGTCCCTTCCATTCGCGTACTCAAATGCCGTTAATGCCTTATATTTATTTATTCATATATTTTGTTTATGATCTGGACTAGAAAGATCATAGCCCTCCCATTTTACTGGTCAGGGTTTCTGATCACTTCGCCACTGAGCCAAATTTAATACTGCTGTTGTTGCATTTGTGTGATCAAATGTCGACGCGACGCATTATAAAGGCTCAGGACTTAAGTCGCCTTTAACGACAAGTGCTGTTTTTCGAAGGCGCATCAAACATGTTCTTAGCCTGTCCCTACATTGAAGTCTGTAGACCTATATTCTAAATATAAAAATACATATCCTGCCAACAGAACCAAAACCAATGCATATCGTAAACACATCACTGGATATGCCTGAAGGGGTGGCTCTCTCAGACAGTGAAGACAAGGATGGCAAATTCGATCCTGATGATCCACATAGAGCCTTAGATATTGACTTGGATATGTAAGTGAAGCTATCATCTCAATAAGTATATTATTTAAGAAATTTGCTTCTACTTCCAGGCCCGACTTTGAAGAAAACCCCAAAGCACGGAAGCCCGTGCTCACCAATAACACGACTACGAATGAAAATCAAGAAACTCCATCCAAGCGAACGAAGTCTAAGAAATCAAAAACCTCCGCCTCTGCATCCACCATTGATGCAGCCACGACCAGCACCACTAAAAAAGAAAAGAAAAAATACAAAGATCGGGAGCACAAGTTAAAGTCAAAAAGCAAAGAGAACGACGAAAGTCCCAATCTCCTAGGCACGCCGGAGAAGAAGAAAAAGGAGAAATCGAAATCCTCTTCCACCAAAGACGGCGAAGCAGCAAGCCACAAAAAGAAAGACAAAAAAGAAAAGCATCACAATCGCCACCATAAAGAAAAGAAAAAAGACTCCTCCACATCGATAGCGGACTATGAAGAAGCGTTCGGTATCTCGACACCCAGCAAGGAGATTATCTAAACAAACCACTGCTAAGTATTGAATTCGAAACAACTCAGTCCTCTCCCTCCTACTCTCTAAGGTTAAACCGTTTGAGACGAAGAGAATAAAGTTGTGTTATAAGCCGAACTATTAATCACTCAATGTAAAAGCGTCGTCTTCTCGCGAAAGCAAAGCAGAAAGCAGAGCAATTATTTTTTCAAATATAAGTAAACGAAAAGCACAGTAAGAGAACAAAAATAAAGAACCATGCAATTCCATTTGCTAATGAACAAAAGATTCAATTAATTAGTTAAACTTATTATTATATATTTTATATATGCAAAATTATCTACGTAAAACCATAGGAAAAATATTAAGTAAGAGAGACATTTAGCGATTTATTTTAAATCATTTGTTACTGTAAGACACACACATTCACATCCACACATGAGAGATTGTTTATTCTTTAAAAACTAATACAATTGCAGCGAAATAAGTAATAAATAAATAAATAATTGTAATGAACAACCAATCACAAACAAAAATATTGATTCTGTAATTGTGAATCACTTTCGAAATGCATTATAAACAGGTGACAACAAAATACATACATATATATATATATATATATATGCAGAATATATATATATGCATAAGTCTGCTCCAAAATTATTTAAAGAAGAAAATAATAAATTGAACGGAGAGAAACGTGTTAAACTTTTTAAAAATAAGCATACGATTTTTTTTTATATTTCCTTTGCACATTGATATAATATAAGCAGTGGATGCACATAGGGGTATATGCATCAAAAATACTTTTTGTTATTATTTGGAATTGAACATATACTCTCCCAAGGGCGGGAAATAAGCAGTTGCGACTGACACGCCCACTATTAAAAAAAAGGCCACTGTAGAAAGTGTATGGAAAATATGTAGATAAAATCGTTCTTAACAGTTCGTCCATACACATTTTTTTTGGAGCGTTTTTGACAAAAACTATGTTATGACAAATTTCTTAAAAAACGGTTATAACAAAACGTGTACCCCAAGCAGACTGTAGCCTTTCCATATGTTTTTTTTATTTAGAATGCACAAGTAAGCGGACCCTTCAAGCTAAAAAAAATATTTTTTAATAAAATGCCTTGTAATTTTCGAAATTGAACACACCTAACGGACTATAAAATTTAGAGTGACGGCATTTTTTTCTAAATCTCATTTGACATCTTTTTCTACTAGATAATTCTACAAATTTTATCGACTAACACCGAATTGCTGTTGTGTGCACATCATCATGTTTGATTGACATGTTGAAACATTAATTCATTCCTTGTATCATTAACCCCTATGGTTATGAGAAATGTCTCAATTTTTATGAAGAGTTAAGATTCCTAAGTTTTAATTATAGAATTTTGGTGATGTATACCCCTCTAGCTGATTTATTTATAGAGGTAATGATTAACCCTCAAGTATCCCGCTAAGGTGTCATTCGTGGAGTTGATGTTTACTCTAAGGAGGATGAACTCCTTAACTACCTCGAAGTTATTGCTTTGAACAGTGACGTTTTTCCTAGCGGGTGGACAGATGTTATTTGTTGACAGCATATATTTGGTCTTGTCCTCATTAACTTCAAGACCAACCAATATCGCCTGTTCTCCAACCGCCGTAAAAGCCTCTAACATGGCACGCTGGAAACGGCCAATATCCGCATACCCCAGAAATTGGACGGATCTATTAAAAATACTGTTGACACCTGCCCTGTTCGAAAATCCAGAACAAGATTGAAGAAGACACATGATAGCGCATCTCTGCAAGTGTCATGCGACACAACTGGATCAGTTGTGTCGGGATCCCCTATTCGGCCATCGCCAAGTAAAGCTCTTGATGAATGGTCTCATATGCGGCTTTAAAGTCAATAAAAACATGGCGAGTCTCGAATTGAAATTCGTTGGTCTTTTCCAGGATTTGGGACAGTGTGAAAATTTGGTCTATTTTCGATCAACCGTACCGGAAGCCACACTGGTACGTGCCGATTAGTGTGATGCAGAGCGGCTTAAGACGTTCACACATCTTATATGCTACATTTAGCAGGGATATGCTTTGATAGTTCTTGCCCAACATAGGATCGCCTTTCTTGTAGATGGGGAATATGGAGCTGTTAGTCCAGTCATCTAGGGTGCTTTCTTCCACCCACACTTGGTTGAAGATTTGGTTGGCCGGCGGCCTTATTATTCTTAAGCTTTATTGTAGCTAAGCTAATCTCTCCAGTACGGGGCTGTGAGTGTACAGAGGAGAGTTTCCTGCTCATTCACTCTCTGTGGGCTCTGGCTACTCCAGGTGTGCTTAGCCGTTCAACATCGAATTTCTTCTTTTGAGCAGTTCCCAGCTTCTGGTCGTTGGACAGTCGAGCTCTAAATTTTGCTGCAACGACAATGTTATCAGAGTCAACGTTTTCCCCTCGGAGTGTGTTCGTGTTTAAGATTTTGGATGACTGCCTCGCATCGATTAGCACACGGTCGACTGGGTTGGCGGTTCGACCATGTCAAGAGCGCCAGGTTAATGTCTATTGCTACTTATCACCGTATTACGATCTGCTGAAAAATCGATTGGTCGGTAGCCGCTTGCTTACCAACTAATCCGCCGAAGATATTTTCCTTACCGACTTTGGCATTAAACTCCCCGAGCACAACTTTGACTTCGTATTTCGGACAGGGTCGGTAGGTTTCGTCCAGGGGGTCATTAAACTCCATGATCTTCAGCCTCGTCGGTAGTGACATGTGTTTTGAAATGAAACTTTGAAGTGGATCACAGCCAGGTGATCCCTTATCGGCTTGAAGTCTATGGCCCCTATTACCGTTCACGATTCGAGGACCCCGGATATCTACCATCGAGATCACAAGCCTGAAATTTTAAATATTGGCTAATAATGACATGGTATCGAAAATATTATTGTTTTGTGACTTACTAAAAAAGTATATAGGCTATAAAAACCCTTCCTATTTAAATATCCAAAATCAAACCACTCTCGGAAATCAAGATTTATTGAAGAGTACATTTCTGGCTTGTTGCATCTCGCTTTCCGTCATTTATGTTTGTATCCGCCCATTGCTTACTCCAGATTCAAAAACATTGAAAGCTTCACATAAGACCACGGACAGTTAGTTGCGCGAGGCCCAGATCAAAATCTTTTCCTACGCTTTTTTGGTAGCATCCGTCAGCAAAAAAGCGCAGTGCGCATGCCGATGTTATTATCGGAGGAATTGCAGAAATACGAACGGATGAAAATGTATTTTTAATTTGGTCTAATACATAAATGTGTCTTCGTTTAGTCTGAAGTTGGAGACAAAACTAAAAGAGTTGAAGGATGTTATTTTGTAGCTGCAACTGATTTGGAAGTTCTATGGGATTGGAACAGCACTTATGGTTAGGTTAGGTAGGTGGGCTAGCATAGTGCCACACTCAGGTCAATGCTGATCCATTGTGATGCCCATCGGGGGAGGAGGGTAGTCCCTTACTCATTTTTAACCCTGTCTATAAACAGCTGAGATTAGTTACTCGCTGTGTTGTTCGATGCAAACCATCCTGTAGATTTGATGAACTTCATTATTCTGTCTATTGGTGTGCTGGAGAGTTCGTGGAAGAAGTGTCTCCCCAGGAATCTGTGTCTAATGTGTTGGAGACCCGGGCAGTGACACAGGAAGCGGGTAGTGTCTTCCAGAGCTTCCTCGTCGCCACAGCTTCTACAGAGTTCTTCCTCCGTCAAGCGTAATTTTTTCATATGGTACCGCAGAGTGTTGTGCCCCGTTAAAATACCTACGAGGGTGGATAGTGATATTCTATCCTTTTTCATTAGCCTCTCGGTTCTGGCCTCATTGTAGGTTGGCCATAGCGTCCATCTAAGGTTCGCCTCTCTTATTGCCTTTTTCCCTGCTTCAAGCCTGAGTGAGCAAGGCGGGGGGAGTACAGAGGGATCAGCTTGTTCTGACACAGCTTCCGAACCTTGTCTTGCTAATTCGTCCGCTTTCTCGTTGCCCGGAATACCTTCATGTCCCGGGACCCAGCAGAGCGATACCTTATGCTGGGTACCAAGAACCTTGAGTTCTTCGCGACAGCATTTCGCAAGCTTTGATTTTATTTCTGCTGCAGGTGGCAATGGTGCGATGGTAGTGTATTCACTAAAGTGATTGGCAGGTCGTGCGTTCGAATCCCGACCAGAGCCATGATTTTTATAAATTGAATACACACAACAAAAACTGATCTCCCTAAAACAATTTAGGCGCCACCTGTTGAGAAATAAAAAATCCCATCGCACCAAATTTCTTTCCTATCCTTCTATTCTTTCAGTAAGTAGCACCCAAAAATAGGCAATGAATTGCTGGGAGCTACTTGCGCAACAAACTAAATGCCTGCGCTGTGGTTTTACCATTATAAGGGTACTGTGTCACTACAGAAAAAAGAAATCCCTTTAGCGCACGCAAATTATAAAAAAAAAAAAAAAAAAAAAAAAAAAAAAAGTTAAGGCTTTTATTGCTGCCTGGCTGTCGATATAGAAGGTAATACCATCGGGTGGTATTGCCCCTACCGCAGACTCACGGGCTGCTGTTGTAACTGCCAGAACCTCTGCTTGGAAGACGTTGCTGTGGTCGGGTAGGCGTACCGATTTTGATATGCCCAGTGGTGCGGAAAAGACGCCTGACCCCACCCCCGTTGCCATTTTTGAGCCGTCCGTAAATACGGCTATGGCTTGTGTGTCGGGGACGAGTCCGCTTCTCCATTCTTCCCTACTGGGATAGGCACTCGAGAAGGGTCTTGTGAAGTCTAAGTATGGCGTGATGTAGTCCGTTGTTGGTACATGGCCAAAGTATTTCTGTAGGATCATCGAATGACCCATTGCATTAGATTTCCAGTTCGCTGTTTGACAAATTCTCATGGCACTAATGGCGGCTGTTGATTGAACAAAGGTGTCTAGCGGAGGCAGGTTGAGGATAGCCTCAAGTCCTGCGGTTGGGGTTGTCCTCATCGCACTGGTTGTGCCGATGCACGCTAGTCTCTGAACTTTTGTGAGAGCCTTTAGGTAGGTTGCTTTATTGGTTGCCTGCCACCATACGAGACTGCCATATGTCAGTATGGGTCTTACTATTGCCGTGTACATCCACAGTTTAATTTTGGGAGATGGCCCCCAGGTTTTCCCAAAGATTTTGCTGCAGGAGTAAAAGGCTATTGTGGCTTTTTCGATTCTTTCATTGGTGTTCAGTTCGGTTTTCTGTGGGTTTACCGCTAGGCCGCAGTGCCTGGCCCAGTTGTCGAGGGTTTTGAGAGCCCCTTTGATTTGTTCGGTGAGTGTTGGTAGGAATTTACCTGTTGCCAACAGCACGACGTCATCAGCATAAGCTGTTGTTTTAACGCCACTGTTCTTGAGCTGCATAAGCGCTTCATTCAGAACAATGACCCATAGCAGCGGGGAAATAACCCCTCCCTGAGGAGTTCCTCTAGAGGCGTAAGCTGCTAGCCTAGAGCTCCCCAGTTCCGCTATAATGTGTCTTTTTTCGAGTATGCTGATAATCCAGTTGATAATCGAATTATCAATCATAAGCTTACTTAGCGTTCTGCGTACGGCGTCAATATTGACATTGTTGAACGCTCCTTTAATGTCTAAGAAGGCCGCTAAGTTGTACTCTTTGTCCTTTAGTGTTTTCTCGATTGTGCCGACAACACAATGTAGCGCGGTTTCCACACTTTTATCCTTTGTGTAGGCATGTTGGGCCGGGGATAAGTCTTCCGGACGAAGCCTGCTACGAATGTGTATGTCTATCAGTCTTTCCAAAGTTTTCAGTATGAAGGAAGTGAGGCTTATTGGTCTGAAGTCCTTTGCATTGGTGTGACTTGCCTTGCCAGCCTTTGGTATGAAAATAACTTCACTTCACTTCTTCACTTCTCTCCATGTTCTTGGTATATATCCCTGTGTGAGACTGCCAATATACAGTTCCTTTAATACCGGAATAATGGTTTTGACAGTCTTTTGCAACACAATGGGGATGACCCCATCGAGCCCTGGAGACTTATAGGGAGAGAAGGATTGGATGGCCCATTCTATTCTATCTTCCGTTATCAAGTCTCCAGGGAGGATCGTTTCCCCGGTAATGTTGGTGTGTTCATCGAGAGAAGGCTGAGTGGTGCAGCCTGGAAAGTGTGTGTTCAGTAGTAAGTTTAATGACTCTGAACAGGACTCGGTCCAGTTTCCCTCAGGTTTCTTGAGGGATCCCATAGTTAAGGGTTCTCTGGTTAGAACTTCCTTAATCTCGCGGTTTCCGTAGTGCCCTTTAATTCGCCACAGAAGTTTTTCCATGATTGGCGCTTGGATCTCTGAACTTCATTTTTGAAGCTTCTCTGGCTGGCTTTGTATATTTCCCAGTCAGAGTCTAGTTTCGTCCTGTTTGCCGTATTAAGAAGTTTCCTTGTTTCCTTCCTAATTTCGGCCAGTTTCTTGTTCCACCAAGGAGCTGATATTTTGTTCTTTCGTTTTACGACCGGGCATGCCCTTACGAAAGCCTCTTTGAAAACAGAAACTACTTTCTCGGCTTTCAGGTCGATGTCGGTCGGTCAATTAAAATTACCTACTTGTAAAAGATCTTTACTTTTCTCGATCTCCTTTCTAAAAAGAACCCAGTCGGCTTTTTTTGGATTTCTGTGTGACTGGGGAGGTTCACAGCAGTTACCTACAATGAACTCAATCAATCTATGATCGGAGAAGGAGTGCACATTCGGAACATTCCATTTATCAATAGTAAGGGTGCTGGAGTTGTTAAATAACGTTATATCTATAACTTCCTGCCTATTTCTAACTACGAATGTTGGTTCGTCTCCTCTGTAACTAGGCTGCCCCACTGCGAATGGTGGGCATTTGCATCACAACCCATTAACAGGCCCCACCCCTCCTGTTCCGCTTTGTTGACTAAAGCGTGGGTGATTGGAGCTGGCGGTCCTTCGTCTTCATAAGGCATATAAACGGCTGATATGATCAGTGGGGGGAACCCCCTCCGTTCAAGCATTACCACGGTTTGATCTGGATTGCTGTAGGTAGATAGAAGTAATAGTTTAATATGTTTTCTAGCTACTATACAAGTTCTATTCTTACACTTCGCGTTAAGCGGTTTGATGCTGTAGGTTACTAAATCTTTATGGTTTAGCCCACATATTTTGCCACGGAATATCCATGGCTCTTGCACCAAGGCGACGTCTATTTTCCTGTCACCTAAGAGATGGATGAGGTTAGAGCTAGCAGCTATGCTGTGGTGTAGGTTTATTTGTGCTACCTTCATACTGGACTTACCTGGCATTCCACCACCCTCTTCTTTCTCTCAGTTCTTTCCGTAAAGGGTCGAACCTTGCACCTGGTGATACCAGTGCGAACTTTGTTGTTGAACCTCCTCAGCAAAGGCATTGATATGTGGCTTAGTAAAACCACAATCTCGGTGCCTGCCTCGGAATGTTCACCTACCTCGAGCACCTCCCAGTTCTCACTACGGAGTTCAGGATTTAGATGCCGTAGGTTCCTTTCGATTCTATCTTTTGGAATATGTGGGCCGGGAATCGAAATTCGACCCTTTGGTCTCGTAAGTTCATACAGGTCCTTCTTTACGACAAGTCGTAAGTCGGCATTTGCCCATGGAGCCTGTGTGGTTTCAACAAACGTTTTCAACCAGTTCAACGTAAATTCGTTGTCACACGACAGGAGCTTAAAACCTTTGAAGGTAGAGAGTTGCTCAAAGAAGGGTAGTTGACCCTCTTTGTTAACGATAGTTCCGTTAACACCATCTAGAATGCGCAACTCTATGAGCCTCCATTGGTCTTTGCTTAACCTGCGGTCTGGCTTGCTGAAGTCGACAACCGCTACCTGGAGATTTGTGTAGCAATCGTTTTGGGCTTCTTGCTGACCCTACTAGAGGGTGGCGATATTGTATCGTCATGCCTACCTCTCTTTGAACTTCCCGCCACCAGCCCGGATGCTTGTCCGGAGACTGCTTCCGCGCCGATTGGTGGTCGCTTGAGTCTTTTCGAGACTGAGGTGGACGGCAAAAGGCTTTCCCTCCTCGTCCCAGTCAGTTCTCCAGCTGTCCGCCTAGTCGTCCCTGGAAAGTGTCGTCTATCAGTCGCGTCTTGTTGACGTATGTCGCGTACGTTTGGGGGTTGTTTGGAACAGCTTGCAGCCGGCTCGGAGTCAGGTGATTTCGAGTCGGTTGCTGCCCTAAGTCTCTCATCGACTGAGGTGGGGAGCAATCGGCTTCCCGCCCTCGTCGTAAGAGGTCTTCTCTCCTTTTTTCCCCGTTTGTCGACGTTATCTCTAGTGGACCCTGCGTGCTTGAGCGTGTTGCGGGCTCTGTCCAGAGCCGCTCTATCCTTATCCGTGAAGGACTTCGGATCACGCTTTCCAAGCCGCCGAATAAGACGAATTGCGTTCCGTCTCTTGTTGCGTGGTGTCGATTTTGTAGAGTCCCTAGTCTTTGTCTGTGTAGAGATTGGATGCGGCGCATCCTGAACTACTCTACCAGTCCTCAATACTGTCGCAAAGCTATCTACTGTGGAATTACCCTTATCTACAGGACTGCAATCGCTTGACACTGCAGGTAGCGAAGATTTCTCCTCCTGAGAAAAGCAGAGGCTTGTCTCTTTCGGATCCTTCAGCGCTTCCTTGCAGCCGTCATCCTGAGATTCTCTCACACTCAACTGCGGGATAGCCTCGATCATCGTTGAGGAGATTGGGTCCTCACATGGCTTCTGTGCTGCCACTGAGAGAGTTGGAGACTCCACGCTAGTTGATGCAGCTACCTTTGGTCCTGACTGGCAAAGGCTTGACGAGGATTTGGGTGGCCCCATCAGCGTGCCACTGCTCGCCATGCCACAGCCCTTATACTGCGCCTTAGTCTGTAGATGTTAGTGTCAGACGAAAGTACATCCTCTTCTTCGAAGAATAAATCAATATTGCTTAACATTTTAATTAATTGAAAACCAAAATAGTTTGTTTTTCCGTTATATAATTTTTAATTTTTGTTTTGGTAGCAATGATTTCAAGGCGAACGAATTTATTTGCTAACTATAATATTGCGAGGCGAATTTTTCGCAAACGAAGTCGTCTTACGCTAACTGTTCAACTCGCAACTTCAACCGTAATGGGCGTTTGCCCTAACCCGATTTCGCACGACGAATCGGCACCCTAGCATACGCTATCTTATGGCAGTGTAATAAATGTCGATATTTGTCCTTTTCATCATACGTGATCCTATCCATCCTATCTCCTGGATCGCATTAATATCTGCTTGTACCGGAATACACAGATGCATTAAAAGCATCGGCAATTTATTGCTTTTTTCGTTGACATTTGCGCATCAGTTTGCGAAACTACACAAATTGACGTAATGCCTTTTAAGTTATGCAATATTTTAGCGGTAATTGGCGAGTGGCAGGGCTAATTGAGCATAAACTGTGCAGTGATGCTCCGAATATACCCGTTGTACATATTTGTTTCTACAAGCTGCCAGGGCCATTGTCATGTGACCGGTAATTATGATATGTATATGCCTTTTTGGTACTTCCTCTGGAAGTAATAACTGGCCACACTGAAATGCATGATTTGATGTCCAGCTTTTTTGGATTCCAGTTTAAAATTATGTTCATTTTTATTTCATAGCTTATCCATCTCTTATATTTCCAGCTTCTGAGCACCGAAAAATAGCCTTCGCTTTTTGTTGGCTCCTGTCTTTAGCTACAACTTAAATTTTCTTACTTCTTGAAAAAGTAGTGTACATACTCAGGATATTGTTGAGCACCACACATTGTACGCAACCAAGAAATAGCCGCGCTACTACAATACCCAATTTTAGGTAGTGTTATTAGTACAAGGCACTAGCCATTTGATAAAAACGTTGCTTATCTCTTTGAATTCACAGAAAAAGGTTCCTGTTTCATACGCCACCAGCGAATTATGCCAGATCCGCAATGTTTTTTGTATGAATAGATTAGATTCCTACGTATTCAATGATCGAATTTCGGTTATACATTCCCTCCTCCCAACGGATTTAATGACCGATGGGAAAATCTTTTCTTTTTTCTTAAATAAAGACTTGGACAACCTATCACAGATTTCTCCCATTTTTAACCGTCAAAACTTTACAGGATGCCTTTAAGATGTCTTTCGGAAATATTAACAGGAAAACTACCGACGACGAAGTTCATTTCCGTTAAAATATCGTAATATCGCCATTCAAAAAAAAAAAAAAACGTTTAGTTGTAAACAAATATTGTTCTGTGATAAACATATATGTATTTTCAAATTTCTTTTAGACTAACATCATTTAACAAATTTATTTCCACCTACATACTGTTTTGAACTTCGAATTCGATTTGCTGCACAACCATTGGATCATCCTGTTCCACTGAATCTTCAATTTGAATCTCATTTTCTTGGACAACCAATGTGCTGCTTCCGGTTGAGGAAACTTTAGCTTTAGCTCCCTTTCGCATTGGAATTGTCTCTAAGATTGCGTCCGTCCATGACTTGCCTTCTGATAGTCGTAACAACATTTCAAAAACTAAAAATAATAAAAAGTTATAAAATAAGACAGTTTTATGCATTTTTATTTCATACCATGATAGGTACTCAACACCGTACGTGTTTTCATATCAACATTTTCGTTAAGCGGCAGCCGGGCAGTTTTAAGTGACAACTTTTGCGCCCGCTCATAGCACAATCCCTTGTGATGATTATGATCCACTAGTCCTCCAATGATGTACACTTTGTTCGAATCAATGCTATCGAGAACATTACCAGAATCGCTTGTTAAATAAACAATTTGGTCGCTTTCGAAATTTTCTAAATACGAATTAAATGCCCATCGAACGTCCCAATTTTCGTAGCCATCATTTTTCTTCAGCCCTTCGTGGATTCGACCCTGTTCCTTGATGCCGGTGAAGTAAAGGGTAGCCGGAGTTTGAGACCTTCGATTGATTGTATAAATTCTTAGCAATTGCTTCACGCACTTGGCTACATCCTTGTCTATCATCAAATCGTCATAGTCAAGATCAATTGCTATTTTTAAGATGCTCGGACTCTTTTCCGACTTGGTCCTCTTTAGTTCTTTACGACTAGGACCCGTTCTTGTTGGTAAACCTTTAATTATAGCTGTCTGCCGCTTGAGTTTGTATTTTTCACGTTCCTTTTGGCGTTTTACTTTTTTCTTCTCTTCCCATTGGGTTAGTTTTTTTATTTTTTTTAATTGTCGCTTTGAAAGTGCTGGCTCTGTAGTTTCTGAGTGTTTCTTTGGGCTTGAGGTAGGGGGTTCGACATGTGTATCATCTTCATCTACCTTTTCAAGTAAGGATCCGACCATTTTTTTGATTGTTTACGTGTGAAATCAGGAACTACATAGTTCATTTTCACTTTTACCGAAAGTCTACATGACAGATAGACCTATGTTTGGCAGAAAGCGTAGGGCAAAGTAGAGAATAAGAAACATAAATAAAATAAAATCCTACCAGTGGCATCACAACTTGCAATTGTAATTGAAGTCAAACATAGCTTTTGATTATTTTTATGAATGGCCCATACTATAGTTTCCATATAAGAATTTTATTAAGTGTTTTTATATTTAAAAATGTTTGTGTATCTATTTAATTAATTTAAAGAATTGAAGAAGCCTCAAAATATGTGACAAAATAGCTAACAAAACATTGGTAGCCGTATTAATAAACGCAATTGAATGAATTATCTTAATCAATGAATTAAATGAGAAATCATGATAATAAACATTAATTGACATGCAACCAACTAATTCACCAAAGTTGGTGAATTAGCGAGTAATTTAATTGAAATATAACTGACAGCAGTTTTGACATATTTCAGCAAATCTTTGAAACAAATGGTATGTTGGATATGGTTTGAATCCAATAACTAAATTAATCTCCATACAATTTATTACTTAACGACAATTTTCCATATATTGCTCAGTTCATAGCAATCTATGGAGATATTTTATGGTGTCTTTTTTATAAAGTGCTTCACTCTGTGACGTTTCCACCATTGAAATAGTAAGCTATGAAATGCCCATCGTACATTTTATGGCATTCTGAAAATATTTCTTTCTATGAAAAGTGACAGATGGTAAGCTATGAAATATTGCTCGTCTCTGGTGTAACACTCAAATTTCGTAAAAGAGAAAGGAAACTAGAGAGCAAATCCCTTCCCCTCAACTGAAAAATTTACGAATTTTGGCAAATCTTAGATGAATATACAATGTACCTTAAACGACAGTTGATATTTCAGTTTGATTTTTTCTTTCATGCGTATGACTTTCTTCTTATTAATTTGATGGAGCAACTAATAACGATACAAAATTAAACATTTTCAATCAAATATTTCTATTAATCTCGATTCCATTGATTTTTTATTTGATGTTTCTGCTGTCAGTTTGGTTACTTCATATTACTACAAAAGCATTCCCTTACTTTTTCATGACTTCTTTATCCTCTGATGCAATTTATCCACACTCCTCGAAATTTGAGAATTTACTTAAAGTTACATATTTGAGAAGTAACGGAACGCAGCTTATTATCAGAGTTTGGTAGCTTGCATAGCCTCGAAAGGGAGATATAGCTACAAACAAAATTTAAAAATAAGAAGGTGAAATTATTTTCCGAATTTTTGAGGAATCTAGTAATTTTTCATTATTTTGTTCATTCTGGAGGCCGTTTGAGAAAAGTATGTCGGTCAGTGCTCAGAACATGTACATTCATGTACAATAGCCGTATTTCATTATGACCCATACAGATAACACGATGAAAATAAAATGAAATTGTGAATTGAACTTATTGTTAATATTTAGTTTGCAATTAGTCCTGTCAGAATACAATGTCAAAAGAAAACTGTATGTAAGAAGGTGTGTTTAATGAACCTGAGCTGCACAGAAACGTACTGAAAATATCAGAAAAATGCAGGATTTTGTGTTCCATGAATAAAAATGTTGCTGCAAACTGTACTACATTCTGTCATCATCTACATTGTGTTCCATGAAGCTGTGAAGATCAGTTAAGTGGAAGATTTTCTGCTTTTAGTTTTGATGTAAGGCAAGTGAGTGAATTGTGTCAACATTGAAAGTTTCAATTGTTTTAATTGTGATATCAACTGATTTATTTATTTGGCATGAGTTATCTTATTTCTTAGTTTAATGCTACAAATATTGAAAAATTTATAAAAAAAAATTCAAATTATGATTAAATCGACATCTGGCCAAACATTGACGGTAGAATGTTCACTCAAAACCCGAAGTTCACTAGCCAACGCTGAGGTTCATCTATTTGAAATTTTACAGCTGAGAGAAGAACATATGGCTGTGGCTGTATTTTCCTGTTCTGATTTGATCTGTCAGTTTTCACTCCTTTGTGCTGTTCTGATCTCGTTTTCGTTCATTATAGGCTATTCGCACCGAATCTTTCGAAATCAGAAGATTTCCCATACATTTGGAAGATATTAAAATCTCGCATGGAGTGTTTCATTGAAGAAAACATTTGCTCTTTGGCTCAAAAAACAAATCTTTTTCTCTTTTGCATGTTTAATTTAAGAAAAGAGCAATTCTAGATTCACATCTAACACGAAAGATGCGATCTCAATTTTAAGAGATTTGCTCCATAGTTTACCAATGCATATAGCCGTTTAGTAGTTAGGACAGATACTAGAGAACAAACCTTAGGTGGACAGGTAGTAATACATGTCTAGCGACTAAGCACATCTGGCCAAAGCTGGACCTGCGACGCTCTAAGAGTCTGATCTCACTAAACCGACTGCATATTAGCTCCACTATAGGTGCCATTACAGGGCACTGTCTGATAGGCAAGCATGCATCGAGGCTTGGCGTTTATTCTAACGATTTCTGTAGAAGTTGCTTGGACGAGGAGGAGGAGGAGACTATACTTCACCTTCTCTGTACATGTCCAGCTCTCTCCCATAATAGAAATCTTCATCTGGGAGATTTCTTGCTTAACAATCTCAACGACTTGGCTAACGCTGACGTTAGAAGTCTATCGCGCTTCATAAGAAGCTCTAAATGGTTTAACTAGTAGTGGGGAAACCCCTCGATCCGTGTGGCATCACAATGGACCTAATCCTGGTCTAAGTGTGTCGGCCTTCTGCTGACAGCCACTTCAACCTAACCTCAACCTAACCTAGGACAGATACTGTGTGTGGTAGCCCCAGCCTCACCAATCCTAGAATAGTCAACTGATCAGAACCAAATAATTTTTTATTGAAAAAAATACAGTTCTAGATTTTGAGAGCAATTCCTTCGATTTTCAATTGGTTGTTAAGTTAGTTGGATACCACTGTGGAGAACTTTTTTCAATCAAAACCAATGGGCCTATGTGTACTTTCAATTTTTTGTAAAATTTCGGGATAGGTTTGACCCGCTGTTTCTGCCCCCTCCTCTTGATACGCCGCTGTGGTAAATTATGCTTAAAGTAGCTGCAGCTGATTACAAATAAGCCAAAACAAAATGTTTAATGATTTTGTTACATTGTTTTAATTGTTTCTATATTTTTTAGCAATAAAGTAATAGTTGATGGAAAATTAAATCACGATAATGTTGTATTATATAAATTATTTCCTTTAATCCTTAAACAAGATTCAGAGCAGTTTAAAAGTGATTTAAATGTCAAACGAAATCTAGCTGGGCCTTGATGGGATTTCGAAATCTCGGATTTTGATTAGGTGCGAATAGCCTATTCATATCCGCAGCTAGTGATAGTGACGTATTTTCACCGTGATGAAAACGACTGAACTACGTCGTTTTGACGATAACGAAGAACGAACTCTATCCATTTGTATAAAAATAAGAAGACTAGCCATCGTCTAACTGATGAAGGCCGTACCAGCTTTACTCGAAGTACCGCATAAAATGAAAACGATTGGCTGACTCCATTTTGGTACAGAAGTTGCTTTTTCTGTAGTGCCTTAAACTCAAGTCCATACTTCCTGAACAAAAGTGCAAATCAGGATGCACCGCTCCATTAAAATAAAAAATAAACAAATGTCAAGGTATCCTAAATATTTGCGTTTATTTTATTAATTCTAGTTTAAAAATACAAGTGTTCGAATGTGCTTTTCAAAAATACTTACTTTTTTTTTTATTTGCTTTTTTTAACAGCCTATCGGCAACAATAAATTCAACACAATATGCCTTTTACAAACGATTGCATAACAAATATGAAAGTGCCATTAGATAAAATAGTTCATTTTTGATTTGAGAGCTTCATTTGATTTTCTAATTAAAATTAGAGAATTTGGCAGCATGAAACGTATACTAGGCTCCCGCTTGGCATGAGCAATGGCGAATGATGGCACTTGTTGCTGCTGTCACCATTTTCGTTATGATGGCAAAAAATGGCAGGATTGTATTTTGTAATCTCACTGCGGTTTCGACTAAAATATAACATAAGGTGGTTTTGAATTTCTGGGGGCGGGGGTCAATTGATGCTGTAGCGACTGCTAGTCATGCTTTTGTTCCCGTTAAAGATGACGTTGCTCATACGCATGTGTTCGAATGTGAGCGGCACGCCTAAGCGCTGATCTCGCTTTTTGTAATACTCGTTGAAGTCTAAGCGAATTCCAAACAATTGCAGGTTATGATCGTTGTTCGAGTTTAATGCGAGTAGGAATTGTCGCACAGCAATCTCATAGTCACAACCAATAATTTCGAGATTCTTTTGACAGCTGTTGAGATTCTGTTCAAAAATTTTGTAATCTTCATCTCGCTGCAGTTGTTTCTCGGCGGTTATTCCAAATTCACCTGCTTTCTCCGACTTGCGAATTTCCTCTTCGAAATCTTTTGTGGACTTTAATTCCTTGAAGCATAATTCAAAAAATTTATCTTGCCAAACTTCCAGGCGAGTTATACCCAGGTAGACCTCTTCCATATTGCCAGATAAACGATCCGATTTCGAGTCGAGAAATGCACCAATTTTAATGGCAGTTAGGAATTCATCGTGCGCATGGAGAATATCGTCGAGCGCTTTCGCTTGTTGCACTTTTTCTTGGAATTCAGCCCAGGAGCATTCGATTACTTCAAAGAGGATGTAATACTGCATTTGGTGAATAAAATGGATCATCTCGGAGGTGAATAAATGTAAGCGGTACATAATTGGGTTGAGTTGGGTTTTTAGTGGGCGGAGGGGCTGAAATTAAATAGAGAAAATATGTTTTTACACAGATTGTTGGACGGAAGGAACAATGTATAGAATTTTCTGCCAATTCACGGACACAACTTGATTGGCAAATACAATTACTTCAACGTTTATGAATAACAATGAAATTAAATATGCATTTAGGCATTCTGTTTTTCGTAATTTTAAACTTGTCCAAAGTTTAACATTTTGACTTATTAGGGTTAGGGCCTTACTAATAACAAACACATCATGTCACGCCACAAAAGATCTAATAGGTCGACGAGCCATTCATCGAATAAGCAAGTCAGAAGTTTCAATTTTTAAGGCAAATCAGAAGGCAAAATTTAGCTGGCGATTTATGACAAATTATGTATACTATTACGCCTTTCGCGAAAGGTAGCGAAAAAAGTTTAGGGAGTGACTGGTAGAAATTTGAATCAAGAAAAATGGCTGAAATGCCACTTTTTCGGAAAACTGTATTTGTAACTTCTGCAGCAACTTTAAGGTAATTAACGCAGTAAATTTAGGCAATGGTGTGTAGTTTACCTGTTATCTGCTTGCATTTAATCATTTAGATTGCTCTGCCATCTCTGACTGGACCGCTCGGTCAGTAGCCAAATGCACTATCCATTGCACCCACTGACTGAACCCAAATAGTGGCACGAGTTCGACAACTTTGACTCCCTTCCTCTCTCCCGCTTAAGCAACTTTAATGCTCAGCTAAGGGTATGTCCAGTCTTCTGGCAGGTTCCTCAAAAGATTTTTAAAATCACCAGTAGGTGTGTTTAACGAACCTGAGATGCACAGAAAAGTACAGAATAGTACAAGATTTGAAGTTCCTTGAGTAAAAATGTTGTCCCAAAGTATTCAACATTCTGTCACTTTGTGTTCCATGAAGCTGTGCAAATCACTTTAGCACACGATTTTCTGCACCTAGTTTTGAGGTAGAGCAGATACACAAGGGGTCTGTAGAAAATGGACTACAACTTAATCCTAAAAAGTCGCAAGTTATCCCCATATCATATAAAAATGTTGATCCTTTTACCAGATATATGGCTAAATGATATAAAAATTAAAGCAGTTGAATCTGTCACCAGTCCAGGCTTTGTAATAAACCGTAGCCTATCCAGTTACAATCTTATCAGTATGGTCATTGGTCGAATATACGGATGTCTACGTAAATTATGGCTTTCCGCAGACTTTACTCCAATTGAAACTCGGCGGAAGCTTATAATAACCCTTGTACTACCTCTCATTACTTATGCTGATGTTGTCTACAGCACTCTCGACTCATTATCGCAACGTAAACTACAAGTTGCCTTTAATGATGCGGTGCGATATGTTCATGGCCTTCGTAGAAGCGACTACATATCCGTGTATTCTCGGAGGCTTTTTGGCTGCGCTCTGCAAGATTACATCAACGCTAGAAACTGTTTATTCCTTCACAGAATCATATACAGCCAATGCCCTGTATATCTGTTCAATAAGCTTAATTTTTCTCAATCTCCTAGAACTATGAATATTACCCCACTTCGATACACGCTCCTCACGTCTATTCTTCATTCACGCTGTCAGGCTATGGAACTCTTTGCCTACCCGAATAAAAACCATCGCTAATTCCAAAACTTTTAAAAGTGCTGTTCTTTATTTCTCATCGACTACTACTCGCATCTAATACCTCTCACTATCTTTTATCCTCCCTTTCCATTATAGCTTTCTCTTATCTGTTTAAAAATAATGTAATTTAGCTTTAAGACATTTGAATTTAATGTAAATCAATCTTAACGGTCTAAGTACTATAAAAGATACTTTTCTTAATGTACAAACCAACAAAATAAATAAATAAATTGAAAAAAAAAAATGAAATTGAAAATAGGGCAAATGAGTGAAATGTGTCAAATTTGAAAATTCAAATTGTACTCATGCTTATTTTGAGATTCGAATGAATAGTCAAGTTGTTCGAATGTCTATTTTTGTTCGAATTATACCGCTTTTCCTCAAATTAATTTTCTATTCGATCGAATCTCAAAATACAAATTCTTCTAATTCGACAAACTTTCGTTCGAATTCGAATGTCAAAATCAGCATGACTGTGTCAACTAATTTATTTGTTTGGCATGAGATTTGGTGTTTCTTAGTTTAATGCAACAAATATTCGCATATTTATAAAAAATCAAAAGAATAACTTGGAACAAGTTCAAATTGTGATCAAACCTACTTCAAGCCAGACATTGACGGTACAATGCTCACTCAAAAGCCGCAGTTCACAATATATTACTGAGGATCATCTATTTGAAATTTCACAGCTGAGAGGAGAACATATGACACATATATTCTGATTTGATAACAGTTGTCCCTGACTTGTGCTGTACTGTTCTATTCGGATCTAGTTTTCGTTCATTAAACACAACTAGTACCTGTGTGGTAGAAAATTGCTCCTCCCATAATAAAAATTGCTTGTATATTGTCTGTCTACAAAAAAGTTATTGGCCCCGATTGCGGTTGTCGATTTCTTGATCGATAAACGCTTTTTTCGACCAACGATCATCGATTTCCCTTTTTCGTATTGTAATTATGGATTGTTGGCGACATTTTTCTATTTCACAAACGTTTGCTATCGATTGTCTGATCGACACGTTATATATATAAATATTCACAGTATTCTGCTGATTAAACATGATTAACATTTAAAAGTAGGCAACACTTTTAACAATTACAGCTCAATAATTACAGCTCACAACTGCTTACATTTTTCTTAGCTTATGATACGAAATTTCAGTTTTGATCCTTACTTTTAGATGCTAATTTTTAGCGAGCCCTTCACAAAGAGCATTTCTCATTCGATTGACTACACAATACCAAACATTGCAGCAAATCGATATAATCGACAAATGTCGCTTCGATTGGTAATCGACAACCGCAATAGGGGCCATTATTTTGCGGCGTCAAAATGATCATATCCCCAGGGGTGGAATCGGCTAAGGTGATAGTTGATAGTTGACAATCAAAATCATACCTTTACGTCCACGTAAGGTGATTATCAAATAGACAATCACCTTTTTGCCATCAATTTCATGTGACAGCTATTTAGGTGTCGCTTTCAAACATTTTTGTTATTTTCATAGGTGTGCACCTCGGCTTCAACTCCAAATAAATAAAATACTTCAGTGAAAAAAGAATATATATTAAATAAATTCAAATAAAAAAGTGAAATTGGAAAATTCGTGAAGTGCAATGTTTACTTCATTAGAACTTTTCTACACAAATGAAGAAACCTGAGAAATAAAGCAAATATCTTGGAACTTCCAAACCCGATGTAAGAATTCATATAATTATAAATATTCATTGTTGATTGCTATCATTTATTATTGTGTATTTTGGATTTTTGAAAAACTTTCGGTTATCAGAAGAAGCGTTTGTGTTTGTTTTGGGACTGCTTGATTTACCAACTGGAATAAGGTCAACGCATGTTCCACCCATCCTTCAATTGGCTGCAACTTTAAATCTTCTTGTATTTGTAATTTATATTGTAATTTGAAATTACAATTTCACTTACATTTTTTTACAATGAAAAATAAACACACATCAGCTGCTCGGAATGACAGCGTCGGCAAGGAAGTGACGTTTAAAACTCTAAGTGCTGCCAATAATCAACCATTTTTTAGTGATCGCTTTACGCAGAGCAAAGAGGAGTTGATAATCAAAAACGACAATCAACTATGTATCACCTTAGCCGATTCCACCCCAGTATTATAATAGATAAACATCCAGAACCTTAACAAATAAACAAACAATTCCATACAAAACATTTAAAACTTTCAAACGAACAGTTCTTCCGCAATTAGACAACTACAACTGTCAACTTCCCACAAACTACGCAAACTCCGAAATTTTCACTTACTAATTACTAACATAAATTGCTTATACGTTGCCTGACGCACTTTACGTTTACAACTCCTCATTCATTCCCAGTGTAAGCACCTGTGAATTCCCACTTTCCCCATGAAGTGTTAATAACTTAAATTTTCTCTACAGAAAAGAAAACGACAATCAGAAACATGGCTCTCAGTAGTGACGCAGTTTTCCAAAAAATCATCGATGGAATTAAGGATAATGAAGCCAAGGCCAAGTCGGTCAATGGTGTTTTCTTGTACAAAATCACTAAAGATGGCAAAGTCGTTAAAGAATGGAGTAAGTATTGACACACGGCAGCGACCAAACGTCCGTGACTAAGCAAGAACACACATATTTTCAGCTTTGGATCTGAAAAACGCCAAAGTATACCAAGGTCCAGCGCAAGGAGTTAAAGTTGACACCACTCTGACCGTCTCCGATGAAGACATGGTTGATATTGCTCTCGGCAAACTAAACCCACAGGCTGCATTCATGAAGGGCAAGCTAAAGATCGCCGGCAACATTATGCTGTCCCAGAAGTTAGCTCCCCTCCTCAAGGCGACTGATGCCAAGTTGTAAACTCTTAATGACCATAATTTTTTAGTTCGGTTTAAAGCACATAATAGAAGGGGGTTATTCAAAGTATTTCAAGAAACTTTTACACGAAAATTAGTACCTATAAAAAAAATCAAGAGGTTCAGCAAATTTGATATTTTTTTAATTTATCTATCGCTCGATGATAAGTATAGAGGTACAACATAAGAATGTTGTAAAAGTGATTGCTTAATCTGCGACTCGGATAAGCTTTAAGTGTTGGTTCAAAATACAAGTTCACACTATACGGCAGTACAAAGGTCAATGTGTATGTTAAAAAGTGCTTCCCAGTACATATTCAGAAGCTCAAACAGTGGAATTGATTAACGCGCAGCGCAATTAAAATAAATATGTGAGTACCTTTACTTGGTTTAGATTACTGATGCAAATATGACTCTCAGCTTGTATTTCTGAACATAAACATACATAGGTAAACCTATAGCGATAAGTGTATTGCATTTTAATTGGACTTTCTCTAGTGCGAATTGAAGTTATTCTAAAAATGAAGACGATTATATTTTTTAATTTTATTTTATGTATATGAAATTTAAGCAGTAAATGGACTTTGATTGCGACGTGTGACATATACCGAAAACCTCGGTGCAATGATATGGTAATCTAATGGAAATCTAGGCTGTCCAGTAATTAATTACTTGTCAGATAAAGCAAATGCATTGAATGGTGGGCAATAAGTTACTCGAGTCTACTTTATTAACATGATCAACTTTAAGTGATCACACAATTGCCTGAACATAATAGTAAGACACCCGTTAAATAGCGAATTAAAAAAAAACACGTGTTTAAGTATTGATATCAGCAGCAAGCAATGCTCAATGACATTAATGGTCTAAGCCCATATACCTCAGGCTGAAACGTTTATTCTGCTGATTTGGATGCACACATATTACTTGAGACACGAAGAAATAAACAGCACAAAAGGAAGTTGTCTAGAGATCGCACTCAGCTAGTAAAAGAGGTACCGACAACACCTCAGAAAACTTATAAACTAAGAAGACAGAAGGAATAAACAAACAAATCAAAGTTATCAGAGATTTCAATATTGGTGCCAGTAGAAAAGGCAAATGGTACATGGGCTCTTTTATACTACTCAAAGCCACGGCAGAGACAGTTTATTTGCCACCCTAAAAAAAGGAAAAACGTCGCTTTATTTTGAGCAAGGTTATTTAAACAAAAATGCTTATTCAATGCATTTATGAACAGAAATACTGCTACAAGTATACGACAGTTTTACATTGTCAAAAAACAATTCATAAATGCAAACATAAGTAAGAGCTCATCAAAAAATCATAGAAATGAAAATTATTCCTGCAATGCGGCAACAAAACAAAAGTCACTTGATCGCATTTTAATTGTCATTTTACTTTTATGAACGCAGTTGTCATCTGCTGTCATGCAAAGATAATGCAGTTTATTTACATTTATGAACGAAAATCTTGCAGGACTGCTGCATTTTTACATTTCTAAACTCGACCAAAGTTATGCCTGAGTGTACTTCCCGAGGCAGGTGAATATGATCTTCATCTAAAAGCTCGGCCTAATGAACTATCTAAATCCTACAGACTTATTAGTCTAACTTCATTTATTCTTAAAAATCATCGAAATACTCGATTATGCGTATATAAAATGTTAGTTAGAAATGTCTACTCATCGACACTCGAGTCTGTATGGCATAAAGTTATTTCACGGAGGATGCTGAACACTATCTCGTTCCTTGCATTAGAGGGAACATAGCGCTCTGACTAGACTAGACTAGGTTCGCATGTTCGACTTAAACAAATATTGCCCTTCCGGATCACTTCCGTCACTGAGGCCATACAGATGCGGAAGCTGTTGAATTTGTGTGATACAGGAGTTTTAAAGAATGCCTCCTCTGCCATTGCCCATACTTTGGAGTTCGTATGAACCTTCCTGAATCGACAGGTCGCGCTTATTTTTTTTTTTGAATTGTGTTCTTTGACAAGAAAGATATTTGTTATGAGTGGCACTAAGCCAAACAAAGTTCTAGAAACATATGTACAGATGAGGGTGGACATGTATAAGAGGAGACTAGTTTCCAATCAAAGCCGGTGTACAATCGGGAAGCCACCTAATCCCTTTCCTATTTCAAAATCATTCATCATCATGAAAACCAATTGTGATGTTTTTCCATTAAGATCCTTGTATGTACTTTGGATGACATTGATGATCATCAGATAGCCTTATTATATTCGATCGTCCAATACCCGTTCAACGATCTTCATGGTGTGAGGCGTCAGCTAGATCATAATCATTTGCGCTTATCGCCTTTTCCTTTTTGCAAAGAATATATCGTTCCTTCTCCAAAAAAGGGCATTGGAACGCCTCTCATAACTTTGGAGATGAGAATCATGAGCCATTTCGACCCATGTCAAGCATGGTCCCATGACCATGTCCTGCAACATGGTTGCCCATGCCGTGCATAAATATTTATTCAATGCATTTATGAACAGAAATACTTCTGCAAGTATAAGGCTGCATTGCCAAAAAAAAGGTTTACAAATGCGAACATGAGTAGGCGTAATCAAAAAATGAAAATTATTCTTTCAGTGACACGGTTTGGATATTTTGTTTAACAAAACAACATTTGTGCAAAATGTCTAATGGTACAAACAGATCAACACTACAACTTCGACTTTGAGAAGTACGCGGCGCGATTTAGAACAAATGGTTTTCATGGGGATGGAAGACATTAGCACCCCAACTTCAACTTTGGCTTCAACGTTAGATCTAAATTCGAAGTTTAAGTGCAAATCTCACCAACTCTGCGATGCTGTTTTCAGTTTTCCAAAAATACAAATGTTTATTTTTTGATCGAATTTTGTCTCCTCTTTGTAACTGGAAAGGAGTCTCTCCTCATATGGACTGGAAACTAAAAGTCGATCGAAGGAGTAATGAAAATCACTTGAGCGCACATATTTTGATGGGTGGAAGTTTTGGAGAGGAATGGGTGTCGTATTAGTCCGAAGAAAACAGGATACTTGTACTGCTCGTTCTCTGATTCACTTCGACCTATTCCAGACATTTATATCAATGGAGGAGTGAATCCCAAGTGCGAAAAGTTTAAATATCTGGGGTCTATGATCAATAGCGAAGCAAGCTGTGATGACGACATTAAGCATCGCTTAAGCTCAGGGAGGATGAAGCGGTGGGAAAACTCAGTCGTCTTCTGTGATCGAAAAATGTACCCTAAGCTGAAAGGAAAGCTCAACACCACAGTTGTGCGTCCGGCGCTCACATACGGTTCACAATTTCGGACAGCGTACAAAAAGTATAAGGCCAAATTAACGGCAGCTAAGATGAAGGACAGCGGGAATAACAACGATTGATCGAATAAGAAGTTCCAACATCCGAAGGAAGCCTTCACGTCACGAATTGTAATTTACTTTGTGTCGGGAATTGGAGGAAATTGTTCTTCGACTCTTCGAGCCTACCATGGGTTGCTTCAAAACAACTTGACCTGGGTCATCTTAAAACTTTAAACAAATGTCCACCCAGAAAAAGAGAAATGTTTAGAATCTTTGTTTGCCAAAGTTCATAACAATGCTCTTAAGTCAGCTTTTTTGAATTCGAAAAAAATCTTCACAGGTGGCGGCGGCAGCATTGTAAAGTCCATATGGCTTCTTTTTATGAAGCAGTCCCCGGTATTGCAATCGAAGAGGTTTGGAGGGCGGGCTAATACTTAAAAGCGCTTGGGCCACACAAGAAATCCTCTGAGCGCTGGAAAAAGATGGGAAACAATGGCCGAGTTCATAATGTAAAAATTCAGCAGTCCTGCAAGATTTGCGTTCATAAATGTAAATAAACTGCATTATCAATGCATGGCAGGTGTGGACAACTGCGTTCATAAAAGCAAAATGACAGTGCGTTTGAAGTCGAGTCAAACACATTGAAAAGGCAGGACTTCTTAGATGTTACCGAAGATTAGACGCATCGTATAGCATATGGTTCAAAATATGTGCGCTCAAGTGATTTTCATTACGCCTTCGACCGGCTTTTAGTTTCCAAGACCCGCGGAGTTGAAACGACCCCAAAATATTACTGAGTAATGTGACCAGGTCGAATCTTTTTTGTTGTCACTTCTTTTCACGGCGTCTACCTGATAGCCGTTTACTTATACTTGACTATATTCTGAAAAAAATACTCTTGTCCATTCTTCCGCAAACCAATCTCCATGCTTCTTCATCCATTGCAGTCTTTTTGTAATCATAGCCTTACAAGAAGTTGTTTGTTGAGAGGGTCTTCTGGCTTTGCGGCCCAACTCTAAGCGATGCATTCGAACAATAAACGAAGGTCGAGCCTCACCAACTTTTCATCGATTTTATGTCCGCAAATAATAGCATTTATTGCCAAGAGCTGTATGTTACGATCGTCAAATACGGGATCCCGGAAAACTGATACAACTGTAACGCGTGACGGTGCACAAAACACGGTGCGTTGCTTCTCCGAACTAATCCAAACATCCACTCGATTTGAGATCCGCTATTATGTGACTTCTTCAATCTTGTTCCTGGTCAGATTGTGCGCAGGGCAAATGTCAACTCGCAAAGCACTATCTACAGATCCTACCAGCTTCTAAGGTACGCGGACGATATCAACACCATCGGCTGTCCGCAGAGTGCAGTGGTACTTTGCAGTGGACTTTGATAGAAGTTAATCTACCTCGAAACATCAATTCTACGGATAACACCCTAGTGGAGACTGGTAGAAGAATAACTAAGTTAAACCGCTTCTACTCCGGTTAAGCGAAACCAATAGATTCAAAACTCCTGCCACGAGGGACATTTGCTCGTACAAAAATGCTCCAGCAAACGGGATTTTCTATTCCCAGCCCCACGAATCGAAACGCCAAAGACTGAACCTCAATGTTTAAGACTTAGCCAATGCGTATGCTAGAGACCTTGATCCGGACACCTGGAAGTAGGGTGTCCAGGATCGCAAAGAAGGGTGTCTACGAAAATCTGGAAAAATAGTCTCATTGCGAAGGATGAAGAGCGTGTCGCCCAAGACAAAAGAGCTTCAACAATGTAAAGGAGGGGTCACAAGGCATTACACAATGGCACGTATGCATCGTTAACACTCATTGTAATAGCAGCTAACGAATAATGAACTGCTCGACCTGCTCAACATGTGCTTACCTTAGAATAGCTGGACAGAAACTAACAGAAGTTTGAAACACAACAACTCATCTAAAAGTCAATCAACGATATGTAAGTTCCAACATATCGTTGAGAAAAATCAAATGGCACATCAAGATCGGAACGACAACTTGATTTTAAAATAAACAATAAATAAATAGCACTTACCTTAGCATTGCACATTTGTTCCTTCCAGATCTTGGACGAAAGTAGAAATTCAATATGTTTCATGCGCCAGAGTCGTTTAAACAAAATCTGATAATTATCCATCGATGGATCTAGCATTGTTGTCAGCGGACCACGAACAGTGTACTGCAGTGAGAGAATATCCCAGCCAGTATCACCATCATAGGGATGCAGTAATCTCACGTCCAAATGATTGAGGATCTCCGGATCGTCGTATTGTGCATTTGTGCTACGAATAGCCGCATCCATAATGGAAGACAAGTCATAGGAATATAATTCCTTTGCCGGTTTGTCTAGCTCTGATCTGAAAACAAACTTCGATATGAAAATATTTATTTCAATCAAGCAGACAATCTTTGAGTATACTTTAAATTTTCCATCAGAATTCCAATGAAATCACCCTGACCAAGGAGAAGATATCTTCTCATTGCTTGCAGATGCTCGAGCAGTTTGTGCGGCCCCATTACAATGTCCAGTACCCGTTTTGAAGTATTCAGGTACACCGCATCGATTGTTGAATGGAGTTTGGTGTCGGCTACCTTCGAAAATATGTTTTCAGCTGCAAATCGTCAAAAAATTTAGATTGGGGCTAGCAGCAAACCTACTCAAAACCTACCATTCAACTCGAAACATTGCCGCAGTTCTTCGCGACCCTTTACCGGTGCTTTGTCCTCACAGATTTCGCGCAAAAAGTTTATACTTTTCCCCGTGACGAGAATCTTATGCGCCATATCAGTGGAAATGAAATCCGGCAGCATTGATGTCCGCACCCGGTACTTATCGTGCCACAGACGATCCGGACCCACCTCAGATAGACACTCAATGAAGAATTCAGCATGTGGATCGCAGATCTCGCCCTCCAATAGCCAACGGGACAGCATCTGTTGTAATGGTCCAACAATGGCGAGCAGCATTTCCTTTACTACTGACTTGACCATCGGATCGCCGTTACTTAGAAAGCCATGAACTATAGATGCCAGTGCGCCGCCTTTCTTCTCCTGGCATGCTTCGGCTATTGTGGCCAACCATTGCAGACGCTGTAAGGGATCCACTGCCCAAACGAGGATCTTCATTAATGTAACCTTCTCCACTGGCGCCACCGAAGACATCCACTGCTGAGATTCAGATTTGCGTTGTTTATTCAACTGGAAGAGTTTAAAAAGGTAAGAAATAAGTGAGGAAGACTCTAGTCACTCACTTGCTCCTGTAGCATTGCTACCATTCCGTAATACTTTGTTAATTCCGTCCTCAGCGCAGAGATGAATCCTTGACCCATCAGACCCAGAGCGCAAAGGCCACTCTTTGTGTCAGTGTATGATTGTACTTGGTCGTGGTAATATCTGGAAGAAAACCAACTTATTCCAGGAGTCATTGCAAACACTATCCACTCACCCCAATTCAGATAACCGCAGCAGCATGCCGGCTTGAACAACATTCAGTTTCCTGGCCTTGGAATCCAACTTAAATGCTCCCGATATCACATCTTTCTTTAGGTACTTTCCCTGGATGCCGGTAAATGCGTAGATCACATTCTGGACGATGTCATCGTTTATATCGTCTTGAGGGTTTTGTGCGTGATGCTTCGCTAGATGCATATCTCTGCTGCCACTCTCACTACTGTCGGATTGGGGAGGCTGATTGTGTGTGGCTCGGAGTGTGGAGATTTTCAGGTTGCTATCAGCACCGCTGTGCATTGTGGAAGCCTACGGAAGGAACAGAGGTGATTTGACGATAAGAGTTGAAGAAAAAGGTGATTTGAAATCATCATAGCCCCAAAATCAAGTCAACAGTTCATTTCTAGACACCATCAACTCAAACGCAGCGCTGCCTTACCTTTTGGTTGGCGAACGCGTTCTTTCCCCCCGACCGGCCGAGTGTCGTGCCCGGATTAAAATTCTGAGTCTTCTGCATCATACTTGTCCGAATCGAGCTTAGCGCAGAACTAACTCCTGGACCGTTATTCTGATTGCTAGCGATTGCATTGTTAAAACCATTTGAGGAAAAGTTCAGCGCAATGTTGTGCGAATCGGCCATAAAATACAAAAACGTCAGCAAAGCACTTCTCTGCCTCTGATCAGTTTGCTGCAAGGAAAAATAGTAACGGAATTACATCCTCATCCAGTACGAGGCCACAATATAACTTACACTTGTTTTCAATTGTTCGTAGAGATCTAAAAATAATGTAGCACTACTCTGCGAGCCGCTGGTGTTTGTCAAGTGGCTCGAAATCTTCGAAACCAGCGAAGTCTCATTGTATGGCAATGAATTGCCCAGCGCTGTCGGACAATTCGATATGTATTGGGTAACATTGCGAAGCACATCCCCTGCGAAGGCAAAGCTTATTAAGAACAAAATCCAACTTTAAAATGAAAGCAAAACAAACAAAAGCAGTTCATGAACTTGGCAACAGCCCATCCAAGGCTACCGCGTCGCCACTTGCACCAAATGCTCGACAATTTGCAGATTTCAGAACAACAAACAAAAATTATGGCCCGACAAATTAGCGAACAACGAAGCATTTAGCGTAAATGTGCGCATTCAAGTATGTAAACGGAGAAATTAGAAAAATAAATCAGGGAAAACCTACTGTGATTGTGGACACCAACATTTTTGCAAAGTTTCTCCAACAAATCGTAGATGTCCTTGTAGTTTCCACGGCTGGTCATGATGCGACCACTTCGCCGGTTTAATCGAGGCACTTTAATTGCAGCAAATAGCAAAAGCAATTAAATTACCAATTAGTAAAAAAGCTCACGACAAAAGACGATGGTAAAAAAGAAGGAATATAATCATTTGCGACACAAATTTAAATGAATTAGAAGTGGCAGCTGTTTGCTGTCAGTTGAATTTTTTCTTAAAAATGTTGGACAACTTTGTCGGGAAAAAACGATTGTCCCTTGAATGTGGTTTATTTTTATTTTACGGTGCGAATAGTTTAAGAAAAAACTAAACAGAAGAATTATGTGCCGTGCAGTTTTCTGTTATTTATTCTGTTTTGTTTGCAATTTGAAAACAAACTTTTGACGGCGAACGATAGCATTTCGATTTTAGGGAAATGGATTTCGATTGCATCGTAGCGGAATGTGGATTTTGTGCTTTTATCGATGACGGGTCCCGTCCAGATATCGCTAGTTTCATTTTTATAGTTCGTTTACAGAGAAGACCCGAAATTCAAAAAATTTCATTTGCCCTTTTATAGTACGTTTACGTTTACACAGACACAAAATCCAACAATTCCTGACGAAATTTCGAAATTTAATTTCCCCGTTTACACTGAACGGAGAACATTTCATATGACAGCTACGGTCAAAACTTCGTTGGGCGCGTTTGTTTTCTTCTAAAATCAGAACTGGTTACAAGCAAATATTTCATTCTCCAATAAAATGAACTCAAATATACATTGAGTGTCTTGATTTGAGTCCGTTTCTAGCTACTTTCTCTTCTTTTTTTTATATATATTTTGGTCCATCACATTTATGTAAATAAATATATTGGCCGCTGTTTCCTTTCCGATTGGTTTTTATATTCACAACCGGCAAACAAACAAACTTCCAAATGCCGAGACAGAATTCAGAATTTCGCTGAAACTGAACATTTTGCAATGCTGGAAAACGTATAGCAAAACGATGAACATTTCATTTGAAATGAATTTAGCTGAAATAACAAATTTCGAGTCTGTGAAATAGATCTTGTGAAAAAAAACATTAAGGGTATTCATGTAACGTCGTAAGACCGTAAACGTCAAAGACTTTGTAATACTGTAAACATTTGTATGTCCTCTGATAGTTCATTTACTACTTCGATTACTACTAACCGATCGGTCTAAAGGGCCAACCACAACAGACTTTGCTTGGCTTACGCCAGCATTAAGAAATGGGCAAGTTCAACTTCCAAGGCAACACAATTCACCAGGAAGTTAACTTACGACTACTGATTTGAACGCGTTGCCCAGCATCTGTTATTGATGTCAAGTTCACAGATCTATTGAAAACCTATGCCTTCTGCACAAGGAGCGGTTCATCAGACGCATTCAAGATTCCTCTTCAGTCTAATAATCCACAAATGAATCAGCCTAATAATCCACAAATGAATCTCTGGAGTATTCTGTAATGTATTCATACACATGCACTAATTTTTTTAATACAAGCGAATGCCTCCTGTAGTGGGCTTTCATTAACTTATTTACTTTACTTAACGGGCTCCTAATACGTGAAGTATGCCTAATGCACTGCAGCCTTCCATCGCCTGCGATCCGGGCACGCTACTTATAGTTTTCCAGACCAAGCGCTCTGCCATCCGCGATGGATTGGCCTTTAAAACGGAGTTTCAGTCTTCCTTGCCAACAGAACAAGATTGAAGAAGTCACATGATAGCGAATCTCCTTGCCGGAATCCGGTGCAGGTTTGGAATAATTCGGTAAGCGGCTTCTCTATTATCTGTGTTGGCCAGGATTCCGACGCCGATGAACTACATCCTAGCGACGACCACAATGAGAACACCAGCATCAACGGTAGCAACAAGAAAACAGCAGCCAACAGGTCCAATATAGATGTAGCAGTACTAACCCTTTCTCCGAAAATAACGAGGTCAACAAAGGCCCCCAATTTTTATAAAAAGCTTTGTTGCGTCAGATATTAACGTTTCTTAGAAGTAAAAAGATATCTTTTGGGTTAGGAATAAAGGCAATAGAAGTAACATTTATATTGGCAACAAAGCAATGCATGGGCCACCCAGAAACGAAGATCCTTCATGAAATCAATGACCTTACCCTTGGTTTCGTAGAGAAAGTCTAGGTTTTGAAAAGAGGAGGAATCGACTGCGTCTCTTTTTAGTAAGATTTTTCCCCGGTAAGCTTCCATTAGTACCTACACAAATCCGTCGCAAAAAAACTGAGAGGCAATAGTGTCCCATCCACTGCAGTCGTCAACTTGTTGGTCACCTATAAAGCTAAAAACTGTGCGAGTATTCATATAAACTGTGTAAAATGTGAAAGAAATCACTTACCTATTACGAAAGAGGTATGTTACCGAAGATGTCCCGCTAATAAAAATTACGCTCTCAGAAAAAAATAATTCAAGAGGCTTAGGTGAAGAGAGAAACACCCAGATGGATTGCTCATGGTGTCCTTATTACAAGCTAGTTTAGGCATCCGTATGACGTTCCAGCAGTTTTGGAGCAGCCTACTGACCTTCAAAGCAGCCTAATAGCATAATTGTTTGAACGGTCAAAAAGCCTATTTGAAGTAAATGTTCAAACTTTACTCCAGAATATCGAACATTTTTAAAAATGGTAACAGCTTTGGTTATATCCAGACAGAGCGTATCTTATATTTAAAACTGCTGGACCACACAGGTTTTAATGATAAATAATGTCTTAATAAAACAACTCTTAACATTTTATCCTTTATAAATTATCCTTGCAAGCAACAGTCACATATCTTTTGTTCAGGACACACACCTCAATAACCGTAATAATATCATTCTGCTATTTAAGAAATATAGTTAAAAAAAAAGTATAAGGTTTTCTGAAGATGACCTTTATAACTAGTTACCCCAATTGTCCAGCAAATTCATAACGGTATCAGCGAAAATAAGTCGCCAATATAAAACATCCGTCTTGGTTCGATGGGTATCCGATGTAATTTCTCATTTTCGGCTATGATTTATGAATTGAATAAATCGATAATCTATTTTTCTTTTGATGGTGCGCTTATATGCGGTGACCTCAACGCCAAAAGCGGTTACTGAGTAATACTGAAATAGTACGGGCGGTTCGTGCGTACGTCGCCGTCCGAAACTCTGCGAATACAAAGAATTTTTATTGCGTGCCCATAATAGGAGATTGCTCCGCTTCGTCGAGCTTCGTTACCGTCCACCTACGTCCGTACGTAAATTTGATAACCAGTTTTTTGTATGGGAAAACACATGCAGTTGCTTCCATTCACATATATGTACTATGAGTTACTTAGGCAATCGAGAGATCGGAAAGAAACGGTTCATTTAAATATGGCATTAGCTTCAGTTTTTGTCCATCATCTGCGGGTGGCAACAGGTGCAGTAGTAGTGCATTCGCTTATTGAATGGAAGGTCGTGCGTTCGAATCCCGACCAAGTCCATTACTTTATATCGAATACATGAAATCGTAATCTCCCTAAGCATCTTAGACACCACCCGTGGATAAAAACCCTACAACTGCACCCAAACACTTCTTTCCTATCTCACTATTTGTTCTAATAGTAACTAGCGCATGCAATGAAATACGATAGTGCCAGGTGCTGCTTGTTGTTAAATACAAATGCTGACGCTGTGCTACGCACTATAAGGGTAGTGTAACAACAGAAAAAATCCCTTTAGCGTTATCAAATTATAAAAAAAAAATCTATTATAGTTGGGCCCTAAGGGTTGATATCTTTCACTTGCTCGAAGGGGAAATTTTCGTTGAACAGCTGATATTCACATGTGATATTCGTCCAATTACAAAGGGTTAACTAGTAGTGACTCGTAGTTAACCTCAATAACGATGCTAGCAACGCGTTCAAATAACTAGTCGCAAGTTTTGTTCTTTAAATTGTTCATGCCTAGCAAGCACATAAGCACTCACACCACTCTATAGACGAAGGCGATCCACATTTACAAAGGTTCGGACTATCAGAAAGCCTTTAGTTTTGTATGTATGTTTTTTTTTAAATAAAAGCATTTCAGCCATCTGTCGCTGTAGCTGCGAATATATCGCGTCTATATTTCAAATGATTTAATTCAAGACCGTTTCAAAAATTAACACCCCTTCACACTGTATAAAAATGTCCGACATCCTGCCGCTCAGCCTTTCAACACAGCCAAAAGATTCCCGCCAATTACAAGTTTTAACGAATCTAGCTGAACGAAACTGCCATGGTACAAATGGCTACCGTCTACCATTTTTAATTTTTAATCGAAATGTGACTTGAGCAGGATGGTACCAAAGGGCGTTCGCCTGCGAATTGACACGAAGTAGCTTTGTTGAAAAATTGTTTTTACAGCATAAATTTCAGCTGCAAAAAAGCCGGTAGTGCTGTGATATTCTTGTCCAAAGGTGAGTAAATGTGTCCATGTGCGGATTTCCCAAAAGAAAGCATAAGTCAGTGTTAAATCTTGGTTATGTGCTTTCGTATAGATTTTAAGCCGGTTAGCAGTTTGGTTTGCAAATAACGATGGACACGTCATCGGCGGTGAAATCAAAATTCCTATTGAACCTGGAGAAACAGGAGCATTTAGTTAAATTGGCCATTCTTCTCATTGCCGCTGTTCTATGTGAGTGAGGCCGTCGATTGCTTTCAACACACGTGCTTATTTCTTAATATTTTTCTTTTTTAGCATTTGCAACGCGGTTGTTTTCGGTGTTGCGGTTCGAAAGTGTAATCCATGAATTCGATCCATACTTTAACTACCGTACCACGCGATTCCTCACCGAGCAGGGCTTCTACAACTTCCACAACTGGTTCGATGACCGAGCTTGGTACCCGCTGGGACGCATTATCGGCGGAACCATCTACCCCGGACTGATGGTCACATCGGCTGCGTTATACCGCGTCATGTGGCTGCTCAACATCACAGTGGACATTCGTAACGTTTGTGTATTCCTGGCGCCGTTCTTCTCATCTTTAACTACGATTGTCACCTATCTGCTAACGAAGGAGATACACAGCACTGGAGCTGGCTTAGTGGCAGCCGCCATGATAGCCATCGTTCCTGGCTACATTTCGCGTTCTGTTGCTGGTTCCTATGACAATGAAGGCATTGCTATATTCTGCATGCTCTTGACCTACTATCTGTGGATCAAAGCGGTGAAATCCGGCGCGATATTTTGGTCGGCGGTGACTGCTTTGGCCTATTTTTACATGGTCTCTTCATGGGGTGGATATGTGTTCCTAATCAACCTGATTCCCCTGCATGTACTTGCCCTGATGACGACGGGAAGATTTTCACATCGGATCTATGTCGCCTACAGTACGCTATATTGCGTGGGAACTATCCTCTCGATGCAGATATCGTTTGTTGGCTTCCAGCCAATACAGAGCTCTGAGCATATGCTGGTAAGTTTACGTATATTTTGACTGTTTTCAGAACATTGAAATGATGAATCTTAAAAATTCTTGATAGGAAGAGTATGATACATAATGAGTACTAAAAAAAGTCTGATATTATAAATAGCCAACTGTAGTATGGCTAGGTCTTAAGTTTTTTATGAATGATTGCATTTTTTTTCTTTGCAGGCACTTGGGGTGTTTGGACTTTGTCAGATTCATGAATTTGTCGACTACATTCGATCGCGAATGCCCAAGGAGCACTTCGATGTTCTGTTTAAGGCATTGGTGTCTGCCGTGCTGACGGTCGTCGTTGTGGTGGGCACTTTGCTGACGATAACTGGCAAAGTATCGCCATGGACTGGACGTTTCTACTCTCTGTTGGATCCATCCTACGCCAAGAATCATATACCAATCATTGCGTCCGTTTCGGAGCATCAACCGACGTCTTGGTCGTCGTTCTACTTTGATTTGCAGGTGAGAATTGAGGGACGGATGGGATTCAGGGATTGTCCTAGTTCCTGATTATTAAATCATCTTTGGACATAAAACTGATGACAATCATTCAAAAAGAGTGCGAGTTAATGTCCATAAGCGCTGTGTTGAGGTGGGTCACCATCTTCCTCGCTTATCACAATGATTGCATGCACTTTGATCGCTGATCCTCCAACCATCCAATGAAATTCGTTTTATTTCCAAAAGGCTAACTTTTTTCTTTTCACAGATCCTTGTGTTCCTCTTCCCAGCTGGATTGTATTTTTGCTTCGCGAAGCTAACTGACTCTAACATCTTTATCATTCTCTACGGCGTTACCAGCATTTATTTCGCTGTAAGTTCTGCACTCTCAAATAGCATTGAATGCATATTTAACTCCTCTCTTGCAACAGGGTGTAATGGTCCGTTTGATGCTGGTGCTGGCTCCGGTAATGTGCGTTCTTTCCGGCATAGCCATCTCGCACTTGCTCTCGAAGTACATCAAATGTGTGGACTCTGGTACTAGTAAGCCCGTCGATCACAACAAGCGTCAACAAAAGAAGTTGGAACAGCAGACCGCAGTAAAGAAGGAAGTTGCAATTGGGTTCGTGGTCATTTTGACGTTAATGCTAATCACCTACACATTCCATTGTACTTGGGTCACATCGGAAGCCTACAGCTCGCCAAGTATAGTGCTGAGTGCTAGATCTCACGATGGTGGGAGGATAATTTTTGACGATTTTCGGGAGGCGTACTACTGGCTGCAAATGAATACTCCTGAGGTTAGTATGTCGGTGTGATTATTTAGTTCATTTAACGTGATGAAAACCAACAATTCTTGATAGGAAGAGTATAAGTGGGCTTGACCTACGATGACTATAACAACTTTATTCTGAAAAAATCTAACTATGTCCTTTTGTTTCCATTTGAAAAATTCGCAAACTAATGTCTAATGCTTTTTAGGACGCACGAATCATGTCGTGGTGGGATTACGGCTACCAAATAACAGCCATGGCCAATCGAACAATCCTCGTGGACAACAACACTTGGAACAACACCCATATTTCCCGAGTCGGACAGGCAATGGCGTCCTCCGAAGAGAAAGCCTACGAAATCATGCGAGAACTTGACGTAGACTACGTGTTGGTAATTTTTGGAGGCCTCACGGGTTACTCTTCGGATGATATAAATAAATTCCTTTGGATGGTACGCATTGGCGGCAGCACTGATCGAGGAGCACACATCAAGGAGAAAGATTACTACGCTGCAAATGGGGAGTTTCGCGTGGACAAGGAAGGCTCTCCCATCCTGTTGAATTGCCTGATGTACAAGATGTGCTACTATCGCTTTGGTCAAGTGTACACAGAAGGTGGCAAGCCAGCCGGCTATGACCGAGTGCGAGCTGCTGAAATCGGCAATAAGGACTTTGAGTTGGACGTCCTCGAGGAGGCGTACACCACCGAACACTGGCTGGTGCGGATATACAAAGTGAAGGATTTGCGTAATCGCGGTGTTTAATATTAATCTTTACTCATAAGTATCTCACTCACAGGCTTTATTTTACAACCAAGCTTAGTTAATAAATTTATATATTTTTTATTTAACATTTAGAATCTAAATCAAATGTTATGCTTTAAGTTGATGTAGACTCTCAGTCGTGTATGCTTAATTGCTTCGAAGCCATTCTCAGAAACGTTCCAAGGACCGAACTTATCTCACTTTAAACGTTTTAATTATTATTATTTTTTTATTATTTACAACCGAACTATTAACTCTTCTACTCCTATTGTATTTTTTTTTTCGTTTGAAAAAAAGTGTTTCGGCGAACAAAGTGTTTATTTTCTTAAAACTCCGAACTAAAATGATAAAAGAAATAATGGTTGTTTTATTTCCTTCCCAGTGAACATTACTACAGCGCTTGTAAAACGCGACTAGGGGAGAAAATAACATCTAGGCAATTTGAACATCCAGGTGATCCTAGGGACACATTTAACACCTTAAAGCTGTCTCGCAAGTGTGCATGCAAATCTGTGGGTTGGCACGGCTCGAGATCACCGGTGTCGTAAAAGAAAAAATGAACGCTAATAGAAAACGCACTACCCAGCCGGGCACTACTTGTCATGGTACTAATCCTGGGACAAACGGCAGTGTTCGGGGTCAGAGCTATTCTGTTTCCGGGGGTTAGCAACGTAATTCTTAAGCTTAGTCGAAACATAAAGGTCGCGAGTTGGAAGGTTGGAAGCATGACTGCTTGTAGCTACGAGCTGGGAAAGATGATAGTTAGAAGGTGAGTTGACATCGTATTGTTCAGGAAACGAAATGGAGAAACACCGCAAATCGGAAGCGTCTCTTGGACGTTAGGACAAAAGCTTTCAAGATGTCCTACTACGGGACGGAACAGAGTAAGAGCGGAATTGGTATCATCCTTGCGGCAGAGCTACTTGGCAGCGTCTAGACCACCTCAAATTCCAGTGATCGTTTGATGTCTCTCAAACTGATGATGCAAGGTGAGGTCTGGAATGTTGTCAGTGCATATGCTCGCCCAGTTGGATGCGATCAGAGAGAAAAAGATGCATTCTGGCTAGATTTTCACAACCTCATCAAGAACATCCGAAAAGAAGAACTTTTGTTTGTTAGCGGAGATTCGAACGGACATGTCGGGAAGTCAAACGAAGATTTTGAAGACTGCCATGGAGGACTCTGATACTGCACCATTAACTCTCAGGGTTAATATATCCTAAACATGTGCAAGTCATACGGTCTTATCGTTCTAAATACAATTTAGTAACACGTTTCATGGCGCCTCGAGTTAAAGATTGCAAAGTGTTCCTTAGAGAGGCATTCGCCCAGCAACACCGCCTCCTCCTAACAGATTTTTCATTGCGGCGATGACGAAAAGAATAAAACAAACAAGTGTCTGCGAGAATCAATCTGGACAAAGAGGAAGGCGAAGCATTAATAGCAAATATGCAAAATTATCTCCATCACATCATCAACGAAGTTTAGGATGCAGAGTCCGGAACACAAGATATGTGGAATTCCCTACAACGACCTTGCTTAGATAGAGCCAAATCACTGCAAGGGCTTCAAATAGACAATATCAACACGGCAAAGAAACACGGTGGTGGACAGATGAAGCCAAAGCAGTGATAAGTGACAAGAAAGACACATTCAAAGCTTGGTCAAAGTACCCCACTAATAATAAGGATGAAAAAGGTTTGCGAGAGGCTCGCAAGGAGAAAGTGCGCTCAAATTCAAGTAAAGTGTGTGGGCGGTCTGTATCGGGATTTAGAAGAAATTTCTTCTTTGGCTGCTGATAGAAACCAGGCTGTCCACAAACTCCGACAAACCAGCTTGAACAGGGGAACAACTGTTTTCAAAGTATTGCCGCTGAGAGAAGGAGGAATGCCCAGGAAATCCGTTCGCCAAAGCTCATCAATAATGCCCAACGGCTGCTTCTTTTAGATGACAAAAAATACTAAACAGGTGGCAGCAGTATTGTAAAGTACTTCTAAATGAACAATTTACTCGGATATATTATCTGAGACCCGTAACAATGAAGAAGTACAAGACATTACTGTTAAAAAAGTGAGGAAGGCGGTCAGACTCCAAACAGCGAAAAGCAGTTGGGCCGGATGGGAGACATCGGGTCCAAATTACTCAGGTTTCTCATCTCCAAACTAATGAGAGGCGATAAAATGCCTTACCAACGTTTTCGACAAATGACAACGGTATCTGAGATGATTCAATTCCCGGGAGGCATCTTGGGGCCCTTATTACGAATTACGAGACGAGAGTTCCGACGAATGATTTTGGTGTAACGATACCTACGGCTACGACCTTTGCACAAAACAAATTACGAGAACAACGAAATGAAAAAGTTGCCATTCTAAATGCAGAAAAGGCACAATTTTGCATCATTTTGAGCCCCATCCAAATTTAGAAATTTGCACAAATCGTATGGAAAAATCATTGTGATTGGTTATAAAAGGTCCGTTCGCGTACTTTGTGTGTAGAAAAATGAAAACTGTCATATCCAAAGTCGAGAGAGAATCTTCTCATTTCAAAGAAAAGTACGCGCACGCTTTTGTGTAGAAAGATGAAAAACGTCTAGTTTGGCTTGAAAAGAAGCAACCGCTGTTTTTTTTTTGCTGGCAAACTCATAGGATTTCATCATTTGACAGTTTTCATTTTCTTACCAGCTGAAATTCTGTAGGTCCGTTCGCGAACTAATAATTGCAAACGTAAATTTATATAAACTTTCGTGCAAAACTACACAAATGCGTTCGCGTACTGAGAAAATGGTAAAAAGATGAACGAAAGAAAAATGTACTTTCGTTCATTTTTCTTCACACAGAATTTCAGCTGGCAAGAAAATGAAAACTGTCAAATGATGAAATCCTATGTTGCTGTTGCTTCTTTTCAAGCCAAACTAAGATGTTTTTTCAACTTTTTACACAAAAGCGTTCGCGTACTTTTCTTAGAAATGAGAGGATTCTCTCTCTATTTTGGAGATTTGACACTTTTCATTTTCCTACACATAAAGTACGCGAACGGACCTTGTGTGAAGAAAAATTGAACGAAAGTACGCTTTCACGCTTTTTATTTTGTATACACAGTCCTTCCAGTCCTTCCATAAGAAGCAAAAGAACGTCTTAATTTAAGTAACATTGATATAAATCATGATTGAAGAGACAGTAGCTGCCGTACACTCCAACGAAAGTTAAAATTGAAAGTGAGGAAGTATCCTATTAGCAATTAACGTCCTCAGTTAAAGGCTTATATTTAAATATAGAGGGAAAAGTAAATTTAACACAATTGGAAGTGTTAACAATAAAAGTGAGTACGATTTTATTTGCACTACCGAGACGCATACCGCATCAAATATTAAAGACTCTGAGATAAAGCTAAAAGGGTATAGAATTGCTAGATGTGACAGCATCTCAATCAAACATAGCTGTAGGTAAAATTATGTGGTGGCTAGTTATAAGAGTGCGCGCTGATAATATAAGTTTCGTTTTAGCGGGCGTTTATAGATCTACAGTCTGCCCTGAGCACATCTTTTGTGATTTCTTCAAAAACAGACTTAAAGAGGTATGTTGTGAATATGAGGAGGTTATTATTATGGGTGATTTTAATATAAATTGGCTGTCGGGAAGTACGTACAAAAAACGAATTTACGAAAGTTTTGCGGACCTATCGTATAAACAAATAGTTAAAGAACCGACAAGAATCACACAAGACACGTCTACTTTAATTGGCTACGTAATAACAAACAAGAGAAACATTCAAGCAAAAGTTAATAGTGAATATAAAATCAGTGATCACGAATCTTTGGAAATAATAATTCAAACAAGTTTTCATAACAAAAAACGCATAAAAAAGTATATGTATATAAAATCATTAATATTTAAAGAAAGTGTTTTTCGCAGAGAGCTTATCGGTAACGAAATACAAAATTTAAATTGCAATGAAGTGAACGAATTAGCAAAATCTTTTAGTGATAAATTAAAAAATGCGATGGGAAAAATGATTAAACGAAAAATATATAAGCGCGGGAAATAATATTTCTTGGTTTAATAGCTCCTTATTAAACTTGAAGCAAACTAAAATCCACCTTTATCAAACAGCTGTTTGGACCAATAACGCTCTTGATTGGGTTAGGTACAAGATATATAGAAATAGGTACGCCAAAGAACTAAAGTTAGCAGAAAACAGTTATATAGCCAGAAAGATTGACCAATCGTCTGACCAAAAATCAATGTGGAAAACAATTAAAACTCTAGTACTGGGTAAAGAAAGAAGTGAAATAAGAGAACTTGTCTGTGATGGTGAAAGTATTAAAAATAAAGCTGAAATCGCTAATAAACTTAATGTGTTTTTTGTAAAAAGTGTGGAGGAACTAAATGACAGAATACAAATTCAACAGTATTCGAATTTAATCAACGTACATGTAAGGCAAAGTTTTAAATTTAAATTAATTACCATTAGTGAGTTGAAAGATATTATGAAAAACATGAATTCTAAAAAAGACGTTTATGGTTTGTCAGCTTAAATGATGCTTGGTGCGTTTGACATCATCGGACCCGGTTTACTAAAAATTATAAACGAATCTCTAAGTAATGGAATCTTTCCTCATCACTGGAAGGTATTAACACTTGTTCCTATAGAGAAAGTAAAGACGACTCTGAATCCTGCGGAATTTCGACCGGTCAACATGTTAAGGACTGAGAGTAAGATCCTGGAAAAAATTGTTCATAAACAGCTGCAAACTTATATGGAGGCAAACCAATTTCTGTCGAGCTACCAGTCAGGATTTAGACGCCAACACAGCTGTGAATCTCTACTTAACCTGGTCATCGCACAATGGAAAAGTGAAGTACATGCCAAAAGAGTTATAATTGCAGTTTTCTTGGATCTACAAAGGGCTTTTGAGACAATTGATCGAAGCATACTGGTGCAAAAACTGGATAGATACGGTATACAAGGAATAGAACTGGGTGGTTCAAAAGCTATCTGTCTAACAGAACGCAACAAACTAGGGTGGAGGATGAACTGTCGGAGCTACTAGCTGTAAATCTGGGAGTACCACAAGGAGCGGTGTTGGGTACTCCTCTTTTCTTAATATATATAAACGATCTTGAAGAGGTGCTGCATCACGCGAAGGCAAGACTATTTGATTCCTTGTTATATGTGACTGGGGATTCGGCAGAGGAGTGCATAAGAAAATTGAATGCTGACATAAAAAGGGTAGAACTATATTTCGAAATGAATAAACTTAAGCTCAATACAGCGAAGACAAAGGCTTTTATAATTAACGGTGATTCCAATGAAAATATTGTTATAAATGATGAAATTATTGAAAAAGTTGATGAAATAAAATACCTTGGAGTAGTTTTGGATAGTAAACTAAGTTTTGAATCGCACATCAATTATGTGTCTAGTAAAATTGCAAAGAAAATAGGATTTTTTAAATGAATAAGACGTAATGTATCAGCGGTCTGTGCAGTAAAAATATATAATGTTATGATTCAACCCCATTTCGAATATTGTTCAACGATTCTCTTTTTAGGAAATAGTCAAATGACTGAGAGGTTACAAAAATTACAAAATGGAGTAATGAGAAGTATTTTACTGTGCAATATGTTAACTAGTATTCAATTAATGTTAAACGCTTTACAATGGCTAACAATTAAGCAAAGAACTGTAATGAATGTCTTAGTTCTTATATTCAAAATAAAGAACGATATGTTACCCAGTTATTTAAGTGATCAAATAGTATACGTATCAGATGTACACAGTTATAATTTAAGAAATTGTGAGGACTTTAGATAACCTTTTTTCACAACAAATAGAGCACAAAATATGTTATTTCATAAAGGTCTACGATTGTTCAATAACTTGCCAAATCAATTAAAGTCAGAAACAAATATTAACGTTCTTAAAAAGAATTTGATCTCACATGTAAAATATAACCAATTAATTTAGTTTTAAGTATGTTAAAATTGTTAAGAATAGCAAAGCTAAATGAAGAATCAAATCAAAAATCTAAATATTGTTAACTTTTTAGTATTCAAAAATAATGTTTCTCAATTCTGGAATTTTGTTGTTGTTAAAATTGGCTTTATTGTAAACTTTTTACGTAATATTCGCGCAAAAATAGTCTAATGACATACAAATTCGACATTGTTTTCATTCATTTCATTCTGCTGCAGCTTTTTTTTCATTTGCCACTGACGTTCTCATATGAATGGTCCTTTACTGTCATCTGCCAAACATTTGAATGTTTACCTTATCTATATCCTGCATAAAAAGTTTAGCGAGCATTTATCTTTGGTGTGGAGAGAATAATTGGACTAAGGTCAATAAAATTTAGCGGAAGCAGGATACTGGGCTTAACTATTGAATTGAATTTGCTCCTTTACTTCACATTTATAAAGATGGCGGTGCTCATGTAAAAGTACTCTAACTGAGAATGTGTGCTTGAGCCTCTAGATTTCTATGCACAAACAATAAACAATGGTTTAAAAGCCGGTTTACAGCTGTTTTTTTTTCTTTTGGGAATAAATTGAGAGACTCTCGAAGCCGGCTATATCTTTTAGCTTATCTGTGGCGCTCACGCTCTGGTTAGTGCTCTGCTTTGAACTTGAAAAGGAAAACGCCTGATAACAAATTTTATCGACCAAATACATATGTACTGAAATCCATATCCAATTGAAAATAACATTTTCTTTCCCTATTAAAAATCAAGCTATATCGGTAAGTGAGCGTGGGGGCACAGTGACTGCTAACTGCTAAGTTGTTTGGTTAGTGCGTTGGACTCTTGTGTGAGGTGTTCAGCGTCCGACAGTAACGGGAAACATTTTCTACACCTCCCCACATCTTGCGAAGGTCCGAAAAACGTCTTAGAGTATAATCCTAATCAGAAGGTTCTCAGAAATTTATGGAACCAGAGTTGAATTGTAGGTCCCTTCTATTCGTGTCAAAAATACTTATTTATCTTTAGAAGTATCTAACGTCATCAGCTAAGTGGACAAAAAGAAAGCAAATCAAGCCCACTTATTCAGTTGTATAAGTTTGTAGTTATGTATTTTTTGTATAAGTTAATAATATCATTTTGAAAAGAATTGAATATAGTTGAAAATTTAAAATGATTAATCTAAAATGCATTTAAAAATAGTCCAATATCCATCATCCACTTCGTATACAGCTTTTCAGTGCTTAAAATTGGTTCCGTTGAATTTTGAAGTCCCATTAGTTCCGTTAGTACCATTAGTTACTTTAATTGGCTCCTGTGTGATGTAACTCAGGACATTCAATTTCGTGGCGATTCCCTTCAGAACATCGTTGCCATCGACTTCATCCACAATGAGCACCAATGTTTCGACTTCGAGAACTCGAGCTACTTTGCCCAAAATTGAACTTGATGTAACTTTAATGGGTTTCTTGTTGACAGCCTTAATCACAGGATCTGTGTTCTTACGGTTCATGCTGACAATCTGGTTGATGAGAGTTTCCTGAGTGACCACACCCAAAATTGATCTATAAAGACAAAAAAACAATAAAACTCAAACCCAGTACAAACAGTAAAATTTCAAGTTGACCTTACCCATTGTCATTTTGTACAACTGGAATCTCTTGGATATTATTCTTCTTAAGTACTGCGATAGCCTCTTGAACACTGACCGATGGGTCAATAGTGACTGGTTGTGCCAGTTTTAGATCTGACATTGTATGATTCCACCACCAGTGCTGATGTTCGTTAACAGCTTCCTTGAAGTCTCTGGCTTCCATCCAATTGTCGGAGACAAACTTCGTCATGTAATTGCGAATACCGTCGGGCAGAACAACCACACAGCGTTGACCTTCCTTTAGAGTCTTAGCTAATTTCAGAGCAGCAGCCAATGCCGTTCCGCTGCTACCACCGCTAAGTATTCCCTCTTCTTTGTTAAGTCGTCGTGCCATTAGAAAACTTTCTTTGTCGTTAGCCTTTTCCCAAATATCGACAACTGTGTGATCCATAACAGTCGGCACAAAGTCATATCCAATGCCTTCGACTTCATAGCTTTGTACTTCGCAAGCGTTTAAGTGCGCAGGCGCAGCCAGTATCGATCCGTATGGATCTACGCCAACAATTTTGCATAAGGGAAGTTCTTCTTTGATTTTTCGACCGATACCTGAGATGGTACCACCGGTTCCTGCACCGCAAACAATCATGTCAACTTTATTGTCCAATTGCCATAGAATTTCAGCACCCGTTCCATCGTAATGGGCGAGTGGATTGCCTGCATTGCTATACTGATCCAAAACAATTGAGTTGGGGATCTCTTTATGCAGACGCTGTGCGACATAGATCAGACCTTCAGCTGAATCATAAGGTGCCTCAGTCGGTGTACGAATGATTTTAGCACCAAGTGTACGCAGAGCGTATACTTTCTCGTTAGACATCTTCTCTGGCATGACAATGACGCATTTGTAGCCTTTAACAGCGCACGCCATCGCAAGACCGATCCCAGTATTTCCAGAAGTTGGCTCTATAATCGTGAAGCCGGGTTTGAGGAGACCTTTTGCTTCGGCGTCTTCAATCATTCGGAAACCGATACGATCCTTCACCGATCCGCCGGGGTTAAGAAACTCGCACTTTGCATCTGGACGAGGAATTTTTATTGTTAAGTTTTATCGTGAACTGAGTTAAAAGGGTGTGGATTTGCTACTTACACATCTCACATTTAATCCCCTCAGATTGGGGAATATGATTTAATTTCACCATTGGTGTGCATCCTATCGCGTGGAGAATATCAGGAGTGATCTTTGTTCGGTGGGCACTGGTTTGAAAAAATAAAAAAAAATAAAAATAATAATTATCGATATGGCAAAATATTAGCCCCATGAACATCTAAGAGTTCGTTTTTTACCTATATGTATAACTGGCGTCAATAGGGTATACATATTTCGAAAAGCTATCTCTTGCACAAATTAGCTATCCCTCATCAGGGGAAAAAAATGATTTTTTTTTTACTTTAGCTTTTCCTAATAAAAAACTGCATTTGTTTTCCTTTAAGTTGTTTGACCATGACTGACACTGATGTTGTCGCGAGCTACGCAACTCTGTAGATTAGTGATCGACAGAAAGCGGTGAATTTGTGGAAATCGCTCATCGGGATTTAGTCAGTGATTAAGTCCCACCAACATCCACTTCCTCTGCCTGAAGACAAGATGGCCAAAATTGCAAACAGTCCATATTACAACCACATATAAAGGGTTTTTCAACAGGGACGCTACAAAAGTCGAGGGGCAAGTAATCAGTGTATTCAAAGAACTTTTCTCTACGTATTCATAGTGAATCACAGTGTATTCAAACGTATTCTCATGCATTCACACGTATTCGCGTGTATTTACGTGTATTCACATGTATTCAAGTGCATTCACGTATTCAAAAATATTCACGCGTATTCACGTGTAGTCAACGTATTTTTAGTGTATTCATGTATTCACATATTAATTTTTTTGCTCTTTATTAAGACGCAATGACGTCAGAACTGTGTGTTCGTATTTATTTGGCACTACCCTTCATGCCTCGCTAAATGCATCATATGTGTCGTTGACTCGGTCGTTAACATAGATGTCACTTTCTTAAACCAAAAAATCAAATGTCAAGTATTCTCCCGCGTAATTTCCGACGAGTGCATGATTGCGAAAATTAAAAAAAGTTCAAAATAAATAATAAACATAGGGACGGGCTACAGTCCACTTGGGCGAACTGTTGAATACCCTATTCTTATTCCTATCCCTCATAAGTGGGCGTGACAAAAGTCTAAGTATGGTTGAATTGTTAAGAACGCTTAAAGGATTTTATCAAAAAAACGCTCCCGAGCTCAAACTTGGGTGTTTCAATAAAATTCTTTTATTTAATTGTGGGCGTGTCAGTAGGCGGATTTAAAAAAAAATTGACACATGAGATTAAAGGGCCCCTAGAGAGTACATATTATAAATTTCAGCTCCCTAGCTCAAACTTTAAAAAAAAAAAAAAATTTAATTGTGGGCGTGTCAGTGGGCGGATTTTGAAAATATTTACACATGAGCATAAAGTGCCCATAGAGAGTATATATTATAAATTTCAGCTCCCTAGCTCAAACTTTGGATTTTCAAAAAAAATGTTTTATTTATTTGTGGGCGTGTCAGTGGGCGGATTTCGAAAATTTTTTATCCCGAGCAGTTTTAGGAGTCATAGATCATATATAAAAAATTTCAGCTTTGTAGCTCAAAATTCGATTTTTTCCAAAATTTTGTTTTTTTTGAAAAATTTAATTGTGGGCGTGTCTGTGGGCGGATTTCAAAAATTCGTAAATTTGATTATTTCGGGACCCTAGAGAGTATATGGTTAAAATTTCAGCTCTCTAGGTCCAGTTTAAAGGCCTAATTTTTGCCGACGGACGGACATGGCTAGATCGACATTACTATCGATGCTGATCATAAATATAGTAACTTTTAGGGGTCTACGGGCAATATTAAGGTATGTTACAAACTATGCGTCAAAATTAATATACCCCTAGAATAGGGTATACAAATGGAGGTAAAAGAAGAAAATGTCTGGAATGCGATTGAAAAAGAAATTGGCTGTGTACCAGAAAGTATAGAATTAATATTAAAAATCAATGGCTTTGAGAGCACAACCACAATCGCTCAAATTGCGAACGATGATCTGATTGAAATGGAAAATTCGGTCCGAACAGTGTTCAAGAGGATTCTTTCGGAAGAAGAATATTCTGTCTGTATAGGAGCGTTTGCAAAGCAGCCCGAAATGTAAGTTTGTGTCATTAATGATGGAACTTTTCCCATATTTACAACTTTTTAGGTTTAGATTCTTCCCCGGCCACAAGAGGCTGATAACAAGTGCCTGTGCATACTGCCAAACAGTTATAAAACACCGAGAAAACTCGGAGTCAAAATTGTTTGGTAATAAAAAACGCTAGCTTGAGCCTCGGCTTGAGCACAAGCTCGATGTTCCTTCTTCTTCCGCTGCTACCAATACCGAAAATATGCGTTTGATATCCAAAAATAAGATAGCGGAATTGATTTGCCAATTCATGTCGACGAAAAATAGCTCGAAAGCATTTGACAAAAGTAAATTGAAAATTAAAGTTTATTTGGATCTCGATGATCTTCCTCATGCCACAATCACCTGCTGGATTTGTTTCAAATCCGTGGCTATCAACGCACAAAACCTAAAAAAACAGTGCACAAGGTGGATTATATCAAATTTTGTGAGGCATATCGCGAAGCACGATGCAATCCCAGCTTCCGATTCCGAAGAACAAAAAAGTCAGCCTATTACCAAGTTTTTCAATTCAAACCAAAGTAAGAAATGCGTTAATTTTGAAAAAGCTAATGGAGATGCCAGCAATGTTAGTCACTTGGTGGAAGACAGTGGCCTTGACAGAGCAAGTGAGGAAGATCAAATAATTCAAATCGAAGGACGTGAATTGGAAGTGGAGGAAAACGAACTTGAGCTCAGCTTAAAAGCAATTTTTCACTCCGATAACTCGGGGGAAGAGTAAAGGGGCCTGATAAAGAGATCCATCAGAGCTCCAAATTATCTAAAGTGATCTCAAAAACAGTCGTACACACCAAAAGAAAAACAACCAAAAAACTATTTAATACAAGCATAATAGATCCTCATCAAACAGATATAGATGACTTTTTCCCAATTATTAACAGCATGCAGGTTTTATTTGACAATGATAATGTTGTAAAAGAGAATATTTGCAATTTAATGAATAAGATCTTCTGCATTGACTTAATAGCTGCTTAACGACCCAAATCGAGACCCAAATGCATGGTTAACAAATCAAAATTTGAATACAAGTATCCATTTGTATTCAAATGTATTCACATGTATTCACGTGTATTCTGGCGTATTCAAGATTATTTACGCGTATTCACATGTATTCTCGTGTATTCACCCGTATTCACAAGTATTCATGTGTAATCACACATTGAATACAGTATTCCGTGTATTTTTTCGTAATCTGTAGTCCAGGACCACGCAAAAATATTGATTAGTTGCCCCTCAACAAAAGTAGAGCGACAGGGACAGTAAACGACGCCGAATTTCTTGCCGCTCTTTTGACATTTCTCTTCAGAAAGGTTTGCCATTTCATGATGGAAAGATATACGAGCCAACAAGAGTCGAAATTATTAAAATTTACTACCGAAATTCGGAGTCAGTGGCCTCAACGTTAAGAGCGCTACGTCCAATTTATGGTCGTCATAATCGTCCTAGCAGATCAACAATTGAGCGTCTAGTGGAAAAATTTGAATCCACAAGCACAGTACAAAATGTTCCCGTGGCATGGAGGCAAAGAAGTGCCCGTAGTGTCGAGAATATTGCTGCCGCTAAGGCTTCAGTTGAAGAAAGCCCAAATGTGTCTCTCACACGTCGTTCTCAAGCGTTGGGCATCTCTGTGACGTCGTTGTGGCCCCAATTGGATGATACAAGCCACACAGCGAATGCCACAATCAATTTATTGGAAACCAAGTTTGGAAACCGTGTTATCTCACGAAATGGTCCAGTCGCTTGGCCGCCTCGGTCGTGCGATTTGACGCCGTTAGACTATTTCGTGTGGGGCTACGTCAAGTCTATGGTCTATGCCAACAAGCCAGCGACGATTGATGAACTTCGTACGAATATCGAACGTGAAATTGCAGCAGTATCGGCCGATTTATGCTTGAAAACCGTCGAAAATTGGGTTCAGCGTCTGGACTTCTGCAAGCGTGCCCGTGGTGGCCATGCAAAAGAAATCGAGTTCCATACATAATGGCATCGAACGTACTTTCACAGGAATAAAGAATTTCATTGATATCCAAAACCGTTTTTGTTTTATTTAAAAAAAACTTTTGTAGCGCTCTTATTGAAAAACCCTTTACTTGGCGGATGCATATTTCTAATAGCGTTTTTTTTTTATTGAAATCGAAAGAATTGCTCTCAAAATATAGAATTGCTCTTTTCAATAAAACATATTTTGGTTCTGATCAGTTGACTATTCTAGTATTGGTGACGGTAGGGGTATCAAACACTTTCTGTCCTACCTGTTGAAATAGTTTCACAATAAATCAAAACCATGGTCCGTTCGCGTACTTTATGTGTAGAAAAATGAAAACTGTCAAATCTTCAAAATCGAGAGAGAATCCTCTCATTTCAAAGAAAAGTACGCGAACGCTTTTGTGTAAAAAGATGAAAAACGTCAAAGGATTTCATTATTTGACAGTTTTCATTTTTTACCAGCTTAAATTCTGTGTGAAGAAAAAATGAACGAAAGTACATGTTTCTTTCGTTCATCTTTTTACCATTTTCTCAGTACGCGAACGCGTTTGTGTAGTTTTGCACGAAAGTTTATATAACTTTACGTTTGCATATTAGTTCGCGAACGGACCTCATGTTATCCTCACTTTGACGTTTGACGCAAGGCATTTTGTATGCAATGGTAAATTAAAGAGCAAATCTCTCAAAAATTTGACATAGATCTTTTACGTTAGGGCCAATTCTAGAATTGCTATTTTTCTTCAATGACACATGCAAAACCGAAAAAGATTTGCCTCCTTGAGCAAAAGAGCAAATCTTTTCTTCAATGAAAAACGGCATAAGTTGACGTAGCACCTGAATCGAGAACGTTACTCAAATCAACACCCACAAGGGGAGTGACCAAATTCTTCAATCACTTGCGCCAAATTCGAGAGAGATTTAGCATCTACTTTGCAACAAACAATCAAGATTCTCTCTCTAAATTCGCAAATGATATAGCAAGCAACAACAAATTGTAGAAACTTAAAGCAAATAATGAAGGCCATGAACTCAGGATGGACATTCATGTCACAGCAAATTACCGCTTATTTCACCAGGAGGGAAGGCTTAGCTATCATCGATGGATGCTTGATATTCAAGACAACGTTATCATTCCAGCGTGTTTTTTCCCTGCATGTAAGAACACCTTTTCAGAATAGTAAGGTGAATACCATATGGGCCAGCGGGCTTATGAATACTAAGATCTTTCGGTAATCTGGATTGGTTTCATATTTCATATTTTATTCATCAGTAACAACATTTATTATACACTTTCAAAGTCGAACCTCAAGCACAGGCGGACATGAAGCATACTCTGGAAGGATAGTCATGAAGCAAAATGTGCAGCAAGTAAATTAACTTTTTGTAGACATTTGGTATTGGGACGTATTGGTATTTCTAACATTTTTGACAAACGACAAAAAACTGTCTACTGCCACATGAAAAACGGTGAATTTTTTGTGGCAATTCTTGGTCGTTGTAGTTGAGTATTGTAATCATTTCGGACTCTTTGAAACTCAATTTGCAGGATGCATTCTCCTTGGGTTTGATGCTCTTAGTTTGATTAGAAATAAAGAGTCTCATAACTAAGAGAATGGTTTCGGCGGCGGCATGCACGTCACTCTAGAACAAGCTTAGTCACCAGGGTTAAGATTCTAAGGTCGTCCCAATTGTCTTTCTCATAATGCCATACGATTCTTGTTGGAGCTTGATATTTAACTGTTCGGTTAATATATGAGAATTCGTCTGAATTATGGATAAGATGTGTGAAACAAGTCCAAAGTGTTGACAGAATGGCTTGCAAAGTCAGGTTACCTTGAAGGTTAGTTTAATAACTGAATCCAGTTTTGAATCGCAGCCAAGATCTCAACATACCTTCCTTCGGGTGTTGTCTGGCCAGACTGTTGAAACCAATAACGTGGTATCAATCACAAATAACTCTTGGTCATTCAACCATTCAAAGTAAAGGTATATAAGCTATAGGCCAATGTGAATTAAAGGAAAGTTTTGCAGCCTAACCGCTAGTGTGTTATCAAAAAAAAAAAAACAGTTGAATTGTGATTAGCATTCATGACCCGCGTCGTTCACATTCTTGACATGCTCATTCAGTCCAATGAATTGTTGGCTTATGAAATAAAAAAATGTTATAGGAAGGAACCGAAAAATTACAGAATACTTTTGGGAGCTTAGAAAAATGTTGGTCTTTTCATTGAAATCGATAAACAATCAAACCCCATTTCAGACTGAATTACACATGTGGCTTCGATGGCGGAGTGCTTAATGTACTTGCCTGAGAAACCACTGGTCTAAGTTCGACTCCCAGTGAAGGTTATGGTTTTCTGATGATCGGCTGTGGCAAACCGTGAAACAGCGCTGTAATTCCATCCCCCACTTGACGTGCTGGCAATCACAAGTAACTATTGTTCATTCAACCATTCAAAGAATTGTGTATGTTAAAATGGGCTACAATGACAATTTTAGTATGTATAAAGAAATGGAGACAATTGCATCGTGAAAGTTCGAACGCCAAACACAAAAACAATCTGGCACAGGAGTGCTTTAAATGAATCAATAATCTGGCAATAACTGATCACAACCCAGTTCACTATGCGCTTGATATAACGAAATAGAATTTACATACGTTAATATAGAATAAACATTTATAAAAATTAATGAATGAAAAATTTAACTTGCCTAAGAAGAGCTGGGCTATAATCGAGTCCCAGTGCGGGAAAGGGTTTTTGGAGATTAATGATAATGAATAACAATAGGCCAGGACCTCCAAAAAAGAATTTGATGATCGGCTGTGGAAAGCCATGAAAAAGCGCCGTAACGCCCGTTCTCACTTTACGTGGTTGCAACTACAGGTTGTTGTAAACAAATATTTGGCATTACACAACCAACCATTTGCTTGTGCGAAGTGGAAGGGACCTACAATTTTAAGCCGAATCCGAACGGCAAATTTGAGAAGCTCCTCATGACAGTTGATACTCTTGGATGTTTGTCGGACGTTCGCAAGAGACAGGAAACAGGTTGTTGTCCAGTCAATATATTATTTAACGGAAGCTAGGCCACTGTTAAAATTTTTTTTTTTTGTTTGGGGGAAGGGACAAGTCGCTTTAAAGGCTTAAATTTAAGATCTACGATTTCCATAAAGCTCACAAGGATATTTGTGAGAACATTTTGTACATTGTAGCCAAAAACGTATTAGTATAATAATTATCGTTTTCCACAATAATTATTATTGTTGAAAACGATGGGAAGTGTTGAATGATTTGTGTATACGATCCATCTTCGAAAACTAACCATTGATGTAGGTAGGTACTAGATAAGTTCTTGTTCGTCAAAACTCGATGACGTTTTGTTTTCTAAGAACGAACTTAATTAAAAGAAGGCCATAGTTTCTTATCAAGTGGCAAGTACGCTTTACTGAGGTCTTTCTATATTTGTGACTATTTTTTTTATTCGTTTGTGTTTTGTTGTTCTCAAAGCCCTGATTGTCTGTTATGGCAACAACCCCCTGTGTTGTTGGAGATACGTGAAATTTTAATCACATAAAGCTAAGTCGTCATTGGGGGGCTTGGTTCTTTGTTTCGGAATCGTTGTGAACAAAGGAGACCGCATTGAAACAGTTTTAACATTAGTCTAGCACGTTAGAGAACGAATGGATTTTCATTGTAGAATTTCATCCATATTTTTAAATGCTATGCAAGTCGAATGCTTTTTTGTGTTATTTTTTAATAAATTGGCATTCAATTTTGAATTAATATTCTATTTTTAAAGATATCTTCGTAAATCAATGCACATGTCGCAACCCTTCTGAAATTAAACCTTTTAACAAATTTCCCGCGTATAAATAAATCGTAAAAGGATTATTTTTAAAAATGAAAATAGTTGGTAGGTACTTACATTCCTTTCTTAGAGTGAGGTGACTTCTCATTGCTAACACCCAAATGCCAAGTGCACTTTGATGGTAGTCCGGGATCGATAAAGTCCTTGGGTACTTCATATGTCTTATTTCCAGGCATTGTCAATTACTTTTACACTAAGTTAAGGAAGGAAAAAAAAAAACGAGTTTTACACTAAACAAATGTAAGCAAGGCAGCAATTAATTTAAATTTTTTTCAAGAAAATATTCCTCAATGACAGTAGCGCTTCACGCTTTCAGAAATTTTAATAAGAAGCGTCTGCAGCCAGTGCCACCACTTAAATGACAAATTTCTCAGCTATAGCTAGCACCTAAGCTATGTATGTATATTTCCCCAAGCATAACACGCTGATAAGTCTGACACGGGAAAGCAGCTTATCAGCGTTGCGGTTTTTATTTGGTAAAAACAAAAATCAAATCAAAATCTCAGACCCCAAATGTCCACCTTCAAGACCAACAATAAAAAAAAAACATAGGGGCGGGCTACAGTCCACTTGGGCGAACTGTTGGATACCCTATTCTTATTCCTATCCCTCATAAGTGGGCGTGACAAAAGTCTAAGTACGGTTGAATTGTTAAGAACGCTGTACATATTCTGTTATATAACATTTAAAAGATTTTATCAAACAAAAACGAAGCTTTTGTAAAAAAAACGTTCCCTAGCTCAAACTTTGGATTTTCAATAAAATTATTTTATTTAATTGTGGGCGTGTCAGTAAGCGGATTTAAAAAAAATTAACACATGAGCATAGAGGACCCCTAGTGAGTATATATTATAAATTTCAGCTCCCTAGATCAAACTTTGGATTTTCAAAAAAAAGTTTTTTTAAATTGTGGGCGTGTCAGTAGGCGGATTTTGAAAATATTTACACATGAGCTTAAAGGGCTCCTAGAGAGTATATATTATAAATTTCAGCTCCCTAGCTCAAATTTTGGTTTTTCAATAAAATTGTTTTATTTTTTTGTGGGCGTGTCAGTGGGCGGATTTTGAAAATTGTATATCCCGAGCAGTTTTAGGAGTCATAGAAAATTTCAGCTCTCTGGCTCAAAATTCGATTTTTTCCAAAATTTTGTTTTTTTGAGTTTGTGGGCGTGTCTGTGGGCGGATTTCAAAAATTCGTAAACTTGATTATTTCGGGACCCTAGAGAGTATATGGTTAAAATTTCAGCTCTCTAGGTCCAGTTTAAAGGCCTAATTTTTGCCGACAGACGGACGGACGGACGGACGGACATGGCTAGATCGACATTACTATCGATGCTGATCATAAATATAGTAACTTTTAGGGGTCTACGGGCAATATTAAGGTATGTTACAAACTATGCGTCAAAATTAATATACCCTTAGAATAGGGTATAAACAGAACAGCTTGGGTAAAATAGAATTATTAAGTCGAACTCGAAACTTGTTGTTCCTCTCTCCGACAAACTTACTTAGGTTTATTCTAAGTAGGTGTCTTGAATTAATTGTCATCATAAACTGATGGTCATGGGGGAGTGTGTCGGAGAGAGAAACAACAAGTTTCGAGTCAATGAAGAGTATTAAGTTACGTATTGTCCATGATAGGGGCAATGTTATAATAGGTATAATATAAAAACGCTGATATCAAGTGTATCAGGCGCTACCACTGGCAAGGAATAACAGTGCATGCATGTAAAGTGATGTGCTATATAAGTGAATAATTTATTTAGTTGATAAGAGAGGAGTGCCCGTGCATATGAGTACAGTGATTCACAGGAATTCGATGGCAACTTTTTGAAACACCATAAATAGCTGCAATAGAGTTTGTATAGGAGTTCGGAAATTAACGAACGATTTTTTTTAAGAAACACAGATATTGGTTGAGCTTTTTAGCTTACTTTACTTAACGAGCTCCCGACAGGTGGGGAGTCGCTGCCTGAGAAACGGCTAGTTTCCATCCACTGTGATCCGGGCCATGCTGCTTCCAGCTGTCCAGACAAAGCTCTGTTCTGGTCTTTAAAACGGGATTTGGGTTTCCTTGTCGACTCGAAACTTGGGGCTGGGAGTGCAAAATGTTCTTCACTGGAAAATTAATGTCCATTCGCTCGATGTGGCCAAGGCAAGCTTGTCGATATGCTTTAGCTTTTCGGACTGCATCCACAGCAGGTGGCAATGGTGCGATGGTAGTGTATTCACTAACGTTTGCAGGTCGTGCGTTCGAATCCCGACCAGCGCCATCATTTTTATAAAATTGAATAGACACAACAAAAACAGATCTCCCCAAAGCAATTTAGGCACCACCTGGGGAGAAAAAAATCCCAACGCACCAAACTTCTTTCCTATCCTGCTATTCTTTCAGTAAGTAGCACCCAAAAACAGGCATTGAATCATTTGCTGGGAGCTACTAGCAACAACTAACAAAAATACCTGCGCTGTGGTTTATCATTATAAGGGTACTGTGTACACTACAGAAAAAAGAAATCCCTTTGTCACACGCAAAATATAAAAAAACATAGGGACGGGCTACAGTCCGCTTAGGCGAACTGTTGGATACCCTATTCTTATTCCTATCCCTCATAAGTGGGCGTGACAAAAGTCTAAGTATGGTTGAATTGTTAAGAACGCTCTACATATTTTGTTATACAACATTTAAAGGATTTTATCAAAAAAAAACGCTCCCTAGCTCAAACTTGGGTGTTTCAATAAAATTGTTTTATTTAATTGTGGGCGTGTCGGTAGGCGGATTTAAAAAAAATTAACACATGAGCATAAAGGGCCCCTAGAGAGTATATATTATAAATTTCAGCTCCCTAGCTCACTTTGAATTTTCAAAAAAAAAAAATAATAATAATTGTGGGCGTGCCAGTGGGCGGATTTTAAAAATATTTACACATGAGCTTAAAGCGCCCCTAGAGAGTATATATTAAAAATTTCAGCTCCCTAGCTCAAATTTTGGTTTTTCAATAAAATTGTTTTATTTTTTTGTGGGCGTGGCAGTGGGCGGATTTTGAAAATTTTATATCCCGAGCAGTTTTAGGGGTCATAGATCATATATAAAAAATTTCAGCTTCCTAGCTCAAAATTCGATTTTTTCCAAAATTTGGTTTTTTTGAGTTTGTGGGCGTGTCTGTGGGCGGATTTCAAAAATTCGTAAACTTGATTATTTCGGGACCCTAGAGAGTATATGGTTAAAATTTCAGCTCTCTAGGTCCAGTTTAAAGGCCTAATTTTTGCCGACGGACGGTCGGACGGACGGACATGGCTAGATCGACATTACTATCGATGCTGATCATAAATATAGTAACTTTTAGGGGTCTACGGGCAATATTAAGGTATGTTACAAACTATGCGTCAAAATTAATATACCCCTAGAATAGGGTATAAAAACATAGGGACGGGCTACAGTTCACTTGGGCGAACTGTTGGATACCCTATTCTTATTCCTATCCCTCATAAGTGGGCGTGACAAAAGTCTAAGTATGGTTGAATTGTTAAGAACGCTCTACATATTTTTTTATATAACTTTTAAAGGATTTTATCGAAAAAACGAAGCTTTTGAAAAAAAACGCTCCCTAGCTCAAACTTTAGTTTTCCAATAAAATTGTTTTATTTAATTGTGGGCGTGGCAGTAGGCGGATTTAAAAAAAATACGCATGAGCATAAAGGGCCCCTAGAGAGTATATATTATATTTTTCAGCTTCCTAGCTCAAACGGATTTTAAAAATGTTTATTTCTTGATTAGTTTTAGGAGCCATAGATCATATATAAAAAATTTTAGCTTTGTAGCTCAAAATTCGATTTTTTCGAAAAATTTGTTTTTTTGAGTTTGTACACGCCCACTGTGGGCGGGTTTCAAAAATTCTTAAACTTGATTATTTCGGGATCCTAGAGAGTATATGGTTAAAATTTCAGCTCTCTCGGTCCAGTTTAAAGGCCTAACTTTTGCCGACAGACGGACGGACGGACAGACATGGCTAGATCGACACCACTATTGATGCTGATCATAAATATAGTAACTTTTAGTGGTCTACGGGCAATATGTTACAAACTAGGTGTCAAAATTAATATACCCTTAGAATAGGGTATAAAAAAAACAACAACAAAAAAAATATTGGTACAGCTTATAGAGTTTGCGGTTGCATCATCTCCTCCCTTCGCCCTCTTCGCAAACAGGACCAACTTTCCGACGGAGTACCAATAAAAGCTCTCATTTCCTGCTAATCGTCTAGTTCTCGGCGCCATAAAGCAGAACTCGCAGTATCAGTGTTTTGTAGGGCTTACACTTGGTGTTCTGGGTTAGGAGTTTGGCCAAACTGAATTAGCAACGGTTGCCATGAAAGCCTCTTCCACTGCACGCTGAGATCGGCCGACGATGTCGATATCGTCCGTGTATCAGACTAGTTGGAGTGCGTATCCTTGCCGGAATCTGGTGCAGGTTTGGAAAAGGTCAGAGGGCGTGTTTCCACAATGCACATTGCACCGCAAGTTTTCCAACGTCCGTCACGCGAAGCAATTACATCAGTTTTGCCGAAATCCCGAATGCGACCATGCTCCGTAGAGCTCCTGACGATGAATGCTTTTATATAGGCCTTTAAAGTCCATAAAAAGATGGTGGGTCTCGATTTGAAATTGGTTGGTCTTTTCCAGGATTTGCTTAGTGTGAAGATTTTGTCAATCGTCGATGTGCCGGGCCGGATGCCGTTCACACAGTACGAGCAGGATATTAGAAATTGGTTGTAGGATATCTTAGAAATTTAGAACAAATACTCCGGCCGGACAAGATCATTTCACTAACTAGAATAGTCAGAATAAATAGAATAGTCAGAACAAGGGCAAAAACCTACACGCGTCCCTCTTGTTCTTATTTGTTTGCTGGGCATTCAGATCTATTGCTTATTAAAACCAACCACATTCTGTAACTTTTAGTACCCTATACCTACATAATTTACATTTTTGAAACGAATTACGTTTCGACTTCCATTTTGGAGAATAAATCAAGAAAATGCGAATTGGTATAGCTACGGACATAAAATGTATACAAACATAATTAAAAGGAATCAATGCACCGATCCGAGATTTGAAAGTTAGGTGTGCCAATGATGTAAACACTATTTTCCATGCGAGCACAATTTTATATTTTAACGGTGAGTTTGTTCTTTGACAGTTTTTAAGCAGCTGATTAATTCTAAAAATTAAATATTGATAAGCATTTGAGTTAAACTACCTAATAAATCATTAGTTAGGATTAACAAGTTATTTAATTTTGAGGTTTATGTGTCGTTTTTGTAAAACGTGCAAAGCCGGATGTCAAATTAATTTAAAATTCATTTGTAGATAAATTTCGGTGACACAAATTTGCAGAAATTAGATATTATATGCGAAGCAAATACACAAATCTACTGCCTTGCAGGCAGACACTGTTCCCCCAACATGTACAAGGTGGCGCAAAAGTAATCCTCCTATCAGAAAATGCTATAAATTTTGCGATTGGGCCCCTAATGTCAGTTCTGTTTTGACATTTGTGTAGTAAACACATGCGAAAAACACGTTAATAAACAATGTTACGCTACACTGCTCCAGAACGCGGAATATTGGTGACTATTTTTTTCATTTTTTTTTAAATTACAGCCAAAAAACATCGGAAGGTTATTTTTGCGCCACCTTGTATATCAACAGTGCCGGCCCATTCATATGTACAAAGTGTGCAAATGCAACCCCATGGGCGCATGGTAAAAACAATTTAAAAACAAATATAGGTAAAGCTCCATATTTTGTTTTCCTTATTCGCCCACAACCTGCTCTCCATTCCATACACTATTAATACTGAAGGTAAATGCAAAGGTACATCAGTACCTAGACGCAACGAAAATACTTAAAAAATACAGTGCACGGCTGGATCGTACGGAAACTTTCTTCCTTTTAAAGTGTGATTTGTTTGCTGTTTGACTTAAGGTAAGATTAGACTGTATGCCACGTTGGCATTTAATGACCATTTTTGACAGTTCTCGCTGTCAAAATAGGGTCATGCAGCGTAATCGGCATATCTCAAATGACCTATTGACCAAATGACCACAAATGACCATGCTGATTTTGACAGATAAAAATGACAAAATTGCATGCAGTGTAATCGGACAATAAGCACGAATGCCAGTATAATGACCTAATGACCATATGCAATTTATTGAAATTTGGTTATGGCATTGCTGTCAGTTTTGTCATCTGAAAATTGTCATCTTTTCCAAGCGTGCAGTTATTTAATACTTCAATAATAATATTTTTGGATAACATTTGCCGTAAATTGTTTTAATAATTACATTTTTATTGTGCTTTTGTTCAGTGTTAATTAGTGGTTTTCTTGTTATTTTTATGTGCATGGTTTAGTATTTGTTGTGTATAATACCTAGGTATTACTTTAATGTTTCCGATTATCTGTTTTGTTTATTTTGTTGAAAAATTAAGTTTCGCTTTAACACCACAACTCACTCTAAAAATATAACAACAAATGCCTTTAATGACCAGCAGGGCAAAAATAACCAAAATGGTCATTGTGGTCACGTAGTATAATATACTACCCTGACACCGCAGAACTTTTGGGCATTTGACAGATAATCTGGTCATTTGGCTGTGGTCATTTGAATGCACAATAGGCATGTAGTCTAATCTTACCTTTAGTGATCTAGTTTTGCCAGCTCACGTGTGTTTCGTAACATGTGTCAAAGCTAGCACGGCCACTTCATCATTGAAGATGAACACCCGATTATTGAGTTTTATTATCAAAATTCGTGCTCTGTAAAAAATGTTTTTCAATCAATGAACCAATTGAATCACTTATTTTCAAAACGTGACATGTCCACATTTAAAAAAAATTTCAAGAGACAAAAAACTGATTATTTTCTTTTTCCGTAAGTGCGCTAGCTTTCACTTATAACGTTTTTCTAGGACACATATATAAATTTGTACGTTCCACGACAATGGAAGGTAGCTGAAGTTATAATGGTTCCAAAGCCCGGTAAACCACTAAATGACAAAAAATCATATAGGCCAATATCGCTCTTACCGATAATGTCGAAGGTGTTCGAAAAACTTTTGTTAAAGCGCCTACATCCGATTATCGAAGAACGTCGATTAATACCTGATCACCAATTCGGATTCAGGACTACGCATTCTACAATCGACCAGGTTTACAGAATAACCAATGTAATTGAAAAAGCTCTAAAGGAGAAAAAAATATGTTCTAGTGTTTTTCTCGACGGCTCTCAGGCCTTTGATAAAGTATGGCATACAGGCTTGAAACATAAGCTAAGACAAGCTTTTCCGAAACAGTTATCTGATATCCTTAGCTGTTACTTATCAGACTCTTTCGTGTACAACACGGAAATGATTACTCTGAATTCAAAAAAGTCGCGGCAGGAGTTCCCCAAGGAAGCGTTCTTGGACCGATCCTATTTCTAATATACACTAGTGATATTCCCCAAGAAGAAGGCACAACAGTAGCCACGTTTGCAGACGATACAGCTATATTAGCGGTCAGTAATACCGTTCAATCAGCAACTAATAAACTCCAACGTTCTATTGACAAAATTTGTGATTGGACAAAGACTTGGCGTATTGCTCTCAACGAGGCCAAAATCTCTCATTTTGGACCGACTATATCATGCGATATGATGCCTTAAGACTATTTTTTTACGGGCATACGTTGAATCGCTCGTCTATGCCGATAACACCTCGTCAATTGCAGCCTTGGAAGAAACATTTCACGTGTTATATGCTTGAAAATTTGACTCGAAATGGGAGCAGCACCTGGCACTATCGTATTTCATTGAATGCTTTTCGGTGCTACTACTATTAGAAAGAATAGAGAGATAGGAAAGGACTGTTTGGGTGCAGTTGTAGGGTTTTTCTGCAAAAAGTGAATGTCAAGCATTGATTATCACCTCAAATAAAAACTGTTGTTGCAATACAACAAACCACCCACTACCAGCATAGCATCTTCCATCGGCAAATGCAGATCAATTTCCTTTATCTTACAATAAATTCAAATGCCGACGGTAAACGCATATGCAGCTCAGGAGCAAATGAAGACGATCAGCTGTTTGTCAACAACAAAAACAACAGAGCCACAAACGTAAACCAGATGATAATGAGGAACAGCGAAATTGCATATAAAAAAAATGCGATGTTTTCGGGTTAAAGCACCTTCCACTGACAAGCTGATCCACACACACATGCGTCATGGCTAAGCGATCTCTATGCTTTTGTCTATGATTTCGTCTGTGTTTTTTTTTGTCAATGCTTTTGTCTATGCTAGCAGAACATATGATGCAACAATATGCATGCATGCAGATTACCAGTTAAGCGTTTTTGTTTGTGTTATTGGCTTGGCTCAAACGGCGATTAGCAGTCCGGAGGATCCGCAAACCAGGGTGAATGACCAGAGGAAATGAGTCAAGGCCAGCTGGATGCAAGGTTTTATTTGAGATGTCCAAGATGAAAGGAATTATTCCCAATTGTACCATCAAGTCGGCAACAATAAAAGTCTATTTGATTATTCAAACTAAGTCGTTGGGTTTTTTTTTGTTCACTTGCATACCGATAGTGGGTACCTACACTGTGTTTTCTTTTGTATTAGCCAGTTTTGCTCTAGATTCAACGGCACAGAACAAACATTTGAATTCACACCGTGTGGATAAATTTAAGAATTTTTTTTTGCTAGTGTCCTTGCGGCACATAATGGTCCTTCGAGCCGGATCCTAAGGATATTAAGGATCTAGACAATATTAGTGCTAAAGACAATTCAAAACTAGTAATAAAAGTGTTCTATCGAGTAATATCTACCTATCACAGTGCGTGTAACACGTCGCAACAGCAATTGTTCGTGATCTAAATCGCAAAACGTAAATTCGGGATCGTCGGATTGTTGGTGTCTCCTGCTGATTTGGATTGGAAGAAACTGGTGCTGCGAGGGAGCAACGCTTTACAACAGGTGTGTGGCAATTATTTTTATAATATTATTATATTTAATATATCGATCCTCGTTGATCTAACTATATAATATATCGTGTGTTGTGTGTTCTTCGATCAATTCGTCGTTTCTCTTCATCATGAGTAAAACAAAAATTTCCAATTTAATCGATTCAATTCAGTCGATTTCGCAAGAGCTATATGCTGATTACGAGGCCTTCTTAAAAATCGATAAATTGCAAAAAACCGTTTATATGAATGAGGCGCGCTTAAGGCACTTAGAACAATCATTTGATGAAGCTAGATCTCTTCATCAAAAAATTGTAGCGGCTCCTACTGAAGAGGCAAAGGTCAAATACATGGAAGTGCTAACCTTTCACAAATTGAAAGAGCTCTACTATAAGTACTCCTCCGAATTGAAGACACAGTTAACAAACACTGATAGCCAAAATCAAACGCAGAGTTTCCTTAATAATTCGATGATAGGAACTAAGGCCCCGTCTGTTGAATTAAAGCTCCCCCCAATTAAAATCCCCAATTTCTCTGGTTCGTATCAAACTTGGCCCGAATTTAGGAGTTTGTTTGAGAGCTTAGTCACGGAAAATACGTCAATATCTGATGTGCAGAAGTTGCATTATCTCAAGGCAAATCTATCCGGTGAAGCTGAGCGTTTACTTAGAAACACTTCAATCAGCGACGGGAATTTTGAATCAGCTTGGGCGACATTAGTTAAGCGATATCAAAATCTACGATTGCTCAAAGACAATCAATTCAAATTGCTTTTCGAACAACCGAAGCTATCTCAGGAATCGTCTGAGGAAATAAAATTGTTGCTAGATACCACGAATGAAGCAAAGCAGTCTCTCGAAAATCTAGGAGTTCCTGTTGATTCATGGGAAGATGTTCTTATCTATCATACGGTACAGAAACTTCCGCTTAGTACTCGGGGGCAGTGGGAATCACACATTTCGGCTTATGTCGATTATCCGACATACAGCATCTTAGAAGATTTTCTGCTAATGAGATCGAGAACGTTAGATGTCCTGGAGCAGTCCTCATCAAATTTCTCTCAAGCAAAATCAAAAAGAGTTACGACGAGCACAGTTCGGTCGCACAACTCTACAATTCCTAAATGTTCAATGTGTCAGGGCATGCATTCAATTAGAAAGTGCTTTAAATTCAAGGCACTGAATCCAAAGAAACGACAGGACATTGTTAGGAAGAATAAGTTGTGTTTCAACTGTCTGTCAAACACACATCTCACCCAAAATTGTACAAGCACTTTCTCGTGCTCGGAGTGCAAACAAAGGCATCATTCTTTACTGCATTTGAATATGACAGCTAACGCAATGCATGTCAATGAACTAACTTCAACCGCACCTCCTCAACCATCCTCCTCTTCCGATCAACCTCTACTGTCGAACCCATCAGATGATCCAACCTCGTCTATCAGAACAGCGTCAGCACACAATGCGTACATTGCAGAAAATGGTCACACCCAAACCGTTCTTCTGGCTACAGCGCTCGTAAAGGTGTTCACAACCAATGGCCAACCATTGTTGCTGCGGGCGCTACTTGATCCTGGATCGGAGGCTTCTTTCATCTCTGAGTCTGCCGTACAACTATTAAATTTGAGAAAGGAAAGGAGTTACGTAAACATACTGGGTATGGTATCGAAGCACAAGGTAGCTTTCACTATATTCTCGAAGTGTAACGAGAACTTTAGCTTACAGCTCAATGCATTGGTCATACCCAAAGTGACGACGTTACTACCAATGCACAAGATTTGCCGAGGATACTGGAGCCATCTCCAAAATATCATACTTGCTGATCCTACATTTTATAAACCAAGCAAAATCGACATTTTACTTGGTAGCGACATATACCCGTCAATCCTTCTCGATGGCATCATCAAAGGAGATCCAGGTACCCCCATGGCCCAACGCACTGAGCTTGGATGGGTACTCTCTGGTCGCATATCCTCCGACAATCAAGCAACCGTAACTTCTTTTCATGCAACAACCAAGGGTGACCTAGAAAACATTCTTCAGAAATTCTGGGAACTTGAGGAAGTGCCAAGGAAGAGGATGCTTTCGGCCGAAGAAGAACAGTGTGAAACACACTTTTGCAGAACACACCAGCGTCAAGCAGATGGGAAGTACACCGTTCAACTTCCATTTACGGAAGGAACACGTCCTAGATTAGGCCTGTCCTACAATTCGGCACTAGTCAGGTACATTCAACTGGAAAGAAAATTCCGATCAAATCCGTCATTCTACGACGAGTACAGAAAGGTAGTTGCCGAATACAAGGAACTAGAGCACATGACTGAGGTAGATCCTTCGTCATTGAGACATCCTCACTATTTTGTTCCCCACCATGCAGTGATCAAGCAGTCTAGCTCAACCACGAAATTGCGCATTGTTTTTGATGCTTCATGTAAGACGTCCGATGGCACATCCCTCAATGACCATCTCTTCGTTGGTCCACGTTTACAGGATGATATCTTCGACCACATTGCTCGGTTTAGGAAACATAAAATTGTGTTTGTGGCAGATATCAATAAAATGTATCGGCAGATCTGGGTCCCTTTAGAAGGCTCGGTCTATCAACTCATTTTGTGGAGAGATGTTGAAGGAGAAGAGGTAAGGGTCTATCGTCTTAAAACCGTCACGTTTGGCACCGCCGCAGCACCATATTTAGCGGTCCGAGCCCTTCAACAACTGGCTGCAGATGAACGAGAAGACTACCCAGTTGCATCTGAGATCGCCAGAAGAAACTTCTACGTGGATGATGTCATACATGGGGCAGACTCAGAAGCGGAAGCTGTGGAAATGCAACGTCAACTTATCACAATGTTAAGTCATGGAGGATTCCCATTACGTAAATGGGCTAGTAACAGCGAGAGGTTAATAATAATAATATTTGGTTAGGGTATATTACAATGCGACCTATTGGTCTATTGTGTCCCCTTGCTTGTGCCTCGGAGAGGTGCTTGCCCTCGTTCAGAGCCCTCTCTAGATACTTCTTTGTGAAGCGTGTCGAGGTATTGCTCTGATTTATCCTTGGCAGGTCACACTCCTTAGAGCACAGCGTCCAGTCCAGTTTCTTTGATGAATCTGAGAATGAGCTGTGGGTCCATGGTTTGTATGTCCTTGTCTGTTATTTGGTGCCTGCCCAAATGTTTCATCCTTTTGTGGGTCCGTGCCCCACAGGATTCCAGTATATGGTCTGGAGTTTCGGCGGTTTCACTGCAGAATCTACAGAGCCCGTCCTCCGATATGCCCATTTTCCTCAGGTGGTCCTTGAGTCTGCAGTGCCCCGTGAGGAGGCCTGTTAGGATTCTTAGGTTGTTTTTGTTAAGGCCGATACAAACTTTGAATCTCTTTTGGTTGTAATTTCCTAAGAGTTTCTTTGCTTGCCTCAGACCTTGGAGATTGAGAAAGGTTTTGGCCTTTGTTTCTTCCTCCAGCCTCCTGAACTCTTCGCGTATAGTGTGTTCTCCTATCCCGCAGAATGGTTCAGGTCCTATGAAGGGTTCCTCTGCCCCTCTTCTTGCCAGAGAGTCCGCTGCCTCATTGCCCGTAATGCCAACATGGCCAGGCACCCAGCAGATGGAGATTCTGTTATTCTTGCCTAGTCTATTCAGTCCTTGTAGGCATTCCCACACGAGTTTTGACTTGATAACGTAGGCGTCAAGAGCCTTTATAGCTGCTTGGCTGTCAGACATTATTGCTATGTTGCAATTTCTATAGTTTTTCTCGAGGTTGATTCGAACGCACCTGTCTATGGCACATATTTCTGCCTGGAAGATGCTGGTACATTTGCCCACGGATTCGTAGTGTTTAGTTCCCGGCCCAAACACTCCAGCACCAGTCCCCCCCTTTAGTTCTCGAGCCGTCCGTATACCACTTTGTTGTGTGGTTGCTCAGTCCATAAGTTATGGATTCGTTGCTCCAGTTCTCCTTATTGCTGAGCTTTATCTGGAAATTCTTCTCGAAGTTGAACTTCCTGATGCTGTCGTCCCTAGGTATGCCAAGAAGTGGGAGTTTTTTGAGTAAGTCACCGTGTTCTTTCGAACCGATGCATTTCCCTCTCCCAATTCCCTCCTTTGCCATCCTAAGGATTGTTTTGTCTGCCTCGTTCATCACCATGATGTGTAGAGGGGTCAGTTCCAATAGCACCTCCATGGCTGCGGTTGTGCAGCTACGCATTGCTCCGGTTATGCACAGGCACGCCAGTCTTTGCACTTTGCCGAGTGTCTCTCGCGTTGTGACTAGACTGGTTCGTTTCGCCCATGCTACCGCTCCGTATGCGATCATTGGTCTCACGATTGCAGTGTACATCCATCGCAGGATGCTTGGGCTGCATCCCCATGCCTTCCCCGCTAGGCTCCTACATATCATGAGAGCGCGGGTGGCCTTCTTGGATATCTCCTCTGTATGTTTTCGCCAGAGGAGTTTACTATCTAAATGGAGTCCTAGATATTTTACTTCTTTGACTGGTATCAGTGTCGTGCCTGATAGGTTTATGTCCTTAAGTCTTTGAAGTTGTCTTTTCCTTGTGAATGGTACTATCGTTATTTTCGAAGGATTGATGTTAAGTCCGACAGTATGGCACCATTCCTTGGTTACTTTAAGCCCCCTTTGTATAATGTCCCCAAGGGTTTCTTCGAACTTGCCCCTGGCAATCAATACAATGTCATCGGCGTACGTCTGACAGTTGATGCCAAGGTTGGTTAATTTTTCCAGCAGTTCGTCTACAACTAGGCTCCACATTAAAGGTGATAGTACCCCTCCCTGTGGACATCCTCTTGTTGTGTTCACTCTGATGGTTCCAGATGGTGTTTGAGTCTCTGCTGATCTAGTGCTCAGCGGCTCACACATCCAGTTGGATACTGTACTGTTAACTCCTTTCCTATCCAGGGATCGTTTGATCGCATCATGTGAGGTGATGTCAAATGCTCCCTCTATGTCTAGGAAAGCGCACAGTACTATTTCTTTTGCCTCCAGGGCACTTCGAATTATCTCCGTCAGCTGATATAGGGCGGTCTCTGTTGATCTGCCCGCTCTGTATGCATGCTGACGATGATGTAAGGGGGATGTGTTCAGAACATCTTCCCTTAAATAATTGTCTACAGCCTTTTCTGTCATCTTCAGAAGAAATGACGTAAGGCTGATGGGTCTGTACGATTTTGGCTGTGTGGGGTCTTTTTTCCCGCTTTTGGTATAAACACAACCCTTGCTCGTCTCCATTGCATTGGTATGTGGCCCAAGGCAATACTGCTCCTTGTTATCTTTAGCATGTGTGGTATTAGTACCCTTTGCCCTTCTTGAAGAAGGGCGGGTATAATGCCGTCCACTCCGGCAGATTTGAAAGGCTGAAAGGAATTTATTGCCCATTTCAGCCGTCCCTCAGAACAGATGGTTGATGTTGTTTCCCAGAACAGCGAGAGGTTACTGGCAGCAGTTTCAAAAGAGGACAGGGAGATACAACTGCCGTTCTCATTCGATGATGGAAACACCATTAAAACATTGGGAATACAGTGGCATCCCGCCAAAGACATTTTTAAAATAAGGATCAGTCTTCAGGACGTAAAAAGGACTACGAAACGAACGATCCTATCCGACATCGCTCGGCTGTATGATTCATTGGGATGGATTTCTCCCTGCGTCATCGTGGGAAAAATATTAATGCAGGAGATCTGGAAGGAGCAACAGTCATGGGATGGCGAACTCTCATCTTCAATAGTTTCGACGTGGCACAAACTAAGGTGCGAGCTAAATGCTGTAGATGACATCGAGATCCCTCGCTGGATTAATTTCACTAAAGAATCACAGGTCGAAATTCATGGATTCTGCGATGCATCTGAGAAGGCGTACGCAGCGGCGGTGTATATTCGATCCACCAACGGAGAAACATCGTCAACGAGTTTGCTTGTTTCAAAAACGAGGGTTACACCCCTCAAGACCAAATCGCTGGCACGTCTGGAGCTGTGCGGAGCACAGTTACTAGCACATCTGCTGGCACACGCAGTAACGACCATGGAGCTCGAAAATGCACCAATCTTTGCCTGGTGTGACTCAACAATCACACTCTCGTGGATCAAGTCAGCCCCATACATTCGAACTACTTTCGTTGCCAACAGAGTAGCAGAGATACAGGAGATCATAAATCCGAATTGCTGGAATTACGTTCCGTCCCAGGAGAACCCAGCAGACATTGCTTCGAGAGGAGTTTCTGCGAGAGAACTTCTCAATCATAGTCAATGGTGGCATGGTCCTGAGTTTCTCCAACATTTTGATGCACAACTACATCCGCCATTTCAAGTTCAACCCACGGACCTTGAAATGAAGGCCTCAGAGGTTTCAAAGGTGAAAAATGACTTGATCGCATCTGGGTACCCCTTCAAAAATATTTTTCAGCTCTGCGTTCATTTCGCCGCCTTTGACACCAATGAGCTGTTTATTAGGTTTTCAACCTTATATCGTCTACTACGAGTGACAGCATATTGTCTTCGATTCTCCAACAACACCCGCAGAAAATTGCCGCGGCTGTCTGGGCCACTATCAGTGGACGAAATTTCACTTGCCCGAATTCGACTGATCAATGTCGTACAACGAGAATGCTTCGCCGAGGAGATTTCAAAGATTTCCAAAAATGAAACAGTTGCCAAGGGAAGTAGTTTAGCAAGGCTTTCGCCAGTAATCGACGAAAGGGGAATACTGCGAGTCGGAGGTCGATTGGAAAATTCGGATCTGCCGTATTCACAGCGTCATCCAATAATTTTACCCTCGCGGAACACATTAACAGCGCTTATAGTTCATGATGCCCATATGAAAACGCTTCACGGCGGCCAGCAACTCATGATGGCAACTGTACGAAATGAGTACTGGATTCTACAATTGAGGTCAAATGTCAAAGGATGCATTCACAAGTGCCTCAAATGCTACCGATACAAGGCTACACAAATGCAGCAACAAATGGCAAATCTTCCTGCTTTAAGGGTAAAGCAAGCTCGACCATTTCAAACTTCTGGAGTAGATTATGCGGGTCCAGTACAATTGAAAGCATGGAAGGGTCGTTGCAACAAGGTAACTAAAGCTTACATAGCCATCTTTGTCTGCTTCTGTACAAAAGCAGTGCATCTGGAGCTTGTCAGCGATTATAGCACACCCGCTTTCCTAGCTGCGTTCAAACGCTTCACTGCTCGCCGGGGTATCTGCACAAATATCTACAGCGATTGTGTAACTAATTTCCAAGGAGCAGCGAAAATCATCGAACGGGAAAGGTCTCAATGGACAAAACATTGGGCTGAGGTCATCGCAACGCACTTACAGGCAAATGGTACTACATGGCACTTCAACCCTCCTGCGGCCCCGCATTTCGGCGGACTCTGGGAAGCGGGAGTTAAGTCAATGAAGCATCATTTGAAGCGAGTCATCGGACACTACACTCTAACTTTCGAGGAGTACACAATCGTTCTAGTGCAAGTGGAGGCATGCCTGAACTCGCGACCCCTTTGTGCATTAACCGAAGATCCTGAGGATCTTTCTATTTTGACGCCAGGGCATTTTTTAATTGGTGCACCACTCAACACCGCACCCGAAAACGACTTAAGCAATATCAAGACAAATTGCTTGGATAGATGGCAGCTTATGCAAAAAATCCAGCAAGATTTCTGGAACAAATGGAAGACAGAATACCTGGCTCGACTCCAACAGCGTCCAAAATGGCTAACGCCAAATCTTCAAATCAAGGAAGGACAATTGGTACTCTTGCCTGACGAGCAAACGCCTCCTACACTTTGGAGACTTGGGAAGATTCAAGCAACGTATCCTGGAGCTGATGGAAAGATTCGGGTGGTTACAGTTAAGACGGCAACCACAACGTTAAAGCGTCCAATAGCGTAACTTTGCCTTCTGCCAATGGCAAACGAATAAAAGGGTATCATTCGCAACCGTGCACGCACACACACACACACACACACACTTATGAATTAATAAATTTCTAACTAAACTAAATGAATTAACTAACCCCTATAACCTATTATGCCACACACCATTCACCACACCTTCTTTTACTTTTCATGTACCTACCGCATCGAGCACACCACCAGTGGGAACTTCAATCAACATATCATCTGTACTGTAATCGATCCAATCAACAAGCAACATAATCTTGAAAGAAAGGATAAAGGATAGCTGATACTAGATGACAACGACGGTTGACTCCACTTCCTGGGGCCCGGCAGGATGTTGCAATACAACAAACCACCCACTACCAGCATAGCATCTTCCATCGGCAAATGCAGATCAATTTCCTTTATCTTACAATAAATTCAAATGCCGACGGTAAACGCATATGCAGCTCAGGAGCAAATGAAGACGATCAGCTGTTTGTCAACAACAAAAACAACAGAGCCACAAACGTAAACCAGATGATAATGAGGAACAGCGAAATTGCATATAAAAAAAATGCGATGTTTTCGGGTTAAAGCACCTTCCACTGACAAGCTGATCCACACACACATGCGTCATGGCTAAGCGATCTCTATGCTTTTGTCTATGATTTCGTCTGTGTTTTTTTTTGTCAATGCTTTTGTCTATGCTAGCAGAACATATGATGCAACAATATGCATGCATGAAGATTACCAGTTAAGCGTTTTTGTTTGTGTTATTGGCTTGGCTCAAACGGCGATTAGCAGTCCGGAGGATCCGCAAACCAGGGTGAATGACCAGAGGAAATGAGTCAAGGCCAGCTGGATGCAAGGTTTTATTTGAGATGTCCAAGATGAAAGGAATTATTCCCAATTGTACCATCAAGTCGGCAACAATAAAAGTCTATTTGATTATTCAAACTAAGTCGTTGGGTTTTTTATACCCTATTCTAGGGGTATATTAATTTTGACGCATAGTTTGTAACATACCTTAATATTGCCCGTAGACCCCTAAAAGTTACTATATTTATGATCAGCATCGATAGTAATGTCGATCTAGCCATGTCCGTCCGTCCGTCCGTCCGTCCGTCCGTCCGTCCGTCGGCAAAAATTAGGCCTTTAAACTGGACCTAGAGAGCTGAAATTTTAACCATATACTCTCTAGGGTCCCGAAATAATCAAGTTTACGAATTTTTGAAATCCGCCCACAGACACGCCCACAAACTCAAAAAAACAAAATTTTGGAAAAAATCGAATTTTGAGCTAGGAAGCTGAAATTTTTTATATATGATCTATGACTCCTAAAACTGCTCGGGATATAAAATTTTCAAAATCCGCCCACTGCCACGCCCACAAAAAAATAAAACAATTTTATTGAAAAACCAAAATTTGAGCTAGGGAGCTGAAATTTTTAATATATACTCTCTAGGGGCCCTTTAAGCTCATGTATAAATATTTTCAAAATCCGCCCACTGACACGCCCACAAATAAATAAAACAATTTTTTTGAAAATCCAAAGTTTGAGCTAGGGATCTGAAATTTATAATATATACTCTCTAGGGGCCCTTTAAGCTCATGTATAAATATTTTCAAAATCCGCCCACTGACACGCGAACAAATAAATAAAACAATTTTTTTGAAAATCCAAAGTTTGAGCTAGGGAGCTGAAATTTATAATATATACTCTCTAGGGGCCCTTTATGCTCATGTGTTAATTTTTTTTTAAATCCGCCTACTGACACGCCCACAATTAAATAAAACAATTTTATTGAAACACCCAAGTTTGAGCTAGGGAGCGTTTTTTTTGATAAAATCCTTTAAATGTTATATAACAAAATATGTAGAGCGTTCTTAACAATTTAACCATACTTGGACTTTTGTCACGCCCACTTATGAGGGATAGGAATAAGAATAGGGTATCCAACAGTTCGCCCAAGCGGACTGTAGCCCGTCCCTATGTTTTTTGTTCACTTGCATACCGATAGTGGGTACCTACACTGTGTTTTCTTTTGTATTAGCCAGTTTTGCTCTAGATTCAACGGCACAGAACAAACATTTGAATTCACACCGTGTGGATAAATTTAAGAATTTTTTTTTGCGTGTCCTTGCGGCACAACTGTGTATACACTTTTGAAATGTTCCTTTGTTTTTTTTTGACAATTAAAAACAACAGCTTAAAACATCACCCATTATAAGAACTGGCTGCGAATCACATTTTATCAGTAGCCATTTTATATACTCGTAAAATCAGGGAAACAAGTTAAAAAGAATCGTGACATTGCAGATTATTATATAGATACCTATAATTGATTTGTCTGAATTGCATTTAAAAAAGCAATTTGTACAAAAAGTTTTTTTTTCCACTTTCAAATGCACCTGATTAATATCTGTATTGTATTTTGATAAAAACTGAGTATAACAGTTTCTAACCTTCACTCCAAGTATTTAAAACACAAACGCAGATCGAAATCGTTAAAGCCGTTTTTGAGAAATGTGACATTTTCGAAAATTCAAAAAACTTATATAAATAAAAAAATTATAAAAAAAAATATTTCAAAATTGTTACTTGCAAATTTTTTCCAAATGGTAGTATTAGTTGGTGAGTGAATTTGTATAGATAACAAGATAAGTGCGGATTTTGTTATTGCTTCTCTATGGCCCAATAAACGAATTGCCGACGCACTGCGTGGTCAGTTAGTTTTAATTCTTGTGTTGACTATATTTTGTAAGCCTTTACATGCAGATCTGTGTGCAAAATGTTAAACAAAGTTGTTGGTTTGAGGTTTAATTGCTGTGAACGACGACGAATTGACGTCCTTGGCTCTTCAACAACACCTCTGCTAACAGCTGCAATATTTCCACTCGAACGACCACTACGATGGCTTTACTTCTCTAATATTGAACCGAACCAGTTTCTTCAAATTTATGAAAGATAAGTTTAATAAAATAATACCGTATTTTGACCAAACTTTTCTTTTAACTTCTGCAAAACTGTCAATATATTTAAAATAAGTTTTAATAAAAAAAACACGTTGCTCAATAGTGTACCGATCCATTTTAGCTAACGGGAATGTATTTATATTTACTTCATTCCTGAAAAAACTTCGGTGTAATCTAATAGCTGTAAAAAAAGTGGCGGCCAATTTAAAATTATACGTCAAATTTGAACACCCTTTATTTGATTTTTTTGCGTGATATATATTTACAGAAAGGTACAAGGGAAAAATTAATATAGTGACCATTGGAAATCCATTTGCGGCAAACCAAGTAAATAGCACCTCTCGCGATTGTCAGTCACCTTGACGTGTGTACCATCATTGCATTCGATGGTACCGGTTCGGAGGCTTACGGTGCAAAGATTCAACGGGCTATGCTGTCTAAGGGCCACCCATGGCAGACAGGCCGATTGATGAGCGCCAACCAAGAACTGGCAAGGACTTAACGTCCATCCACCCCTAATCCAGAGTGTCATGCGACCCGTGCTTATTGGATGGTTTGCAGCCAGGGGTATCCGGCTGTATATTAGCGGAGCCTCTCTGATACCGGGCCACCTCAGAGAGTAACCATGGCCTTACAACGCTAATGCGGGGCTCTGGCGTGGTTGACCGTCTTTCCCGCGCTACTCGTGGGAAATGAAACAACCAAACAGAAACAAACAAAACAAAACAAACAAATTGCGGGGACAGACCGCAGACGAAGTCATTGGTCGGATGGAGCAGGACATCCATGACGACCGCCTGGCACATGATAAACCCGAAACAAGTCGAAAGGGAGGCTCTAAACTGGTGCAACCCAGCACCAGTCAAAGAACCATCGTCACCTCACGAGAAGCCACGGGGGTGCCAAAAGGCCCGGGAAGAAGCCCGGTAGCACCGACAGGTGCATGCAGTGGGGATAGGAGCCAAATCCTAATCCCCTCCCTGACCGGGGAAGTAATGGTGGAGGGAACTAAGGCAGTGGGAACGAGCATAGCTCAAGTACCAGCCCCTGTACCCCCCGACAACAACAGCGGAAGGAAGAGGAATAAGCCAGCCTTACCTCCACCTGGGAAACCAAGCGCGAGGGACGACCCTATGCGAAGGGGACTTAGTGGTGCTGGCACTAAATGGTACCTCCGCTACCTCAATAAAGGCTTCGGGCCCGAGGAAGCCAAAAGGAGGGCCGAGGAGCATCGGGCCAAGCCCGAAAGTACAGAAGTGGCGACGGGGAAAAGGGGGAACAGCAACATCACCCCCCCCACAACAAATAAAGCCAAAAAACAGAAGGTGGATGAAGGTACCGAGGGGGCCACGGGAAAGCCTGCAAAAGCGAGCGCCACCGTGGTCGGTCGAAGCTATGCTACGGCGGTGAAAACCTTCCCGGCTAGCGGTAGACGCGAGACAGGTGCGATTGCTGAGCAGGTTGCTGTTCTCCCGGTGAAATATCCGCAGGAGATCCTCAGCAACCCAGACCTCACGGCACTTGAAGACGCCATTGTGTTGGAAATGGCCTTGGGATGGGAGCATAAGCTCAAATTCCAGGGCATACATTTCAAACATGGAATGCTCTTAGTGGACTGCGAGACTCCGCAGACAGCTGAGTGGCTAAAGGCAGTAGCCCCAAAGTTGGGGAAATGGAAGGGGACACGCCTCATGGCTTGCAGTGGGACTGATATACCACGGTCCTACTCCATAACGATCTTCCTTCCACGCAGTGCAGAGCAAGAAGCTAAAACCTCCTTGGCACTGCTGGAAGCACAGAATGTGGGACTTAGCGTCCAGGCGTGGAAGATTCCCAATTGTCGAAAAGAGGGAACCGGGCAGGTACTGGCTCTTGGCATCGACCGAGAATCCTTCGACGCAATAAAATCCCAAAAAGGATCCCTGAGCTACCGATTCGGCAGGGTTGCGGTGTGCGGACTCAAGAGGTCGGACGAGATCTCTGGGCAAACAGCCCAGCCAGCATCGAATCCGAATTCGCGGAGCGCGCAGTCCGAGGTAGATCATACTGCTCCTCCGAAGACTAAAGCACCTTCTTCCGTTGTCCAATCGGCGGAGCAGGCTCCTGAGGAGACCGAGGAGTCTATGTCGAGCTCGGAGAGCATGATCTCTGAGGGGGAAATGGACAACACGGTCATCGACCTCTTCCAGGAAATCACCCAGGAGGAGGAAGATTCGTTGCTGAAGGAGGACGGGGCAACTGCCCCGCGCGAGCAATAGCTCGATGAACCCCGCCAACAGCAAAATCAAACTAGCACAGGTAAACATTCACCATGCTATAGCCGCCTCGGCGACTATATCTAGGATGTTTACCTGCCAAAGCCTAGGGCTAGTACTGATCCAGGAGCCATGGATCCTGAAAGGACAAGTCAAAGGATTGGCGAGCAAGGATGCAAAGGTAATATGGGACACTCGGGCCGAGAAACCGAGAGCTTGCATTCTAATAAACAATAAATATAAATTTATTCTACTTTCAGAATACGCGACACGAGATCTGGTGCCAATTCAGGTACATCTGGATGCTGAAGGATGTCACCGCACCATTGTCATCGTATCGGCGTACTGTGCAGGGGATGAGCCGGTTGTATCATCCCAAATGCAGCGACTGGTGGAGCATTGCAACAAGCTCCGCATGTCGCTCCTTATAGGGTGTGATGCAAATGGCCACAACATCATATGGGGGAGCACCGACACCAACACCAGGGGTGAGTACCTACTAGAATTTATTATGAGTTCGTCACTTGATATTATAAACGTGGGAAATATCCCCACTTTTGTAACTACTGTCAGGGAGGAAGTACTAGACCTCACGCTTGGTAGCTCAAGCGTAAGTAAATTAATTAGTAACTGGAGAGTATCTAGTGAGCCGTCATTGTCTGACCATCGAATAATAGTATTCGACCTGGACAGCACAAGTATCACGAGAAATCCAGTAAGAAACCCAAGGAAAACCAATTGGGAAACTTATAGAACTGCTCTAGAGAGCAATCTGGGACGCTTTAGACTGAGGAAGGTTCCGGGACACCCCCTAGAGCTAGAGAGCGCAGTGGAAGGCATAACAAACGCCATCATCACTGCGTTCGAAGAAAACTGTCCTCTAAGTAGAGAACGGGACAGGAAACAGACGCCATGGTGGAGCAATAACTTGTCAAAATTAAGATCCGAGGTGCGAAAGCTTTTCAATAAAGCAAAGCGCAGCGGAGAATGGCAAAGCTACCAAATGGCCCTTACTACATATAATAAGGAAATAAGAAAAGCTAAAAGAAATAGCTTCAGAAAATTCTGTGAGACAATCACCAGCACCCCTACTGCGGCAAGGCTACACAAAGCTCTTGCGAAGTCAGGAGGGGTGCCGATGTCTCTGAGGAAACCAGATGGCGAGTTCACGGAAGATGAGGATCAAAGGGCACTATTGCTACTAGAAACTCACTTTCCTGGCAGCTCGCCTAGTACTGAGCCAGGAATAAATACCACTTCAATCAGACCTCGGAGGGAAGACTGGGAAACAACATCAACCATCTGTTCTGAGGGACGGCTGAAATGGGCAATAAATTCCTTTCAGCCTTTCAAATCTGCCGGAGTGGACGGCATTATACCCGCCCTTCTTCAAGAAGGGCAAAGGGTACTAATACCACACCTGCTAAAGATAACAAGGAGCAGTATTGCCTTGGGCCACATACCAATGCAATGGAGACGAGCAAGGGTTGTGTTTATACCAAAAGCGGGGAAAAAAGACCCCACACAGCCAAAATCGTACAGACCCATCAGCCTTACGTCATTTCTTCTGAAGATGACAGAAAAGGCTGTAGACAATTATTTAAGGGAAGATGTTCTGAACACATCCCCCTTACATCATCGTCAGCATGCATACAGAGCGGGCAGATCAACAGAGACCGCCCTATATCAGCTGACGGAGATAATTCGAAGTGCCCTGGAGGCAAAAGAAATAGTACTGTGCGCTTTCCTAGACATAGAGGGAGCATTTGACAACACCTCACATGATGCGATCAAACGATCCCTGGATAGGAAAGGAGTTAACAGTACAGTATCCAACTGGATGTGTGAGCCGCTGAGCACTAGATCAGCAGAGACTCAAACACCATCTGGAACCATCAGAGTAAACACAACGAGAGGATGTCCACAAGGAGGGGTACTATCACCCTTAATGTGGAGCCTAGTTGTAGACGAACTGCTGGAAAAATTCACCAACCATGGCATCAACTGTCAGGCGTACGCCGATGACATTGTATTGATTGCCAGGGGCAAGTTCGAAGAAACCCTTGGAGACATCATACAAAAGGGGCTTAAAGTAACCAAGGAATGGTGCCATAACGTCGGACTTAACATCAATCCGGCGAAAACAACGATAGTACCATTCACAAGGAAAAGACAACTTCAAAGACTTAAGGACATAAACCTATCAGGCACGACACTGATACCAGTCAAAGAAGTAAAATATCTAGGACTCCATCTAGATAGTAAACTCCTCTGGCGAAAACATACAGAGGAGATATCCAAGAAGGCCACCCGCGCTCTCATGATATGTAGGAGCCTAGCGGGGAAGGCATGGGGATGCAGCCCAAGCATCCTGCGATGGATGTACACTGCAATCGTGAGACCAATGATCGCATACGGAGCGGTAGCATGGGCGAAACGAATCAGTCTAGTCACAACGCGAGAGACACTCGGCAAAGTGCAAAGACTGGCGTGCCTGTGCATAACCGGAGCAATGCGTAGCTGCCCAACCGCAGCCATGGAGGTGCTATTGGAACTGACCCCTCTACACATCATGGTGATGAACGAGGCAGACAAAACAATCCTTAGGATGGCAAAGGAGGGAATTGGGAGAGGGAAATGCATCGGTTCGAAAGAACACGGTGACTTACTCAAAAAACTCCCACTTCTTGGCATACCTAGGGACGACAGCATCAGGAAGTTCAACTTCGAGAAGAATTTCCAGATAAAGCTCAGCAATAAGGAGAACTGGAGCAACGAATCCATAACTTATGGACTGAGCAACCACGCAACAAAGTGGTATACGGACGGCTCGAGGACTGAGGAGGGAACTGGTGCTGGAGTGTTTGGGACGGGAACTAAGCACTACGAATCCATGGGCAAATGTACCAGCATCTTCCAGGCAGAAATATGTGCCATAGACAGGTGCGTTCGAATCAACCTCGAGAAAAACTATAGAAATTGCAACATAGCAATAATGTCTGACAGCCAAGCAGCTATAAAGGCTCTTGACGCCTACGTTATCAAGTCAAAACTCGTGTGGGAATGCCTACAAGGACTGAATAGACTAGGCAAGAATAACAGAATCTCCATCTGCTGGGTGCCTGGCCATGTTGGCATTACGGGCAATGAGGCAGCGGACTCTCTGGCAAGAAGAGGGGCAGAGGAACCCTTCATAGGACCTGAACCTTTCTGCGGAATAGGAGAACACACTATACGCGAAGAGTTCAGTAGGCTGGAGGAAGAAACAAAGGCCAAAACCTTTCTCAATCTCCAAGGTCTGAGGCAAGCAAAGAAACTCTTAGGAAATTACAACCAAAAGAGATTCAAAGTTTGTATCGGCCTTAACAAAAACAACCTAAGAATCCTAACAGGCCTCCTCACGGGGCACTGCAGACTCAAGGAGCACCTGAGGAAAATGGGCATATCGGAGGACGGGCTCTGCAGATTCTGCAGTGAAACCGCCGAAACTCCAGACCATATACTGGAATCCTGTGGGGCACTGACCCACAAAAGGATGAAACATTTGGGCAGGCACAAAATAACAGACAAGGACATACAAACCATGGACCCACAGCTCATTCTCAGATTCATCAAAGAAACTGGACTGGACGCTGTGCTCTAAGGAGTGTGACCTGCCAAGGATAAATCAGAGCAATACCTCGACACGCTTCACAAAGAAGTATCTAGAGAGGGCTCTGAACGAGGGCAAGCACCTCTCCGAGGCACAAACAAGGGGACACAATAGACCAATAGGTCGCAGTGTAATATACCGTAACCAAATATTATTATTATTAAATAAATAGCACGGTGAGTTCATGGATAACCTATTTAATAATATTCAAATAATTATACCCTCATCGACACAATTAACCGCACACCACGTTTGTTTACGTTAAATAAAGGTTATTACGATGAATTTTGTAAAATTTGCTTATTTTTAAACAATACCTATAAAAATCTACAAAAAACACTGGGTGGGCGGTTAGTCGTGCCTGTGAGTATAATTATTTATATAGGCATAAAGTGATTTGAAATATAATTACAGTAAGTAACCCTAATAGGCGATTTCGTTGGTACATACCTATACTGTATTCATATATATATGTCAGATTTTCAGCTTCTTAGTTGTTCTCCATTTTACACACGCAGCGATTCCAGAGGTTAATAATCTCCAATCCCTATCTTCGCCAAGTTGATCTTGAATTTCTGCTGTACCTTCGAAACTCTAATTGACCTTCAGGCTATCTATTCTCTGATTTCGTTTGGACATACCAAACGTTAAAGGTATATCTACGTTTTCGTGCATATTAAAGATTTAAGCCTACTGTACACTCCGACATGGCTATCCGACAAGCCACATGCCCTTCTCTGGTAAAAGAAACTTATTCACTCGGCCTCAGACACTATCTGTTTACATTTTTCTTTTAAATATGTACTTTACCGCTTACATTCAGTTATAGTTAATTCCAGCGCTTAAATCCAGCACTCTTTATCACTAATATCCAGCGATAATAAATTGACAAACAACACTTTCAACAGTGTTCTTTACCACTTCCACCCAGTAGGTAGTAGTAAACCAACATAATATCACCAACCAGATACGAGCCACGCACTCACGGTCTACATTAAAGAGACTCCGATTTCTACTCAGCTACAACTACGCACTATTCGAATTCTTTTTTTTTAAACACATTTAAAAAATGTTTGATTTCAAATTTGTTATAAAAACATAGGGAAGGGCTACAGTCCGCTTGTGCAAACTGTTGGATATCCTATTCCCATTCCCCAAAAAGTCGATATAACGTTGAGTGTAGAGCTATAAAAAGCGCTTTAACAACCGCTAACATTAAACAGGGAATTATAAACTGGGTTTGCAACATGCTCGCCCACAGGAACATAAACTGCTCCCAAAGCTCCATAAGAATGTCTGTAACCAGAGGAACCCCACTGGGTGGAGTCATATCGCCATTGTTGTGGGTACTGGTCATTGACAACGTTTTAAAGGAAATTAAGCCAATGGGTATAAGTGCCACAGCGTATGCGGACGACGTGGTTATAGTAGTGCAGGGAAAATATTTAAGTACTTTAAGTGAGGTCACAGAAACCGCCTTAAGAAAGTTAGTAATTGGGTTAAGAGCTGCCGACGAAATGTCAACCACCCGAAAACGGCGTTAGCCCTGTTTACGAGAAGACACAAAATACCGCAATTCAATCTCCCGAAACTTGACGGAGTGCAACTGTCCCTTACGGACAGTGAAAAGTATCTGGGCGTAATCCTAGATAGAAAATTAAATTGGAATCTTAACATAAGGGAAAGAATTAAGAAAAAGTTGAATGCCCTCTTTATTTGTAAATGAACAATAGGCAAAACATGGGGCCTGAAACCCGCCATGGTACACTGGATATATATACAGTAGTGGTGATACCCATACTTACATATGGCTCACTTGTGTGGTGGAAGGCAACAAACAAAAGAACCATAATTGGAAAACTAGCAACGGTGGAGAGAACGGCGAGCATAGCCATCACTGGTGCACTCCGTACTACTCCCACGGCAGCACTGGACACCTTCCTGCACCTTATCCCGTTAGACTAAAAAATAAATCAACTTGCTGGCAATAGCGCTTTGCGCCTCCAAAATTTGGGCCGGTTTAATGAATGCAGTTTTGGGCACCGCACGATCTCAACTGATGTGCTACCCGGAAATCCTATTTGGAAAGATGAAATTTGCCCCTTGGTCGACTTTGAAATCCCCTATGAGGTGTCAAATAAGGGAAGGGAAGAGTGGCAAAGAGATGCAGTCAAAGTAGCAAATGAGGTTGCTATCTAGACTGATAGCTCTAAGACGGGGGAGGGAACGGGCTCTGGCATTTTTCCTGTTGATCCAGACCTGAGAGAGTCTATACGACTCCCTGACACAAGCAGTGTCTTCCAATCGCGGAAGTTCTGGCTGTTCTAAGGGCCGCAGAGATAGTGCAGATGGGATCAATGTTGGGAAGCGATATTGCCATCTATATTGACAGTCAGGCGACACTTATGGCACTTGAATCTGCTAACATTAACTCTGAGATAGTCAGAAACTGTCGCACAATGCTAAAAGCAGTATGGAGACGGAACCGAGTAAGACTGCGCTGTGTACCGGGACACAGCGGTATAGAGAGGCATGAGCAAGCCGATGAGCGAGCAAGAAACGTAGGGGAACTGGAAAATAGTGGAAGTGTGAACATTAAACCACCCCTAGGCGTTATTAAGGGAATAATCAATGAGAAGATCTTAAAAATGGACGTTTTCACAGTCACTTAGCTTTTCGCCGATTGGCCCTCTCAAAGATTTTGGACCCGTAGATTTATCATCTAGGTATTGAAACAGATGTCGAAACGGGAGTTCATTGAGATGGAGAAGACAAACAGCCCTTTGTAAAAGTTTTTCCAAATGTATTTCGATTCGGCGAATCAGACCGTTTCTCCAACCTGTATTAACCGCAGTGCCATCACATCCTATGACCACTAACCTGTCAAGAGAATTGCCACGACCAGACAGATAGGAAATAATAGAAGTGACAACGTCTGAAGAGCTTCCAAAAGTGGGCGTAACATGTCCGATGTAGACTGATCCAGGTTCTTGAATTAGCGAGTAAAACTCTTCTTTTGTTACCCTGCGGAACCTTTTCGAATGAGCTATATCTACAACTAAAGTGTCGTCCTTCCTCCCATCCAAATAGAGACCTTGTAGTGGAAGTTCGTCAGATTTACTACACAGTTCAGCCCTAACATAATGTTTTTCTCTTCTTGTATTGTTTTTGTCTATAACCTGGGAGACGTCAGAATCGGTAATTAATCTAAAGTCGTGCAAAACACTTGATGCGATTGCAGCAGTAGCGCGATCAGAAACTCCATAGCGATCGCTCAGTAATGCAGTAGATTTTAACTGAATTCTCATCCTTTTTTTTTATTATTAGAGGAAACTTTTGTGGACACTTTAAAATCTTGGTCGTTATCGCTTTCTTTACTAGAAGAATATTGGTCTTCATTTTCAGTTTCGACAACATTTACACATGATTGTGAGAACGAGGTTTTTGAAATATCACCTAGAGTTAAATGGATGGCACGCCATTTCCTTTCCAATGATTTATTAAGTTTCTTTGTTTCAATCAAGTCGAACCCTCCAATTTTTCCTATTCCATGTACTCTTAATAAGTAAACAAACCTTAGATCGGTAGCAGGTATTTTATGTGATTTTGTACGAAAATTTATAAAATTTGAGAGTAGTTGCGCGAGCGGAAGACCTTGACCGATTAGAACCATTTTTTTTCTAAATCATTGTCGGTTCGAGTAAGAGTCGAATATAGCTATTACATTCAAATGTTACCAAGTTTAGTAATAAAAAAAAATATCTTAATCATACATTTTTTTCAAATTTCAGCAAATTTTAAAGCTCATGCGCGACCGGAAGATATTAACCGATTTTTTTTCTTTTTTTTCCCTTTTTTAGTCTCTACTATTAGCAACTTTTCCGCAGTATTACAACTTAAAAAAAAAAATCGGCCCACCCTATTACACCATGGTCTTTCTATATACACTTTATAGTAGTCTCACTTCGTGTATACGACGACTACGCCACCATACGACGTAAGTGAGTCATTAAAAAAAGCTATATATATGTAAACTAGCATATTGTAGAACCTTTTATACAAAATGCTAGTATGCCTTTGAATATGCGTATTCGTAGTTATTTTTGTTGTCTTCCATTCTCCGCATTTATCATTTTTTTTTATTTTTTTACTTCTCATGATGGGGATATGATGTGTGGGTGAGAGGGGTGCGGGATATGGTTGGTTAATTATTTGTTGTTTTTAATGGAAGTTTTTCATAAGTGTGTGGTTTGTCGTTTATCAATCGAATTTTTTTTTTTTTACTTCTCATGATCCCGATGTGTTGGTGAGAGTGGTGCGGCATATGGATGGTAATTAGTTGATGGTTTTGATGAAAGTTTGGGGTAGGCATTCATCAAAGAAAAGGGGTATTCATTCATAATCGGTATCAAAAATCATATTATATACATATTGCGATTGCATTATGTTGCACAATTAAATTTCCGAATATTATGTATAAGTAGAATTTTTTCATTTGGTTTTACACAATCAACTGATTTCTACAGTTTGGGCAGCTAAATGTAATTGATTAATGTATTCTTTTCGATACTTTAATCGACACAAACTGTGCATAACTTAATGTTTTTTTTTACACTGTTTTATGAATAAAGATTTATGCATAAAGGCTGGAGAAATATTTAAACACTGCATAAGAAGATATGCAATCATTTCGAGATGTTAAAGCGAATTCTATTGAAGAATGCTCTAAGTTGTTTGCGTTGATGTGTGTGTGGAGTAGGTAGGGAAGCAAATCTGGACCAAAAAAAAGCCAAGCATTTATTGTAAATATGCAAAATTATCTCCATCGCATCATCAACAAAGTTGTCAATACGGCAAAGAAACATGCTGGTGGGCATATGAAGCTAAAGCAGTGATTAGTGACAAATAAGTGTCATTCAAAGCTTAGTTAAAGTACTCCACTAATAATGGAGATGAAAAAGGTCGCCTAAAATTGGATGCAAGATGTATCGGTAGTTAGAAGAAAATTCTTCTTCGGCTGCTGATAGAAAACAGGCTGTACACGAACTCCTACAAAGCAGCTTGAACGGGAACAGGTCTATATACAAAGACTAAGGTAAATAATGCAAAACATTTAATGCTCCGGCGAAACATTGTTTTCCATCTGAAGATACTTCTGCAAGCTGTTATAGGAATTACCTTGAAGGTTTTTTTTTTCACTTTAAGAACATCCAGAAAACCTTTTACAGTAGGTATTTAAATAATTAGTCTCCAAAACTGATCCACTTCGCATCCATAAAGGAACACAACAATTTTCAAAATTTGCCGCTGAGAGAAGGAAATCCGTTCGCCAAAGTTCATCAACAATGCTCAAGGGCTGCTTCTTGTGGAAGACGAAAAACTTCTAATTGAACAATTTTCTAGGATATATTTTCCGAGAGCCGTTTCTAACAGTGAAGAAGTACACGACATTACTGTCGAAGAAGCTAGGAAGGCTGTCAAAGACTTCAAAAATCGAAAAGCAGTTGGGCCGGACAAGATATCCTCTGAGTTCTGGAAAAAGATGGCAGACACCGGGTCGAAATGGCTCATGATTCTCATCTCCAAACTGATGAGTGGCGATCCAATGCCTAACCTGTGGAGGGAGAGTTTTCTTCTTATTTTGTACAAACAAAAAGGCGGTACGCGAGACTGATAAATACCGTTCAATCAAGCTGATGTCACACACCATGAAGATCGTTCAGGGGGTATTAAATAGCCGAATGCGGAAAATAGTACGCCTATCTGAAGACCAGTGCGGGTTTGTCGCAGCTAAATCAACCACAGATGCAATCCAAGGTATAAGCATGATGATGGAAAAACATCGTGATTCTTTGAATGATTTGCATATGGTGTTGGTTGATTTTGGAAAGTCCTATAATAGACAATCAACGGATCTGTTATGGGTAGCGCTAAGACAACGAGGAGTTCCAGAAATCTACGTACGGATGGTCATGGACATGTATACATGTATGAGGGAATAAAGACAAGAGTAAGATGTATCGTTGGCGTCACCGAGGATTTCGCAATCAAAGAGGTGTACACCAGGTCTTAAGTCCAATCATATTGCCCTTGATTATCTGCTTGAAGGAAAAGTGACGACCCTAATTGGTATCAGTTATTCTTTGCTGGCGATGGATTAGCGAGGTTCAAACGTCCCTGCAACGAGCAAGATGTTAAATGTGTCGCTGGACTCACCTGGATGTTTAAATTGTATAGATGTGATTTCCCCCTTAGTACCTATACTTTTACGACAAACGCTGTTTGGAGGGCGCTGTAGTGATTTTGTAAGGTGTTCCCTGCATGGGCAGATGTACTCCCCCGCCTATTTCTGGCATTTCTATTCTCTCAAAAGGAACTCCCATTTCTTGTTCTTCATTTAACGTGCTATTAGGCTTCGAGTTATTTCAACTTAAAATTCTTTAGGAACGGCAGACGTTTGCCCAGCTCCAATTGTCTTGAGAAACATTTTTTTTTTGGCATTTTAAATAAGTATTGATCGTATAGGTAGAAACCTATTAACCCATAAGTGGTGTTGCAGCATGGCGCAATACTGACACAAAGTAACATGTCATTTCTTTATAAATTAGATTGAATATTTCTGAATCAATTACAAAAGAAATAATACAAATCGAAACATTTTTCGACAAGATATAGCCAAAATAGAAACAGTCTAAAAAGCGTTAAAATCATATTTTCTTATTTGAGGAAGAAGACTGAAATCAGATTTTATTAAATTATTCATTTCAAAACTGTTCGTCCCTTCCATCATCCCCCTCATCATACATGCAACTTGCCGAGGTGACGATGCGATGTTCACCCCCACAGCATTTTGGGCGCCTTAAGACAATATCTTCAACATTTCAGCTTTCTAGCTCACAAATTTGTTCTTTTGAAATTGTGGGCGTGTCAGTGGGCGGATTTTAAAAATTCGTAAAATTTATTATTTCGGGCACCCAGAGAGTATATGGTTTAAATTTCAACTTTTTAGCTCCAGTGTAAAGGAATTGATTTTTGCCGACGGTTGGACGGACATTCTACTCGCAGGCGACAAAGTCAGATTTCTAATTTTTCCATCATATCCCTCTCATCCTACATACTATTTGCCGAAGCTACGCAACATTGCAAATCATCAAAAGTATTCGGCTGTTACACAGAAAAATAAATACTTACATAATATCAGAATGATTCGATAAAGAGAGACAGCAAAATTTAAGACACAAACCTTCAAACGCCACCAGTTTTGCTCCCGCGTTTGTCGAGTTAAACGTTTTCAAATTCGTGTTGATGAGACTACTATAGAACTACATGGTTATCTCGGACTCCCAATGAGTACATGCTCTGAATTTCAGCTTTCTAGCCCAAGTTTTTAGGCCTCATTTTGCCGACGGACGTAACGATATCGCTATATCAAAATTGCTTAGAAAACTTATTATGTCATTTAAAACTTAAAAAATAATTATTCAAACGTGTAGTATGTAATTTATTTGAATGTAAAGGAAATGGGTTGAAGCAATATGTAACAACACCATTATAAGTTTCAGGCTCTGCGAACAGATGTCGCACAGCATTCACGAGAGGCTGAAATGTTGAAATATGAAAAAAAAATTTCTCTTTGGTTTTTTTTTTGTATTTTGTTTACCCTATTCTAAGGGTATATTAATTTTGACTAATTTTTTTATTAAAAGGAAATTCAAATCCCAGAGCACTCAGACTCGAAACTCGACGGTCATTGTAAAACCAGGCAGAAATCCTCTTTTTGGTGTAGAGGTTGGGGAAAACAAGGTGTTCGTTTTTCTCCATTAATGGGTGGCGTTTGTTGTTGACTCATAGTTTGTAACATACCTTAATATTGACCGAGGCTTAAAAATAAAAAAACCAAACTCTTATTCCTGTCCCTCATAAGTGGGCGTGACAAAAGTCTAAGTATGGTTGAATTGTTAAGAACGCTCTACATTTGTATACCCTATTCTAAGGGTATATTCATTTTGACGCATAGTTTGTAACATACCTTAATATTGCCCGTAGACCCGTAAAAGTTACTATATTTATGATCAGCATCGACAGTAATGTCGATCTAGCCATGTCCGTCCGTCCGTCGGCAAAAATTAGGCCTTTAAACTGAGCCTAGAGAGCTGAAATTTTAACCATATACTCTCTAGGGTCCCAAAATAATCAAATTTACGAATTTTTGAAATCCACCCACAAACTCAAAAAAACAAAATTTTGGAAAAAATCGAATTTTGAGGTAGAAAGCTGAAATTTATAATATATACTCTCTAGGGGCCCTTTAAGCTCGTGTGTAAATATTTTCAAAATCCTCCTATTGACACGCCCAGAATTTAAAAAAAAACTTTTTTTTGAAAATCCAAAGTTTGAGCTAGGGAGCTGAAATTTATAATATATACTCTCTAGGGGGCCCTTTATGCTCATGTGTAAATATTTTCAAAATCCGCCTACTGACACGCCCACAATTTACAAAAAAAACTTTTTTTGAAAATCCAAAGTTTGAGATAGGGAGCTGAAATTTATAATATATACCCTCTAGGGGTCCTCTATGCTCATGTCTTAATTTTTTTTAAATCCGCTTACTGGCACGCCCACAATTAAATAAAATAATTTGATTGAAAAACCAAAGTTTGAGCTAGGTAACGTTTTTTTTTACAAAAGCTTCGTTTTTGTTTGATAAAATCTTTTAAATGTTATATAACAGAATATGTACAGCGTTCTTAACAATTCAACCATACTTAGACTTTTGTCACGCCCACTTATGAGGGATAGGAATACGAATAGGGTATCCAACAGTTCGCCCAAGCGGACTGTAGCCCGCCCCTATGTTTCCTTATAACATTTAAGGGATTTAATCGAAAAAACAAAGCTTTAGTAAAAAAACGCTCCCTAGATCAAACTTTGGTTTTTCAATAATATTGTTTAATTTGATTGTGGGCGTGTCAGTGGGCGGATTTTGAAAATATTGTGACATGAGCATAAAGGGCCCCTAGAAAGTATATATTATAAATCTGAGCTCCCTAGCTCAAACTTTGACTTTTCAATAAAATTGTTTTATTTAATTGTGGGCGTGTCAGCGGGCGGATTTTAAAAATTGTATCTCCCGAGCACTTTTAGGAGTATTTATATGTATATAAATCAAATTCTTAAACTTCATTATTTCGGGCCCCTAGAAAGTATATGGGTAAAATTTCAGCTCTCTATGTCCAGCTTAAAGCCTAATTTTTGCCGACAGACGGACGGACGGAAGGACGGACATGGGATCGACATTACTATCGAAGCTAATCATAAATATAGTAACTTTTAGGGGTCTACGGGTAATATTAAGGTATGTTACAAACTATGAGTCAAAATTAATATACCCTTAGAATAGGGTATAAAAAGAGCAAGTGCCTACGAGCTAAGCAATCTTGTTCGCTGTCTGATATAGACTGTGTTAGGGTTCATGTTTTAAGCGAAAGATTCTGAACTGCGAATGAAAATATTCATGCAGTTCTCTAATGCCAAACTGATTATTAGATATTTTTTGTTAATTTTTTATAAATTGCTCGATCGTAAAATAGAAAAAAAAGGAAAACTCTTATAGGTAGCGACTAAACTTCCAGAAAAAAACGTCAAAAATGGAATAAAGGCAATTATGGTAAAAAAAGGTAACAGAAAATACATATATGTATTTAAAATCAGGAGGTCATGAAAGGTTTTTGTTCAACGTCGATATTTTCTTACATTTGAGCAAAAAAAAAATGTTCATAACCATTACCTTACTTAATGGTAACTCAGGGTTCCCTTGTAGGTCGACATCTACCATAATCTCGTCTATCTAAAATCTATTAGCGAGATTTTTCAAAAACCTCAAAATCTTGCTAAACAACATTTTTTTCTCGCAACGAAAACAGACTGAAGAGAAAGGGACTTAACACAAACAAATTTTGCTGTAAGAATATCCTCTTCTTTTTTGTCGGTGAACTTGTGATCACAATCAAAGGGGTCACTCTCCCTCGTTACTGTTCTTCACTAGTCCGCCTGAGGGGTTTGCCAAGAATGTAATTATGATAAGTTTACGGTTAAATATTTCCAGTATTTCCAGTCAGCGCTGTTGCTAGTGTTGCTGTGGAACAGAAATGATGTATCACAACCACCAAAACCACACATTGATGTATTGTATCTGTATGACATTGAAATAGACCCCACTTGTGGTGATAGGAATGTGGGACGGGGTTATGAAAGCACTCGAGCTAGTCCGGGTGAGTCTGCTAGTTTATAAATGAGATGAAAAAACACAACACGTGGAAGTTGATTAGAATAAGACCGATTTTTTTTCGATGACTTTAGCGATCCGTTTGATGGTTCTCAAGAAAAAAGTTTAAAAATTGACTTTATAAAGATAAGGCGCGCCATAATCACGCGCGAATTTCGGAGGGACGGATTGCTTTGAACGATTTTATATTCAATTTATCATTTGTCATCTGCTTGTCAACAACAAACGCATACGAATGCGCATGATGATATTATTTGTTGTGATTTATTAAGCCGTGCGTAAGCCAGCAGTCATTATTTGATACACACATCATCTGACGGTGGATAGTGCAACTAAAAACCGCAAGGACATCTTTATACCAGAAAACTTATTTCTACAAAACATGCAAGCCTTGCAACTCGCCGAGAGGCATCTCCTTGGTAGAAATTCAGCTGAGCTGTTCAAATTCAAGTGCAAGAGCATCAGGGACGCAGATCAGATATAAAAAAAGGCTTTTCAGCCATTTCAGCACGATTGCAATTAAACGTCAGGTAATGTCATTCTTATGTATCATATATTTTCACCGATAGGACACCAGTTATTTTTCAAATCGATTATCTCTTATAGGTCGGTTGTGATCACGGGCCGCTATTGCAGCTTGTAAGTACGTCCACCTTTCCTCAGAAATAAATTTGAAAAAAATTGCAAGAACAGAAGGACACAATTATCTTAAGAAATGTTGGGCGCTTAAAAAGCCTTCTATTTTCGGATTGTCCTTGCGAAAGCATACAAGAAATCGTGCATTGAAGACTCAAGCGCTTAACATTCCTTTTTTCAAACATCGAGACAAAATTAGTATCATCCGAAGTCATAGTTATTTTGAAATGCCCCACACACGAGTATGTGCTGCTGAAGTTCTAAATTAAACTTCCATCTTCTGGCATCATAAATGAAAAAATACTCGTTTCAAGTATAATTTTAGAAAACATACCTCCAATAGTCAGAATCTCATAAATTCAAATTGAAAAATACGATACGATCCCACTACAGCTCAGTCATTTTCATAGGTTTATATACTGACAGCTGTTTATATTTCTACTAATATAGTTCCTACTTAATTGAAAGTTGATAAGATATTTCAGATATATATTAACTATATTCTACCCTCCGAACAATCGGATTTAAGTGTACAATTTTCGATTTCAGGAAGCAGAAAATCTGTCGGTTGACATCAACTTTGAGTTGCCACAACCATAACTTCCGAAAATAGCATCATTTAAAATGGGTTTTTGTTCTAAAGAGATTTTCGTTTTCTTCACTCTGTCTTCTACTTATCTATAAGTAGAAGTAACTATATTTAACAGTCTAAATAAAAAAGTTCATTGTCCAATTAAAATTACCGCTGTAATAAATAATACAAAATCATGTAAATGTAGCATTTAACGTGTTCGTTACTAAGCAACATTGCAATGTTGCCAGAAGACAAACTTAACTAATTCAAGAATGTTTTTTTTGAGAAACAGACAAGGATTGAAAAATTCCAATGAACAGCAAATTAAATGCTGGGATTAAACAGTTGAAGATTTATGTCATACATACAAAAATGCAGCGCCATCAATGGTAAATCCAAATTACTTTCAAAGAAAACTTCAAATTGAGGACGGTATTTAAATTCCCGTGCAGGGGGGCACAAAAAAAAAAAAAAACAGCGCTCGTTGTTTAAGACGACTAAGGGGGACAAATCATATGCAGGCAATTTTAAGATACAATTGAGCCAAGCGACGCATTTAACATCTCCAAACCCTCCCGCAATTGTGCAAGCAAATACATCGGCTGACACGACTGGAGTTTACCGGCGTCACAAATCACATCCAGGCAATTTTAAGATACAATTGAGCTAAGGGACGCATTTAACATCTCCAAACCCTCCCGCAATTGTGCATGCAAATCCATGGGCTGACACTACTGGAGATAACGGGTTTCGTTAAAGGCCGGGATCATACAATATGCAAATGCAATATCAGTAGTTATGATTGGTTTCAGTAAAGAAGTGATCCGAAACCGACCGAACCCCACAGGCGGAACAGTAGGTATGCCATAAAGTTATTAGGTTACGCGGCAGCGTAATTTACGGTCCCTTTAAATCTGATCATGACCCCGCTCGCCGTAAAGAAAAACACGAAGGAAGGTATTGAACAAATTGTATAATCACTTTTTATCTTTTTCATAAATTATATTCTATATATGTATAGATATATTTATTAAAAAGAAAGAAAGACACTCCATTTTGATGCAAAGATTAGCAACGTGAGATACGAGTTGAGGTTGAACACCTCATATCAGTTGAAGTTGAACACTTCTCTCAATCGCTACCTTGTGCGCTAGCTGCTTTAGCTGCTCAGACACACCTCAGGCATTTGCACAAATTCAATTTATACTAGGTCCGTTCGCGTACTTTAATGGAAAAAAAATGATAGCTGTCAAAACTCCAACATTTCTCTCACTTCAAAAAGCATGCATTCGCCGAGAAAAATGGAAAAAACGTCAAAGTGTGGCTTGCAACGAAGCAACCGCTGTTTTTTTCTTGGCAAACTCGTAGAATTTCATCCATTTCATTTTCTTACCAGCCGGAATTCTGTGCGGATTTGTGTAGTTTCGTACGGAAGTTTAGATTAGGTCCGTTCGCGTACTTTATGTGTAGAAAAATGAAAAGTGTCAAATCTCCAAAATCGAGAGAGAATCCTCTCATTTCTAAGAAAATTACGCGAACGCTTTTGTGTAAAAAGGTGAAAAACGTCTTAGTTTGGCTTGAAAAGAAGCAACCGCTATTTTTTTTGCTGGCAAACTCATAGGATTTCATCATTTGACAGTTTTCAATTTCTTACCAGCTGAAGTTCTGTGTGAAGAAAAATGAACGAAAGTACATTTTTCTTTCGTTCACCTTTTTACCATTTTCTCAGTACGAGAACGCATTTTTGTAGTTTTGCACGAAAGTTTATATAAATTTACGTTTGCATATTAGTTCGCGAACGGACCTATTAATATACATTCCTTGAATACTTTGACATATGTCATGTATGTTATGGAAATAAATTGTATTGTATAAACGTGCTCTTAGGTATTGATAGTTTATTTCGTATATACCCCTGTTTTGGAAAGTTGAAATGCCTTCCAAAACCATCCGCAGCCTGACAACCAAACGGAGCGAGAATTTGTTATAATAAAAAAAAATTAACATTTCCATTCAACTAGAATGGATAATTTGAATAGTTTTGCCATTTTATGAAATGAAATCACATGATATAAATAAAAACACCAAAGCGACGGGCGTTTTTTAGTCGAACATGGTAGGCGTTGAACGAACGTAGAGTTGAAATCGGGTTTACATAGTTGCATGGGACTGTGTATTTACATGAATCTGTAAAAATACATATATATTTTCGACAGGTACGCGTGGTAGGTACTATGTTGTTAGAGGGATAACATTCATTTTTCTATAATTTTGTTCTACTAATTTTCAACTCAACTCCAAATCTTAACTCATTAGTCCTGCTGTCAAAACCGGCATCGAGATTTCAACACTACTCTAAGAACGAAGCATAAATTGTATCGGTCGTACCAATATATAAAAACAAACCAACCAAAAGTTCATTCAAGTTCATTCAATGTTTATGCTATCTATCTGCAGCAGGATATCACTTCTGCTTTTATCGGCAGTGGACCACAGTGGGATCTTGTAGTTGTAATACGTGTAAAATCCAACTTCACTACGGATAGCTTTCCCAACAAAACGGGGTTATTGGGAATTGTATATAGTATAATCTGAATATTTTTAAATAAAAACCACGTGTCACGCTATCCTCCGAAACCGCACAACCGATTTCAATGAAATTTTGTGAATGTGTATGGTTGGTTCCAGCTTGAAAGATAGTATACATAGTTTTGAACCTGACAGGTGGCTGTTGCCAACATTTAAAATATTATATAAAAATCAATTCACCTTTGTGTCTTTGCTATGAACTCCGAAACCACGCTCAAATTATAGGGAAACGTTCGGTTGGTTGGCTTAAGAGTGTTTCTGTCGAGTTTGTTCAAAATCGGTCAATTTTTGTTTGCTCTAGGTAGCACATCGTTCATCGGATTGAGTTGAAACTTTGTGAAGTTGTGGTTGGTACTTGTACGAAAGTTTGACACACGCGCACTTTACTCTAAGTAAAGATTCAATTTAAAGCCGAAACCTACAAAACACTACAATATGCTGCTATGTACTACCGTAGGTAGTCACAAAATATGTGCCTGAACAAATTCTTGACACAGCATATGGCTCACATTTCGCATGTAGCCATCATATATCACTTTTTAATGACATTTCAGCATTTGTGTTTATGTGTTTTGCACAAGCTTCACATTGTTTTAGTTCGTTTTGATTTCAAAAATTTAATTTGATTTTGGCAATTTTCGTTTTTTACTTCTGAACTTCGTATTCTGCACTCTATTCAATATGCTGAAAAGAGCGAGGAGTAATACATTATGTTTTTGCTGCCATGTGTCCTCCTGATGGCATACTACTATTCTGGCGTTAACACCTCTTACAGGGCCACTCTAGTTTCTCAATACATTCGTGTGCCCGGGTGAATTCGGAAACGTCAACAAACTGCGCATAGGTACGGCATCACTGCTCAAATTACGATGCCGATGGGCACCACAGCTGATGTTGATGCATTAAAAGCATTAGCAACCTCTTTGATGCTTTTTTGCGTGCGCATCAAGTTTACTAAAATGAACAAAATGCCTTTGCCTTGGTGTTTGCGCTAATGAAAGTATGGCAGGGCTGATTCAGCATCAAGTGTGCAGTGAGCCGCTGTCGAATTTACCCATAATGTTTGGCACGAATGAAAGGGACCTACAGTTTTACGTCGACTCCGAACGTCAAATTTCAGAAGCTTTCTCATGATAATGCACATATACTCTTGGATTTTTGAAGGACTTTTGTAAGAGATGAGCAGTGAACAAACGTTTGGACTGAACCTAAAACCCCTCGATCACTCCAACTCACCTACCTCTGAGCCACTCACTGACTATCGTATTTACCTTCAAAAGGTCATCTTTCAACCCCATGTTATTGGCATCACACCTTTATTAACTTTTCGCTCTATTATGCACAAGGGTATGCGGGATAAACACATATTAACGACACAAACAAACACAATTCAAAATCAGTCTTATTTGTTCATTTCTCGCGAAAGATGAGTATTTTAGGAATCGATTTTCGCAAGTGCGTGTCTTGCTTTTCAAAAAATGGGTTCACTGTTAGCAGTCATGTCTCAAAATCCATTCGTAAAGTGTTTGTAGGAGATTGGGTCATCCGCTTTTAATTCTAATAAAAGCTCGTGATAAAAAACAACCTGTTCCCTTTTTCGGATCCACCGCCATTTTTTTTATTTCATTGAATTTCTTAATCAAACGTAGAAGTGGGTTCAACTGCTCGCACTAATGTTCCTAAATGTCAAGGTACTTTTTTTTGCGTATTTCTCCACTCGAGACAAAAATGAAGAAATAGTCATTGTAGACAGCTTGGTACAGATCTAATAGAAATGTTTATAGGTACCAACAATTAACGTAGATACATTTTATTGAAGAGGCACACGCAGTGTAAACGGCTTTGGTAGAGACTATTTTTTTCGGAGAGCTTCACCATTCTGTTTCTATAATTTTGCAACAGTTTGGAACCGTTTTTGGAAACAAAAAAAAATTGTTTTTAAGATCTCGGGAACTTAGGTATACAAAAAAACTTTGAAAGGATTTACCTAGACCGCGTGGGCGAACTGTTGGATATCCTATCCGTATTCATATCCCCAAAGTGGGGGTGTCAATAGGTTAAGAGCCTTTCTCCATACTACACTTTCTTTTTTTGGGTTTTCTAACAAAATTACGAAGAATTGAACAATTTGTCAAAACGCGCTCAAAAGTAGGCATGGGAAAAACTTTGTTTGGCCTGGCCAGTTGTTAAAGAGCTATTTATTCTGTTCTTACTGCCAACTCCAATGGTAGCTGACCCACTTGGTGAGTTGATAAATCTTCCGCAAACAAGCCGGATTATAAACTTAAAACGTGGTGTGACACCTGCCAGAAAATCTTTCAGTAGAGGAACACTGCATAGCGGGGTCCTATCCCCCTTCTCTGCAACTGAGTGGTGAACGCCCTGCCATCTCAAGAAAGCACCTTATTACCTTAAAAAATTTCTTCAAATTTCTTCGTTCCTTACAAGCTTACAAGAGGGGCATATTGTAGAAGTTTGGGTTTAAACTAGTGTTGAAACGAATATTCGGTTACTATTCGGTATGCATTCGGCCTATATTTTGCTATTCGGCCGAATACCGAATATTGAGTTACTATTCGGCCAAATACCGAATAGTTAGAAGAAGGAGCAAAAAACCAAAAAAACATGGTCATTTTCAATTAATTTAAGCTTTCAAAACTGAATAAGCAAAGGTAAACAAAAACTGGATAAACATATAGGGACGGGCTACAGTCCACTTGGACGAACTGTTGGATACCCTATTCTTATTCCTATCCCTTATACGGCGTGACAAAAGTCTAAGTATGGTTGTTATTATTATTTTGTTATATAACATTTAAAGGATTTTATCAAAAAAAAAAACGAAGCTTTTGTAAAAAAAACGCTCCCTAGCTCAAACTTTTGTTTTTCAATAAAATTATTTGATTTAATTATGGGCGTGTCAGTAAGCAGATTTAAAATTAACACATTAGCATAAAGGGCCCCTAGAGAGTATATATATTAAAATTTTCAGCTCCCTAGCTCAAACTTTGGGTTTTCAAAAAAAGTTTTTTTTTAATTGTGGGCGTGTCAGTAGGCGGATTTTGAAAATATTTACATATGAGCTTAAAGGGCCCCTAGAGAGTACATATTATGAATTTCAGCTCACTAGCTCAAATTTTGGTTTTTCAATCAAATTGTTTTATTTAATTGTGGGCGTGTCGTCAGTGGGCGGATTTTGAAAATGTTATCTCCTGAGCAGTTTTAGGAGTCATAGATCATATATAAAAAATTTCAGCTTCCTAGCTCAAAATTCGATTTTTTCCTAAATTTTGTTTTTTTTGAGTTTGTGGGCGGATTTCAAAAATTCATAAACTTGATTATTTCGGGACCCTAGAGGGTATATGGTTAAAATTTCAGCCCTCTATGCCCAGTTTAAAGGCCTAATTTTTGCCGACGGACGGACGGACGGACGGACATGGCTAGATCGATATTACTATCGATGCTGGTCATAAATATAGTAACTTTTAGGGGTCTACGGGCAATATTAAGGTATATTACAAAACAATGCGTCAAAATTAATATACCCTTAGAATAGGGTATAGCAAAACAAAATGTATCTTTCTTCATTGATATGATTAGTTAATCAATAACATTGTTTTGCTTAGAGCAAAATTATTAATTATATGTGTAGTTAATAAGAGGTAAGTTGTGATGCAAGAATATCAACTTCTCTGCATTTTTGGGAAGAAGTCGGTTTCTTTTGTCTTCATAACCAAGTCCTGCTTCACTAAAAAGCCTCTTCGAATAGACACTGCTTTAAGGAGCAGATAAATACTTAGCAGCAAGTTGGACAAAACGTTGAGAAAATTCAGTTTTATGTGCAGACCACCACATATGGATTACAATTTCTCTTCAAAGTTTTTATGGTCAAGTATTTATCGAGGTCAGTTGCTATGGTGTTTTTGATGTCGAATCTATTTCAAGTGATGACAATGATCATTAGTAAAGTTTTCAGCAACTTCCTCGTCATAACACTCCTAGAAAGGTGTATGAATGCTTTGCCCAGGCTCGTCGATTCTCCTACGCTTCGGTTGCTCGTTAGAAGAACGTGTACTTTCATCGCTGCTGGTATCATATTCTGCGGCTAAGCCTTCAAGCAGTAGGTACTTTGGGGCTTTTTGTTTTTGCAGCTGATTGGTGAAGAAATTAGTCTTAAACTGTGGATCTAACAAAGTCGCTATTAGATAGTTTTTGCTGTAGTCAAAGTGCAGAAAACGTTTTTTCATCCCTTGTTGCATGGCAATTGTCATTGAGCTTAATTTGGGTGCAAGTTCAAAAGAGACGGCTTTGTCACAGTAGCGGTTGAGAGTTACAACATGCGGAATAATTTCAGATAAGCAGGAGTTGATCGAGCTACTAGTTTTTATTATCTCTTCAAACGGCTTTAATAGTTTCAGCAATTGGTCTACGATCTCCCACTGCTCTGCGTTCAGATTAGATATGTCTGCAATATCGGTTAGATAGAGTGAAACAGCTCGTTTCTGTTCTGAAACCCTTCCTAACATATAATAGCTAGAATTCCACCTCGTTGATATATCCTGAACTAAATTATGCTTGGGTAGACCTAGCTCTTCCTGAATTTCTTTAAGTTTTTCTTGAGCTGTACCTGAATGATTAAAGTGGGTTACTATTCTTCGTGTTAAAGCAATAGTTTCTTCAACCAGGTTGAATTTTAAGAGAATCACTTACTACTAACTGTAGCGTAAAGCAACTAGCAGAATTCATTTAAGCTTCACTTACAGCTTATGTTGCGCCCGTTGTCATGAACAATGACGTGAATTTTTGATAAGGGGCACTCCCAACGGCTGGGTATTTCCTGCAGAGAATGTGCTATATTTTCTGCTGTGTGTTGGCCTTCAAAGTGTCTCACGTTTAGTGCAGCATGTCTGAAGTTAAAGTCGCGGTCAAGCCAGTGTGCAGTGAAACTTAGAAAACTGGCATGGTATTCCATGCAGGTCCACATGTCCGAAGTAACTGATAGTACGTTTACATGACCGAATCGAAAGATCGAATTGAAACTGAATTGGTTTTCGAGGCGGGTTTTCGCCCTCACCGAATTGAGAGATTGAATTGAAGTAGAATTCAGTTCCACACTTCCTACTTAATACGTATTTTGGATAGCCTTGTGTTGGTGGCGACAAAAATCCCAGTCAAGTGAACATAACAAAGGAAAACAAAGAGGGCACGCACACACACTCTCACTCGATCTCTCGATCTTTCAATTTGCGTTTACATGCTGATTTTCAATCCAATCGCAGACAATTTTGTGATTGGATTGAGTGAATCCCAAATCCCTCAATCTTTCAATCTTCGTTTACATGGAATTCAATTCGGATTGAATCCGGATTGAATCTCTCATGTAAACGGGATATGAGATGCAATCTGTTTTTTTAAGCTACCACCACATACGTAGGTACTCTGAGTGAGCGATCCTCGCATTTCAACGAGCGAGGCAGCGAGCCAATTGACCCTTCTCCTTTCTTTTATCTTTCGGAGACGAGCCTTTCAATACAAACGCGATTCAAGTGAACGAGGTTTGCACACAAAAACAAATGTTTTTCCTCGAACATCGATAGGTAGCATTGTTTTTTTTTTTTTTGGAAGGATATTTTTCGTGAAAGACAAAGAAAAGAACATAAACTAAATAGAGCGATAAAAACATTATAATCTGGTCGAATATTCGGCCAAGGCTTTGGACGAATATACTATTCTTTTCAACACTGGTTTTAACCCTAATGCATTTACAGGCATTTAACTTTATTATTACGAAATACGCTATCGTCTTGCATCAAAAAGATACTACCGTCGGTCGTAGCCGTAGGTGCTACTCTTTTTCTTTCACTCTTTCATCTACGATTTATTTATTTTTCCACTCAAATTATCAACATCTACGACACAGACTACCTACTTCATGAGCTCACGACAAAGGTTGTATCTTGTATATAAATATTATTAGAATCATTGGCTTAGGTGGCAAACATATTTTCTCCTAAAATCAATGGACATTTGATGTTACAGTGATACGACTTGCAAACGCCCTCGGATTTGTGCACATTCCTGTAAGTGTAATATTAATTTCATAGCATATGCAGGCTGTGCATTACAAAAAATCAACTCATTGCGTTGCGAATTCGCTCGCTGTTCTCGATTAGTTTTTGCCGCCCGCCGCGCCGGGTGCGTGCTGATGAAAACTCATGCTTAATGTCAATGAGTGTTGCCTGTCGTTGACGTTGACGGTGCGACGAGCTGATTACTACAACACTACACTATCTGAAATGTTTAGCTGAATATTTCCAAATATAGAAACATTAACAGCAACTATCAACTAGCGGATTCTTGACAACCTTGTAGGAACTTACTTGAAGTTCAAATTTTAAAAAATGTGCTTCCAACATGTTTTATTTTATATTATTGAACTCGTATATTTATGTATGTATCTCAAGAATCCACTGATGGTAGTTACTATTGTTGTTGGTAGAAGTAACCCGAATCAACAGCTCAATGCAATTCAATTTTACAATTAACACAAATCAGAATGAGGCAGCCGTGTACATAATGTAGGACGCTTGAAAGAGAGCATAAAGCATGTACCTACATAGTGTACCTCGAAACAGGTATACATTGGATTAGGTAGTGAAAACTGATGCGTAGGAAATTTTACTGGTTTGAGATGAACACAAAAATATAAAGATACTTTGCAAAAATCGATATAATAAAAACACTTCACTCACCATAAATTTGTTTAAATGCAAATGGTTATTAATTTCTTTTACCGTAACAATGGCGTAATATTAACGAATTTCGTATTTAAATCAGGGAAAGTTCTATGAAAAAAAAAACAAGTCACTAACTAAACACAACGAATGCGACATGTGAACGGTAGACGAGTTGAACTGATGCAGTGCTTCACTCACTTATCGGAGCAGTATTTATATAGGGGTTAACTCTACAGAGTTAGATTGAGTCAAAATCGTGTGCGGTTTGAATATTGCACCTGTGGTTGAATGTTGAAGTGGGAAAATACTCGAATACTCTTCAAATGCTATTTGAAATTACATAGAGTAACGAGTTGAATACTCTAGAATTAAGAGAGTCTTGAGTGGTTTCTTTTGCACAGACGAAGGGCAAAATGCTATACACATTGAATTTAACTGGTATTTTCAAACAATTACCTATATATTTTGTTTTTAAGTACAACTAATATGATATTCCACTAAAATGAAAATAATATCGAAAGAAATCTTTTCTTCAAGTCATGTTTTTGTGTAAGGTGGCGTCCAACGGGTGATTTGTGTCGAAAAGTTTCTCTGGTGCAATAATATAAGGGCTTTTTAACCAGCCAATCTTCAGCTGGTACAAATACCTTCTCAATCACTTCATCTGAGGCTATTGTGGAGCTATGTAACCAGCAAAATTCGTCATTGAGTAGTCTCCCCCAAACTGGACTAAATACTAAACGACATCTTTTGTGTTCGCAAGAGATGTCTGAATCCCACCTTATCTGCCTCTGTGGGAATAATATTTATTACCTTTTAGTACGTTTACACCCACACAAAATTCGTCGTTTCAGCTAAATGTCGAATTTACCGTCTGCAAAAAGGGGAATTGTTAAGCAAAAGTCGACGAACTATTAAAACAAGGCGTCATCAGAAATTCGGTATTCGATCACTGTTCTCTACTCGTCTTGACTAAAAATAAACGTGGCAGCGACAGATTCTGCATCGACTTTCGGGCACTCAATTAGTTGGCATTGAAAAGAAGGTTTTCGATGGCTGTGGTGGATGAGGCATTGTGTCGCTGGTTTTCTGATCAATAACGGGCTATAAGAATTAAATATGATGCAGTACGGCGCAAGGCTTAACGCAGGCAAGTGCGTGCTTTTGTCAAAACTCATATCGAATTTCTCGGCTATCAGGTCAGTAAAGAGGGTCTTCGAACAAGGGTGCGAAAGACTGACATCACGATCTTTCCGAGAACTCGGAATGTCCACGAGGTTCGTAGGTTTCTCCGACTTATGGATTTTTTAGGAAGTTTGTTAAAAATTCCCAGGCTGTGATTCGACCAAGGCTGACCGGATATTCGAATGGATATTTGAGGCAGCACGCTTTTGTATAACTTAAGAATGTTATGATGAATTCACTAGTTTTAACTACGTACAATTCTAAGTTGCGATCAAATGCACACCGATGCATTTTCAGTGGGGCTGTCTGGAATTATTATGCAGAGAGACGTACAGGATAGCAGCCTACGACCGGTGAGGACAACGAAGGGCAGTTCCACTCATATGAAGTGTAGGTTCTCGCCATTTTTTAAAATGTTACAAATTATTGTGAGGCGACTGTGGCAACAAGCAACAAACGGGAATCGTTCACCAGAGTGGTTCAGTCCAGGCTGAAGCTGCAGGAAATGTCCTTCGAGACAGTTCAAAAACCAGGTGCGAAGGCGGGATATGTCAATGCAATAAGCCGACAACCGACTGAAGACGAAGCACTATCATCAGTTTTGAATGTCAATATAACCGATGACGATTGGTAAGCTGGGATGTAGTGGCAAGATTTAGAGTCATGATCTATTACTACCACATTGCAATCCGCTGAAATAATGTCGACCAACAAACAACTGAGAGAGGAGTATCGAATCAGGGTGTGTCACTTATTCCGATTGGTAAAGGTTATGGAGAGGTGGGTGCCGGTGGTCCCGAAGGGAGTGCGGTTAAGAGTAGTACTGAGATTTCGTCATAATGACGTAGCATTTCTTAGACGAGAAGACACACTCCGTCATAATGACGTAGGTCATTTCTTAGACGAGAAGACACTTCTAAAGCAAAGTGAGACGTATTGGTACCACAAAATGAATTGATACACACGCGCATACATAACGTAAGGTCGACATAACCAAACGGGAGCTACTGCTGCATGGTCCTGACCGCGTTCCACTACCATTCGACACGGTACATTTAGATCGTCCGGTGCCCTTAGCCGTGGGCAAGGGGGGGGGGGGGGGCTAGAGACGTGCTTCCATTGTGGATGACTTCACTAAGTCTTTCCTGCTGCGAGCAGTGAAGAAGGGTTGAAGTTAGACCATGAAAGAATAACGACCGTGGCAAAGTTTGAGCGGGTCGTTTTTTTTTGTTACTGGTTCTACGACTTATAGATTTCGACACGTTGAGCCTTCTTTTTATCCTTTCGAACACGCTGAATCTAATGTCATCACAAATCAATTTTGCCTTAGCTCGAATTAACCGGGTTTCGTTGGTGGCCGTTTGCGATATATTGCAAAATAAATTGAATCTTATAAGTTAAGTAAATTATTTTCATTTTCAAAGTTAAACATAGTTAAACTATGGCAGACGGCTATCCTTGCCATGCTCGTGTTCCCAAACTCAAACTAATGTATATATATTTCATGAAATAAAGAATCTAATCTAATCTAGTTAAACATAGGGAAGGGCTACAATCCGGGTTTATCTCTCATAAAGTTGGCGTTGCAAAAGTCTGGGTGAATTGTTAAGAATACTCCACATATTTTGTTACATAACATTAAAAACATTTTATCGAAAAAACAAAGTTTTTGTAAAAAACGCCCCTTAAACGTGGACATGGCAGAAAACTTAATGTAAAGGAATTGTTTCAAAATCCTTTATATACTCGTATATGCTTTGAGCATTAAGGGAGTACATATTTCAAATTTCGGTTTCCTAGTTCAAACTTTAATTTTTCGATAGCATGTTTTTTTTAATTGTGGGCGTTTCAGTCTTCAAACTTTTAACATGAGCATTAAGGGCCTCGAGAGAGTATACATTATAAATTTCATCTTTTCAATAAAACTATTTTATGTGATTGTCAGTGTGCATATTTGTAAATAATATTAATTTGTTTTTTTTTTTAGCTTAAGGGCCTAATTTTTGCCGACGGACATGACAAGATCGACCCTACTATCGCTGCTGATCAAGAATTTAGTAAATAAGGTCTACGGCAATATTAAGGTATGTTACAAACTCTAAATCAAAATGAATATAACCTTAGAATAGGGTAAAAGAACAATGTGAAACAATGACTTCCGTGCCTAACATACATATACATAATTGTTGTTCAGAATGACGAATGGGTGTGACGACATAATTAACGAAACGAATATGGGTTAATGAGATCAATTTAGAGCATACATTTTACTCAAACCACCTATTCTCCTTTTAAAAGCTAAAAATGCTGTTTATGTATTAAACAGTGCAACAGAATGTTTTAACTAGAACGCGACTTCGACAAAAACTCGGATACAATACGGATTGTAAAAAAATCACTCTTTAAAGTGTTACTTAAGGTTCTCCCAAACCGGCGCGTCATTTTGGTAGCGACAATATCAAATTTCAAACAAAATTGCAAGTCTACCCATACTCAAGCAACTGCGGCAAATCTGTTTACTGAAGAATTAAAGTAAGAGTTAAAAAAGGCAAGCTTAAAGAAAAAATTTACTCCTCATCAGTCGAAGAAGACTTAATTCCAGTTTTTGATTTGAAAGGCCAATGAAATTCAGGTAAAAGAAAGGAATTATCGGTTCATGACTCTTGACATCAATTTAATGCGGACAGAATTTCATACATAGATACCTTCCCTTAAAAGGTGAAAAAGTTTTTTTTTATATATGAAATGTTTACAAGCATTTTACTTTATTATTACACAATGTGCTATCGTCACGTACCTATCAAAAGATTCTAGGTGCTACTTTTTCTCATACCCTTGATACTGAGTAAACCAGGCGGTTTAAATAAATAAAAATCTACGATTTATTTATTTTATTACTCAATCTATCAATTGTCTCCTTAACCATCAGCTTATGCCCATTTCTCACGAGGATTGAGCGCATGACAAAGGTTGTAAAGGTTGTAAATAATCAGTTGCTAATATAGCAATAATTATATTTTACCTTAAGATCAAAGGACGTTCGATGTTAGACTGATACGAATTGTAAACGCCCTCGGATATGTTTACATGGCTGTAAGTATATATTATTTTCACAGATCATAGTTTATGCAGATAGTGCAATAAAACAAATCATTGCGTTGCGAATTCTGTCACTGTTCTTGATAAGATATCACCGCCCGCCGAGCCGGGTGCGTGCTGATGAAATTTCATGCTAAAGTGTCAATGAATGTTGTCAATGAATGCTGCGATCTGATTACGACAACACTATCTAAAATATTTAGCCGAATATTTCCAAATTTAGCGAAATTAACATCAGCTTTCAACCGACGAATTCTAAACAACCTTGGATTTCCTTGAAGTTCACATTTTTTATTGTACAACATATTGTACTTATGTTATTTTACCCGTAAATAATGTTTGTACCGCAAAAATCAATCATCTGATGGATGATAATTATTATTGTTGTTGGTAAAAGAATTCCGAATCAATACTTCAATGCAATATATTTTAACAATTAACACGAAATCAGAATGAGGCGACCGTGGATCTGTGTAATATACGCTTGAGAGAACATCAAGTATGTAGGTACATAGTGCACCTCGAAACGATAGGTATATTGAATTAGGTGGATTTTCGTAAAGGAGACTTAAAACTGACGAGTTAGGCGTTTTACTGGTTATAGACGAACAGACCAATATAAAGGCATAAATTGATATAATAAAAACAATTGACTCACCAAAAATGTGCTTAAATAAAAATGTATATTTACTCCTAAACTGTAACAATTGTGTAATATAAACGAATTTCGTATTTCAAGCAAGGAAGTTCTATCACAATAAAAAACAAATCACTACCTAACTAAACACGACGACGACGAGACGGTTCAACTGTGCTTCACTCACTTGACGGAGTAATATTTATATAGGGATACATTCTTATAAAGTCAGATTGAGTAGAAGTAGCTGAAATTCGTTTGTGGTTTGAATATCCCATCTGCGGTTGAGTGTGGATGTAGAAGTAGAAAAATACTCAAATACTCTTTCAAATATTATTTTGGAATTAGATAGAGTAAGGAGTTGAGTTACTCACCTTGAGTACTCCTAGAATAAGAGAGTCTTCACTAGTTTCTTTTGCACAGACATAGCGTAAAATGCTGTACACATTGTATTTGACTGGTATTTTCAAAAAAATATTTTGTTCCTAACTAAAGGGTGTTTGTTTTTGGGTTGGGTACGATTAACCGCTTTTAAAAATATCGATTGCAAAAAAATCAACAAAATACCGAGAAATAAAATGTCGTTTAAGCAAATTGTCGAGTAATCAAAATATCGACAGAGAATATATGTCGATTTTTTAAAATATCGATTTTAAAATGACGACTATAGTTAATTAAATGATGTTAAAAGGTACGCGCGCAATGCGTAATGCAAGCCCTCTGCTTGGGGTCAGTGTTTGACTTGGAGTAGGTGCAAGGTACACGTATGAAAATTTGTCGACAATTTGACTGGCATTTAACAAATAAAGTCGACATTATAAGTGGTCGAGATTTAAAACTTTCGATATTTTTTAAAAAGTCGATTAAAACCTTGTTGAGATTTCAGCGAATGGCAAAGTCGAGATTATTACTAGTCGACATTTTTTGTCGGTAATTCGTACGTATGCCGTTTTTTTTGATGTTTGGTTTTGCAGAGTTCTATTTTTGTCAGCTCACGCGCGATTCGTGACATGTGTCAAAAAAATATGTTTAGTTAGCATTGCCACTTCATCATGGAAATACACACACACGAAAAACGCGTATAAATTATTGAGTTCTATTGTCACAATTCGTGCTCTGCAAAAAATGTTTTCCAATCGATGGACCAATTGAGACAAGAGTTCGGTGAGCAGTTTATGTCTATCTCCTTAAGACTTAAATGGAAATAATATCGAACGTAATATTCTCAAGTCAAATTTTGCGCATAATATTAAAAACTGCTATATAGAGTGTGCCCAACGGATGATTTGTGTGGAAAGCTTCTCTGGTGCAATAATTTAAGTACTATTCAGCCAGCCAATCTTAAGCTGGTAAAAGCCTTCCATTGATCAAAAGATCAACTGGTCGAAATCAATTTTTCAAAATGTCGACCGTAATCGATAATCGACATTTAGACTTTTTGTTTTCACAAAATCAAACGCTCAAACATAAATTGAGAATAAAATAAGACACATGCAAATACATAATTGCATAGTTTTTTCTCAAAAAAATAGATGCCTTTTTTGATTCAAACCGTATTTCGGTGTTTGCCTCGCAGGTTAAAACGATTTCAACCTTTTCTCACACAACTTCGTTGTTCTGCTAAAGGCAGAAGCACAGATATAAAAGTTACATAGATATCGCATGCAGAGTAAAAACATAGGGGCGGGCTATAGTCCGCTTGGGCGAACTGTTGGATACCCTATTCTTATTCCTATCCCTCATAAGTGGGCGTGACAAAAGTCTAAGTATGGTTGAATTGTTAAGAATGCTCTACATATTTTGTTTTATAACATTTAAAGGATTTTATCGAAAAAACGAAGCTTTTGTAAAAAAACGCTCACAAAAAAGTTCAACTTTTTGAATTTTAGCTCAGCTCAAACTTTGGTGTACCAATAAAATTGTTTTATTTAATTGTGAGCGTGTCAGTAGGCGGATTTAAAAAAAATTACGCATGAGCATAAAGGGCCCCTAGAGAGTGTATATTATAAATTTCAGCTCCGTAGCTCAAACTCTGGATTTTCAAAAAACTTTTTTTTAAATTGTGGGCGTATCAGTGGGCGGATTTTGAAAATATTTACACATGAGCATAAAGGGCCCATAGTAAGAATATATTATAAATTTCAGCTTCCTAGCTCAAACTTTGACTTTTCAATAAAATTGTTTTATTTAATTGTGGGCGTGTCAGTGGGCGGATTTTAAAAATTTTATCTCCCGATCAGTTTTAGGAGGCATAGATCCTATATAAAAAATTTCAGCTTTCTAGCTCAAAATTCGAGTTTGTGGGCGTCTGTGGGCGGATCTCAAAAATTCTTAAACTTGATTATTTCGGGACCCTAGAGAGTATATGGTTAAAATTTCAGCTCTCTAGCTCCAGTTTAAAGGCCTAATTTTTACCGACGGACGGACGGACGGACGGACATGGCTAGATCGACACTACTATTGATGCTGATCATAAATATAGTAACTTTTAGGGGTCTACGGGCAATATTAAGGTAAGTTACAAGCTATGCGTCAAAATGAATATACCCTTAGAATAGGGTATAAAAAGTGCCACTTTTTCAACGACAATAAAATTCTTAAGACTAAGGGTTGTTGCATCAATTCGGTATGAAACCATTTTAAGTTGTATAGTCGTGGATATCAACCATCCTCCAGTGTGTTGTAACTTCGATATACATACATACTTTTTTTTCACATTTCGTTTTGCTGCAACCCTTTATTTTATTTTACGTCTCAATCGATCTTGCAAACGAACATATACGAATTACTGACTGGATCGCTACACTGAGGTGTGTTTGTGTATATATTTATTGACGAGCCACATCATACATATCCATATCCATATGTATATATTTTGAGGACACCAATATCGCTTTTGTCTCTCTCATAAACGTTTAGTAATTTTAAATTTGCTCGAAAACTAGAAGAAATAAAACCATTCGGTTTTTTGTGTTCGATTCAGAATTGATAGTAATATTGACCACAAAAAGCCAATTTAGCACTTCATTTCTCAATTTTGAAAAAAATTGGTCTAAGCTTTTTTCTAAATTTTATTTTATCACAATTTTGAGTTTGGATGCGATTTTTTCTAAAACTATTGACATAAATAATTTAATTTAAATTTTTATTATAGAACAGATTTCTGGCTTTCAAAACCGGTATAGAACTTTGTTGCAAGTGTTGCCGTTGTTTTTTAATTTTTTTTTTCCATCTAAGTCTTTTTTCTAAAATTGACCCTGCCTCCTAAACGGGGCAAGATAGACCCCCCCCCCTCCCATAGTAAAAAATGCTTGTTTTTGACGCTTCTACAAAAAACCGTTATCAATTCTTGGCGCCCCAGTTATCGTACTCGTGCCTTTAACTCTCGTTGGCAAAAATGTCGTATGACAATATTTTTACTGTATTGTCAGTAAAAATATCGTCAGTCGACATTTTGTGAAGTCGCGAAATGAAATTTGGATATTTTCGTAGCCGGTTAAACAAATTTCGACATTGTGTAGTGCAAACAAATCGATATAAATTGACATTTTGAACAGTCGATATTTTTTTTTGGTCGATCATCCGTAACTAATCCATTAAAAATATATCAAAATATTGCCGATTTCCGAATTTAAATTGCATACTTCCAGAAATAGCGAAGTAAACCTACAGCACAGGGAATAATAGGTCCGTTCGCGTGCTTTATGTGTAGAAAAATGAAAACTGTCAAATCTTCAAAATCGAGAGAGAATCCTCTCATTTCAAAGAAAAGTACGCGAACGCTTTTGTGTAAAAAGATGAAAAACGTCAGAGTTTGGCTTGAAAAGAAGCAACCGCTGTTTTTTGTTGCTGTCATAGAATTTCATCATCTGACAGTTTTTTTTTATTTTTATTTTATTTTATTAAATTAATCTACAAGCCGCTTAAAGCTAACGATATTAGAGATACAAAAATTTATTTAAAAAAGAAAATACACAAAAGCATCGTCTTAAATTTATCTCTAGATAAACATATTACTGCAAGCTTCATTGAAAGATATAATTGTTCTAGTTAAAGGTTCATTACACCCGTATTTAGTTCTATGCACGTTTTGAAAAAGAAAATCTCTAGATCTTAGTAATCTAGCAGGTACGTAGATAGGTACCATTGAGAGAAGGGGTGGACATTTGATATTATAACTTAGTATATCTCTTACAAACATTATGTCATGAATGGTTCGCCGCGATTTTAATAACTTAATTCCAAGTAATTGGCATCTGGCTGAATATTCTGGGCGGAAATTCCAACGCATTTTGAAAAATATTAGTCTCGTAAAACGTCTTTGTATTCTTTCAATGCGATCGGAGAGAGTAATAAACGCGGGATTCCAAATTACGTCAGCATACTCAAGAAGCGATCTTACCAAGGAGAAATATAGAGATAAAAGGGCATATGGATCCTTAAAGTATTTACAGTTCCTGTTAATAAAACCGATGGCAGAATTCGCTTTTAAAACAATATAGTCAATATGACTTTTAAAACAAAATTTGGAATCGAGAACAACGCCTAAATCTTTGATTTTATCAACCCTACAAAGTAGATTAGAGTCAATAACGTAATCAAATTGCGAGATCGAACTCAATTCTGAGAAGGTTTTCACATAACACTTCTTTATGTTAAGCTTTAAATCATTGGAGTTACACCATTCTGAAATAGAATTTAGATCTAGCTGAACTAGGCGGCAGTCCTCTATGCTTTTAATTTTTAGATACAGTTTCAGTTCATCGGCGTATAATAGACATTGGCAGTGCTTAATAGCCAAAGTAATGTCATTGATAAAAATTGTGAAGAGCAATGGACCTAATTGACTGCCTTGTGGAACCCCAGAAGTGCATTTAATCGATCTGGAGCAGACATTGCCTATGCGTACCTTCTGAGTTCTGCCAACAAGATAGGACGATAACGAAGATAAAATCTTCGAATGAAAACCAAAGTGTTCAAGCTTTTTCAATAAAGTTGTATGATTTACTGAATCAAAGACTTTACTAAAGTCGGTATAAATTGTATCGACTTGATATTTATTTTCAATAGCGTTGATAACATACGATGAGAAAAGTGCCAAGTTAGTGGTAGTAGACCTACCAGAAACGAAACCGTATAGAGCAACAGATAAGAACTCTTTGGTGAGGAACTCAAGTTTGATTTTGACAATGCTTTCGAAAACCTTGGGAATTGCGGATAATTTGCAAATTCCCCTATAGTTTTCGACATTAATTTTAGGTCCAGACTTATGGATAGGAACAAGGAATGAAATTTTCCATTCTTGAAGGAAGATACCCTCAGAAAGTGAACGGTTAAAGATATTAATCAAAGGGAAGCAGATAGAGTCAGAACAGTAACTAAGAATTATAGTTGGGATCCCATCAGCCCCAGGAATAGGATTGCGTTTAAGCGACTTAAGCGCCAAAAGCACTTCATCACAGCATAACTGGAATGAACCAATATCAACCTTATTTGCTATATTGGCTAATGAGTTACTATTTAAAACTGATTTAGAGTAAACTGATTCAAAGAAGTTAGAGAACAAATCAAGATTGGAACCCAAATTAGAGGACTTATTGTCCTTGAGAAACATCGCATCTGGAATTCCCACCGACTTCCTTTTAGAATTTATAAATGACCAGAAAGATTTACTGTTATATTTGACGTTATTCTCAATATTCATGATATAAGCATTGTAAAGAAATTTACTCAGAGTAGAGAATTCCTTGCGTAGTTTACTAAAAACGGCATAATCGAATGAACTATTTGATTTCTTAAATTTATTAAAAGCTTTTCGCTTTACATTTAATAATTTTGAAAGCTGTCTACGAGTATTATACCAAGGAGGTTTGGACAACTTTTTTTTGAAAAACAAGCAACGAATTTAGCAAAACGTCATCTAAAATTTCAATGAAGCGTTTATACATGCAATCCAGCTTAAGATTCAAAAATTCATAATTCCAGTCAATACTACTGAACAGAATATTAAGTTCGAGTAAATTAGCTTTCGAGAAGTTAAAACATTTTTCCTCAGTGCTCTTTGTTATTATAGAGTATGTATATATATCAATTTCAATAAAAAGTTCTTTATGATAAAAAGAGTCATTTAAAAGTGAAAAGGGAACATTTTTGTTACATTAACCTTAAACTCTTCACAGCAGATAAAAACAAGATCTAAAATTTTATGTACTGAATTCACAATATGATTTACTTGATTTAAATTGAGCGAGTAAAGAGAGTCAATAAAGAAAAATTCATAGTCTTTTTTCATATTATGGGGAGTCAATATTTTGTCGCTCTCTAACCAATTCCAAACTTAATCAGTGAGATTAAAATCTCCTAACACACAAATGTTATCAGAACTCGAGCATGCATTTGAAATAAAGTCAATATTACTGAAATGCTTTCCATAAACATCTAAGCTACTACTGGGGGGTACATAACTAACGATAATGAAAACACGGTCCTGATTAACGTTGTTGCATTTAACTGGAACAGACAGCTGTTCGACATCGGTGACGGGCAGGGGAGTTTCATCTGAGCTGAAGTTTGAACGAACAGCAAAAATTATTCCACCACCACGTTCATTGGCAGACTTACAGCGATCCGCACGATATACTTTATATAAGCGGCGGTCAAATAATTCAGTCGAATATATTTTACTATACAGCCAAGACTCGACTATAACGATTATATCATAATCAAGATGACTAGATTTGTTTTCATTTTCTTACCAGCCGAAATTCTGTGTGAAGGAAAATGAACGAAAGTACATGTTTCTCGTGTTCATATTTTTACCATTTTCTCAGTACGCGAACGCGTTTGTGTAGTTTTGCACGAAAGTTTATATAAATTTACGTTTGCATTTTAGTTCGCGAACGGACCTAATGTGTTTAAGTAGCTCATGCAGAGCCTTTCCACCCTAGGGCATAGACGCCGTTTTAACGCAGTCTTAACTTTCTTGCTTATTTCGCTGGCTTTGATTATTTCACAAATTTGGATTTATTCAGCAATCCCATTTCGTGTGGGGATGCAAGTGTAAAATCACTTTTCTCTATGCGTCCCTGCATTGTTGGCGGGACGCACACCTCCTCACTTATACTGAGCTGACTTTTATAATGCACGTCATTTTATACACGAATGGATATTGAAATCGTTATTGCAGTCCCATCTGTAACTTGTATTAGTTTTATTTAACGGGCTTCCGACCCGTGAAGAGTCTCCGCATGAGACCCTACAGCCTTCTATCCTGTGCGATCCCGGACATAAGCCGAACAACTTAAAATATAGAATTTTCTGGATGACTATATTTTCCTCCTTTAACTTCTAATAAAAAAATAAGCATCATTTAAAATATGTTGTCGCTATTCTGTCATATTCTACTCAAGGTACACGTTCGTTCATACCGGGTGGCGCACCTATTGTTCTGCAATAAGATATTCAAATAACTTTTTTTTTATCAATGTATTTCATTTTTTTTTATTGTTTCTATACATTTTATTTTATAAAACTAATTGTTTTTAAAGATGATAGACCGTAAATGACCTCCATGCGCATCCACGCATATGCGACAGCTGATCAGAAAATTATTCATTGCGGCCTGAAGGGTTGAAGTCGTAATCACCTCAATTATTGTTCTAGTGGACTGCTTCAATTTGGCAAATTCCTTGGTTTCGTTTTGGACACCTCTCGCTTGACATAAACCCATAAAAAAAGTCTGGTGCAGTCAGGTCAGTTGACCTGGGGGCCAGCGGAAAGTGGAGTTTCTGGATATTAATTTGTTTTTGAATTTTCGTTGGAGCTCCGCCATAACCGGTGCGATTGCTCCATCTTGCTGGAACTAAATACTGTTGAAACGGATACATACTTCTTCGGCGCAGTTCTGGGTAAAAAAAAATGTTTCAACATCTTTAAATAACGGTTATCCTTGACAGTTACGGTTACACCGTTTTCTTCAAAGAATTACGGATCAACAATGCATTTCATTTCATTTCATTTCATTTATTGGTTTATATTGCATCTTTTACATATAGACTTATAGCCTTTAAAATTGTAAAAGTTAAAATAATTCATTTTTAGAATATCTGTACATTTTTTTTTTTTTTTTTTTTTTATTATTTTCTTAAAATGTTAATACAAAATTCATAATAAATATTTTACATTTTTAATTAACTAAATAATTAAACATTTTTAGATATAGGTATCATTCTGTAGCACTTGAGTGACTAGAGGCGAATGATCCATCAATTATAAAAACAACATAATTTGTGTTTCGTGTGGGGTAGATACAAAAAATTAAACTTTAGATACGATTTTATCAAAGAAAAAATGAAAAATTAAAAAGAAGAATTAGAAATTGAAGGAGCAAATGCTAGATAAAATAAGTTACGAAATGTGATCTGAGTTCAACAACGTTTTGACCATAGAAATATCCATAGTGAAGAGCCATTTTTTAATTCTGTTGAAAAATAACGCGGGTTGTTCTATTATTCTTATTTCATACGGTAATTTGTTAAAGAGCCTAGGTGCCATCGCAGTATAAAATTTCAAAAAGTGTGTTTTTCTAGCTACGGGGATGTTAACAACCGCCATATTATTTACTCTTAACCCGTAAGCATTTGAGCTTCTGAGAGTAGCACTGAAACCGCTTCGCAGGAAAAATACTTTAAGAACTTTAAAGATGTAAAGATGATTAATACATACATTATAGGTACTAACATTACGTTTGTCACTTAAGGAAACGAAAGAGAAGCTTACTTAATTCAAAGGGACCTACTTAAGAATAATTTAATTATCAGCCAAATATCTAAATACCGCCTCTCGAATTGCCTGGTTCCTCGCAGTTTTCTAATGAAAAGGGGTAGGGAGTTAAATTGCCTGATGACGTAAACAAAAAATTGGCGCTCAGAGATATGAGAATTAAATCTCGGTTGAATAAAAATATAAGACCGATTAGAAGTTGAGAATTCAATTTTTTCATAAAGGTAGCCGCTGTACCTTCGCTACCGTTTTGTTGATTAATAAATTATTTAATGTCTTTAGGGCGCAGTATTTCGTATATGCATATAAGTTGCATCCCAGGATATTTTTTGAGTAAGCCGATATGTGATCAAATCGTTTGAGGTTGTATACATACCGGACTATATTGTTGAAGGCTACAATCAGGTTTTGTCTCGTTTGAGCATTATGGCAACAGAAAATCTGGCACCCAGTAATGATCGGCATAATAAGGGTTTTCTCTAAATTGAGCCTAACATGTTGGGGTGCGAAGTGTTTTGAAAATGAAAGAGTTCGTAAGCAACCATATATCTTGTCAACTACTGACCGAATGTGAAGGTCCCAGCTACGGGTAGTGTTAAACCAGATGCCCAAATTCTTGACTTTCTCCACATATTGTAGAACAGAATTGCCGAGATACAAGAGAGGAAGATAACTTATGTCAAGTTTAGTTTTATAGATAGTTATGCATTGAGATTTTTTTGGGTTTAATAAAAGTTTATTGTCTTCGGACCAGTCAGTAATGCTTTTAAGGCCACAGTTGAGTTTTTGGGCCCCATCCTCGATCATTCCAAGCTTGCAGCTAAGGCGGATTTGTGCATCGTCGTCATACATATGAATTGCAGAGTTTGTGACTGCAAGCGGAAGATCGTTATGAACACACTGAACAGAAGTGGACCGAGTATGAATCCCTGTGGGACTCCTGACAACAAATTTAGGAAACAGGATGAGTTTTCACCAGCAACGACAGCTTGTCTCCGTTCAGAAAGGTAAGACAACATCAATGAAAAACAAAATTGAGTTCTCAGTTTTGAGATCAGAATTTTGTGATCGACCGTATCAAATGCTTTTGAAAAATCGAGAAGGCAAAGAAAGGACACCCGGTCATGGTCCATTGCCATTCTGATATCGTCAGCTACTTTTAAAATGGATGATGTGCAGCTATGATATTCCCTAAAACCAGACTGGTGTGGATTTAGAAGCTTGTTATTTTTAATATACCTTGACATCTGCTTGTGCAGTATTTTTTTAAGTATCTTAGATAGAAAGGGGAGAATAGAGATCGGCCTATATTCAGGTGGTGACAGACGGGTAGCAGGTTTTTTGAGTAATTGGAATACCTTTTACAAATTTCCAAGCCGTAGGAAAAGATGATGTTAAGATGATAGTATTACATATATGTGTAAGTATTGGGAGAATATGAGGCAGAATGATCTTTATGAAGACTGGATTTATTCCGTCACAACCAACAGCTTTAGATTTGATATCCAATACAGCTCTTACAACATCTGCTTCATTTAATCTTTGAAAATAAAATGCATTGTCACAGTTAAGGTCACTTGGTATTTCGAATGCATCCGAAACTAAGACATTTGGTGAGGAGCACTTAACTTTGGCAAATTCAGCGTTTAGCTCATCAACGTTGATGTTCTCAGGAAACTGTGCCTTCTGACGACCAACACCTAGTTCGCGAATATGTTTCCACAATGTTTTAGGAATGCACCTTAATGAAACTGTGCACCACACAGTGACGCGTTCTTTGCGCAGTGCCGTCTTATGGAGTATTTCTGGATTAGATTCACTCCATATGCAGCAATTTTGCTTATATACATTGCCGTTTAGATCAAAATGGGCCTCATCAGACATAAACAAGCAATTTATCAAGCTGTTGTCTTCTTCGGTCATTTCAATCATTTTTTGGCGAAATTCCAGGCGAATAGGCAAACCCAGAGGGTTTAACTTGCTTGCAATTTGGACTTTGTATGGAAACAAGTTTAAGTAATCATGAATTATCCATTGTAATGACCGTCTGCTAACTCCAATTTGCTCCGACAAGTTTCGAGTCGAAATGCTTGAATTTTCCTGAATGGACGATGCTACAGCCGCGATTGTGTCTTGAACCCAAAAATAGGGATCTCGATGGTACTTCGTGCGATGCTTTCAGAATCGGCAAACATGTTTACCTGCCTCATAATGGTCCATGTACTCGGGGGAGTGCCGCGAAACCCTTCCTAAATTACCTTTGAACGGAAATGAAGGACTGCAAAGCATGGTAGGTACCGGTACACTATTAAAATCCTCTTTCTCGGTATCCCAAGCATTCATTTTAATAAATCTAAATATGTAGTAACCTGCCAAATAAAAAAAAGGCGATAACTCATACAGAAAAAAAGTTATTACGTTCTGTTGTTGTAGCACGATTCGTGCTCCACCCTGTACTTAACATTACTACTTTCGGATAAAGAAAACATAAATAGATCTGAAAATGTATTTTTACGCAAATTTGTTGCTTATATTATATACTATTCCGTCTCGCACGTGCAGGGGCGGCGCTTGTAGTAAAAGACCATTAAGGGGAGAAATCATATCTGGGTAATTTTACCAATTATCTGAGCCTGGCACCAACGGCACAGAAAGGCTATGATCCCGGCTAGATTTTACTTTACGGGCGCCAATTAAATAAAAATTGTATTGGAATTTGTCGAGAACCCAACAATTTGGTGATCTGTTTTTTGTGACTCTTGGAGCATTTTGAAATTCGATTTTTGAAGGAAAAAATGCATAGCTATATCAATGTTTTCTCTTTTTCATTATTGTTTTTGATAGGTCCACCTGCATGGTACAACTGCATGGGAGCGAAGCGAGCCATCCACTCAAAACTTTACACACATCACCTAGGCATACAATGCGATTTTCCATACAAGAAATTGTAGTGGATGGCGCGAAAGTCATAATGGATTTTTAAATATTTGCCTCCAGTGAAACTAGCTGTATACTTCAACTTGATGTATATAACTTTAACAAAGCTAGCCAACAGAAGGAGTTGTATGTATTTCTTTTACAATGCTAATTTTTTAAACTTTTATGATCCAAAGCTCATAAATATTTTAATAACAGTTATTTAGTATAATTTTTTGCATAAATAGCTGCATACATTGTTGTTAAATAGTCTAAGGGCCCGCAGTAAATTTTGGACGTGAGAGGCAACCGGATGCATTTTGGGTAAATATATTGCTCTGATGCCCATGATTGCAAATATGCCCGTCTGGCAGCACGTAATGGCAGCTGAGGGGTGTAACGGCATATTAAAAATCCGTTTAAATGCAAAATAGGAATAATTGGTGCAACCACTTGAATTTGCTGGCAAATACTAGAGTATGAATACCTCAGTACAAACATATGTATCCAAGACGTTTTAGGTGTCGCCAAAACACAGCCAGACGCGGCGGAAGTGCGTTAAAAATTCCAATTATGAATAATTAATGCAACCGCTCCAATTTCTCCTAAAACGTAGGATATTACAATAGGTCCAAGACTTTTTGGATGTCGCCAAAGGCTTGCCAGACGAAGTCAAAATATTGACAAAAAGCCAATTTGGAATAATTGATGCAACCACTTAATTCTTGTTTTAGAATTTAGAGAAAAATTCCTTGATAACAAATATATAAGTCCAAGACGTTTCACTTGTGGCCAAGTCTTTGCCAGACGCATTCAAAGGATCGAGATCCGCTGAAAATGCCCTATTTATACACAAAAACATGCGACTCAACATTGGAAAATAGACGCAACCACACAAAATCCTTCCTACACATAGAATGAAACATCACAAACAAAACTGCATAAGTCCAAGACGTTTCACTTGTCGCCAAGTCTTTATTAAATTAGTAGTATTAGTAGAGAAAGTGATGATCGATCCTTTGAATGCGTCTGGCAAAGACTTGGCGACAAGTGAAACGTCTTGCACTTATGCAGTTTTGTTTGTGATGTTTCATTCTATGTGTATGAAGGATTTTGTGTGGTTGCGTCTATTTTTCAATGTTGAGTTGCATGTTTTTGTGTATAAATAGGGTATTTTCAGCGGATCTGGATCCTTTGAATGCGTCTGGCAAAGACTTGGCGACGTGAAACGTCTTGGACTTATATATTTGTTATCAAGGAATTTTTCTCTAAATTCTAAAACAAAAATTAAGTGGTTGCATCAATTATTCCACATTGGTTTTTGTTAATATTTTGACTTCGTCTGGCAAGCATTTGGCGACATCCAAAAAGTCTTGGACCTTCATATTTGTATTCATATTGTAATATCCTACATTTTAGGAGAAATTGGTGCGGTTGCATTAATTATTCAAAATTGGAATTGGATTGGATACATATGTTTGTATACTGAGGTATTCATACTCTATTATTTGCCAGCAAATTCAAGTGGTTGCACCAATTATTCCTATTTTGCATTTTAATGGATTTTTAATATGCCGTTAAACCCCTCAGCTGCCATTACGTGCTGCCAGACGGGCATATTTGCAATCATGGGCATCAGAGCAATATATTTACGCAAAATTCATCCGGTTGCCTCTCACGTCCAAAATTTACTGCGGGCTCTTGGTCTAAAAGGTTTAAGATAAAAAGTATTACATATATTCATACGGTTTAAGTCTAAAAACAAATATAGCATCAATCCACCAAGTTTATCCTTGAAAATTTGGATTTTCAAAAGCTGGTAACTCTTAAGCTATATGGCGTAAAATTTTTTTTTTTTTATGGACTTTCTAACGTTTTTTTTAAAATTGCTGCCGCATAGTAAAATCTTGCCATGATCTAATTCTGTTTATATCGTAGGTATTATATCGTCCGATACTTGTCAAAACGCTCCTTGTTCATATGGTATCTTGGTAGGCTTACACATGCAAATATTATTTGCGTGATATTACCTAAATAAACTTTTTTTTTTTTTTTGTCGGGGTGTGTGAGACTTTCTGCACTGGAGCACTCAGACTCAATACTGGTCCATTGTACTACCAGGCAGATACACCACATTTTACTGTGGGAATTTACTGAAGGCGCTTCAATGATAAGGAGCTTAGGTTTACAGCACTCACCATATCCGCACCAAATACCTGCCACCTGATACGAGCAAAAGCAGGACAATCACAGAGGAAATGTTCCGCAGTGTCGTCGCTTTCTCCACAGGCTTCGCAGTTGGTGGTGTCGCTTAGTCCTAGCACCTTAAGGTGTTTGGCAAAAGCGTAGTGTCCCGTAAGAACGCCAGTAGTCTGTCTGCAGTCTTTTCCGTTGAGAGACAACAAGAATGCCGCGGATTTCCCACAGACGTCGGGAGCATTTGCTTAGTCTGTCTGCACCCTGGAGAGTCATGCCAACGGCGATTGTGTTCATAGGAAACCCAACAGTCAATGGAAGCCCTGACCGAGGACGCAGGCAGACAGATCGCTGATCGCAGGTCCTGAGAGGTCCCCCTCTGAGCCTTGTCTAGCAAGTTCATCGGAGATCTCATTTCCCGTGATCCCGTTATGACCCGGGACCCGGACAAGTTTAAGTAAATTCAGCCTTCCGACCGAATTCAGAGATATCTTGCATTCACGTACTATTTTGGAGGTAGTTAAGGGTTTGAGTAACCCTTAAGCGCAGCCTGACTTTCGCTACAGACGCAGATACTTCGCCCCCTCCACCTGTTCCTCGTAACATAGTCCATGGCCATTAGGATAGCATAAGTCTATGTTTGGATGACTGACGCATATTTGCCTAACGGAAAGGAAAGTCTAACGTTATCGCTCTCCACGAAGACACCAGCACCAGATCCTTGATCGATTTTGGAGCCATCCGTGAAGATTCGACTGCATTCTCTTCCAGGTTCAGAGTCCGGCCAGAGCCAGTCCTGGACGCGAGGAAAGTCGACCTCGTAGTTGCGCTTTAGCCGAAGTTCCGGTGTCATCGCATCAGACGGCATATCCATAAGACAGGAGTCGAAGGACAACCGTTGCGCAAGTTCATCAAAACTCCACTGCGAGTTATACCAAAAGCCACCTCTTCTTAGACGTGAGATAGCCTTGATTGCACAGCCATGATGTAAACATCAAGGGGCGGAAAGTTCAATAGTGCATCTAGGCCGGAATAAATAAACTTTACTAGCATGTGTAATCCTATATTTTCGCACAAATAAGGTAAAAAATTAAATGTTTTTTTACTTTACATGCGCAATTAATTTCTTGTGGAAAGAAAATGCCAGCAGGTAGCAAATTGTCCAATTTTGTTGACATTTTTGAGTGATGAAAGGTATAATTTCGTGGGCTACCAGCGCGGCACAATTAATGCTGGCAAACCCAATTGTTTTAGTATCTACCGAAGGAAAAAAAAGCGAACTATGTACATATTTATTTCTCTTCAAATAGAGAGGCATGAAATACAAAAAATAGGATGGGAACTATTTGAAATTTTCCGATTCCATGTGGCAAGCAAATACATACACATTTGTATTCTATCATGCCAGAATAATATTTTGAAAATACTTAGATAATTAGTTTGGCTCTCTTTCTGAGCTAAATTTGCAAAATTTGTCGCATCAACGACTTTATCAGCAATCAGCGCTAGGCATAGGCACCTATCAAATCGATCTCTCAACCTCAACTCTTACCACTCTTACTCTAGAATAGATAGTATGTATAGTATAAGTATAAGCAAAAGCAATCACGATTTTCTATTGTGTGGATTTCAGTTGGTCGCTGTCTCTCTTAACCGGTGGTCTTGCTTTTACACCAGGTGCCTTTTGTTGTATCAATCTCGAGTTGTATTTGAAACTATACTGATAGTGCGTTCATTTCGTCTCAAATGGCATCCCTTATTTTGAAAAACGGTGCAACGATTCTTAAAAGTTACCTTCCACGTCAAAAAATCCTAATCAAAAGTGTAAGTGCATTAAATATAAAAAATTTAAAATAATTGTATTACCCTCTGCGAAATAATTACATAATGGTGCGTGTGTGTGAAATATGACAGTGCGTTCATACTCTTTGGAAAAAGAGATCTCTCCAGTGCTGCCATTTAGACAAGTTCCATAATGTTTTCCAACACGTACATATATATGATCTTTATATACATTTATAAACATCAAAAGTAATGGAAAAGATTGAGCCAACATTTAATTCAGTGAAATTTAAATAAATGTGATTCCGATTTGAAAAAAAAAAATAAATAAAAATACTGACAATGAACAATCAAACCCGCTTATCTGAAACCCGTTTAAATGAAAAATTTTCATGTCTGAAAAATATTTGTTACAAAATATGTAACTTCTTCTGCTTTTCTTTAACGATGGGGTTGCGATCTGGGCTAAATGGATCATAATCATAACACTCCCGCTGCACTGCATTTCTACTGGTCCGCCTTTGGGGGTTCGCCGGTTTAATCTCAAAACGTGTCGGCAGGCCTCCGGATGCCAACCGTTTTTTGACAATCGATTCTTGCGGGCTATGATAGTATTTCTGTGATGATAAGAGCATACTCTGAAGCGAGCGTGCTCAAAGAGTTATGATTTGTTTATGAAACACAATAGAGCGTTCGGCTCTGAAGGAAAAAAGAAATACAGTTTGAACGCTCTGATGTGTTAGTGAAACATGTTTTGGTTCTGACAATTCATTACTTTTGTATTGGTTGAGTATCTATGCAAGTGAACATCACTGTTGCCATTTTTTTATATACAGAAAGCATTTCCGAGGAAGCAACAAAAAATATGTATGTAAATGTATTTACTTTTCTGCATATTCAGATTCAGTTAAGAGTTTGGTAAGCTATAAAAAATCATGCTTATTTTGACAACCGAATCAAAAGTTATTTTGTTAGAATGTGTCTATTCGTTCGAATAAACTTAGTGTATTTTGACATTTGAACAAATAATATCAAATGATATCATAAAATGAACTTTAACAAATTTGCCTTTAGAAATCAGCTGTTTGTCATTTCGATTTTACTTGGGTTGTCTTTCGCTCCTTTTGTTGGGTGCAAAACTTTTTCTTAATCTCCAAACATCGTTCTTTGAAAAGATTATCCAAAAATTGCTGCGATCATAGATCTCTTTATCTCTTAATCTTGAAAATAAATTTTCAAGCAGAATAACAAAATTTTGCTTTTAAATTTTATGTTCACTACTACACTCTTCTTTAACACATCAAACACAGCTTTCGCTCAGTTTGACGGTATACGGAAAATTTTAATATACATTTTGATTCAATGACTAAATTTGAGAGCAAATCCCCCAAAAATTTGAGATCGCCCGTCTGTTCTTTGCTCTTTTTCTGCAATGAAACATGCCAAAAGAGCAAATCTTTTCTTCAATTGAAAACGCGCTTACTTTCGAGTCAAATTGACTACAATTTTGCGCCCCTATATTTGCATAACCCCCGCGAAACTCAATTTTAGCAAATTTTACAGGAAATATAATCAATCCTTCAATTATCCAAAATTTAAGTACCTACTATAGAAGACTAAGTCTTATTTGTGCACACCAGATTAAATAAATAAACTGAAACTGAGACTGAACATTTTCCCCAGCATTTTCTTCTCACCAAATGCACTGGTTTTGAAGATATACTGCTTAATAAATCTCAGATTAAAGAATAATTAAGCTTATAAGGGGCTTCAAATTTTGCCGAATTGTAGATATGGGTTTGAGCTTATGATGGCATTAAAATGTTATTTTCGGCAAAAAAGTGGATTGACACGGTCTTCTTGTTTTACCGACGACAAGTGGCAACGCTGGTGATCTCTTTATTTTCAATTTCTCACATGACCTTGGTGGAATTTGGAAGTGCGTTTGTATGGTTAGTGTTTTTGTTGTTATTTGTAATAAAAAAATATACACCACACGTGTTAGTGATATTTTTGGATTTTTATGGAAGTATTCGTAGGGGGTGTGTTTTCCGGCGAATTTTTGTTTTGATTTCTCAAAGAGAGCATCACTAGTCCATGTGTGAGGTTATCGTACCGTAAGTAATTCTCTAGAAGCTCGTGCAAATTGTAATGCAATTATACTGACCTTTTTCGAAGAGGTTATTTACAAAAACACCTCAGTCAGTGTGATCGCATTCGCATGACAGTGTTCAGTTTTTAATTTCTCTTAAAGAGAAAGATATGTACCTATGTATTTATTGCAATCACTGTTGTGCCGGTTTTTTACATCTAGTTTTTTACATGGTTTTTTACGTGGAAAACTGGAAAAAATGTGTGTATAAAATTGGTTCATGTAAAAAACAGAAAATGGAATGCCATATGAGGGATATCTTGAAAAGAATGGTAGGTAAAGCGTTTAAAAAAGATGTGGTGTAGTGTTTTACCTCAAAAACAGTTTCCAATTAGTAATTAGTACAAAACTTCAACGAAATTAAATAGGTTTTTATTTATTACAAATTAAGAAGTTAGGTAGCAAAACAAAACAAATCAATCCATAAATATAAAAGCTACCTATATAAATTGAAACGCGTATATATGAATCTATTTTCTATTTATTTACCAGTAGAAATAGATTTCTCTTGCTCCTCTTCGTCGTCCTCAATCTCCAAATAACACGAATCGCTGGACTTGCTATTCAAAGTAAAATAAATGTGTATAAGTTTTTTCGACCTCTCGAAAGTTAGCCTGTTCCGAAGAGTATGAATTTGCGCCCAATTTGAAAAAAACTCTTTAGATCTGTGCAGATGACGCCGGCATGTTTAGTAGTTTTAAAGCCAACTGTGAAAGGTTTTCATGTTGTATCCCTGCGGTGCTCCAAAACACTTCTGGTTTTTTAATTCCTTTTTCGTAAAGGCATTCAAATATACCGCTTTTTTGCTTAAAATCATGCCAATCCTCAATACCTTCTCCATTTAAGTTTTTTAAAAGAAAGTGATTAATTTTATTATTTTGTAAGTTTGTAAGGATCGAATTATCAAAATTCGAATGCGAGTAATATGCAGTTAATGCAAACTCATTTAAGGCCATATTTTGACGATGATCAAAATGATGTTGAATTTTGGGTTTAAATTTTTCGGGTATTTGCAAAGTCAGCCATTTTTTAGTGGCTTCTGCTAAAGTTGCGGAAGGACTTTGGAAGAAATTTATTAATTCGCTTAGTATCCAACATTTCCTTTTGCTTCGTTAAGTTTTTCAATGAATTCGTCATCAAAAACGAGTTTGGATACATTTCCTTTAAATTTTTTTGGTTGCCCGTCTGTTATTATTTGTTTCATATGCTGCAAGTTATGTAAAAAATTTGCAAAACAGTCTCGGTAGGAACACCAACGCGTGCTGCAAGATAATTTTATTCTCTTACCTCCTTTTTTGACAATAGCATTTTCAAGGTCGGTATTTTTAAACTCTTTTTGGATGATGTTCACATTTTCGGATAATTTGTGGTTTAAAATATCTTTAGCAAATAGGTTTCCGGTTGGACAGCTGCAGTTGCTGTGCCAAAGAACATGTCTTACATTTTGACCCATTTTTATCATATTGCTTGCATTGTCCGACACAATAGCATATATTTTTGTTGCATAAAGTTCCATTGCTAAATCAATAGACTCATATGCAATATTGCTGAGCACATCTGCAGTTTCAGATTCACCACTAAGATCCCAAGCGTTAACAAATGCTCGATGTCCATTTGCATTATGAATTATGCTAACAACTATTTTTGAGTTACTTGATGAGTTTTTCCATCCGTCAATAAGCAGGACTGAATCGCAAGATTTGAAAGAGCGTGATTCACTTAAACATGACTGGTATGTTTCATCAAGAAGTTTTGTCGACAATATTTTTCTGCTAGGAATAAGTTTTCCATAGGAAGTTTTGAGGGTTTTAATCATAGTTCGAAAGTGGCTTGATTCTATGGTACTCAGTGATATATTGCATCCGTTAAAAAATTTGGCAACTACGGTATCCAATTCGTCCTTTTCTTTTTTAGATATTTTATCAACGAAATTTGCAATTGTATTTTGTTTCCTCATAGATATTTTGTTTTTACTGTAAGATGTAGCAAGAAATGATGAAGATGTTGACATACACTTGATGGAACTTGATGATTTAGAAATGCTTGAGGGGCACAGCAATAATGTCGATGTGGAAGGTGATGCAGAATCTAATCCGGATGTTGAAGAAGACGAAGCAGGTGACTTAGCTCTCAAAAGGGAGAGATTGACTTGCTCTGGGACGGTAACATTTTGTAAATAATAGGATTCATTTTTATTAAAATCAGATTCGAATAATTCTGATATATTAGCCGGGTTAGTCTGCAGTTCAAAATAAAGAAATTACTAGTTATATTCTTGCATTTATATATACAAGGTGGCGCAAAAATAACCTTCCTATGTTTTTTGGCTGTAATTTAAAAAAAAATGAAATACTTTGATTCTTCTTGTGGATTATTTTTATTTGGTCTTTTAATTTTTTTTACATCAAGTCGAGAATATGATGTCATGTAAATGGCCGCCGCCACAGTTGATTGTCATTTGAGCCCTTTTTATGGCATTTTCCATCACTTTGGCCAAAACTTCCGGCGATAGGTCTTCACATTGTTGACGGATATTGTCTTTAAGAGCTGCAAGAGTCTGAGGCTTGTTGACATAAACCCGCGACTTCAAAAAGCCCCACAAAAAGAAGTCTGGAGCGGTCAAATCAGGCGATCTTGCTGGCCTGTGCAAATCGCCAAAACGGGAGATTAGGTGCCCGGGAAATGCATCCTTCAGCATATCGGTTGTGGCACGTGCAGTGTTTGCCGTTGCACCGTCCTGTTGGAACCACATGTTTTTCAATCCCAATTCATCAAGTTGCGGCAAAAAGAACTCGTTGATCATTGCTCTGTAGCGCTCACCATTCACAGTAACCGTTTGGCCCGCGACGTCGAAGAAAAAAGGTCCGATGATTCCTCCAGCGAAAACAGCACACCATACAGTGACCTTGAGCGGGTGTAATGGCTCTTCGTGGGTTACACGCGGATTTTCAGTGCCCCAGAAGCGTAAATTTTGCTTATTTACGTACCCGCTAAGATGGAAATGGGCCTCATCACTCATGATTATTTTTGATGAAAAATCATCTTCCTCTTGGTGGTGATTAAGGATGGCTTGAGCGTATGTTAGATGCGATTGGCGGTCAGAAGCTAACAGCTGATGCACCGTCTGGACTTTGTACGGAAACATCTTCAAATCTTGTACCAAAATTCGCTGTAAAGACCGTCGACTGATACCCATTTGCGTGGCACGTCGTCTGGTCGATGTCGACGGCGCTTCCATGACATCTTTGGCTACAGCAGCAATATTCTCTGCAGAACGGCTACTCCGGGGTCTGCCACGACTGGCAGCATCTCGTGTTGTGACAGTCTCTTCGAGGCGAGCGGCTAAACGTCGCAGTGTTTCACCAGTAGGCGTTGGACGGGTAGGAAATCTGCGACGAAATTCACGTTGTGCCAAAGTCACCGACCGATTATTGCTCAAATAAATAGTCACCAATATTGCGCGTTCTGGAGCAGTGTAGCGTAACGTTGTTTATTAACGTGTATTTCGCATGTGTTTACTACACAAATGTCAAAACAGAACTGACATTAGGGGCCAATCGCAAAATTTATAGCATTTTCTGATAGGAGGATTACTTTTGCGCCACCTTGTATAATAATTTCTCACCAATGCCATAGGTGAGAAAAACTTATTTAATGGCACTTCGTTAGCAGAAATAACCATGTCGATAATGTCGATTTCCTCTAACTCAACTTCTTCTAACTCAGCAAACGTTTCAACGGATGAAGGAGAAGGTTTACAACGTTGTCTACAAAATGTGAAATGTGTTCTTAATATTATTTTCGAATTTTTGCAAACAATTTACCGGTGTCTTGTCAATCTGCTGACTGCAGTGTTTTGCAAAGTTTGCTTACAAATATTGCAAAATGCCATTGCTTTTTTTCCCGATGTAAGTAACGTAAATTCGAGTTCATTAAAATTTCTTGTGTTTGGTCGTGGCATTTTTATTATTTTGATTGAAACTACAGTTCGCTGTGTATTAACAAAAAAAAATAAAAAAACCTGTTCACTCAACAAAAACTTGCCGCGAAATGACTATCTGTCAAAATAAATGCATGTTTTATACATTTTTTACATTTTGTAATTTTTTTACATTTTGTACACGTTATTTACCAATTTTTGCGTACAAAATGTAAAAAATGTTTTTTTTTACACAAAATCGCCCATCAGTGATTGCAAACGTGCTGCAATTTCGAATTTAATTTTTGTAGGTATGACGTCTGAGTTATGATAACCGTTATAGAAGTCTAAAACAGTGTGTCTCCCAATTTTGTCCAAAGCGCCACCTGACGGGTCGACGGATTTTCTTGATTTGGGGGTTTTGGGCTTAATAGGTCGTCGGCTGAAAATTTTGTGAAAAGTACCTATTGTTGGCAAATTGAATATGAAATTTGACTCGCGATATCTTTTTTCTAGCGGTCCAATTTTTATGAAATTTTCAGAGAGTATTAGAAATATTTTACTCCTTATCTCGAGAAGTGAAAAAGTTACTGAGCTATAAAAAAAACTGTAGAATCATTTTGTCGTATGTAAGCACTTCCGAATTTTTAAATACATACTTACATAGGACAAAATACTACTGATTCGTAAGTCAAGTTTGTCGTTTGTAGGCACATAGACGAAAATTCAAATTAATTTCTTGTATCTGTAATTATGTATGTAATACAATATTGCAATTCATTTTTTATGTTTAACTTTTTTTTTTAAGTTTATAAAAACAAAAAGGGTTAATAAGTTTATAAAAACAAAAAGGGGTAATAAGACTTGATTTACAAAAAGTATATAAATTGAAAAAGAAATAAAAAAAATCAGTCGTTTTCAATCGATATAATTTGTATACCCTATTCTAAGGGTATATTAATTTTGACGCATAGTTTGTAACATACCTTAATATTGCCCGTAGACCCCTAAAAGTTACTATATTTATGATCAGCATCGATAGTAATGTCGATCTAGCCATGTCCGTCCGTCCGTCCGTCCGTCTGTCGGCAAAAATTAGGCATTTAAACTGGACCTAGAGAGCTGAAATTTTAACCATATACTCTCTAGGGTCCCGAAATAATCAAGTTTACGAATTTTTGAAATCCGCCCACAAACTAAAAAAAAAAATTTTTTTGGAAAAAATCGAATTTTGAGCTAGAAAGCTGAAATTTTTTATATATGATCTATGACTCCTAAAACTGCTCGGGATAAAAAAATTTCAAAATCCGCCCACTGGCACGCCCACAAATAAATAAAATAATTTTTTTATACCCTATTCTAAAGGTACCTATATTAATTTTTGAAAATCCAAAGTTTGAGCTAGGGAGCTGAAATTTATAATATATACTCTCTATGGGCCCTTTATGCTCATGTGTAAATAATTTCATAATCCGCTCACTGACACGCCCACAATTAATTTTTTTTTTTTTTTAATTCTAAGTTTGAGCTAGGGAGCTGAAATTCTCTCTAGGGGCCCTTTATTCTCATGTGTTAATTTTTTTTAAATCCGCCTACTGACACGCCCACGATTAAAAAAAAACTATTTTATTGAAACACCCAAGTTTGAGCTAGGGAGCTTTTTTTTTATAAAATCCTTTAAATGTTATATAACAAAATATGTAGAGCGTTCTTAACAATTCAACCATACTTAGACTTTTGTCACGCCCACTTATGACGGATAGGAATAAGAATAGGGTATCCAACAGTTCACCCAAGCGGACTGTAGCCCGTCCCTATGTTTTTATTTATATTTAAATGTTATTTTTTTCTTTTTTTGTATTTGTCAATATGTAATAGTTTTAAAAAAAGTTTTGATCCTGAATTGGTAGAAAGTTAATCAAGCTTCTTAAATTAGCCCGTTTTTCTTTAGATAACAGTTTCAATTGAGCATTCATTAAAAAAGCTGCTAAACCGATATTAGCTTTTCTAAATTTACTACTTTTAAGAATAAGATGTTGATATGATATTTATTTTTCTGATGTTTTGTAAAATATATTTAATCAATTTTACTCGTACTTGATTTGGTATAAGGAATTTAGTAAACATTTTAGCTCACTAGATTTAGCATCAACATTTTTAAAGTCAGGCGGTGCTATTTAAATAATTAAATAATATTAAGTTTTTTTTTTGTAAATCGTACATTTAAGTTTTGGAATTAAAGATACTGGGCTCCCGATTTCCTGATTTTTGAGATGTTTTTCTATAGCACTGTAAACGCAACCCAACTCTTGAATATTTGAGTGGCCAGGCTCTGAAATTTGAATGAATTTGCTCAATCCATTACATTTTCTTGTGGTTATGCAACAAATATAAAATTGTAAATTAAGTAATCTGGTTGCGATTGGGAGGGATATAAGAGTCAATCCAAAACACAATTCTTGTAATATCGCCATTATAAATCAAAACGTTTAATAGAATTTTACAAAGAACGCTGGCTATATCATTTCCAGCTCGTCCATTCGTTGACTCATTCCAAATAGCGCAATGCGTTGCATTGACTGACCAGATAACATCAAAGTTGCAATTAGATAAAAACGTAGATAATTCTCTTTTATAATAATATATTCAACGCGTAACAAACAGGTAAAGGAAACACATTTTCATATCGTAGCACACTACTGCTGTTAGGGGATCAATGTTTTGGCTGTGTTGGTCTCGCTCAGCTTTAATATACATCTTTTTTTTGCACATGATTTTGTTGATTTTTTAGCGCTATTGAGTTTAAACTATTTTTGGCTAATCATACAAAGAACATATATCACACTAGCACAGTGATCTTTATTCGGCACAAAAAAAGACAAATTAAATGAAGAGTTAAAAATGTTCCGGTATACGTTTAGAGACACAGGATTAGTTGTTATTTTTTCTTAATAGAGAGAGTAGATTTTGGAAACATTAAAGTGGCTTCTAAATATTGCCTCTGGCTCGAAGATCTACAGTAATGCGAATCAATTACTGGGAAACTACCTACGAGTTTGATCTATTCAATTAAGTGGGGGCAAGAGTAGGAAAATGGTTCGAGTCAGTTTTTCTAGAAACATTTGAATATCTGCACTTTACAAACAGGCCAATATTTAAAAACGATACTGTTGGATACCCTATTCTTATTCCTATCCCTCATAAGTGGGCGTGACAAAAGTCAAAGTATGGTTGAATTATTAAGAACGCTCTACATATTTTGTTTTATAACATTTAAAGGATTTAATAAAAAAAAAGAGGCTTTTGTAAAAAAGACGCTCCCTAGCTCAAACTTTGTTTTTTCAATAAAATTGTTTCATTTAATTGTGGGCGTGTCAGTAGCCGGATTTAAAAAAATATTTAAACATAAGTATAAAGGGCACCTAGAGAGTCTATATTATAAATTTCAGCTCCCTATCTCAAACTTTGACTTTTCAATAAAATTGTTTTATTTAATTGTGGGCGTGTAGGTGGGCGGATTTTAGAAATGCTATCTCCCGAGCAGTTTTAGGAGTCAAAGATCATATATAAAAAATGTCAGTGATAAAAAAGCGATAAAAAAGATAAACGAAAATAAAATGTACTTTCGTCGAATTTTTCACGAAAATGGAAATTATCTAATGATACAATTTTGAGTGACAGCAAAAAAAATGGGTGCTTATTTTCGATCCAAACTTTGAAGTTTTTTATTGTTCCCTGCCAAGGACTTCGCGTACTTGTTTTTCTTAAATAAGAGGACTTTCTCGATCTCAAAAGCGCATGGATTGATTTCAAAATAATTTGATATTTTCTCTGATACAACCAGTTACTTAGAAGTGTGCAATGTACATACTAATGTCATAATAAACAATTTTGTATAATGCAATTCGAAAACACTTGTTAGAAATTCTTAAAAGTTTTGTAGGATCCACTTGTGCACTTTATTTTCATTATAAATCAAATAAAATGAATATATTGATAGAATGCCAGTGCATATATCATGCCTGAGCCATTATGCCCGATTATTCATCGTTGACTACAAATGATCTTAAGTATTCCGCGAAGGGCCCTTGTATTCTGTTAATATACGCTGTATACATATCCTCCGGGCCTTTCTATCTCACAGGTTCGAACTCGGAAACCAAATCGGCTTGATAACACAATTCCTTTTTTAAATGAATCGCGAGACCTCCCAGCAGGTACAAAATGGTACAAATAACAAACATCGCCAGCCGCACTTATCCCGTTTCCATTAGACATTTAATCGAATTAAATTCCATGTAGACGCAGATTGAATCGAAACAAGATTCACTCAATCCGATCACACAATTATCTGCGAATGTATTGAAAATCAGCGTATAAACGCAAATCGAAAAATCGAGATAGACATGTGAAAAAGTGTCTGTGCGTTTGCTTTCCTTTGGTGTGTTCAATTTATTGTGCCAATGACACGAGACTGTACAAACAAATATTTAGTTGGAATTGTGAAACTCTATTCTATTTCAATTCAATCTGTCGATTCGGTGAGAGCGAAAACCTGCCTCGAATTTAAATTCAGTTTCAATTCGATCTTTTGATTCGGTCATATAAACGAAGTAATAGTGCGCAATCACATAACTGAACATCGAATTCGGATTGTTGTAGGTAAGATCTAACATTTGTAGCTTAGGAAGGTGGCCATGTAATCGGTATGAACTCGCAAAAGAATACGTTTTAAAGCTGTTAAGATGCCATCCTAGGCTTAATACTCTCAATGTGGCTGTGTCTACTCGGTACTTCTTTTCGTTTGCGAATGGAAGAAAACCTATTCGCAGTACCATTTCCTGTGTACACAGGCACAATCGTTAAGATTCGAACTCGCAAGTACTTCATACTCGTTTGAGATTTTTTTTTATTCCCGACCGCGATTCTTCCAGCTCTCACTCAAATAAGAAAAAAAACCGTCCACCGAGTATGTAAAATAAAACAAAAAAAATATTAGGCATTAACGGCTCATACAAGGCCTTAAAACTAGCTTCTCCAACCACTGCCGAATCCGAACGGCAAATTTGCGAGGCTGCTAATGACAATTGATACTCTTGGATGTTTGTCAGATGTTCGCAAGAGGAGTGACAGTGGTAAAAACTCTAGATGGTAAACGGTCCCGGCTTGATATGAACCAGGGACCTTTCGATTAGTAGACCGACCGATTTTCCACTGAGCCACTGCCCCCGACCTGTTTGTTTATTCGTTGTTGCTTATTTTACGAGCGAGTACTCGGTGTTCGTATGATAAACTCTGCGTTTCCTCCCAAAATGTTGGCGAAGGTTCCAAGAAGGTTTTTCTGGCGTAGAGGTGCCCATATGAAATTAAGGAATATCAATAGGATAGACAATTTTAATTGCTAAACACGATGGGGACCAGAAGTGGAAGAAAAAACAGGATCCGCACGAGCTTTGAAATTCGTTATACACCAAACAGGCGGGCCAATAGGGTAGCATTAAAGTGAGAGGGTTCTGGTGGTCCTTTAATGCTGATCTTTACTTGCGTTAAAAAAAGAAGGTGAACTCATGTCCTGTATTTTTTGGAAATGTTTTACGAACATTATAGATATATCCAATAATAAAGAATTTATTAAACACGTTTATGGTTATTATTCGGAAATAAATAATTTTTCATCATCGTCCAGTGTAAAAAGTCTAAACGCCACACGAAAAAGCTAACCCACTCGGTCGGTTCCGCATTTCCAGTGAAATAACATTGTTAGGGTGTGGATTTATTTTCACCACCTGTCAAGCTGTAATCCGTTAAAGTGGGGAAAGCCCATTTGGAGGTATAACTACAGTCAAAATCGGTTATAACGACTTTCAAGGGACTGACGAATTTGGTTGTTATAAGCGATAGGTCGCTATAACCGATATCAAGCTATGTATAAACATACTTACTTTTTTTCCCTAATTTTTCTTTGATTTTGAGCCATAAAATAATAAGAATACACATTCACAAATATACGTTTACTGTTGATTAAAAAAAAGTGGAAAAATCTAATTGCTTAGTACAAATTTTCATTTTTTGACTCATTTTCCGATAATAAAGTACAACTTTTTTCTTCACAAAATTATATTAAAGTTCTACCACTACTTGTCACACTGAAAAATTTGCACTGAGTAACGCACTGCCCAAAGTAGAACAAACTCAATAAACGCAAAAGCAAAAAAATAACGTCTACAAACGGTAACTGTAACATATCCCAGATTCTACGAACTTAGATACATCGCATCTACACAGAATCATTTTACCGTTCTTAAAAAAAAATCAGTTGCGCTAACAGCTGCGTCGATTTTAGTCGTTATAACCGATATTAAATTTAAAAAAGAGAGTAAAATCGGTTGTTGTAAGCGATATGTCGTTATAAGCGATGTCGTTATAAGCGATTATCGTTCAATGGAATTACAATGGCGCTGATTCGGGACCTAAGAATTTGGTCGTTGTAACCGATACGTCGTTATAACCGATGTCGTTATAAACAATTTTGACTGTATTTATAATACTATAAGTCCTGATCCATTGTGCCTAGAGACATATGAAAGGCTAAAACCCGCTAGCTCGAACTGTTGGATACACTCCCCATATTTCTGTTCCCCAAAGTGGGATTGGCATTGGGTTATATCTTTCTAACAAACGGGTGTCCCCCTTTAACCCTCCTGGCTGGAGTAACTCTTGGATTTGGAGTAGGTGCGAGGTTGGGCTGGGTGCCACACAGACATTTGTGTCTTTTTAAAACGGATATAAGGCCCATGGGCATTATGTCACCCCACCGGTACCATAGTATTATGAAATACGGCCTTATAACACTTTCGCAAAGCGAAATAAGGTCATACGTCAAAACATGGCCACATTTCCTAAACCTAGACAAATCCCTTTTATTTTATGGAACCCCACATTTAATGATAACAAATAAAAGACCCTGAAAGTTGAAATAAAAGCAAAAAATCTTTAACAGGAATATTGTAAACAATGTTAAGGTGTCGGGCGCCGCTCATCGGTTAGTGTGTTGGACTACTAATCGAAAGGTCCTTGGTTCAAATCCCGCCGGGGCAAAGTAACATCTAGAGTTTTTTTCCAATTGCCCCACCTCTTGCGAACGTCTGACAAAAATCCAAGAGTATCAAATGTCATGAGAAGCTTCTCAAAATTGTAGATCCCTTCCACTTAGCACAAGCAAATGGTTCGAGAAGTTAGGTTTTAGGAATTGCATGGGTCGTTAATGTCTAATATTTTTTTTTTTTTTTTTAAATTCTGGCTCGGCAAGGCGATTAAATATGGGGCACTTCGACCTAAAAAGATCTTTTGTGCCGTGTGGGGCAGACAAATTTAGACTAGTAGAGTTTCCACTTTCCGTGTAAAGCGGACAATTCTACTAGTAGAAGAATTCTTTATGTCCTCGGGGCACATTTGTTCCCTGAAAAAGATCTTCTTTCTAATTCCGTTTAGGTCCGGACATTCACATAAAATGTGTTAGGCTGACTCTTCAAGACAGAGTCGGCACTCAGGAGAGTCTACTATTTTCATTTTGTGTAGATGATATCTTAAACCATGGTGGCCAGTAAGGTAACCTACTAAGTTTTTGATATCATGCCTGCTTAGGTTTAGGCATTTGCTGGCATTTTTATTGAAAGGCCGAACGGCTTGTTTGGTCTGTCTTAAACCTGGGATGCTTTCCCAAAGATGGATACATTTTCTGTATTCCCAGCTTTTTATTGCTGCCGTTGCTGCTGATCTAGGAGTGCAGCAGAAGGGTTCGGGACCTATGAAGGGTGTTTCCGAACCTTTTCTGGCCAGTTTGTCGGCCTTTTCGTTACCTTCCACCCCGACATGACCCACCATAGCTTGGTCTTGTTCCTTATTCCGAGTGTTTGTAGGGTATTGAAGCAGTACATGACTGATTTGGAGTCAATGGTATACGATCTAAGGGCGTTTATAGCTGCTTGACTATCCGTGAAAATATGGATGGTTGCACCTTTTATGCCAGATAAAATAATGTGGCTGGCGCATTCTTGAATGGCGTGGAGCTCTGCTTGAAATACGCTGGGACTTTTTCCCATGGGTATCGTAAAGCGTTTGTGTGGTCCGTATATTCCCGCTCCTACCCCCGTTTCCATTTTAGAACGATCCGTATACCACTTTATGCCGTTGTGGCTGTTTGGTGGGTTATTACTAACCCATGCTTCTCTCTTGGGGATCTCCGTGGAGAATCGCTTGTTGAAGCATAGTGTTTTATGAATGCGGTCTGTGACCGCGCAGTTCATGTTGAGTTCTGGCAGTTCATCAGGAAGGGTCTTAAGTTCCGGATGATCGTTATGACTTATCTCGTTTAACTGTATTTGACTTATTGCACTGCGGATCGCCACTTTTTGAATTTATATGTGGAGAGGTGTAATACCTGTTATTGCCTCTATGGCAGCCGTTGGACAGGTTTCGCATGGCTCCGGAGATACCAAGGCACGCAAGCCGTTGTACCTTTTTGAGCTTCTCTATTGCGACCTTTTGTGTGGATTTTGTCCACCATACAATGGAGGCGTATGTTATAATGGGTTTTATCATCACTGTGTAGATCCAGTGGACAATCTTTGGAGAGATTCCCCAGGTTCTGCCATATGTGCGTCGACAGGCCCATAAAGCTCTGTTAGCTTTAGTGATTTTGTTGTTGATGTGAGAGTTCCAGTTTAGTCTTTTGTCCAGGATTACTCCAAGATATTTGACTTCGTCGAAATACTCAATGGTCGTGCCATTTAGTGAAATCTGGGCTAAGCTGAGATTTCTTTTTTTTTGTGAAAGGAACTATGATAGCTTTACTGGGGTTTATGGAGAGATTTTCCTTGACGCACCAGTCTATAGCTATCTTAAGGGCGTTTTGCATACGTGAAGTAACTACGTTTGATTCTTTGCCCCTAATAATGATGACCAAGTCATCGGCATACCCTATTATGTCGTAGCCTAAATTACTTAATTTTTGCAGTAGGTCATCTATGACCAAAGACCACAGGAGGGGTGATAAAACTCCTCCTTGTGGACAGCCTTTTATAGCTGATACTGATACTGAAGTCTGTCCTGACGAAGCAGTGATTTTCCGACTTTCGAGCATCGCTTTTATCCAGTTTATGGTGGGAATGTCTACCTTTCGGTGAATTAAAGCATTTGATATTGAATCATAACCGGTGTTATCAAAAGCACCCTCTATGTCAAGAAAAGCGCATAGTGCAATTTCTTTGCAACGGTAGGCGTTGTTTATGTGATTTGTTAGTTTTAACATGCGCCTTCCGTTGATTTGCCTTTTTGATACGCATATTGACAGGGGTGTAGAGGCATGCTAATAGTTACGCATTCTCTGATATGAACGTCAATTATTCTTTCCATTGTTTTCAGGAAAAACGATGTCAAGCTTATGGGACGACAGGATTTAGGTAGTTCACTAGGTTTGTTACCTGGTTTGGGGATAAATACTACATTGACCTCCCGCCAAGTGCGTGGTATGTAGCCCCAGTTGAAACTGAACCTAAATAAGGCAATCATGTTAGGTAGGAAGAATTCCATACCCTTTTGAATGAGGGCTGGAAAAATTCCGTCATTTCCTGGTGCCTTGAATGGTTTAAATGAGTTTATGGCCCATTTTACCTTATCTGGACTAAATAATTTACCAGATAAACTATTATTTCTGCTGAGGTTAGTTGGATATGAAACCTCAGTAGTGTGATCAGTTGTGTGATCGACAATTAGGGAACCAGGGAAGTGAACTAGCAGCAAGGTTATGAGAGTTTCTTCCCGGTCACTTGTGATTGTTCCATCAGGTTTGATGAGCAATCCCATGCAGTTTGAAGGATCTGTTGAAAGTGCTCTCTGGAGCCGCGCCACTGCTGGGAGTTTTTCCAGCTTTTCGCAGTTTGCGCGCCATGAGGCCCTTTTAGATCTTCGCAACTCTTGGTTGTATTTATTTGGTTAACAGGGATCGATATTGATCTCATACGCCGGTGTGTTTCGATTTATTGAATTGTTTTCTCACCTTCTTGCGGATAGTTTCCAGGTTTTCATTCCACCATGGTACGCTTCTTTTTACCACGGTGCGCTTTACCTTACAACTATTCCTAAAGGATGAGATAATGATGTCGTTAAGCTGACATTGTGCAGCGTCCGCATCACTCGGTGTTAGTGGTGAATCTGGTAGCAGATCAGTTCTGATTGCCAGATTTTCACTATAGGTTCTCCAGTTAGTTAATTTATTATTGTATTTGACCGGCGCGCACTCGGTGTTGTATCGCAGCCTGAACATAATATGCATGTGATCAGACAGAGAAGCTTCATCAGACACGTACCAGTCCTCTACAATGTTTTGTATAAAAGGAGACGAGAGAGTAAGGTCTAAAACTTCTTCTCGTATACTGTTCCTAAAAGTGGGCTTATCTCCCTTATTTAGAATAACTAGGTCTTTACTATATAGGTAATCTAAAAGTAACTCACCTCTTTTGTTTGTGTCTCGGCTGGCTGCCCCAAATCTGGTGATGTGCATTCGCGTCGCAGCCGATAACAAGATGTACTTGCTGAGTTTGGCAGTACTGGACAAGTTCCTGTACTGGTGTAGGTGGTACCTCCTCTATGTCCCCAGCAAAATACGCCGATGCGCATACGAACTTGTGTATCACATGGCCATTATGGCGTTCAATTAAAACGGCCACCAGGTCCCTAGTATTGAAACCTGGAATGAGAGAGAATTTTATATCTTTCGCAATGAAAAGAGCTGCCCTAGGTCTGAAATTACCTTTGGCAAAAATTAGCTCTCTATTTCTGCTGTTAAGACCAAAGATCTTACCTGTAGCTGCCCATGGTTCCTGGATTAAACCAAGAGCGACGTTCCTTTCGGCAAATCTTTGGTTATAGGTGTCCGATGCACCCATAGCGCGGTGCAGGTTTGCCTGCAGCACAGTTAGAGACGTCATTTCTTCTTCACGTACTCGGGATAACGCACTCTATGAGGTTTGTTATCATCCCTGCGTCGTACGTAACCCTGTTGAGAGAGACCACTTTGTCTCCCCCTTGGACTTCTGGTGTTCTGTCCATCTTTCCCGCTTTTATGTGCCTGTTCGGCCGCCAGTTTTGGCCTAAAGCGGTTACGGTGCGCTTTTGTGCTGTCCGTTTTCTTAGCCTTTGCTTTAGCATCCAGCACCACAGTTGTTTTAGCAACTGTGTTACCCGTGGCAGCACTAATGCCAGCCACTGGTGGTGTGGCGCTACTGTTGGAGCTTGTGGATGGCTTTTCTGAAGCATCAGTGGCAGTACTAATACTAGCCCCTGGTGTTGTAGCCTTTTGTTGGTTGTCTCGTGACGCCTGATTCGTCGATTTGTCCGCGCTCTTGAGCATTATTTTGATCTGTCCAAACCTGAACGAGACCATCCCCTTTAGCTCAACAAGTCGCTTCATCGTGCTTTCGTTTACAGCAAGGACCATATGGGCGACATCTCTGTCGTCAGATCTTTGCAGAACTTTCCACGTTCTGGTGTTGAGTTCTTTATTCTGGCCATCTAGAATTGCCAGTATTCTTTCATTCGCTATTCCGGTACTATGTGGGAAGAAGGCTCTGACGATATGTGGTTTCGGGAAAAGTTCTTCCCCCACAAGCGTCACTTCCATCCCGCATTTCTCTTTGAGCTTCGCGAAGTTTGTGCTCATCCACTCTGCAGTGGTAGCATCCGCACATACTATCATTAGCCATCCGGCTTTGAAAGTTGTACCGCGGAAGGCTGGTTTGGTCCCCTCATCACGTTGTTCGATGGTGATGTCCATAATCCTCTCCTGAATCTGAGCCATTTGCTCTTTTTTTTTTTTTTTTTTTTTTTTTTTATAATTTGCTTACGCTAAAGGGATTTTTTCTGTTGTTACAGTACCCTTATAATGCTAAGAACACAGTGTAAGCTACTTGGTATTAGAAAGAATAGAGAGATAGGAAAGAAGTCTTTGGGTGCAGTTGTAGGGTTTTTCTCCACGGGTGGTGTCTAAGTTACTTAGGGAGATTACGATTTCATGTATTCGGTATAAAGTAATGGACTTGGCCGGGATTCGAACGCACGACCTTCCATTCCGTAAGCGAATACACTACTACTGCACCATTGCCACCCGCTAATTACTGAGAGGATTGCGATCCAGATCGACACTCGCTATATCTCTATATGAGACTTTGTCGACGGCTGTATTTCCTGTGCGAGCTCGTTTCGCTTCGGATTGGGGCGGCGTATTGTCCTCGGATCTTGTACGCTTCACCTCGGAGCCTAGGTCGACCTTTGTCGACAGAGCAAGTATTGTGGCCTGCTCTACGTTTTTTCCCTTTTTCAGCGCGCGCTTAAAACGGCGCTGTTCGGATGGTGTGAATTTGACGCGCTTAGACTCAGTCTGTGCAGTTATGCCAGAGGTCTCCGGCGCGCCTGTATTCATGGGATGCACTTCATCCGAGAGTATGCTAACATTGCATAGCGTGCTGGATTCAGAGATATCGTCACTAAGAAGAGACAAGTTCTCTTCTAAGCTCATCATCTCCGAATCTGTGGTTTGTGACCCTTCCCGATTGGCAGGTGTCACGTCATTTACGACAGGGTGTTCTAAAACATCCCCAGTTGGTAAAGCAGGGTGTTCTGAAACATCCCTAGTTGATGATGCAGTTGTAGAGGCATCATTCTCTATTTGTTTTTTGTTAAACGGATCTATTTTGATTCCCACGAGTAAACGGGAAAGGAAGGTCGCCCGTGGTCTACCCGTATAACCACAGGAAGGCTATCTTGAAATCGGAGGTCGCCTGGTATCCGAAGTTCGCTGCTATCGACTAAGAACCCCTTAGCCATTCATCTCTCGGCGCTAGCTGTTCCACCTTAGATTTGGAGATTTGTTGTCGGGGTTGTCTCCCCGGGCATTGCCAAAAAGTTGTAAGTAAGGAGGGGGGGGGGGGGGCAGATTTGGTATGTAAGGGAGGGGTAGGAGCGGACGTGAAGTCCTGGTCAGTTCTTGGTTGACGCTTATCAGACGGCCTGGCCCTTACAAGCCCGATGACTCTTTACGTCGTAAGCCTCCGCACCGGCACCATCGAATTTGTTTGCGGTGATGGTGCGCACGTCAAGGTGACTGACCCCGCTAAGAGGATTTATTTTTTAAGTTGAATAATGAAACTATTTCACTATTTTAAGTTTTAAAGATATCTGGAGCAGGATCCAATCTTGACCTAAATTAAATTTTAATATATATATATTTTTTTTTTATAATTTACTTACGCTAAAGGGATTTTTTTCGGACTTGGCCGGGATTCGAAAGCACGACCTTCCATTCCGTAAGCGAATACACTACTACTGCACCATTGCCACCGGCAAATAAACATCAGGTGAAAAGAATGTTTCACGATGATTCGTTGTGACTAAAAGGAGCAAAGTTAAGATGACCTTTTTGGCTACTTCAGGGTTTTGACTTCAAGCACCAACCCAAAACTCGATCGGTGACTCAGGCACAATGTTTTCTAAAAATCTATGAGTGATTTTTATTCCGGGGTGGTTAGCATTCTTCTCCAAAATGGATTTTGTACCCACTCGTTGTCAATATCTGTGCCCGGAAAATAATCTGACAATGATCTCAACAGGCTTACCAAATGTCCAGTGATGACCTTTCGAAATACATTAGGTAACGTTTTCTATAAGAATATAATTTTAAACAACAATTTAAAATGCCAAAAAGTGCATCAAAATCAACAAAATAGACTTGAAATGGAAATCAATTTATCTGTGGGTCTAAAATAACGAAACAGACGCATTTTTTACATTTCCTTCTGGAGAACATGACATTATCTTTAAAAGGGTCCATGAGTTCACTTTCAAAAAGGTGTGCGTTTTCGATGATTTTAAACATTAAGCAAGGCTAGAATCTGCTTGGGCGAACAGTTGGATAAAAATAAATATTAGGCATTAGCGGCACATACAGGACCTAAAATCAAGCTTCTCCAACCATTTGCTTATGCTAAGTGAAAGGGACCTACAATTTTTTAAGCCGAATCCGAACGGCAAATTTGAGAAACTTCTAATGAGAATTGATACTCTCAGTTTTTTGTCAGACGTTCGCAGCAGTTGGATACCCTATTTCTATTCCTATCCCCCTAAAAGGAGGCGTGGCAAAAATCGAATCTAATTTATTGCATTGCTAAATCAATCACTAGCTGGTTGTTCGTTCTTCCTTGCTTTCTTACATCTGGTCTTTGGCATGAAGGCTTTTTCGGATCTTCGAATTTCTTATTCGATCAATTTTTGTTACTCCTGCTATCTGCATTTCGGTTTCCGCCTAAATTTTCCTCATACTTTTTGTACATTGTTGAACTTTGTGAACCGTTTGTGAACGCCGGAAGTAGCAGCCCACCGGTACGCATTCCCCTCGGTAAGCATTCCCCTCCAAAACATAAAACCAAACATACACTGGCGATCACAAAGATGAGGCCATACATTTGGCAATCGATTTTCAGTCTTTATACCTGTTGGAAATATTATAACCGGAAACTTTTAACACCTGTGAATAGGTACATATTTTCCTAACAGTAAGTCATAAAATTAAAGGCTAAATAACAAAGGACCGCTGGAATTTCCCAAGATCAAACAATAAACTACTTGAAATGCGTATAATAAGATGCGCACAAAGATGAGTCCATTGCGAATATTTCGTTGCAGAAGTTCACATCAGCGATTTTTTCGCTGAAAAGAACTGTTTTTATTTAGTTGAACAAAAATGAGTTCCGGAAAGACTTTGACAGCGACCGAAAGAGGAAAAATAGATGCTTTCAAGGAGTTAGAACTCGTAGGCAGAGAAATTGCAAGGAGGCTACATACTCGTAGAAGTAAGACTGTTGTAAACAGTTATCTTGCGGATCCACAACACTATTGGAAAAATCAAAAAGGACGCACGGCAGAAGCAACAACATTGCGAGAAAAGCGGGGTATTCTCAAATTCTACTCTACCAGTGACTAAAATAAGGGCCAACAGCGGAGCATCAGCCAGCATAGCAACGGTCCGAAGGATAATACGAAAGAGTGGTACTATACAGAGAAGAAAACTTAAAAAGAAACCTGTTTTGAGGCAAGTACACAAGATGCATCGAATGAATTTTGCAAAAGAACATGTTGCTAGGAGCAGTGAATGGAAACGCGTTGTCTTTTCGGATGAAAAAAAGTTTAACCTTCTAAGAAAGGAGGAGCTTATTTTGGCAAGACATCACAGCCGTACATCAGGTGTAATGGTGTCTGGAGCTATTACCCACTATGGCACAATCGAGTTGGAGTTTTTATCCACAACAATGAACGGAAACAACTACAAATGTTTGCTGGAACGGTAATTTCCAAAAGTGAAAAACATTTTCGGACCCCTGTCTTAGAATTCCAACAAGACAATGCCCCTATCCACACTTCCAGGGTTGTTAGAAGTTGGATTCAATCAGAAGACGTGGAACTTTTGCCATGGCCGCCCTATTCTCCGGACTTAAACATAATCGAAAATGTTTGGGCATGTTTATCTCGTAAAATGTATTAAGGCGGTAAACAATTTGAAGACAAGGACACTAAACGAAACTATTCGTGATGCCTGGGCCCAAATTTCTCTTAATTATTAAAAAAAAAAAAAAAAACTGTATGATTCTATTCGAAACCGTCTTATAGAGGTCATATCGAAAAATGGAAGGCATACTCATTATTAATGTAGAAAAACATAATAAATAATTGTTTTAAAACCATAAAATGTAAACATTTTATTAATTTTTTCCTTTCTTTCGAAAATTTTGCAATTTTGGATGAGGCCTAGTTTCTGGGTATAAGATTTCTAACAGGTATAAAGACTGAAAATCGATTGCAAAATGTATGGCCTCATGCTTGTGATCGCCAGTGTAATATCAATTGCTGCTTAGAGTCTGTCATAAAAGAATTCTCTCAACACAATTTTGGAGATGCAAATAAAATTGAAATCGGGCCTGGGACAGCCTAACTCAATCGGATTTTGACCTTCCATATATTATGGAGAAATAAACAAAATTGATAGAAGAAATTCCCATCGACTAGCAGATTAATGCGGTATCGTCCGAGTGTTTTGATACGAGTATCACAATTAAATGCATTGCTTTGCAGATGACAAAATCCTTTGTTTCTACCTGATTTTAGACGTTAGTGAGCTTATCTTTCAATGCTTTGAGATTTCGTAAAGTAAAGTAACGTACCTAGATTTAAACAAAATCAATAAATTAATTTTGTCATTGTTATGATGTCTAAAGTTTCTAAATATATTCGTTAAAACCTGGCTCGAGCAAGATGTAGGTCACTTTTTGGTAAATGTTTGTTTTTTTATTAATCAGTCAGATAAAATTCTATTCAAATGCAATTCACGTATAACACGTAGTTACATAGTTAGCTATCTATCGTAGCGTAGCCCTACTCTATTACCGATTCTATTGTAAAGCATTTTTATTACATTAATAATAGAATGAACTTCTTTCAACTTTTGTTTGACGTATACGCATTTATCTGTTAGCTACGGTTAGTTACATAATATGTAAGTAGATAAGCAGAGTGCGTTTAAAAATGCCCATAATTTATTTCAAAGCGAATCTATTTTTCGTAAACCGAACTGGATTTTGTGGTACAAAAATCATATTTTATCATTTCCATTAATATAGTGTCTTATGTGGTTAGTAAGTAACTTTGCAACACTCAAGGCAATATTTATTTAACTCCCATTGGTAAAAAAACGCATTTATTTTCTTTCAGATACCCAACCACCAGTTCCGGCCATTTCATTTGACACCCTGTCTTGAGAGAGTTATTTCGTTTAATCTCAGCGACATCGGTGAGGGTATCCGGGAAGTTACTGTTAAAGAATGGTAAGTCTAGTAATCAACTTTTATTCATAGTGTTCTCTTACGAATTTTTCTAATTTAAGGTTTGTAAGTGTCGGCGATACTGTTGAACAATTTCAAAACATTTGCGAGGTGCAATCTGATAAAGCCTCTGTAACGATCACGAGTCGTTATGATGGCAGGGTCACAAAGCTCCACCAAAAGGTCGATGGAATCGCGTTAGTTGGTACACCGCTTGTGGATTTCGAAGTCGAAGAAGATGATGGTGATTCGAGTGGCTCTTCGTCTAGTGAGAGTGGGGATGAGAAACCTGCGGCTGAAAATAACAGCAAATCTGACTTAGTAAATCAGGCTACGCCAGATTCTGTTGGAAGACTAATCACCTTGGCCACACCTGCTGTGCGTAGAATCGCGAAAGAGCATAATGTCGATCTGTCGAAAGTAACACCCACCGGCCGTGGTAATCGTGTTCTGAAAGGTGATGTTATGGAGTATCTAGGACAAGTGCCACCGGGAACTAACATACCTCATCCTACAATAGCGATCACAAAAGCTGCCGAAGTTACATCGATCTCAGTACCTGCTCCCGCCGATCGTACAGAATCGTTGAAGGGTATCCGCAGGGCAATGTTAAGGTCCATGGCTGAGTCATTAAAAATTCCCCACTTTGCGTACAGTGATGAGATTGATATGACAAAGCTCGTCGAGTTCCGTGACCAATTGAAGGATGTCGCGATAAATCGTGGAGTACCTAAGCTTACCTTTATGCCATTCTGTATTAAGGCTGCTTCCATAGCTTTAAAAAAGTTCCCAATCATCAATAGTTCCTTGGATGTTGAAAAGGAAGTTGTCATCTATAAGGGCGCCCATAATATCAGTGTTGCCATTGATACTCCGCAAGGATTGGTGGTGCCAAACATTAAGAACTGCCAGTTTAAATCGATTTTGCAGATTGCAAGAGATTTAAATGATTTAGTCGAGAAAGGTCGATCGGGATCGCTGCGCCCAGAGGATTTCGCCGAAGGGACGTTTTCACTGTCAAATATTGGAGTTGTAAGTTAAATCAATGTTTAACCAAGTTCCTTTATAAAGCAACGATTTTTCAAGGTCGGAGGAACATACACCCATCCATGTATCATGGCTCCACAGGTATCGATTGGAGCACTGGGTAGAGCAAAGGTATTACCCCGTTTCAATGACAATGGAGTTGTTGTCAAGGCCCACATTATGAACGTCAGTTGGTGCGCTGATCATCGTGTCATCGATGGAGTGACAATGGCTAGTTTTTCAAATGTCTGGAAGGAATACCTGGAGAATCCAGCATTGTTTTTGTTTGCTAGTGAATGAACAAAACGCGTCTGACAAATATAGTAAAAATTGCATTTAAGAAAAAAGTTCAAGGAATCTACATTATAACTAAGAAGGATGGTCTCTCCTAGAAAGGCTGTACTGTTGCATTTATTAAACTTTAAGTATTTTTTTTTCTTTCAAATTGTATAGTGCTATACGAAATACGAGCAATATTTTTATACAATATATTATTTGTGTGGGAATTTAATCCGTATGCAAAATATACAAATATATATATTTTTTATAAACGTAAAGTACTTCGACATCCGTCATGGAAACTGAATTTTTGCAATCATCATTCTTATACCGTTCTTCAGCCATGCCATTGCCATTTATAAACGAACGGTCACCCACTGCTGATCTCAACGAACAAAACGAGGCAGTAGCGTTCTCTTTGAGATTAATAGAAATATTTGATTGAAAATGAATAAGGGAACAATGTTTAATTTAGTTTCGTTATTAGTTGGGCTATCAAGTAAATCAGAAGAAAGTCATACGGATTAATATAAAAAATTTAAGCTACTCAAAGTTTCTTAAAACTGCTTTAAGTTGATCAATAACCTAAATACAAGAGATTAAGCCACTTCCTCTGAACTGAAAAAGTTTAAAAAAATTAAGTTACATAATTCTAAGACTAGACGAAATTGAACCACCTGTCAAACGTATAATTTCTCATAGATTTTATCAGTTCATGCTGTTTTTAAGAAATATGTATCTAGCATATTAAAGTGAATTAAGTCAGGTTTTCGAAGAAAGGAGGGTTCCATATCCAGACTATGTCTAACATGACAGCTGATTAAGTTCCAAGAGAAGAGACAGGCAAAAGTGATAGTGATTCGGATCAAAACAAGAATCTCAGTTGTAGTCGGTATCGTCGCCTGAGAATTGTTTTGTTCCATATGCCATTGGCACTTTTTCGAGAAAAACGCATTTAAAGGTTTGCGTACTTGGTACTCCAAAACTGTGTGATACGATTTTTATTTTTTTAATTTGAAGTTAGTCTTATAAAGAGTTCACCTACCAATTTTCAAAGTGTTTTGCCAAACCGTTAACAAGCTACGTTAATTAACGTAAAAGTCTCCTTTTTTGATTTGTGTCCCAGCTCCTACATTTTGAAACTGATTTTTTGTCCATACACATGGAACACAAAATAATGGATATGGCACAAAGCAATTCTCATCCAAAATATCTGAAAGGCAAGAAAGCATGGAGTTGGAAGCTAACATTTTAAAAGAAAAATCGATTTCATCTTTTTTATTAAAAAAGTTTTTATTCGGGCGCAGTGGCTCAATGGTTAGTGTGTCGGACTACTAATCGAAAGGTCCCCGGTTCAATTCCCACCGAGCCCAAGTAACATCTTGAATTTTTTCCCACTGCCCCACCTCTTGCGAACGTCCGACAAACATCCAAGAGTATCAATTGTCATGAGAAGCTTCTCAAATTTGCCGTTCGGATTCGGCGTAAAATTGTAGTTCTCTTCCACTTCGCAAAGAAAGTGGTTGGAGAAGCTAGGTATAACATCTTGAATTTTTTCCCACTGCCCCACCTCTTGCGAACGTCCGACAAACATCCAAGAGTATCAATTGTCATGAGAAGCTTCTCAAATTTGCCGTTCGGATTGGGCGTAAAATTGTAGTTCTCTTCCACTTCGCAAAGAAAGTGGTTGGAGAAGCTAGGTTTTAGGCCCTCAATGGACCGTTAATGCCTAATATTTATATATTTATTTAAAGTTTTTATTCAAAAAATACAATAAAATAAGAAAATTATTCAAAGTGTCAAAAATGTCAGATCAAATCAGATCAGAAAAGTACAGCGTCGAGTCATATGTTCTCCTCTCAGCTGCGAAATTTCAAATAGATAATCCTCTTGGTTTTGATTTGATCACTCCTTTTATGTTGTTCTTTCGAATTTTGGTACATATAATATGCGAATATTTATAACATTGAACTAAGAATTACGATATCTCATGCCAAACAAATAAATCAGTTGGCATCAGTACAATTTTAATTTTCAAATTTGATACATTTTACTCACTTGCCCTATCTCTAAACTAGGTACAGAAAATCATGTGCTAAACTGATCTGCACAGCTTCATGGAACACAAATTGACAGAATGTAGAACACTTTGCGGCAAGATTTTTACTCATGCAACATCAAATATTGTAGCTTTTCTTTAACACAAGTAACGTAGGACAAACCAATTCCCAACTTTGTTAATATTTTCTGTATCTCTTGTCACCGTGATATGCACGTGGAAAAAAAAAAATTGTCCCAAACGCCAAAAAATTGTTTATGGCACAAAACAATTCTACACACTGTTGATTTTGGTGGATATGGCACAAAATCGGTGGTGGATATCTCGGGATTGGAAAGACTTAGAGCAAATCGAATCACAGATTTAAAAAAATAAATAAATAAATATTAGGCATTAACGGCCCATAAAGGGCCTAAAACCTAGCTTCTCCAACTACTTTCTTTGCGAAGTGGAAGGGACCTACAATTTTAAGACGAATCCGAACGGCAAATTTGAGAAGTTTCCCATGACAATTGTTACGCTTGGCTGTTTGTCAGACGTTCGCAAGAGGTGGGGCAGTGGAAAAAAACTCAAGATGTTATTTGGCAACGGAATTGAACCGGGGACCTTTAGATTAGTGGGCAGACACACTTTTTTTTTTTTTTTGAAATTCATTTTTTTTATTCATTGATAAATATCTACTTACATACTAGACAAAAATGATTAAACCTAACTTAAAATTAACAGGATACTTATTCTTATTTATTGGTCCTTATGCGAACGCTCTAAACTTAACTATATCTTAGAATTATTGCCTTTCGGCCTACGAACTATTTTACGAACTAATCTTACATATATATTCCTCGAGAAAATTTATTAAAACTCGGTTTCATTATTGAGATTTTATATAAAACAAATTACAAACTACCTATTCTACTTACTTAAACTACTTAACGTATTCTAACTATAATTAGGATTCTGAGCACTCGTTGCCTTGCGCAACAAGTGGTCAAAATCCCAATTGCTTTCCGAGCGCCTGGCAGTCGTCAACGTGCACACGCGCCGCCGTGAGCCGACTGAAGCCTTACAGCGTCAGTCAACTCCCAGAAGCACCACCACACGTTGGCGAGCCCGGCCTCTCCCAAAAACGCCCTAGCTGACTTAATCTAACTTATAAGCTAAGAGGAAGTTACCTAGAGTAACGCACCGGCCTGGGAGGGCATGTTGACCCCTCCCCCCTCAACAAGCCACCAAAATTCGGCGAATTGCTTTTCCGTGTCGAATCTATCCCTCTCCGATATTGCGGTACTAAAACGGAGGAGCTCATGAGCATTGGCGACGTCCCCGTAATGGAGGAGCCGCTTATCTCTCGCGCTGCGGTAGCGATGGTATAAGACCGGAATACCATCCCTCGTCTGTACCAGCCCTTTTGCATCAATATGGATAAATGCCTCTGGCGGGATAAAGCCAGACCGGAGTGTACTCTCAATGTACATTTCATTGGGGTAGTAAGCCCCAAATATCAGACTATTGTCGCTGGCCATCGCCCTTGCAACGTGCCTTCGAGTGACCTTAATGAGGAAATTGTCAATCCTATTCAACTGAGCCCCATCGTATAGGACCTTGTTGGGATAGTATTTTATATAGTTGGATTCAGGCGTTCGGAACAATCGGAGACAGGTCCTAAGACATTGTCTCTCCAAAACCCGAATCTTTTCCATATAGCTGGGCGCTATATTGAACCACAATGGACAACCATAAGCGATAATTGGCCTTATAAGGGCCACGTAGCAAATGACCTTCACTTTGGAGTCAAGTTGACTGCTATGAAACAGTCTCCTTGTCAAAGCATAAGCCTTCTTGGCCCCAGCAAGACAAGCAACTATATTTCTATCGAAATATAGATACTGGTCAAGCCAGATACCTAGATATCTAACTACGCTTCTCACCGCCAATGGAGGGCAGACACACTAACCATTGAGCCACTGCGCCCGAGTTTAAAAAGAGATGACGAAATTACCATAGAATCCGTTCATAACGCAAAAACGACAAAAGTGGCGTATGGAACAAAACAATTCTCAGGCGACGGTATATATGCATCGGTGGAAAGATACCTTACAAATCTGACAAACGATGCTAATACAGAATACTCACTGTGGAAGGCTACAAAAAATAAAATAAAAGACCAACGGCATACATTCCGCCATTGAAAAAGAGCACTGGTAACTGGGCTAAAATAAGCAAACAAAAGGCGGATCTATTTACGGAACATCTTGAAAACGTCTTCAAGCCATAATGATAATTCCCAACAAACGCAAGAAATGTGCGAAGACGAGAGATCGATTTCAGCATCAGTAACCTCTTGGGAAATAGCCCGGGATTTGTTCTAATAAGGGGTGAAATTCTGAAAAAATGCCTAAAAAAGGTATGAAAAAATAGCACAGATAATAAATGCTGCGTTCAGACTAAGGTATGTTCCGCGCATGTGGAAGGTTGTGGAAATTATCATGGTGCCTAAGCCGGGCAAATGCCTAGCGAAGTAACGTCATCCCAAACCATCAGTTTGGATTTAGAAATAAATACTCAACTATAGATCAGGTCCACAGAATAACTGATATAATAGAAAAAGCTTTAGAGGAAAAACAGATATGCTCTACCATCTTCCTTGATGTAACACAGGCTTTTGATAAAGTCTGGCACAAAGGATTAATCCGTAAGCTACAAAAATATCTTCCAAAATAGTATGTACTATGAAATACTAGAGTCGTGTATAATGCAACGATTATTTAGAATAAAGCAAGAGGATGAGTACTCCATTGAAACACATCAAAGCTGGAGTACCGCAAGGTAGTGTGTTGGGACCCGTACTGTTCCACCAATACACGAACGACCTACCGCAAAATGACGAAACTACTGTTGCCACTTTTGCAGAGCAAGTTACAGAAAAACTGAAAAATTTTTTTTTTTTTTTTTATAATTTGCTTACGCTAAAGGGATTTTTTTCTGTTGCTACAGTACCCTTATAATGCTAAGAACACAGTGTAAGCTACTTGGTTTTAGAAAGAATAGAGAGATAGGACAGAAGTGTTTGGGTGCAGTTGTAGGGTTTTTCTCCACGGGTGGTGTCTAAGTTACTTAGGGAGATTACGATTTCATGTATTCGGTATAAAGTAATGGACTTGGCCGGGATTCGAACGCACGACCTTCCATTCCGTAAGCGAATACACTACTACTGCACCATTGCCACCCGCAATATATCTAATTGGACTAACAAATGGCAAATAAAATTAAATGAAGTGATGTCGGTTCATGTTAACTCTACGAATAAACATAGGGGCGGGCTACAGTCCGCTTGGGCGAACTGTTGGATACCCTATTCTTATTCCTATATCTCATAAGTGGGCGTGGCAAAAATTTAAAGGATTTTATCGAAAAAACTAAGCTTTTGTAAATAAAAACGCTCCCTAGCTCAAACTTTGGTTTTTCAATAAAATTGTTTTATTTAATTGTGGGCGTGTCAGTAGGCAGATTTAAAAAAAAATTAAGTATGAGCATAAAGGGCACCTAGAGAGTATATACTATAAATTTCAGCTCCCTAGCTCAAACTTTGAATTTAAAAAAAAAAAAAATTAATTGTGGGCGTGTCAGTGAGCGGATTTTGAAAATATCTACACATGAGCATAAAGGGCCCCTAGAGGGTATATATTAAAAATTTCAGCTCCCTAGCTCAAATTTTGGTTTTTCAAAAAAAATATTTTATTTAATTGTGGGCGTGTCAGTGGGCGGATTTTGAAAATTTTATGTCCCAAGCAGTTTTATGGGCCATAGATCATATATAAAAAATTTCAGCTCTCTAGCTCAAAATTCGATTTTTTCCAAAATTTTGTTTTTTTGAGTTTGTGGGCGTGTCTGTGGGCGGATTTCAAAAATTCTTAAACTTGATTATTTCGGGACCCTAGAGAGTATATGGTTAAAATTTCAGCTCTCTAGGTCCAGTTTAAAGGCCTAATTTTTGCCGACGGACGGACGGACGGACGGACGGACGGACGGACATGGCTAGATCGACATTACTATCGATGCTGATCATAAATATAGTAACTTTTAGGGGTCTACGGGCAATATTAAGGTATGTTACAAACTATGCGTCAAAATTAATATACCCCTAGAATAGGGTATAAAAACGTACAACACTTACCTGTGTACATAAATAATAAAGCAGTTCTGCATTCGAACTCAGCTAAGTATTTAGGCTTGACTTTGGACGCAAAATTGCGTTGGAAAACACCATGTCAAAAAAAACCGAGATGAACTAAATATACGATACAATAAAATGTATTGGCTCATAGGGAGGTATTCATGCCTCTCAATCACGTAGGCGTCAAGAGCCTTTATGGCTGCTTGGCTGTCAGACATTATTGCTATGTTGCAATTCCTGTAGTTTTTCTCGAGGTTGATTCGAACGCACCTGTCTATGGCACATATTTCTGCCTGGAAGACGCTGGTACATTTGCCCATGGATTCGTAGTGCTTAGTTCCTGGCCCAAACACTCCTGCACCAGTTCCCTCCTCGGTCCTCGAGCCGTCCGTGTACCACTTTGTTGTGTGGTTGCTCAGTCCATTAGTTGTGGATTCATTGCTCCAGTTCTCCTTATTGCTGAGCTTTATATGGAAATTCTTTTCGAAATTAAATTTCCTGATGCTATCGTCCCTAGGTTTGCCAAGAAGCGGGAGTTTTTTGAGTAAGTCACCGTGTTCTTTCGAACCGATGCATTTCGCTCTCCCAGTTCCCTCCTTTGCCATCGGAAGGATGTGTAGAGGGGTCAATTCCAATAACACCTCCATGGCTTCGGTTGGGCAGCTACGCATTGCTCCGGTAATGCACAGGCACGTCAGTCTTTGCACTTTGCCGAGTGTCTCTCGTGTTGTGACTAGACTGGTTTGTTTTGCCCATGCTACCACTCCGTATGTGATCATTGGTCTCACGATTGCAGTGTACATCCATCGCAGGATGTTTGGGCTGCATCCATACATATCATGAGAGCGCGGGTGGCCTTCTTGGATATCTCCTCTGTATGTTTTCGCCAGAGGAGTTTATTATCTAGATGGAGTCCTAGATATTTTACTTCTTTGACTGGTATCAGTATCGTGCCTGATAGGCTAATGTCCTTAAGTCTTTGAAGTTGTCTTTTCCTTGTGAATGGTACTATAGTTATTTTCGAAGGATTGATGTTAAGTCCGACAGTATGGCACCATTCCTTGGTTACTTTAAGCCCCCTTTGTATAATGTCCCCAAGGGTTTCTTCGAACTTGCCCCTGGCAATCAATACAATGTCATCGGCGTACGTCTGACAGTTGATGCCAAGGTTGGTTAATTTTTCCAGCAGTTCGTCTACAACTAGACTCCACATTAAAGGTGATAGTACCCCTCCCTGTGGACATCCTCTTGTTGTGTTCACTCTGATGGTTCCAGATGGTGTTTGAGTCTCTGCTGATCTAGTGCTCAGCAGCTCACACATCCAGTTGGATACTGTACTGTTAACTCCTTTCCTATCCAGGGATCGTTAAATCGCCTCATGTGAGGTGTTGTCAAATGCTCCCTCTATGTCTAGGAAAGCGCATAGTACTATTTCTTTTGCTTCCAAGGCACTTCGAATTATCTCCGTCAGCTGATATAGGGCGGTCTTTGTTGATCTGCCCGCTCTGTATGCATGCTGACGATGATGTAAGGGGGATGTGTTCAGAACATCTTCCCTTAAATAATTGTCTACAGCCTTTTCTGTCATCTTCAGAAGAAATGACGTAAGGCTGATGGGTCTGTACGATTTTGGCTGTGTGGGGTCTTTTTTCGCCGCTTTTGGTATAAACACAACCCTTGCTCGTCTCCATTGCATTGGTATGTGGCCCAAGGCAATACTGCTCCTTGTTATTTTTAGCAGGTGTGGTATTAGTACACCTTGCCCTTCTTGTAGAAGCGCGGGTATAATGCCGTCCACTCCGGCAGATTTAAAAGGCTGAAACGAATTTATTGCCCATTTCAGTCGTCAATCAGAACAGATGGTTGATGTCATTTCCCAGTCTTCCTTCCGAGGTCTGATTGAAGTGGTATTGATTCCTAGCTCAGTACTAGGCGAGCTGCCAGGAAAGTGAGTTTCTAGTAGCAATAGTGCCCTTTGATCCTCTTCTTCCGTGAACTCGCCATCTGGTTTCCTCAGAAACATCGGCACTCCTCCTGACTTCGCAAGAGCTTTGTGTAGCCTTGCCGCAGTAGGAGTGCTGGTGATTGTCTCACAGAATTTCCTGAAGCTATTTCTTTTAGCTTTTCTGATTTCCTTATTATATGTAGTAAGGGCCATTTGGTAGCTTTGCCATTCTCCGCTGCGCTTTGCTTTATTGAAAAGCTTCCGCACCTCGGATCTTAGTTTTGACAAGTTATTGCTCCACCATGGCGTCTGTTTTCTGTCCCGTTCTCTACTTAGAGGACAGTTTTCTTCGAACGCAGAGATGATGGCGTTTGTTATGCCTTCCACTGCGCTCTCTAGCTCTAGGGGGTGGCCCGGAGCCTTCCTCAGAACAAGGCGCCCCCAGCAGTTCTATAGGTTTCCCAGTTGGTTTTTCTCGGGTTTCTTACTGGATTTCTTGTGATACTTGTGCTGTCCAGGTCGAATACTATTATTAGATGGTCAGACAATGACGGCTCACTAGATACTCTCCAGTTACTAATTAATTTACTTACGCTTGGGCTACCAAGCGTGAGGTCGAGTACTTCCTCCCTGACCCTACTTACAAAAGTGGGGGTATTTCCCACGTTTATAATATCAAGTGACGAACTCATAATAAATTCTAGTAGGTACTCACCCCTGATGTTGGTGTCGGTGCTCCCCCATATGATGTTGTGGGCATTTGCATCGCACCCTTTGAGGAGCGCCATTCGGAGCTTGTTGCAATGCTCCACCAGTCGCTGCATTTGGGATGATACAACCGGCTCATCCCCTGCACAATACGCCGATGCGATGACAATCCTTCAACGTCCAGATGTACCTGAATTGGCACCAGATCTCGTGTCGCATATTCTGAAAGTAGAATAAATTTATATTTATTGTTTATTAGAATGCAAGCTCTCGGTTTCTCGGCCCGAGTGTCCCATATTACCTTTGCATCCTTGCTCGCCAATCCTCTGACTTGTCCTTTCAGGATCCATGGCTCCTGGATCAATACTAGCCCTAGGCTTTGGCAGGTAAACATCCTAGATATAGTCGTCTAGGCGGCTATAGCATGGTGAATGTTTACCAGTGCTAGTTTGATTTTTCTGTTGGCGGGGTTCATCGAGCTATTGCTCGCGCGGGGCAATTGCCCCGTCCTCCTTCAGCAACGAATCTTCCTCCTCCTGGGTGATTTCCTGGAAGAGGTCGATGACCGTGTTGTCCATTTCCCCCTCAGAGATCATGCTCACCGAGATGGACATAGACTCCTCGGTCTCATCAGGAGCCTGCTCCGCCGATTGGAGAAGGTGCTTTAATCTTCGTAGGAGCAGTATGCTCTACCTCGGCCTGCCCGCTCTGCGATTTCAGATTCGATGCTGACTGGGCTGTTTGCCCAGAGATCTCGTTCGACCTCTTGAGTCCGCACACCGCAACCCTGCCGAATCGGTAGCTCAGGGATCCTTTTTGGGATTTTATGGCGTCGAAGGATTCTCGGTCGATGCCAAGAGCCAGTACCTGCCCGGTTCCCTCTTTTCGACAGTTGAGAACCTTCCTCGCCTGGACGTTAAGTCCCACATTCTGTGCTTCCAGTTTTAGCTTCTTGTTCTGCACTGCGTGGAAGGAAGATCGTTATGGAGTAGGACCGTGGTATATATGTCCCCTTCCATTTCCCCAACTTTGGGGCTACTGCCTTTAGCCACTCAGCTGTCTGCGGAGTCTCGCAGTCAACTAAGAGCATTCCATGTTTGAAATGCATGCCCTGGAATTTGAGCTTATGCTCCCATCCCAAGGCCATTTCCAACACAGTGGCATAAGCCGACACACTTAGACCAATTTAGGTCCATTGTGATACCACGTATATTATCTACCTCAACTCTGTAGATGGGACTGGCCAACGACACGCGGTTGTTTTCAAACGGTCCCCAATCTACGTACTAACCGCGCCCAACGTCGTTTAATTACGGTGATCTGACGAGAACCGATTAACTCGATGTGGTATGGTCGTTGGTTGGCTACTGGGCTTCTTCCCGGGCCTCTTGGCACCCCCGTGGCTTGTCGTGAGTTGACGATGGTTCTTTGACTGGTGCTGGGTTGCACCAGTTTAGAGCCTCCCTCTCGACTTGTTCCAGGTCTATCATGTGCCAGGCGGTCGTCATGGATGTCCTGCTCCATCCGACCAATGACTTCGTCTCTGGTCTGTCCCCGCATTCTATTTAGTTTGTTTTTTGTGTTTGTTCTGTTTTGGCATATCCCACGAGTAATGCGGGAAAGACGGTCAACCACGCCAGAGCCCCGCATTAGCGTGGTAAGGCCATGGTTACTCTCTGAGGTGACCCGGTATCAGAGAGGCTCCGCTAAAATACAGCTGGATAACCCTGGCTATGCAAACCATCCAATAAGCACTGGTCGCATGACACTCTGGATTAGTGGTGGATGGACGTTAAGTCCTGGCCAGTTCTTGGTTGGCGCTCATCAATCGGCCTGTCTGCCATGGGTGGCCCTTAGACAGCATAGCCCGTTGAATCTTTGCACCGTAAGCCTCCGCACCGGTGCCATCGAATGCAATGATGGTACACACGTCAAGGTGACTGACCATCGCGAGAGGTAAGTCCAAGATAGTTCCCGCTTCACGTTTTGCCTAATGTCTTATTTTTAAAGAAGTTAACAGTTGCCTATTTCTATCTCTACTAAGCCATTGATTTACATCGCAGCATAAATTGCTTATAATGAATTTGGAAACCATATCTATTATAACGGCACACCGAGGAAAAAGGAACGATGAAAACGATGTGCCAAATCCCTAAAGCTGCAAGCCTCGTGTCCGGCAAACCATAAGAAAACAGAGATATTGTTTTCCCATGTGAATTGCTTATTTGCACGTAGTTTTCGAAACCCTTCAGACTGTTTAAACTTTTCGCTGAGATTTTTAATTAAGGTCCTGGTAATGCGAAAGTGTCAACGGAGTTCTATTTCTGAGTAAGAACCTAAGAAGGTAGACTTTCTATTACGTAGTTTCATATACAGTTCCTTTTTTGACTGTCATGGAATTCACCTAGCAGAATTGAGAAGGCTCTCAGTCAAATATTTCATATAACTCTGTAAGATTTTCCTCTGATTCACTTGACGAATCAGCCAGTAAAGATGCTATTTTCACATTTGACATTTCTGTCAAGCACTTTTGCTACTACAACTTGCTAGAAAAGCGTGCCTTTACTTTTTCGCAAATTCTGCTGAATTTATCTGCACTCCTCAAAACTTCAGAAGTTACTTGAAGTTACTTCTAAAAGTAAGGGAACACACCTATTAATTACTGTGGACAGCTGTTTTACAACCTGCCCAAAATAATTTCTTGGCAGAAATTCGTAACTGTTTCAGTTGAAGGGAAGTGATTTGCCTCCTTCTTTTAGGAAATTTGCGTGTTAGGGAATAACTTTAAGCAGATTTTATCAACTTTGAGTAGCTTAAAGTTACTTGAAAAAGGAAGGGAATATGTGACAATAAGCGATGGATTGAAACCAGATGTTTTGCGAGTAAAAACTCAAAAAAATATGTAAAACGAGCACAAATGTGCATCAACTAAGGATGTGGTTATTTTTTTCAACTTAATGTCGTCAATTTTACGCCTTCAAATAAACTTCCGTGAAAACAGTGGCGACATTTTTTCAGTTGCAACAAAATGGCAGCCAATTCATTCACATTATGACATTACTTTTTCTCCGGTTCTGGAACTTGATAATGATGCTCTGGTTAAATGCTGGCCATATATTTTGACATCAGTCTTAGCAATAATCATTGGAAATGATTAATCGTTTACGTTCCTTTCTGTCAGAGATATAATGCTATATTTGAGATTGGAATGAATAGATAATTTGTTAGAAAATGCCTCTATTCGCTCGAATAAAGTAATGTTCTGCTCAAATAAACTTTCTTTTCTATCGAATCTTAAAATCAGATTCTTCGATTTCGACAAACCAGCGGTAGCTGGTTCCATTCTCTGAAAGGAAAAGCATTGAACTGCAATAGTGTCACTTAAACTGATTTATGGAGACTGTTTCTATTACTCTTCGTCTGAATTAGCTTTCCGATTTTGAATGTAGATATATTGGTGGTAGACCAGACTTCACCTCCACGTTTATAGCATATGCCAGTATTGAGCTAGGTAGTCGACAGAAATATTTCTGTACCACTTAGAATTTGTCAAAGGGGTTGACGGCAAAGGTTTGCCACTGTCACGTTTAACACTTAGTATTTGGATGAAAGATCAATAAATTGATTGGCAAAGAATAAAGGCCACATCATGTTAAGCGACAGCTAAGGTTTCACTGTTTTTTTCCTTAGCATGCTTGCAAATAAGATGCAACAGGCCAAGGTACCAATCCGGTCGTTATTGAGTCGCTATGTTTCTTCGGGTAGTCTTCTTCTCTTTTGACCCTCAAAAATCATGAGTTTCGTTTTCAGACCGATGATGTCTACCTAGATCCCATGTTTCTTAATTTGTTTTTGTCTATTGATTTAGAGTTGAAAGCTAAAGGGATTGTCAGCCCCAAAAACCAAGTGTTCAGCATAGAGAAAAACTTGTATAAGATATGCCCCGCAAAGATTACACCACCAGGAAAAATATCACAAATGTCTTCAATGAACAAAGCGAATAAAATGCTATAGTGTTGAACCATTCCGACAGAATGGTAAGAAATATTTGAGGAATTGAAATAAGAACTTTCTTGATTTTCCGAGCGACGCGACGTAGATTAAGGAGACCCAGACTTAAAGAAAAATAATTAATAAGAAAACATTTAAAGCAAAAAAAAGGTTCTTCTTCTTGAATGGCGAGGTTATGATCTCGACTAGTGGGGTTATTACCAACCCACTTCACTGCATCAGTGCTGGTCGGCGTACGGCTATAAGTCCATGGGCCAAAAGTCCACAATGGACGTTTGGGAAACTATACCCCAACAGCGCACCTACTCCCAATCCCACAGTGACCTAGCAGGAAGGTTGCAGATGGGCAGTATACTCCCCCATACACATTGCATTGTTAATAGGATCTACCATAAACATCTCAAGTAAATGCCAAAACAGTACCTGGGTGGCGCGCTTCGCGGGTAAAGGGTTTTAAACTCTCTACCAGCAGTGACTGATATTAAGTCGCTTTCATTAATCGATGGGTCAGTAGTCCCCAGAAATTTCTTTTGGACTTTTGCCCCACTTGGGTTGGTTTTAAGTTCACAATTGGTTTGTGGACTTATGACCCTGAGGTCGGCATGATTTTTTTTGGGACAAAAATATGACAAAAATACCCTTTCCGTAGTAATACACATATAATACAATTTATGAATGAATGAATGCCTTTTTTTATGCATGTTTAATATGTAAACTCTCAACGCCTTCTAGTTGATAATTGATAATTTAAATCGTTTTCCCCATAACCAATAACATTTTTGATACTATATTCAACCTGGTGGCACAAAGCAACGCAGAGGTCAGCATAGGCTAAGCTCAATAAAATACAGCGACTTGCCTGTGTCTGTGCAACTGGTGCAATGGAAACTTCACCAACAGCTGCACTTGAAATTATACTAAACATCCCTCCACTTCACCTAGAACTTATGAAAGAAGCGATGTTAAATGCCTATACGCTCGCTCATCACAGAAGATGAATAAAATTCCAACACAGCTCACTCTGCAATCCTACGGGAACTCAGAGAACACGAACTATATGGAATACACCTAAGAGGACAAATGTCTACCACCGACACAACTTCAAGGTTACATTCCCAGACCGTCTAAACTGGGAACAGAATAAACCTACATTTGCCAAAGATTTGTAATGTATCTTCTGTGAACGGATGTTGTGGTATACGATGTTGGCATCGACAAAGTGTAGCCTTTTCCAGTGCGCCATTTTGTAATGCCTACCAGTGATGGTTTTAGCACCAGAGCCAGGTGCGCACGATGTTAATTCTCCATGCTGCTTCAGACTGGGGTGGGGTTCTTTAAATTTGCACCTAGACACACAACAACTTTATCGTGCAATTTAGGAAAGAAATAGATCTGAATGGAATGGTTAAGAGAAGAGAAAGAAAGAGGAAAGGAAAACCAACCACACACACTTGCTGGGGATTCAGCACATTCCATACTTATATGCGTCGTCCCACCAACCAATGAGAACACCACACCATTTTTCGTTTAAGTTACCATTATAAATGAATTTATTTTATCATATTATTTAGACAAAATTCTTATTCTAAAGAGGGAAAAACAAAAAAAAAAAAAATACCCTACCCGTTCGGGTTATAGAAAAAAAAAACTTCAATTAAGTGCTCCCTTTTGATTCATTTTACTTTGTTATTTCCCTTATGGGGATTTATAATAATGGATTAATATAAATGTTTATATATACCGTAGTTATGGTACTTTACTGTAGCTAATATCGGCTACTGCCATTACCAACTCCAACGATGATAGATCTATCTTCGGGTGGGTGGATCTGAAACGAGAACTAATGCGAAGATTTTCCCAATATCACTAAAGAACAGATAGTTCTTATTATGGCCGCATGAATCGGAGGAACGCTCTTCACTCCATTAGGATTCTTGGGTATATATATATATTGATTGTAAAAGTAGCGTGAATATTTAATAGAAAGGCAACTAAGTATTACATTAATTATATAAAAACAGTAAGTATTATAGATTAATTTAAGTTTAAAGGTAAGTTTTTTTTTTTCAAGGTAGTTAAATTGAATGTAACAACAAAGAAAGGTAATTAAATTTTATGTAACTAAATTTAAATGTAGGTAATTTTAAGGTAAATAATTCTAATACATATTCACTTAATTTATTTCAAAGGTATCTAAATTTAAAGGTAAGTAATTATAATGTGATTTGTTATAATGTTCACTTAATTCTAAGGATAACTTATTTAAGGGTAAGTAATCCTAGGGTAATTTAATTTTAGGTTCACTAAATTCTATGGGTAACTAATTTAACGGTAAGTAAATTTTTAAGGTAATTCATTTTAATGTAGGTAAATAAAAAAAAATCCATGTTTCATTCTAGCAACAAAAAATAATCTTAACCTAGGGTACTTAATTTATGGTCGCCTCCTATGGTACTGCTGCGGCTCTGGTTCGGCTGGTCGTGGAGGTGGCGTCCGTATGTGTACGAACAGATGTCTATCTGCTTATTTTCAGCACCAGGTAAGTGAGGTTTTAATCGTAATTGTAGCTTAGTCAGTAATTTATTAGGCACTAGTTTTAATTAAGTATGATTTTTATTCTAGTCACTATTTATACGTTTTCTTATAGGCACTAGTTATACCCTATTCTAGGGGTAAATTAATTTTGACGCATAGTTTGTAACATACCTTAATATTGCCCGTAGACCCCTAAAAGTTACTATATTTATGATCAGCATCGATAGTAATGTCGATCTAGCCATGTCCGTCCGTCCGTCCGTCCGTCCGTCCGTCCGTCCGTCAGCAAAAATTAGGCCTTTAAACTGGACCTAGAGAGCTGAAATTTTAACCATATACTCTCTAGGGTCCCGAAATAATCAAGTTTAAGAATTTTTGAAATCCGCCCACAGACACGCCCACAAACTCAAAAAAACAAAATTTTGGAAAAAATCGAATTTTGAGCTAGAGAGCTGAAATTTTTTATATATGATCTATGGCAAATAAAACTGATTAGGACATACAATTTTCAAAATCCGCCCACTGACACGCCCACAATTAAATAAAACAAATTTTGGAAAAAATTGAACTTTGAGCTAGAAAGCTGAAATTTTTTATATATGATCTATGGCCCATAAAACTGTTTGGGACATAAAATTTTCAAAATCCGCCCACTGACACGCCCACAATTAAATAAAACAATTTTATTGAAAAACCAAAATTTGAGGTAGGGAGCTGAAATTTATAATATATACTCTCTAGGGGCTCTTTATGCTCATGTGTAAATATTTTCAAAATCCGCCTACTTACACGCCCACAATTATTTTTATTTTTATTTTTGAAAGTCCAAAGTTTGAGCTAGGGAGCTGAAATTTATAGTATATACTCTCTAGGTGCCCTTTATGCTCATGCTTAAATTTTTTTTAAATTCGCCTACTGACACGCCCACAACTAAATAAAACAATTTTATCGAAAAACCAAAGTTTGAGCTAGGGAGCGTTTTTATTTACAAAAGCTTAGTTTTTTCGATAAAATCCTTTAAATTTTTGTCACGCCCACTTATTAGGGATAGGAATATGAATAGGGTATCCAACAGTTCGCCTAAGCGGACTGTAGCCCGCCCCTATGTTTTTACTTAAGTTTTAGTCTCTCTAGTCACTATTTATGAGTTTTCTTATAGGCAGTAGGGTTTATGGTATATATACTTGTAGCTTAGTCAATAATTTATTTATTTATTAGGCACTATTTTTAATTAAGTTTAAATTTTAATCTAGTCACTATTTATTCTAAGTAGATATTTCTAGTCACTATTTAAATTTACTATTTTTGTTTTTTTTTTTAAGCTATACGGCACTTGCAATTTTAAAACTAGTTTACCAACCTCCTCTCAGCACTCGTAAATTCAAACTTGTCTTTGACCAACGCGCAACACCCTTTTTATAGTCCTTGCCTCACCGGATCTTTCGGTACCTTGTTTATGAACTAAAGTTATTTTCGAGCTAAATTTTTTTACGAACAAAATTAGTTCATAAACAAGGTACCGTACTCGTTAAACCCTTAATTCCACCGACCACAATTCATTCTCCCCTCAGTCCTCCATACCATCAAATAAATAACATAAGCACAGATGGCAAATGCAATTAAGCTGTGCTTGGTACATGCACACTTGTCTCCTTTGAAGAACGTGGGGAGACACTTTCTTGTTGTGGAGGCGGGACTTAGGCGCTCTTGTTTCCCTTTTTCTTTTCAACTCGCTCTCTGGGGTGGTGAGTTTCAGAGGTCTTCATCGCGATTCACGAATTGTTTTGCCAATTATATTGGTTCTTGTTTCTCCCCCATCGAGCGACCAATGAGATTCGATTTTTTTCTTTCCAGGCACTTGGGTTGGTGGATAGGCGACTGTTGTTAACTGTCGCTGGGGTGGGTGCCATTACCAACTCTGCGTACTCTCACAGAGTTGCGAAATTAAATTCATTTCGAACTCTGAGGCAGGTGAATGAGAAAAAAATTAATATTAATATTGTAGGGCCCGAAAGTATGCAATACTAAATTTGAAATTTAGTATAACTAGGAAATGTACTTAATACTGGGAACACTTTTCTGCACAGTACAGATTCACATGCATGGTACACAGACGGATCGAAAACAAATGAAGGAGTTGGAGCAGGAGTATACGGTCCTCGTACTTAAACATGCCTAAACGCTAGTATGGACACAAGCAGCAAAATCCACGCGATAGAGCTCTGCATTCGAAAGAATCTAAATAGACTTATCAAAAACAAAAACATCTACATTCTCAATCTCACTATAAACGTCTTTGAAATAACATCAAAACTGGTCTGGGATTGTCTCCAACTCCTACAACTACTGGGCACCACAAACAAAGTTCAATTGATTTATGTGCTTGAACACAGTTGATACGAAGGCAATGAAAAAGCAGACGAACTAGCCAGAACAGGATCCGCATCCCCATTTATAATGCCAAGACCATTCTGCGGGCTACCAATAAACACTATAAAAAGTTGTGTTAAAACCTGGCTTGAGGAAAAGGAGCTCCTTTTCTGGAGGAAACCGGAAACAAGCAAGCTAAAAACTTTATGCCAAATAGTTCCCACAAAAAAAACGAAGCAACTACCTACCTACTACAACTAAGTAGAATTCAGATTCGACTAGTCACAGGCTTCCTCGCAGTGCACTGCCGTGTCAAATGGGCATAGCACAAGACAATACCTGCAGATTGTGCAACGAGGACGTAGAAACAGCAGAACATATATTATGTGAATGCAACTGTTTAATCAAAACGCAACGTTTCCTAGTTAAATTCTACCTTGAAGAAGCAGACATAGCTGCCAGCTCTCCCAAAGAAGTAGCCGCCTTTCTAAAAAACTGCGGCATCATGGACGAGCTCAAAATGGAAGATATCACAATAGGCCCACAAGTGGCCGCAGTGATCTGGATACAGTATGCCACCTCCCCCCAAAAATCGAATCTAATCTAAATATTTAAGCTGAACAGCAGCATCGAAAGCAACGCCTCATAATCCACAAGTAAAAGGTCGTATTTTGAAGTGACGGCTGCACAATCCGTTCGCAGATATCTAAATAGTACGCCTAACAACCAACCACCGATATCATTATATTGACAAAATGAACATTTATTGAACACCCTGCATTTGTTCCGACCTACATTCGTGCCATTGTCACATTGAAAGCTAACATTTGACCTATTTTCAGCCAGACAATGACACACAAATAAGTTTTAGAAATCTTACTTCCTAATCCGTGTTTAATGTCTCTTACTCCGTCCAAAATCAACCCTCTATAACGGCTAAAGTACACTATGGTAATGGTTTCTTATCATTGCATCACTCACTTATATAGACATTATATACTCCTCCTTCCATAAGCTTTAAAATAAAAAAAGTCAATTTAACCACGCACCTGTCAGTTTGAAACTTTCGCAGCTCTTCACCACGTCCTAAGATTCCTTATCGCCACATAACTCACCATTCGACTACACATCCAACTGCGTTATGAGTAAGCTTTCCGTATCCAGCTAGTAGCTATGGCAAGGCATTTTCCAACTGGGAACATTTTTATCAGTTATTGGTAAGCTCTAGGGTAGACAAGTTCGGAAAATTGAAAATCGGAAAACACTCTTTCAGCTGTGCAAAAGAGAAGTGAAAAGAAAATATAGAAGAAGAAAAAATCTGTAAAAGATTGAGTGCTGTTTTTGTCCAGATGAAGAAATCTAATTGATTTTCATTAAATCCATTGCCCTGTGAAAAGTGTCCCAAGTGTTAGGAAATTGAAATTACCAGGACCGAGGAGAAAATGGAATCAATATTAAGTACAAAAATGCCCTGGTAAGCGCCATTTTAATGTACAAATATTTTCTTCGTTGTAAAGTTGTTCAAGGATTTTCTAAAAAAAAAAATTAGCTTGCAATAATCTATGTATTTCTGATCTTAGATGGTCCTGAAAATTTGTTCCCCTTTCTTTTTCAAACGAAAGTATGTGTCTATACCATCGCAGTGGGCCAACAGATATTTGATTTTCCACTTTGTCTTTTGCCACTTCTCCGTAGTGGACATTTTCGTCGTCGCTTTTAACGATTTTTCCAATGACCTTGCTACGTTAAATACACGTAGTAACGTACATACCGAAAATGAAAATACACGCATACGAATATGTACATGGAATACCTCTTGCTCTTTCTCTTCCAAGTGAACCCAGAAAATTGATCCAATGATACGGCTGGTTTTTCGGGGGCTCGGTCGGCTGTAAAACGGGAAAATGTTGATTAGAGGTAGTAAGAAACAAAAATAACACCTTCAACGTGTTATTCTGACCGCTAGCTGGACCAAGTGTTGCCAGATGTGCATACATTTATGAATATTTTTTTGCTTTGAATTTGAGATTGACTGGACTTTTGAAATCTTATAAGGAATGAGGACTAAGAATAAGGTTGAGCGATCTATTTTTTTTGGGACTCGCATTATGATAATTGAGAAGCATTAAAGAGTTAATCAAAATAGTGTGTGTGCAGTGGCTGAGTGGTAAACTATTAATCGGGGTGTCTCAAGTTCAATTTACACCTGGGCTAAGTAAAGGACCTTACACAGGAGCGCGACTTGCACCAACAAAAAATTAGACAAACTGCAGTAAAGACCACTTTTAATGCATTTATTAACAGAAAATTGCAAATACATATTCTTGATCCAAGAAAGAGATATTTAATTAGTTCATCAAAATATACTCATCATAGCGAAATTTTGAAATCCAAACTTTTTGCCGGCAATTTGTCTAATCGTTCGTTCCTCAACTCGCGCTTAGGACGTGAACAATCCTTAACACCTAACGTTTTTTTTCACTGCCCCCCATTTTGTGAACGTTTTTCAAACATCCAAGAGTATCAATTGGCATTTAATTCAATTCAATTTAATTAGTTTTTCCATTTCAAATATATACAGTAATGGTTTATTTTTCTGTAAATGAATAGTGCCGTGTTTTTTTTTGTTGAACACTAAGCAGCACCAGCAATGAAGTATTGCATTAATCATGGACTTGACCGGGAATACACTACTTCTGCACCGTTGCAACCCGTAGTTGCCATTCGTGTGTGTTTATTTTTGTTTATTCAACTTTTGAAATTCTCGATCACAATACAGATTTAGATTAAACTGCACTAAACATTGATTTTATGTCTTTTCATCAAGGAGCAGTCTTACAGACTTCGATAAGTACAACTGTTTATATATTTAAAGACTGGTAAAATAAAATAAAATAATTATTAGGCGTTAAAAGCCCATAAAGGGACAAAAACCATTTGCTTGTGGAAAGTGGAGGAGACCTAAAGTTCAAAGCTGAATGCTTATGTTGCTGGATTTGTGTTTTTAGGCCTGTCTCGATTTCACCTGTCATGCAAAGCATTTGTTAATTGCTGCCGTTAATTTGCCCTCATATTTTTTGTGCGCTGTCCAACAATGTGAACCGTATAAGAGCGCAGACTGTACAACTGTACTGTAGAGCCTTCCTTTCAGCTAAGGGGACATTTTTCGGTCACAGAATATGGCTGAGTTTTCCTGCCATTTCGTCCACCTTACGCTTATGCGATGTTTAATGTCGTCATCACAGTTTCCTTCGCTAGATCATGGATCCCAGATATATGAACTTTTCGCACTTAGAAATAACTCTTCCAATACAAATGTCTAGAATGGGTCGCAGTGGATCAGAGAACGGGTAGCACAAGTATTCTGCTTTATAGGACTAATACGATGCCCATTCCCCTCCAAAACCTTTACCCATACATCAAGGGCTCGTTGCAGGGACGTTTGATCCCCACTAATGATGGCTCGATGACTTAAGGGTCCGCCACTTTCCCTTCACGCTGATAACCAAGGAGTGTAATAAAGATAAAGGGACTTAGTAGATGGTGTACACCGACTTTGATTGCGAACTCCTCGGTGACGCCAGCGGATCATCTTACTCTTGTCTTTACGCCATCATACATGTCCATGATCATGTATCCGTAGGTTTCTGGAACTCCTCATTGTCTTAGCGCTACCCATAACACATCCTTTGGTTGTCTATCAAAGGCCATTTGGAGCACTCAGTGTCTCGTCCGGCCCAACTGCTTTTCGGTTTTTGAAGTCGTTGACTGCCTTCCTAACTTCTTCGTTGTTAGGAACGGCTCTCGGAACATATATCCAAGTAAATTGTTCATTAAGAAGTACTTCACAATACTGTTGCCACCTGTGTAGTATTTTTTCGTCATCCACAAGAAGCAGCTCTTGAGCATTGTTGATGAGCTTTCGCGAACGGATTACTCTTTCTCTTAGCGGCTATTTTGAAAATGGTGTGGCCCTGTTCAACCCGGTTTATCGAAGTTCATGGATAGCCTGGTTTTTATCAGCAGCGAAGAAGAAATTTCTTCTAACTCCCGATTAATGCCCTCCACACACTTTGTTTTGTGGGTATATCTCTTTATTACAAAATACACCACTAAATGTTTTAACTTTATTTATTATAAATGATTATTTTTATTAACTATATTAATTTATTAAAGAACAAGTATGTTAATAAGACAATGGCGTGCTTCTCACCAGCAAAACCAGAATAGGAACCCCTAATGGCGTGCTTCTCACTCGCAAAAAACCACACACTCCAAAACTATTTCTTTACTGCTACCCTTAGGAGGGCCAGTGCAAAGTCTCTATTCTGAGCTCGAGGCGAGCTTTTTCATCTCCATTATTTGTGGAGCACTTTGACCAAGCTTTGAATGCCACTTTCTTGTCACTTAGCACTGAAAAGAAATAATATAAATTGAGAACACTCTGTTTCTTTATTATTATTTATTAGTTTAAATTTTATGAAAACTTTTTTTGTTGTTGTACTGCGGGTAAACAATGATCCATATTGATCTTCTCTTATAATAAAACGCAGCTATTGTTTGAAAGTTTTTGGAATATATTGAAAATGCTTAAACTTTGTTTGCAATTACCGATAGACAATACGATAGAGTTATGGGAAACCGACGATGTCGGTTACGAATATCTGCCCAGTTTTCTTTCTCTTTTTCAATTAAGTTCTGGCAACACTATACATTAAACATTTCATTGATTTTTTTCTCTTCACCGAACCACTTTTATTCGTTTTTATAGGCTCTTTTTTCCGTTACCGCATCATCACATCACCATAAACATTTTGTACGCTTGTTTGAAAAAGTCCAATCTCTGTTTCTCTGTAATTTCTATTTTCGAAGGGTTAATTTTAGCGGGATGCGAAACAATTGTAACACGGGTCGACAACTAAAGCCAAGACTATACTCTATGTCTTAGTTTGAAGTAGACATCAATTTGTTTGTATATGTGGAATAAACTTAATTAACAAAAAACAGGATGAATTGGGAGAGCTAAGGACAAAGATCAGTTGCTGTACAACATTTTACTGCCCGACGACAATAATTTCTTAATTTTACGAGTACATAATTCAATAAACAGTGCGAATGAGTATTCGCTTTCAAGAACACCCTGCAAACAATGGGTGGTGCGTTTTTCTTACACGATTGTTACATTGTTGCTGCTATGCTGTTAGTGACCTTCAATTGAATGAGCATTCATATTACAGAGAAAATAAGAAGCCCATTTCAACAATCACATTCACAATGCACTCAAGTTCTTGGTTCATGTGGGACGATTTGAAAGGACTTCGAGGGTAAAGGAATAATTTCAAACTATTTGTGGCGTAGTTTTTTCGTCGCCGTTGTCGTCAGTTTCGTATGTAATTGATGCTGAAACCAGACCAAGGATGGTTGAACAACACCCACGCCAAGTCGCGTGTAATTCTTCCAATTGGTAGGTTCTACCCTCAGTGAAATTGTATGTCAATCGTTGCATGTGGCAAGGACATTTTTCATGACGAGTGAGGCATAGAGTCAATAATTGAATTCAATATTAATTTTTCTGCTGCTGTTATCCTTGATGGTTTGTTTTTTTTCATTTTGTTAGTAACAAACATGTTATCCTGAATCCGAAAAAAATTAGCATTTGACGTCAAGTCTACAGAGCAAGTGGGCGTATGTGTAATTACTTTCAAAATGCTGCCTGGCATTATTTTTGCCAGGAATACATTTTCGTGGATATGTACAAAGGATAGAGATGGCGGTCAACTACATGGACAATACAATTGCTCGTTAGGAATTTTACTGCATTTCAAGTTCCACTTACTATCAGGCAATGTTTCTGTTCTTCAGCAGGCACGAATGCAGAATGACAGATATCAACAGTGTCAACATGACTTTTGGAACACGGGTGTTTCCTTGCTAAACTTTGATTTTGCAAACACTATGGTGTGGTATGAAGAAAATGTTTAGTTTATTTAAATTTGTTGAAGCTCTCAGGTTTGAAACTACAAACGTAAGTTGAATCACACGTTATTGTTGGTTCTCTCAAAAGCCCTGACAGGGTACGACCAACAAGTGTGAAAGAACAGTTGATAAGTGTTTTTCTTAAAGTGAAACTTGTTATGGGCGGGTATTGAAATTGCGATCGGCAGCATTTTTGTGATGAAAAGATGTGAGGTTAAAACGTCGCGTAGCATAGAGTGGGGCCCGTATCTAGTTTGTCTTTATGTATCGAGGAAGAGTGAGACATACGGTCTCCTCTCTATTTATTTCCTGCTGCCCTGGGTTGTATTAACTACGTTCCACAATTTACATTTCTTTCCCATAAGGCTCTTCAAGAGTCTAATGAGGTCAACTCGTAAATTCACAATCAAAGCACTTTTGCCAGCTTTTCTAAAGGGTGTTTAAATTTGATGTATCATTTTAAATTGGCCGCCACTTTTTTTTTACAGCTATTAGATTACACCGAAGTTTTTACAGGTATGAAGTAAATACATTCCCGTTAGCTAAAATGGATCGGTACACTATTGAGCAAGGTATTTTTTTTATTAAAACTTATTTTAAATATGGTGAAAGTTTTGCAGAAGGTGAAACAAAATTTCGTTCAAAATACGCTAGAGAAAATACTCCGCCAAACCGTGCTATTAAACTTATCGTTCATTAATTTGAAGAACTGGTTCAGTAAAGCCTATCATCGTAGTGGTCGTTCGAGTGGAAATATTGAAGCTGTTAGCAGAGGTGTTGCTGAAGAGCCAACGACGTCAATTCGTCGTCGTTCACAGCAATTAAACCTCAAACAAAAAGATTCGTTTAACATTTTGCACAAAGATCCGCGTGTAAAGGCTTACAAAATACTGTTAACACAAGAATTAAAGCCAACTGACCATGCAGTGCATCGGCAATTCGTTAATTGGGTCATAGAAGCAACAACAAATGACAATTTTTTCCGAAGTTAAATATATTCGAAATATATATATAATAAACAAAACTGTCGCATTTGGGCTGAAGGAAATCCTAGAGGATTGTTTGAAATGCCAATGAAACCAAAAAAAGCAACTGTATGGTGTGAATGGTGGTGGCGTAATTGGTCCATTTTTCTTTGAAAATGAAAATGTCAATGCAGTTACTGTGGATGGAGCTCGATATCAAGCGATGATTACAAACTTTTTGTGGAGTCAATTTTAAGATATTGATGTGGAAAATATATGGTTTCAACAGGATGGTGCAACATGCCACACAGCAACGAACTCAATCGATCTTTTGAAAGAGAAGTTTAACAATCGCATAATTTCCCGAAGAACAGACGTGAATTGGCCACCAAGATCATGCGATTTAACACCACTGGATTTTTGTATGGGGTTTCTTGAAGAATAAAGTTTATGCCGATAATCCCCAAAGTGTTCAACACCTCAAAGACAACATCATCGAGCAAATATCACTTATTGAACCATCATTATGCAACATTTTTGAGATGCGCCCACAGACACGCCCACAATTAAATAAAACAATTTAATTGAAAAGTCGAAGTTTAAGGTAGGAAATTGCAATTTATAATATAGACTCTCTAGGTGCCTTTTATATTTATGTTTAAATATTTTTAAATCCGCCTACTGACACGCCCACAATTAAATAAAACAATTTTATAGGAAAACCAAAGTTTGAGCTAGGGTGGGTTTTTTTTGACAAAAGATTCGTTCCTTTAACTGTTATATAACAATATATGTAGAGCGTTCCTAACAATTCAACCATACTAAGACTTTTGTCACGCCCACTTATGAGGGATAGAAATAAGAATATGGTATCCAGCAGTTCGCCCAAGCGGACTGTAGCCCGTCCCTATTTTTTAATTCTTAAGGTACATTTATTTCGATTTAATTCAAGCAGTTGCATCAATAACATCTATTGAAACCAAGAATTCCACCCCTAGAACATTTCAACCGCAATACCTGCCTACCGCCATGCCAGGAATGCGCATCAGTTTACCCTTAAGCCTGTATTCGGACGTACAGTGAAATACAAGGAATCTTTCCTTAGCCGTACAACACGAATGTGGAATGCTCTTCCCCGCTCCATTTTTCCTACACATTATAATCTGCAACCATTTAAAACCAATGTGCATCGGCATCTCTCCCTATCTTCGAACCCTAATTTCCTTAACGCCCGCGCTGTGTAGCTAATACATTATAAGGGTATTCAAAAATCCCTTTAGTGCGTGTCCATTATAAAAAAAAAAAAAAGTTTTTATTTTTTTTTCTCCAGCGACAATACTTTGCAATAAAAACAGCCAGTTTAATCTCCAAGTTTTTAGATTTCCTTGACTGAGATCTGCCGGAACAGTTATGCGAACAAACTTTCATGATGATTTGTTATTACTATTATTTGATATTACTCGAATTCAAAATTTCAACGGTTTATGGATGTTTTTATGTGCTTTTTTAATAATTTTTTTCGATCAAATCCATTAAATGTTGTATAACAAAAAATGTACACCATATCCTTTTTAGCAATTTAACCATACTTAGGATACTTATAGGGTATCCAACAGTTCGCCCAGCGGACTGTAGCCTTTCCCCATGTTTATACCCTATTCTAAGGGTACCTTAATTTTGACTCAAAGTTCGTTACATACATTTATATTGCCCGTAGACCCCCCAAAGTTACTATAATCGTGATCAGCATCGATAGTAATGTCGATCTAGCCATGTTCGTCCGTCCGTCCATTGGCAACAATTAGGCCTTTAAACTCGAGCTAGAAAGTTGAAATTTTAACCACATACTCCCAGGGAGCCCGAAACAATCAAGCTCACTGAGTTTTAATCGAAAAAATCAATTTTTGAGCTAGAGAGTTGAAATTTTTAATATATTGTCTTTAGGCACTCAAAATGCTCGGGACATACAATTTTTAAAATCCGCCCATGACACGGATTTATAATATATACTCCTTAGAGGCCCTTTATGCTCATGTTTAAAGATCGAAAATCCGCCACCTGACACGCCCACAATTTAAAAAAACCGTTGTATAGAAAAATCAAAGTTTGAACAAATTTACAAATTTCATTTTCATTTTTTACAAATTTCATTTTCATTTATTTTAGCATAATAACGTTACACAGTAAAATGCAAAATCTTTTTAAATTGCGTAAGTTCCAAAGGTACATTTTACTATTTGTTACGTTACTACTATTTATTTACAACAATAACAACAGTTGAAATTTAGAAATATTGTTCATAATTCATCATCAAAAAAAAAAGAAAGAAAAGATGTAAAAAACTGAATTTAGAGAAAAAAAAAAAATTAAGTAAAAACAAAGAAAAATAAAGAGAAAAAGAGAAAAAAAATTCAAAGAAAAAAGAAAATAACAAATCATCATCATCAAAGTGTTTCTAAGTATTGCTTAAGCTTCGTTTTGAACTGGGTTGTACAGCTTACCATTCTGATAGATCGGGGAAGGGAGTTCCACAGCCGAATCGCATGGGTGAAAAATTGGCGTTCCGATACTAAATAAGTGTAGCGCATAGGTAAGAGGTCACAGCTTCTGACAGATCGCGGGAATCTTAACTTATTATAGAGGTAGGAAGGTTGACGCGTTTGCATTATACCATGTAGTAATGTTAATGTTCTTAGCTTGAAGAGGTTTTCAATGGTAAGTCCGTATATTGATTTTGAGAAATTGGATATGTGGTCGAACCTCCTAATCCCATAGATATAGCGCGCGATGCTATTATAAGCAACCTTAAGCTTACGTTTATGCTCGTTATCACAATTTGCAAAAAGCTCACACCCATATAATAAAATCGGAACTAGTAAGGTTTTTGCAAGAATCATTCTCGTTTTAATGGGGGTGATTTTTTGTGTAGCCCAAAGCATACGAAGGCTACCATATAATCTACCAACGGTTAACCTTATGTGGACATTCCAAGTTAGCGTTTTATTAAATACTAAGCCAAGGTTTTTCGCAGAATCTACATACTCAAAGGGTGTATTGTTGAGACATATTTTGGGGAAATACGATGTATCTACTGGCTTCCTGGATATTACTAGGCATTTCGTCTTTAATGGGTTAAGACAAAGCCCATTTGATCGAGCCCAGCACACAATCCTATGTAGATCCTCATTCACTTCACAAGCCCCATTTTCGACAAGTCCTAATGGAAAACTTTTTCGCACCTGGACATCATCAGCATACATGTCAATTGAGCAGTTTAGTGAACACGAGGGAAGGTCATTGATGTACATTGAAAAAAAACAAAGGGCCCAATATCGATCCCTGTGGAACACCTCTGCTCAAGGGAAGAAATTCAGAAACAGAATTGTTTGCGACAACAGCTTGATATCTGCCATTTAGGTATGAGGAGATCAGACTAGTGGAAAATGAGGAGAACCTGAACTGACTTTTCAACTTACTACATAGGACTTCATGGTTGACCGTGTCAAATGCCTTAGAAAAGTCCAACAAAGTAAGAAAAGTCACACTGTTATTGTCTACAGCTTGCCTTATTTCCTCCACAACATTAATTAAAGCAGTAGTACAACTGTGATTAGGCCGGAAACCTGACTGGTTACAACAAAGTAGGTTATTTCTTTTTAGAAAACTCCGTATTTGTTTGTTCATAATTTTTTCAAGAACTTTCGACAGATATGGTAGAATGGCAATTGGCCTAAACTCGTTACGACTTTTGGGAACAGGTATGATTTTAGCTCGTTTCCAAGCACTGGGAAAGATTCCTGTCATGAAAATTGTGTTGAACAAATGCGTAATGTATTTCAATATATAAGGAAGGATAGCCTTTATAAACACCGGATGAGTTTCATCAAATCCAACCGCATTAGATTTAATAGCCAAGAAGCTCTCTAAGACATCGGTATCTTCGATAGCTTGAAAACAAAAACTATTTGGGGGATCCATGATGTGATTGAGAGTCCTTAGAGCAAATCGAGGGGGATTGGAATGTTCACATGTATTAGAGGAGGGAAGGGAAGTAAAGTTTTTATTTAGTTCATTACAGTCAATATTAGCAAGATTGCTGTTTAAATGTTTACCCACTCCAATTTCTCTCAGATTTTTCCAAAGCTTGTGTCCAGCCAGCGAAGGATCAAGTCGTGGAGCATAAAAGTGTTTTTTAGCTTCTCTTATGTCACATGTGACCCTATTTCTTAGAGCTCGATATGCATTGAGGAACACATCTAAACGAAAACGCTTCCAACACTTATAAGCTTGGTTACGCTTTCGGATTAAATTTTTAATGGTATTTGTAAACCAAGGATGGTCATTTGCTCTAGGAGGTTTAATTACAAGTGGAACATGATTATTGAAAATATTGCCTATACTACTCTGAATAAAAGTTACTTGATCATCAACGGATGGCATTTCATAGATGCGATACCATTCAATCGATCTTAAATTCTCTTCAAGTCGAACCAAGTTAATTTTTTTAAAATCTCTATAGCAATAATTTGGGTTAAAAGTAACAGGTTCACATTCAAATGTTAGATGGATGAGGTCATGATGGGAGAAACAGGAAGCGGAAAGTTGATTATAGTGGAGGACTTTATGCAGATGACTTACAAAAAATACATCGAGGAGTGTACGGTTATCCTTGGTAAAATGAGTAGGTGTAGATGTATTTACAGGCATAAGATTTAAAGTTCTCATACTATCAACGAGGACGTATCCTCAAAGATATTGCTATTAAGGTCTCCAGCAATAACAGTAAAAGGTGATATGTAAGACAACTCATCTAACACGGCAATCAACGGATTTGTGTTAATGCTGCGGCTTGGTCGGTATATTGAGCCCAGTAAAATTGTATTCCCCTTACAAATAATTTCAATAAAAAGGTACTCAATCTCACTACCAGATGGCGACTCACGTATTAATCGACAGTTTAAGCCTTTACGAACATAAATTGCAACACCTCCCCCAACACGCTCAACTCTGTCAGACCGAAAACATCTAAAGCCATCCAAGTTACACAAGGCATTACTTATGTCAGGCGAGAACCACGTTTCAGAAACACAAACAACATCAACATTCGAACCATCAAATAGGAACCTGAATTCATCTATTTTCATCCGTAAGCTCTGCGCATTAATATGACACACCTGTAAGCCATTACGACGACGACACAAAATTTCTATCATTACACGCGTAGTATCCTCACTAGCGCTGGCTGCAGGTACCCTTTCAATTCTCTCATTGGGTACACCCATTGATAATTAATTTTAATGGCAAGCACCGTGTGAGGAACACCTCACTTATAAAAAAGTCAAGCCGCACAAACCACTCTAGAAACCAAACAATTAGCAATGACACAGAAATGATGATGATTGGATATTTTAGGCAAATATGAAATTTAATACAAATAAATAAAAGATAATAAACTTGAATTTGGATTAAATTAGAACAAAAAAAAAGAAAATAGAAAAAGAAGTATGTAAATAAGATATAAAGAAAAAGAGAAGTAATTATAACGCTGGACCTGGGCGATGTTCATCAGGATCATTGACATCATCAGCTGTTGTTATCGTTTCTGCTCGCGTCGTGGCAAACTCAGCTAAGTCCTCCATGGTTTCAATCAGTATTGCCTCGTCAGTACCGGTTTTCTTGACATAAACAAATCCACGATTAGTAAACACAGAAAACAGTTTATGCTCTCGTTTAATTTTAAGAGCTTGGTGCAGGAGAAAACGATTTTTAACTGTTAAGCGTTCATGAATGTTTACGTTCGCCTTTTCAGTACCACAATCGTCAAAGCCAAGATCTCGGAGGTGGAGCGTTTGTTTTGTTGATTTGCGGTAACTAGCAACCGATCGTAAAACGAAACTTTTGTCGTGCGGTGTAAAGAATTTGATAATTATTGGCGGTGACAAAGTGTTTATTTTTGATTTGAGGCGAAAGATGCTCTTAATCATAGGTGGTTTAATGTCGACATTGAGACAAAGTCGATTAAACAAAAGTTTAAGATTTTCTGTCGGCAGAAATGGAATACCGTGTAATAGTGCATCGCTCATAGTTTCTTTGAGTTTTTGCTTTTCTTCATTAAACTCCATTCGTGTGATGATATTTTTTATTGCCTCGTCGTGTTGCTTTACTTGTTTTTTAAGCTCTAGATTTTCTTCCTTAATTGTTGCAATTTCGTTTTGCCTTGATTCAAGAAAATGCAAACGCTGGTTTACGTCATCAATTGTAGATTTCAGTGCCGCAACATCAGTGTCGATTTTGTTTGTTATTCTCTCTTCCGATTCTGCAATTTTAGTTGTGAGAGGAGTGGTTATAAACTCACTTTGCTTGCTTGAACTAGCAAGCTGAAATTTAAAATATATATGTACTCATTAGGGGCCCTTAATGCTCATGTTTTATTATTTTATAAATACGCCGACTGACACAACCACTTAAAATTAGATATAGCTTTCTCCTTTGGATCGGTTTGGATAGATGATGAGCTTAGTATTGCCCTCTATTGAGGAGATTCAAGGGTGTTTACCCATTCCACGAACCTTTCCGCCCATTAAATTTTATGGGTTGTAACAAAAGAGTGTATGATACGCAACGTAATTCTCTCTCTTTCTATCTTCACAAACTTATATTCCCTCTCAACTTCCATTTTGCCGGAAGAGTACGTTTGTCTACACTTCCGTTTTGCTGGAAGTGTACGTTTGTCTATACTTCCGTATTGCCGGAAATGGACGTTTGTCTACACTTCCGTGACGCATTCACCAGCTTACTCCCCAAGTCAAGCGTGTGTAAAGAAGTTTTACTTCAAAAAAAAAAAACCGTTTTATTGAAGAAATCATCGTCAATGAAAGCCCTATTCTTCGCTAAGTATGTAGATAAAGTCGTTTTGAACAATTCCTTTGTTTTTTTCGATAAAATCCTTAAAATGTTGTCAAACATAAACCGGGCGTTTTTTACAAAAATATATTTTTTCCAAAAAATCCTTAAATGAAATGTACGAAACAATTATATAACATCTGGTTATCGTGTGGAGTCAACATATGAGGTTGGCAAAAATGACGGTAATAAAAAGGAGGATTGAGCAGGCAATATAGGCGATGAGGTGAACTTAGCATATCTTCACTGTCTGAATAAATTTGTAAGAAGCATTCCTATTGAATAAGTACTAAAATCATGCCACAATACCAATTTATAAAGTAAGCCATATAACACCCTATTATGTGTATTATATGGCAACCCCAAATATTGAAAAATATTGTGATTTTTATTTCAATATGACCGCTTCCATTAACGCTAAAACTCTTGTTATGAAAGTATTCTAAGAGTGTCATTCTTGTTTAAGAGTTTAATCATCTCATTTGACTTTTTTTTTGACAGTTCTATTTTATTTCACTGAAGCTATGCCATCTTTATTATTTTTTTTTAATTTACTTACGCTAAAGGGGTTTTATTGTATTGGAACACAGCGCAGGCGTTTCTTTTTGTAACACCTGGCAATGAATTGCATGATTTTAGGTGCCACTTACTATTTGAAAGTATAGGAGGATAGGAAAGAAGTTTTGGTGATTAGTAGGGTTTTTTTCTCCACGGGTGGCACCTTAATTGCTTAGGGAAATCTGTATTTTTTTTTATTTATTTATTTATAATATACACGGTTTCACATTTTCAAATCGATTTGATACAATTACAGGTGTTCCTCAGGGTTGTATCCTCAGCCCATTATTATTTGCCCTGTTCATAGATGATGTCTGCGAGCTTCTTCCGGGTGGAGTTAATTTTGCTAACATTATAATCAAAGTCCTGTTGTACGCGGACGATCTAGTTATGCTTGCTGATAATCCTTTCACGCTTCAATTGCAAATAAACCGTCTAAGTTCATTTCGAGTCTTGGGGCTTGCAAATTAATACCCAAAAAACTAAGATTGTAATATTTGAAAAGAGACAATCAAGAAGGCGAGCGGAAGAAAATAATGGTCTCTAAACAATACACACATTGAGGTTGTACAGGAGTTTAAATATTTGGGTGTCCTCTTGACCTACAATTTAAGCTATCTAAAGCACTCCAAAGAAAAAAGCAACGAAGCTAAATTTGCTCTTAATATAATGTGGCCAAAGTTTTTTTCGAACCAAAATGTTGATTTAACGTCCAAGTACAAAGTTTTCAACGCGACAGTAAATGCATGCATGGCATATGGCGTCCAAGTCTTCGGATACACACACTTCGAAGCTTTTGAAACTGTACAAAGGAACTTTTTTAAGAGGATATTTCGTTTGCCTAACTCAACACCCAACTACGCCATATATGTAGAGTCAGGAATAGTCCCTATATATATACAATATTTGAAGGCAAGTGCGAACTTCATTACTAGAGTGATGAAAAGAAGTGAAACTTGTCTTCACAAAATCATCTTAAGAAAATTACTTCGAGTGAATGCTTCCCCGTTTAAAAACTGGAACGAACTAGCTTTAGCTTACGAAACAAGTTTAAACTTAACAGAAACTAATGTGACCGATTGGCAGGCTCAGTTTTCTGATGTGATTGCTAAGGTGGATCACAAAATGTTTCTGGATAACCTTTCCAGAGCATCTTCGTCTACTTCAAGAGCTATTTATAGTCATTTAAACCATGAACTGCCCTCGGAAGTCTCTTACTTTAGTAATGAATTTTCAGCCTCGGTTATAAGTATTATTTTTAGAGCAAGAGTTGAAATTTTAAATTTGAACTTTATACCTCATCGATCAGACTTTCCCCAGCTATGTGATCTATGTAACGGAAGAGCGAATGAAGATATATACCATTTCGTTGCTGCTTGTCCTATTCTACAAGAAATTCGCCGGTTGCATTTTCGGGAAAGTTTTATATATTTGGACAAACTTTTTGAAATTTTAAATGGAGCAATGGGCTGGCTCAGCCTCTTTAAATATTGCCAACATGCTCTTTCTTACCGTAACAGTTTCACATAGTAAACTTAGTCGATTACCCGCTTATTGCAGTTTTGACCAAATTTTATACCTAACTATTTATTGTTTTGTTGCTGATCATACTAAATTTGATAATATCTCTTTTGTGTTTCAAATCACGTTAAAATTGATAATATTGTATAAACAGCTATTTCTAACCAAATTGTGTATTATTTTGTGTTACAAATCATGTTAAAATTGATAAAATTTTGTATAAACAGCTAATCAAATTAACCAAATTGTATAATATTTTGTGTTTCAAATCACGTTAAAATTGATATCATTGTTTTATATAATAATATTTCTTCATATCTTTTGTTAAACATTTTTTTTTCTCCTTTTCTTTATATTTTAAAATGTTTGCTTTTTATTATTTCTTTTATTTCTTTTTTTTTAAATCATATTATGAAATGTCATCTCAGGCAGACGGCAGTATTGCCATGTCCTCATTCTTAAGTATACCAATTTGTAAACTTTATGATGGAAAAAATAAAGAATCTATCTAATCTAATCTAATCTATCTACACCGTAAGATAAATTATCAAATTAATAAGTGATAATTACCTGATCTGCCCCAGGAGTTCTTAGACCTGCCTTTCTTCATGATTGTAAAGGAACATTGATTGATATTGCCTTATTGACGGGGGCTCGTGGGATATCTTTTTTGAACATGACAGTACCAACTGAGCCAGTCACGCTCCATTTTCTTTGAGAAAGCTTTCGTGACGTTTCCGCCTTAAAAAGCCGCCTAATAATACAGTAGCCAAAAATGGGCTACGCTAAAAACTTTGTATGGGCGAAATGTTAACAAAGATTTTGTTTACATATTTATGTACTTTGCGAAGAACAGGACCTTTGTTTCCATCTTTTTATGATTTATGATTGATAAGTTAAAATCGATTAAATTGACATAAGCATTATACGATATCATTAAACCGTTAACCGAAGACGAACGACCGTAGTTTGTACGAGAGTGGTCAACTCTAAAAAAATCGAGTGCATCGCAGGTTAAATAATGGATCATTTATGTTGAGAAGGCTTAGAATGTCTGTTGAATCAATCTCTCCTATTAGGGTCCTATGAACAAAGACAACTCTTGCCACAGTTCTCCTAACTTCTAAAGACTCCAAGCTTATCAATTTTAACCTAGATATATAAGGTGGTAAGTTGCTTAAGTCAAACCAAGGGAGACCTCTAAGAGCGAACCTTAGGAATCTTTTTTTGAATTGATTCAATTCTATTAATATAAATTCTATAGTAGAGATACCAAACAATAGACGCATATTCTAATACAGATCTAACAAAAGCTACATACAAAGTTTTAATAACGTAAACGTTAGAAAACTCACAAGCATAACGCCTTAACATTCCCCATGTTCTAGTTGCCTTGTTTGTGATAGACTCAACATGGTAATTAAACGATAGCTTAGTGTCTAAAAACACTTCCAAATCTCTGATTGCAGAAACACGGGGAATGACTACGCCATCAAAAGTATACGTATACATGACAGGTGATTTACAGCGGGAAATTATTATAACTGAACATTTAGAGACATTTAATGAAAGGTAGCTTTTAGAACACCACAGATGAAGTTTCTGAAGATATGAATTTAGAAGGTGAAAAGAGTGATAATCATTTCCCGGCAAATATATCTTAAACTCATCCGCAAACTTAACAAAGAACATTCAGGAATAAATTTGACAATATCATTCACAAACAGAATAAAAAGTAGAGGTCCAATGTGTCTTCCTTGGGGAACACCAGAGGTTACTGATATATTTTTCGAAAAATTATTACGAAACTTTACATTTTGAAATCTATCAGTAAGGAAGGAAGAAAGCCATTTTAAAAAGAAAATTGGAAATCCTAATTTTGTAAGCTTAAAAAGTAACATTTTATGGTCAACACGATTAAAAGCTTTGCTAAAATCCGTATAGATCGCATCAACCTGGTTACCCTTACTGATTTCAGAGATCACAAAGTTAGTAAATAACAAAAGATTGGTTACAGTTGACCTCTTTTTTACAAAGCCATGCTGATTACTGCATATGAGAGATTTACAATAGAAATGTTATCTTTCTGTAACAAGAGAATCAAACTATTTTGAAAGAGAAGATAGCTTACATTTTACCTCTATTATTTTCAACTTTATTTCTCCTGCTAGACTTAAAAATGGGAACTATAAAAGAAGTTTTCCAAACAGATTTAAATGTGCCAGTTTTAAAAGATAAATTAAAAAATATGACATACGATTTCATGTAAAGGAAACGCACAGTTCCTAAGGAAAATAGAAGGAAGACCATCAGGACCAGGATTAAGGCTGGACTCCAGGGTGGCGACGGTGTAGAGGTTAGTGTGTTGGCTTGTGACCCGTGCGGTGCAGGTTCAATCCCCATGAGGAACAACAACATACGCCACTCATTCACATGCCTCTACACCAAAAGGAGGATTTCTGCCTGGTAGTACAATGGACCGTTAACGAGTCTGAGTGCTCTGGGATTTGGATTTCCTTTTTTTAAAAAAAAAAGAAAAAAAAAAAAGGCTGGACTCCGAAGCAGCTAAATTCTTTAAAACATCATTTTCAGAAAATACCATACTATTGAAAAGAGGATTAGGAGAATCATTAATATATTAAAAAAAATTCTCGTCAATGATCAAGTCATTTTTCGAATAAACTGATTGAAAAAAGCTTGCAAAATTATTACAAATAGTATCGGGAGAATCCACGTAACATCCATTAAAAGATAGTGAGGCTGGAAAACCATCACTTTTGTTTTTAGAATTAATAAATTTCCAAAATTTATCTGGCCTTCTAAACAAAACGTAGTCTTCAATTGCCAAGCTACAACGCCATTTCTTGTAGGCTCGTTTTTTTTAAGTTTTTATAAAGCGTGTAATTTCGCTGTCCCAAGGACATGACTCAACCTTATTTTTATCGCGAACTACATCAGGAACATATTTAAAGATAGCATAAGTAATAACCGCATAGAATTTGGAGCAAATGTCATTAATTTCGAATGATAGGTAAGGGCTGCAGTCATAATTAGTAAGCTCTTCACATATATAAGTACTAGCTGTCCCGTGCTCGCCTTGCTTCGCCAGTCTGCCACTTCTCAAATTTAAAACAAAATACTTGCTGATAAGAACTGATAAAGAAAACGTCGAGAGTGTAAGGGACACTCACTCATTATATGGATATACTCTCAGTGTGACTCCCTCTCAATCTCAATTACATTTCATACCCTATCTTTCTCAATCCCATGCGCCACAAAAAAAACAACACAAACTACAAAAGGTGCATAAAAAAAAGAAAGAAAAAGCACACGCACAAAAGGTACAGAGAGAGAAACGGATTTGTGCCGCACACACACACACATTTTCCTCCACTCAACGCTGGGAAAATGCAACGATCTAGCTTCAATCGAAAATTTTACTTTTTTTGAATTGTATAAAATGTAGGTACACTTTAATGCTTATTGTTCAACTTCAGGATAACCTACAAAGATGATTAATATCTTAAAATCTTTGTACATAATTGAACTTTATATTCAAAAAAATCCTATTTCATTTGGATGAGTCATTCCAAAGCTAGGAGCTAGAAAGCATTCGAGAGTTACAACTTTTCTTAGATTCTGGACAGCGGATGAAGCATTTTCCCGCGGTTGAATGCCTATGTCCATTCTCAGGCTCTAGACTATCTGTGTACCAAATTTCATTTAAATCGGTTCAGTAGTTTTGGCGTTAAAGCGAGACAGACAGACAGAGTTACTTTCGCATTTATAATATTAGTATGGATGTATAATTAGCATTTAAGAAATCAAATCTGAAGGATTCACAAATAAATGTTTCATTCAAATTTAAATTGCAAAAAAGGTTTAAAGAAGGATGATAGCAATCTTCCGGGACGAGAGGAGTGAGGCTCCTCGATCTAAAAGTTTCGTCGCTGTTATTGGTAAAGATGAGATCCAAAGTACGATCCATGGTATTTTTAACGTGATTCACCTGGAGTAAGTGAATGGAGCCTATCAAAAATCAACGCACCAATTGCATATAGGGAGTTGACGGGACTGAGATATGTGCACTGACTATAATACAAGAGAGTAAAATTTGCACTTATATTTTTGACAGTTCGCTCAATGTCAGTGTTACTGTTGCTGTACGGGCTTTCGCAGAAAAAAAACAAGATTTGAATTTCGTTTAAAATTGCTTTGACCTAAAGTACAAAGGGGTATAAACAATCCAAGCAAAAAACGCCGCCGAATTGAAAAACCAGTAAAAAATAGACAGAAAAGGAAATTTATATGACATTGTTTTTGACATTTGCTTCAGTGTTGCTACAGACACGTTGCTTACAACGTGTGTTCCACCAGATTGTGAATAAATTAATACTTATTTACACAAGTAAATAGCACACAAAGACTCTGAACTGCAATCGATGGGGATTTATATACAATTAAAAATGACAGAAATGTCATCACCAAATTTCAATAAAATGAATAAATCAAAATGCCAAAAAAATGTTAACGCGCATAAGTAGTATAACTACCGAGATGACATTCTTATGTCTGTTAAAATTTTGTTGGGTGGTTAATATGGTTAATAATTCTGGACATATCTTCTACTCATACACCGGGCGGTCTGCGGGCTCACATGCAGTTGCTCAGGGCGCCGCTACAAGGCGTTATGTTCAATTGATTAACTGAAACATTTATTGATCTTTCAATGAGATATTGATTGAAAGCAAAATATGAATAATTTTCTAGTGTGAGTCTTAATGCCCAGTCATTTTAGACATTTTAAACCCCAATCTGCGGAATAATTCCTAGTGAGCTGAATTTTTGTATACACGTTGTAATGAAGATGTGAAAAATCGACATTGATATCGTTCCGGCTTAAAAAGTTATGAAGGTCACGAAAATCAGTTTTTCGCAAATATCTCGCGATCTATTGCTCGGGCTTCAATAGAGGTCATCATAAAAATTGTTTGTCGTGAAATTATCTACAAAAAATGTCTCTCATTTTTCTGTAAAATTAACCGTTTTTGGAGTAGAGCGCTGAGAAAGCGACTAGAATGCACTCATATACGGTATTGTATACCGTACACCAAGGCGTAAACTCTATTGCTTTTTATTCATGTTGTTAAGTGTCTTAAAAACTTCTATCTAATACTTGGGCGTTTAGTGAAAAATATACTTATATTATAGAGGTTTTGGAACTTAGTAAAATCTACTATATATTATACAAACGACCTCCACTGGCAGATGTTCTGTATTTTGTTGTTCCCAGACCCGTCCCTTGATACCTGCTACTGTCTGTCGGACTGTGTTTAGCTCAGTTGACAAATATTTCTTGAGTGTTAGAGACGTTATTTTAGTAATTTCATGCTCTTCAACAGTTTTCATAATGAGTGATACATGTTTTGTATGCAATGGATGGTGATGTAGTAGAAGTGAGGCGTAGTCTACAAACATTACAAAATTCTAGTATCGCTAGAGGTGATGGTAATATTGAATATTTAAATACAGTCACTGCGACTGGCTCAGTTGTTACTGTCATGGAGGAGGGATCCTACGAACCCTGTCAAAAAGGCAGGATCAATCAACGTTCCTCACTGACGAAGTGATTCAAAATCGGGAGGACTGCCGTTATTTCGTGAGGTCGAACCGGCGAACCCCACAGGCGGAACAGTAGGGATGTAGTGAAGTGGGACGGTTATGATCCCTTTAATCCTGATCAAAGCCTCACCGCCTTTAAAGGAAGAAGAAGTTCAAAAGTAAGCCTTCTGTCTAGGATTACTGAAAGATAATTGACTTCTTCGAAATATTTAACGATCTCGGCGTTTTAAAATTTTGAACTAGGTTAAATTTCTTCTTTTGGTTAAGGAGCTAGGATAGTCTTGCTTGGATTGATGAAAAGATTTTTCCTGTTGCACCAGTCTGGGCCGTTTTAAGGGCGTTTTTCATACGTGTTGTGACTTCGTTTGCATCATTGCCCCTTTTTTTTAAAAAAAAAGGAAATCCAAATTCCAGAGCACTCAGACTCGTTAACGGTCCATTGTACTACCAGGCAGAAATCCTCCTTTTGGTGTAGAGGCATGGGAATGGGTGGCGTATGTCATTGTTCCCCATGGGGATTGAACCTGGACCGCACGGGTCACAAGCCAAAACACTAACCTCTACACCGTCGCCACCCTATTATCGTTGCCCCTAATAATAATGACTATGTCATCGACCCTGGATATGACTCCATATCAAATGCTTTGTACCATAGAAACATAGACAAACCAACTATTAAATGGATCAAAGCGATGCTGGAAAGTCGCAAAATAACTGCCTCGTCAGGAATGACCTCAGTATCAGTAACAGCCGTAAGGGGTTGCCCACAAGGGGGAGTACTTTCACCCCTTTTGGGGTCATTGGTCATCGATGACCTGCTACACAAGATGAGCAATTTGGGCTACACTACAATTGGGTACGCCGATGATATTGTCATCATAGTCAGGGGCAAAGACTCAATTGGAGTCACTTCAAAAATGAAAAATGCTCTAAAGACAGCCATAGACTGGTGCATCAAGGAAAATCTTTCCATAAATCCCAGTAAAGCCGTCATCGTTCCTTTCACTAAAAGGAGGAAATCAGACCTAGGCCTAATCACAATAAACGACACGGTCGTAGAGTATTCCGACGAAGTCAAGTATCTTGGAGTAATCCTGGACAAGAGACTTAACTGGAACTCTCACATAAACAACAAAATCACTAAAGCTAATAGAGCTTTATGGGCCTGTCGTCGCACATATGTCAGAACCTGGGGAATCTCTGCAAAGATCGTCCACTGGATCTACACAGTGATGATAAGACCCATTATAACATACGCCTCCATAGTATGGTGGACAAAATCCACACAAAAGGTCGCAATAGAGAAGCTCAAAAAGGTACAACGGCTTGCGTGCCTTGGTATCTCCGGAGCCATGCGAAACTGTCCAACAGCTGCCATAGAGGCAATAACAAGAACTATACCTCTCCACATATACATCCAAAAAGTGGCGATCCGCAGTGCAATAAGTCTAATACAGTTAAACGAGATAAGTCTTAACGATCATCCGGAACTAAAGACCCTTCTCGATGAACTGCCAGAACTTAACATGAACTGCGCGGTCAGAGACCGCATTCGAAAAACACTATGCTTCAACAAACGGTTCTCCACGGAGATACCCAAGAGAGAAGCATGGGTTAGTAATAACCCACCAAACAGCCACAACGGCATAAAGTGGTATACGGATGGTTATAAAATGGAAACGGGTGTAGGAGTGGGAATATACGGACCACACAAACGCTTTACGATACCCATGGGAAAAAGTCCCAGCGTATTTCAAGCAGAGCTCCACGCCATTTAAGAATGCGCCAGCAACATTATTTTATCTGGCATAAAAGGTGCAACCATCCATATTTTCACAGATAGTCAAGTAGCTATAAACGCCCTTAGCTCGTATACCATTGACTCCAAATCAGTCATGTACTGCTTCAATACCCTACAAACACTCGGAATAAGAAACAAGACCAAATTATTTTGGGTTCCGGGTCATGTCGGGGTAGAAGGTAACGAAAAGGCCGACGAACTGGCCAGAAAAGGTTCAGAAACACCTTTCATAGGTCCCGAACCCTTCAGCTGCACTCCTAGATCAGCAGCATCGGCAGCAATTAAAAGCTGGGAACATAGAAAATGTATCTATCTTTGGGAAAGCATCCCAGGTCTAAGATAGGCCAAACGAGCCATTCGGCCCTTCAATCAAAATGCCAGCAAATGTCTAAACCTAAGCAGGCATGATATCAAAAACTTAGTAGGTTACCTTACTGGTCACCATGGTTTAAGATATCATCTACACAAAATGAGAATATCAGACTCTCCTGAGTGCCGACTCTGTCTTGAAGAGGACGAGTCAGCTGAACACATTTTATGTGAATGTCCGGCCCTTAATGGAATTAGAAAGAAGATCTTTCTCAGGGAACAAATGAGCCCCGAGGACATACAAAATTCTTCTACTGGTAAAATTGTCCGCTTTACACGGAAAGTGGAAATTCTACTAGTTTAAACTTTTCTGGCCCAAACGTTACAAAAGATCTTTTAGGTCGAAGTAAGGATGAAGTTGAGTAAGAGGGTAATCATCGCTTTAATCCTGATCATAGCACTGTTAATGATATACAGTCCCTGGCCAATTTATTAGACGCACTGTAAAGTTCTATGTACTTTGTTTGTACTTGTTTACTGTCGCGTATCAGTTGGTAAAAACTGTAGTGCAAAATGTTAAAAATAAATACAAAATGGAATCATATACAAATTCTCCTAAATAACAACACATTATCACCCGTATCGTGGAATCCGTCGGATCTGAGATTCACTTTACTTATTCGATTCACGTGAACAGAAAATTGCTATCGTGGGATCCGTCGGATACTCTCCCTTACCGACCACTATTGCTGATTAGGAAATTCAATTGTGACAGCTCATTTCAAACACATTTGTTTTGTAAAAATTAAATTCAGTGAAAATAAAATAAAAACTGCAGATGTCAAATGCATGGATAGATTCGATCCGTTCGTTTTCCACGATACAGTGAATTTCATTCACGTTACCGACATGTGAATGGTTCACGTCTTCGGATTACACGATGCAAATTGTTCACTATTAGCGGATCGTTCCCTCCGACGGATTCCACGATGTGTATATGTACGTTTAAATATAACAATATTGCATATAAACTCGTGCAACACATAAAAAATGTAAAGGGACTGTAGAAACTGAAGATATCGACAATGAATGAAAAAAAAAATTATATCCAAAGTTTATTTTTTTTTGCATTTTTCAGTATTCAAATTAAGAATTATTCACTCTTAAATAAAAAAACCTCTTATTACATATCATTTATTATGCCTACGAGGGAAACCATATAAAAAAAACGCGCCTTGCATTCTACCTCGCAGGTGGTGAGGAAACGTGTGCATCGTCATAATGTAGTCGCTTTCTAAGCGCTCTACTCCAAAACGGTTAATTTTACAGACAAATGTAGATAATTTCACCACAAACAATTTTTATGATGACCTCTATTGAACTCCGAGCAATAGATCGCGAGATATTTGCGAAAAACAGATTTTCGTGACCTTTTGACCTTCATAACTTTTTAAGCCGGCACGATATCAATGTCGATTTTTCACATCTTCATTACAACGCCGTAATAAAGGTGTATACAAAAATTCAGCTCACTAGAATTTATTCCACAGATAAACCTAAAATGACTAGGCTAAATTTCGAATGGCAATTACAACCTGTGGGTGTTAATGTTTTTTTTGTGTGGTGGGGTTTATATCCACCTCAAAGAAGAAATAAACCCCGTGGGTGTTATTTTTTTTGGCAAATAAGACCCACTTTCCCTAACTTCGCGGGAGTTATTACGAGTACAACGCGCCTATTTGCCAACTTGGCATACAGTCTAATCTTACCTTTAGACGAGTAATTTAAAATTAATTATATCATTATAACTAATTGCATTTCTGTCTGAAATCTATGCAAAGAATAAGCTTTACAATTTTTTTACCGTTTTTAGGAGCCAAGGCTAAAGTTAAAACGTGGGGTTTTTATTTCTTCTGTTTTATACCTTCTATCATATTTACGAATGGCGATATACGAATATTTGCGATTGCAAACAAGAGATAGATAAGTATCTACCTATTAAAAGCTTTAAAATAAGTTAATCGAATATGCATGTTGAAATAATTAAATATTGATTGTAAATTATAGGGATATAGAAAGAGGTAAGGGTGCTTAGAAAAACGTTAGTATGTTCTTTAAAATCAATAAACAATCTAAGTTTGATCCCCAGTGGAGGGAAGGATTTTTCGAGAATAATGTCACAGCAGTGGTTGTAATCATGTGTGACTGTTGTTCCATCAACCATTCAAAATATTCATTGTCGTTTACTTGTTGTCGTATTCATTCGTCAAATGAATGTATATATATTTGGAATTTTTAAGTAAACGAAACTCTGCATAGCGCGTTATTAAATTAACTTTTTTCAGAATTTAAATGAAACCCACGAGGGAAATTAGAATTTCCACATCATGAAAGTAAAGATCATTCCAGTTGAGGAGAGGGACACGACGACAGTCCTTATATTGAAAATGAAATCACTCGAGGATATGCCAATGCGAGGAATTGCACTGATAAGGTTTTTTTTTTTTGGTATTCGATAAAATTGAAATAGAAACTACCCTTCTCCGATAAATTGTTAAGTTTCGAACATTTATTGGAGGAATTGACTTTCGAAATCGTTAAAAATTTAGAAGCCTTGCTGATTTATTTATTCATCGCTTTGTAGTTTTATACTTTAAGTTCTTATTCTTACTCTTATTACTCGATATTAGTTCTGTAAAGTAAAATAATGAAACTTTGGCCCATTTCCAAATTAAGTGGACTATCGATATTGTCTTTCAAAATTGGCAGATTTTCTAGATTACCAAAGATTACGTTTCAGGTAATATAAATGCAGCATGCAGATCCGATTAGAAGAACCCTCGCTATCCATGTCTTCGACGATACACATAGAATTTCAATGATACTAAGTGCACTGCGTCTTCCTTCTTGGGATTGCTCTCATTTGTTGCACTAAACGAGGTAACTTTGCAAAAAAATAGCACAACAATAAAGTTTATTCCATTCTACATTTTTAACAATACAAAGGAAATCATGAATTTGTTTCTTATTCTAACTTCAATCCCTCAACTCTTTTTGTTTTGTTTCTGTGCACTGCAACCTAAACTCCACGTTTGGTTTTTCTAGGTCTGTTTCTGCTGCCTTCTTTCATCATTTATATCAAAGTTGGTTCTATATTAAGTACCTTGGGGGTGTTGTTCACAAAACCAACCTTCTCTCTGTTCAATACTCAGCCTCATATTGAGCGAAGCTTTGTGCATTGTGTTCCGTGTTTTGGTCTTTGTTTTGTGTTAAATACATTTGGGTTGAGGATACACAACGTGTCTCCCTGAGGTGTTTACTTGAACAAGAGATAAAATCTCGACGGGTAGAAGCAAAGAAAGATTTTATTTCCATCCTAATTCTATTTTGTGTATTTTCGATGTCTTTTCAGATCTAAAAAGCTAAACATAGTCAAGCAACTACCTACAAGGAAATCGTTTGCGTCCCCTTTTTAGGAAGAAGTAGCAGGGAAAGAATCCGGAAAATGGCGGGACAACAAAATTTGTCCCTTTGTCCTCGTTTGGTGGATTATTTGGCGATTGTTGGTGCCCGAACAAGCCCACCAACTAGGACAATCGCTGGCAATAAAACACCCCCAGTTCAGGTTTGTTGTGCGAATGTTCCTTGAACTGCGTGCCACTATAAATGTTTTATCGACTTATGCAGATGCCTGAGTTGTTGAGACGGTACCCACCTTCGGATCATGCCGACTTTCCACTTCCTCTAGACATGGTGTTCTTTTGTCAGCCCGAGGGCTGTACAAGTGTTGGTCCCCGAAGAACCGGTTCCGCTGTAAGGGATGCTACATCGTTTGTCTTTGCCCTCACCGACAAGGATTCGGGAAAGACGCGCTACGGTATCTGTGTGAACTTCTATCGTCCGGTAGATAAACACGTCCCTGCAAGTGCCGCAGCTCCGGTCGCTGCTCGTGGAGGTCGTCGCAGTTCCGCTTTTCGTCGTGAGTCATGGCACAAGAGCATGGAACGCAGCTCGGACTCCGCATTCAGCAGGCAAGTAATCTAGAATCCATATCATATCTACTCATACATCATTGTTGCTCTCTTTGATTCACCATCTGTAACAGTTACGTTATTTTGACTACTTCTAGCGACTACAGAAGTAACGTAGCGCCAAGTGATTCAGACCGTGAAGTACCTAGCCGCCGGGACTCAGATCCGCCCCACCATCAAACGCCGCATCCCATACAGCAGCCACCAAAACTGGGCTTAATAGCACCCAGCGCAGACTCAGAGTCCGGAGGAAGCCATTCGCCCTCGCCCAGGGCATCACGGAAACGCACAAAAGTTCGCAATCAGTCACTTACCTCGCTTTGCATCATCTCGCATCATCCGTTCTTCACCACGTTTCGTGAGTGTTTATTCATACTAAAAAAGCTTATTGACGCCTGCAATGAGTCCTCCACTGCGAAGAGAGTGGGCGCATCAAATAAGGTCAACAGGTAAGCTTTGCACAAATGGAGTCTTGAAACACATACTTATATTTTCTTTGTTTTTACAGAGATAACGTTTGGACAGTTCTCACTGGCAACGCCACAGATGCCACACCCTCCATTGTCATTCACGATGTGAAAGAAATTGAGACATGGATTTTGAGACTGTTATCCACGCCGGTACCAGTGCCCGGATCGACCAGGGTTGAGGTAAGTTTTCTAATAATGAGACACTTTGGTATTCAGCGGCACGTAACACTTTTAATCCATCGTCGACGTTGACAGGTGGAAGTACTATCACCAACAGTGCATGAACCTCTACTCTTTGCGCTGCCAGACCATACAAGGTTCTCGTTGGTGGACTTTCCGCTGCATCTACCCCTTGAGCTACTTGGCGTGGAGACGTGCCTAAAAGTGCTGACCTTGATTATACTCGAAAATAAAGTGTTGTTTCAGTCGCGAGACTACAATGCTCTCTCGATGTCGGTTATGGCATTCGTGACAATGCTCTATCCGTTGGAGTACATGTTTCCGGTGATACCGTTGTTGCCCACCTGTATGAGTTGTGCGGAGCAATTGCTCCTGGCACCAACTCCTTTTGTTATTGGAGTGCCGGCAACATTCCTGTTATACAAAAAGAATTTCAGGTGAGTACATACCGTTTGTTTTAGATTTAGGGAGAATGCTGCGACGAGTAAAACACTGAAATTCAGTTCAATGAAGAAGCATTGCACTTGTGTTGAGAATAGAAACGTAATAGGGCTGCTGAAATTGAAGACCGAAAGCAGGTCCTTCGTTTAAAAAGGCAGATTTTCCGATGGGCTTACTTGTTGTGGTTGGTATGTTTATGTGTGTAGGGTAATGTGGGGTACATGCGAAACTTAATTTTCAAAGACCTGTATTTCCGAAAATAATTGATAAATGGCAAAGTTTGTTATTGTTTTTTATACATTGAATATTCGAGAGCAGGCGTTAAAGAGTTATTGATTTATAAAAATTGCTTAACTCTTTTTTAGCAATTTAGTAGAAAGTGCCCAGGCACTGCATATATATATTGTTTTATTAATATTAAAGAGAAGTGCCAACAAATTTGTTAAATCATTAAAACACAATTACATTTATTTAAAAAACACTTGAAAAGGTTAAAAAATATCAGCTCCTCAAATAACAGTCCTTTCTGCCTTTAAATTATGTGGATCTCATGCTGCCTACCCAGTGAAACTTGAAAATTGAAATGTGCTCCGGTGTCAAATGTACCCAACTTTACCTTATATATTTAAGCAGCGCGACGCGACAAAAGACGACGACTCTATTGTGTGTTGGTGAAGCAATTGGTTTCATGTTGCGCATAAATAAAATATTTAAAAAAATGCTCCTTGGAACACGAATTTGGAATAGGTACCTCTATTCATCATTAGCACCTTGGAATTTCCAAAAAAAAAAAAAAAATCATAAAACTCCATTAAAACGACTTTTATAATTCAATATAACAATCCTAGTCTCGATTACAGACTCCCAGATGACATTTGGGTAGTTGATTTGGATTCTACGAAATTATCAGCACCAACAGGTGGTGCCGAAGAAATTCCAGGACTTCCTGAACCGGAGGGAACTATTTTGAAAAACCACCTTAAACAGGTAAATACGGATTTTATTGAAGAAAAATTGTCTTTGAAATACAAAAATATACTATGCATTCCGTTTTTGGCTATAAATGTGAAATGTATAATTCTTTTAAATATCTATAAAAATAACCTTATAACAATTTATTTTTACTTACTGTGAATTACATTATATATAGTTCAAGTTGTACAATTTAAATACGTGGTTGTGATTGCTTATAAAATGGTCTGAATTTTATATTTGGAATGACTATAAATTAATTAAACTTTGTATATTTGATTTCTTTTCAGAGTAAGCAATTAAACTATATATATATCTTTAATGTATATATTAACTAAAAGCAGTTGCTTGCTCTTTCTCCAAATTAATATGTTAAATTTAAATGTCAACGTGCGCATTTTTTTCTAAACATTTATTCATACGAAAATTCATTGAGAAAAAAAAACAAAAATACTTCATTCGCTTTCAAAATATTTTAAACACACATTTTTACTTCTACTTTCGTTTTTCCCAAATGCTCTCTCATAAATAACACAACACATTACATTCTTTAAATAAAAACCTATTCATATTGAGCAGGCTATGCAACTTATGGATCAAGCTGGACTTGGTGTAAATATTTTTTTCTTATTTTAATTTACTAACGAAAACTTATTTTTGACTTTTACATAAAATCAATATGTTGGTTTTGAGTTTGAATTACAGTATACTTTTTTTGTATCAGTTTTTGTTGTCAAAGCATGCTCCTTGTGTTTTGTTTAAAAACCGTATTGTAAATCCGATGAAAGTCAAATAAGTTCTTTAAGATATTTTATCTAATTGTGTTGTTGAATCGTCTTAAAATGTTGAAATAGAATAATGTGTATTTGTCCGGTATTATTAGTTAGAAGTAGATACATTACTTAAAATTTGCTACAATTTAAGATTTAATCAATTGTTTATTTAGTAAAAAACAGCGCGTTTTATGTTTCAGGCCAATGTTTTTTTGAATTAGTTTTAAATGAAACACAATTTTGTAATTTATATTTTATTGATTGATTAATTCTCTTACGACAGTTTAGGCAAAAAAGTCCCACGGGTAGTAAACACTTTTGGTCGTTTGTTAAAAGCATCAAGGCCGCGTCATCAATCCCGACACTCGTTTACAATGACGTGGCAGCTGATAGCTTTTTAGAAGAAGCCAATCTACTTGTTGCTCAGTTTGCAGCTAGCTGGCGCTCACAGACTGTTCTTTATCTCCCGCTGGGCTCGAGCGTGTAGAATACTTCATGGGATCAATCCACTTTCGCACCCTTGGGAAAAAGCCTCAGCGTACTTCAGCAGAGCTTTACGCCATTCAGGAATGGCGACCACATTTATACTTCTGGCATAAAAGGTACCAAAATCTATATATTCCCGGATAGGCAAGCAGCTATAAATGCCCTTAACTCGAACACCATTGACTCCAAATCAGTCATACACCGTTTTGATACTCTTCAAACACTCAGATTAAGTTTCGAGGCTAAACTATGATGGGTGCCGGGCTAGGAGGGTTTTTAAGGAAATAAAAAGGCCAATTACCTGGACAGAAAAGGACTCCGACTCTCAGCTCAGTCTCAGCCCCGAACCCTGCTGCTACACTCCTAGATTGGCAGCAATTGCAGCTATATAAAGCCAGGTCTTAGAAATGGAAAACGAGCCTCTAACAGCAATGCCAATACATTTCTGAATTTGAGTCTTAATGATATCAACAACTTAGTAGGTTATGATATGAGGTGTTATCGTAAGTGGTTAGTGGTCACCACGTACGATAACACCTCATCAAAATGAAAATAGTTGACTAACTAGAGTCCCGGCTATGTTTTGAAGAAGACCAAATAGCTGCACACTTATTGTGTGAATTTTCAGTCCTCAACTATAAGAAATATATTGTTCCGGGAACAACAGAGTACTGAACATATTATAAAGAAGTCATCTGCTGGTAGCATTATCTGCTTCAAACGAAAGATGAAAACTTAACTGACCTTAATATTTTCTGTCCCTTACGGCACAAACGATTTTATAGGTCGAAGTGCTATTTTTATCGCCCTGGCCAGAAGCTTATAAAAAAACCACTCGTACAGTGGCAAGAGGACTTTTAGAACTTGATGTACAGAAATCTGATGGTCCATATGGTACTTCACCTATCGTTCTGAAGAGATGTTCTTCCATGCTGGCAAAACCACTGCATACATTTTTCTATTTATTCTTCGGGGCTCTTTGCAAGGCGATCGACTGCATTTGTCCAGCACGTTCCAGAAAAGCCGAATATTTTTCACCCGTATGTCCCTTTTCCCTTTAAACCGTTAACCTATGAAATATCTTGAATACCTATAATTTCTCAATGACATGCCATACGCTTTTTATAGCAACAGGTCCATTGGTGGTTTGATGATATATCTGACCGAAAAGTAGAACCAATCTCTTTGCCATGTACAGATTGACAGAGTTTGAAACCAAGCTCTTTTGTCTAAAATACGTGCATCTGTATTCGATGATAATCTTCTTCAGTGCATAGGAATTTACCATTTTTTTACAAGCTCATGCTGATGCTCCGACTCTCTCGACTCTATTTCTTATTTTTATAAATTCATTCCTTAACTGGTCACAATACCCTCAGCTTCTCATATTTGGCGATTGAGGAACAGGCGAAATTGGTTGACCTTGAAGTCAATGAGGACAAAACGAAGAAACAAACATCTGTCCACCAAAACGTCACTGTTGATGTAAGCAACTTCGGGGTAAAGATCAATTTCACGAATGACACGTTAGTGGAGATCCGACGAAGACTTCCCCTTAGAAAACGTTGCTTCTTCGGTTTGGTTGGAAGAAATAAATGGGTACAAAACTCCTAACCTGGAAGACCTAGTGTTAGCTCTACGAAACACTGATACTGTCAGTCCTGCTTTATGGCACCGAGTGCTAGACGACAAGCAGGAAATAAGCGTTAATATTGGGTTCTTTTGAGAGAAAAATACTCCAACGAATATTTGTTCCTGTGTGCGGGGATGGCGAATGGGGAAGAATTATCAACGCTCCTCCACATCGAGCGAATGGACAATAATGCTTCAGCGAAAAGGATGTCCGAACAAAAAGTTTTGGTTAAAGAAACGTTTAAAAGAGAAGAGAAAGAGGAAGAAGAAGAAGACGAAGAAGAAGAAGAAGAAGAAGAAGAAGAAGAAGAAGAAGAAGAAAAAGAAGAAGAAGAAGAAGAAGAAGAAGAAGAAGAAGAAGAAGGAAGAAGAAGATGAAACGAAGAAGAAAAAGAACAATTAATACCACGAGTGCGAGTGCATTGATTCACAACATTATTTGACGTTTACCGGCACTTAAGCGATTGCCTAGCTTTGACAACATCATGTAGTTGCGGCCGGCCAGCGTTAGATACTCTACTATAGATTTGAACAAACTAAGTTTACGACTGTCAAGAATGAACGGACAAATGGCTGTCTGAAAAAGTGAATGAAAAGTTAGAGCTCGGAACACGTATGAATTTCTGTCCTGAGTCATTTCAAATGTATATAAAGCCTTTCTATCTCATAATTTGTTGGGTCCTACGATCAGCATTGAAAGTTGAACTAGCCATATCCGTCCATGCATCCATCTATCACTAATGTTTGGCCTTTAAATTAAAGCTAAACATAGGGAAAGGCTACAGTCCGCTTGGGCGAACTGTTGAATACCCAATTCCTATCCCCCGTAAAGTGGGCGTGGCAAAAATCTAAGTATGTGTGAATTGTTCACAAGGTTATGGTTTACATATTTCCTTAAACATAACTGTTTTGTTCGCCTTTTCAAAGGATTTAATAGAAAAAACAAAGTTTTTGTAGGAAACGACCCTAAAAAGTGGGCATGGCAGAAAACTTTGCATGAGAGAATTGTTGAAAACGACTTTGTCTAAATACTTTGCGAAGAATAGGATCTTTTCAAATGAGCATATCGGGCCTCTTCTCTAGAGAGTATATATTTCAAATTTCAGCTTCCTAGCTCAAACTTTGACATTCCGATAAAACTGATTTTAAAATTTCAGCTTTCTAGCTCGAGTCTTAGGAAGACAAATTGCCGACGGACATGGCCAGATCGACATAGTAACTAGTAACAGTAACTGTAAGGGGCCTAAGAGCAATATTAATTTTAATTTGTATTACAAACTATGAGTCAGATTTTATAATACCCTAAGAATAGGGCATAACAAAAATATGAGGCTCCAGTCTTTTTTTTTTTATTAAATATTCAATTTCTTAAGATGCTAGTTGGAACATTCAATTTAATGTTTTTTTAAATTACATTTAAAACGATAAGTGAATAATAAATTTTCAGTAGAATAAATTAATTTTACTAACATTCAAGAGATAGAATATAGTAATCATTCTGTAGCACAAGAGAGACTAGAGACGGATGATTCTTCAATTTAATTCAATATGTAATTTGCTTTGTTATGTGGGGTAAGATCAAGAATAAAATAAATAGATGAAAACAATGCATTTTCTTAACATAGAGTAAATGGTAAATAGTAACAAAAGAACATGAAATGTAGCTTTGCAAACATTTTAGATATACTACTTGGTTAACAATTTAGATACGAGTAGTTGTATAATTAATGTTTTAATTGCAGAACTATCCATACTAAAAAGAAAATTTTTAACTTCGCTGAAAAATAAATTGAATTGTGCAGTTAATTTAATATCGATTCGTAACTTATTAAAAAGCCTTGGAGCTGCCGCAGTATACGATCTCAAACAACAAGTTTTACTAGAAAGTGAAATGTTCACGATTGCCATATCATTTATTCTTAATCTGTATGTATTTGAGCTTCTTAAATTAGCGCTGTAGCCACTTTGCATGAATAAAACTTTAAGAACCTTAAATACGTAAAGATGTTTTACCGGAAGTATACGCAGGCTAACAAACAGTGGCCAACTCCTGGCTAGTCGATTTTCTTTACAAATTATTCTAATAACGTGTTTTTGGGCAATATTTAATATATCAATGGTGTTATTATAAGTTCCACCCCAACTAGCAATACCGTATTGCAGTTTAGAATGAACAAGGCCGTAATAGAACATTAATAGAATTTTTTTTGAACAATGAGCTCTTAAGACATACATTTTGCGAGTTTCTCCACAAATAATGGGCGTGCCAATGAACTCAGTATGGGCGAATTGTTAAGAAGGATATTATCTACATATTCTGTTACAAATAAATGTTTTTAACCGTTTTTTAAGGATTAAAAAAAAAAAAAAAAACAATGTTGTTGCCAAGCCCCATTCCGGGCTTACCAAATTTTCAATTTATAATTATTATGTTAGAAAACCTAATGGACAAATTCCAAAATAGATAAAAACTCTCAACACAATGCCACGCCCCTTTGGGGGATATGAACAAGGAAAGAGTAAAAAACAGTTGACCCAAGCGTACTGTAGTCTTACCGTGTGATTCTTTTTGGTTTTTGAATTTTCGTGATTTTCAATGTTTGGGGGTTTTGAATCTTTTCAACTTTCAGCAACTCCCGATAGAAATGTGCTTCTTTGTTAATAAATAATTAAAACCAAAAAATCAGTTTCATCATTGTTGGGATGTATGATTATGGCGGCAGCTAATGCAACAGATAAATTCATTACCAAAGCAATTCCAAATCGTTTACCAAATTTCGCTGATCATAACGCCTCACCATTTTAAATCGCGTGGCCCATCGTCGTCTTGTTTACATTTGATGATAACATCCGCGTTTCCTTGAGAAACGTATCCACAGTTGCTTATAAGAACGATTACAAGAACTATGGTTAGCTAAGGTAATAGTGGTAGTCGGTAGAAGCCGACACACTTAGACCAATAGAAAAGGTAAATTGTGATACCACACGGATCTATCTTCTTCCTACTTGTTGAATCAGTTGGAGCTTTTGATAAAGCTGGAAATGTCGATGTTTATGAGATCGTTGAGATCATTGCAAAAGAAAGATCCTAAATGGAGTTTTTGTCTTTGAGAGAGAGCAGGGCATGTGCAGAGAAGATGGAGAATAGTTTCCTCCTCCTCCTCGTCCAAGCAGCTTCTGCAGAAGTTGTATAGACGCCAAGCCTAGTTGCATGCTTGCCTAGGAGACAGTGTCCCGTGATTACACCAATTGTAGCAACAATGTGTAGTCTGTTCAGAGATATCAAACACTTAGAGCGTTTCAGAACCAGCTTTGGCCAAATCTGTTTTGTCGCTAGACAAGTGTTGCCACTTGTCCACCTAAGGTTAGTTCTCTCAATGGCCTCCCTCATAAAAATTAGTTTGCAATTGGAATGCCTAAGGAACCTTTATCAGGTTGAAGGCGCAGTATGGTTCCTTTTCTGGCGAGTTCATCAGCCCTACAACTTCCTGGGATATCTCTGTGTCGCGGCACATAGCAAAGGTGAATGTTGATTTGCTCCGCCATATCCACGAGAGATGATCGGCAGTCTAGGACTACGATGGAATTTGTGGAGACAGAATCCAGAGATTTTAGCGCAGCTAGGCTTTCAGAGAAGATTCCATAGCGGATATCACGTTCCTCTTCAGCTACGATAGGACTTCCTTAATCGCCATGATTTCCGCCTGGAACACGCTGCAACAAGGACTATAGCCAGCAGCCATTTAATTTTATTTGCAGCACTCCTAAGGATACATTTCTCAAAGAAACGTACCTAATATTCCACATCAAAACTTCATGCGGAATGAGTTGTCCTTGGTCTGTCAGTCGTCTATCTTATGGTGAATAAGAATTTTCGAAGCCTGTGGCCATGCATCAAACTATCCCACTAATGGAGCACTGGGCATGGGTACGTACACTGCTCTCGCAAGTCATGCCACTTCGTTGCACGATTCAACTCCAGAAAACTGACATCCTGTTGAATTAAATTTGTTTCTGAAATATAATTTTATATAAATGTTAAAAAATGTTGCCGAGTCATTTTTGGTGTTTTTGTTTTTAGTCATGTTTTCTCTTAAATTTCGAAACAAATGTATACTGTACCCAATCATTCATGCCAGTGTCATAATCCATGTAAATGTTGTTCCCATTCGTTTATTATTTTAATTTAAATTTGTCTTTATAGAAAACTTTATTTAATTTGATGTTAAGTATATTGGAGTATATTTTGTATTTAAATAAAATATATTGCATGTTTTACGAGTAGGCGCAGCTTCCGGAGCTAAATGTCAAATTCAGGCAGTTAAAGCCAAAATTTAATATCATTTGCATTGTTTATACAAGTTTAAAGATTTTTAACTTTTTTACTACTGTTATATCTATTTCTACATACTTACTTCGTTAAAACTTAAAAAGCTACTAAAAATGTTTGCTCTGCTTATTTGATGAACAACATTCTAACTTGTTTACCATGAACTTGGCATTTATATAATTGTTGAGAGTGTTTTTTTTTATTGTTTAAATCACCAAAAACACTCTAACAAAAACTTCGCCATTAACATGCATTTATGTAAATTCAAGGCCCTAACATCCATGTCTGCTAGTAATCAAGCGGCATCGACCCAACAGTTAATGCCATCAATCAGGGACAGCCTTCAGCAACCACCGACACTAGGGTCAGTCAATGCATACCACTTATGGACTTGGGAAATCAAAATTTTCCTTTATGTCTTTCAAGTATTTCATCAGCTCGGCTTCCGCTTCAATCTCCATCCTCGGCACAGGCAAGTCAGCGTAATTCAATTTCCACTCAGGGTATACCATCACGACAGCCAAGTCCCGGAGCCTCTCCATCTGTAAATCCTTTCATTTTCGGAACGGATGTCGATTCTGTTGACGTCGCAACTAGGGTTGCTATGGTGGGCTCAAACAGATAGGGTCTTTTAAAAAATGTAACATACTTACTTGTACATCCCCCACAGGTTCGGTTTTTTAACTCACAAAACACTCTCGCCAATTTTACGGAGCATACTCGAACACTTCGTTTATATCCTCGGCCAGTGGTTGCTTTTCAAATAAATAGCTTTCTAAGATCCCGGCCTAGAGCTTCGGTGTTTCTGAATAAATTTGCTCGCACTCAAGCCGTGGAGTTCCTCTCCGAATGGTCACTAACCCCAACGAACGTGGCATTTCTGCGCGTTCAGACTGGGGTCTTGGATCCCATTCAAGTCGGTGACAAAGCGAAATGGTTTGCTCATGGCCTCACCCCAATACGGTTTTCGGTTTGGGATGATGGCAGCTCTCTTAATGGAGCCCTACGTAGCCTTCAGCAATTGGAATGCCAGCCGACAGACGAAAGCGGCTCGGATTCAGAGGGAGCTGAGAGTACTAGCTCTTCGTATTCCTCACTCAGTGACTTTGTATCAGAGATGGTATCGTCAGATCTCTCGCCTAGCTTACACGATGTATTCGGACCTCATCATCATCACCATAATGTGCCCAAGGTTATTATCTAATGATGAAACCCAAATTGCATTCGAACCTTAAAAATTGTTCTTTTTCTTAGACTCTTTCATCAAACTTAGACCCTAGCTTAGTGTATCATCCTCCAAGTAAATTGCAATATCCTGAGGGAATGATAGCACAGTCTTCCAAAGAGGATGATGATCGACCTGGGTCACCACAATCCTCATCATCTAGTCGATCTGACTTGAGTTCACCCAGTTTTAATCGTGATTCGGAATTTGATTTTCCGGCTAAAAACGATCCAGAAGTGCTGGTCCAACCATCATCCAGGCACGAAGAAGCAACTTCATCGGGTGAGCTATAAATTATGTCTATCAAAAACCAAACTTAATAAAATCTCTTTCATAAGGATCACAAAATCTGCAGCGCAATGCTTCGGATTTGAAAAAGGGAAGCTTGGCGGAAAAACGAAAGGCAACGGTTCGTCGCAGAAACTCTCCTCATGGAATGGTTTTTATTTTACCTTCTCCTTTATAGGTTGCGCCAATTACCCCAACCGTTGTGAGACAACCAAGCTTTTCAAACATCTTAGCACGAACAAGTTCGGGTTCAAGTTCTGGAAGTCCCGGTGGAAGTCAACGACAAGGCTCTCAAGGTTCACTGTTTGAAAATTTTGCCTCACATGCTAAGGACTTGGTAAGAGAAACTACTAGACAGAGCAGCCAGGAAGGTATATTGGCGCATGTGGATAAGGTGAGTTTTTGCGGACATTTACAGCTTCCTCTATCGGTGTCCGTCTATGTGTTGAATGCTTACATCTTGATTTCTATTCAGCTTTAAGTTACTTGATTTAGTTTAAATGCGAATGTTATTTTTTAACTTCGAAGGATTCTGTGGATGAAGATGAGAAAACCTTTAATCCTCTCGAAAAGGTTTGTAAACACATTTTTCAATTTTTCAAACATACAAAGCACCACGCAAATCAACATCAACTCGGCTGAATTTTTTTTTCCAAAATTTGCTTACAAAATTTCTTTAGTTCTTCACTTTTTTTTTATCATACTGAGAACTGTAGATGCAATTACCTTGCTGTAGCTTGCGGTTTAAAATATTATCAAAATGATTTTAGTAGAAATGGTGGATCTGTAGTAAAAGAGTTTTTTTATACAGAAAATTGTAATTTTAATTTGAATTATTAGCCAATCCGACTAGTAAAGCCCAGTTAAATACCGACCAAGTCACTACTGTGCAATGGATGTTTCATCATCTTGATACATAAACTATGATTGAGATAATTCTGAAAAGCTGCTTAAAGCTGACTCATATTCCTCAGGCTTGGAGAGAAGTAAAAGTGGTTTTGATACCCAAAGCTGGCAAATACTCCCATGTAAGTCCAAAAGACCTCACACCTATTAGTCTATCATCATTCCTCCTCAAAACGCTGGAGCGTCTGATTCATATCCACCTTCGTACGAATATAAATCTTCAACTCCTGTCCGCGCCACAACATGCGTATTATAAGGGTAAATCGGTGGAAACCGCCCTTCACTCCTTGGAACGCATAATTGAATAGTCCCTTCATCACTATGGTTGCTTTCCTAGACATAGAAGGCGCTTTCAACAACGTAAACACATCTGCAATCGCAAATGCACTAACAGAACTGAATGTGAATGGCTCACTTGGTGAATTGATCTATCTTTTGCTCTCAAGCAGGATTATCAACTCAAAACTGGTCGATACATCCGCTAGGAGATCTGTCAGTAGAGATACGCCACAAGGCGGTGTCCTTACCCGCCTTCTGTGGAACTTGGTGGTGAATAAACTACTGATATGCCTGGAGGGAAAGGTGATTGCCTATGCGGATGACGTTGCTATTGCCGTTTCATGAAAACACCTCAACACTTTAAAGGAACTCATGCAAAACGCTCTCAACAAGCTTACAAGATGGGCAAATCGCTGTGGACTGGGGGTTAACCCTCACAAAACCGAACTTGTCCTCCAGGAAATATAAAATTCCTCATATTGACCCTCCCTCTATTAACGGTACAAGCTTAACCTTTTCCGATTAAGCTAAATTCTTGGTTCTAATCTTCGATAGGAAGTTGAGCTGGAAACCAAATTTACACAAGAAAGAGTAAAAAAAGGTACAGCCCCGCATATCTCACTGGCTATACGTATTGGTAGTGAGACCGATTCTGACATATGGGGTGGTTGTCTGGTGGACTGCTCTGGATAAAGCGGTAAACCAGGATAAGCTGAGCAAGGTTCAACATACAGCTTGTCTGTGCATCAGCGGAGCACTCCGAACGACTCTCTCCGCTGCACTGGACATTTTCTTCATCTGACACCGCTCGATATTTTTAGCCTTCAAATAGCTGCCTGTTCCGCTGTCCGCTTAAAAGCTACCTCACAGTGGATCAATACGAATATTATGTAATACATGTAATGTATGTTTACTAAAAGTCTACCTAGCCTACAAATCTATGGGGCTTATTGAAAGGCTAGCCCAAGCCGACTGGAATTGGATAGCTGAAAAGCCTTAGTGTTGTTTTGGCTAAAGAGCCGAGCTGAAAATTAAGATGAGACATTCACTGTGTCCAGTTTCAGATTAAATTTATTGTGTCTTTCTTACCCTTTTATACAAAATTCTTATTCTAATTATTTACACCTATTCACTCATACTATAAAAGAAAATGCTTGTTGCAGCAGTAATTCTCAAAAACAATTGTGTCAAATTCGCCATCCGCCTGCACAATTTGAGACCATGCACAACGCGGCTCAAGGTGTAGCGGATGGATAGTAAGTACAATTCTATCTGTGTCTGGGGGAAGCCCTTGTGTGGACTTTGAGTTGTTGTTCTAATTGCCACGATTGGCTTCTGGAATTGTAATCAATGAAGTCGTGTACGTATCATGTTTGTATTTGTGGTTCATTGAATTTCTGTCTGTCAGTGATGGGTAGTAGTACTACATAGTACTAATGAAGTTTAGTACGAGGTGTGGTAGTACAATTGGCCAGTCTATCATTCTGGACTCATTTGGGTCTCTACCAAGGAACATTGACTAGACCATATCCTAATTACTTAGAGAAGAATTTCCAAATCACTATCCACACCAGATCATTTTGGGAGAATGTTGTATTCATGGAAGATGATTCGATTCACTTCTACACCGACGGATCAGAAACTAGTGATGGGGTAGGTGGGGGTGCTTTCTCAGAAAGACTAAATATTAGTCTCTCTTTCCGTCTTCCTGATTATTGTAGCGTCTTCCAGGCGGAAATCATGGCGATTAAAGAAGTTTGGCGTGGCTGAAGGGAAATGTGATATCCACTAAGGACATCCGTATATTCTCGGGCAGACAAGCCGCGCTTAAGGCCCTACCCTCAGTCTTTTCGAAATCCATCGTAGCCGAACTCAGCGACTTAGCTTAGAAGCTCCAAATGGTTTGCGAGTAGATATCCAAACTCCCCCGATCCACGTGGCACCACAACGGACCTCATTGGTCTAAGTTGGCTATTAGCTGACAGTTACCCTAACCTAACCTAACCTGTATAAACTATACGCGCTGGAGCTGTTTTTGATATTTGAATCCATAGTGCTTGTGCGTGTAGCACCTTTAAATGTTTGGTGGTTGGCGGTATGTAAGCTCTAATCTCATTGGAAACTAGTGGCCTTTGCCGCATTAAGAAATCACCTTGTTTTATTGAAGGATTGGCAGAAACCATTTCGAGATAGGCCACGGTTAGGAATTTTCTATTAAAAGAACAATTTTTTCGCAACGAGTGATACGTCTTTTTGGATTTTTTGTTGGGGAATTTTAATTCCAATCTTGGCATTGTTAAACATACGCGAAGTAGAAACATCCACCCGTAGGTTTTCCTAATAAGTTTCAATGCATCAAAGACTCTGGGCCTCAATACACGATCATATCCATAACTATCATACTCATGACCATCATTCCCATAAACATTGTGGGTAGACAAAAATTGGATTTCCATGGCATCCTTGCTGAAATAGGAGAGAACAAATTGGTTTTAGAAGAAGAAAGTTTATGGTATGAATTTCATACCCATGCCCATTGCCCATAGATGAGGCACAATGAATCCCTGCTATTGTCAACTTTGAGAGATTCTCTGTCAATTTGTCCATAAGCTGCTTCCGTATTGGTGTTTGCATAGAAATCAAACTGGATTGGGTGCGTTCATTTTGTGAGGCAACTATGAGTCCCTACTCCCTACTATTTTACCCTTTCTCATTGATCGAATAACTCACGTCGCCATCATTTGTCAAGTGATAGAAGGGCAACTAGTTGGGAACTCATAGTTCCCATGCAAATCGAGGACAACAACTAGAGTTATGTTAATAGGAAAAAAAGAGGTACTGTGCTCATGAATTATTCTTCGTTTCGCGGTGAATTTGTACAAAATATAAATTTTGATGAATTTGCAAAAATTATAGAAGGTTCCTAACGAATGGTACAAATCATAAAAACTACTTTCTTAATAATTGAAAATGAAAAACATATAATAACGCTTTTCGTATGTTTGAGGTTGATTAACAACTTCTCTTATTATTACTTTAGTAGTTATTCCCAGCTGGTAACAGGGCTCTTCAAAACGATAGAATAAGCACATTCAAAGAAGCTAGAAGCGCATACTCGTTGTATGTCTCCCCATTTCGTTTTTACAATATTTTGCCCGCAAATGTAAGCTATATAATATCAAACTTTGAACTCCGTATATAAAAATCAAATAGTTAAAACATTTTTTTTAATCTTTGTGTAATAATGTAATTATTATCGTAAAACCAACGAAACGAAATATAAAACCTAACAAATACAGTTTAGACCAACCCACTTCCGCACTCGTACAGTGGCTAGAGTACTTCGACATCTTGAAATACACAAATGCGCTGGTCCAGATGGTATTTCCCCCATCGTTCTGAAGAGGTGTTCTTCTACTCTGGCAAAATCACTTTTTTTTTTTTTTTTTTTTTTTTTTTTTTGTAAAAAAGGAAATCCAAATCCCAGAGCACTCAGACTCGGTAACGTTCCATTGTACTACCAGGCAGAAATCCTCTTTTTGGTGTAGAGGCATGTGATTGGGTGGCGTATGTTGTTGTTCCCCATGGGGATTGAACCTGCACCGCACGGGTCACAAGCCAACACACTAACCTCTACACCGTCGCCACCCTGGCAAAATCACTGCATAAGCTTTTCGATCTGTCTTATGCTTTAGGACGCTTCACGGGAAGATGGAAAACAGAATTGGCCAGCCTGTACCAAACAAAATGCGAATCTTTTTCTCCCTCCTCCTAACGACCAATTACACTTACGTTACTTCGCTCTAAGGTCATGGAAACGCTGATAAACCGTCAGCTAATGAAATATCTTGATTCGAAAACTTTTTAATGACCGGCAGTATGGTTTTCGTAGCAACAGGTCCACTGGTGATTTGATGACATATCTAACCGAAAAGTGGCACCAATCTCTTCACCAAGGTAATTCAAAGGCATTTGACAGAGTTTGGCATCAAGCTCTCGTGTCGAAAATGCGTGCATTTGGAATCGATGATATACTGCTTCAATGGATTAGAAATTACCTTTCGGACCGTTCAATTCAGGTTGTGTTGGTGGTTTCCAAGGCTCTGTTCTGTCCCGACTCTCTTTCTCATTTTTATAAATGATCTCCTGTCTGTTACTTCTGTGGAACTGGAACGGCAACGTATGTTAAGCTTATTAAATACCGATCTTAACATCATAACTCAGTGGGGTAAAACCAATAGAGTGGAATTTAATGCTTTCAAAACACAATGATGTCTCCTGTCATCAAAGCAAAACCCACACACACTGCCATTATCCATGAATGGCACTTGCATCGCTAAAACCGAAAGACGTTCCATTCTCGGTGTGTGCGTTAATGACAACCTTCGTTGGAATGACCACATATTCGATGTCGCCAAGAACGCCGCGAAATGTCTAGGCTTCCTTAAACGATGTAACAAATATTTCACCTCTTCTGATATGGCTACAATTTATAAGGCGTTTATTCGTCCGAAACTCGAGTACAACACTCAAATATCATAATGTGAGCTTAAAAAGAAAATATAAAAAATTGTGCGTTGAACTAAAAAAGGAGATTCCGATCTGTCGAGATACCTATTACCGTACTCAATTTAATTCCGCTAAGGGAAACTTAAAAAATGAATGGCAATTGGTAAATAGCTTGCTAAAGAGTTCTTCTTATTCTAAGAAACCTGCTATTATTCGTGTTGATAACGTAGACGTTTCCGACAAACCTGTCATTGCTGACGCTTTCAATTGCTATTTCGCAAATATAGCAAGTAGCTTACAACCATGTCCTATCCTGCCACCTTGTACCTCATGTTCGTCCCTTTGTAGCTCGGATGAACCGTTACAAAGAAACAGCTTTGTTTATAAGCCCATTACTTCGATCGAATTATTAAAAGTTATTGGTACTTTAAATAATTCTAACTCGTGTGGAGCTGATGGGATTTCGAACCTGTTTTTAAAAAGAGTTGCTTGCTTCGTTGTTGATGTCTTGAAAGATATTTTCAATCGCTGCATATATGCGGGAGTCTTTCAGAAGCACTGAAACGTGCAGACATTGTACCATTGTTTAAGAAAGGTTCTACTTTTGATATGTGTAACTACAGGCCCATATCACTTCTTCCAGTTTTCAGCAAAATTTTCGAAAAACTTGTAAAACATAGAATAAAAAGCTTTCTAATCAGAACCGAATTTATCAACCCAAATCAGTTTGGCTTTCAGAAAGGTTGATCGACGGAAGATGCACTACTGCAGTTTTGTGCTCAAATAATGTCTAACCTCGATAAAAAAAGTACACGGCTGGTTTATTTATTGATATCACCAAAGCTTTTGATATGGTTAACCACAATATTCTGTTGAGAAAATTGGAAAAAGCAGGTTTTCGCGGTTTCATATTAGATTGGTTCCGATCATACTTAAAAGATAGGTCCCAATGAGTGAAGTTAGATGAGATTAGAATCGAAATAAAGTTTTTTAATTTGGGTGTACGACAAGGTTCTGTTTTGGGATCAATTTTGTTTCTCGTTTACATTAATTCACTCCTTGCACTAAATTTTAAAGGGTCACCTACTGCTTTTGCTGATGATATAGGTTTTTCTTATGGTTTAAACAGTCTGTTGGTTCTAGTTTCTGACATTAATTGGGATCTAAGTTTACTAAGAAGTTGGTTTGCCGAACATACGAGTAATTTGATTATAAGCTCTAAAACAAAAATAATATTTTTCAATTTGTCATCCCTCAATAATTTGGAAGCGAATGTCTTTTATCACGCACCTGAGTGCCAAAAATACAAGCTTTCTAATTGCAATTGTATGCCTTCTACCACTTTTTGTGATAATTCAAGCTGCAGTGATAAGTGTTTTTTAATTGAGACAGTGAATGAATTTAAATACTTGGGGCTTACACTTGATTCTAGAATGAGCATTTCAAATCAAGCAGAAATTCTGAGGAAGTACTTTTGCTGCAGACTTAGATATTTTTTTTATTTGCGAACTATCTGCTCTACAATGCTCCTAAAAACGATTTATTATGCAATTTTCCATTCCAAACTGCAATATGGAATTGTTTGTTGGAGAGGTGTTTATTCGAATAAAATTCAGCCACTATTAATTTTGCAGAAATATATTTTAAAGAGAATATGCCGTAAACCTAGCAGACATCCTAGTTTTCCTTTGTTCTACGACCTCAAAATTCTCCCAGTCCGACATTTGTACTGCTTTAAAGTGTTGAAGACTTTCTTTATGAAGTCTGGAAACCGCAATTATCGCTTAATATCAAATTATAATTTACGTGGAAACTTTTTGAATATGGTATCTGTACCAAACTTCCGCACTACTGTATTTCGTAATTTTTATTCAGTTTTATCTTGTCGGTTATTTAATAAGCTTCCTTACTCCATCAAAACAATAACAATGTCTGGATGCTTTTAAAACATGTAAAACACTGGCTTCTAAATTTGGCCTTTGATAAAGTATGGCATACAGGGTTGAAACATAAGCTAAGACAAGCTTTTCCGAAACAGTTATCTGATATCCTTAGTTGTTACTTATCAGACAGACTCTTTCGTGTAAAACACGGAAATGATTACTCTGAATTTAAAGAAATCGCGGCAGGAGTTCCCCAAGGAAGCGTTCTTGGACCGATCCTATTTCTAATATACACTAGTGATATTCCTCAAGAAGAAGGCACAACAGTAGCCACATTTGCAGACGATACAGCTATATTAGCGGTCAGTAATACCGTTGAATCAGCAACTAATAAACTCCAACGTTCTATTGACAAAATTTGTGATTGGACAAAGACTTGGCGTATTGCTCTCAACGAGGCCAAATCAACGCACGTGAATTTTACTTATAAAAAGGTAGACAACTTACCCATTTTCATTGATTCGGTACGAATTCCGTACGCAAACGAGGCAAAATATTTGGGTATGACACTCGATGCGAAATTAAAATGGAAACCGCACGTCAAGAAGAAACGCAAAGAGCTCGCCATTCGATGTAAACAAATGCACTGGCTGCTTGGTAGATTTTCCCAACTCAGCATGCAGAACAAGCTGCTTTTATACAAGCAAGTACTAAAACCGGTTTGGACATACGGTATACAACTTTGGGGTTGCACCAAATCCAGTAATATCAAAATTTTACAAACTTTTCAAAACAAAGTGCTAAGAAAAATAGTAAATGCACCATGGTTTATCAGAAACACTGATATCCACAGAGACCTAACTGTGGCTACCGTCGAAGATGAAATAAAACATTTTGCCTGCAAACAACAGACACGCCTTCACGGTCATTGCAATATCACCATGCTACAAATTCGAGACGATACTAACCTAGTGCGCCGATTACAAAGGATAAAACCATTTGAATTAGCGCAATAAGATGTAACCGCGTGCTTATGGCGGTATTAGCAGGTGCCTCCACTGGAAAGCTGCCTGCCAAACGCGTAATTTACAGTTTAAATAAAACTACTAGATAGGAATAACCTAGTTGTAGTATGCAGGTTTCGAAGGGAGGTGGTTTTTGTTTTCTTATCTTAAGTGAGAAAGAGTCGCATGTACGATTTTCCACCTACCCCTATTATTCGTCCGAGCCTAGTTCTGGTTCCAAGTCTCGTGCTTTTAACCAGGATAGGTAACTCTCAGCTTGCTGAGAGTAACGATAATATTACTATGGCTTGGGAGTAATATTAGAAACTCTATAAAAAAAAAAAAAAAAAAAAAAAAAAATTATTTTTGTTAAATTAAATGCAAATTGTCTTGTCACCCAAAAATCTATATATGAATTATTTAAGCCTATTGAAGTGGCATTCAACACTATTTTTAATACTTAGTATCTAAAAATACAGAATGTTGCAAATATTTCTTTACTTCATACTTATGTAATTAATGAAGATTGTCAATTTACAATGAATTCATAAGAAATAAACTATATCTATCTATCTATCTGGTCCGGTGCACCAATAACTTATTTGGAGCTACTTGATAGGATCCAAAAACGCGCGATAAAACTCATTAACGATCGAGACATCGCGAGATCGATTGACTCTGTTAGTCATCGTCGTAATGTCTCCTGCCTTTCGTTATTTTATGGTTATTTCCACCATAAGTGCTAAACGAAATAGCCAGTTGCATTTCTCCCCTTGAACATTTCAACCGCAATACCCGCCATGCAAGGAATTCTTATCAGTTCACCCTCAAGCTTGTGGTGGGACGTACAGTGAAGTTCAAAGAATCTTTCCTCAGCCGTACAACACGAATGTGGAATACTCTTCCACGCATTGTTTTTTCTTCACATTATAACCTACAAACATTCAAAACCAACATGAATCGGCATCTTTCCTTTTTTTCTCACCCTAATTTTCTTAACGCCCGTGCTGTGTAGATATTACATTATAAGGGTCCCAACAAATCCCTCTATTACATTATAAAAAAAAAATATAGTTATGTTTAAAATACTACGAGTATTTGACAAAATTCTACAACACTATGCATTTAATAAACAAGTAAAAGACTTAGATACCTTACCTTAAGTTTGAAGTTTATTCAGCAAGACAATAATTACCATCTAAATTCAGAAAGCTTCATGGAAAAATGTTACAGCTGCAATTAAGACACTAAGATAGTCATCGGCGTGCTTTCTTAAAGCTTCTTAACGTATTGTTTTAGATGTTGTGTCCTTCATTCGACACAGACTATGTGTCTCCCGTGTTGTCTATAAGAAAATTTGTTTTTCCCTGATTGATGTAATAAATACAAATGCAAAAACTATTTTGTTTTGATTTTCACCCTCTAATCGAATTTACCACACAAGATTTTATTCAGCCCAAACTGTGGCGCTAAAAAACAACTATATGAGATGTGAATTGGGTCGAGCAAATAAGGTTTTATTCGCTACAGTATTTTTCGATATGTTGTGATTGGTGAATCGTGTGGTTATATGGTTATCCGTTCAAAGGTTATGATTTCGGCAACGCAAAACCATACTAGTCGCCCCCATTCATTTCTTGGTATAGCTCGCGGTTTCATCCTTTCTGTATTCACCCTCCTCTCACGCAGAAAACATTTTCGTTCAGAGAAAATCTACAGGCTTATGTAGTGGATTCTTGCTTTTCATCACGCGCTCGGGGTATCCATCAGAAATGGCTGCACTTTTTGCGCTCGATAGTAGGGCAGGAGCTTTTGGCCTGTATTTTCCCCAAACCCGAAGTTGTCACGGTTTGATAGAGTCGTCAAATATCCATCACATTGTCACTCGTAGAGTTTATATTTACTTCGAGGAATATAAGTTCTCTATACCTCGAACCACAGACTACTTATATAAAAGGAGAGTGCAGAATTTCCTTTAAAAATTATAAAATGTATCAAATTGAACCACTATCAAAAAAAAAGTATCTATGTATCGAATGTTTGCACGGAAGCAAAAATGGATCTAATTCGATACATTTTTATATTTGTGCAACGCTGGTAGTTGTCGATTACCAATCGAAGCGACATTTGTCAATTGTATCGATTGGTTTCAATGTTTGGTATTGTGTAGTGAATCGAATGAGCCATGCTCTATTGTAAAAGGCTCACTAAGAATTAATATCTAAAAGTAAGTAACCCTTTTTAGTATCAAAACTGAAAAAGTTTGTGTTAGGTATAAGATAGGACAATTTTATGCATTTGTGTCAAATTTAGTTGTAATTGTTTAAAGTGTTGCCTACTCTTGAATGTTAGTCACGTTAAATCGCCAGAATATTGTGAATATTTATATACAAGGTGGCGCAAAAGTTGTCATCTGTTAACTTCACAAATGTCAAAGTAAAATTGACATTTGCCGCCATTTGCAAAAATTATAGCATCTTCCGATAGGGTTTTCAGCCCTTGGGTGGCCTTAGGCAATTCTGTGTGCCAATGTTCTAAATGATCCACGACGTTTGACATCTATCCTATGTAGTTTTCAGTCGGATTGGTGAACGCCACTGGGTGATGACTTTTGCGCCACCTTGTACAAAACTAGTCGATCAGAAAATTATAATCGACAGCAAACGTTTGTGAAACTGAAAAATGTCAATCGCCAATCACAATACGAAATAGAGAAATCGACAATCGACGATCGTTGATCGAAAAAGTCGTTCATCGATCAAGAAATCGACGCAATCGGGGCCTTAGGCTAGCCCCACACCAAACAGAGCAGAAGCAAACGAAGCTAAAACGCCTGTTGATAACACACATCGAATGCAGCAAAACCAAAACGGTTTTGTTCTTTCTCTGTTTGTTGTGGGTCCTCTATGGTCATGATTTCATGCCAATAGCAGTTTCCATCCACAATTTGTATATATTACGTTTATTGCGGTATGTTTTTTGTATACCCTATTCTAGGGGTATATTAATTTTGACGCATAGTTTGTAACATACCTTAATATTGCCCGTAGACCCCTAAAAGTTACTATATATATGATCAGCATCGATAGTAATGTCGATCTAGCCATGTCCGTCCGTCCGTCCGTCCGTCGGCAAAAATTAGGCCTTTAAACTGGACCTAGAGAGCTGAAATTTTAACTATATACTCTCTAGGGTCCCGAAATAATCAAGTTTAAGAATTTTTGAAATCCGCCCACAGACACGCCCACAAACTCAAAAAAACAAAATTTTGGAAAAAATCGAATTTTGAGCTAGAGAGCTGAAATTTTTTATATATGATCTATGGCCCATAAAACTGATTGGGACATAAAATTTTCAAAATCCGCCCACTGACACGCCCACAATTAAATAAAACAAATTTTGGGAAAAATTGAATTTTGAGCTAGAAAGCTGAAATTTTTTATACATGATCTTTGGCCCATAAAACTGCTTGGGACATAAAATTTTCAAAATCCGCCCACTGACACGCCCACAATTAAATAAAATATTTTTTTTGAAAAACCAAAATTTGAGCTAGGGAGCTGAAATTTTTAATATATACTCTCTAGGGGCCCTTTATGCTCATGTGTAAATATTTTCAAAATCCGCCTACTAACACGCCCACAATTATTTATTTTTTATTTTTGAAAGTCCAAAGTTTGAGCTAGGGAGCTGAAATTTATAGTATATACTCTCTAGGTGCCCTTTATGCTCATACTTAAATTTTTTTTAAATCCGCCTACTGACACGCCCACAATTAAATAAAACAATTTTATTGAAAAACCAAAGTTTGAGCTAGGGAGCGTTTTTATTTACAAAAGCTTAGTTTTTTCGATAAAATCCTTTAAATTTTTGTCACGCCCACTTATGAGATATAGGAATAAGAATAGGGTATCCAACAGTTCGCCCAAGCGGACTGTAGCCCGCCCCTATGTTTTATTTTTAAATTATGCATTGCTCCTCAATTGAAATAACGTTTCATTCGCTGTGGGTTATGAAGAGTTGTTTTGGCTGTGTTTGTTTCTGCTCTAATAGATAGTGTGGGCCTCGTGTAAGCCTAGCCTTATATGTTTTTTCTGTATTTCGTAAGAGGCGGCGCAGTGAAAAAACGTTATAGGTCCATTACACTAACCACAGAGCGACTGCACTTGTACCTAAAAGTAACTTGCGGTTACTTGAATTAAATATGTTGAATATGCCAGAAATTGATTTTTATTTTTGTATTCGCACACGGACATTTTAATTTAGCTGCAATTGAAAGCCTTCAAATAAATCATTTTAATTTTGCCACATAACCAAGCTTAACTTTTTTTTTCGTTTCAAAGGATACAGCTATTCTTTGCCTATTTTCATTGTATCACTTCTTTTTCATCACTTTGTTTCGATTTTCTTGAATGGTAGCTTTGGCTTATATTGTTCCATAAAACTGTTTAAAAACATTTTCAACACTATACACGCAATCTTCAACTTATCCAAAATAGCTCACTTTAAGTGCGAAAAAAGCTGCAGGTGAGGCTTCGAAGCAAGCTATCGAAGTTTCCAAACAAGCAGCTGGTGCTAGTAAAAATACTTTTGACGACCTGACCTACGTCGGAAAGTCTACTTTGGGAGACCTAACAAAAACCGCAAAGGAAGCAGCCACAAAGAAGGGTCTGATGAAAGGTAACGAGCAGGATGTGGGTCTCCAAGTGCCAGGAAATCAAATTGCCACACAGAAACAAGGCGGTATGATGCAAAATACTGGAAGAGATTTTTTCTCCTCCATCGGCAGTGATATCAATGGGTTAACGACTTCAACAACTGCCATGTTTTCCGGAATGTTTGGAGGGAAAAGTAGGTTTTTGTTTTAATCATATCTCACTTATAACTAATTTCTAATCTATTTGAAGAGCAACAGCAGCAGCAGCAGCAAAAACAGCCCCCCGGTCAACAGTACCAGGGTCATCCTACCGCACAAAAGTCAAAGAGCGGGTTATCCTTTGATGCGTTTCCAGGTCGAAAGGTGTTGGCGGAAAGAACCCCTTTAATTAGGCATTCAAGTCCAAGACAAAGTCAGGAAGAGATGCAGAGGCAGCAGAATCAAGAACGTTCACACAGCAATTCTGAAAATCAAGCTTTCTTAAAGGACGTAGTAACTCAGATCCTCGCTGGGGAGGGTGTGGGTTGGTTGAAGCTTAACCGCCTACGGAAACTGATGGAAGATGAGTCCTATCGAATGCTCGTTCTTGGAAAGCTTAACAAAACTCTGGATCGCAAGATCGCCCCAGATGATCATATTGATGATGTGGTTAGCATCTGCTTATTTGAGTAATGTAAGAACCGTGTTAACAACCTTTCTTCTTATAGTGCGTCAGCAAACCCGTTTGGAAAGGCATGCTTAAGTGCATTCAAGCAATAGCTTCCGGTCTTGATAGTACCTTTTCAAACTTTGGCCTTGGAGGAATGGCTTCAATTTTTCAAATGATGGAAATTGCGCATACCCACTTCTGGAGCAAGGAGCTCACTGAAGCAACTGATATGAGTTCAAGTCTACTTTCTAGCCACGCGGCCAGTCCTATGGGAAGTCGGGAGAACCTACGATCGCCTTCTAGTCCCAATGCTTCAGGCCTCGGAAGTGAATTTGCCTCACCTCAAGAATCTCGAAAAAGTTCAACTCAGGGCGATCGCGGGCTTCAGAGAAGAATGTCTTCGGCTGACAGTCAAGATGGCCAGTCAACAACAGAGATGTTCAAAGATATGCTGACGCAGAAAAGAAACGTTCTGTTAAGCAAGCTGACTTCTTTTGATTCAGATGTAAGTTGATACCATTGTAATTGCTGTTGTCACTATCGGGCTTAGTTAGTTTTGGTTGAAAGGCTTTATTGCTTAGTTGGTGTGGTCATCCTTAAAATTTTAGTATGGATTATTCCGATCCAATAGTTTTGTCCATCCATTCATGATCTTTTCTCAAGCTCAAGAGAGAGTATTCCATTTTATGACTGATTGCAAATTAAAAAAAAACATGTTAGTCAAGGCGACTCGATTAATACATAATCTTCTGCTTCCGCATCCCTTGCATCATTTTTGTAGCTTTCAATTGAAATTAATTTCGAATTTGTTTACATTAATCTATGTGTATGTACTCGTATGTATCTTTTTGCTGTTGTAATCTCGTATTATTGTTGATGGATGATGTGTTTGATACAGATGTGTACTTTGGTTTAGGGTGGCGGTTCTACGGGGGCACTCTCGGTGGTTAGTGATCTTTTGCCATCGGGTCATTTAGGCAGTGGACAACGAATGCCCTCAATAAGTTGCCGCTCAACCGTATCCGACACTGAATATGAAAATGTAAGTAAAAAAAACTATTGTGAATATAATGAAGCTTGAATAAAGGATCCGACTTTGAGAAACATATTACACGATTCTTACTAAAATTTATAACTCAAAAGATCGAGTGAAGAAGCCAACAAATAATGCAAGCAAAAATGCAAAGAATTGGGATCACTGCTTTAAAATAGTTTCCATATGTTTCATGGGCAAATGCAAAAATAAAAGAAAATTACAATTATTCGGTAAAAATTTAGTAACTTATAGCTCAAATCTCTTTACAATAAAAGTATGCTTCATTTGAGACCTATGCCTTTTTGAAGATTAAACATAATTTAAAAAAAGTCGATCAAGGCAACTATATCAAAATACACTGCATTATTTTCTTTGTTTTATAACCAATTTCACATTTACGAGTATATTTTATGTTTTTTATGAGTTAAAGATGTTGAGACAATTACTTATTTTAAAGAGCTTCCTCTCTTAAAGTGAAGAGGGGGGCTATTATGAAAATAATTTCACCAGTACAAAATGATTAACAGTTTGCGAGTTATTTTTAGGGCTCCCAAAAGGGCAAGGGGCTAGTTATAATCTTCTTAGTGCGCTTCTTTAATATAAGAATAATCACAATTCATGATATCAATTTGCTATGCCTTCTAGTTCTTGAGATAATGCGGTCCGAGTGTTTTCCCGCAACCTAGTTAGAAATATATAAAATTTCAGAAACGGTATACCTCTCTCCTTGCTATATTGTCAAACACATAAGTAAACCGTGTACCTTCATTAAGCTTTAAGTGTTAAGGAAATTCCCAACAGAAAGGATAACATTTAAGGGACCGAAAGATACATTTAAGTTCTTTTATATATACACTCGTCGCCACTTGAATTGAACACCCTGTACACTCTATTTGCAATTGCTCATAACTCGAAAGCGGAATGGTAAAATAATGATGTTATGCCCGTTATCTTTGTCTAACTCTTCTTCTTTCTCTGTGACAAAATTGCAAGTTCTAGAAAAGAGCCGTTTTATGTTTTTTTCACTTTATGTCCTTTACGTTAACATCCGTTGGAATTAATTTAACATTTTTGCGCCACTTGAATAGAACATGCATTTAGGTTTGATCGTTATCTTTGGCACGCGGACTCATATTCTTCGTTGATCGATTTCTTTTGTTAATTTCGACTATTTAATTGAAAATAAAAACTTAAAATGGGTCGGGGAAAAGCATTAACCGAGGCGGAAAAAGGACAAATCAAAGCTTACAAGGATGCTGGCTTATCTATTGCCAAAATAGCTAAGAAAATCGAGAGGAGCCGACACGTTATATCCACATTTTTAAGGAATGAGTATGAATATGGAAAAAACATGAAAGGCCGGACACACAACATGCTTACTAATGCGGAAAGTCGAAAAGGCGTCAAATTCGAAAGCTAAACATCTAAAAAGATTGAAAATCAAAAAGAAGCCAGCCACCTCTCAACCCGGTTCGAAAAGAGCAACGCCTCAGTTTTTGTCGCGCACATGTGACCTGGACTTCGGAGTGGCATAGAGTAGTCTTCTCCGATGGAAAAAAAAAATTAATTTGGAAGGCCCGGATGGCTATTTCAATGACATCCGCAAAGAAACACATTATCAATCAAATATCACGTGTAGATACAAATACTGACCCCTTAAATCGATTGCTTATAACCTCAGATCCATTCTTAGCAAGTCTAAGATACTTTTCGAGAAGAATGAAAAGTGTCATGGAACATGAAGTCTTGCAACTTTTAGATGTACCAAATATGTAATTAAAAAAATTAAAATAAGCTGATGTTTATGTATTGTTTTGTCTTGAAATTTGTAGTCATAATGTTAAATAAAATTTGTTATATTCTATTGTGCGAACAATTTCAATTAAAAAAAAAACAAAAAAAATAATTTTAATTTAATTCCGCTAAATCAGCGATTCGTCACACTGTGCGTTGGGTCGAAAACGAAACGTTATTTAAAAAATGTTCGAAGTCAGAACGAGCGTTCGAAGGTCTCGTAGGATTCACATTGGGAGTATTTAAATTCAAATTGTCCAATCTTCCAACTAAGGTATCTCTAATAGACTGCATTTCACGAATGAAAACTCGTTGGTTTGCCTCGAGTATTCGTTGTAATTCTGACGTAATAGCTCTAATGTCAGTGGCCTCTTCTTGAACAGGTGGAGGATGTCCATTAATATCTCGTCGCTCATTATTGTCTTCACTATTGTGGTTACTTGCCTGACCGGATGCCGGGCGGGTACAGCTAGTATATATATATAAAAGGAGAAAATGCCCAGAAACGGACTCAAATCAAGTCAGTCAATGCATAATTTATGTTAATTTTATTGGAGAAATGAATATTTTGGTGCAACCACTTCTGATTTCAAAAGAAAAAAAACGCGCACAACCAAGTTTTGACAGAAGCTGTCATATGAAATGCTCTCCGTTCAGTGGGAACATGGAAATGAAATTTCGTAACTTCGTCACGAAATGTTGGTTTTTGGGTCTGTGTAAGCGCACTATTAGTGACATATTTTTCTTCTACTTTAACGAGTAAGTTTATGATTTGGACTGGACAAATCCTAACCCTTCCATTTCAATGCATCCCTACTCGTTGGCCTGCTCCCGCTTTCGAATCACTTCGTCAATGAGGCCAATCAAATATATGTATACTTATATTGTTGCATTTATGTCGTCCAGATTTATATTGCCTTTTTGACGAGGCTCGTAGGATCTCTACTTTGAACATGACAGTCCCAACTGAGCCGGTCGCACTTTATTTTCTATGAAGTAGGTTTTTTGACGTGAAGGCTTCCTCGGATATCGGAACTTCTTATTGGATCAAGCCTTGTTAATTTGCTGCATTTAATTTGCCCTTTGAATGCTGTTCAAGAGTGTGAACCGTATGTGAGCGTATGTCCTTTCAGCTTAAGGGACATTTTTCGATCACAGAATACGACTGAGTTTTGTCACCACTTCATACGCAACGCTTACGCGGACGATTGATGTCGTCATCACAGGTTGCTTCGCTATTGATAATAAATCTTAGTTATTTAAATTGTTCGCACTTGAAAGTCATTTTTCAGTTCATATAAATGTCCGGAATAGGTAGGAGTGAGTCAGAGAACCGGCAGTACAGGCATTTTGTCTTTTAATAACTAATACGTTACCACTTTCCCTCCGAAACATCCACACGTACATCAAGAGTTCTTTGCAGGGACGCTTGATCCTCACTTATGATCTCTCTCTTATGATCTCGCTCTTTCGCAAGTAAAGAATACCTGATGCCTTTTGGAGTCCGCAACTTTTCCTTCAATCAGATAATCATAGGCTGTTAGAAATGTCAAGGCACTTACGACGCTTCCCTGGTGTACACTGACTTTGGTTTCGAACTCCTCAAAGACTCCAGCGGAGGAGGTTACTCTTGTCCTCATACATGCCCATGGTCATCTGCTCATAGATTGCTGTAACTCCTCGTTTTCTTTGTGCCACCCATAATAGATCTCTTGGTCGTCCGTCAAAGGCATTTTGCGACAAATTTGCACTGGTCCTCAGATATCGGTATTATGTTCCGCAATCGGCTATCTAATACCCAATCAACGATATCCTCTGTGTGATATCAGCTTAATAGATCTGTTATTATCACATTCTCGCGTATCACCTTTTCCTTTGTACAAAGGAAGAAGATAGCTTTCCCTCCATTGGTTAGGCATTGGATCGCCTCTCTCATGAGCCATCTGAACCCGATGTATCCCATCTTTATCCAGAGATCAGGGGGTATCTAGTCCGACCCAACTGCTTGTCGTTTTTTTGTAGTCTTTGGCCACTTTTCCAACTTCTCCCACAGTAATGCTGGGTACTTCTACACTAATAAATGTCTCTTGGAAAGCACTTGCATATCCGAGGAAATAGTTCGTTTAAAAGTCCTTCACGATACTGTTATCAGCTTAGTAATATTTTGTTCGTTAGCCACATAAGACAGCGATTGAGCAATGTTAATAAACTTTGGCAAACGGACTTCCTGAGCATTTCTCTTTCTCTGAGTGGCTATTTTGAAAATGGTTGTGCCTCTGTTGAAGCTGGTTTGCCTTAATTCGTGGATAGCCTGGTTGGTATCAGCAACCGAAGGAGACATTTTGTCCGATACAGGCCCTCCACACACTTTTCTAGAATTTTTGGGCTCTTTCTCTTTATGAGTTGCAAAGTTTATATTCCAATTCAAGGTAACCTTTTTAATCTCCTTAATTAGAGTGGCACTTTGACCAAGTATTGAATGCCGCTTTCTTGCCACTTCTCACTATTTTATCTTCATTTGTTCACCACCATGTATCCGTGTTAAGAGTGTTCTGTTAAAGACTCTTGCAGTAATTTGGCTAAGCAAAGTCGTTGTAGGGATTTCCACACGACTTGTACTCTGCACTCCTCGCTGATGATCGGATGGAGATAATTCTTCTTTCTCTTTGTCCAGATTGTACCATTTGATTTGAGCAGACACTTTTGTCTGTTTGTTTTTGACGGTTGTTGCTGGGCGACTGCCTCTACTAGAATCACTTTAAAATCCTTAACCTGAGGCTTCATGAAACGTTCTACCAAATGGCAATCAATCTGGATTTCATTTTCGCCACTGCTGTAAATGATTAGGTGCCGGATTTGTTTGACGAACATGGCATTTAGAACCGTATGACTTGCACGTGCTTAGGATATCTTCTCCCTGAGAGTTCCGGTTGCGGTATCACAGCCCTCCATAGCAGTCTTCATAGTCTTTGTTTGACTTCACGACATTTCCGTTCAAATCTCCGCCAACGACAATATTCCCCAGCTCACCTTTTATCACCACTTTGAGAGATATGTGAATTTATATATATTTTTGGTGTTTCGCCATTTCGTTTCTTGAACACGATGTCCACTCTAGACATCACTCAATTCCGCAAGCTCGTAGCTGCAACCACTAATATTTACATCCAACATTCCAACGTTTACCAATGGTATAGTCTTTAATTTATACCGCCAGATGTCAGTATTTTTTTTTATTGTATTCCTAAAATGTATTTATATTTTTTTATTTTTTTATTTATAATCGAATGCAAGCCAGGATATTCGTGCCTCGGAAATGTTAAATTTGAATTTAAACAATACGGAAAGCAACACGGTTCGATTTAAGTTCTATTAGAAAACAAAATTATTTGCCACCAAAAACTCGTGAATCAGCAATGGTAATCTAATCATGCATTTCTTAACATATTTTAAACCAAACCATTCCTATATTGTCGATGTGCATTTATAAATATACTAGCTGCACCCGCCCGGCTTTGCCCGTGCCCGAGAATTCTATTGGCCAATATGTTCGAGTAGACTTCCTTATTATTGTCTATAGCGGGTATCTGGCGTACCTATGTTGCTGCCCCTAAAAAAAGAAGACCGATTTTGACCAAACTTCACAGAAACACTCTCAGGCCAATACCGAAGATTGCCTGATTTGAGCTCAACCCGTTCCGCTTAGGGTAGGTGCTTTTTGTCTGGCAGGCGCCTATGTCAGCTTACTTCTGCGAATCAAACAACAAAGCGAAAGTAAAAAACTCCGATAGAATCACTTTTCATTCACTTTCACAACGATTGTTATCAATGTGAGAAAAGCAACTTTCCGATGTCCGATTCACAAAAAAAAAAAAAAATGCTAACAAATTCAATGAGTTATTTGAATAAAACATCTCAAGAATGAAAGTGCGCACAAACACCACAATAGGCTTGAAACGTTGGTCTGGTCTCCCTCTTTCATATGCGCGTTCGGATAACAAAATAGGTGACGTACTCACTCAAATGCCCATAATTCACACACCGATGCAGATACAGATATCGCACATACCAAACATCCTTTGTACAGACGTCACCTTTCATGGAAAAAAATTTCATTGGAATCAGTTAACGCGTTTGGCCAAACACCGGCAACAAACTCAAATATGGATTGATTTTTATATATATAGATTTGTCATACACCCTTATGTGTGCAGCTAAAGAAATTTTGTTGAAGTTGGGCTTCGTGCACTTTGTTTTCTTAAAAGATTAATGTATGTACTTCTGAAGGCTTTCCATGATATTCGCCAGTTCATATTTTTCGGCCAAGATTACATGATAAAAAATTACATTCAAATACATAAATAAATTAATTTTTAAATGAACTGTTTTCTAAAATACTCACACTCTCAATTTTAGACAAATATATCAAGGGACTCGAGGAAAAGTGGCAATTTATGGTCTGGCAAGTCTACCTTGAGTGCTGGATTCCGATACACAGGAGGTCATTTAGTTAACACTTCTTCTTCACCATCACCCGACAGTCCAAGAGTGTATCTATTTGAAGGATTACTTGGAAAGGACAGACTAATGCTGTGGAATCAAATGCAATTTTGGGAAGATGCATTCTTGGATGCGGTTAGTCAAGAGCGTGATATGATTGGGATGGATCAGGTAATTCCCCTAGTAAGTTCTTCATAATTTCTACGATGTGACAATTTTTATCATAGGGGCCTGGAGAAATGATGGAGCGATATAAATCCCTAAGTGACTCGGAGAGAAAAAGATTAGAACATGACGAGGATAGGTTGCTTTCCACAATGCTTTACAATTTGACAGCCATTCTAGTCATGTTGAATGTAAATAAGGAAGAGATCAAGAGAAAGATTCGTCGTTTGCTTGGTAAAAGTCATATTGGTTTGGTATATTCGCAGGAAGTTCACAATTTAGTTGATCAAATCAATAATTTGGTTAGTCTTAGTACAAAAACGGAATGAAATTCAGTTCTAAATGATGATTCTACCATTTTTTTAAGAACGGCAATGACATTGACTTAAAGCCGCTGGTGTCCAGGCTATTAAATCGACAGAGCTTCACAGTTCACCAGGGCGTTGATGCAACAGGCCCATTGCGATTCATGGAAGTCCGCGATGATGGTTTAGTGTTGAGATCAGTTAATGGAACTATTGTCGAGCGGTGGTGGTATGAACGTTTGGTCAATATGACTTTTTCACCGAAAACAAAAGTACTCTGCCTTTGGAGACGCAATGGCGGACAGACGCAGTTGCATAAATATTACACTAGAAAGGTACGACATTCAGATATCCTTGCGTATTTCTCAGGTTTTTGATGTGAGTGCATTTTTAGTGCAAAGAACTTTACAATTGCATCAAAGAGGCCATGGACCGTGGTGGCACTCCAACGAATGTACCTGAACTTGGTGGAGAATTCCCAGTCCAAGATATGAACTCTGGAGAAGGTGGTCTCTTACAGGTCTGCCTCGAGGGTGTTGGTTTGTTATTTGCGAACAGTAAGGTAAGAGGCATTGCTTATTTTAATATTAAATTTAACATTTAAAAAATCTCTAAGCAACAGTCATTACCGAAATACATATTATTTTGAGAAAATAATAAATAATTATTGTTGCTGTTTATTTTATTTAAAAAAGCTGTGAAAACACACATAAATGTTTTATCGTATGGCTACGTGAGTTTATTACATAAAAACTCTTCTCCCCTCCATTTTTGTTCTCGACAAAACACAAAATATATACATATATGTTTTGTTTATATTTTTAACCAAAAAAGGAAGTATATTATATTACATGCAAATAGGTAGCAAGGACCTTCTCAATGATTTGTTATTAAGCAAAAAATGTAAAAAAACGAAAAACATTAATTAAAAATTTAATTCTAAGGCATACATATATTTTGTTTAATATAAATTGTCTAATTTGATGTCTCTTCTCTAAATGTTTCGAAATACTTTCTTCCTATTTTCTTTTAAACCATTTTATATTTTATTTTGTTTGTATAAAAAGGAAAAATTATAATATATCGACCTCCTTTCTTTCATTTCATTCGCCATAAAAATATATAAAATAAATTATACAGTTATAAAAATTTTGTTAATGCAAAACCACTCTAATTGTATTTGTCATCGATTTTATTTAAAAAAAAATGCGTACGTGGCAATATTTGTTTTACTATTTAACAAAGTAAAAGAAGATTCAACCGAGTGAAAATGTATTGATTGTTAGCAACAAAAAAAAATATTTATGCTACTTACACAATATCGTAAAACTATTTTGTTTTAATAAGTTAAACCGAGTCAATGCGTAAGTTGCATGATATTAATTTTACTTCATAATATTTTTTGTTTAAATCATCTGTATTTTCATTTTTTATTGATATACTTTGAGAAACTTTCTCAAAAACAATTGGTACAATATTATTTAGAAGGTAATGCTTAAAGAATTTATTCCATATACTAGAGAAGAATTGAGTGAAATACCTACAACTAAATAGCAGTACACTCGTTAGACTTTCACATTGTACTATTTGAACACCCTTTTCATTTGATGTTTTGTTAAAGACTACATAACAAAACGCCCACCGGCTTGATAGTAAACGAGTTAGAAAATAGAAGTTTTGGTCATTTGTTGGAAGGGACCGATAGAAAATCGCATGTCTTTAAATTAATATTGCATAATATTGTCATACTATACAGACAAATATAAAATTCATTATATGAGTGCAATTAAATTAAAATGTATTTGTTAAATAAATAGTTCTATGTATCAGACAATTAATCTCCCCTTTCATAATCCGATTAACATTCGGTAGAGGGCTATTCCGGTTGCTTCCTAACTGCCCAGTTGCTGGATTTGTTGCCCATGCTCTGCCTAAAATATGCTCAAATACGTTTATGAACACAATTACAATTGCACGTATGCAGTCATCATACTTTGTTTAAATTGAGTTCATAATAGCAAACGTTGACAAAATGAAAAATATAAATTATTTGTTAGAAGTTTTTAATTTGATTTGTAGTACATACATTTAAAAAATGGCTATCAACAAAAATATATTTACTTATTGTTCTAAGCTTTGCGGAAGAAATAGTTTTTGAGAACATGGGACAAAAATTGGAAGAAATAAGAAAATTAAAAAACCGAAGAAGAAGGATAATGTTTTTGAATATGAAAACCTTTAGAACGATGTTAATAAGGCATATTTTAATAAATAAAAATTTCCTTAAAAACGATCAAGGAATTTTGGGATGACATTTTTCAAAATCATTTTCGGATGACCAGGTCTACATTTCAAGTCAGCCCCTTTGTATTCATAACAGTTTCTTACAGAAATTACAATTAAGCCATTTTAGAAAAACTCAAATTGCGGACGGCCGAAAATAGATATGAGGCCGGCAGTCTACTTCACTATTTGGAAGCTTGCAAATAATTGTTCTTTTAGAGAAATAAGCTGTTAATTCAATATTGCTAAAGGCTCAACTTTCAAAATACTTTATTCAAATAACGAGATTGTTGTTTAAGCTAAGAAAAAAAGTATATTGAATGGCCTGATTCAACAGAAGATCAACTAAACCTAAAGGATGGTTTTGCATTTTTAGATTTTGGAACTTTCTTATGATATCCTCCCTATCATAAGCAAACGTGGGCAAAATATTTCTTATTTCTTGCAAAACCTTTCCCCAAATAACGCTTTTCTTCTTCCGCTCAGTTACAAATTCCGATTCCATTCTTAACCGAATAGAAATGACTAGTTTGGTGTCATCATCAGACCACAGTTTGGACTCAGATTCAGTCCTGTGAAAGAAAAATAATTAATTTCATATTAAAAGCTAAGAAAACAAAAAAATATATTAAAAAATAATTAATTTCATATTAAAATCTAAGAAAACAAAACAATATTACGATTATAAATAAATTTAATTAAAAAAATACTCACATTTGCTCCTCTGCCATTTTCGTGCAAATTCAGCAACAGAATAAAAACAAATGCCAACTTGACCGCAAATTGACTGTCGTTTTACTTTTATGAACAAAAGTGTTGCCATGCTCACGCAGAGCTTATGCTATTTGTTTGCATTTATAAACGCAATTTTGGCAGTACTGCGGAAGTTTTACAATTACGAACTCAGCATACCCTCACACTGCCGGGTTTCTAATATTGACCAAAAATTCAATAAATCAGTTAATCTGCACTAACTAACTAACCTCTCCTGTTTTAAAGTGTTATGCAGAGCGGCGGGCTGATGAATTGTATTGGTACACTGAGTTACTGTCGCCCTGTTATATTCCAATCGAATAATGTAAGAATTAACAATTAATAATTTAAAGTAAAAGTTTTAGGTGCATAATGAAAGAATTTCTCCTCCTAGCTTTAACCAGGGGGTTTCCAACATTGGCCACCCGGTCAATATTTTGGGAACCGCATAAAATGTTGTTGACCTCCCGGTCAATATTGGGAGCCGCCCAACATGTTTGTGTCTCTAACATTGACTAACGGCCGGAGTTGCTGCATTTTAGAAGAAATGGTTACAATTTCCTTTAAAGGGGGTTTACACTGCATATTTTGTTTGTGGGATTACAATCCTACGAGAAAAAAACTAGTTTCGCTGATGATAGCAAAGAAATTTCCAAGGCCGGTCAATGTTACTTATTTACCCATTACTTCTTTTTGTAAAAAAATAAACACAATAAACCAAAACAAGTAATATTTTTTAAAATAAAACAACAAATTTAGTGGAATGACCAAATTTTGGCTTTATTAACTCACAAATTTCAGGGCATTTAATGTTTAAAAATAATTTCTGGCATATGGCCTCCGTGACTGGGCCTTATGAACCCCATCCCGTCGGTCCAATTTCTTCTTATCTTCTTATTCGTCCTATTTCGTCAATAGCGCGTCGAGTGTTGGCTTCTAAGTGTCCAATCATTGCTGGCTGATCAGTATAGACCAGAGATTTGACGTACCCCCACAAAAAGTAGTCCAAAGGTGTCAAATCACATGAACGAGGTGGCCAACTTACCATTTCTTGATATGATTCTGTTGCCAAACGTTTGGCTCAATGTTGCGCCGTCTTGTTGGAACCATTTCTCCTCCAAATGATTTGCAATTACCATGAGGAATAAAAAAATCATAAATCACTTGCCTGTAGCGTTCGCAATTCACGGTACTGTTGGAACCGGTTTCGGATTCAAAGACAAATGGGCCGATGACGGCTTCGGCATGTAAACCACACCAAACAGTTTCGGCATGTAATGGAGTGTCAAGAGTCTCATGCGGATTGAGCTCACTTCAAAAAAGACAATTCTGTTACTCACGGGTCTGTAAACCAGCAGAATTGTTATCTCATCGCTGAAGATGATTTGACGATAAAAATCTGGTTCAACTTCCAGTCGATTCTCAGTATATTCACAGAACACACGACTTAATTGATGGTCCGCTGGCTTTAATTCTTACACTAGTTGGTTCCTATATGGATTTAGGATAAGATCTTTCCTCAAAATTTTTCATGTAGTGGACGGGCAGAGACCGAGTTGCTGAGAACGGCGTCGGATCGATAAATTCGGGTCCTCTGTAACACTCACATCTACAGCGACCATGGCTTCTTCTGTACGCACGGTACGGGCTCGATTCGGATGAATATTATCACAAAGAATAAATGTGGTCATGAATCGATTCATACTACTTCACGGGCTCCCGACCCTTGAAGAGTCTCTGCCTGAGACACTGCAGCCTTCCATGCTCTGCGATCCCGGGCATGCTGCTGAATCGATCCATAGTATTGCGTATTAGCTGCTCATATGAACGATTATGTGCACCGTAGACTTGACGATGTGCTCTATAAGTTTGGCGAACAGAGCGCGAATTTCTATGATTAGCACTCGTTGTTCTGCTGTAAGTCTTTCCATGGTGATTTGCCAAAGTATACTGAAAAAAAGTCAAACACACTTTATTAGAATGACAGCTAGTTTGACAGTTATCCCTATCAAAAGTTTCATACCTGTCGAAAAATCACACTATAGAATGAGAAGGCTTCGCAGTCCCCTTAGTAGGTACATTTGTTTTACAATCATAAATACGACATAAAAATAATCTGTAGAAAAATGTTCAAAAGTGATCAAATATAGGTGATTTAAAGGTATTAAAAAAAAACAAATATAACAAGAAATACAATAAGTGTTGCCACACTTTTCTTCTTTCTTCTTTTTGCATCGACCCTGAATAAAGTAAGGAGACAAAAGTCACGACTTACGATTTTCCCGTAACATATGATCTTTGTAAATGCAAATAAGGCACACTTTTCCATTAATTTTACCGCATCCATCTTCGCATTTAATCACAAATGTCAAAAATAAACCAAAATATAAAGTGAAATGATCAAAGACTTGTTACAAATTTGTTTTAAAACGCAATAACGGAACGATTTTTGTTTGAATAATGACGAAGAATTGGATGATTGTGTTTCCGAGAAGACAAATTAGACATGCGTATGTTCCAAACAATGCCATATCAATAAACATTTTGTTTTTAATATTTTTAAATTCAATCAACAGAATGTTGTTAATTTTTATTTTAACAAATTGTTTTTTACTTCCAAATATTTCAAAATAAAAACATTTTTTATCAGGACCCTGATTACAAATAACGATTCTCGTTGCCTAACTATCGCTACAGCCAAAAATAAATTACAAGTAACAAGATCGGTCACAGGTATCGTTAGCCTAACCACAGTGTCGTTCGGTAAAAATGGAAGGCGAGTGACAGTGATTTAAACATTTTCGTTGAATACTATTAGTTACTTCGATTTTTAGAATATTTGGAAATACAAACAATTTATTAAAATAAAAAGGAACCACATTTTAGTTGTTTGAATTTAAAAATATTAAAAACGGACCCATCATAAGCGAGTATTAAACGTCACTGTAACCAACACTTAATGTATTGGTGGAGGTTTGGATGGGAATTGGTATCGTATTAGTCCGACAAAAAAAAAAACAGAATACTTCTGATGCCCGTTCTCTGATCTCCTCTGACCTGTTCCAGACATTTATGTGAGTGGAAGAGTGATTCCCAATTGCGAAAAGTTTAAATATCTAGTATCTAAGATCAATAGCGAACCCAGCTATGCTGACGACATTAACATCGCGTAAGCTCAAGGAGGATGAAGCGGCGGGAAAATGCAACAATCTTCAGTGACCGTAAATTTCCCCCTGAGCTGAAAGGAAGGCTCTACGCAGCAGTTGTGCACCCGATGCACAATGTTGGAAATCGTACTAATAGTATGAAGAAGCAAAAATTGATCGAATAAGAAGTTCCAAGATCTGTGGAAGTCTTCACCTCAAAGAACCTATCTCGAATAAAATTGAGAGCGATCGGCTCAGCTGCTACTGTCATCTTCAAAGGAGACCTTCAACGAAAACAGAGGCAGGTCTAAAAACTCTTGGATCACACAAATGGGGCAACACCAGCATGGCCTCAGTGACGTAGTGTTTCGAAATCGGGAGGACTGCCGCTGTTTTTTTGAATTCGAACCGTGCAGTTAAGTGGGAGGGCTATGAACCCTTAAACCCAGATCATAACCTCGTCATTAAAGAGAAAGAAGAAGAAGAAGTATTTTTGTATTTGAAGTAGCAAGCTGTCTTCGAAATAAACAATTATTTTAACCTTTCTGGTTTTGTAACTGATATCTTTTTTAAACTTTAAAGTATTCTCAATAGTGGTCGATAATATTGAACCGATGTTTGGTTTGAAAACTTAGTTGGAACCTATAAGGAAGGTAGATACCTAAATACTTAAAATGAAATTTAATACGTAAAAAGTGTGTTCTATGTGTTCTAAGGAACGAAGAAATGTATTTACTGACCGAGGATTTCCAGGTTCAAATCCTCCAGGAACACCTCAACGTTTTTTCACAGACCTCCGCGAAAGTTTGACAAACCCCAATGAGTATAAACTGTCATGAGCAGCTTTTCAAATTTACCGCTAAATTGTAGGTTCGTTCCATTTGTGGTAAAACTATATCTTCGCCCAAATACATAGTTGGAGAAGTTCAGACCCTGTAATTCCTTATATTTATACATTTTTTGAAGACTGTGCAACTACGTGCGAATTTTTCAAAGTTCATTGGGAATGGTAAGAGTAATCTTGAAATTTCCATCCGTCCACCCGCTTCGTTAGAGCCGTTTTTCAGAGAAAAGTTATTATAAACTTGTCGTATGGTAGATGCAATAACTTAATATTATAGAACACCAACAACCGTTAAGAAACTATGAATAAATAGAATATCTATTCTTTATAAAATTATTAATTTGATTCATTTAAGGAACTGCGTTTGCTTTGTTGCATCGTGCTGTCAAAGTCAAATACACACAAAAATATTCGGTGTATTATGTGAGAAACAGATCAACACTTCAACGTTGACGTCAACTTCGACAACCACGCTGCAAGTTTTAGAACCAATGCTTTTTAATAGAGATTCAGATGTTACTGTCAATTTTTTTTGTTTTTTTTTGTTTTTCCCCTGACAAATGTCAAAAAAAAATGGAGGGTAAACAAACAAAATCATTTAGCAGTAATAGGCGGGAAAATACTAGGAATCAGCAAACAAAAGTAAGTTTTTTTATTAATAATCAATAGTTTCTCGATATATTGTCAGGAAAATGGATTCATTTAAATATGCAAAGAAGTTGGAAGCAGTAAAAAGAAAGAACTGATCTGCAAAGTTGTCTTTATTTGCCAAGTTTCAGGTGATGGCGAAGACGGAGCTGTGGTTTTGTGTGAATAAAGTGTTAAAGGCAGTCTTCTTGGAGATAAATTTAATCCAAATACCAAAACAGAGAGAAAATTCTCATCATTTTTCAAACATTTTGCCTTTAACACTTCATTCACACGAAACCACAGCTCCGTCTTCGCCAACACCTGAAAGTTGGCAAATAAAGACAACTCAGTTCTTTCTCTTTAATGCTTTCAACTTCTTTGCATATTTAAATGAATCCATTTTCCTGAAAATATATCGAGAAACTATTGATTATTAATAAAAAAAACTTACTTTTGTTTGCTGATTCCTATTATTTTCCCGCCTATCGCTGATAATTATTTTGTTTGTTTACCCTCCAAATTTTTGTTTACATTCGATTTGGCATCTGCCAAAAAACTCCGGATCCCTATAGGATGTAACACATTAGCATCTCAACTCTAACTTCGACTTCAACGTTAGAACTAAATTCTTAATTGAAACTGAAAGTTGAAGTACAAATCCTAGCAACCATGAGGCGATGTTTTCAGTTTTCCCAACATGTAAATGCGTTTATTGTGAGCGAATTTTCTCTCTTGTTTGTATTTGACATAATTTTCTATTTGTTTACAACCATTTTTTGTTTCGCTCTCGAAGTTGCATTTTTCAATGTGTTTGACTCCTTTAAACGCTGAAGTTCTCGCTCCTGTCAAAGTCGAAGTTGAAGTGTTGATCTGTTTCTACTATTACACGAAGCGAATCAAAGTCATATTAGGCGTTTTTCTTTTTTAGCTCCGAGCGGGGCACTGAGCTGTCAAAAAAAGAACTGTGTTACTTTTTTAACTCGGAGCGCTCTGAGCACAAAATTTGTATTTCTTTTTTATCTCTGAGCTAGCTCAGCGCTCGCTCAATGAGCTCGATTGAAAATGACCGAGCACATCGAGCAAAAAGCTGAGCGTGGCTGACTTCATTCATTATTTGTGCTTTTTCCATAGTTTATTTACTAGAAATTATAATTTAAATGGGACAATCCTTGACAAAAACCAATTTCAGAAGCAAACCTGACTATTTTGAAAATTAATAAAAAAAAATTATCTAATGACAGTTCAGTGCTCAATTCTGTTTCTTAATTAGCTCGGAGCGCTCAGGTTACGTTCAGCTCGGAGCGAGCTCTGATCGCTCGGGCCCCGCTCTGTTCCCCGCTCGGGGCTAAAAAAGAAAAACGCCTATTGAGAGTTAGGCAACCTACTTATGCGAATGTGACAGCTACGAGCGAACACAATGCGACGCATTATGCCCGCATTACTGGTTTTGTGTGTAGATATTTAACTTTGATAGCTGCATGCGACGAAAAGACCATAACTCGTACCAGCGTGACGACAGATTTTTTTTCTTTTATTTGAATGCTGTCACCCTTGCCGATATTTTACTTATCAGATTTAAGTTTTCCATAAACATTTTTACAATGACGTAACTTAAATGTAGGAAATTGCTATTTATTGATATAGGTACATATCTTTGAACAGCTTATGACAATTTTGTTTTTATATTCATCCAGTGGCACATACAAAGTAAAAATGACAAATACTCTGTACTCAAAATGACTTACCGTAATACATACTTTGTAATGAAACAGTAAAACAGACCCTGATCGATATGTATTTCATTCCGTACTCCATGACTTACAAAATTGATCTAAATATATAATATTTGTAGTATTTTAGACAAATTAAAATGTATGTCACTATTGCAGTGGCGGATTCACACATTTCCCAAGTATAGGCTGTTGAATTTTTGCCGCCCTTACCTATACAATTGTGAATTTTCAGTTCCTAGATTATCTTTACAATCCGACAATTGGGTTCAAATTGCACTAGAAATAGTTTTTGAGTATATTTCGGAGGTAATCAAAATTCAATGATATACGAATAATAAGGCGGGGTATGCCACTCACACAATAATGTACATTTGGTAAACGTAGTTAAATAATCTTTATTGCGCTTACAAACAGTTAAAATATAATAATTTCAATTAACTTATGCAAGTTTTCTACTATACCTTTTTGCGCGATTTTTTGTTGGCAAAATCATCGATAATGTCGTCGTAAGTGATCTTGTTCATTAATTCTGACTCTATACACAAACGAGCTAAAGCGTTTAATTTTTCTTGACTTAAAGTCGATCTCAGATAATTTTTTACCCTTTTTATACAAGAAAAGCCTCTCTCAACCGAACAATTTGTCGCTGAAGTACATAATACCATACGAAGAGCTATATCCAAGTTAGGATAAACGTTCTGCAAATTCTGTTTTCCCAGAAACGAAAGATAAACTTTCCAATGATTCAGAATTTGGTTTTACCGAAATTCTTTCCGAAGAAATGTGGCTTTGAAAATGAATGCGTTCTAGAACTAAATCAGTCTCTAAATCATTAGAATATATTTCTTCCAAGGCGAGAGCTTTATTTGTAAGGATTGACGATCACAATTCACTCATTTTGGTCAAAAATGAAAACTTTTCGTTGAACTTGTTCTAGGCCTTCTGTCTTTTTTCTAATTCAGATACGAGTATATCAATGTGTTACATTTAAAAGAAAATAAATTCAAAACGAAGAATATCTCCAACAAAACATTTTTCTTTGGAACAATTTTTTATTCAGATCTACCACACCAATACCGCAATTACAAATATGTACACAATCCACTCAGTTCACAGCCCCCAACGGACTTGTATGAGTACGTAGTGGGAGTGGGAAGAGCGTGAAATATATTTTCCGCAATTTCGCTCTCATTTCACTCATAGAAAGTGTGGGCAACGACTGATTTCTGGTTGGGGCCATAAACTGGGTGTTTTACCGTAGAATATAGAAGTTTGCGGTACCGTTGAATGTACAATGAAAGAGAAGAGGGAAAAGTCATCGGAAAGGTGTCTTGTGGACTTCTAAAGAGATATCTACACATCAGAAAACCGTCTTACGGAAAAAAATCGGTTTTAAAATTTGGCGCCCCTAAATTCTGCCGCCCCTAAATTCTGCCGCCCTAGGCTCAAGTCTACTTAGCCTGTTGGTAAATCCGCCACTGCACTATTGAAGTAAGGTGGCTTAGGCTTCTTTCAGCTAAGAAAATATCCGTACGACTTTAAAAATATGTTTCCATTTTATTCACGATTTGACTTACATAGGCTCATTGATTTTATTTTAATTATTCTTATGATTCTATTGACTAATAGTTATTACGGTAAGTTATAGGATTAATAAAATATGAATCAATTGCAACAAAAACCATCAAATAATCAACCAGGGTTAAAAAAAATAGTTCTTTTCAATTCATATGCTCCCTAATTTATTTTCGATTAATTTTATTTTATATTTACACACTTATGTAATTGCCGCTACATATAAACGAACATATATTTTTATACATTTTTTTCTTTTCTAAAATAAATATGCTAGTGAATGTACTGAATGCTATATATATTTATTTATATTTGATATATAAAGAAATCCAATATAATAAAATACGTAAATATATATTGATTATTTCTTTTTTTATTAAGATTTCCCTTTCATATAAATACAATTTATTTGATTATAATTATTTTATTAATTGTAAAACTGTTTTCTTCAAAATATACATAATACTCGTATATAAATAATGATTTTTTATTTTATATCCATAATAAAAACTAAATGAAACTTTTCCAAAATTCAGATGAGTGGTATTGCAATCGCGAAAAATATTATTTTTCTTAATTTATCAGTTTTTCGACAATCTACTTATATATGTAAATATATTTCAAACTAAATATATAATCGGTTTTTTTCTTCTTAAATATCTCGATATAATAATTTTTGTGTTGAAATTTTCATAAATGTTTTATAAATATATATTTTTTCTTTTTAAACTTTTATTTGTTATTTTTCATTCCTCAATTTGAATTTAAAATCGAAATTCTTAATTGGTAACTTTTGAGATGGTCCTTGTGTACATTCGCTAATTGATTTCAAAAAATTAGGAGATTTGTTTAATTTTCCTCAGTTTTATTTCCTATTTGTCGTTTCCTCTTCCATAAGCTCATTGATTTTCTCATGTTCTTTTTTTTGTCAAAAATATATGTATCTAATAAGATAACTTACAAAACATAGGTTTGATCTTAAAATTTATTTAATTTTTAATTAAAAAAAAGTAAAAAAAAAAATACTCAAAATAGAAAACTAAAACAACAAAAAATTGTATATAACTATTTTTGCGGATCGCTGCCGCTTCCTTTTGGATTGGTCTTCTACTACTACTACCGCAAAACTACTACCTACCGCTTCCACGATCTTCGAAAATCGTTTTGTTATCCTGCAATCATAAACAAAATATAAAAAAAAAATACATCTGCTCAATTTTTGTTAAACCAAAATTAATAAAGGATTTCGAGGTACTATTTCAATTTTGTTTGTTCTGTTAAATTCAAAAAAAAAACAAGAAATTGTTTTAAAAAAAGTCACAATAACAGTTTTCTGTTTTTTCGTTTTGTTTGAATAACAACTTTTTTTTTATTCACCACAAGTCAAACACAAGCGGCTCCTGCCACCTCATTGTACAACAATTATATGAATATATTTATAAATGAAACAAAATTCTCTGTTATTATTTAATTTTAAATATTTTTCTTTTCATATACATACCCGAATTTTCATGTATGATTTCGACTCAGTACCACTATCACAAAATTGTTCAAAATCGAATTTTGTTTAAATGTTTCTCTTCAGCATTAACACAAGAGTTTCCGTTTTTATTTAATTGTTCTTTTTTAAGCAATTATTTTATTTTATTTTGTTAGATTTCATTGAGTGTTTATAAGAAATTAGTTTTATATTTGTAACAAAAAACAATGACAAAATTACACCAAAATAAAACTAAATTTCAAAAATTAATAAATAATATATATATATATATTCATACATGTTACACAACACTTGTAGAAGTAACTGTTACATTGCTTCTAAATGCAATAAAATAATATAAAAAAAATATAACAAACGAGTCGTTATTGTTTTTTCGCTTGTGTAGAATTTATTTGTATAGCAACAATTTTAAGGCAAGTAGATTGTAGTTCCATATATTTATTTGAATACCAAAAAAACAATTTGAATATATAGTTAAGTTATTTAATGAAAACCGACTTCACCACCACTATGCAGAGTTTTTTTTTTAGTTCACTTAAAAATTAAAAAAAAATCTCACTCCTGTAAATTTTAAAACTAAGTTTGAAAAACAAAAAAAAATCACAAAACTTTTTGTTTCGTTCTTTTTGTATTATTTTTTGTTTTAATGATTTAACATTAAATTCAAATTTAAGTGGCATGACATTAAACGAGGAAGTTACACTGAAAATTTATTTTTTCGCTTTGAATATAAATTTGTGATTTCTCTTTCGTTATGTTCTCTTGTAGGTCATTAAAAGTAGGTTATATTCTTAAGTCCTAAATAATAAATATTAAAAAAACAAATAACATTTTTAAACAAAAAAAATTAACTAGTGAAATTTCAACGATTTCATTTTCTATTGTTTTGTTTATATTTATTTTTTTCAAAAAATTTTAAGACCATCTCACAAGTGCTAATTAGAAATTTGTTTGTTTTCTTTCTGGTAAATTTGCTTGCCTTGCTTAGTACTACTTTTCTTTATGACACTTTGTTTTATTTTTTGATTGCTCAAAGGGCTTAGTTTGCACTTAATTTTGTTTTTTAGTTTTAGGCAAAATCGCAAAAGGATTTTTGTGTGTGTGCTTTAAGTATGTGCTGCGCTTTCAACGTGAAATGCTTGGAAAGTAGATTCTTGGATTTTTTTTTTAGTTGGTTGAAGTCGCCAGAGAAGCTTTGTACTTGCATGTAGAAAAGTTTATAATTACCTATAGTTACAGTAAAAAGACAAAAAAGGAAATGAACATAAGCACAATTGTTGAAAAATATTGCACACAATCAATAAAAACCATCTACCAACAACCTTTTCACATGACACAATATTTTTTTTTAATAGTTACAACAACTTTACATATTTTAATATTATTTTATCACTTTTAAAATATGATAAGTTTATACAAAATAATTCATATAATACAATTTATATATTAATTTCAGTTTTTCGTCCGATTGGATCATATTCGAAAGTGCTTTACACAAAAAGGAGGGATATTCGTACTAGAGGAATACAGTGAGTTTTCGTTTTTATTTTAACCTAATTAAAAGTAACTAGCGGAACCAGCCGAACGTCGTTTCGTTGCCCGGCAGGCGCCTATGTAAGCTTACTTTTTGGAAGCAAAGTGTTTATGTGGGACGCTTCGCGGGTACAAAGAATTTAACCATTTTCCCCGCATGGCTTAGCCCGCTCATGACACTTCGTTGCTACGCTAAGGGTAGGTGCTAGTTGTCTGGCAGGTGTCTATGTCAGCTTACATTTTTTGAATCAATCAGCGTTTGGGCGGCCCTCTTAGCGGGTTAAAGGCATTTACCAATTCCAATTAGACTTTGTGTTTTGATGCCTTTCTATACAATCTTCACAAACATTCATGATCACGTAAACTCCAACCTAATTATAACTAACCATTAAAACAAAGCTTAAGAACTGACGAAATAAACCTCTGTTCGTACGGTAGTCTTTGGCAAGCAATTTATCCCGCTGTACAATCTATTCGCGGAATTTCCTGTATATATGCAGAGCTGCTGCCAGGTTGTTACCTGTCGCAAAAACTATGTGAATCTGAATCGCTTGAAAATCTATCTGCCAGTTACCGAATTTCTGCAAGTCGGACTCAAGCCATCTAAGGTATCCTGCAGGCAAGCACCGGTTTCTGATACTCATCTTTGAATTCAACATTCATACGACCACAGCATGGATGAAGAACCGAGAATTGGCGTTTAATATGGACATATGTTTATATAATAATAACGGGTCTTTCATAACCGACTTGATAACTTGAAACATTCAGTGTGAACGCACCCTTAAACCGATTACCGAACTGCCAATGTCAGAATATTCACCAAAATCAACATTTTCATCATGGTGAAGTAGACGAAGGAACAACGTTTACAAATATTTAAAATTTACAACCGAAATTTCGAGTCGGTGGTCGCAACATCAAAAGCGTTAACGCCGATTTTCGCCGTAATTCTCGTTCCAGTAGACAATCAATTCATAGTCTAGTGGAAAAATTGGCAAGAGTACGATAACTCACAAGAAAAAATACCGGTTTTCAAATGGAAAACAAAAATATTTAAAAATAACGGTAATTTTTACAATAAGGTATTGCACATTTTTTAAAGCTAAAAGTCGGTTCTATCATCCTGTTTTTAAATCAAGTGATTTCCACTAATAGTTTTTAAAAAAAATTAATTTCAAACTGGGGCTACTACAAATTCTTGCAATCTCTTTTCGTATCTTTTGTTTGTTTTGTCCTTTCTTGTGAAAATCGAAACTTGTGAACTTCAAAGAGTATAAAATCACATATACACCCAGCTTTGTTGGAAAAGCTATCCATAGTGAAGGAGGAATTACCGCCAAAACAATCCGCAGCAGTCTGGTTTTAATATTGGAAATTCGGTACCTACTCTTACTACGATAACGATTTCCAACTGTCAGAATAATTGGCACAATTCAATAAACTAGCTAGAATTTTTAATAATAAACAAAATCTAACATTTGTATTCAACTAGAATGGATAATTTTTATAATTTTGCCCTTTTTCCTGTTTTGACATTTTTTTCGCGACATGATATCAGCTGTTTTAAAAAGACAAGACCACCAAAGTGGGCGGAGTACGTCCGTAGAGTATGTTCAAAATGGAAACTCATCGTATAGTGGACATTAGAGTCTTGAGTTGGAATTGGTTTGGTAGGCTTGCATGAGACAGTGTATTTACTTCTGTGTGTACAAATCCATTTGTAGTTGTGATATGTACGCGTACTAGGTACTATTCTGTGAAATAAATAGAGAAATGCATTCCATTTTCTATCATATCTACTAATTTTTAACTCAACTCCAAATCCATCTGAGTTTATGCGTCGAAAACCTGCACCGAGATTTCAATGCTACATCAATCGTACCAACATATATGAAAGAACCAACCAAAAGTTCATGCAAGTTCATTCAATGTTCATTCAACCCAGCAGGATTTTACTTCAGCTTACGAAGTGGGATCTTGTATTTTAAATGCGTGTAAAATCCTATGGTTCCCTTATTGTAACTTGCACGACAGAGTCGATCATCGTTGATTTACGCAGCGTTTCGCCTTTGTTTTACTGGAACGCAAATTTTAGTGAGAAAAATGTCACCCAACCTCATTATGATTGTCGTTTTAAAGCTTGATACGACATATATATATATATATATATATATTTGGGATTCAAGGACCTTTTTTTGTGTTCCAAATACCTTTCGTTAAAATAATTATAAACGCAAGAATATAGCGCGGTTCCTAAGAAAATTTTGGAACAAAATATCTTTTTTTTTAAGTTTGAAGGACCTTTTTTCGAGTTTAATGTACCACTTGGTAAAACAATCTTCATTTTGACACAATTTTAAATGTGGAATGCATGTTGATCGAAAACGAGTGGTGTTTAAAGAACATAATACGCCTTGAGTCATTGAATACTATTCAAAGGTATAAGGTTGGGCCACCAACCGACCTCCTACCCATTCCTATTTGAAGTGATCCTTTTTTTCGCGTGACCATAGCCATAAAACACAAGAATCAAACCATCACCAAATTGAAGGTTAGCTTAGAACCTACCCTTTACAAATTTATGATACGTTTGCTTGTTTGTAAATAATTTAATTGCATCACAAAAAGGTTGAATAATTCCTATTAATCCAACTCTGCAATAGGGTTTTTGGTGATAAATTGGTCAGGAACATAGAAAACCATCCATTTAAAGCTCTTTTAAAACATAGGGACTTGCTGCAGTCCGCTTAGGCGAACTGTTGGATACCCTATTCTTATTCCTATCCCTCATAAGTTGGTGTGACAAAAGTCTAAGTATGGTTGAATTGTTAAGAACGCTCTACATATTTTGTTATATAACATTTAAAGGATTTTATCAAAAAAAACGAAGCTTTTGGAAAAAAAACGCTACCTAGCTCAAACTTTGGTTTTTCAATAAATTTTTTTTATTTAATTGTGTCAGTAAGTGAATTTAAAAAAATTAACACATGAGCATAAAGGGCCGCTAGAGAGTATATATTATAAATTTCAGCTCCCTAGCTCAAACTTTGGATTTTCAAAAAAGTTTTTTTTTTTAAATTGTGGGCGTGTTAGTAGGCAGATTTTGAAAATATTTATACATGAGCATAAAGGGCCCCCTAGAGAGTATATATTATAAATTTCAGCTCCCTAGCTCAAACTTTGGATTTTCAAAAAAGTTTTTTTTTTAAATTGTGGGCGTGTTAGTAGGCAGATTTTGAAAATATTTATACATGAGCATAAAGGGCCCCCTAGAGAGTATATATTATAAATTTCAGCTCCCTAGCTCAAACTTTGGATTTTCAAAAAAAAAAAAAAATAAATTGTGGGCGTGTCAGTAGGCGGATTTTGAAAATATTTACACATGAGCTTAAAGGGCCCTAGAGAGTACATATTATAAATTTCAGCTCCCTAGCTCAAGTTTTGGTTTTTCAATAAAATTGTTTTATTTAATTGTGGGCGTTTTGTGGGGATTTTGAAATTTTTTTCTCCCGAGCAGTTTTAGGAGTCATAGATCATATATAAAAAATTTCATCTTTCTAGCTCAAAATTAGATTTTTTCCAAAATGTTGTTTTTTTGAGTTTGTGGGCGTGTCTGTGGGCGGATTTCAAAAATTCGTAAACTTGATTATTTCGGGACCCTAGAGAGTATATGGTTAAAATTTCACCTCTCTAGGCCGAGTTTAAAGGCCTAATTTTTGACCACAGACGGACGGACGGACGGACGGACGGACGGACATGGCTAGATCGACATTACTATCGATGCTGATCATAAATATTGTAACTTTTAGGGGTATACGGGCAATATTAAGGTATGTTACAAACTATGCGTCAAAATTAATATACCCTTAGAATAGGGTATAAAAAGAAAATGGAAATGAAAGTTTAATATACGAACCCAACTAGTTTTAGTCAGAGTCTGCAGCGTCAATATTCTTTGTAAATATGTCATCACAATCTTCGTCTTTGGATGCATTTATTTCCGTCTACATTTAAAGGGTTTCCTACGAACCACTGTGGTTCAAGTCTTTCAAAAGCTCCACATTTTTGCGTATTAAACGCAGTGCAAGAGGAATAAGAACAAATCCTATTGCAGTGTTAATAGTGCCCAAAAGTTTGTGTCGTAAGGAATGTGACTGGAATCAAAACCTTCAATTTTGTTTACAAGAAATTTCGCATTTCTGGACTTTTGAAATATTTCATATTTCGCAAGATTTAGAATCGTGCAGTTCTCTTGATTTTTTCATTGTCATCAACGAAGGAAAAACATTCAGATTTTTTTTTGGTAGAAGTTGAAACTGTTTGGTTTTGTCTTTTCGAAAGGATCTTGATGTAAAATCGGAGTTATTCTGCGTTCATCAGGAGTTAAGCGTTCCATTGCTTATTCACATAATTCTGTTTCCTTCACAAATGTCAAAACCGAGTTGACATTCGACGTCATTTGTAAAATCTATGTCAATTCCGGTAGGATCATTCTTAATGGCCCACCTTCGACACGGTTGTCTATGCACCTAGCCAATTTATCACCGACAGACCTATATGTTCGTAAAGGGTAGGTTCTAACCTTCTTCTTACGTTGATTGTTTGATCCTTTTGTTTTATGGCTACGGTCAATCAAAAAAAAAAGATCACTTAAATTAGGGTTGTCAGGGGTTAGTGGTCGGTTGGTTAGATTATGTTTTAGTCCTTTTGTTTTGTGCCTTTAAAAATCATTAAAAAATCGTAGACGAAGAAGCGCCTTTATTCCACACCTGGGCAAAAATGTCATAAAACCGTGGGTGTTTTCTCTAAGTCTACTAGCAAGCTTTCATTTTTTACTCAACTTATGCTATTGTTGTATCCCTTAAGACATCACGCGGTCGGCCCCCTACTAATAGAAAGACATTATTCCCAAAGAATAGAATTTACATTTATTTAAGAATAAAAACAACTCTTATTTGAAAGCATAGCATAGGTTGGCCTTTAATGAGAGAAGAAAACAAATTAAAATGGCCTAGATGCGATTTCTTCCCTTAGTCGCCTTGTAATAAGCTTTGTTTATCGAATGGCGCTCGACCAATATTCTGCACGAGATATGGCACTCATTTCTTCTTTTTATCGAAAACTACAAACACAATGCAATACACAATCCACTTTTCTATTTACAGATCCGAAAACACGACAACTTATTCAAAGAAAGTACAAATCTTCGATGGTAAGTCTTTCTTTCACATAGTTAGCTTAAATTCGGTTTTATAAGATCGTTGTAGTAGCTTTAATAAAAAAAGTGGCTACTGTTGCACGTATCGGTGTGCTTTTATTCACTTTTGTTCCAAAATCATTTGCACGATTTTTGTTTATTTCTTTAGAAACATTTCTAGTAATCCGTAACAATTTGAATAGAATTTATTTTTCCAAATTTCTTCCTATCTGCGATTAAAAGTTATTTGCTTTTTTTTTAAATTTTAATTTAGATATAAAAACAAATATTTTATTATTTTTCAATGTTTTTTTATTTTTTGTGTTGTTGTTTACTAAAACAATAAAAAAAAATCGCCACAACTACACTAATATCAAAAGGCATCAGAAGCTGCCTTATGCCTGCACAGAGTGTTTTCAATTAACTTAGCTAGAAAGCTAATGGAAAACCCGCAAAAGGCCAACAAACTAGATGAATCTCACCTACAAATCCAAAGCAATGATGAAATCCAACTGAAATCCGATTAAAAAGCAATCTGCTCACAATAAATATTTGTGTAAAACGTATCTGCATGCAGCTATCTAATTGTTTACTTTATACAAAATTATAGTTTATTCTATGAATAAATAAAAACTTCTTCCGCCTTTGTTTCTGTTTGTTGTATAAATCTTCAAAAAAAAAAATCCTTAACCTTAATGTAAGTGTTAAATTGCTTTTTGCTTTGAAATCCTCTAGTGGATTTACTTACACTCGAAAAGGTAATTAGTAACTATATCCTATTGTTTTCTACTTTCAAGGCCGATCAGATATGTTACTCGGTACTTTGCGTCTTTTCCTACGTAGCCGCTGGGCAGGACCAAAAAAAGAACCCGGTCATTATTACCCCTCAAATTCAGGATATTCATTCACAGCAACAGCAGCAGAAACAGGGACAGCACCAAATTGGGCAGCCCCGAGTGGCAGGTCCTCCATTATCACCAAAGCCAACACATCAACAAGCATTGCCTCAACAGCCGTCTAACAAACTTCAAACGGTCACCATCAAGCATAGCGTACCCCCACAAAAGCCGACAATCACCACCTCAACAGTGCAACCGCAAACGAAACACGTCATATCATCCTCGGGTAATGGTGCCCAACAGCGACAAACTCATCTACCTTCAAGAAGTCCTATTTCTCCGAACTCGAAAAACCTTCCACAGCTTCCACCGAGAGTTTCGCCGCAAACCTCGGTGGAATCGGGAAAGGGACGTGGTGGCAATGCTGGCAGTGGCGGCCCTCCACCAGGACCGCCCCCAGCAATACCACCTCGATCCGGAACTATGTCACGCTGTGGTTCTGTCCAGGTATCATCAAATACAGGAAGAACGCTGGTTCGCCAGGCTTCAGCTAATTCAATTCCACCGCAATATACTCCCCAACCACCACCACCTTTTGTCATTCCCCATCGCAGAAGTTCTATAAGTAGACAAAGCTCAGTTAATAACAGCCCAGGTAGCGGTGGACGGTCAAGCAACAATGGTGTTGGAGGCGGAGGTGGTGGTGGTGGGGGTGGTGGCGGTGTTTGGGGCGGAAATGGTCATGGATCCCCTTTTTCCAACCGGAAACACTGACAAAGGGATTCTATTTTCGAGTTGCGATCAGAAAATCCCGTTTGCACATCTTATTGTCTACCATGGCTATAAATTTTGACTAATCTAACCACGTTTTTTTTTAAAAGCAAAATTCTAATACTCTCTCGGCGTTAAATAAGAACATAGTTTCCTTGAAAAGCTTTAAAAATTTACGTCTCTTGAACTTTAATCTTAAACAAAAATATATAGAAAATGCTAAGAGATGAAAATTGCAATATCAGTGTTATAATATATTAAAAAAACTAATTTATTAAAAAAAGAAGAAAGAAAAGCGTTAGCAAATTTATATTAGCAAAATTGTAACGTTTAAATACTAAAGTTAACGAAAAATAATTTAAAACATTGTAAATAAATGTATGTATTTTATTTGTCTTTTTGTAAATGTGAAGCGGACGAAAGAAGAAGCTCTTTAATAAAATGATGAACAATAACTAAATTTAATCTTTTAAAAAAAGAGAAATCAATTTTAATAGTAAATGTTTTATTTAATAAAAAATAACTCGTTAATTTAAGGAACAGGAATTATAAAAGCAAGTGTGCAATTTTAATAGGCAAAGGAGAAACTCTCCGACTCGATGAATTCCTATGAACAAAAAAATTTATATTATGAATTGTTAAACAAATTAAATATGTATAGAAAAAAGATAAAAAGAACAGATTTTTTTGTATTATAAATGTGTAAATGTGTATTTTGTACTTAGAGTCTTCAAATTTATGTTTAGAATGAAATGAAGGAATGAATTATTAAAAAAAAACTAAGATAAAAATGCTTATAAGACAGAAATAAAAACGAGAATGGTAAAAATATTATATAAGTATTTGCAATCCATTTTAATTACTTTATTTTATGTCCCTATAATGATATGGCAAATATTCGTTGTTAGAGTTATAAAGAGAAGATTGTTTCACAATCAAAAATCTATATTTCCGTTTATAAAGAAAACAAAAAAATTGCGAAATAAAACTTAAAATTTTAATTGAGGTCAAAGTTGTTTGGAATACCTGTTTAAGGTTTTTTTTTTCGTCGGTGTGTGAGATTTTGTACACTGTAAGCGCTTCAATGATGAGAAGCATTCACCAAATTAGAAAATCAGAACCAAATGCCTGCCACCTGATACGAGCAGGACAATCACAGAGTAAAGGCTAAGCAGTTGTAATTTATATACATTGTTAAACACTGGAGCGACTCTTTAAAACTGAATTTTATTCACAATCAGTACTTAACTAATACAAGTGGGTAGGTATGTACACAATTTAGGCGACACACAAGTGGCATCGCTGTGACATCTTTCTTTTCTCATATTATTGTAACATCTGTTCACCGTCGTTGACGTTGGTGTTTGACCGACCAACACACACTCACGGGATTGTTCACCACTCTCGTTGGTAAGAGGGACAGGCAAGGCAGTCGTATTTGGTCGTTCATGGTGTTGAGACGTGCGTGAGGTCTATAGTGGATTCATTAAGATAAATAAATGGTTTAACGTTGTCTTAATTCTTGTGTTTTATTTTGTAAAGGTTCAAACTTAACATATTACGTGCCTGAGAGCTATAGTGGGGTCATTAAGATAAATAAATGGTTTAACGTTGTTTTAATTCTTGTGTTTTATTTGTAAAGGTTCAAACGTAACATATCAAACTTAACATATTCAGAAGTGGGATAAACCAAAAATAACAAAACGAAACGAAAAATAGTGTGAAAGTTTAAGAAAAACAAAACAATACGTAAGTTGAAACTATTTCTAGCATTGCATATGAATACCGTATAGTTGTGGCGATTGGAAAAAAAAATAATTATAAAACAAATAAACGGGACGAAACGAAACGAAGCAAATTTAAAAAAAAAAGAAGCAAACAAAACGGTGATAGTAAATAAACAAAGAATTTCTTGTTTATCTTGTTAGGACACGATACGTGAAAGTACGATGTCAGGAAGAGGTAGAGGCAGAAAAAGAAAGCTGTCGGATCACGATAACGATAATCAGTTAGGGGTTGCTGTTCTGTCGGGTAAATATTTTTTTCTTTTCAGGTTCGCAATCGTGTGCGAGAATTTATATAATATTGTTTTTTTTTATATTATATTGTTGTTCTCTCTTTTCTTTTCTTTTTTTTTCTTTTATTCACATTATTTGTTCCCTTTTTCCCTTCTCCCGTTAACTCTGGATACATGATCCATTTCCTTATCTTTCATTGGGTCTTTCTGTGTGTGTGTGTGTGTGACAGAACAAACAATCAAGACAATGACCATGAAGTTGTTAAAACAAAATCTTAAAACAAGGAAATTACCTGTGCAGGGTAGGGTGGGAGAACTGAGAGAGCGACTGCTCATAGATTGGCATAGAGAAAATGATAGTAGTGCAAGCGGTGGGAACGAACAAAATGAATCCTCGTACGTCGAAAGACTAGAGGATCAAATTAACCGCTTGCAAGCAAAAGTTGTCATGTTAGAGAAGAAATGCGAGGAGTATCGGCAAATCGATGTAGAACGTACAGCGGTTAGTGACGAAAATATGAAGATATTTTGTAGTCCCCGCGACGTCATGGACATCCTACCAAATGTTGATCCAGCTGATCAACTCGAGGGCTTAACAGAGTCTCAGTTTATCAACAAAGTAAATTCACTATGCGAAGTCTATTCGTGGAACGATAAATTGATTTTGTTTGCAATGGCGACAAAATTAAAGGGATCCGCTCGAATCTGGCTCGACGGTCAGAAAGAATTATTTCTAACATTGGATTCATTCTCTGCGGCGTTGCTTGCAAGTTTTCCGTGTCTCGTAAATGAAGCGGATGTACACGCACAACTTGCTGGACGATTTCGTCGTAATGGTGAAGATTTGGAATCGTACTTTTTCTCCGTCTGTGGGATGGGTACAAAGCTAATTTGTCTGTAGCAGCGATTTGCAAATACGTTATATCAGGTCTACAAAATCCGAATATAAGCAGTTTGTTATCAGGTTTATGTTTCAGTTCAACCAATGAACTACTTGCTCGTATTAAATCCTTCGAAGGCACTCAGATGTCACTTCAGCTTCCTTCAGGTATCGCGCGAACCATCAAAACTATCAACATAACGGACAGGGAGGTACACAGTTAGGACGAAAAGTGTCGAAAAATTACGCCGGTACAGTAGATAATCGCATTTGTTTTAATTGTTCAGAGCGCGGACACATATCTATACATTGCTCAAAACCACCACGACGCCCCCGCTGTAATATTTGCTACAAAACCAACCACATCGATGAGCAGTGTCCGATGAAAAGTAATTCAACTTCAAATAAGGCTAATGTGCTGGAACGTCGTGTCAATTTAATTACACTACCCGACGAGTATCATAAGACAATTTCAATAAATAACTTAACATATGTTGCGTTTGTTGATTTTGGGAGTGAGTGTAGTTTGATCAAGAGAAGCAAATTTCTCAGTCTACATTTAGCTTCTACTGCTGGCCGGTACCAATTAATGGGATTTGATGGGGGTTCTTACCAGTCCACCGAAAAAGTATTTGTGGAGATCTCTATTGACGATGTAACTGCAGGTGTCTATTTGTTGGTATAAGACGACCAACTACTTCGGACGGACATTCTTATTGGTAGAGACTTTGCTGATCAAGATCATATTCGCGTTATCACAACAAGCGGTTGACATTTGAAATTCAAGAACAAGTAAAGAATGATTGCCCCAAAAATTCCAACGTTGATATTTTACGCATCACAGACATCAAGTGCAACCCGGAAATTAAAGAAGACGAAATAAGTTCCTTATTAGGATGCTTAAATATGTTTAGAAATTGTTTTGCTAAAAACATCACGGAGATAGGTCACTGTAGGATAGCAACATTTACTATTCAACTTAAGTCAAACGAAGTAATAAATAGAAAACCATATCGATTAGCGCTCACCGAGCTTCACAGGGTCCAAGCAATAGTTCAAGATTTACTCAAAAACAGAATAATTCAGGAAAGCACGTCGGAGTATTCATCTCCGCTTTTACTAATTAAAAAGAAGAATAATGAGGATAGATTGTGTGTAGATTACCGAAAATTAAATGCGATTACTGTAGGACAACCGTTTCCGATGCCTAACATAGAGGCACAATTAGCTAAGTTATCAGGGTTTACATATTTTACTTGCCTCGACTTAATTTCGGGGTACTACCAAATTCCAATTGATGAGCCGTCCAGAAAGTATACACTGCTTTTTCTACAAATACAAATCAGTACGAATTTCTGAGGATGAGTTTTGGACTGAAGAACGCTCCAGCCACCTTTCAAAATGTTATGAATAATATCTTACAACGAATAGGGGATGACACAATATTGGTTTATTTAGATGACATCGTAATTCCTAGTAACACTACCTCCGAAAGAGAAAACAAGTTACGAGCAATAGCGGAGTCCGGAATGACATTCAAATTAGAGCAGTGTAGTTTCTTCAATTATGAGGTCGAAATCCTGGGTCATATTGTGACTGGAATTGGCATAAAACCGGGATCAAAAACTAAAGCCATTTCCGAATACCCAACTCCTCAAAATATTCATGACGTCAATTCCTTGGGTTAAGCGGCTATTTTCGCAGATTTATTAAAAATTATGCTGTAATAGCAGAACCTTTAACGTCATTGCTAAGGAAAGAAGCAAAGTTTGAATGGCTTTCCGAACAAGATGCATCATTGTCTAGACTAAAGACTTTGTTGTGTAGCGAGCCTTTATTGGCAATTTACTGTTTACATGCTCGGCACGAACCTCACACGGATGCATCATCCATTGGACTATCGGGTATACTATTACAAGAGGAAGCGGGCACTCTAAGACCTGTACAGTATTTTAGCAGAAAAACAACTAGCGCAGAAAGCTGCTATTCCAGTTTTAAGTTAGAGGTACTCGCCATTGTTGAAAGTTTGGAGCGTTTTCGAATATATGTCCTTGGGAAGCATTTAACAATTGTCACTGACTGTCAGGCTATAGAAGCACTTAAGGACAGCACAGTACTAAACAGACGGATCGCTAGGTGGTGGTTACGGTTGTCAGAGTACGATATTACCGTCGTGCACAGGCAAGGTAAACAAATGCAGCATGTAGACGCGCTAAGTCGACAGCCGGTTGAACAACCCACTCGCGAAAAGCCTGTTCAAAATAGTGTTTTAAAATAGGAAACCAATAACACCGACTGGGTATTGTCATTACAGATGCAGGACTCAAAACTGGTAGAAATAATTAACAAACTTAAGTCAGGTAGAAAGGATAATGACACCAAACAGTTACGGATCGACTACATACTAAAAAACAATAACTTATTCCGAAATGTCAATGGAAATAAAATGTGGGTAGTGCCTGCGGGTGTACGCTCGCAACTCGTTAAAAATTTTCATAATGATCGAGGGCATTTCGGGGTTGAAAGAACTCTACAACAACTTGGAAAAACATTTTGGTTTCCTAGAATGCGCCAATTTGTGAAGAAATATTTACGAGCATGTGTCGAATGTTGCTATAACAAACGGCAGGGCGAAAAAAAGGAAGGTGAACTCCATTTTTCTGAAACTGTACCGGTTCCATTTTATTCGATCCATTTGGATCACTTAGGTCCTTTCGTTAAAAGCTCTTTTGGAAACCAATACCTAATGGTTCTTACAGACGCCTTCACAAAATACGTTATAATTAAGGCGGTTAGAGATACAAAAACGTCCCACGTAATCAAATTTTTAAATGAAACCACCCTCATTTTTGGTACACCAACAAGACTAATTACGGATAGAGGAACGGCTTATAGGTCGAAAGGTTTTGAAAACTATTGTGATGAAAATGATATTCGCCACATTAAAAATGCTGTTCGCACACCTAGGGCTAATGGACAGGTTGAGCGCACGAATCGAACAGTTCTTAGCTCAATAACTACTATGACAAATAAAGACAATGGACGAGACTGGGACAAGACAATTCGTAATATACAATGGACTATAAATAGCTCTCCGAATAACACCACAGGGAAAAGCCCAAATGAACTCCTTTTCGATTTTAGACCCAGAGATATCCTTCAAAATAAGTTACTTTTAGCTTTCCAAGACGATAAAGTTCCAACGAGCACATCAGTAGCTGATAATCGCGTTGTCGCATCAAAACAAATTGAAGAGCAAAAAAAGAAGTGGAAAGAACGATATGATCGTCGGTTTAAGAAGCCTACGAAGTACAACAAGGATGATCTCGTCGTCATTGAGTCTGAGGCGCCGTCGACTGGAGAGTCCCGTAAATTGGAGCCGAAATATCGAGGCCCTTTTATCGTATCAGCTGTTCTTCCTAATGATAGGTATGTTATTGAGGATTTACCGGGAATGCAGAGAAAAACGAGGTTCTATCAATCAGTATTTGCATCGGATAAAATGAAACCTTGGTGCCAGATAGACCCTGAACTAGATCAAATCGATGAAGTGGAAACGAGGTCGTTTTCGGCTGAGGATGGCCGAACGTAACATCGTGATGTTCACCGTCGTTGACGTTGGTGTTTGACCAACCAACACACACTCACGGGATTGTTCACCACTCTCGTTGGTACAGGCAGGGACAGGCAGTCGTATTTGGTCGTTCATGGTGTTGAGACGTGCGTGAGGTCTATAGTGGATTCATTAAGATAAATAAATGGTTTAACGTTGTTCTAATTCTTGTGTTTTATTTTGTAAAGGTTCAAACTTAACATATTACGTGCGTGAGAGCTATAGTGGGGTCATTAAGATAAATAAATGGTTTAACGTTGTTTTAATTCTTGTGTTTTATTTGTAAAGGTTCAAACGTAACATATCAAATTTAACATTATGGTTATAAAATATTTATATATTAAACAATTTTTGATTAATGAAGTTAATTTATGAATATTCGTAAGAAATTCAAAATAAATATAGCTTCAACTCAAACTGTCCTTTCAAAACTAGATGGTATCTTAGTTCGCAGTTTCCTCATCATGAAAAGTTCCTCTGGAGGATACGAGCTCAGATTTGGAGTGACCCTGTAATGAAATAAGACCATCTTAGACGCTGCGTTACTTTCCAAACTTTTTTAAATAATTTTTTGATTGTTTGCACCGATTTCTCTGCCAAGTCATTCGATGTAGGCGTATAGGGACTTGTTAAAATCTGTTTTATTCCCCATTATTTGCAAAAAAGATTTAATTCAACAGACGAGAATTTAGGGCCATTATCACTCACTTACATTTTTGGAATGCCATTTCTAGCGAATATTATACTTCAATTCGGGAATGAAAAATGACACGAAGTCACAGTATTACAATGTAACTGGAGTTCGTTGTCTAATTCAAGTAACGCTTTTTCCGAAAGAGGTGCCCTTGATAATGTTTCTCCAACCACCATTTCTTTTCCTAAATTGTAAGATCGTAATTTTAGCATAATTCTTTGAAGTTTATTTTTGTACTCCTAAGTCTCAAAATCAGTTACTTACTTACTTAACGGGCTCCCGACCCATAAAGAGTCTCTGCCTGAGACAGTGTGCCTTCCACCGTCTGTGATCCGGGGCACGCTGCTTCCTGTTCACCAGACCAAGCGCTCTGGCATCCGGGATGGCCTGGTCTTTAAAACGGAGGTTCGGTCTTCCATGCCATCTCGAACCATGGGGCTGGGAGTCGAATATCCTCTTGGCTGCAGCATTACTTTCCATTCGCTGAATGTGGCCGAGCCAATGTAGTTGACGTGATTTAGCTTTTTGGACTACATCTACATCTTGGTACAGCTCATACAGTTTGCGGTTGTATCTTCTCCTCCATTCGCCCTCCTCGTACACAGGACCAAATAACCGACGGAGTATTTTTCTTCCAAAAGAACCCAATATTATCTTCCCTTTTATACTTATCATCCAGCACTCGGAACCATAAAGCAGGACTGGTAGGATTAAGGTTCGATAGAGCATGCATTTTGCCCTTCGAGTGAGGAGTTTTGAACCCATTTCTTTTGCTAAACCGGAGTAGCAGCGGTTTCCTAAGCCAATTCTACGCCGGATCTCCACTAAAGTGTCATTCGTGGAGTTGATGTTTACTCCTAGGTAGATGAACTCCTTAACTACCTCCAAGTTATTGCTATCAACAGTGACGTTTTGTCCTAGGCGGTGGACAGATGTTTGTTTGTTTGTTGACAGCATGTACTTTGTCTTGTCCTCATTTACTTCAAAACCAACCAATTTCGTCTGTTCTTCAATCGCCGTAAAGGCCTTTAACACGGCACCCTGGGAACGGCCGATGATGTGGATATCGTCCGCATACCCCACAATCTCACAATCAGTACTTAACTTAAATTTACAGAGTGTGCAAGCATGCCTGCCCACACTTCGCTGTCAGGACAACCTACCCTTCGACCCTACGACCCATTGATTTCTGTAGAAAATCCTGCACTCCTAGAGGTCGACGGGACTGCAGTTAATCGATTTAGTAAGGTAGGGTCACCTTCCATTATAAAAGAAGTCCCTCAACTACACAGTGACAGACTTTCCTGGCAGGCGCGGAGCCCACTTACTTTTGTTCTCAATCGACAACAACTTTTGTCATAATGGATGTGAGATATTATACTGTCAAAATTGAGATATTTCTCCTATTAGGTATTTGCGTTATTAATATGATTCAATGTCCTTCTTAACAACTCGCCCATATAAAGTTGCTTACCACGCTCACTTTTTTGGGCCTATTGACCCAAATTTTATATTCTTGGTAATTTTGTTTTACGTTACTGCTGTCAGCAAGAGGCGACACCTTTTTACCAATATAAGGCCCGTTGTGCTTAGAAAACCAAAGAAAACTTTTTTTTTTATAGTTAGCGTGCGTTAATGGGGTTTCTTTTCTGTAATTGATACGGTACCCTTACAGTGTGTTTACACAGCGCAGGCATTTTTTCATTTCAACACCTACAAATGCAATGTCATATTTCATTGCCTACTATTAGGTCGTAGAACTAGGAAGAAAGAGTGATAGAAAAGATAGGTTTGTGTATTGGGTAGGGTTTTTCTCCACGGGTGGCGTCTAAACAACTTAGGGAGCTTTATGTTGAAGATTTGTAGTCAAGTTTAATCCGCAGAAACTTGTACAATAATTAAAAGCGCACATTATGAGCAAGCATTTGCTGCACTTATATTGATTTTTAATCTGCAGATTTTTGCTTCACGGACATGGTCGGGATTTGAACACGCAACCTTCCGATCAGCAAGTGAATACACTTCGAGTTTTAGATTCATTTGAACATTGCTATTGAATATCAACTTATATACCAGACAAAAACGATTAAATCTAACTTAAAATTAAACAGGATACTTATTCTAGGTTATTGTTCCTTATGCGGACGCCCTAAACTTAACCATATCTTATAATTATTGCCTTTCGGCCTAAAAACTATTTTACGAACTCGAGAAAATTAAATAAAACTCGGTATCATTATTGAGATTTTATATTTTTATATAAAACAAATTACAAACTACCTATTCTACTTACTTAAACTAATTAACGTATTTTAACCTTAATTAGGATTCTGAGCACTCGTTGCCTTGCGCAGAAATTGGTTAAAATCCCAATTGCTTTCCGAGCGCCTGGCAGTCGTCAACCTGCACACGCGCTGCCGTGAGCTGACTGCAGCCTTACAGAATCAATCCCTGAAGCACCACTACAAGTTGGCGAGCCCGGCCTCTCCCAGAAACGCCCTAGCTAACTTAGTCTAACTTATAAACTAAGAGGATGTTACCTAGAGTAACGCACCGTCTCGGGAGGGCATGCTGACCTCTCCCCCCTCAAAAAGGCACCAAAATTCGGCAAATTGCTTTTCCGTATCGAAAGCAAGTGAATACACTAGCTGTTGCCACCCACTTTTACATATGGGCAAAGACACAACCATTTGTTACCCAGACATTGAGAGATTAGAATATGAATGGGTACGGATTTTAAACACTCGGCCAATGCTCTCATTAACAGCATTTTTCAAATTATAATATTCTCTTCGCTTGGACAGCAAAAGGTCCATCTATCTGAGCAGGTCATATTGTCTCACACAATATTCTTGGCTATAAAGCAAATTTGTCCCTGCTTGAATTTACCTATTTCCTTCTTCAGTAAATGTCTTACCTGTTGCCATAGTTTCGGAAACAATGAAGAAATGGCTTCAGCTTATGCCCTTCTAACTCCACACGCACTTTTATACGATTTCGAAATGTAATGTCCTAACAACATGATAGGTAACAACATGGGAGATGTTTTGAGAAAAACGCAGCATTTGTTTATCCTACTAAGCTAGGCACCAACACCAATGTTCACCATCCCACAGACACCAGACACATATTTCTGGAGGAATACAATTTAGTATTTTTTTATTTAGTATTTAGTATTTATTTATTTATTTAATTGCATCGCTGAACAAAGAGAATAAATTCTTAAACAAGTACAGGTATTATGTATAATTGTATATGTTACATGTTTAGAGACGATTAAAGGAGTTTTATTTTAATTATATATTTAGTTAAATTGCCAAGAAAAAAATAAAAGTGAACATCATAATTTAATTTAACTATTATAAAACATTACATCTGAGAACTATCCTGCGAAAAAAAGGAGAAAACGACTAGTAAAAACTGCATTATGTTCAATTTGGATCCTTAATGATAGAGGGACACGATTCCAAAGGCTTACGGAATGAATGAAAAATTGACGACGCGTTGTCAGGCAGGTGTACGTACTAGGTCTTAAAGTCGTACCCCGCGCTGACTGCGAGAATGTTAACTTATCACACAAATAATTTGGAGTTATTCCTTTTATAATTTTGACGAGAAAGGCGATGCATTTGATACGAAGAAAACACTGTAGGTTGCATCCGAGAATTTGTCGCGAGTATCCGGATATATGATCAAACCTGCCGAGGCCAAAGACAAACCTGGTAATAGCGTTAAGTGCTAATTGCAATTTACGCAGCGATACAGAGTCTAAATCGGCAAAAAATTCGCAACCATAGCTCAGAATCGGCACAATTAACGATTTGACCAGCCTTATCTTAACCTCTGCAGGTAAGAAAAGTCTAGAGTTAGATAGACCGCGAAGTGAACCATATATTTCTACACTACACTATTAATGTGGTCGCTCCAGGATAGAGTGCTGTTAAATATTATTCCCAGATTTGTAATCTTCGACACCATTTCAACCTGTGAGCCATTTAGCAAAATGGGAGGGAAGTCAGCAAAGTTGGGTTGCTGCCTTCCAATTGGTAAACATTTTGTTTTAGCAGGATTCAACGCCAGCTGGTTTTGCGTTGACCACCTTACTATCGATTCCAGATCCTCGTTCATTTTCAGCACAGCGTCTTCAACCAGACCTATGGGTAAATCAAGATACAGCTGGACATCGTCAGCATAAATGTGGAAATTGCTATATTTAATAATAGATGGCAGAACCTTGCGGTACACCCCTTCTTACAGGTAGAAAGGAGTTAAGACTGTCACTGCATGAAACGGCCTGACCGCGATCATTTAAATAAGAGAAAATCAATTTAGTTGCACTGTAAGAGAAATTAAACACCCGGGATAGCTTCTGACATAGGATATTCGGATCAACGGAATCAAAGGCCTTTGAGAAGTCTAACAGTGTGAGTAGTGTTAATTTGTTATCATCAATGGCTAGGCGAATATCATCCGATACCTTCAATAAGGCCGTTATTCAACTCTGGCTACATCTAAACCCAGATTGAAAAGGGCTTAATAAATTTAAGCTATCAACATACTCCTTGATTTGTTTGCTAACGATAACCTCAAAGACTTTTGATAGATAAGCCAGAATGGCAATTGGACGATAATCATTCTTACTTCTTGAGCTCTTCGGTCCAGGAACTATCTTAGCCCGTTTCCATTGAGTCGGATAAATAGAGACAATTAGGATGGAATTGAAAATATATGTAATATACTGGAGTATTTTAGGAATCAGAATTTTTATAAAATCGGGATGAATATTATCTAACCCAACACACTTTGACTTTATTGAGAAGATTGCATTGCCAACAGTTAATGTATCTACTGCAGAAAGTGAAAAGGCACTTTGAGAATGATTCGGCGTAAACACTTGTTTCCACAAGTATTTAGAGGAGCGGTTTAAATCAAATTTGTGTAGATAATGGAGGTATTTCGCGCGTCTTATCATACAAGTAACCCGGTTTCTGGCTCTCTTGAATGCATTGAGCATATCAGTGCATTCAAATCTTCTCCATCGTCGAAAAAGACTATCGCGTAAGGATATCGCACTAATAATATCAGCTGACATCCAAGGGCACTCGACGTTTCTCACAAATTTCGTTCTAATTGGAACATATTTATTAAACAAGTAAGAAATATTTTCGTTAAAGATGTGAAGCTGATCGTCAACATTAGGTTTTACGTAAATGTCATGCCAGGCAAGGTTATCGCATTCAAGGAACAAGTTTTGGAGGTCTGTGTTTCGAAAGTCTTGGTATTGAAAACTACGCTGAGTGTTGTTGTTACCTGAACCAACATCAATGGTAGTAAATAGGAGATCATGAAAAGAGAAGGCCGGTGCTAACATTGGCTATACAATTTTAATAAATATGGGTCACTAAGCAAAAAAACATCCAAGAGTGATGGAGTCTTATTAGGCATGAAATGAAATGAGGTGGGAAACCTCATTAATGAGATTTTCCTCTATTTGATAGTCAGCAATACTTGGTGGCATATAGGTACATAGATCCAATAACCCATTTATTTTTGCCGTTCCCTATTTCAATAAAAATATATTTTACCGGGCTATTCTCTTCTGAACGCAACACAACACTACACTTAATTTCGTGTCTCAGATAAATAGCTGCTCCTCCACCAATTCGCCCATAACGATCGGCGCGAAAAAGCTTAAATCCTTTCATTGAAAAACATTCGTTCTTGGCGTTCTCAAATACATGCCTTAACTCGTCTCATTTGTTAACAAGATTCTGCGCGTTGATATGACAAATGTGCAAACCCGTTCGTTGTTTGCACAAGATGTTTATTAGCGAGTGCAAATTTTCATTCATTCTGCTACCATTGTTGTTAATTACCAAAGACATTTTGTGGATCAAGGAAGAAAAATCGAACACAGAGATTTCAAATTAAAAACAGAAGCCGTCGGATAAGTATCAACACTCTTGACAATTCTCGTACAACAAAAGAGTCAAAAAAGTTTAAAGAGAAAATTAAAAATACAAAGCAATAGAAAAAGAAAAGAAAAAAGGAAGATATACAAACAAAAAATAGAAAAAGGAACAAAGAAAATAATAATAATATAAAGATTTGAAAAGTCGTAGCTTTTATGTTGCGTTGCTTCCTTGGCCGTTAATGTCAAGGTATCTTGACGGTCATCCAAACTTGTCATCCGGATGACATGCTGACGTCAGAGAACTTTTGAAATTCGGTTGTCATCTGCATGTCATCTGCGAGCGTGTCATCCACTAGATGACACCCGATCACACAGTGTCATCCGTTCGGTCATCCAAGTGTCATTTTGTCCCAAAATGGATGACACGGTTGCCTTGTCATCCGGTTGACATGATTGGATGACATAGTCGGATTACATCCGATCACACGAGATGACACTAATGGTACGGATGACACTAATGACACCGATGACAATTTGTAAATAATAAAAGTGAAACTGTGAAAATCGCGCTGTGGCAAAAAAATACTTTTGTTTGGAAACAAATCAAGTTGAACAATTATCTAAACATTTTTGTTTACAATTTCTTCAACCACAGACTGAGAGGATTTTTTTCGGATTGCCTACAAGCTGAAAACAGCTGAAAAACAATAAATGCCTATCTGTATTAGTGTTTGCATGCAAATCAAATGGGAAGCTTGCACAATGCACATAGATAAGATACGAGTATTTAGTGGAGTCAGTTTGACAGTCAATACCTACTATTCTCTGCTAGAGCTGTGTCAATCGTTCAAATTTAATGATCGAATCGTTCAAGTATTGGTTGAAAAAATGATTCGGTCATTTCAATCAATCATTCAATCAATCAATGACAGATGGGACATGGGAGTATTGTATTGCTCCATTCAATTTCAATACAATCAAAAACCCCAATCATCATTCGTTCAATTTAGTTTCGATAGAGACAGATACATTCGAATGGATTGTAAGAGTGAATACACTCAAAAATACCAAAACGCCTTTTCCGGACAACCAGTTTGGTTTCAGGGCGAGGCATGACACTATTCATGCCGCGTCGAAACTGGTTTCCGACATTCAGTGGAATAAATGCAAGAGCCAATGCACGGGTGCTTGTCTGGTTGATTTTGAGAAGGCTTTCGACACCGTATGGTTAGAGGGACTTTTCTACAAGTTGACCAGGCGGGGGATGCACAAACCTTTGCTATATGTAATTTATAATATGCTTATGGGAAAGAAGTTCGTTGTCAAATGTGGCAACGTGACTTCGAGCAGAGTCTTTGAAATTAAAAACGGTTTACAGCAGGGGGCGGTCAATTCTCCGATCCTGTTTAACATTTACACGAGTGATCTGGTGGGTTCACTCAGCCATGCTATAGCGTATGCCGACGATTTGGTGGCATACAGAGCAGGTCCTAAAATCGAGGTCATTAATATCCTTTTGCAGCGTGACTTCGATCAAATTAAGCGATATTGCGACGACTGGAAGTTGAAAATCAACTTTCAGAAGACGGAAACAATCTTGTTCAGAACTCCATTGGCTGGGGCCTCTAGGGATACCAGAAAAAACTGGAAAAAATTGGCCATTATTGGACAAAATGGGCAGCCATTGGCGGTGAGAAGCGCAGTTAGATATCTAGGTATCTGGCTTGACCAGTATCTATATTTCGATAGACATATAGTTGCTTGTCTTGCTGGGGCCAAGAAGGCTTATGCTCTAACAAGGAGACTGTTTCATAGCAGTCAACTTGACTCCAGAGTGAAGGTCATTTGCTACGTGGCCCTTATAAGGCCGATCATCGCTTATGGTTGTCCATTATGGTTTAATATAGCGCCTAGCTATATGGAAAAGATTCGGGTTTTGGAGAGACAATGTCTTAGGACCTGTCTCCGGTTGTTCCGAACGCCTGAATCCAACTATATAAAATACTATCCCAACAAGGTCCTATACGATGGGGCTCAGTTGAATAGGATTGACAATTTCCTCATTAAGGTGACTCGAAGGCACGTTGCAAGGGCGATGGCCAGCGACAATAGTCTGATCTTTGGGGCTTACTACCCCAATGAAATGTACATTGAGAGTACACTCCGGTCTGGCTTTATCCCGCCAGAGGCATTTATCCATATTGATGCAAAAGGGCTGGTACAGACGAGGGATGGTATCCCGGTATTATACCACCGCTACCGCAGTGCGAGAGATAAGCGGCTCATCCGCGGCGAGGACGTCGCCAATGCTCATGAGCTCCTCCGTTTTAGTACCGCAATAGCGGAGAGGGATAAATTCGATACAGAAAAGCAATTTGCCGAATTTTGGTGGCTTTTTGAGGGGGGAGGGGTCAACATGCCCTCCCAAGACGGTGCGTTACTCTAGGTAACATCCTCTTAGTTTGTAAGATAGATTAAGTTAGCTAGGGCGTTTCTGGGAGGGGCCGGGCTCGCCAACTTGTGGTGGTGCTTCCGGGAGGTGATTGATTCTGTAAGGCATCAGTCAGCTCACGGCGGCGCGTGTGCACGTTGACGACTGCCAGGCGCTCGGAAAGCAATTGGGAATTTGACCACTTGTTTCGTAATGCAACGAGTGCTCAGAATCCTAATTATAGTTAGAATATGTTAAGTAGTTTAAGTAAGTAGAGTAGGTAGTTTGTAATTTGTTTTTTTATATAAAAATATAAAATTTGATAAAGATGCCGAGTTTTCTTAAAAATTTTCTCGATGAAAACATAATATGTAAGATTAGTTCGTAAAATAGTTTTTAGGCCGAAAGGCAATAATTATAAGATAGAGTTAAGTTTAGGGCGTCCGCATAAGGATCAATAATCTAGAATAAGTATCCTGTTAATGTTAAGTTAGATTTACTCATTTTTGTCTAGTATATAAGTTGATATAAGCTAATAATTAATAAAAATGAATTTAAAAGTAAAGTAAAAGTAACCAAAACGCCTTTGAATAATTAGGAAATGGAGGTTATTGCACAGAAGCGATATTTTTGTAGAACAAATATGTGTTGGTAAAACGAAATAAGCCGAAATAAATAAAAATATTTTGATATATTAACACATTTATTGGTTCAGTAGATAAGAAATCAGTAATAAAGAAATGAATTAGTCAGAACAGAACAAAAGTATTGACTCGATGAACGATTGACTTCGGGCATTGTGATTGCAATCACCAATACTTTATTGTGATCGGGTCAAAAAGATCGAATCAATCACGATTGACACAGCTCTATTCTCTGCCTCCGCGTTGACATACAACAATTGACAGCAACATTAAAAAAAAATAAGGTTTTGGTTTTACGAATAAAACTGAAATCCAAAGTTTTATCAAAAGAAAGCTGAAATCTACCGGTTGTACATTAAGGAAGCGGACAAGTTCCTTGACGAGAACATTCTTCAAACTATCTACGAGCGACTGGTGGCTGATTGCTGTTTAAATGCCGGAATGCGAGATCGTGAGGAACAATTTCAACTTGTGTTGGACATCACTTGCGAGATTTTGCAGTTTTGGGGACGTCTCGAATATGGACCACTTCAGGATGCCAAAAAGGGCAAGGAGCTGTGGACCACAGTCGTGTAGGTTGCTTCAAAGAGCGGCCTCTGGATAGAATTCATTCAATTGGAGATGCGGAATGACCTCGAAGCGACGAGAAAGTAAGCTCTTTGCCATAAAAAGCTAGTATTTATTTCATCATTTTTACCCATACCCTCAGACTTTTTAGAAAAGCACTTCAATCTCAAGATCTGGATAATCCCTATGTGATAATGTCGGCGTGGCAACGCTTCGAACGTTGCAATGGTTCCATTCGGCAGGTGAACTCGTGTCTGAAGGACTGTGAACGCTTTTTGCATGAATTTCATGTAAAAATCAAAGACATCACAAAGAAGGGTGAACAAAAGTTAAAGGCAGAGAGAAAAGGTATTGATAGAAAACGCAAATCAATTGATCTCTCGCAAGAAATCACACATGAGAAACGTCATAGAGAGAACGATGCACCTGTGCGGCAATTTAAATTCAAAGAAACAAAATCAGCAGTATTCAAAGAGCATGAGAATCAGGAGATTGATCTTACCAAGGACTATTTGAGGATATTCATCAGTAACCTGGATTATAAGTATGTTTGCGGTGTTTCTGCGCTTGATTTTGCTAAATTGTCATATTCTCTCCAGCTTAAGTGAAGAAGATGTAAAGGAACAGCTTCCCGAAATAAGAATAACAGATCTTGCTCTAATTAGATCATCAAATGGTAGAAGCAGAGGGTTCGGCTACGTGGAATTGGAAAATGAATCCGAGGTGGAAAAAGCTATACGTCTCGATAGGAAAATACTAAGTGGACGGCCAGTTTATATATCGAGTGTACTTCGCGATAAAGAGAAGAGGCAGAAGTTCAAATTTTCAGGTAAATGCATTGGCTTCAAGGGGATTTGCATGATATCAAATGTTGTTATTGTTTAGCCGATCTCGAGCCAAAACAACTTTTCGTCAAGGGACTACCAGCCGATGTGACAAAAGAAGAAGTGGAAACGTTGTTTAGTGCTTTTGGTAAATTGCATGATGTCCGATTGGTGTTTCACAAGTAAGTGAAGTGCTGTAGTTTTTGTATTTGGAAAACAAGCGACTTCAATTGATCAAACCCTGAATTCTTTCTTTTTAAGGAGTGGTAAATTCAAAGGAATTGCTTACATTGAATTCGATGCGAAAAAATCAGCTTCAACAGCTTTAATGAGACTGGACCAGCACGAGATACGAAACCACATTGTAAGTAAGGGAACTAAAACCAAAAGCTCCTTTAAATTTATGAATTTTCTTTCAGATATCAGTTGTCATATCGGCGTCTCCTCCCAAGACAATTGCAGGCAAGGAGGCACCGATAATTGAAAAGATTCTTGGCATGAGCACAGGTCGAAAGTTTAAGTCATCCATCAATCCCAATCAGAAGCCTCGAATGTCCTTAATCCGGAACGCCGTTCTAAAACAAATAACTCCAACAAGTGGCAGCTCAACACCAACTACCTCAGGGAACGGCTCAATCAAAGCGAAAGATGACTTTCGAAATCTACTTATTTTAAAAAATCCTCAATGAATTTGGAATTGGTGAAACAATAAAAAATGCGAAACCATTTCTGGATCTAATAGTTTTATTACAGAAAAGCAAAAAAAGGATTACAATTTTCGTTGATATCGGCTCCTTCCTCTTCGTACTCTTCATCTTCTTCATCGTAGCCCGCTTACTTCACTTTTATTTATTCAAATTATTCACCGCTTCCGACTTTTTCACGATACAAACGTGTCATCCGATGTTAGATGACAATGTGGAAAATCTAGTAATGTCATCCATGGGACGTTGTCATCCGGATGACACGCTGTCAAAAATATGTGGTCATCCAGTGACCAGTCCCAATAGCGATGACAAGCGATCACACGGTCACTGAAATCAGTCATCTGGATGACATAAAAATCGTGTCATCTGGTATGTCATCCGGATGACACGTTCAATGACATGCCGGATGACAGGCGATCACACGGGATGACCACTTTAGGACAAATTCTACGTCATAGTGACGTCAGCATGTCATCCGGATAACAAGTTTGGATGACCGTCTGATCGCACCTTCAGTTCCGATCGCATTTCTCAGGTCTTCGATTGAATTGATCACTGTAGGAGATTTATTTGTTGGAGTGCGTATATACAATCTTCCGTTGAACGTGTGGAAAGAGGAGATGAGTGAACGCTCTTTCAATTTAAGAGCTTGCCGTTGGAGTTGGAAACAACAATTATTTGAAAGCTTGTAGAGGGCGCTAGCTTGGCATTTTGGGTTCGCTTTTACCCGCGGAACATTTTTACTAACACCGAATGGATAATCTCAATTCATATCACCTAATATTTGGAGCCAATATGGTGAAATCATCAACGAGGCAGCCGAGAGCATCGTAGGTTACAGTGATGAGTACGGGATGATGCCACCAAGTATTCTTACCCGCTTCATTTGTGAAAAACATAAATAAAATCCAATTTTTAATTTTTTGTGCCGTATAGCAATAGAACAACAAATTTATTTAACATCTAAAAAATAAAATAAGTAGGTTTGGTTATGTTTCACTTATATTTATATCACTGATACTCTATTCAAATTTAAAAGAAAATATTCCCAATATTTACAGTCGCTTTCTTAGTCTAACGCGAATGCCATTTCCACTTTTGGTGACCAATTCAGCTAACGGCAATGGCACGAACCCATCTACTGGCAACAATTCGAAATTTCTCAACAGTTTGGCAAGAGTACACTTCAATTCCAACATGGCGAATTTTTGTCCTTTCAAAATTAAATTACATAACCTCAAATCGTAAAACTTGTTTATCATGATCTCTTACCAATGCAATTTCTTGGACCAGCGCTAAATGCCACAAATGAATACGGATGCATGCTCTTTTCATCAAGTAAAAACCGATCGGGCTTAAACTGCTCTGCATTAGGGAAATGGCTTTCATCTCTATGCACGACATAGGCCAGTACGGCTATACTTGTACCCTTTGGTACAATTTTCTTTCCAATGTGAACATCTTCGGTCATCATTCGGCTGTAGAATGGCACAGATGGATAAAGACGCAAGGTCTCTTTGATCACAGCTTCTAGGTATTTCATGGATTCATTTTCTTGGCCCTCACAGGCAACAGCTTCGTCATAGGCTTTCTTTTGTTCCTCTGGGTGTTGGGAAAGTAAGTAGATTGCAAATGATACAGCCGAGCTTGTGGTGTCATGACCTTCAAACATGAAGGTGTCGACTTCCTCACGGATATCAGTATCTGTCAAGTCAGCTCCTTCCATCTGAGCAAGGAGCAAGATATCCAAGAAAGCTAAACGTCTCTTGACTCCAAGTTCATCGATTTTGTCTATAAATAATAAAGGATGCCATTAAAAGACGAACGAGATCCATTCATCAGGATCCCCCTTACCAGCATCAGCCAAACTAAGAACATTTGATTCCTTCAACGCTTTCCTACGCAGCTCAATCACTCTCATTGTTTCGCCATGAAGGGTTGACAGCGCACGATTGCGTTCCTTGGCTTCTTCGGTCATGTTGAACAGAATTGGGAACCTCTTCCATATCGAGAATGACTGCTTATGAGAAAGCCGACACATACTAAGCAGAGTGAAACAGCGGAAATAGAAATGAGTCTAAAAAACGCAATACTTGAACTTACTCCTGGACAGCTGTGACGTATTCGGATGTACTCTGCAGCTGAGCGTTCTTCTTTATACCCATCGCAGTCTCACAAATTATATCCAAAGCCAATAGTGTAATGTAAGGATAAATATCGAATTCTTCTCCATTGGCCTTCGGTGTCAGTTTGTCGATCCAAATATTACCATTGTCCTCCATAACGGGCTTAAATTCGCCCAACATTTTGAAATGGAACGCAGGAGTCAACATCTTCCTCCTACTATGCCACAATGCACCACCACTGGTTAGCAGACCCTTGCCCAACCAGTCTTCAACCACTTTGTAGTTCCTTGACTTGTATAGCATTTTATTGCTGCCAAGAATGTATTTAACATCATCCGGATCGCACACGAAAACGGTTAAATCCTTGCCGAACCATATACGAAATATTGGGCCATAGCGACAGCGTAATTCATTAAGCCAGTAAAGGATTTCTATAAGCATACAAATAAAATTAGTAAATGCATTGCGAAGCTTTATCATACAAAAAGATTAAAAAACATCTGACCTCTGTCAAAATCTGAAATTGAACTAGGCACAAAAAGATGGGACGAGCTAAACGAACAAGAACGCAAACGACTACACAATGCACGTGCTTATCTGCAGGAGCAGCAGCTAATGGAGAATGAGTCAACTGTTCATACACCGACAGAGGCGGCTCCGGTAGATAACACCAGTGCTAAAATCTTGATGGGGCCACTTGCGCCCCCGATCGGCAAGGACCATATAGGAGACAGGCTGACCGCATCAGACACAAAGGATGATGCCAAGAAACTGTTTAACTTCCACGACGGACGTTTAATCGGGCCACCTGCCCGTACGGGTCCGACGGGGGAGAAATCAGTTACGAGGGAAACAAAGACGACGTCGACTGATCAGAGACGTGATCCTCTCGTCCGAAGGCTGACGAGTCTAAACAGCCGCCAAAACCAAGCAAAAAGCCATCGCATTCTTCAACCAGACGTTGCATCGGGCCACCTGCCTTTACGGGCCTGGGTGGGGAAAAGATGACTTCTAGAGAGGAGGGGGAGGGAGTTGAGTATCCGGAGAACATTCAGGCCACAGAATCAAATGCAATCGGGAAACGAACACCCCTCTTCAGTCGGTTGACAACGGCCAAGACACCTGGGACTCGATCCTTAACAGCGACAAGACAGTCATCGTAGTTGGACCTAGTACTTCTAAACGGCATCAAACTGAAGATAACACTGGCAAGCGCAAATCAAAACCTCTGGAAAAGCACGAAATTCTGCGAAGAGAACGACGGAACGCAGTGAAAATTGTCCGGAGACTGAGCAAACGTGATCCTGATACCTTCACGGTTAAGGAAAAGAAAGCTCTGGACAACGCCACAACTAGACTCTGCAACCTACCGACTGACTCGGACAAAATAAATTTATAGGCAAATTCTTTTTCCAGGACCTAGAAGAACTACACGGCAAGATCGTTTTTGACCTACTTAACTTGGTAAATTCCTCAGAATGGCTTGCTCATACATAGGGTCTCATAGGTTTCCTAGTGTGGGAGGATAGTCTTCCTGGAGATTCGAATTTGAGAATTTATCATCATGGCTGTTTAAGCCCACCTTAATTGTGACGCACCATCTGCCAAGTTCCGAGACGTGGTCAAGACAATTCTACGATGTGGCTATCTGACCTGGCGATAGGAACTCTAAGTGTGGGAGGATAGTCTTCCTGGAGATTTGAATTTGAGAATTTATCATCATGGCTGTTTAAGCCCACCTTAATTGTGACGCACCATCTGCCAAGTTCCGAGACGTGGTCAAGACAATTCTACGATGTGGCTATCTGACCTGGCGATAGGAACTCTAAGTGTGGGAGGATAGTCTTCCTGGAGACTCGAATTTGAGAATTTATCATCATGGCTGTTTAAGCCCACCTTAATTGTGACGCACCATCTGCCAAGTTCCGAGACGTGGTCAAGACAATTCTACGATGTGGCTATCTGACCTGGCGATAGGAACTCTAACACCTCTTAATAAAAACTCTTCAAGTAATTTAAATAAACATTTATTAAAAGACCAATTATCGTGAGCGAGTCAAGCAAAAAAGTTGGCGAAAGTAACTCATTTGTAATTAGCGAATATTCAAAGATTTATCATCAAATTGAAGCGAACATTTTGGAAAATTTGCTAGAAATTTTGTGCACCATTATGCCACAAACTTTCAGTTTAGGTAAATATATATTGAAAATTCGACAGCTTTGTTTGACTCGCTAACGAAAAAAGACCCCTAAAGCTCGGAAATTACACTTTCATATTTCTTTAATGAAATACTACTTTAATGAACATTTGATAACGATATTTTTTGTTAAATGGTTGATTCTATATTAGCTCTTTTTGTTTACCACGTTTACATATAGGTACGTTGTTATAAATGTTGACACCGTTTTTAAGATGCGATAAGGCTTCCAAGCTTCATTTAAAGGGGTTGCCTCGAACTCTTCGCCTGTTGATTTTTTTTCTTATCAATAACAATTATGTATGTTTAACTATTTACAACAACTAAACACGGCTTTGTTATCTAGTGCATACCTATTTGATTTTTTGTTTTATAATACGCACAAGCAAATAAATTCAGATCATATAATTGACTTAAAGTCCAAAGATTCGAGGCAAGGCAAAATCAATTGCAATTTTATTGCGATTTGTTGATTTATTTTATAGGTAAAAGTTGTCTGTCTTGGCAGAATATTACGTTCGAATTTTTTCGACGAATTAACCAGACGTCTGGAAGTTTCTGATAATGAACGGCGCGCCTCCTAGACTTTGACCAAAACCGTTTTCCGCTCAAGATGTTTTCAATTAAAGCTGCATGAACGTGATAAGAAAATCGATGCTCGTGACTCTTGAATATTGGACTCGAAAAAGGGGGGTGTGACAGTCAATTATTTTTTTCTTTAATTCCCTAGTTCTTCGTTGTTGTCTGAGAAAAAAGCTGATAATCTAAGCTGAGTGTTGCATAAGGACGTATATAGGCAGGTCAACATTAAGTCAACAAATCTGCCACTTTGTGACTAGTGATAATTAGTCTCATCAAGGGTACAGACTTTGTATTTTGCACCCAATGCGGAACCACATTCCAAGCATTGATAGAGCTTGTATTGACTATTGTTCGAGGGCTCCAGCAGATTTTTGAAGTCTGGATTCTGTTTTTCCTTTCGAGGGTTGTCGAATTTGATAGATTCATATGTGTAAACCACTCCATCATACTCAAATCATAACACATATTTGAGCAAGACAAGTATGCTCGAAGTGATGTGAAAAAACATGGTATAACTCGAGCCAAATCACTTCGCTAACGGTCGCACAGTGTGTAATTTCACACATCTAGCGGGACTTTATTTCTGTTGCGTTTAAATATATTTGTATTATTGTTTACTTGTTTATTGAAGTAATATCTTAAGTTTCAGGAAATTTTTAAAGTATTTCCACGCATATTGGTTCAGAGATATAATGCATATACCTACCCCACCCCATCCATTGACCAAGAAATCTGTCGATCATTTACCTTACTTCCTCCAACCTATACTCTATCCAACAAAAATTGTCAATACAGGCCTTATGGAGGAGCTTTTTTTCTACCAGTGGTGCCTGTAGATACTCTCACGGCACTCAAACGCAAGAATTGCCACTGAAATAAAAACCGAACCACTGTCATACCAAGGAATTGTTGTTGTAATTTTCCTAAAATCCACATACAACCCACCACAACCAGTCTCCCACACAGCCGAATGGGAATGAGCATGATCGTCTGGTGTTCTGTTGCTATTATCATCCAGCAAAATAAGCAGTGTGTGTGACACATAAGAAGAGTATTACCATCTCTACAATGAAGCATATCATTAAGGGTTTTTCTATGGATTTTGTCAAAGAACTTTCGGTTTTAGTGCTTTTGAGAACAATTATTACGTGGGGTGTTGCCATTCGGTTTTAATTTGATTGTATTTGTATTGTACAGCTGCACAAGTGCAGTTTTTTTTACCATCTGTTTAGGTATATGACATTGTGTCTCGGTTATATAATTTTGTATTCTAATTGCCTGATTGTGTTTACCTTTCACAATATACATATAGCGGAAAGGACTGGGAAATGTTTTTAGAAAATCTTGCTGATTGAGTTTATGTCGCAAACTGTTTAAATAAAAAAAAACTGCATCTCATTATGTACCTGTTTGTATGATGTCTTTGTTTTTCCGATGAATGACGCTTGTTTTGGCAATGAATACGGGAATTCCCAAAAGGAAGATCTCAAGTTAGGTAGGAATGCAATCATACAATGGGTTGCTTGAAATCGTTAAACGTTACAAACCCAAGTATGAAGCATACGTCGTGGATGAAATGGCTCAAAATGCGGGACATAAATTGTTTCGCTTGCCGCCTTATCACTGTGACCTTAATCCAATAGAATTGGTTTGGACTCAAGTGAAAGAGTTTGAAGCAAGCCAAAACAAGTCATTTAAAACGGCTGAAATAAGAGACTTACTAACGACAGCACTTACAAGGGTTGACAAGGAAAAATGGCATCGATGTGCCCAACACGTTGAACAGGTTGTTGAGCCAAATGTGTGGGAAATGGACGTTTTTGCCGAGAAAGCAGTTGAAAGGTTAATAATAGACCTAAATAACGAGAGTAGTAGCAGTAATTACTCATCGGATTAGTTGAGTAGTGATATTAGAAATTAGTATTTTATGTTTTACAATACATATTTATAATGAATAAATTGGATTACACTGATATATTTTTCGTTTTGATTTTTTTTTTGTGTTACGAAATTTATATATTTTGGAGATACATACAATTAAAAAAACGCGCCTATTATTATCTTACCAGTGCCCATGTTCTGTAACTCATGCGATAACTCTTCGCATCGAAAACTTTGGAACACAAAATTCCACCGTTTATCGAATGTGAAAAGAATTGGTGTTCTGTAACTCTATGCGATAAAATATACCTTGGTAACTTTTAATATCATGGGAAATTGGAAGGATTGTCAAAATACTGGAAATCGAAGGGTAGTTTGGCAAGGAAATTCAGTGTGTATTTACATGTTGTTGGGATAGGAGTGGTGTTAGCGGATTATCGGAAAATTACGTGTTTCTGTTGAATTTTCAAAAATACGATGATCGCTCGTTCTGCTAGACTCAGACGAAATTTTTTGAAATTAATCTGATCCTAACGCTGATTTAAGACAACATTATGTCGATGAATTTAATAAAGTTAAAATTTTGCATTTATTTTATCTGTCTATGAAAAAAATAAATGAAGCAATTTTTTTTAAAAAAAAACAAGAACCTTTTGCTCTCTCTTGTTGGATGTACCAAGCTGTTTATTTTTGTAGCAAGACAGTTCCAAGAATGTTCAAAATGGATTTTATTTAGGTGCTTGCTGAAATCTGTTTTTATTAGTTACTTTTTATTTCTTTTGCATTTTTTTAAACGTTGAACTTGATCAACGAACTGTATATTTTGTTAAATAAAAAATCAAAAATGTTCACTGTCCACTATCCGTTTAAAATTGTTCAATATCCCTTTCTCGCAAGCCAATTGAAATGTGATAAATTTTGACAGTTGAAGTGAAAAATTTATCGCATTCTAACTTTCGAATGCCATATTATTATTCAGTGCCCGTGTTCTGTAATTATCGCATCGTTATATTTATCACATGAACGATGTGAATTGAAACAAAATTTCATTATATCACATTTCCGTGTTCTGTAACTATGCGATGCGAAAACTATACCACATGGAACATTGTTCACATATTTCCAGGGGTTTCATTTCATAATGTTCCATGTGGTATAGTGTGTCGATTCGCATAGTTACAGATTTATATAAGTCATTGCACCCAGACTGAGAGACAAACATCCTATCTTCCCTGTACTGACAATTTTTGTTGGATAGGGTATAGTACTTTAAAACATCCCAAAGAATTTGTATGCAACTAAAAAAGTGTATATATTTCTTATTTACTCGTACCTATTATTATTTATTTATTTATTTATTTTTTATTAAAAATTAGTCGCTTTCAGCATCCGAGCTGCTGATACTTTCCTGAGGAAGTGGATTTCTTTTTCTGTGGATTGCAGTACTACGGCTCGATAGATACGGACCCAAAGGAAGTAGAACTCTGTTCAGTACATCCCTATTTGTTTTCGACCCTGCCTGATGTTTCATATTAATAAGTTCCTAACGAAAAAAAAAAATTGTTTGGTGGGCACCTAAGGGCAGAAAAAGTTAATGGATTCTGATAGACAAAACACAGGAGGAGGTACTAAACAACATTTCACGACGGGTACATGCGGGTACAATTTTAAAACGCTTCACAAAGTTCAAAGATGTAAAAAAACGAACAAGACAAAAGCCTTCAAACAAAACGACCATTTCTTCCATTTTTTATGTGACCACAAATTTCTACCGTACCTTTTGAGAATCAGTAGGTATATGATATAAAAACAAAAAAATTATATATATATGAATCACGCGCGATCAATTTGACTGTTAATATGCAACTGACCTGAATTATTTGCTTGCTCTAAAATTGTCGCTGTTTGTAATGTTGCCCAACCTAAAACAACGGTTTCATGCAATCCGTTTTTTCGGATCTTTATTGCCTGGAGTTCTAGCCGTCGTGTCATATCAAAACATTTTCAAACGGCCGACATTGAATTTTCAATTAAATTCAGCTGGATTTGGGAATTTACACACTGTGGGTCGGTTGCGCAGAGAGAGGATTCAAGAGAACGCGTAAGATTTCTAATAAGTGAAGGTTTTTTCCTTAATTTTACAATGCCTAACTTAGCTTAGGACTAGCTTAGATTGTTGTGGAGGTGGGACCTGGTACCTGGTTTAAAGCTCACTCATGAGGCCGGATTTCTTGATAAATTCGGCTAGGTCTTTGGGTGAGCTGACAGATAAGTCAACTGTTTCAAGGTAGGGTTTATCCAAGATGCGCAGACATGTCTTTGTTAGGCAGTCACAGTTGCATAGAATATGCTCTGATGTTTCATCGTCTTCGTTGCCCATTCAGTAGATATTGGCTTCAGCAAGTCCCATGGCCAGGAGGTGTTTTTTGACTCTACAGTGCCCCGTCAGCAATCCAGTGACTGTATGTATCTGCCCCTGGGCAGTTGTAGGAGTTGTTTTGTTCTTTTATTGAATGGGGTTGGTAGGCATTGTTTAGCCTGTCTGTTACCTTGAGTATTTGAATTGCCTTTCTTTCTTACCTTTTATTTATGACGTCATGAATGCTTTTGCAGATCCTTTCCTGGCAAGCTCGTCAAGGCCGCTGTGGCCAGGCACCCACATCAGGTGAACTCTATTTGTGTTAGCTAATGTCTTGAACGGCTTGATGCAGTCCCAGACTATAGTTTTTAGTTTCGATGTGATTTCAAAGGCGTTGATAGTAAGCAGTGCCGCTCTTCTGTCAGAGTGGATGTACATGAACTTGCTAGTGATGTTCCTGTTTAGATTCTCTCTGATGCAGAGCTCTATTGCGTGTATTCCAGCCTTTACTACGGAGTTGCTTTTCTCCATAATAGCGTATAGAGAGGTCTCAGTGGTTACTCCGTATACCCCTGCCCCAACTCGTTCATCTGTTTTGGATCCATCCTCGTACCAGAGGAGTGAGTCTTTAACAAATGTTGGCTTATTACACCTCATTTCCCGAAAAAAGTATTTTTTTTTCCAAAATGTCCCTAGAAACCGCGCTGTATTTCTCTGTTCAAGGTTATTTTACCAAGAGCTCATTGATTAGGTACCTTTAAAATGTCCTTAACTCTAGAAAGCGAACGTTGTTGACTACCCTTAATAAGCTAATCATTCGTCAAATCAACGGAGTGTACCAAAAGTTTTTTTTTCAAGCGTCCTATATTTTTTTTAAATGTCCTTAGAAACCGCGCAGTATTTCTGTGTTCAAGTTATCAGCCAAGCGGTCCTTGGAACCTCAAAAAAGGTCATTAAGACGTAAAATAGGGTATTTTTTCAAAAAAAAAAACGTAAACTTATAATGTAAAAAAACGACAAACTGCTTGCCATTCCAAAGATCAGCGACATATCCCCAAATATTCAGGGCACCCAATTTAAATTCTGAATATTCATAAATTGAAATTCATTCTCTGTGAGTCACTGTATTCTTGGTTTGCGATTGAAATGAATATTTTACTCACATGACAACCAAACATCAGGTAGTCAAATCATTCACTTTTGTAAGATCTGAGTCTAAAGAGTTGAGTACACAAAATTCTATTGAATGTCTCAAAGCTATTTAAGAAGATAATCTAAAAAACAAAATCGCAGCGACATATAAGCCTACCCTGTCTGTCTGTCGATCTGTAACGCTTTCACGGCTAAACTACTGAATCGATTTTGTCAAAATATAGAATAAATACATACTCGTATAAGTATAAAGTAAGCTTAAACATCAAGGAAAGACATAGTAATATTATTTTCCAACCGCGATAGCTGATATTCACCCGGACGAAGTCGCGGGCAACAACTGGTTGAGACATAAAGCTGTTCTCCTTTAAATTTTGTCACGGCAATCGGTACTACTTCAGTTGTAAAATAATACATAAATATCTGTAACCTTACTGTCTACCTTAACAAGTTTTTTAACCTTATTTAAAATATCCCTGTAAAATAACGAAAAATAAATATGTAAGTTTGAGGCGATTGTAAAAATTTGAATTTTACTGGTCCAAAATTATACTTATATATAAAAGTAAGTTATTTTTAGCCAACAAACTTGTATCTTTTATTGTTTTTAATTTAACAGTCATACTGGGCTCGAGTGGTCATCACGTTCATTTCCCCACCTCTTACCAAAGTCTGACAAACATCAAGTTTTTGTCGTTCTTTCAATAAAACCGTATGGTTATGACACATCTTGGATTTGAGAACAATATCAAGTCACTTTCCTTGGTAACAATCAAAACCATGGATTGATATAGAAAAAAGAAAAATGCAACGAACCTTAAAGAGGGTTTTCGAGGTTAGCGAGATCTGTTGCTTTTAGGGGTAAAGTTTATTTCAAATATTAATAAATATCTACTCACCTCCTTTTTTTATATTTTCCACCAACTCTAAGAGTCCGGGACCGGGTATTGTTTTCGAAAATTTAACAATTTTCAAGAATTTTAATATTCTTGGCAGAAATTGTAAAATATAAATAATGCCTAAGGCGAACACAATTAATAAGAGATTCATTATTCAACGGCACAATAACACTACTTATCTAATGTAACTGGCTGCTGATCGAAGACTGGCAGATCAAGAGAAATGCAGTCTTCTTTTAATAACAAAAACTGTCGCAAAATTAAAAACTCAAACAAACAATAAGATTGCAATCAAAGCATTGCATAACAATGCAATAAGGTTGTGTTTAACTGATTAAAGAGTTTAGCTGAGAGAGTAGATTAAAAAATTGATATCCAGCATTTGAGTGAGATTGTGCAACGTAAAATTTGCTCTGCCGAACTAATGGTTATATCTCTTATAATGTCATCTTGTTTTTTTCCTTGTGTCTTCCGAAGAGTTAACGCATTCCCAAAATGTTCCGGTAAGACCAAAAGAGTCTTCTTTTTTGACAATGGAAAACGATATTATATTGGAGAATAACTGGATCACAGGTATTAATGACAACTCTGAGAATTCTTATTAACTGAGTGTTTCATTTGAATATGGAAATATGCAATTTTTAGGGATTAACTTAATAAGTTTAGTAATAAGTTGACGATGTTGTAAACCAAAAATAGTGTTGTCTTCTTTTAGGATGATATTGATATGAAATTAACTGAAAAAGTATGTGTCGAGTGAATCTTTTCGTTTTCAATAAGTGACAATACAAATTATACTTCTTCTATAGAAATTGTTTTTATGAATCTCAATGCTGGAATTAAGAAATCGGGCACTCAAATAATATAAAGACTTTCCAAAAGCGGTGAAAACAAATCAAGGTGTATTAGGTTTACAAGTCCCGCTCGGTAGCCAAACGTTCTAGCAACTGCACAATTTCTTAATAACTGCTGCTCAGTGGCGTAGCGTAGTAGGGGAGGGGGCCCGCGCAGCACGTTTATGGGGCAGCATATTTTACAATATTTGAACCATTTTATATGTTTGTCGCACCTACGACTCGGACCGATTGAAATGAGCACGAAATTTTCCATTACTAATAGGCTCTTCACACCAAACAATAAACGAGGTTTTGCTCGTTTTCCTTAAAACGAGCATCAACAACACTTGTTTTCCCATCCATTTTTCATAAACGACTAGTTTTTGTAAACCACTAGTTGTTGATAAAACGACTTAAAAACGAGTAGCTATTCCGAGACACAAACCTTTTGAACATAGTGAAACTATGGTGCATGCAAATTGACACTCCCAAAAAAAAAAAAAAAAACATCTGTCCTGTAGCGTCATTGAAGCGACTGGCAACACCGCCTGAACTGGCTTGCAAGGGTCCCCCGTATTTATACCCTATTCTAGGGGTATATTAATTTTGACGCATAGTTTGTAACATACTTTAATATTGCCCGTAGACCCCTAAAAGTTACTATATTTATGATCAGCATCGATAGTAATGTCGATCTAGCCATGTCCGTCCGTCGGCAAAAATTAGGCCTTTAAACTGGACCTAGAGAGCTGAAATTTTAACCACATACTCTCTAGGGTCCCGAAATAATCAAGTTTACGAATTTTTGAAATCCGCCCACAGGCCCACAAACTCAAAAAAACAAAATTTTGGAAAAAATCGAATTTTGAGCTAGGAAGCTGAAATTTTTTATATATGATCTATGACCCCTAAAACTGCTCGGGATATAAAATTTTCAAAATCCGCCCACTGCCACGCCCACAAAAAAATAAAACAATTTTATTGAAAAACCAAAATTTGAGCTAGGGAGCTGAAATTTTTAATATATACTCTCTAGGGGCGCTTTAAGCTCATGTATAAATATTTTCAAAATCCGCCCACTGACACGCCCACAAATAAATAAAACAATTTTTTTGAAAATCCAAAGTTTGAGCTAGGGAGCTGAAATTTATAATATATGCTCTCTATGGGCCCTTTATGCTCATGTGTAAATATTTTCAAAATCCGCCCACTGGCACGCCCACAATTATTATTATTTATTTTTTTTGAAAATTCAAAGTGAGCTAGGGAGCTGAAATTTATAATATATACTCTCTAGGGGCCCTTTATGCTCATGTGTTAATTTTTTTTAAATCCGCCTACCGACACGCCCACAATTAAATAAAACAATTTTATTGAAACACCCAAGTTTGAGCTAGGGACCGTTTTTTTGATAAAATCCTTTAAATGTTGTATAACAAAATATGTAGAGCGTTCTTAACAATTCAACCATACTTAGACTTTTGTCACGCCCACTTATGAGGGATAGGAATAAGAATAGGGTATCCAACAGTTCGCCTAAGCGGACTGTAGCCCGTCCCTATGTTTTGTTTTGTGCTTGGCTTGTTTCTGACTAATATTCAATGAGAATGGCTTCTATTGATGGATCGCCAGTTGTGCAATTCATATAAACTTAACTTAATCGTATCGTACCTATTTATGTATTATTCGCTTTCCAAACTGCGATTTTAGTGCTCATTAGGTTGTCTTGTCTGTAGTGATTGTTAAATTATTGAACTTCGTGAAAAATTGTGAGTATTAAATATTTTATTTAAGTTTTGTATTTATGTGATTGTAAGGTTGACTATCTGCTATGTTGTTCAATCTTTAATTTATTAAAATAAAAAAATCAGAACAATATTAAATTTCCGTAAGTTATTAACTTCCCAGTGGAAGTTTTTATAATGGGGCCGATTTTGTGAATCGCGGATTTTGACATATCTCCACGTTTCAAGGTCACCAGAATCCAAATTCAACGTTTTTATAGAGATGTCTGGGTGTGTGTATGTACGTATGTGCGTTCGGAATTATCTTTCGCCACGATTATCTCGAGAATCAAAGATGATATTGACCTGGGACCGGGTTTATTCGAAGCGTAATTACGTAACTCAGAACTGATTAATAACAGCGAAGTGTGATATATATCAATGCAACCATTGTTATGAGCACGGAGACCTGTAAATTTACATGTATTCCAAATAATGGAGCACAGTGATTTGCTCAATGAAAAATGACAATAAATAGTACAAAAAAGCCAAATTATTTTATTTATTTATTTACTAACAAAAAACGGCTGGACCGATTTCGCTGGAAACTTAATCAGTTCTGAGTTACGTAATAACGCTTCGAATAAACCCATGTCAATATCATCTTTGGTTCTCGAGATAATCGTGGCGAAAGATAATTCCGAACCCACATACGTACACACAGACATCTCCATAAAAACGTTGGATTTTGATTCTGGTGACCTTGAAACGTGAAGATATGTCAAAATCCGCGATTCACAAAATCGGGCCCACTACAAGAACTTCGACTGGGAAGTTAATAAAGGCAAACTAGCTAGCTGAATTTTGAAATTGATGATTTGTACTAATTTATTAACTTCCCAGTAGAAATTGTTGTAATAGGGCCGATTTTGGGTATTGCGGATTTTGGTATATCTCAACGTTTCAAGGTCACCAGAATCAAAATCCAACGTTTTTATGGAGATGTCTGTGTGTGCCTATGTGGGTTCGGAATTATCTTTCGGCACGATTATCTCGAGAACCAAAGATGATATTAACATGAGACCGGGTTTTTTCGAAGCCTAATTACGTATTTTAGAACTGTTTAAGTTTCCAGCGAAATCGGTTAAGCCGTTTTTGTAAATAAATAACTAAAATAATTTGCCTTTATTTGTACTATTTATTGTCATTAGCCATTGAGCAAATCATTATTACATCTCCGTCTCCGTGTTCATAACAATGGTTGCATTAATATATATCACACTTCGCTGTTTAACAACATTTAATTTCCATGAACAATATTAAAGAGGGTTTTTTAATATTAAATAATTCTTAACCATAAGATAGGTTAACCAAATTTCAAAATTTCCCACTAATCGCATAAATCATATTGATCCCACTGGGAAGTTAGTCATGTGGACCTTGCGGGTCGCACACGGACCACTTTTTTTGAAATGTTCTACGATAGTTTCGTTTACGACTCCAAATTAAACTTGTGAAAAGTCCTGTTCCTGAGACGTCAAACTCCCAGTTGGGCTTAAATTCACCAAAGACAACTGGGGCTGACACTGTTGATCTGATAGCTGTTAGGAAGGTTGACATTGTTCCTGAGGATCAAATTCCAACAGCATCTACGTAATTAGAGTCTGCATCTGTTTGTCTAGACATGGATTTCGATAGCATAGAAACAGAGACTGATACAGGATCGGCAATGTCTGCCATTCAATACCAAAGATTGGACGATATTTGAAAAACATCTTGTAAGATCCAAAATGTGTGACAAAATTTCAATCATGTATATGTCACCCGAAATCCAAAATGAATTTATGGGAATTTTGGGAAATAAAGTTCGCCAACATATCATCGGACAAATAAAAAAGGCTAAGTATTTTTCGATTATATTCGACAGCACTCCAGACATTTCTCATAAAGACAATTAAGATACGTAATGATGGAAAATCTGTTAGTACAAGTAGTAGAATCTTTTGTAGATTTTATTGAAACAAAGGATAAAACTGCTGAAGGAATTTCAAAGATGATTTTGAGCAAGTTTGAAGCTGATGGCATCGATATAAGCAACTGTAGAGGTCAAGCATATGCTAATGCTGCTGTTATAGCTGGATGGCATTCAGGAGTTCAGCAAAGAATTAAAGAAATAAATCCCAAAGTTGAATTCGTTCCTTGCTCAAATCATTCGTTAAACCTGGTTTGTTCACACGCTGCCTCAGTTGCGGCGAGTTCAGTTACTTTTTTCGGCACGTTAGAACGTTGCTATTAATTTTTTCTAACTCACACATCGTTGGGAACTTCTGATAGCAGCTACAGGCAAGAGTTTGAAAAGATTTAAGGACACGCGGTGGAGTGCAAGAGGCGATGCCGTAAAAATGGCATTCTCGTCACTTTGGAAAATCTAACAGAGACAGTTGAAAGCTTAAACACAAGAACAGATGCAGTAACTTTGCTCGCTACGATGCAGTCATTTTCCTTTCTTTGTTTCTTCGGCCTCTGGCAACCGGTGCTAAATGAAGTGAACGACGCACAAAAATATGTATTTACAAACAAAGGGAATTGACATAAGACTGTGCGCTCAGAAAGTAAATGCTTTGCAGATGGTACTGATAGAGAAACGAGAGGAATGGGCAGAAGGCGCTGTAAGTTATGCTAAAAACATGTGTAAAGAACTTGGCATTTCCATGGACCCTCGCAGGCGTAGAACAAAAAGGAACATTTTTGCTGACCGAACCACAGATGCTAACTTGTCTTATGAAAACGAGTAGGAAGCTGTTTTCTTCGTTAAATATAAATATTGTAGAAATTCGCGAGCGTTTTCAGCAACTACAGAATTTGGCGGATAATTTGCCGGCTATATTACTAGATTCGGACGACACCAAATGTAATCTAGACTACGCATCTGCCGAAATTGACGAGCAGAACTTCTAGCTGGAACAATTTCGACAGCGAACTTTCATTACTGCCACAGGCAACGAAAATAAATTAATTAATGCGGACTCGCTTGTATTATTAAAATTTATTGTAAAATCCAAGCTTGATGATACTCTGCCCAAATTATAATAATGCTCCGTATATTTCTCACAATTGCCATAAGCAATGCCAGCTATGAGAGGAGTTTTTCAAAATTGAATTTGATCGAAAACTATTTAAGGTCAACAATGAGTACATACTTTAAGGCTTACTAATCTGGCTATATCAGGTCCTAAAATCGAGGTCATTAATATCCTTTTGCAGCGTGACTTCGATCAAATTAAGCGATATTGCGACGACTGGAAGTTGAAAATCAACTTTCAGAAGACGGAAACAATACACAATGATAATGACTGTTCTTGCCGGGCGGCAACATTTTCTATCGCACCCACCCTACGCCACTGCTGCTGCTTATTAACGTCCAATGTGTCCACATTCAAACCATATTGATGAAGTAATGTATTCGTATTCGTAAGAGAGGAGTTTTTTGACCTACAAAAACGAGTATATAAGCGTACATACATATATTAAGATTGTTTATCTCATCTAATAAACTTAAAAATATAGGTAGCTGTACGACAAATAATTATGATAGAAAGAATATGACCTAAGATCGAAAAGGAAAATCTAAGTGAAACACAGGCCGTTTTCGAAAACGTCATCTGCTTCAAAATGCGTTGACGGAATGTTTTTAAATGCAAACAGCAAAAGTTAAGTGTTCGAAAACGCAAACACCAATTTGTTTGCATTTCCTTTTTGTTCGATAATGCAGTTAGCTCAAGACATTTGACTGGAATCGTTATCTGCATTGCAGTTGATGAGAAGGATTGGTGGCCGAACAAAATAAATGGATCATCCCGAGAAAAATATTTTAAATAAATACTATTTACTTAACGTGCTCTCCATCCTCTGCGATCCCAGGCACGCTGCTTCTACTTGTCCGGACAAGCGCTCTGGCATCCGCAATGGCTTTTTCCTTAAAACGGACGTTCCGTGTTGTTGTTTTTCGGGGTTATATCTTCTCCTCCATTCGTCCTGTTTATCGTCGAGCACGCGGCGCCATAAAGCAGAACTGGCAGTATCAGTGTTTTATAGAGCTTACACTTGGTCTTCCGAGTTAGGAGTTTTGCACCCATTTGTTTTGACAAACCGAAGCAGCAACGGTTTCCTAGGGCAATTCTTCGTCGGATCTCCACTAATGTGTCATTTGTGAAGTTGATGTGTACTCTGAGGTAGGTGAAGTCGTTTACTACCTCGAAGTTGCTACAATCAACAGTGTCCTTCAATCGCCATGAAAACACCTAATACGACACGCCAAGATCGGCTGATGATGTCGATATCGTCCTCGTATTCCAGTAGTTGGGCGGATCTGTTGAAGAAAGTGCCTTCCGTGTTGACACGGACCGCACTTCGCACTATCTGTTCCGGAACAAAATTGAAGATTTCACATGATAGCGCATCTCCTTGCCGGAATCCGGTGTAGGTAGATAGGAAGAGCTGATTCCAAACTGCACATTCAACCGCGTGTTTTCCAGCGTCATGCGACACAACTGACACAGCTCCTGACGATGAATTTCATCAAATGCGGATTTAAAGTCGGTGAAAAGATGGTGGGTCTCGACTTGAAATTAATTGGTCTTTTCCAGGATCTGCCTTAGTGTGAAGATTTTGTCTACTGTCGATCTGCCGGGCCGGATGCCAAACTGGTACGACGTGCCGAATTTTGTATTGCAGAACGGTTTCAGACATTCATACAGTACGATGGAGCATCTGAAGCCGCTCTTAGTTTAAATATTTAGTGAGTTAATTTATTATTTAGTGTGAAATTCGAGTAATATGTTTTTTACCAAATCATTGGATGTTCCATATTTAAGTTCCTTTTCTAAATAAATAAACTGATTTGAAGTGAAATTGAGAATTGCGTGACTGCATCGCAGTTTGCATTAAGTTTGTAAATGTGGATGTAAAAGTATCGTTTTACGCGGATGATCTTGTCATCTCTTTAGACAATCTATACACTCACCAGGTGGGTGCAGTGGCGCAGATGTTTGTGTGTTGGTTGGACTACTAATCTTCTTCGGTTCAAATCTCGCTGTGGCCAAGTAACACTTAAAAGTTTTTTTCAATGCGCCACCTCTTGTGAACGTCTGACAAACATCTAAGAGTTTCAATTGTCACGAGGAGCTTCTCAAATTTGCCGTTCAGATTTGGCTTAAAATTGTAGGTCCCTTCCATTTCGCACAAGCAATTGGTTTAAGAAGCTAGGTTTTAGGCCCTATATGGGCCGTTAATGCCTAATATTTTATTTTCATGTACCCTCCAGCTCCAAATTAATAAATTTAATGCGATATTTGGGATATAAAAATGAATGCATCGAAATCCAAAATTCTGGTTTTCAGAGCGCAAATACTTGTGGTAGGGGGTATCTTTGGACACTGGGTGCTACTCGAATTGAGGTTGTAAGTGAGTGAGTTGTAAGAGCCTTCGTGTGAGTCGGGTGTTTTCTATTTATTAAATTACTTTATCACTCACAAAAAGTTTAAAAATCCACAAATCAATTGTAAACTTATAACTCACCCTGATGGTCCATATATCCATAATCTTTAAAAGGAAGAAGGCCATAAGTGCACAGTTGTTCCTTCCTACTTTAAATTTTTTAAGGTAAGTTAATCCAATTGAAATGCACAAAAGAGCTGACATAGTCGCCTGTCAGACAACTAGCAACTTTCCTTAGTTGTGTGAGCGGGCTAAGCCGTGCAGAAGAAAGCGTAAGTACTAAAAAAAGTAAGAATGTTTTTTCTACGATTTTTTCCTTATAACTTTTTCTTACGTTCTGCAACAGAGCCCTTTTACAAAAAAAAAACCGGAAATTTCGGAAATACTGCCATTCAAAAATCTGACCTTTTGTCCTAGGAATAGAGGGCAGAGTTTGCATCGACAACTTTCTGAAGTGTTTTGGCATAATTTCCGGGAGCTGTCTGAGTACTTTTCCAATGAAACTTTTTTTTTTAAAAAGAATTTTTAGAATACCACATAGGTTGGTATGCGGTTCATGTTAAATCAGGTTAACCTTATATAGTTATTGTGAGCGTAATAACCTACAACGAAGAGTCCTTCTTATAACTATTAGGTGTAATTACTCCCGAATAAAGGATGAGTTAGCCGAAGCGAATAGTTTTCCCCTTGCGCTAAATGAGAACAATCCAAGTTAGTAGAGGAATATCCTTGAAATAAATAAAAAGTACGCAAACCTATAGACGGATTGGATGCATCTCTGGCTCTGAAATCTTTACAAACTCCGCTCAGTACACTGTCACGGAAAATCGACGCCGAATCCATGAGTAGAACAAACCTACGTTGGACCAGCCTTGAAACATGCAGACACACGAGGGAGCTTTGGCCAGCGGTAAACAAAAGGAAATCTAAGGCCATAATCGGGCTGAACCGCAGAGACATACGCACACTGACAGGGGTCCTTACAGGACACTGCGTGGTGGGCCTACACGCGGAGCGGCTGGGCATAGCGCACAACGATTACTGCAGGAGCTGTAGAGACGTCGAAGAGACAGAATCTATTCGTCACCTATTATGTGAATGCCCTGCCCTTAGTACTAAGAGATTCAAGATTGTTGGCAGCTACTTTTTTGAGGAGCTGGAGGATCTGACCGACATTGAGCTTAACAAACTCCTGAGATTTACATATAGATCCGGGTGGTTCTAATAAAGCGGATCACTGAGCTGTTTAACAGCGGCATATCTTTTGTATTTGCAGGTTCAAAATTTTGGAAACCCCAACAGCAATGGACACAATGGACCCAAACAGATGGTCTAAGTGAGCCGTGACAACAGTCACAAGGGCATTCATCTACCTACCTACCTACCTATAGTACGTTTCAAATCCAATCAAAGGTATAGAGGTATAAAACTTCTAATAGGTATAACTGTCAAACTAGCTGTCATATTAATAAAGTGTGTTTGACTTTTTTTTTCAGTATACTTTGTCAAATCACCATGGAAAGATTTACACCAGAACAACGTTTACTAATCGTGGAAATTTATTTCCAAAATTCGCGCTCTGTTCGCGAAACTTTAGAGCACTTCATCAAGTTTACGGTGCACATAATCGTTCATCTGAGCAGCTAATACGCAATACTATGGATCGATTCATGATCACATTTGCTGTTTGTGATAATATTCATCCAAATCGAGCCCGTACCGTGCGTACATCGGTGCATCGTCGCTGTAGACGTGAGTGTGAGAAAGGACCCAAATTTTTCAATCCAAAGCTGTTCTCAGCAACTCGGTCTCTGCCCGTTCACTACTTGGAAAATGTTGAGGAAAGATCTTGGCCTACATCCCTATGTATATGCATACTATATTCTATTAATTTCCATATAGAATACCGGTTACTGTACAACAAACTTCATTTCATTTCGATAACAGAAGCAAGTGGGTTTCGTAATCCGACAAATCGTCACATCGGAAATTGGAAAATGCGGCAAATTGCGACGAATCAATTAGGTTCCGAAATCCGATAATTGCAAAGTGGGTTCTAATATTCGATTGCTTCCGCTATATTTCTTTCGCAACAATGCTTCCGTTCCAATTAAAATATTACCATCAATGCGCCAAAGAGGTATAACTTCAAAAATCCCTGCAAAACGTAGTGGCGTATTAACAAAATTATTAAAACAGATCAAAAAGTATATCTTCGAACTTTTTTGTAACTGAGTGTTTAATCAGCGTTTAATCAGTTTAGAGATATTGATTTGAGTAATCAAGGCCGTAACCAGGGGGGGATCACAGGGGAAAACCATAATGGGTTGATGAGGTTTAAGGAAATTTGATGCTTTGGAAGAGTTGTGTAGTGATAAGGACTCTGATACGTTTCAGCTAGTGATTTTGCAGTAAGTTTGTGTTGTATGAGTGTTTTGTTTACATATACATTGCCACTTCATCGACTTAGTGTCTGGATTGGAACATGTGGAATTAATAACAAACACATTTCAAAGAATATTATTCCGAGATTCAAAACAATTTTTGAGACTGCACAAAACTTAGTAAATGTTGTGGATGAAAAACTTAAAATTTCACGAATTGTGTCAAGGCAGCAGCACAGTCAAAACATGAGCACAACAGATCCTGAAAGCTATTTTAGTATATTTATAATGATTCTCTTTTAGATGACTTTTTAAGTCAGCTTAAAATGAGATTTGAAAACCATAAGTCCATACTTTCCTCTTTGTGCATTTTGATTCCATCGATCCTTGGCAAAAACGAACAAAATTATAACGAAGAAAACTTCAAATTTTATAAATGTTTTTTGGATTGGGATACTTTAAAAGCTGAAGTTACGCTATATAAGACAAAATGCCTTACACAAAATAATGTGTAGGAATTTTGTGGTGGATGTTAGTAACATTCGTGGGTTGAGGAAAATTTTTTTTTCGTTATACGCCCACGCTTTCCACAACAAACCAGCTGTTTTGGCACTTAACGAAACTCAGATTAGCGTTGGCTCTGATTTAACAGAGTTTAGTCTGCCTGGGTACAACTTAGTGCCATTATTCTTTCCGCATCGCGGTCTCGCCGTCTATATACGTAGTGACGTAGCCTACCAATTTCAGCCTCAATATGGCCAATGTTCCAATCCGGAATTTAATTTCATTTGGCTCAAATTTGATGTCCGTAGGCAATTAATCCACTACTGTTTTATTTACAGAAGCCCCAATTTGGACAGACATTCAACTTATAATGAATTGGATGCGTTGTCTGACTCCATCACAAGAATTGTAACCCTTCATCCTCGTACTGAAATCGTCATTGCGGGTGATTTCAATATACACAATTCATATTGGCTTCGACATTCTGGACAGACAACACCCGAAGGAAGGTATGTTGAGATTTTTGCTGAGGTTAACAATCTCACTCAGCTTGTAAATGAGCCAACACGAATACCGGACATAAGCAGTCAAACCGCCAACACACTAGACTTGTTTCTCACCTCTTACCCTGAAAAATACGAAATAAACGTATTACCGCCTCTAGGTTCGTCAGACCATTGTGTCATATCAGCTAATTTCTCGTACTCCGGCCACATAGTTGAAGAGCAAACTCCTAAAAGAACCGTATGGCAATACGAGAAAGCCAATTGGGAAAAACTAAACGGTTTCTTTAAGAGTTTTAACTGGTCGCTGTGCTTCCTCGACAGCGACGTGGATGCTGCTGCTGATATGATAACAAACATGATTTTATTGGGTATGAAATGCTTTATCCCTAACCGGATAAAAAGTAGCAAACCCAAGGTAAACGCGTGGTGTGACTCGAGCTGCAAAGAGGCTATCAGGTTAAAAGAGGTAAGCTTTCGGTCTTATAAGGTCAACCCATCTGAGGAAAACCGGAAAAAATTCAAACGAGCCAGAAATGACTGTAATGCCCACATTAATCGTGTAAAATTCTCCCACGACCAAAAGCTGAGGCAAAAAATTCTACAAAGTCCCACGGGTAGTAAAAACTTTTGGTCGTTTGTCAAAAACATCAAGAATTCGGCCTCGTCATCTATCCCGACACTCATTTACAACGGCATTCCAGCTGTCAGCTCTACAGATAAGGCCAATCTGCTTGCTGCTCACTTTGCAGTCAGCTCAACGCTCCCAGATTGTGCTTTGTCTCCCCCTGTACTCGAGGGCGTAGAATACTCCATGGGACCAATCCACTTTCGCACTCGTACAGTGGATAGAGTACTTCGACATCTTGACATACACAAATCCGCTGGTCCAGATGGTATTTCCCCCATCGTTCTGAAGAGGTGTTCTTCTACGCTGGCAAAACCACTGCGTAAGCTTTTCTATCTGTCCTATTCTTCAGGGCTCTTTCCGGGAAGATGGAAAACAGCATTTGTCCAGCCTGTACCAAAAAAAGGCGAGTCTTCTTCTCCCTCCTCCTACCGACCAATTGCACTTACGTCCCTTCTTTCTAAGGTCATGGAAACGCTGATCAACCGTCAGCTAATGAAATATCTTGAATCTCGAAAACTTCTCAATGACCGGCAGTATGGTTTTCGGGGCAATAGGTCCACCGGTGATTTGATGACATATCTAACCGAAAAGTGGAACCAATCTCTTCATCAAGGTGGTGATAGTAAGATCGTTGCGCTTGATATTTCAAAGGCATTTGACAGAGTTTGGCATCAAGCATTCTTGTCGAAAATGCGTGCATTTGGAATCGATGATAACCTTCTTCAATAGATTAGAAATTACCTTTCGGACCGTTCAATTCAAGTTGTCTTGGACGGTTTCAAGTCTGCAACTCACCAAATAAATGCTGGTGTTCCCCAAGGCTCCGTCCTGTCTCCGACTCTCTTTCTCATTTTTATAAATGATCTCCTGTCTGTAACTTCTAATCCAATCCATTCCTTTGCTGACGACAGTACCCTCAGTTTCTCCTATTCGTTTCTTGGATCACGCGCCTCATCTACGGGTGTGGAACTGGAACGGCAACGTATGTTAAGCTTATTAAAGTGGAATTTAATGCTTTCAAAACACAATGATGTCTCCTGTCATCAAAGCAAAACCCACACACACTGCCATTATCCATGAATGGCACTTGCATCGCTGAAACCGAAAGGCTTTCCATTCTCGGTATGTATGTCAATGACAACCTTCGTTGGAATGACCACATATTCGATGTCGCCAAGAACGCTGCGAAATGTCTAGGCTTCCTTAAGCGATGCAAGAAATATTTCACCCCTTCTGATCTGACTACAATTTATAAGGCGTTTATTCGCCCGAAACTCGAGTACAACGCTCATATCTGGTCTTTTGCACCAATAACTTATTTGGAGCTACTTGACAGGATCCAAAAACGCGCGATAAAACTCATTGGCGACCGGGACATCGCGAGATCGATTGACTCACTTAGTCATCGTCGCAATGTCTCCTGTCTTTCGTTATTTTATCGCTATTTCCACCGTAAGTGATCTAACGAAATAGCCAGTTGCATTCCACCCGTTGAACATTTCAACCGCAACACCCGCCATGCAAGGAATGCTCATCAGTTCACCCTCAAGCCTGTATTCGGACGTACAGTGAAGTACAAAGAGTCTTTCCTCAGACGTACAACACGAATGTGGAATACTCTTCCACGCTCAGTTTTTCCTTTACATTATAACCTACAAACATTCAAAACCAACGTGCATCGGCAACTCTCCTTTTCTTCTAATCCTAATTTCCCTAACGCCTGCGCTGTGTAGCCAATACATGATAAGGGTACCAAAAAAATCCCTTTAGTGCGCGTAAATTATAAAAAAACATAGGGGCGGGCTACAGTCCGCTTGGGCGAACTGTTGGATACCCTATTTTTATTCCTATATCTCATAAGTGGGCGTGGCAAAAATTTAAAGGATTTTATCGAAAAAACTAAGCTTTTGTAAATAAAAACGCTCCCTAGCTCAAACTTTGGTTTTTCAATAAAATTGTTTTATTTAATTGTGGGCGTGTCAGTAGGCGGATTTAAAAAAAAAATAAGTATGAGCATAAAGGGCACCTAGAGAGTATATACTATAAATTTCAGCTCCCTAGCTCAAACTTTGGACTTTCAAAAATAAAAAAAAAATAATTGTGGGCGTGTCAGTAGGCGGATTTTGAAAATATTTACACATGAGCATAAAGGGCCCCTAGAGAGTATATATTAAAAATTTCAGCTCCCTAGCTCAAATTTTGGTTTTTCAAAAAAAATATTTTATTTAATTGTGGGCGTGTCAGTGGGTGGATTTTGAAAATTTTATGCGCCAAGCAGTTTTATGGGCCAAAGATCATATATAAAAAATTTCAGCTTTCTAGCTCGAAATTCAATTTTTCCCAAAATTTGTTTTATTTAATTGTGGGCGTGTCAGTGGGCGGATTTTGAAAATTTTATGTCCCAATCAGTTTTATGGGCCATAGATCATATATAAAAAATTTCAGCTCTCTAGCTCAAAATTCGATTTTTTCCAAAATTTTGTTTTTTTGAGTTTGTGGGCGTGTCTGTGGGCGGATTTCAAAAATTCTTAAACTTGATTATTTCGGGACCCTAGAGAGTATATGGTTAAAATTTCAGCTCTCTAGGTCCAGTTTAAAGGCCTAATTTTTGCCGACGGACGGACGGACATGGCTAGATCGACATTACTATCGATGCTGATCATAAATATAGTAACTTTTAGGGGTCTACGGGCAATATTAAGGTATGTTACAAACTATGCGTCAAAATTAATATACCCCTAGAATAGGGTATAAAAAGAAGATATAGAGCGTTCAAAGAGTGCAATAACAGCTGTTGGGGAATGCAATAAGGATCTGTTTCCTGACATCCACAAGCTTCTTAAAATTTTGGCGACACTACCGGTTTCAACATGTACACCGGAAAGAACATTTTCGACAATAAAACGTCTAAAAACTTATCTAAGAAATTCTCCGGTGAAAAAAGATTAACAGGATTGGCGGTAATGTGAATTCATCAACAAATTGAGATTGCCACTGAGGAAGTCTTAGATACGAGTATATTTGCGGCGCATAAGGCCAGAAGATTAAATTAAATTTTATAAACATGATTCCTACCTACATGTTATGTAATACTTTTTGTAGTAATAAAATCTTAAAGAATGTTGATATGTACCTAATAAATAATAACTTAAAATTATTTAAAAAAATATTGGAAAAGTCTTTTAGTTTTTAAATTTGTTTGAGAGTTTTCTTGGAAAAAATATGTCTGCAATAGTATTTTACTAGCAATAGTCGTCTACCTAGGAAAAAAAATATTGAAAATCGTTAAAGCAATTTTTTTTTTTTAATTTTTGAAAAATATTTTGCAATATTTTGAGTACATATTTCAATACAAGGAAATGTGTAGTTTTCATCTGGAAAAATGCAATATACCCGTTTTCAGCATATTCAAAAAACCAGAAAAGTTTTGTATGAATTTGATCATAAAAGCCTTACTAAATTTTAAATTTAATTTAAATCTGTTTTGTTGTTAGCGAGAAATTCTGATTTTAAAAAAATCGGTTCTATAGGAGGTACCGTTTTAAGATAAATCTCGCAAAATCCATTCTTACCAAAAGATAGACTGTTTTATCTAAATCGTTAAGGCCGTTTTTAGAAAAATTAAGTTTAAACAAACCGTTATATGACATATAGGTACCATTGTTTTAGAGCTAAAATTCCAATTTCAACAACGCCAAGTGTGAGACTACTAAATAAACACTATGAACCAAGTTTGCAAATCGGCCCGGCCCATCCGCTTAGGCTGCAGATCTGCAACAGGCAGGCGGACGAGAGAAGATTTTCCAACAACATTTTTTTCTACTTTCCTATCATCGTAATGTCATGTTTAATTGTTATCTCAATTTTTTTTTTTTGCAACAATCCATAAAGTGCCTTATAAATATATAGTATAGTACCATAATCCCAATTAAAAATCGTGTTTGGTCGATTTCGGCTAAAATGGGCTGTATTAATTTTATTTATTACATCTAGCTACCATTCAGAAAGGTACACACTGATTGGGTGCATGGAAAAATATAACTATAATATAATAAAAATATAAAAATAAGAATACGCGAGTGTGAATAGGCCCACAAAAGTGTGCACATCGCAATAATAAATCTTTTTGTCAGAATCAAAAAAAAGAAAATAGAGAATTGTGAGCAGTTTATTTGACAATTTTGAGAATCTTTCGTTCTCAAAGTCCACACGAAATGTAAATGACCAACTGTAGTGTAGGTTATTCCTCTTAAAAGACGTGCTTGGAATTTCAATGATGCATTTCAGATTTGTTTTACTTTTTTTTTTAAATACAATTTTGCACCCAACTCTTTTGTTGAGTATACATGCACAGTACAGTGTACATATATGTGATTATATTGCATTCCAGTTCCATTGAATTAAGAATTGTGGGAATTACATTAAATGAGAACCTGCGTATAATAATTTATACATCAAAAATACAATACAGGTAGGTACTTACTTGACATCGTTTTTTAAAGCAAATATGATACTGAAATAAGTTGATTTGACCCAAATCTTATTTTAAGTACATTAAGTTAACCTTGCAGTTTCGGGTTTTGTGGTCTTGTCTGTTTTGTGATATAAATAAGAGCTTCAGTTTATTACATCCTTGCGCACAATATTTCGTTGGTTTTTTTTCCAACTTCCTCATGGTTATTTTTTTTATATTTTAATTAAGTTATTTAATCAATTGATCTGTTCGACATCAGCCTGGCGATGCACAGTACCATAACTGAGACTATACAACATTGTGCTTATTTGACCTCGGTGTCACAACTTTCAGGTACTAAAACTGGTTCTCTGTTTATCGTCCCTCGAGCATCTGTCAAATACCCTACGTACCTACATCATATAGGAGTCGCGATCGCGTGAACAAAGCAACAACGTTTTCTTGTGTAAGTTTGATATGCTGCAGTAATAAAAAATATTATAAATATCTATGAAACGGTGGCTGCGCAGTATTTAATTATAAAAGTGTTACAGCAAATAAAACAAATTGATACGTCCCCAAATACGAGCAGAGAATTATATCTAATTCTTCATGGAGAAGGAAGTGAATATGGAAATTTCTGTAGGTGAAAAGAAAATTACAATAGATACCAAAACTTCCAGATCTTTTTAGATATAAAAAATTCGCCGTTTTAAACAATTTTTTCGTGCAAATTTTTTATATATGGATGTACATAATTTTGTTTAAATTACTTAACAAAATTATTCTATTACTGCAATAAATAGTTAATTTTTATCCCAGTACAACACAACATTTCTTATTTAGTTTTCGTGCCTCTTAAGACATAATCGTTTTGACAGATTGTTCGACGGACGATAAACAACCAACTAATCGTCTTTGCTATTGTTTTCGATGCGAGTGCGTTTTCTTTTGTATTTCATTTCTAGGTCATGTCAGCCCAGACATGGCTGGTTTGCTTAACTGATAAGCGCGAGTGTTGAACAAGGAAAAGATTAGAACACTATAATGCTCTGTTTACCTCACATGAGCTACTTCGACTTATTTGAAGCTGAGGTCAGTAAGGACTTTTCAAGACAATTGGTTGAAAAATGGATAGTGACAGATGAACCCTCTTCAGCTCTCACACCCCCAAAGTGTTTTTTTTTGTCGGGGTGCGAGGCTTTCTACACTGGAGCACTCAGCCTTCGACTGAATTCAGAGAGATCTTGCATTTACTCGTACATATTTTGGAGGTGGTTAAAGGGTTAAGCAAGGCCTTAAGCGCAACCTGACTGTCGCCACAGGCGCAGATACTTTACCCCCTCCATCTGTTCCTCACAGCATAGTCAATAGCCATTAGGATAGCATAACACTCCGTTTGGAAGACTGACGTATGTTTGCCTAACGAGAAAAAAAGTCTAATATTGTCGCTCTCCATGGTAATACCAGCACCAGATCCTTGATCTGTTTTGGAGCCATACGTGAAGATTCGATTGCATTCCTTTCCAGGCTCAGAGTCTTACGTATCAGTCGAAGTTCTGGTGTCATTACATTGGCCGGCATATCCATAAGACAGGAGTCGAAGGACAAGCGTCGCGCAAGTTCATCAAAACTCCAGTGCGAGTTATACCAAAAGCCACCTCTTCTTAAACGTGAGATAGATTTGACTGTGCAACACATGATGTAAACGTCACGGGGCGGGAGGTTGAATAATGCATTCACAATGTCCGCTTCACTGCGCAGGGGTGAAAGAAGGGTACTGTCCCTCCAGGTTGGAGGGTAGTAATAGTTAGTTTTAAATTAGATTTAATAATTTTGGTCTAGTATGTAAGTTTAAAATTTGAAGCAATAAAAACGAATTTAAAAGAAAAAGTAAACGGAGATACTACTAGGATCCAGGAGATACGATGGATAAGATCAAGTAGATGAAAAGGAAAAAAATTGAAATTGTTTACAGCTACCACGTAAGGGAGAGGATTCGTAGTGGGTCAGGGAAAATGTTATAAGCTTCAACCCGGTAAGTGAACACATTTAATTTCAATGACTTCCTGGACGAAACCTTTAAAACCACACGATGTCAAAGTTGTGCTCGGGTATTTCAATGCTTAACTCGGTAGGAAAACATCTTCTGTGGATTACTTGACAGGCACAGCAACAGATAACACGACAACAGATAACGGCTACAGATTAATCGATTTTCCAATGGCTCGTGATACAGCGATAAGTAGCACTATGTTGCCAAGGCTATACGGCTCTACATAACAGCATGGTGCATTCCAGATGCTCGAACCGCCAAACAAATCGATTAAAGGCAAGCATCTAAAACGTGCACTCAGCAACGAGCTCGACTGAACAACGAAATGAAGCTGCGAACTGTCCAAAAGAAGAGATACACATGGAGTAGCCAGAGTGTACAGAGAGTGGCTCAACACTCAACACCCACAAGCTATAATTATATGTGGTGTGGAACCGATATCGCAGCATCATCAAGGAGGAGGTCGAGACCACCGTAGGTTACGAGCCACCACAGAGTAAAACCGTCTGGTATAATGATGTATAGGTTTACCGAAAACAGCTCTTCAAAATTTGCAAAGGATTTCGGCCTTTTGTAATTTTTCCATCTTGGTCTGGCGAAAATAGTACGCAGGGCAGGCGTCCACACGTAAGGCACTATCTTCAATATATCCGTCAAAGCTGTCTCCTGTCATTAAGGCAAAACCCACACACACTGCCATTATCCATAGATGGCACTTGCATCGCTGAAACCAAGACTTTTCACTCTCGGTATGTGTGTTAATGACAACCTTCGTTGGAATGACCACATATTTGATGTCGCCAAGAACGCTGCGAAATGTGTGGCCTTCCATAAGCGTTGTAAGAAATATTTCACCCCTTCTGATCTGACTATACTTTATAAGGCGTTTATCTGCCCAAAACTTGAGTACAACGCTCATATCTGGTCTGGTGCACCAATAACTTGTTTGGAGCTACTTGACAAGATCCAAAAACGTGCGATAAAACTCATTAACGACCGAGTCATCACGAGATCGATTGACTTTCTTAGTTATCGTAGTAATGTCTTCTGTCTTTCGTTGTTATAGCCAGTGGCATTCCTCCCCTTGAACATTTCAACCGCAATACCAGCCATGCAAGGAATGCTCATCCGTTCACCCTCAAGCCTGTGCTCGGACGCATAATGAAGTTCAATGAATCTTTCCTCCGCCGTACAACGCGAATGTGGAATACTCTTCCACGCACTGTTTTTCCTTCACATTATAACCTACAAACATTCAAAACTAACGTGCATCGGCATCTTTCCTTTTCTTCTCACGCTAATTTCCTTAACGCCCGCGCTGTGTAGCTATTACGTTATAAGTGTCCTAATAAGTCCCTTTAGTGCGTGTATATTGTAAAAAAAGCTAAAAAAGATACGGACAATATCAACATCATCAGCCGTTCCCAGCGTAATTGAGAACAGGATAAAGTACATGCTATCAACAAACAAACAAAACATCTGTCCACCGCCCTAGGACGAAACGTCACTTCTGATAGCAATAACTTCGCGGATGTTAAGATCGATCTCCACTTAGTCTGGGCAACTGGAAGCAGGGTTCCCGGGATCACAGTCGATGGCATGCTATAGTGTCTCTAGCAGAGGCTCTTAAAAGGTCAGGAGCCTGTTCAGTTTTAATATATAGTCTCATGACAGTTTATACTGTTGGATATTAGTCAGACTCTCGCAAGAGGAGGGCACTGGGAAAAATGATAGCTGTTCCTGTGCGGGATTCAATCCTCGAACCCCTTGCTCAGTGGCCCAACGCAGTAGCTACTGAGCCAATCCACCTGACACAGAGGAAGAGCGCCCATACTAAAACAACGGGTATAAAGGTCCCGTATCAAAAAACATTATCCAGGTGGCGATAGTACTTTTAAAGACTTTGTAAAAAAAAAAACTGTTTCCCCGGCTATATTTTCCAATACCTATTCCTAACTTCAAGGTATGAGTAGTCTCACTACATCGGCACTAAGAGTCGAAGACGTTGGGAAAGAGGTCAATTAATCCTAAAACTGAAAGCTCAGAGTTCTGGAAAAAAGGTTGGAAAATACTAGATATAATTCTCAGCTCCAAACTTATGTGAGTCATTAAGCCGACTCACAGTAGAGAAAGGAAGGTTTTCTTCCCCATTCTCACAACAGAAGTGCAATACGCTTTACTATTCTATCAGCGGAATTAATGGTAAACCTCGTGATTTCTTAAATGAAATACAAGATTGTGTTGGTTGTTGAAATAAACCTTTGATAGACAACCAACAGATCTGTAATGTGTGGCGCCAAGAAAATGATGAATTCTGGAAATCTACGTAGTTTCCAAATAAAATCAATGAAGCAATTGGTTATGCTTGGAGTATTTTGAATTTCTTTATAAAAAAAGAACCCGGGGAGATTCCACAAGCTGCATGTCACCCTTGCTAATATAAATGTCATGGTATTGTGATGATCACATCAAGGTCGGTTTCAAAAACACAACGAAATGTCAATCCAGAGTCTGACATCTACCTGTCAGCAAAAACAGATTCACACAGATTCAAATCAGAAAATCATTTTAAAATCAATCAACTTCACAAACAATTTATTATCAGATCAAAATCGATTTGAAATTCTCATTTCCACCATGAAACTGTAAAACAAGAAATGTCATCCCAGAATTAACTGAAAATGAGCTAATTTAAGTTCGAAAAACTAATAGAAGTTGGTCAAAACTTTACAGAAGTAGGCCCAATAGAAGTAGCTTGCTTACACACGTGATAGAACTGAACCGGATGCGGTCTTCATTTCATCTCCAGGAGTGTCAATTAACATGTCCAAGCAATTTAACCCACGATTTCAAATCAATTATAATGATCCGATGAGCTCGGCAAGCAGACAATTGGCTGAGCATAATGAGCCAAAGACTATTCTTGCCACCTTGAATTGCCTTAAAAAATGCTTCATGAGTGTTTCGCATGACTACTGACACAAGTCATAGTTGTTGTTCAATTGTCAGTTTTAGCTAAACAAACAAAATTCAACAGCTACCTAACTAACATCGATAACAACTATTAGATGTTGCGTCACTCTTATTGTTGCTTGTGTGCCTCTACATCGATGTGTCCCATTTCCATAGATAAGTGTTGCTAAAGAATCAGCCCTACTGAATGCGTAATGACAACAAATGTCCACAAACACATACAAAACTTCAAGTAAAAGTGACAGCTCATTTGGCCAAAAGTCAAATTTTGTGTTAAGTTTGTTTATAGGTACCATGAAGGGGCTAGTGTAGCTTAGATTATCCAAGAGCAGTGGCACTTAAAGTTTTTCTTTAACGGCTGCTATCTTGAATAACAATTATTAGGTATTCGGATGGAATTGTTTAACTGCATAAGCGCCTGCGATTTGACTGAATGATTTCCAACTTGTTATAATTTTACGGTTAATATTAAAAAAAAATTGCTTGCTCTATGCGATGCGAGTAGTGCTTTGGGGAGATATTACTTTGACCTTGGGTTGGGTTCAATGCTGAAATTTGGCGGCCGGCGGTGTAGCAGTTTTTGGATGAAGATGTTTACATAATATTTATAAACGCGATATGCGAGCAGTGATTCATGTTGTTCCCCCCTTCGAAAGTACCTCATAGATTGCCAGCAGGTGCAGGCAGATGGTGGCACTACAGTTTAAAATATTATGCGAACTTTTTTCGCGGGCTTGGCATTGAAATTGGGCGCTCGTGCTAGAAGAAGAGATAAGATTTTGAATTTTACACTGCGCAGTAAAGAACATCAATTGAAAACTCAGATCAGTTCCGTTGTATGGTGTGTTAATATTTAATGTCATGAATCAATTGCGGATCCTACTTCTGAGATTGCATATGTTAGGGTGCGGATTCGTCGGGGGGAAATCGGCTTAGGATAAAAGTAACAGACTTCAAGCCAATAAGTTATCGCCTGGCTGTGATCCGCATCAAAGCTACATTTCAAAACATTAGCCTAATATGTGCACACGCTCCTACCGACGAGGCTGGAGACCCCATCATGGAGCAATTATATGACCTCCTGAACGGAGTCTACGGAGCCAGTCCGGAGTACGTTGTCAAAGTTATGCTCGGGGATTTTAATGCCAAAGTCGATAAGGAAAACATATTCGGCGGATTAGTTGGTAAGCACAGCCTTCACGACACGACAACAGATATCGGCTACCGACTAATCGACTTTGCAGCAGCTCGTAATGCGGTGATAAGAAGCACTAGGTGTCCAAGGCTCAAGATCCACACGGCAACCTGGCGTTCTCCAGATGGTCGAACCGCCAATCGCATCGACCATGCGCTAATCGATGCGAGGCACTCATTAAACATCATAAACGTACACACATTCCGAGGGGCAAACGTAGACTCTGACTATTTCCCTGTTGCGGCACAATTTTGAGCTCGACTGTCCAACGAGAAGAAGCTGCAAACTGCCCAAAAGAAGATATTCAACGTTGGATGCCTTAGCACACCTGGAGTAGCCAAAGTCTACACAGAGCGGATGAGCAAGAGACTCTCCTCTGTGCCAACAATATGTGGAACCGATATCGTGACATCATCAAGGAGGTAGCTGAAACCACCGTAGGTTACCAGCCACTCCAGAGAAAAAGAACGTGGTAAGATGATATATGCTCTTATCGGAAGAAGGTGACAGAAGATGCACATTTTAAAACGCTGCAGCGTAAAACAAGGGCAGCGAGGGATGAGTATCGAGCCAAGAGAAGGGAGATGAAGAAGATCCTGCGTAGAAAGAAGAGGGCGTACGCAGTCTTCCAACTCAAGGAAATCGAAGAGCCTCGCGATCGAAACAACATCCATAGATTTTACAAGAAAGCGTAGCAACTGGCTGTTGGCTTTACGAACTGAATGCAGGCTCTTCGAAATAGTGATGGAAACCTAGTCGCCAAAGCGCAGGGAATAGGAAATGTATTTAAGCAGCATTTCCAACAGCTGCTAAATGGGCATCATGTAGAGAGAGTGATAGGTCAAGAAGAGAACCCAGGTTCGTCAATGAAGATTGAGAAATCGCGCATGCCAGAGCGCTTGGTCTGGAGAACTGAAAGCAGCGTTCCCGGGATCGCAGAGGATTCTAGGCTGCAGTGTCTCAGGCAGAGACTCTTGACGGATCGGGAAACCAAACATTCTTATTTCAAAGATCAATCTGAATCCTACTTTGAATATATATTAAAAACCACAAACAAAGGCAAAACTCTGTTGAGGCACACTCCCTGAAAACGAATGTCAACGCTCTGCAAGCCTCTTTTAGATTAAGTAATTTTATTTCTAAGCAAGAAAACCACATACTTTTGAGCGGAACCTTACACTGCCTGCAGCAAAAGAGATAAAGAAATGTATATTGAGAGACAAAATACCACGAGAACTTTATGTTATTCCTAAGTCAAAGGAGACTGTTTCCCGCCGTATTGCAGACATGTCAGATAATCTGAAAACCCACCAATTTACAAAGCGATTACTTTGCCATACAATTTGATGAATCCACACACATATCAAACTAGGCTCAACATTGAACATACGTTCATTATGTTCATTCCAAAAAGTTTCATGAAGAGTTCCTGTTTTGTCGTGCCCTGCTGATCCGTACCACCGCACCGAGGAGGAAATATTTCACAAGGTCGCCCAGATGTAGCCCCAGACTCAAAACGAACCCATTTTAGAACTCATTGAGAATCACTTGCATGTAAAAATATTCCAGCTAGTCTAGAATTCAATCTTAAAAATACTGTAAAAATTGTCAGCTAAATCAAGGCCCGTGCCACAAACTGAAGAATTTGTGCAGATATTTGTAAAGAGCTTGTCAGTGAGCACGACTGCACGAGACCTTGTTTTTACATACAGATGCTGAGTACGTTGGTTATTCAGAGAAAGAGTAGTTTCGAGAATATTTGAGTTGAAACATGAAATTGTATTATTTTTGGTCGAGCAGGGACATAACGAATACAAACAGATGATATTGACCCTTAGTGGCTGCGAAAATTGACTTACTTGTCAGATATTTTCACAAAATTGAATAAGTTAAATTTGGGACTCCCAGGCCCGGACGCAACCATATCCACTATGCGAAAATGCCCCTTTACGCATATTTAATCGATAAATATAAATATTACCAGTTTCCAAATCTTAAACTTTTTTTAGAAACTACTTCTTCGTCCGAGAATGAAGATGTAAAATCAGCCATAAAATGCCACTTACAAAATCTGTTAACTGCGTTACGCAGCTATTGCCGCAATGGAACTGGGTAAACAACCCCTTTGCTAAAAATTCCACCGACCACCTACCCATCTCTGATCAAAAGGAATCAACAACTAAACCATGACAAACATAAAAACTTGACGATGTTAAGACTTCAACTCGAAGACGAGTTGAGACTGAAGCTGACCAAAAAACAAGTAGATTTTTCAGATTTATGCAAAGAAAACTTCCACATCACACTAAACTGATTCTTACCGTCATTTAAACAGTATTTTTATGATAATGTATATATTAATACGGAGTTGCCTATAACATGTTTCCACCAATTTTTGCTATTATACGTCACATAGATATGCCAACACTATATATATTTGGGTAGGGGACATTCATAGAAGTGCACAATACAAAAATTATCCACATACGAGTATATAACACACATTATGAATTACAGTAGGTAAAATGAAGCGAATTGGATGAAATTACAACAACAACAACATCGCTGTCTGAGGCAATAATCTGCCAATCGGAACGGAAGAATTTTATATCATGAAATTACTTGAAAATGCTTGAAGTTACTTAAAAATGCTTGAAGTTACTTGAAGTTACTTGAAGTTACCAACAACAACATTGCTGTGCATGTTATGCATTTGATAATGCTTGAACATACTTGAAGTTACTTGGACATGATTGAAGTTACTTAAAAATGCTTGAAGGTACTTGAAAATGCTTGAACTTACTTGCAGTTACTTGAGAATGCTTGAAAATACTTGAAGTGGCAACAGGTGTTAAAAAAATCCCGGCCAAGTCCATTACTTTATATCGAATACATGAAATCGTAATCTCCCTAAGCATCTTAGACCCCACCCGTGGAGAAAAACCCTACAACTGCACCCAAACACTTCTTTCCTATCTTTCTATTCTTTCTAATAGTAAGTAGCACCGAAAAGCATCCAATGAAATACGATAGTGCCAGGTGCTGTTAAACACAAATGCTTACGCTGTGTTCTTACCACTATAAGGGTAATGTAACAACAGAAAAAAACCCTTCAGCGTAAGCAAATTATAAAAAAAAAGTTACTTGAAAATGCTTGAAGTTACTTGAAGTTTCCTGAAAATGCTTGAAGTTACTTGAAAATGCTTGAAAACTTGAAGTTACTTGATAATGCTTGAACTTACTTGAAGTTACTTTGATATGCTTGAAGTTACTTGAAAATGCTTGAAGTTACTTGAAAATGCTTGAAAATACTTCAAGTAGTTACCAACAACAACATTGCTGTGCAAAATGCTTGAAAATACTTGAAGTTACTTTTGAAAATGCTTGAAGTTACTTGAAGTAACTTTAAGTTACTTGAAGTTACTTTAACTTAGTTAAAAATGCCGGAAAAATTGTATATCATGTGAAATCAGAGAATGCAATGTAGGAAAATTTCGTTCTCCGATTAATATATATAACAGTCGACTTTGTTTTTTTTTCAACTTATAGAATAAATTGGTCGAATTTGACTATGGGGCGACCCCTAGTAAATGTAAATATGGGGTACATGAGTTTGAAGTCTTTTTTTAAGTAGTACGCAGGAAAACAAAATTGGGAACCACTGTAATACATGAACCCCTTAACAATCATACAACCTCGAAAATGATGCCTTAAATGCCTTCGGTAACGTTTCGACCCATCTATGGGCTGTCACACATTACGTTGCGAAAGGATCCCATTTGCTACATAAAGCCCTTTTATGCGTCGATATTTCTTTGGGGTTTTTTGTATATGGGAGATATCAAGAATGGAGCTGGACCATCCTACCATAGTAGTAGGCGATGTAGCTCATGTAACGTATCTTTCATTGATCCGTTACATCCGTTACTTCTCAGATTCATCACCTAGTCTCTTCCGGCAGAGTAATATATTTAGTTCTTATATTTTCTCTCTGTTCAATATTCGCTAGTAATTGGTGCCAGTCGGGTCTTGGTGGTTGTAAAATTAGTACAATTGATCTGAAGTTAAAGTCATAATAGTGAGCATCCATTTGCGATCTTTTTATATACACCGCCGCGCCGCTGTCAATCATCAAGTTAGTAGTAAGTCATAAAATTATTACTCCTACCGTATATATCGCAGTTGTCAATTTTCCATTGGAGGCAATGGCCGTACGAAAAGTTAAGCCTCTAATTATATTTCAAACAATGTAATCTGTCACTTACGCAGTCGTAGTCATACCACGTGACCTTTAAAATTCTCACATTAATTTAATTGTTTAACAATGAGTAATATTTTAGCACTTGTTTCCGCAAAATTAACAGATCTAACCACATATGATGTACTGGTACTCGTCTGCAATGAACTCGAAACAATCAGCAACTTGTTCCAAGACTATTTGCAAATAAAACTAAAATTCAACATTAAACCAAAGTGAGGTTCAAAGAAATCCATTAAAAGGATGTCAATTAAAGTTCAAAGTCTATTAAATCTGCAGAGTGATAATTTTTCGGGTTTTAAAGAGTTAAACTTTTAACTTAAAGTTGTGTGGGTCGTTTATGCGCGTCAGTGACAGTACGGGAATCTTTATTTAAGCTGAGAGGCATTAGTGGTAGATTCGCAACTAATGGTATGTAAGTACCCTATGAAATGGACATTATTGGTTGATAGAGAAGATGCTTTGGAATTTGCTTCACTTTCAATTTCAATTTACTTATTTACATAAAAATGACTAAAAGTATAGAACTTATAAAACTAAAACTTATGGAATTAGAATGTAAACTTCTCAAAATGTCAACAACGAAGAAACCTTCCCACTTTCCAGGAAAAGAATTATGATAGATAGATATGTATTTATTTCGTATAATTGTTAACATTGGTGTTGTTACCGCACATTTTACATTATAGGGATTTGCTAATTTTATCTTGCCACTGAAATATTATTTACAGGTTACAAATTACTTTAACAAAACAAAATATAGTAATATTTAGAAGGAACACACGATAAAAACCTTCTATTAAAAGAAAAAAAAATCATAATAATAATAAATAAATAAATAAATTAGTAAATAATAAATAAATTAGTAAATAAAGTAAAGGTTAAATAATATGTTCATAATATATATGTAAGTATGTATATATTTTCACATATATAAATATATATAACTAGAATAGATTATGACAGGGACAATGTTTGTTAGTAATAATGTTTATATGACTAGAATAGGATATGTAAGATACAAAATTTTTGTAAGTAATAACATATATGCTAACATATTGAAAAGTAAATACAGTATAATCCCGATAAATCGTAGTGTCAAGTGACTTAGAATTTATTGGGAATTATATGGGTTTTCGAAATAGCGAGATTACGAATTATTGAAGGTTTAAAAAAATAAAAATACGATTTAACGGGATTTTGTGTTTTTAATTAAAATTCAATATTTAATATGTACTGTACATATTTATAATACATTGCATATATTATGCACAAAAAACATAAAATAAATATCAGAAAGCTCAAATTTAATACCATTTGTTTACATAATATGTATGTACAAAAAACATGAAACAATAAACAACAGAAAATTCAGCTAAAAAAACTAATTTTAAAATTCAGATTCAATGTTAAATAAAATATATTCCATACATTATGTACAAAAAAACATAAAATTAATAGAAGACAACTCCAAATTAAATACAAATTGTTTTACATTTGTATGTACAAAAAACATAAAAAAAAAACAAAAAAAAAGAAAACTCCATATTTAATACAAAATATGCACAAAAAAACAAATTAGCCGAAACTTAAGAGGAAAAAAAACCGTAATTTTTTTCTGACGGAGATATTGCTTGCGCTCATTATCAATAGCATTGTCCAGGATCACAATCGCAGAGAATACATCATCTTTTACATTGTTCCTAATCATGAAAGTACGCAACTTATTTATGCAAGCAAAAGATACAACCGAAGAAGACTTTCTCTTCGTCGTCACCGCTGCTTTCATTGTCATTTAAGTCTTCTGGTAGTGCCAAAATGTCATCGTCCGTAAGAATTCCTGCAACAGCCACATCGTCGTCAAAGTGAACAAAATCGTGAAACGTTATTTCTTCTCTTCGAGGCAGGCGATTCCATTCTAGTCAACACCAGTTGACACATGTTCATCATCAGCAGATAAATGCAGTCCTTTGACGAAACCACAAGCACGAAAACAATTTGACTGATCTGGAAGGCATTTAAAAAACAACTCTGTTTCGTCAGCGTTAAAGACATTCTTCGGTTCATAATTTTGTATCAGTTCGCTCAATTTGTCTTTCCATTCTAAGCAAACGGTGTCGCTTACACTCGCACTTTCGCCGCATTGTTTCCGAAAAGCAATGTTGTATCTTTTTTTAAAACGGCCAAACCATCCTTCACTCGATCTAAAATTTTCTATGCCTAAACTTTCCGCAAAATTTTTGGCATTTTCTCTCATGATCACTCCCCCAGCTTTTGCAATTGATTGTCTGCACTGTGAAAACCATGCGACAAGTGATCGCTCAAGTTCAGGAAACTCACCAGTTTTGTGCCGTTTCATTTTGCTACTGGAAGGCATTTCAGCGATCATGTCTTTTTTCTTTCAAATCGACGTCAGTGTAGATGGAGGAATATTGAAGCGTTTTGCCACATCGATTTTTTTCTCGCCATCGGCAATAGCTTCTAAAACTTCTTTTTTTTCACAAATGGACAGACACCTATGGGTGCGTTTAGAAGTCATGATTAAATAACAAATTTAGGAAATTTACATTTTGCCAGACAGTCTGTGAATGCACGTGCTTACATTGAAACAGAAACATCTGCCATTACCTGCATTTGTAAGGATGAGAAAATCCCCTTCGCCCCCGGGTGTTACTCCAACTCCTTTCTTTGTGATTAAACATAAATAAATAAATAAATAAAAGAATAAGAAAAGGAGTTAACACGATCCGACACGCGCATACCTGAATCCAGACGAGCAGTTTCAGTTGCATCAGCACTTTCCCACGGTATGCAGGTTAGCATAACAAAACGATCGAGTGCAACAACTGAACACCGGATACACGCGCTGCATGGATTTGGGCGACTCAGCGGATTGGTCATCAGATATGCGGCTACCTGCTGCATACTATTAGAGAATAAGTTTAGTTTTAATTTGGCATTGTAACGGAGTGGAGTAACAAAAGAACTTTTGATTAAACATACGAGTACTATTATAACGTGGTAACGATTTTTTCACTTTAACATACGAACAAGTTGGGCCGACTAGTAGTTGGCGTTCGGTTTTTTTTGTATCCTGCGGGAAGGATAATTTTAACTGACGCCCGAGCAGGGACCGGCTTCTAAATTCTCATCCTTAATCTGTGTGATAGTAGTGTCCTTTCATACAGGACTATAGATTACTACGCTCTATCGAGTGCAAATTGCTGTAACCATGGGAACACAGTAACTACTGTAATCTGAAATACTACAACATTTGTCATACCCATGGGAACATGACGAAGATCACTAGACGATAAAAGGATGGGATTGTGAAGTTAATCGTGCCATTAGTAGGTCGCTTGCAATCATAAACGCTTGCGACTAAACGGGAATAACACGATCCTTCCGAAGTCGGTTCCTTAGATTAATTCTATTATTCTTCTTTTTAGACCGCGACGAGAAAAATACATAATATCTGTGACGGGAAAAAAAAATTAATATTTAAAACAAACAAGAATGAATTCCCAAATGTGAGTCTGGAAAAAAGAAGACCAAGAACATTAAGTGTTAAGAATAACCTAAATGAAAAAATAGTAATAAGTGCTAGAAATAAATTAGTGATTTAAGTGTTAAAAATAACCCAAAGGGAAAATAAGAATAAGTGCTGGTAGCAAAGCAATAATTAATATTACACAATTTTTAAATTGGAAGTAAAGGAAAGGTTTAGTAGAATATTACGTTAAATTAGTAATAAAGCAAACAAAAGTGGGAACGTGAGCGGCATCAGAAAGTTAACCAAGCAACCCAGATAAGTACAATCTCTTTTTCCTTTTCTATCTATTATTCGCCTATACATTTGCATAATATGGACGCTATAAGTAGGTCACTTACTGAACTGACAGGCGCGGTAAACTCTATCCTTGTCCAACTCAAAGCCTTTGAGACACGCGTCAAAACACTTGAAGACGGGCAAGTGGAGGTGCCTGTCACTGAGCAAGTTGAACTCTGCGGACCCCAAAACGAATCTGACATGAAAGATATTAGTCGACTCCCCGACTGTGTCAAGGAGCTGCAGACATTCGAAGGCGACCCAACCCGGTACATATCGTGGGTCCATGTCTTCGAAAACATCCTAAGGTATTATGAGATATCAAAAACGAAACCCATGTATCGTGCTATAATTCAGCACATTAGGCAAAAGATCAGGGGCTCTGCCGACGCAGCCCTTATTTCGTATAACATCTTCGATGACGATTGGCAGACAATCAAGCAATGTCTCTCGCTGCATTATGCAGACAAGAGGGACATGCGAACTTTGGAGCACCAGCTCAACCAATTATCCCAAAAAAATCTCAAGCTTGACGAATTTTATGCAGCAGTCAATCATCAGTTGTCGCTAATGATCAACAAAATAAAGACAGAGACCTTTAGTCAAGAAACGGTGACGGCTCTCGTGGAGACCTACCGAAACAGGTCCTTGGACGTTTTTATTCGAGGCCTGAACGGCGAAATTTCGAAGATGCTGATTATCCAAAAACCCAGAACTCTCCCGGAAGCTTATTCGGCATGCTTGGAGATGCAAAATCTCAATTATCGTAACCATATGATACACGCCCCGTCAACGTCAAATACGATATCCGCCCCAATAAATCAAACATTTAAACAAAACACGAGGTCAGCTTTGCCACGGCCTAGTTTCAACCGGTTTAACCAACAAACGCACTCCACTCCACCTCGCGAGAATGGTACCCCCCCAAGGCCGAGTGGCCCTAAGCCACACGAAAGGATGGAGGTGGATCAATCAACTCAGTCACGTAATGTCAATTACATGAATCGACCACAGGATACTAGACAGTTTAAAAGGCGAGCATGGTCGGACAACTACCCTCGGAAACAGCAGAGGATGTTTAACCTGCGAACTTTCAGAGAAGATTTGCCTGCATCCACGAATGAAGAGGACAGATACGCCGAGGCAGCGAACGAAAACCTGGAAGACGAGCCAAATTTTATGTCAGGCGGACATCCAGCGTACCATATATAGGGTACTGCATGAGGGATGGAACCACGCTGAAATTCCCTTCGACACGGGGGCAAACACGAATTTCATTGGTCCGTCCGTCTCCAAAAAAACCACCCGCCTCCAAAAACCGTTTTTAGTACATTCAGCAGGTGGGAAAATTCAAATTAATGAGTGCATTACCGGAAGATTCTTCGAGCAAGCCGGCAACAACACTGTTTTAACTTTCTACGTCTTACCGGGTCTGCTCTCTTTTGACGGTATCATCGGAGATAATACGTTAAAGGTGCTAGAGGCGGTAATCGACAGGAAAACGAATGTTTTAAGATTGTTCCCTAATATAGTTATTCCCCTTGGGGAAGAACTATCTAAGGAGGTTAACATTGTCCTTGACGAGAATCTATCAAACGAAACCCAGTCCAAGTTGCGTTGTATTATCAAAAATCATAATTCCCTTTTTAGTCCCATCACCAACCACGAAACAGTTCAGACCACAGTTCTTGCTGAAATTAAAACAAGCACCAATGAACCAATATATACGAAAAGCTACCCCTATCCAGCGCCGCTCAGAAAGGAAGTTGATATAGAGATCGCTGAACTCCTAAAGGAGGGAATCATTAGACCTTCAAAGAGCCCATACAACTCACCCATATGGTGGTACCCAAGAAACATAAGCCTTCGGGCGAGAAACAGTACCGTATGGTAATCGATTATAAACGGCTGAACGCCGTAACTATATCCGATGCCTACCCTATACCCGATATCAATTCGACGATAGCTAGCCTTGGCAAGGCCAAATACTTTACTACTCTAGACCTTACCTCCGGGTTCCATCAAATTTCGATGAAGCCATCGGGCGTAAGACAGCTTTTTCCACCATGAATGGGAAATATGAATTTCTCAGACTACCCTTTGGTCTAAAAAACGCACCCGCGATATTCCAGCGTATGATCGATGACGTCTTGAAGGAATTCATAGGCAAAATCTTCTATGTATATATAGATGACATCATTATCTTTGGGGATAGCGAGGAAAGACACCTAAGAAATATCGAAACCATCTTGACCAGACTGGACGAGGCAAATCTTAAGGTAAATCTAGAGAAAACGCATTTTATGAAAACGCAAGTCGATTTCCTAGGCTACATAATAACACCAGAGGGCATCCGGCCAGATGGTAAAAAAGTCTCAGCTATCCAAAATCTTCTACCCCCCACAAATCTCAAGGAACTAAAATCGATTTTAGGCCTTACATCCTATTACAGGAAGTTTATCCGCGACTACGCTAATGTGGCCAAACCACTAACAATCTCACCAGAGGGGCAAACTCCCAAGTCAAAGCCAACCAGTCCAAAAATATTCCTATAATCCTGAATGAGAAGGAAGCAAGAGCCTTTAGCGACCTTAAGACCTTGTTGACTTCTTCAGAGGTCCTGGCTTTCCCTGATTTCACGAAGCCCTTTAGCCTCACAACCGACGCCTCGGACTATGCTATAGGAGCAGTTCTGTCTCAGGGTGAACCTGGTAACGACAGACCAATCTCATATATATCTCGTTCCTTAAATCAAACCGAAGAGAACTATGCGACGAATGAGAAGGAGATGCTGGCGATAGTCTGGGCCCTCGATAACTTACGGTCGTACCTTTACTGTGCAAACAAAATTAGAATCTTCACCGATCACCAACCCTTAACATACGCCCTAGGAAACCGCAATTACAACGCAAAACTAAAGCGCTGGAAGGCGCGCATCGAAGAGTACAATTGCGAGTTGGTTTACAAACCGGGTAAATCGAATCTCGTGGCAGACGCTCTCTCGAGACTCAAAACACATGTAAATCACTTGTCTGACACAGCTAGACCTGTGACAGCACCAAGTTCAAACAATGTGGAGCATGGCTCTGCGACCGATACGGCCAGCGAAAATAACTCACTCGCGGGAGTTGTCGGACGGCGCGAAGTCGCATTCCTCAACGGAATCAGCCATGGAATCGGTAGGTTCAACGGACTCAGCCAGCGAAACCATGCACAGTGTGGCACAAGACAGTTCGGATCTAATTCCACACGTCGAAGCGCCTCTCAACGTCTTCCGAAACCAAATAATTGTAAGGGCAGACAAGGGCCTTGACATATATGAGGAGCCTCATCCCGGCTATTCTCGACATTACGTCGCTGAACCAAATTTAGATGAACCTAAGTTGGCACGGATACTTAAGGCAAAGCTAAGGCCGAACTTGGTCAACGGCATCAAAATACCCGAAGCGTACATAGCCATGTTGCAGAGAGTCTATCTTAATAATTTCGTTAACTACAAAATCCGTATTACCCAGAGAATAGTGGAGGACGTCAGAAAAGAGGAAAGGGTATGGCAACTGATTAGTGAGGAGCATAGAAGGGCACACAGAAACGCTAGGGAAAACAAGCTTCAACTTCTAGAACAATATTACTTCCCTAGGATGAACAGTTTAATTACGAAGTATACTAGGACATGTGAGGTCGGCTTGGCGAACAAATACGATAGACACCCCAATAACCCCGAGCTGCAGCCAACTCCAATACCATCATATCCATGCGAAATACTTCATATGGATATTGTGGAAATTCAGAACGAGAAGTTCATCAGCTGTATAGACAAATTTTCAAAATTCGCCAAGCTCTTCCACATTAAAAACAAATCTTCGCTCTACTTACGAGACAAGATAACGAAAATTTTACATTATTTTAAGGTTCCCAGGGGGTTAGTAACTGATAACGAACGAAGCTTTCTCAGCCCAATCATTCTCAACTTCATTCGCATGCTAGGTATTAAACTATATCTAACACCAGTTAACCGCAGTGAAGTGAATGGGCAAGTGGAACGACTACACTCTGTTGTATACGATTTTCACCGTGCTTCCTTGTTTCCAAGGGAAGAGTGAAAGTCGGAGAGAAAAATAAAAGACGATTTTTATTTATTATTATTATTGGCCCGCTGTCTCAAGCAGGGCTGCGACCAATAATGTGTTTTATTATTATTCTATTATTTTAAGCTATAAGATCCGCTGTCTCTATGCTTGGCTGCGATCTTGTACAATTGACTGGTGATATTTCTCTCTGCTATTTCCTTCCAAAACCATGCCCTTTTATACTTAATTTTAGCCATGACCTGACTCTTGACTTCCCCCTCCATATACCATACTTTTCCATAATAATTCCCATATGTGCGCATCTAGTTATTATTCTGGGTATTGCTTAATTGTTTTCTGCTCCCATTTAAGAAATGCCCAGTCGACATCTTGGTGTCAATTGCCCTTGCACTGGTATCAAGTATCACCCATAAATCGTAAAACAATTTAAGTGGTTGCACATCGTAGTATTTCTTCGATGTGCACTGGTATCAAGTGTCACCCATTCATAAATCGTAAAATGATTTCGATATGCACTTGTTGCTGTTTTGCCGTATGTTGGCGTGTGTACCCGTGATACTTGATCCAATTGTGCTTGGGTATGCATTTGAAAACGAAAATAAAGCGAATGACCGATTAATAGCCGTGGCGCTTGGGAACTTGTTACGTATGGTTTGGTTGGAAGATCGGGTAATGTTGTGTGGATTGGTAATGTTGTGTGGATTACAACATCCCACCCCCCTTGGAAAAAGAAAATTCTTACCTGAAGGGTTAGAATTTTCTGTATGCGGGTTGGTTGTGGAAGGAATGGTTTGTTACAATTGAATATGTTGTTTAAATATCTTAGGAATTACATATATTTTTTTTGTTTGATAACAATTATTATAAAGTTATTATATATATATATTTTTTTTTTTTTTTTTTTTTTTTTGACATATTCGTAGACTTTTTAACATGTAATACTTTTCTTAGGAAAAGGTGCAAAATGTTTACATTCTATTTGTGAACTAAAAATTTTAAATTATGATAAAAATGGTTTGTTTCATTAAATTTTTTTTTTTTTTTTTTTTTTTTTATGGTATAAATAATGATTTTTTGACTATTAATATTATTCCTATAATTATGATGAATTTACTGACATGTGCGTAATAAGTATATATATCTATTTGTAAGAACTAGGTGCAAATTGTTTGATTGATTAGGGTTTTTTTTTTTTCTTAAGTAGGTATGATTTAGGTTAAACTATATTAAGATATAACGTTATTTGCTTAAAAAAAAATATTTTCTTGTTATCATTTTTATACACTTAACCGTCTGTTGAAATGTTTAGTCTGAATTCGGGAACTTCCGACTTTTTGTCTGTTTGTACAGTCTGTCTATGGGTTTTGTCATTTTTTTCTTTTTTATTTATTATGTAAGTCTGATAGCGTCTATAGAGGAACAGGACTAGCGCTAATGTTATTGTGGTGTAGATTAGTGTGTAATGGTGTAGGTCATGACCGTCCAACGTTAGAAGGGATTTTGATTCCTCATTCTTTAAAGAAGCTATATCCTGCGAAATCAGTTTCAAGTCATTTTGGCTTGAGAATTTTACGACTGCAAGGTAGATACGAGGAGGGTATGTAGGGCTATATCATTTGGATAGCCTCTGCCTATTCTGTTGGGTCCGCGACGTAGATGGATTTCAGTTCTTGTTATTGTATTTACTAATGTCCATTTGGAATCGGGTTCGTAGTATACAGACTCCATCCCTTTGAAAAGAATATGAAAATGAGATGACTATTTATGTTGGTGTATTGTGTGGAGATGTTGTGTTTTATTCGTGATACAACCGCAAGTTGTTATTATGTATGAGTTTGGATTTTCTGCCAACTTGTATCACTGTGTTCTCGTCTGAATGGATTTTAATAACCTCGTATGGTCCTTCCCATAGGGTAGAAAGTTTGTTTTGTCTCGTCTGGTTTCGTATGAGCACTTTGTCACCTATGTTGAATCGTTTCATCTTGGTGTTTTTGTCGTAATATATCTTAGTCTTTTCTTTTTTGTTCTGTAGTTGTTCTCGGGCAATCTTATAGCCGTGCTGTAATCGTGCTTTTAGTTCATTTGCGTAGTTGTCATAATTGTATGAAATCTGCGGGTTTCTGTTGAGTGAGCTAGAAATTTCTGCCGGGTAGCCATATAGAAGTTCGTGTGGGGTGTAAGTGGTGCTGGTGTGGGGAGTCGTATTGTAGACAAACATTGAATATGGGAGCCATGTATCCCATGTGAGCGGGTCTTGGTTTACGTAATGTCTCAGGTACTCTGCTAAAGTTTTGTGACTACGTTCAAGTGCACCGTTAGTCTGCGGGTGGTACGGGGTAGTTTGTAATTTCCTTGTTTTCAGAATCTTACATACTTCCTTAAAGAGGGTGCTGAGAAAATTCGTACCTTGATCCGTTAATATTGAGTCTGGTATTCCGAATCGGCAGACTATTCGCTCTATTAGCATTCGAGCTACTGTGTTGGCTTCTGCATTTGGGATTGCAATGGCTTCGCTAAACTTTGTTAAATCGTCCTGGAAAGTTAGTATGTATCTGTTGTTGTCGTGACTAACAGGTAGTGGACCCACAATGTCCAAGGCTACTCGTTCGAATGGAGTTCTACTGGTGGTTGTTATTTTTAAAGGTATTTTCGAGTTCTTGGATTGTTTGTTTTTTTGGCAAGATTCGCATTTGTGGATGTATTCCGTCGTGTCCTTTGTGATGGTTGGCCAGTAGTAAGTCTGTTTTATTCGTTTTATGGTTCGATTTGTTCCTTGGTGTCCTCCAAAAGGGGACTCATGATTTTCGTGTAGCACTCGTATTATGTCGTCTCTGTTATTTAGTATTATTCTCCTGTCACTGTGTATGTAAACGGTCAAATGTTCTTGTTCAAAAATGTCGCGTATCGTCATCTTGAGTTTGTCTTGATTGTCGCCGCTAAGTGGCAAAGAAATTGCTAAAGAATTTAGCTTCTGCCTTTTGCATTCTTTGAGGATGTTTTGTAGAAAATGTATGATGGTTTTCTGATCAGTGGTACTTCTCATAGGGATTGGTAATGTACTAATACAGAAATGACAATTGGATTTCGTTTGTATGGTGGTTAAGACTTGCCCTATGTCAGGTTTCGTAAAATTGTCGAACTGTTTTCGTAGCAGTTCTTCGTCTGGGGATTCTATTAAGGGGAGGAGTATAGCTTTCAACGAGACTGAGTTGTTTGAAAATATTGATTCCCTTCTCTCGATAAGCTTCAAGCTTGGAGTATGCTGAGAGTTTGTTGGATTTTGTTTAATCCTATTGGTTTCGATGTCTTGGTTAAAAATTTGTTGTTGACTTCTCGTAGTTACCAGTACCTTAGGGTCTTCTTCATTGCTTAAACGAACGCGACTGAGAGCGTCAGCGATGACATTAGTTTTGCCGGACTTATGTACGATTTTGAATTCGTATTCCTCCATTAGGATACGCCAGCGTAAAAGCCTTGAGGTTGGATTCTTTTGTCCAATTAGCCATAACAAGTTATTATGGTCAGTGCAGATCGTGAACTTTCTTCCGAAAATATACGGTCGAAATTGTTGCAGGGCGTAAGTGATGGCGAGCAACTCCTTTTCAGAAGTTGTATACCTTGTCTCGGCGTCGTTAAGAGTTCGGCTGGAGAAAGATATTGGTTTATCTTCTCCTATTGGACCTTGAGAACGTACTGCTCCTAAGGCTATGTCACTTGCATCAGTTGTGACGATAAATTCCTGGGTGAAGTCGGGGTAGACAAGTATAGGGGGTTTTATAATTTTTTCTTTCAATACTCTAAATGACTCGTCACAAAAAGCGTCCCACTTAAAAACGGCGTTTTTCTTTAGTAGTTTGGTCAAGGGTTTAGCCAGATCCGCGAAATTAGGGATGAATTTCCTATAGTATCCTACAAAACCGAGGAATGATTTAATATCCTTTGGTTTTTTGGGTACCGGGAAGGTTTTTACTGCCTTGATTTTTTCAGGGTCTGGTCTTATTCCTTCTTCAGAAATAACGTGTCCAAGGTAGGTAAGCTCTTTGCGGACAAAATGACACTTGTCGGGTTGCAGTTTGAGATTGTGTTCTCTAAGACGGTTGAGAACTTGGATTAACCGTTTGTTGTGATCGTGTAGATCGTAACCGTAAATGACTATGTCATCCACGTAGACAAAGCATTCGATGCCTTGTAGTCCCATTAATACGTTATTCATCAACCTCTGAAATGTTGCGGGTGCGTTTTTCAATCCGATTGGCATACGATTGTATTCGTAATGTCCGAACGGAGTGCTGAAGGCCGTTTTGCTTTTGTCTTCTCTGTCCATGAGGATTTGGTGGAAGCCTTTGGCCAGGTCGAGCGTACTGAAATATTTCGACTTACCGAGCTGGTCGAGGATGTCGGTTATGTTTGGTAGTGGGTAAGCGTCTCCCATGGTCAGCTCATTCAGTTTCCTGAAGTCTACCACTACTCTCCAACGTTTGGTCCCATCCTTAGCGGATTTTTTGTGAACCAAAAGCAAAGGTGAATTCCAAGGGCTGTAGCTTGGCTGTACTATACCATCCTCCAACATTTCATTGATCTGTTTATGAATTTCCTCCTTTTGGCTATCAGGGAGGCGATAAGGTCTAGTGAATAACGGGGGTTTGCTTTCTTCGGTTATTATTTTATGTGTCATGGAATCTGTATATGTCAGGTGATCTCCTTCAATATAAAAAAGGTCGTTGTATTCACGACAAATATTAGAAATGGTTTCTTTCTCTTCGAGGTTACAGTGGTCTAAGTCAATTAGCATGTTTAATTTGTTTAACCGTTTTTTCACGGGATTTTTGAAGTTTTCGCCTCTGATTATATTAAAATTATCAATCTCATCCCACTCTAAATTGATTGTGTGTATGTTGATCTCCTGAATTTTTTCTAAAGTGTTTATTACAGGTATTTTAATTTTTCCGTTGTTGGGTGTGACTAACGTTTCGCCTAGGTAAACCCCTGGGATTATTTGTTTTTTCTTTGTTATGATGTCTGAAGGGGTTGCTTGATTAAAGGGGATTTCCATTATTTGTTGGCTTCGTGGTTTTAGTGAAATGAGTGAATTTTCTCTGATCTCGGTCTTATGCTCTGCTAAGGGCTTTGTCATCTTAGTCTTTTTGTCTGCGGGATTTAATTTTATTATAGGTACTGCAGAGGCACTTTTCTCCTCTGTCTTACGTTTTTCTGCAGAGGCACTTTTCTTACGTTTTTCTTTATTTACTTGTATATCCTCTGACGATACTAAAATTATTTCGTCTAGATTTTCCGTCAAACGTTGAAGCTTACTGGAAGTCGATTTACTCCTGGTTTGCTCGGGATATTTTTGTGGAACTACTGGTCCGTTTTGAGATGCGGAGTCAGATGTCGGTTCCCAGTTTGATTCCTTTTCTACCCCAGTGCCCGTATGGCGCACTTTCTTGGTAGTAGAGAAACAGGAATCAAACTGTTTATACCCATCGATAGCAGGTTGGAGCTCACCGGTAACAGTGTTAGGTCGCCTTAGGTCGTACCGTTTAACATTATTAACATTCCCAGCATTACCCGTAGGTAACACCCCGGAAGGTGTAGCTTCTTGGCGTTTTTCTAGGCAAATTATTTCTTTTGTATCAGGGGATTTCTTTATATTCTGGGGAGGAGGAAATTTGTTAAACACCTCTCCGAAACCGTCTATAATGGCTGTAGAGTTATTCACGAAGGGATTTATAATCAGGAGATTTTGGCGATGATCTATATGGCATTCATATTTTTTTAGGAAGTCGTTCCCAATAATACCGTAGAAAATTTTGTTGAACCTGGTGGTCCAAAATATGGAACGGGTGCGATATCTTGATAGAATCCTCTCCCATCTGGAAAATCAGGGATTCAGTGGTCATATTGGAGCTTGTTATCTTTCCGCCGCTTATAGTGGATATTATCATATCCTTGTTTAGCAATGGCGAATTGGTGCAACCGCGTAAGATACTGATTTCGGCTCCAGTATCTATGACCAAATCCCTGTTTTTTCCATCTGAGATAGGAATTTGTATCATTGATAGATTATTATTGGGAACGAGGGGGATCCTTACTGAAAAAGTTATTGCTGGTGTACATCGGCTTGAATTGTCAGTCGGGGGGGAGTTGCCGTTTATTTCCTCCCGACGAATTTCGTTTCCCAAATCGTTACGTGTTGGGTTTGGATTCGGCTGCACATGGTGCAAATTTATCTGTCGGTCTTGGTTCGGTTCGTGATTATTCCGATTGCGATGTGGGGGTTGGTAGCTATTTCGGTTTTGATGTGGGGGTTGGTAGCTATGTCGGTTTTGAGCGCCCTGTTGGTTTTGCCTTTGGTGAGACATCTTGAGCCGGCACTCGTTTTCTGAATGGTATTGTTTGTTGCAGTAATTGCATCTGACTATCTGCAGATTGCATTGCGCTTCCCGTTTTACCGGATGAGGGGTAAAATTGGGCAGATTCGTGTTTCGGTAACACGTTGCCGAAGTATGACCTATCTTATTGCAAGTTTGGCAAATAGGTCGAAGAGTATTGTGCCTTGCTGAAGACGTGGAAGGTTTGTCATGATCTACACGGAGTGATTGGTCGATGGCGTAAGAAATAGCTTCTTTTAACTGACTAGCATGGTGTGCTTTTACCAGTAGCCTTAAGCTGGAATTTCTTATTCCATCTTCAAATGCTTGTAGTGCAAGGTTGTGATTTTCTAGTATCAGAAAATCTTGCACTGTTTTCTCGTTGGAACAGCTATATGTAGCTGAATTGAGAGCCAGAAGTAGGGTTGAAAGTCGGTCGCCGTATTCCTGAATAGTTTCCCTGGCGTTTTGTTTGGCTGCCAGAAGCTGATTCTGCGCCGAAGTACGCGACCTGTGTTCCTTGAACTGGGATTCTAGTTCCTTTACTAGGTCTGTCCATTTTGTCAGCTCTTTGTGTTGGATTAACTCAAAGGCGGGACCTTGAAGTCGAGTCTTGACTATGCTGAGGAACAATTTATGTTGTGCCTCGTCAGTAATGAAACAGAACAGTGTGTTGCCACACGAAATAAACTTGCACAGTTCGTCAGGCTTACCGTCGAACGTGGGAACGATGTTATTGACATCGTTCAATGAAAGGGTGACACTCATTGTTTTAGTCGGTGTGGAGTCTGGTCGAGTTGTGGTCAGAAAAAGGTAGGGCTTTAAAAAGCTCTAATGTCAGGTAGTTGCGTCGGGTAAAAATTTTGCGGATTTCAGACGGTTGAGTGTAATATAAATTTAAATGATAATTTTAATAATCTTATTTACTTTTTTCAAAATCTGCTTCCGTCTGCTGCTGGTTGATGTTCTTGATGAGGTTCCTTCCTTGACGTTATTGTGTAGTTGACTTGCTAGGTAAGCTTCACGCCCTAGAGTTGATTATTACACCTAGTCTTTGTTTCACTGCCCGTATGTTTGCCTCCGGCGTCTCGTTTCGAGAATTCGCCAGGTCTTACGGTTTTCGGGACTTTTCAGCACACTTTTGCCTTTTTACTTTCTGGTGTATAGCCCCAGAAACGCCTCGAGTGCAAGGTAGACTCGTTTTTTTGTTTTGGTAGTTGGGACCGTTTTCACGTGGATCCCACCGCTGCCACCAATGTTGTATACGATTTTCACCGTGCTTCCTTGTTTCCAAGGGAAGAGTGAAAGTCGGAGAGAAAAATAAAAGACGATTTTTATTTATTATTATTATTGGCCCGCTGTCTCAAGCAGGGCTGCGACCAATAATGTGTTTTATTATTATTCTATTATTTTAAGCTATAAGATCCGCTGTCTCTATGCTTGGCTGCGATCTTGTACACTTGACTGGTGATATTTCTCTCTGCTATTTCCTTCCAAAACCATGCCCTTTTATACTTAATTTTAGCCATGACCTGACTCTTGACTTCCCCCTCCATATACCATACTTTTCCATAATAATTCCCATATGTGCGCATCTAGTTATTATTCTGGGTATTGCTTAATTGTTTTCTGCTCCCATTTAAGAAATGCCCAGTCGACATCTTGGTGTCAATTGCCCTTGCACTGGTATCAAGTGTCACCCATAAATCGTAAAACAATTTAAGTGGTTGCACATCGTAGTATTTCTTCGATGTGCACTGGTATCAAGTGTCACCCATTCATAAATCGTAAAATGATTTCGATATGCACTTGTTGCAGTTTTGCCGTATGTTGGCGTGTGTACCCGTGATACTTGATCCAATTGTGCTTGGGTATGCATTTGAAAACGAAAATAAAGCGAATGACCGATTAATAGCCGTGGCGCTTGGGAACTTGTTACGTATGGTTTGGTTGGAAGATCGGGTAATGTTGTGTGGATTGGTAATGTTGTGTGGATTACAACAACTCCACAATCTTGGAAATTTTCCGATGTCTGAAAGCAGAGTATAAGGGTCTTAGAACGAAGGAGGTAATACATATTGCTGTGGATAGGAACAATAACACCGTGCACACGGTCACCAAGAGAAAACCATCCGATGTATTTTTTAATAGAACCGCGAGAATCAATTTTCAAAACTTGGTTAACTTTCGTGCTAGGGTAAATCACGAATTAAGGGGAGAAATTGAGAAAAAACAGAAGTCAAACAATAGGTGGCTTAACACCAAAAAGCTATCTCCCAAAAAATATAAAAAAGGCGATATTATATATACTGCGTATAAAAAAGTACAAGGTAAAAATAAACCTTTATATCGCAAGGAAATTGTGGCAAGGAACAACAAAGTGTCCGTTGTCACTTCCACCGGACGGAAAGTCCACAAAAGTCACATAAAAAATGTGAAATAAAAATCAAAAAAAAAAAAAAGGGGAATGGAAGAGTCTTAACATACATTTTTAATTTTATCATTGTAACTTCCACCCCAGTAAAGATTAAAAAGGAAAAAAAAACCGATACCATACACAAAGTATGAGGATATACCCTACACATGTATGATGAGAAAAAAACATAAACGTAGACATTAGATACAATCTATTCATTCTTATAAAATAGGCTTAAGACAAATTAAATTGTATTCATACACACGTATGATGGGAAAACATTGCATACTGTTCGATATCTTTAAATTATAGTAATAAATTAACCTTTGTATCCATAGAATTATTAAGATTTGTTTGCTGATGATGACCGTTCAGAGTTTTCAAATCTACGACTACAAGGCACCAATAGTTTCCATAAAGGATGGAAAGGCGTGGATAATCGACGGGTATTTCAAGCTCGTTCACGTCATTGATCTGGAAAAATTCGAGAACGTACTCAACCTAAATACAGAACCTCTCCGCTGGAGGGGAGAACAAATCGATCATTCAACTTCATCTGCGGAACTCAAAGGAGCGCATCGACCTACTGAAAGCCAGATCCCCTAGGAAGGCAAGGTCCATCGATTGGATTGGCTCCGCTTGGAAATGGGTAGCAGGCAACCCTGATGCAACTGACTGGAACAACATTCTTCGAAGTCAGGAAAATATAATAGAGAGAAACAACCACCAATATAAAATTAACGATGAACTATTCAAAAGCATGGATATCTTCACCCAGAAAATTAACCATGTGATTGATTGGGTCAACATGGGAATTAGAGACAAAATCGAAGGACATTACGAACAGGGCTTATTAAACGAGGTTTTGATCCTGAAGGAAGAAATAAACGAAATTGTACGAGCTTGCCAAATGGCAAAAAATGGAATGGTCAATACGAACATTCTGGATGGAGAAGAAATAAGTAGAATAATTAGCGAACTCGAAACTCTACCTTACGAGAACGAATTCGAAGCCATAGAGCACGGAACACCATCGATCTACACCAATAACTCAATCCTGTTATACGTTCTCTCAATTCCCAAGGTAAGAAACGAAGACTACAATATGTTGCTGACTAGGTCATCGATTATTGAGGGGAAACAAGTCAACTTGGAATTTGGCAGGATGCTTATTAACCATAAGGAAACGTACGGCTTAGTTGGCAAGTGCTTATCCACAGGTAACTCGACGGTGTGCAGAGAAGAGGCACTAAGAAGAATCCCAGAAGACGATTGCGTATCTAGGCTCCTAAAAGGTGGAGAGGCAGGATGCACCTTTCATTCAAACAACAACGAGGTCATCGAACTCGTTAAAGATGACACGATCTACCTGACGAACTTTAATGGCACCTTAGTCTCTAATAATATTTCAAGGTCTTTATCAGGTACCTACATCATCCAGTTGAGTAACGAAACAATCCAGCTCAAAGACAGGACGTTTACAAGCTCTATATTGAGCCATCTTCAAGCTCTCCCCACGGCGATGTCAAATATCACCACCAAAGGACATACGATTGATCTGGGATATGTGCATAGCCTGAGCGTCAAAAATATCGAACGGCTAGGTAATTTAACCCATAAAACGAACATTTCTTTAATTACAGACTCCAGTTTATTCGTCCTGATTCTAATCCTCGCCTGGTGGGCATTACGAAGTTTCAATGCTGGGTCAAAGATTCCAAGACTAGACCTTCACCTACAAGGACCGCTTCCAGTTGGCAACCAACACCCGGTCGTTGACCAGCCATAGTTATTGGATCTACGGGACGTAGATTTTCAAGGAGGGAGGAGTTAACACGATCCGACACGCGCATACCTGAACCCAGACGAGCAGTTTCAGTTGCATCAGCACTTTCCCACGGTATGCAGGTTAGCATAACAAAACGATCGAGTGCAACAACTGAACACCGGATACACGCGCTGCATGGATTTGGGCGACTCAGCGGATTGGTCATCAGATATGCGGCTACCTGCTGCATACTATTAGAGAATAAGTTTAGTTTTAATTTGGCATTGTAACGGAGTGGAGTAACAAAAGAACTTTTGATTAAACATACTATTATAACGTGGTAACGATTTTTTCACTTTAACATACGAACAAGTTGGGCCAACTAGTAGTTGGCGTTCGGTTTTTTTGTATCCTGCGGGAAGGATAATTTTAACTAAAGGATAAATATGGGAATAAATAAATAAATAAATAAATAAATGAACCATTAAATGAAAACACCAAAATAATTCACAGAGCTAAGCTCCCAGGGCAGTGACATATGATAGGTAAATAACATCAATAAAAAAAAGTAATAAAGACATTAAGACATTAATTGGTACATAATTCATTAATAAGTGGATTGTCAGTAAGACTACACCGATCGTAAAACTTGGATTTAAGTTTTTTTATTTTTTGGCGAATCAATTCAACATTCGTTCTATGGTGTAGGTCTGGGATGCCAGGGTAAATTAAGCATCAGTTTTAACATTTTATTCCGACATATTTGAATTTTTTTTATGTGGCACTTTGCGCAATTTTCCCAAACTTGGTATCAATATAGTAGAATTGCCTGCAAAATAACTTATAAATTATGACCTTGTTATCTACTGAAAGCATTGATTTTCTGTTGATAAAAGGATATAACATGTTAATGGCGAGTCCTATTTTATTGACTGTTTTGTTAATATGGTCATTAAATATTAATTTTGAATACAGGTGTATCCCTAGGTACGAGTACCTAACACAAGAGCCCCTAAGCAATACTTATTCCATTTATTTGTAATTGGGTGGTTGAAAGGAAGCAATGCTTTCTTTTTCTTGTAAAAAAAAGGTTGCATTTTATTATACCCTATTCTAAGGGTATATTAATTTTGACGCATAGTTTGTAACATACCTTAATATTGCCCGTAGACCCCTAAAAGTTACTATATTTATGATCAGCATCGATAGTAATGTCGATCTAGCCATTTAGGCCTTTAAACTGGACCTAGAGAGCTGAAATTTTAAACATATACTCTCTAGGGTCCCGACATAATCAAGTTTACGAATTTTTGACATCCGCCCACAGACACGCCCACAAACTCAAAAAAACAAAATTTTGGAAAAAATCGAATTTTGAGCTAGAAAGCTCAATATATATGATCTATGGCTCCTAAAACTACTCGGGATAAAAAATTTTCAAAATGCGCCCACTGACACGCCCACAAATAAATAAAATATTTTTTTATATCCTATTCTAAGGGTATATTAATTTTTGAAAATCCAAAGTTTGAGCTAGGGAGCTGAAATTTATAATATATACTCTCTATGGGCCCTTTATGCTCATGTGTAAATATTTTCAAAATCCGCCCACTGACACGCCCACAATTAATTTTGTTTTTTTTTTGATAATTCAAAGTTTGAGCTAGGGAACTGAAATTTATAATATATACTCTCTAGGGGCCCTTTATTCTCATGTGTTATTTTTTTTTAAATCCTCCTACTGACACGCCCACAATTAAATAAAACAATTTTATTGGAACACCCAAGTTTGAGCTAGGGAGCGTTTTTTTTTTGATAAAATCCTTTAACTGTTATATAAGAAAATATGTAGAGCGTTCTTAACAATTCAACCATACTTAGACTTTTGTCACGCCCACTTATGGGGGATAGGAATTAGAATAGGGTATCCAACAGTTCGCCCAAGCGGACTGTAGCCCGTCCCTATGCTCTTTATTTAGTTTTATTTTCCAATTTGAGTAATAATTTTGCCTTTTTATCATCGCGTTTTTTTAGATTGCTGTCAATATTAAGAGCGAATTCGTAGGATGAATATATTGCAGTATCATCAGCAAAAATGGCTGCACCACAATTGGGTAATTTGGGGAAATCAGAATTATACAAAATGGAACCGAGGACAGAGCCTTGGGTTGCACCTGAATCCAATGTTATCAAGTTTGAGACACCTTAATTGACTTGAACTTTAATACGACGACCAGATAAAAAACTGTGAACTATTTTACAAATATAGGAAGGTAAGTTGAAATTTATCATCTTCTAAACAAGACCGTTGTGCCAAACAATATCGAGTGCCTTTTCGATGTCTAACAAAACCATTAAAGTAGAGTTTCCTACGGAGCGATTTATTTTGACGTGGTTACAAATTCTCAGTACTTGTTGCGAAGTATTGTGGTACTCTCTGAAACCAAATTGCTCGTTAGGATATATGTTGTTATCACAGATATTTTTGATGATTTGTTCGTTAAGAACGTTTTCATTTGGATTCATTCACTGAATCACTTATTTTCTATTTACGAGTAACAAATGCAAAAGTAACGTCAAATGTCAACTAAACATTTCTGTCTTTATGTTACCGTCAACAGTATTTCATTGCGAGTAATAATGTATGTACATTTAAATAATGTTTCAAATTAAATGAATTGGCAATTTTTTTTTTAAGTTTCTGAATTTATTTATTTTTAAATTTAATCAACGTACTTATATGTATGTATAATAAATACCCTAAAAAAATATATAAATATAATATTAATATAAAACATTTATAGCTTGACCTTGTAGAAACATTAAACATGTTTCAGTTTATTACATTGTTTTTAAGAAAGAAACCGAATAGACTACAGTATACGGGTATGTGCCTAGAAAAATGTTGATCTGTTCATTAAAATCAATAAGTAGTCAAGCCCCATTTCGGGCAGAGCTAAACTTATGTATGTCGCCTAAGAAGGTGCTGGTCTAGGCTCCAAACTCATTAACGAAATAGTTTTTCGACCTAATGAACAAAAATAGACTACACAATTTGTCCCGCAAAGCCCCGCAAAAAAACAAATTTCAATATTTCGGAAGTTAGATTGCGAAGAAAATATGTTCTTCCACAAAAAATCAGGAAATGGGAGGACGATTACCCTGCTATTGATTTGAGATGGAATAAAATAAAAAAAAATATTAGGCATTAACGGCCCATGAGCGCCTAAAACCCAGCTACTGTCAGCATTTCCTACCATTTTAAGCCGAATCCAAACGTCAAATTTGAAAAGCTTCTCATGCCAATAGATACTATCGGATTTTTGTCAGGCAGTGGAAGAAACTTATACACGTTACTTGGCCCGGCGGGATTTGAACCTGAGACCTTTAGATTAGTAGTCCAAAACACTAAGCTCTATTGGAAAGCAATATTTAAATACACTGGCGATCACAAGTATGAGGCCATACATTTTGCAATCGATATTCAGTTGATTATATTTCAAATATGAAAAAGACAAGACGTAAAGACAGTCATGCACCAACGCAAGTCGACAAAAATAAATGCTGTGTGCGAATGTGTTAAAAAAATGTCCAGCATTGGCTTCAAAAAATCCTGGTCACTATAGTGAAGAGCAACGTTTTCCTGTCCCTCAAAAACTATTTTGTTACAGAATTATTTTTATAACTTCATTTCAAAATTCTGTGCGGCATATGTCGACATAAGCGAAATTAAAAATAAGTTTAATTGCTCAAAATGTTTCCTTTTTTTTGGCTTTTTTTAGTCTGGGTTTCATCACTCTACGCCAATATATCGCCCTGCAATCACAACAAATTAGAATAGATTAAGTTATCGCTTTAGTACACATAAGCGAAGTCATTCTAATACTTATTTTGACTTGAAAAAGTTCAAGTTTGTGAAATAACTTTATAGATACTCTGTAAACTGGTTTCAACAAATCAATGAATGCATTTTGTTTATATTGTTAACGACTATTCTAAATATAAATTGCACCTACCCAACCCCATAATTTTTTTTTAAAACAATAAAATAGATCTCAAAAACACTTGGCTGAAACTTCTTTTGCTCGTACTGAAAAATTACAAAATTAGACATAAGCTATTCTAACTTATTCCCACAGAATTGTGGAGAAAATTATGGAAAAATGTGGCTCTTTCCTAAACAATTTTCTGTCAGAGCTCAATATTTCGTATAATTAGGCATAAACATGAAATGCATCCAATATTTAATGAATCTTCGAACATCTGTACTGTCTTGAACCAAGTAGAATAGTTTTATCCATCGTATTTCTCCGCTCTTTTTATTGAGTGTCATTCTTGCCAAGTTTGCCATTCCAACTATACTACTTTCACCGCACAGCGATCGTTTAGTACTTTACTGAAGGTCAAAAATTAGCATCGATCAAAGATGACTGATACAGGATTTAATGCTTTATGTATGATGTATATTTTTTTTTTTTTAAAAGTTTGGTGCGATGGGGTTTTTTTCCACACAGGTGGCGCACGACCTGCCAATCACTTAGTGAATACACAACCATCGCACCATTGCCGTTCATAAGAATCTTGTCAAGGAACATAAAAACTTACAATGGATCACACAAATTCAACACCACCAGGGCTCCGTTATGAAATGATCTGAAACCGGGAGGCCTATACATTATATTCATGGAGGTCGATTTGGCAAACCCCACAGGTGGACCAGTGAGGAATTCAGTAAAATGCGAGGGTAATAATTAATTTTATCCTGATCATAGCTTCGCCCTGAAGGAGGATGCAGATTTTTTTAATTTATGGTCAAAATACCCAAACTGATGTCGTTTTCCATTGGGCTTTTTAGATTTTGCTCTCAGATCTCAGATTATTCGCGGCCAGTGAAACATAAAACCAGACTGCTTTTTTTGTGGAAATGGGTGTGTGATGTTTGACAGTTCGTTTCATTTTTTTTTTCGTCCCAGATTATTTGATTGTTAAATAGAACTATTTCCCACCGAACCAGTAAACACTGACATATGTATTTTCTAGTATCCGGAGAAGCAAGCAAAAATACGAATATTTTATTGTTAAATAATTATCTTCTCCACAGAGGCCAGCAAATACACATAATATTCTTGTTAAGTACTTTTATTTTCCAAAGTCGCTAGCAAATACGCTTTATTTTATTGTTTAATTGTTCACAGAAACTGCAAACGGAAATCGTTAGGTGTTAAAACCTTTTCTTTCACAGCAGCAAGTAGAACCCAAATATTTTACGGTTTTTTTTTCATTTTCACAGAAACACAAACACACATCATTATTGTTAGGTAATTTAATTTTCTGCGGAAACAGGTAATATCACCAATATTTTGAGGTTTGAGCAAAAGGACGACAAAATGAAAATAACAACAATCTTTAGTTACAATTGTCAAATCCCGTGGTGTTATTGCAAGTAGGTGTAAGACTTGCTCCGTAATCGAGGTTCGCAAAAACTGCTCTAGATATAAGAAAGATAGCTTTTTCGCGCCTAATAAAAAATGAAATCTTGCTCTCGGAGCAAAAATTCTAGATCTGTCAAAAATGGACCAATGGAAATCGACACTAATCAAGAGAAAGGAAAACCATCAATTAATTTGTATTTATTGTTTGGCTGGACATTAAATTTTTAATTCAAATTTCTTAAAGATAATAATAAGGAAGAATACTTACAATTATTTATAAAAAAAAACATGAATTTGCGAAATTTGAAATTTTTTGTTTTTTGATAACTATTTTAAAAGACTTTTAAAAAAAATTCTGCTTCGATATTATTATTTTTTTAATTATTTTGTGGAAGGAAATAATTGAAAGTAATCACTGTCCAATAAAAAAACAAAAAGCAATAACTTATTTTAAAAATAAATAACCTACAACTGATCATTTTCAAAGTGTTGAAGTTGCCGACAAATCTTCTCACAGTAAAGAGATACTTGCCGGAGTACCACATGGGTCAATCCTAGGCCATATTTTGTTTTGCATTTTTATTAATGACTTGCCCGGTGTATGTGTAAACACTACGTTCATTTTTATGCAGATGATGCTCAATAGGACAAGTAGACAACCTTGTTTTCAGGATGAATGAAGATCTTTCAAAAATCCATGAATGTAAGGTGTAATGGTCTTAAGCTTAATCCATCAAAATCGCAGGTAATCTTAATATCGAAAAAACCTCATAATACTAAAGAACTAATACAAATTTGTTCTTACCAGTGTACATTTGAAATTCATGGAAGTTGTAACTAATTTGGGTTTTCGCATCAATCGTTCGCTGTCCCCAGTTGACCATATTAACTGCACATAGGTCGAATTTACGGTGGGTTAGGTAAACTGTGGTTATTTGCGAGCTTTCTTCCAGTCGAGTCGAAACTCAGGCTTATAAAATCCTTTCTTGTGCCTTACACTGAGTATGCATCCGCTGTTTATTGCCAGCTTGATTCTTTATCGCTGCATAAACTTACCGTTGAGTTCAACGATATGGTCAGGTATGTTTATGGGCTTCGACGATACGATTATATATCAAACTTAAAAAAAAGAGTGAGAGATGTTAGATGTTGTGTCTTTCTGCGCAAAGTTATTCATAGAAAATCGCCACTATATCTATTTGAAATGCTTCAATTTGCCCGCTCTTCCAGAACTTTTAATATAATTACACCCCCATCCAATTATTTAATCTCGTCTCGTTATTTCTTCGTTCATGCCACTAGACTATGGAACTCATTACCCAATGGAACAAAACAAATAACTGGAACTACTCAATTCAAAACGTGTGCGTTGAAGTACTTTTATTAAAAAAGCAACAACTCTCAAATTTCTGTAAATTTCGTCTACTCTTTTCCTTCTACCTTCCTGCAATAGTGTTTTTATTATTATTTTTTGTATTATTTCTTATTTATAATAATAATATTATCCTCTATTGTTAAAGTACTATAAAATAGTAAGTTATATGTGTATATGATGCTCAATAAATGAAAAAAAAACTGGTCTAGCAAAAAAGAAAAAAAGAAATCAATTTTTATGAAGAAAAACATCAATTTAAAATAACTGCATATAAAATGCTTGTTATGCGGGCAGTCGGACAAAAATACCTCTTCGTTGAAGTATTTAATGAAATTAACAAGAATCTGCCGCAAGCAGCGCTATTCGGCTAAGTCAAACAGAAAGCTGGAAACGGATATGCGCAGATTCTAGATAATTTTATTGACAGTAACGTAAGTAACTACTCGTACATTATTATCCACCTAAATTCCATTCGATACCTCTTTTCCTAGCAGGGAAGAATGGCATGAAAACCGACTGCCAGCCAACGACTCTCGCAATTAGGGCAATAACACCAGCTGATATATATTTTTCATCGACCAAGCGGCGGCCAAGCGGGAATATAAGCGATTTATTTATTTATTTATTTATTTCATCAACAAGCTTAGCTTACAAGATATATCAAACAATATTCTAAGTAACAATATATAATATATATTTATGAATTTAGTTCGAAAGAAACCTGAATAAAATGGCTTTGAAGCGTTCTCTCCAAGTATGAAAATCGATATGTCTACAAACTGCGTTAAGTGAATTTAAGGATATAGAAATTGGGTTATTTCGACCATCGTTTTTTCTATGCCTTGAAAAGGAGTGACGATCCTGTAAAACCATTTCGGGAGCATACATTGAAAGCATGGAACTTCTGGCATTGAACTGAAATCGAAAGTTATTAGTCTATGTCGCGAAGAGCTACGGGTTCTTTGTGCGCATCACTACGCAGGGCTCTTTTGAGTCCCCAAACACAGTTGTGTGCCGTAAAAAGAGAGAACAGTTGAACTGGCAAGAATGGGATCATCCCCTGGATTAAATCGGGCAGACACTTCCCACCCTGTAATCTTTAATAGAAAATCGGGACCAAAATACTGACAGCATCAAAGGAAAGGTGCAATGCACTCGGCTCCTGTGTTATAACCAGGCAAATGAAGTCGCTCTACAGTAAAGAAAAGACTGAGAGAATCATACAAATGAATAAAAGAACTTTGTATTTTCGCGGCTTAGACAAGGAGGTTCACGAGGGAACTTCACACCTCCTCTGTCACTGCCTTCACTCTATCTACTAAGAAATAAATTCTTTGGAAAGCACTTCTTCCAAGATTTAAAAGAAATTTCTGGCAAGTATATAAATGATTTGTACAAATTCTAATTGCTTCAGGATGACTCTGAAATCCATAGGTTCATAGGTTCTATATTAAGGGAGTTAAAATCTCGAGGGCATCACAATGCGCCTTCATTGTCCTAAAGATTTAACCTATTCTATCTAAGTATCTACCGTATACCAGACGGAATACCTGCCATATTTCTATACAAAAGAATCGTTCTGTCAGAGTATAACATGATTATACTTTATCCAACAAAAATTGTCAGTACAGGCAAGATAGGATGTTTGTCTCTCAGTCTGGTTGCAATGACTTACATAAATCGGTCCCTCTTTAAAGCTCTCACAGGGTTGCCGTAGTGTGTATGATAATTCGCCATAACTCAGAGAGCAATTCTATTAGGGTTACCATCTTCCAATTTAAAATAAAAATATTGCGGAACGAAATAAATTCCGTTTATCTTTTTCCTTTTCTGGTAAGATAATAATAGGCGCATTTTTTTAAGGGTATCTCCAGTAGACCAACAAAATATATAAATTTCGTAACACAAAAAAAATCAAAACGAAAAATATATCAGTGTAATCCAATTTATTCATTATAAATATTGTAAAACATGAAATACTAATATCTAATATCACTACTCAACTAATCCGATGAGTAATTACTGCTACTACTCTCGTTTTGTAGGTCTATTATTAACCTTTCAACTGATTCCTCGGCAAAAACGTCCATTTCCCATATATTTGGCTCAACAACCTGTTCAACGTATTGGACACATCGATTCCATTTTTCGTTGTTAACCCTTGTAAGTGCTGTCTTTAGTAAGTCTCTTATTTCAGCCATTTTAAATGACTTGTTTTGGCTTGCTACAAACCCTTTCACTTGAGCCCAAACCTATTCTATTGGATTAAGGTCACAGTGATAAGGCGGCAAGCGAAGCACTTTATGTCCCGCATTTTGAGCCATTTCATCCACGACGTAAGTTTCATACTTACCTTTGTAATGTTTAACGATTTCAAGCAACTCTGCTTTAACCATATCATCCTCGAAACTTATCGCATTAGACCACTTTTTTATTTCATCTTTTCTCGTGGATGTGGATGGTGCTTTATTTTGTTTTCTGGAATGATAGGAAGCATTGTCCAAAACTATGACGGTGTTGGGTTCCAGGCGTATTAAAATATCTTTAAACCATTTCTCGTACACATCAGCGTTCATGTCCTCGTGGTAGTCTCCGGTTTTTGCCGAAATGAAGCATAAAAGTCCTCCATCGACGAAACCTGTAGAACTTCCAATATGGGTTATAATTAATCTCTTTCCTTTTCCAGATGGTGATCGCAGTCCTGTTGACAATCCTTCATTAAACGCCTGTCGTGGTTTTATAATAGTTGGGTCTATCCAAATTTTTCCTCGAGTGTGGCCTCGTTGAGCCAGGTCTCATCACTAAAGTAAATTTTTCTTTTCTCTTCTCTAATTTGTTTTACTTCGCGTAAATATCTTCGTCTCCAAGAAATAATGTCACTTCTTTCCAACAACAGATTCTTTCGCTGGCGTTTGACGAATTTAAGTCCGAGATCTTTTTGTAATATTCTATGCAAAGTTGATCTGCTTATTTTTGTTATATTTGAATTTTTTTGTACTTCCAATAAAATCTTGTCTAGCGTTGGAAGGTCATTATCCATAAAAAAAACTGATGTACTATCCGCCTAATCGCACATTTGTCAAAATCATCGACCTTGCTCTTGATACCGGATTTATTTTTCTTCTTTGGTTGTGAATTGTGGCCTTTGATTGCTTTTTCCCTTAAAAGCCTGTGCACAGTTCGTTCCGTAACAGAAAAAAACATTAGCTCCATTTCCTACGGCTTCCGATTTACTTTTAAAAAGGCCATAGAATTTTTCAGTTGCATCAACAATTCGTTGTTTCTTTTCTACACTTAGATCCTTTGAAGACTTTGTAGCCATGTTTCTCTTTATTCATATATATTATTGTATTATATAGAAAATACAGATCATGCTTTTATAATTGGAAATAAAATGTCTAATAAAATCCTACCTAACAGGTTTCAATACCTAGAATTTTAATAAAATTTGCCATTCTTATTATACCTCTATCGCTAACTTATTGTATGATTGCCTCCCTACCTAACTTGAGATCTTCCTTTTGGGAATTCCCGTAATCATTGACAAAACATGCGTCATTCATCGGAAAAACAAAGATATCATACAAACAGGTACATAATGAGATGAAAGGATGTATTTACGTTTTTTATTTATAGTTTGCGACATAAACACAATCAGCTAGATTTTCTAAAAACATTTCCCAGTCCTTTCCGCTATATGTATATTGTGAAAGGTAGACACAAACAAACAATTAGAATACAAAATTATATAGCCACGACGCAATGTCATATACCTACCTAAACAGATGGTAAAAAAAACTGCACTTGTGCAGGTGTACAGTACAAATACAATCAAATTAAAACCGAATGGCAACACCCCACGTAATAATTCGTTCTCAAAAGCACCAAAACCGAAAGTTCTTTGACAAAATCCATAGAAAAACCCTTAATGATATGCTTCATTGTAGAGATGGTAATACTCTTCTGATGTGCTTCAGTCACACACACTGCTTATTTCGGTGGATGATAATAGCAAGCGAACACAAGACGATCATGCTTCATGCTTATTCCCCATTCGGCTGTGTGGGAGACTTGTTGTGGTGGTTTGTAGCGAATTTTAGAAAAATTACAACAACAATTCCTTTGTGTGACAGTGGTTTGGTTTTTATTTCAGTGGCAATTCTTGCGTTTGAGTGCCGTGAGAGTATCTACAGGCACTCTGGTAGAAAAAAAACTCCATAAGGCCTGTACTGACAATTTTTGTTAGATAAAGTATAGTGTCCTTCGCACTATTTTCTCCAGAACAAGATTGAAGAAGTCACATGATAGCGCATCTCCTTGCCGAAATCCGGTACAAGTTTGGAATAATTCGGAAGAGCTGCTTCCAAACTGCACATTACAATACGTGTTTTTAACTGTCATGCGAAACAACTGGATCAATTTTGCCGGGATCCCGAATTCGGCCATCGTCACGTAGACATATGTACAAACTATAACCCAAAATAAATATACCTACCCCTAGGGTAGCAATATTTTATCTTTGGACACTATCTTCTTAGACCCATATTTCCTGTGATAAGCGCATTGGTACACAAAATCTCATTCATCAATTCTATGAATATCGGTGGGTCTTATAATACTACTCGTATCTTAAAACTAAATCCAAGCATCGTCCACTTCTTAGATCCCAGTTATTCATTCCACATGCACTAACCCTACAGTTCGAACCTAACGTGATTCACGAAAATGCTTTACTCAAAATCAAGTAAGTACAAAAGTAGTTACCCTACTTGCCAATTTGTTTAGTCAATTTCCTAACACCAATACAACTCGACTCAAACCACAGCAAATCTTCAATGGAGCAATTCCATAAAACCCGTCTAATTGACATAAACATTCAGTTGTCGCATAGTTTACTTAAATCATCTTCCCCAACTTCACTGTTTAAAATCCGAATCACATTGCAATCATAGAAGACATCAGCGATTAACTTGATTTGATGCAATTTGTTCACCTTATTAAAGTAACTAAAAAGATAACGAAACTCACTCATCCAAACAAACAAAACAAAAAGGTGCGAAAACAAACAAACAAAACAAATAGGTGCGAAAACAAATCCATCTCTTAAAAATAACAAATTGGTGAATGTAACAATCATCAGAATGATTAAAAAAAAGCAATTCATTCAGTCTCTTTAAAATCAACGCAAAAAAGAAGAAACATTAACTAGGCCCATCAGATACAAATTTACCTGCAGTAGCTTTGCAATTGCAATGCCAGCTACCAAACAACCACAAACAAAGGCTCCAATCGAAATAGTTCGAGTTACCTGCGTAAGCCACGGCTACAACAATCAAGCGCTATTAAAAGCCGCACCAGTGTTGGTGGCGAAAAGAATTGACTTTGCCATAAACTATGCTATTAGTGGATTTAGTCACCTGCGCGACTTCAAGCAAATCTCATCGAAGCTTTCCTCGGTTCGAAGCGGTTCTTAAAAAACATTTGGCTATAGAAAAATAAAAATAAAACGAAAACGGTTGCAAGTATTTTCAAACTGGCAGTTACTATTCTATCTCAATTGTGCGTTACGATTTCGCGAAAAATATGAATTTAGAATGAGAAGCATTTAACAGTGATTTCTGCGGTATATATAGCCCTTTTTTAGATCGAAAAAATGCATCCTAAATTATTGTGGTTTTATTTTGTGAGCATTGTTGCTGCGTGTACTTTATGTGCGGCCACTTTGGAACGGCCGACATGCCAGCTCAAGGATAATTGTGATTTGAATGAAGAATTAATTACAAAAGATTCTAGTGTTGCTGATAAATTGGAAAAGAAAATCGCGTCAATATTTGAGGATAAAGTTAACTACAGTTTGAAGTTGTCGTATGAAAGCGATGAAATTGACGAGCAGCCAATCATTGGTTATAGTTCTGTAACGAATTTAACGGAATTCAAAAAAATCACCGCCAAGGATGTCAACGATGACGAGGAGGAGGAGGATCTGCAAGAAAAAGGTTAGTGACGGTGTTTAAGGATTAATTTCAAATTCGTATTGAAATCTTAGAACTGGAAAAGTATTTTACATTTACAAAATTGAGAAAGATATCTAGAGGAAATTCAGCAAAAGAACATAAATAAAGGCGAAAGTTTAAATATTTCACAACTTCGATCCGTTTCCTGAAGGCGAACTGAATAATGGTTTCCATGTTTTGGAGTTTAATGTGCAATTTAGGAATTCTGTTTTTTAAAATGTTGACCTTGTCCAAAGTTATACATTTTGACTTATTAGGGCCTAACTAATAACAAATTTAATATGGAGCTTATAGAAGTGGTCCCGTTGATTTAAGTTTCCTCCTCAATTTGAAGGAAATGGACTACAAATTTAAGCTGACACTAATTTTGTTATTGGTACCGGTCTTATTCTGTTGGCCTTATTCCACACAGAGAAGATTTAATGCATTTTTTTAGTTTATAAAATTGGCATTTCAAATTTAATTCGCTATTTATTGAAGTCAGTTTTGCAAAAATGTAACCACTTGTCCAACACATTGGGTACATTTATTTTGTCCTTAACCTTAATTCAGAAATTCAGGGTTCTTTCAAATGAATGCTATTTAAAGGGTTTGACTGTTTGCGGTCGCTAATTTGACGATTGGTGAATGCTTTTTCAATGCAACTGGTTAATATTTTCCCGGTGTTACCAGGTGAATGTCAAAGCATTTTGTGGATGAAAAAAAAACTCATTTCGAAATTAAAATGACATCAAAAAAGTTCAGATCAGAGTTTAAAGTTTTTTCGAAACAAATACTTGCACCGTTTTGGCGTTCAATATTATTATTTTTTTTTCGAGGCTTGTACTTAAACAATACGCAACGGAGAAGAAAATAATTTGGAAGGTCGTCAGAAACACTAATAAATATCATATGATCTACACGCGAGATAAGACGGGGTTAAGGAAAATGAAGGAGGTGCAAACTTTTTTTTTTACTTCACTTTCTTCAACTTGGCATTAATTTCACAAATCTAAATTATAACAAAAAAGCCCGAAAATGTTTTTAGACAACATTCTCCCGAGTCAGGCTGAATTCAAAAACGTCAAAAAACTGTGCAGGGTTGTGGCAACAGTCTTGCTGTGCCCTACGCAAACGAAATCAACAGTAAAAAAAAATGTTGCGCAGGTTGCTCTGTTTTAATGTTTGGTTGCGCTGGTGTTACAAGAACAAACTTTTGATTTGAGCAGTGGTGCCAATGTGTATTTTTGTTTTTTGAATTTGTTGCTTTTCTTTACTGCAACACAGCCGCAATACTACATTTTTGAATTGGGACTATTTTGAGTTAAGCTTAGCTGCAGTCGATTTTTATCTCTCTGGTATACTTTAGTATACCAAAGAGAGAGATATTGCAATCGTTCTGAAATTTCGAACTCAAACTGAAGAAATATTCATACGTACTATCGAATTCTCCCTTCATCACAAATAGTACACTATAGGTGCTTTCCTAAGCGCCTTTAAGAACGTCAACACAACTGCAATCGCAAATGCATTGACAGAACTGAATGTGGATAGCTCGTTTGGTAAATTGATCAATATATATGGGCAAAACATCTGCCATTAGGTCTGTCAGCAGAGGTACGCTGATAAACACATTAAAGGAACTTCTGCAAAACGCTCTCAACAAGCTAAAAAGATGGGCAAATTGTTGTGGCCTGGGTGTAAAACCCCACAAAACCAGACTCGTCCTCTTTTCCAGGAAATACAAGATCCCACATATTGAACCACCATCTATTAATGGTACAAACTTAACTTTTACCGAAGAAGCTAAATTCTTAGATAGAAAGTTAAGCTGGAAACCCAATGTAGAGGTTAGGTTAGGTTTAAGTGGCTGTCGGCAGAAGCCGACACACTTAGACCAATTTAGGTCCATTGTGATACCACGTATGTATTATCTACCTCAAACTCTGTAGATGGGACTGGCCAACGACACGCGGTTGTTCTCAAACGGTCCCCCATCTACGTACTAACCGCGCCCAACGTCGTTTAATTGCGGTGATCTGACGAGAACCGATCAACTCGACGTGGTATGGTCGTTGGTTAACCCAATGTAGAAGAGAGAGTCAAACAACATAGAGTAGCACTTTTTGCTTGCAAAAAAGCCATTGGCAACAAGTATGGCTTATAACCCCGCATTATTCATTAACTATATGTATCGGTCGTTAAACCCATTCTTACATACGGTGTGGTTGTCTGATAAGCTGGACGAAGTCCAATTGGTATGTGCATTAAGCACTCCGAACAACTCCCTCCGCAGCACTAGACATTCTGCTTCATCTGATACCCCTCGAAATATTTAGCAAGCAAACAGCTGCCTATGCCGCTGTCCAGTTAAAAGCTTCCTCACATTGGGTCAATAAGTATATTTGCCACTCCATCATTCTGGGTTCATTTGAGTCCCTACCAAGCAATATAGACTACAACATACCTCAATTACAGTTCGGAAAGAACTTCCAAATCACAATCCCGCCCAGCTCATTTTGGGAGGACGTTGCATTTACGGAAGATAAATCGAGCCACTTCTACAACGATGGATCAAAACCTAGTGATGGGGTAAGTGATGGGATTTTCTCAGAAATACTAAATCTTTGTCTGTCTTTTAATCTTCATCATCGTTGTAGAGTGTTCCAGGTGGAAATTATGGCGATCGAAGAAGCCTTGACGTGGCTAGAGAGAAATGTAATATCCACCTAGGATATCCGTATCTTCTCGGATAGTCAAGTTGCGATTAAGTCCCTGGACTCAGTCTTTTCAAATTACATCGTAGCCCTAGAGTAGTTTAACTTTTCTTAAAAACGGCTATATTGATTTGTTGAAATTTTGTATTTTTAATACGAATAAGCTCGAATAACAGCACATTGTAAAAATGCCTATATTATATCTCAAAAACCGGTGGGGTGATGCCAATCAAGCTTATTGCATAATTTGAAATAAATTTGCATACTTATGTAGATTGTCAAAAAAATTGTAAATTAATAATTCATATCGGTAATTGTTTCAAACATTTTCAAAATTTCCCTTTTCTCAAAAATGACTTCAATGATATTGATCCAAGTTGGTGTTTTAAATACTTGCAGTGAAGGTTAGAAAAGCGCATATTCGGTTTTTACCTAAAAGGCTTAAACCACAGTGCTTGCGAAATACGGTAACATTTCAAAAACGGGTTAGTTGATTTTAAAGAAATTTAAAGATTGAGCTGACACAAAGATTAAGGACAAATTCACATACTCAAATCTTGAAAAAAAATCTTTACACTTTTTTCGTTTTTGCATGAAATTTCGTAATTTTATTTTCTTCAAATACAAACATTAAGATCGAAAGCCATATTATGACAAATCAAAAACCGTTCGTAAGATCACAATCACAAAGTCAATAACCGTAGTGGATGTCGTGCCACTGGGAGGTATTGTCGTAAATTTTTTGCGGATGCCTTTGCACTGTGTTTTGTGTGTAATTGTTTCCCAACTTAGGGAAAGGACTTGAGGTTAGAAGCCTTGTGTGGTGTGGAAATGCTTTGCTGCAAAAATATATCCAACCAAGATAAATAAGGATATTTTTTGATTTTAAAATCAATTTACATATAAAGTTTAAACGCGTTTTTTTTCAATTCGCTTGATGATTGGGTCAAGGAAGCTTCTTTTCAAATTCAATTTGGGCCATAAGTAAAATAAAACCAGTCTTTCCACACAAATGCGGAACGCCTCTATAATTCATTTGCATTCAAATTTACAAACATTCAAAACCAACGCGCATCGGCAACTAACCCTCTTCTCTAATTCCTCACTGCCTCTACGACAGCTCTGTGTTATTTTATTATCAGGGTACTCAAAACCCCTTTAGCGCGCGTTGATTATAAAAAAAGAGATAGTAACCCTCCTAATTTGTGGTATCCCTGCTGGTCCGCCAGTGAAGCGGTGTCACTTCAATGAACATCGGCAGACTTCTCTAATTCTGAAGTGATCCGAATTCGGGAAGTCTGCCGATGTTCATTGATTGTTGGATTTATGTGATCCCGGCCTGACTCTTTTTTACGATTTCGACGTGTGTGTCAAATTAAAGAGAAAATAGAATGAATTAAACTAAAATACAAAGTTGAGACGTCATATCGTTCTATTTATTAAACCGACAGTTATGTGCGTTTTTTTTTTATTTAATAAATTTACCGCAAGTAACCAAATACCAAAAAAATTACCAAACAAAAAATGGAAAAATAAATATTTCTGTGGGCGTCTTCAAAATACCTATGTACTTCAAACATTTTTGTTATAGGTGTCAAATTATTCTATTTAGTTATGGTTGCAATTTCAACGTGCAGCATTTTACTCCTCACGACAAAAGTTCAAAATTAGTTTTTGTTGCTCAACGTTTGTTTACCAGAGATTTGTGCGCAGGCTTTGCTTACGAAAAAAAGCCTTGGTCGCTGCGAAATGTGTTTAATGAAATATACCGAAGAGCTCACTGAGTGGTGCAGTATATGGCTAGTCGACGTCATCGGACTTTATTTGTTCCGATATGATAAAAAATAGGAGCGATCGGGTTCGTCAGTGTAAATAAATCCGTGGTAGACACTTGAAGGATATCTTGTTCCGAACATATTGCATTGCCCATAGTTAAAAATAATGCAAAATTTAAATTGATAAGTCAAACCGTTAATTTTTAAAATTTAAAATTAAAAACCTATCCCTCTTAATGAAAGACCTCGCTAGGTATAATCATCAAAAGTAACCCATAAAAGGCATATGAGAGCAAATGGTTTCACATTTTGGTACGACAATGCGAACAATGCGATTTTGTACATCTCCGCAATTGCGTACTTCAACTGAGGAGTTTCTAAACATTAGCGACGCACCCGTCAGGGGTGAGCTGCTTGTCCTTCGCGTCGCGTTGGCAATGGACCGATTTTGCATCGATATCTATGAATGCATCGATATCTATGAATGCCCCCGGTTGGATTAAGCCAGACCGGAACGTTCTCTCAAGTACCTATACATTGGAGTAATCAACAAATATCAGGCTATTGTCGCTGGCCATCGCCATGATGAAATTGTCAATCCTATTCAATTGAGCCCTGTCATTGCCTAATTATAAAACAGTTAGCTACAATAAAACAATACCGTTTTTTTGGTTACTGCAGACAATTAAGAAAACAATTTGTGGCACTTAGTAGTTGAAATCTCGAGGGTGGCGACGGTGTAGAGGCTAGTGTGTTGGCTCGTGACCCGTGCGGTGGGCGTTGCAGGTTCAATCCCCATGGGGAACAACAACATACACCACCTATTCACATGCCTCTACACCAAAAGGAGGATTTCTGCCTGGTAGTACAATGGACCGTTACCGAGTCTGAGTGCTCTGGGATTTGGATTTCCTTTTTTTTTTTTTTTAAATAAAAAAAAAAAAAGTTGAAATCTCAGTTAACAATTTTTACCAGGTAAAGTTGTTCTAAGTCATAGTATAAAATGCTGCAAGTAATATCTGATACAATAATGATGATCATCACCCCTATCATTAAAACCACCGTGGGGAATCTCAGATCCGCAACGTCCTGCGCATCAGAAATGTCACCGTTTATATGAAGGGATTCGATCCATATGTTTTTAATGATTGCATGTCGGGAATGTATTCACTTGGCGGATTTAAGAATAAAGCAGCACATGTCTTCAACAAACACAAATGACAACAGTGTAAAACAAGATCATAGTAAAAATAAATAAATACACACAGGGCCTAAAACCTAGCTTCTCCAAGCTTTTTCTCTTTCGAAATGAAAGAGACCTACAAAAAAAAACCTAAATACAGCTTCCATTTTTAGTTTCAGCTTCTCCGAAAATTATATTTTTGCCACGAAGTTTTCCAACGCAACTTCAACTGAACCGCGCATTCTTACTACTAAAGGTTATGATTTCTCCTGTTTGAAATTTTCTTTTTGTTACAATCCTTGTTCCCACTACCAACAAATACGAATATTTATGTATGACAAACACTTGAGATGTTGCCACAGACAAAGTTTAAATGATGAAGAGGTAATTTCAGATTACATTGGTTTTTATCACAATCACAGGGTTTCAGAAGCTCATACTTTCGCTGTGAATATGGGAGCAATATGGCTACAACTGCAGTAGTCATATTCATTACAAAAAAAAAAGCAAAAACATCATTTTGCAACACTCAGGCAGTGAACCTACCTTTCAGTGAGCGAGGATCAACCACATGAAGAGCGGTCATGCAGACGCTGATGCAACACTTAAATCAGTTAAGTTAGGAGCAGAGTTGCTTCATGTCAGGTTGATGAGTGCCATATGTGGGTATTTGATTCAATTTGTCTTCCGCAATATAAGGTGTTTGTTTATTTTCCGTTGTGCAACCGCAAGTACGTACAGTACATGCTTAAAAAAATAGAGTATGTAAATATCAATTTTTATGTTTTCTTAAATGATCGATATTCTCCTCATCATAGAAGCATTTGTAGGTTCGTAGGCCACCGTATTAAGAGTATTTCATAAAAATCGGGTGGCCAATTTCGAACCGGTAGACTTATCATTCATCCGCCGACCGGGTGAATCTCAGAATACCGATTTACCTGCGAATGAAAAATATTACAATTTTTATGGGAAAATTATATCACATGCCTTTCTTATTATTGCCCGGAGACCTATAAAAGTTACCAAATTCATGATCGATAGTATTGTTGATCTAGCCATTTCCGTCCGTAGGCAAAAAGTAGGCCTTTAAACTGGAGCTAGAAAGCTGTAATTTTAACCATATACTCTTCAGAGGCCCGAAATACGAAATAATCAAGTCAAAGAATTTTTAAAACCCGCTTACTGATACGCCTCACAAACAAATTTATCGAAAAAATCGAATTTCGAGCTAGAAAGCTAAAATTTTTAATATTTTGTCCTTACGGGCCCAAATTGCTCTAGAGTTAACATTTATAAAATCCGCCCACTGAGCACACTATTTAAAAAAAAAATGTTTTATTTTGATTGATTGATTGATTGACTTTTCAATCAATGTTTGAGCTGGGAAGCTGAAACTTATAATGTATACCTCTATGGGCCGTTAATGCACATGTGTTATTTTTTTTAAAAAGATTTCTGCCATGCCTACTTTTATGGGGCGCTTTTTTACAAAAGCTTTGTTTTTGTTGATAAAATCCTTTACATGTTGTTAAACAATATATGTAGATCGTTCTTAAGGATTCTCCGATATTAAGATTTTTGCCACGCCCACTTTATGGGAGATATAAATAGGGTATCCAACAGTTCATTTAAGCGGAATGTAGCCTTTCCCTCTATTTAATATTTGAATTTAGGGAAAGTGCTCTCGGCGGATGTAGGATGTAGGATAAAGGGAAAACGACTAATTTGCCGGTGGTTCCTAAGTCTGCTTTTTGTCATAATGTTCAAAATTCTCAATTTCCATAAACATTTTTTTTGCGCTGGGAGGTGGTAATCTTCAAAAAACGAAACTGATCCATACACAGTAACAGTGTGGGATTTTTACCCACTAAACCCTACTCCCTTCTTCCCGATTTCGCTGCGGTACGTCCGTCTTGGCATTTCATCGCACGGCGGGGAGGAGCCAGCCTTCTAATTATTGCACCTAGTGAATAAACCAATCAGCAATTTGTCTTTCATATCGTATATGCTTTGTATTATTAACTACAACCTAATTCACGAAATAAGAACGTTTTGCAGGTACTATTCCTGCTAACTCCGCAGTTAAGACGCGGTTATTTATAGCGCTAAGTCTAAAGGTTTGGTTCTTTGTTGGCGCATTAAATTTCTTTCATCCAAAACTTGGAGGACTGTAATATTTACGTGACTTTCTAGTCGAGTTTTAAGTTTTCTCGCGTAGTTTTTGATTTCGTGTTCGATTGTTTTAATGCCGAAATCTCTGTGGATATCGCTATTTCTGATATACCAAGGCACGTTAACAATAAGGGGTATTGTACTTGGTTTCAAAAGTTTGTAAAATATTAATGTTACTTAATTTGGTACAACCCCAGAGTTGCATACCATTATGTCCACACTGGTTTTAGCACTTGCTTATATAAAAGCAGTGTGTGCTCTATATTAAGTTCGGAATATTTTGCGAGTAACCAATACATTTCGCTATATTTATTATCTAGTTCTTTGCGCTTTTCTTTACATGCGCTTTCCATTTCCATTTCATACTTAGCCTCGTTTCCAAACGGAATTTGAACCGAGTTTGAAAAGACCGGTAAATTATTTTTTTTTTCTTGTAAGTAAAATTTACATGGAGCAGATTTGGTCTCGTTGAGTGCGATTCGCCAAACCTTAGTCCAGATTCATTTACTCTATCCGAAGCTTCTTAAAGTTTTTCCGAAGTGTCTTCGACCGTTTTACCTACTGCCAGGATAGGTCGTCAGCAAATGTACCTAGCTCAGTGCCTTCTATTTACGTGTGGTATATCACGAGTATATAATAAGTATAACACTTGACCAAGGACACTTCCTTGCGGCACACCAGCCATTATATCCATAAACATGACATTAACTGTGTGCGCGTACTTTTTGCACCAGAACTCTTCAAATGTCAAATTTCAAAGAATGGGGATGAAACTACATATCTCACTTATTGAAAAATTTCGAAAAAATTGCGCGAATGCGCTAAACAACGAAAACTTACCAAATTGCCATAAGTCAAAAAAACCTGTAACACCTTCCACTTACGAAAGTCTGATAAACATTCAAGAATATATATTGTCATGAGAAGCCTCTCAAATGTTCCGCTCATAGTGGGGGTAAGAATTATAGGTTTCTTCTATTCGTGCCAAAACCATAACTTCGCACATACAAATGGTTGGAGAAGCTAGGTTGAACCGTTGTTGTCTTATATGAAATATATATAAAAAAGAAATGGAAGCATGTGGACGTTTCTTAATCTCTCGTTCACACAAACAGGATTTCGTAAGCATTTGTTGTTTTGGGAGGAAACGCGAACGCGCCTATTTTTGTATTGTTCTTTCAATTGTCAGTCGGACTCGCCCATGAAGGGTTCCGCGCGAATTATAATTATTATTTACTTAGGCACCTATTACTGATTTATTATTAGAAAATAATGGTTCACGGTTTACGCATAAGGTTTATGTTTATGAAATTGAATGTTTTTTTTTTACATATTTTACCACTTTGGAAGTGTCTCTCGCGCAAACTATTCAGCTTAGAAAAAAATGATATTAGAAACCTCAATATCATTTTTGAAGACCTATCCATAGATACCCCACACGTATGGGTTTGATGAAAAAAAGATGAGTTTCAGTTCTAAGTATGGGGAACCATCAAAAATTATTGTTTATTTTTCCTATTTTTGTGTGAAAATCTTAATGCGGTTCACAGAATACATCTACTTACCAAGATTCAACAGTATAGCTCGTATAGTTTCGGAAAAAAGTGGCTGTGACATTCCCGGACAGGCAGACAGACAGACAGACAGACATGAGGAATCCATAAGGGTTCCGTTTTTTGCCATTTGGCTACGGAACCCTAAAAATTGCAACAAAGGTTTGCTATAACTGTTAAACTTTTAACGTATACCGAAATCATTATCTATGAATGGCACTTGCATCGCTGAAACCGAAAGAGATTCCATTCTCGGTTTGTGTATTATAGCCAACCTTTGTTGGAATGAAGACATATTCGATGTCGCCAAGAACTCTGTGAAATATCTAGGATTCCTAAAGCGATGCAAGAAATATTTCACCCATTCTGATCTGGCTACAATTTATAAGGCGTTTATTCGGCCCAAACTTGAGTATAACGCTCTTATCTGGACTGGTGCTCCAATCAAATATTTGGAGCTGCTCGACAGAACACAAAAAGGCGCGATAAAACTCATTGGCAATCAAGATATCACGAAATCGCCATCATCGTAATGTCTCCTGCCTATCATTGATTTATCGATACTTCCACCAAAAGTGTTCTAATGAAATAGCATTGATTGACAAATAAGTTTTTCCTCATAGCACCTGTGGCCTACTTCACCAACTTACAAATTTGTATTTACAAGCATTTTTTAACAAAATTTGTGATTTTTTTGATTTATGTCGTTTCACCAAACTGTGGGTATTACAAATTTGTAGTTGTATTCTAGAAAGGGAAATTTGTGGGAATATTTCCATTTTCGTTTCACCAAAAGTTATTTATAGTTGTAATTTACAAGTTACAAATTTGTGAAAAGTTGACTTATTTGTGAGTTTACGTTTCACCAAAGAAAATTATTTTCAAATTTTGTGAAGTATGTGAGAATATTTTACAACTGAAAGTTGACGTGTAATTCCTCCTATAAATTTTGTTTGATATTGAAAATAATCGAAAAAATGTCTTTGCAACGAAGGCATAGTAGTAGCGAAAGTGACGATCATGTTTTCACTTTAAGGAAAAAATGTAATTTCGGAGTTATTTAATTTTAATGAAAATTTTCGCCTGACTCGATGCAAGTCAGAGGAAATAATTGCAATTATTGGGCTACAAATAGCCGACACGACTGGAAAAAACTATTAACACCAAGGCAGCAGTTTCTCACAGGCTTGGAAATGGGGGGCAATACCATGGTGTAGCAGATATGCATGGGATATCTAAATCGACCGTTTGCAGATGTGTTTCTCGGGTTTGTGCAGCAAATGTTACTTTATTGTTTGAAAGTGTTGTATGTTGGCCAAATAAACACGGAAGTAAAGGGTTTTTCAATAAGAGCGCTACAAAAGTTTTTTTTTAAATAAAACAAAAACGGTTTTGGATATCAATGAAATTCTTTATTCCTGTGAAAGTACGTTCGATGCCATTTTGTATGGAACTCGATTTCTTTTGCATGGCCACCACGGGCACGCTTGCAGAAGTACAGACGCTGAACCCAATTTTCGACGGTTTTCAAGCATAAATCGGCCGATACTGCTGCAATTTCACGTTCGATATTCATACGAAGTTCATCAATCGTCGCTGGCTTGTTGGCATAGACCATAGACTTAACGTAGCCCCACAGGAAATAGTCTAACGGCGTCAAATCGCAAGACCGAGGCGGCCAAGCGACTGGACCATTTCGTGAGATAACACGGTTTCCAAACTTGGTTTCCAATAAATTGATTGTGGCATTCGCTGTGTGATTTGTGGCGCCGTCCTGTTGGAACCACATGTCCTCCAAGTCCATATCATCCAATTGGGACGAAAAATATTCGGTTATCATTGAACGGTAGCCACAACGACGTCACAGAGTTGCCCAACGCTTGAGAACGACGTGTGAGAGACACATTTGGGCTTTCTTCAACTGAAGCCTCAGCGGCAGCAATATTCTCGACACTACGGGCACTTCTTTGTCTCACTGGCACGGGAACATTTTGTAATTTTTCCACTAGACGCTCAATTGTTGATCTTCTAGGACGACTATGACGACCATAAATTGGACGTAGCGCTCTTAACGTTGAGGCCACTGACTCCGAATTTCGGTAGTAAATTTTAATAATTTCCACTCGTTGTTGGCTCGTATATCTTTCCATCATGAAATGAACCTTACTGAAGAGAAATGTCAAAAGAGCGGCAAGAAATTCTTCGTCGTTTGCTGTCCCTGTCGCTCTACTTTTGTAGCGTCCCTGTTGAAAAACCCTTTATTTGTGAAAAGTCACAATATTGCAGGTAAACAATGTTTACCAATTTTTAACAATTTTCTTTCTTACAAGGTATGCCATGTGTTTACGGATGTAAAGACGGAACCTTAACAAACATAGATGCCCCTGGCGAGTTTGAATCTGCATATGTGGACAGACATGGACAGCACTGCATAAATTTTATGTTGGTATGTGGGCCGGACTATACCTTTTATAACGCATATGTGAATTGGGAGGGAAGTGTGCACGAATCAAGGGTGTTACAAAGAAGTCCCTTTTTTCAAAATTTGAAAGTGGATTTCGACCTTTTTCTCATTCTGTTTTGCTTGGGGATACAGGATATCCTTTAAAGGATTGGTTAATTACCCCCATTTTGAGAAACCCAACTCCTGAAGTTGATCGTTATATTCGTGCACATAAATCAACTCGGAGAATAATAGAAAACGCGATTGGAATTTTGAAAGAGAAATTTCCGTGTCTGACGCACTTACGATTGCAATCCATGAAAGCAGTTACTGTTATAAAATGTTGCACCATCAAGCGGCAGATAGATAGTATTATTGAAATGTTCACAACCACTGAGGATTTAAACGGCGCATATACTCAAAATGCTGAAAATTTTGATGGCCGATTCTAAGGAATATTTTTTAAATCACTTTTCGTTAGCAAATATCGTATTAAATAACAAGACTTTTGAACTTTAAATGAAATATATGTTTATTTATTTTATTTTTATTTTTAATAGTCACTTAATTTTAAAGTGTTTTCTTCCAGCTCCGCAGTCCCCAAGTGGCGTTCCTTTTTCAAGGCATTCAACTGCATTTCGAATTGAAGCCTCCTTTTCTTCAGTCGAAGAATATCCGCTTGGTCAGTTAGCATTTTGTTGTTGCAGACTTGAGGTCTGATTGAATTAAAAAATACGTTCATATATTTTTAAAAATAATTGTGAGAAACAAACATTTGCATTTACCTTATTTCGCCTTCAATATCCCCCACGTTTGCGCACTGGGGTGGCAGTACCTCTTCAGTAGGTACTGAAGAGGACTCATCAACTATGCCTTGAACTGTTGGCGATTCTTTACCGATAATATCAAAAATGATATATCGAGATCGGTTAAAATGCGACTAGTGCCACCTTCAGAACCAGTCTTCAAAGAAGCTTATTTTAGCTTATCAAGTTTAAGCTAAAATATAAAAAAAAATAAAAAAATAAATTTATATGTACCTACATAGTCGTATTATGTACTTAGCAGAGTAGCCCGTTTTTAATTCTGCCACGCAATATCTCGAAGATATTTCCAATCCTTTCCATTTTGAATTAAGAGGATAATGAAATTAAAATATCTTTCCACACTTTACTTCACCCAAATAAAACCTCCTTCTTTTCTCAAATCAAGGAGACAAAAAAATTTGCCCTTAAATTAATTCCGGGATTGCACGACGATATTCCACAAATTTGTGAGAAAACACTTGTAGATTACACATTGCACAAAAACCCGTTGCAACAGGAATTTTTACACTTGTAATCAACATGTTTATTCTTACAATTTTTTCTTGTCTAATCACAAATTTGTGGGTTCATATATTTGTATTTGGTGAAACGGAAAACCAGATTACAAATTTATAATTGTGATTCACAAGTACAAATTTGTGGTTGTAATTTGTAGTTTGGTGAAATAGGCCCCTGAGTGGAATAACAATTTAAACAAAAATATGGTGGTCGGCTACCAGTATGTTTTTCGGAAAAATGTATTCAATGTTTTTCAATTTACCGCATATTAAGCACAGTTACATACACATACACATACACTTCGCTTCAACTGAATAAGCACAAACATCTTCTAAGCTACGTTGTCCATTTTTCTTGTGCCGTAATATATCATTTGATGATGCAACTGTTTGCGTTTGATGTTGACAAAATAAGTCGGAAAATAAAGTCTCTGTCCTCAAACTGACGGTCAGACTCATAAACTTTTCGTACTAACCATCCCCAAACGTTTTCTATAAGGTTCAGGTCCGGTGAGTACGGCGGCCATTGAAGCAATTCCACATTCCGCTCCTCTATCCAATTTTTTACTATGCACGCCGTGTGGATGGAGGCCTTGCCCTGCTGAAAAGTTCAGTTTATGGGTCCAAAAATGCCTGAAAATTTAGGAAAATTTCTTTTCAAATTTCCTTTATAACTTAATGCACAAATTTTTGAGGTTTTTAACTCAAGCTCAACAGTGCCATAGTAGCTAACTGCCCCCCATACCATAACACCACCACGTTCTTCTTTCCTCACATCGTGGAAGTAATAATTAAACCCATCAGGGCCATCAAAATTAAACTTCTTCTCATCAGAAAAAGCTATACGTGACGCCATTCATTTTTAAAACTCATATGGAGTCTAGAGAATTCTAAGCGCATAGACTTCCGTTTCTCGTTAAGTGGTGGTTTCTTTTGAATTTTTAACCGTTTTAGATGTTGGGCAATATTGATAACCCTTCGCACTGTTGAAACGCTTGCAGTAACACCGGTTTTCTGCTTTATTTTTGCCGCAGAGTCACAGGAATTGGAAGCATATCTTAAAATTGCTCTTCGATCAACTGCTGTTGTTGCCGTTTTTTGACCTCCTTTCATGTTTTTTTCCGTACGAATCTTTGCTTCTTAAATAAGAATAGACCACACTAAAACTTCGTCCAATTTTGTCAGCTATAGAACTCCCGGTTAGTCCTTGTTCTTTTAGTAAATCGATTTGAGCTCTTTCAACACTATTTAGAGATTTTGATCTACCCGTTTTTCTTTGAAATACAATTAATCAACTTAAAGCACTTCAACTGTTGATCTAATGTGTCAATCTCCACAGAATACTCATAAGCAGTGAAAATATTGACCTTGTGTCTATTCAGGTGACGCAAAAAAACTGCATTTTTCCATATTGAATGTTTTGCAAGGGAACCCGGGAAAAAATAGCGGTACTTTTTGAATTATTCTTTCCGATTTAATTTGTCAACATAATACGCAAACAGTTTGCATCATCAAATAATATATTACGGTGCAAGGTTTTGAAAAAATGGACAACGTAGCATAAAAAGTGTTTATGCTTATTCAGTTGAAGCGGAGTGTATATACGTAACGTACGAGTATGAGCGTTTTCCCAAAAATACCTTCCTATGATAGAGTGTTGCGCATTGAATGCTTAACGATTATTTCAGTTATTTTTGTCTGTACGCAATTACTATTCAAATTTATTATTAATATTCGTCGCAATAATACAACAGAGGAGTATTTTACCTTGAAATGTGGACAAAAATATTGCGATGGTTTAATCAAACTAATGAGTTATAGAAAAAAAAATGTTAACTCTTATCAAAGAAGTGCTATAGCCTTTTTTTAAATTGTTTATTTATTCACTTAAAGCCTTTGTGTAAACGCCTACATAAACTTAAAAAAAAATAAATTGATACATTTTATTAAGTTATGTTCTTAAGTTCGAATATAAGCCGGTACCTACTTATCTATATAAATTCGTTTGTTTTTATTATATATGGATTTTTTTTTATTTATATAAAAAATGTTTTTTTTTAAATAAAAAAAAAACTTAACAAGGTAAAGCATTAAGTGGTCAATTCTGGACACTCCTCTTATTTGAGACGTAGTGCCGAAAGTCAGAATTTACACTTCTATACATCTGGGTCTTAAACAATTACGCACAAAAACTCGTAAATTTTTCATATACTATGGGTTTGTTTTCCACCACACTGGACTCGCTTAAGTCAGAATTGGGCAAACGAATGCTTGGTAACAAATAATCTTCACACCAGATCTCAGTAATTAAAAAAATGTTTTAAAGCGACGTAAATGCCACTCTTGCCTTCTTTGAATATTTATGTGTTCATTATTTTATACAAATTTATACAAATGAGCACATTTATACTTCACCAGAGTCTTTAACTCGATGTTGAAGACCATTTGAAGTCGTTATTTTTAGGTTCTCCTACTTGCTTATTACCGCATCTTACCTACAATTTTAAGCCAAATTCGATCGGCAAATTTGAGAAGCTTCTCATGACAAATGATACTCTTAGATTGTCAGATGTCCGCAAGCGGTGCGGTAGTAGAACAAAACTCTAGATGTTTTTTGGCCCTAGCGGGATTTGAACCAGGGACCTTTCGGTTAGTAGTCCAACACACTTACCTCTTCGCCATTTGGCCCAGAAAACCATTATCGGATCGGACTGATCCTTCTTCTTATTTAATATTAAAAACATCTTTGATACCTCTGTTGAGTAGATTCCTTAAAGTTTTTTATGGTCGACGGGGTTTTGTTGTTGCCCAGATTGGTAGCTGAATGGTAAAGTTAAGCCATTGATGTTTAGTTTAAAAAATCCTCTTTATTATTGGCGGATGCCTATTTCTGCTTGGAATAAAACTTAATATATTTCAAAACACTTCTTAGCAAAATCTCTTTTCCTTCTGGACAGTTGGTGATTTCCTTGAGTTTTTTTCTAAAAATACAAACTTTTTTGACATGTTCCTATTCTGACACTGTTTCTTACGCTAGTATAATGATCTACTGTACCTTTCTAAAAGTACTGGATTCACTGAAAAAAAATTGGCGTAGCGAACAAAGAATACGAGCTGATCTAGGGGAGTCGTTATCTGTGTATCATCTTCTTAGGCTATTATAATAATTTTGATACATAGTCTATAATATGATCAGCAACGGAAGTTATGTCGATCTTATCATATCCAAACTAATAATCTTACAAACTATATTCTTCGTCTTCTCAAGCAAGCAACAATAGTATATTCCTTTTTCATCGCTTGAGGTTCTCATTTTTTCCAATTTGTAGGTAAGTTCTTTTCTCAGAACACAAAAAGTTACTTAAAGTTAAGTTTAGTTGATTATCGCTGTGGTGACAGTTAACGCTATCGCTATCGCTGCGGTGTGTGAGTTTGCCAAATTTCTGATGTTAACTAAATCAGGTAATAAGTAAGTTATCCGTAAACTCGTAAAGCTCCACTTTTCAGTTGTAGATACGGACAGAAGCTGTTTAAATCGACTTTTAATCAAAAACGCAACCCTTAAAAGGTATTCGGACCGCATCAAAAGCTGAGCCTTCCGCTGAATCAGATGTGCAGCAAGATGATTTTGGCACATTACTTACTGTATGTCAATTCTTACTGCAAGTTGTCTCTATTTCTAATATCGCTGCCCCGCTTGTAGTAGAACAGCACAATTAGATACAATTCTTCCGGCTAGACGTTTAGTGCTGTGAAATTCAATGACAATACCTAACACCTTAGTCTGTTTGGTCGTTCAATGATATACTCGTATATACGTCAGGCAAAAAGCATACTGACTGATGGCAATTTCTTACTACACATGTGATTCATGTGCGTTACTGCATGCATTACTGCGTGTGTCTATGCTGCACATCTGCTTCAGTCTGGCCTTCGCTTTCTCGCGACGATGAGTAAGCGTGATGAAGATATGGATAGACAAAAATGTGTTCTTACCAGCAAATCTATAGTGAAAGATTTTAACACACGGCATATTTCGGGTTGCAATAATAAATTCGATGAGTTAGATGTGCGCAGTATATATGAACATCAAGTTCATTTGGTAGGGTTCGCTGTGTGTTTGGTAGCTAGTGTTGTTATGTCGACATTTTAAAAGAAAAGTCGGTAGAAATTGAGTTATATGGCTCGTTGACTACTGGTGAACAGTGATAGGGAAAGGTAGTGTACCTTGGTCCGATTGTACCTTGGTCCGAGTGCCAATTTTCAGAAAAATACAAAGCACACAAAAACCGATAATTCTGTGAAATGTTGATCTTCTGTTCATTTTTCTTTTTGAAGGCACAGCTGCACGAGTCGGCAGAAAAAAAAATAAACATAGTTTTAAGTGAAAAAACTATTTTTTTTATCTCTTTTCTGAAGTTATGTAGTGCTTAGTTTTCTGTCTCTTTTCCGCTACTTTAATCGATTTCGGTAAGTGTATTAATAATCTTTTGGCAGGAACACATTGTCTTTCGTATGTGGTTTGAATACTACGTTAAAATCTAATTTGTTTGGCTAAAGTGGTGTTAGTGTACCTTGGACCTATCATAGCGCGTGTACCTTGGACCTTTGGTTTGTCCTTTAATGTAAGTTTTTAAATAATATTGAAGTGATAAATTTGTTTTTCTTATATGTCGTTCCCTTAAAGTAAGTTTTTAAATAATATTGAAGTCACTTGTTAAGTTTTTTTAGTAAAAGAGTTTATTTTATTTAATACTATTATTTGAAATATTTTTTTTTTAATCAAGCACAAAAACTTTAAGATAATGGTTTGTTGTTTGCTGCTTTTGTGAAGTAAATAAAGAATGGTACCATTTTTACTTTTTATTGAAATAAATTAAAGTTTTCACCTTTAAACTATAGGAAAACTTTCAATAATATTTTCGGTCCAAGGTACAATACTCCGTGAACCAAGGTACAATCACGTCTTGTACCTTGGACCGTTTGATGTTAGCATATAAAATTAAAGTTTTTTAAGGAATTGTTAGCAATATCCTTTTGGTAGTTTCGCCATATCATAGAAAAGACTTCAGGTACGAGTAGTAACAAAAAAAAGAAAAACTAATGAAAAAACGACACATAAAATATTGGCAAAAAACTGAAATCCGGACCAAGGTACACTACCTTCCCCTACATATTTCGAAATGTGTGTTTGCTTCAATAACTGTACGATTGTAAGTAGGCTGTTAGGAGATTGGCAACAGTACAATAACTCAGGCGACAAGAAAAAATAACGGTTTTTGTAGAACAGTTATTTACATGCATTTTTTACTATGGGAGGGGGGGTTATACTTACAATTAAGTACTGGACATTTTTTCAAAGCTAAAAGTTGGTTCTATCATCTTGATTTTAAATCAATTGATTTCCGTTAATAGTTTTTGAAAAAAAAATAATTTCAAACTCAAAATTTCAAAAAAAAATGAAAAAAAACAAGTTTACAATATCTTTATTCTAAATTGTGAGACTACATTTTGATTTTTTTACTACTTTTTTTGCTGTTATTAGTTTTTAATCAAATACTGAAAATTAGATGGTTTTAAGTCTACTAGTTTTCGAGAAAATTGAAAATTACCAAACCTAATTTTTACTAAATTTGTATTTATGGACTTTTTCTTCCTTGACGTCAATGAATAAATAATGATATCCTTCTAATAATTAGAGAACAGTAAGTTATTTAACGTTACATAGAATGCAAGCATTACGGTACGGCGTATAAACAGTTAGGTTATGTACGGGGTGCTACACGAATCTGTCGTTAAACTTTGTCGCCTGAGTTATCGTACTCTCGACGGAGATTTAATGAAATACTTCAAAAACACAAGATCAGGAAATTGTTTGGGAAATCTACTGTTAATACCCTATTCTAAGGACATTATAATTTTGACACTTAGTTTGTAACATACCTTAATATTGCTTGTTGACTACCTTAAATTATCTTAGTTGTGCTCAGTGATCAATCAGTAATGAACGGTATGTTGATCCAGCCATGTCCATCAATACGTGCTAAATTTAAGGACTGTCATTCGGGAAATATGTATACTTCTAGGGGCACAACATGATCAAGTGAAAAAAATGGTCACCTACGCTATTTAAAAAAAGCGAAAATTTTGTTCAATATCCATTAAGATACTGGTTTACAGTTACAATTTTATACACCCAAGCCGTATTATGCACTGAATAATTCAAGGTTCATATTCGTAAGCAAATTAACATGAAATATTCATTACAAAACTAAAAGTATGGATTCCCTAGGTCAGGAAATATGTTTTATTCTGGAACAAAAAGTAGCTCTCATTAAACATAACATTGCCAATCAAGTAAAATTGTATTTTATTTGTTTCTCTTCTAGCATAATATTATTTTATGCATTTTTTTGTTAGGATGTGACGATGGAGCCATCATAAGCGAGGATCAAGCATCCCTCCAACAAGCACTTGATGCATGGTTGATGCTTTGGAGGTGAATGGGTATCGTGTTAGTCCGAAAAAACGGAATACGTTTGCTGTCCATTCTCTGACCCACTCCGACGTATTCCAGACATTTAGATGAACTAGGGTCGATATTCGACCAATTTATTCTATTAGTTGAAAAAAAAAATAAAAGTAACTTCAAGCATATCCAAGTAACTTCAAGTATGTTCAAGCATTATCAAGTAACTTCAGTTTTCAAGCATTTTCAAGTAACTTAAAGTAACTTCAAGCATTTTCAGGTAACTTCAAGTAACTTCAAGCATTTTCAAGTAACTTCAAGTATTTTCAAGTAACTTCAAGCATGTCCAAGTAACTTCAATTATGTTCAAGCACTATCAAATGCATAACATGTACAGCAATGTTGTTGTTGGTATCTTCAAGTAACTTCAAGTATTTTCAAGCATTTTGAAGTATCTTCAAGCATTTTCAAGTAACTTCAAGCATTTTTAAGTAACTTCATGATATAAAATTTTTCCGTTCCGATTGGCAGATTATTGCCTCACACAGCAATGTTGTTGTTGTTGTAATTTCATCCAATTCGCTTCATTTTACCTGCTGTAAATCATAATGAGTGTTATATATGTGGATAATTTTTGTATTGTGCACTTCAATGTATTGTCCCCTGCCCAAATATATATAGTGATGGCATATCTATATGACTTATAATAGCAAAAATGGGTGGAAACTCGTTATAGGCAACTCTGCATTAATATATAGATGGAAGAGTTATTTCCCAGTGCGAAAAGTTCAAATATCTGGGATATATGATCAGTAGCAAAGCAACCTGTGCTGACGACATTAAGCATCGCGTAAGCGTAGGGTGGCATTGGAAATGGAAAAAATAATTCTCGCACACTCTTGAGTCGTGAATTAGCTTATACTCGTTATATATGATCCCTTAAGCCCAGATCATGACCTAGTCATTAAATACAAGATACACACTAAAAACCTTTAATTTAATGCGATTTCCGAAAGCTCTTAGTCAGAAATTCATGTTAGGATTGACATTATCCAAAAACTAGCGACGATTCGCACCTTAACCTTCCACAGTCCACGGCTACAACCAGTAGCCGAAAACTGTTAAAAATAACAACTTTTCTGCTGACCACAATCCGAATGTCTTAACTGCACTTTCAAATTTCTTTCGAAATTGCTTTCAGATTTTGTTCATAAATTCCTTCAATGGGGCAACTCTTTCTTGCAAGTCACAGCTGAATCACAGACATTAGAATCGCAGCATCGATTCATGATCCAATTTTTTCTCATACTCGTAACTATGTTGATCGCCTAATCTTTCAACGAAATTACCCCCTAATCACTGCATTAGTGTTTGTTTATTTGCTTATTTATATCCAAGCAAAGCACACACTTTATAAATTCACATAAATTCCGGCCACATTCTTATAGTACACTCGTATTGATATTCGTTTCAAAGAAATGCTTAGTCCGGTTGGTACAAATCAACGTCAGTCAATGGAGCCAATCTCTCTCGAGACGGAATTCAACTAAAAATGGTCCCATTTCGATTTCAACTCTGACGACATGATCATTACTGGAAAATGTTGTCTAGTCGGCGAAATATTACTACATAACATCTTTTTTTGAAATCAGACCGGTTCTTTCTATATTGGTTTCATTTGAAAACAAAACCAAATTTTCCCCACAAAGTAAGAAAATTAAAAAAAAATACAACTTATTTATGTAAGATCATTGACTCTCCGAATTGCGGGAATAACAACAAAACTCGAAAGTCAATAATGATAGTGTACAACTAGTCAAACGGCTCCAGAATTAAGTGCATTTTCAACAATATCTACAACATGCATTAGTACCTACTCAGTTTTTCCTCCTAAATCTCTTAGCCACTTGTTCACTCGATGACAGAAGAAGTAAATAAACAATAACGAATGCGTTTCTGGAAAAACTCATTAAGTGTCATTTAGTAGTCACTTTCCCCTGGCAAAATCTTAAAAAAATGCATATCAGGCCTAACATGTTTACTTAGAATTCTACGAGGCATAGTGACATTCCATTAGGAACCGGCTAAAATAGAATTAGCGAAATGACTTAGCATGGCGCCGAAATACAAAGATGCATCGCACACGCGGCGTTAAATGATAGCACTCTGCCAGACATTGAACTGGCCAGTAATTTCGTTATAATGCTGTTCATTAGCACGTAACTAACCACCTTTAACAATATTTTCAAAGAGCCACTAATCATGTCAGCATACTTGATATGTTGTTGTTCTTTTCGGTGTGATTGGGTCTGGAAAATTTAAAGTGAGTCAGTTCGTATTCCAACCTCCATCAGCTAGTTTCGATAATTTAAATACAATTACTAACGGTGTACGATGCGACTCCAATTGGACGTTCGATGTTATGATAAGAATTGGCAATAATAATAATAATAATCGAAACGAACCAATAAATAATTATTGGTTTGTATCGATTCTAGGTCAGAGGGTAACTCCCAGATAGCATGTTATATGCTTTCTGGTCAGGGTTAACGGATAGAGTTCTAAATGGCGGATATGAAGATGTAGGTAGTTAATAATTTATTCATTTTTGAGTGGAATATATTAACAAGCAATGAATTTCAATTAAATGCTCTCAATGCCATAATTGAGCATAAAATGAAATTACGTAATTCTCGTTGAAGAATTCAGGTTCGAAATTATTACGATGTACTGTTTGTATTCTTTACGATTCTTTTACTTTCGTTTAATATTTTTGGCGTTGGTTAAAATCGCTTCCGTATTGCCGTAAAAGATTTGTATTCCATGCGTGTGAAGGGGTTTTTCTACTTTTTTGGCTTGCATACTTACGTCATGGCTGCATAATTAGTTATACCATTAAAATAGTACGAGTAGCATAAGGAAAACTGTTTTTTTTTTTTTTTTTTTTTTTACAAAAGGAAATCCAAATCCCAGAGCACTCAGACTCGGTAACGGTCCATTGTACTACCAGGCAGAAATCCTCCTTTTGGTGTAGAGGCATGTGAATGAGTGGCGTATGTTATTGTTCCCCATGGGGATTGAACCTGCACCGCACGGGTCACAAGCCAACACACTAACCTCTACACCGTCGCCACCCATAATAAATATATGTACTTGCTTAAAGTGGCCCTACAGCCCGGGGGAGATTTGGGTCTCAACCAACAAGCGTATCCCTATCCAGCCAGTTTTAGCTTTACCTCGAGGCATCCTGTTTCGCAGGTTTACTCCTGCGAGTCGCCGTCTTCCTCTACGCTCGGCGGTCCGTAGCATTAGTATCCATCCGCGTAATAAATAACCCAGCCACCTCAGTCGTTGGTCCTTCACTGGCAGTATAGTTAGTCGTTGCATCTCCTCTTCGACTCACACAATGGAACAACAAATGGAACAAAAAATCACACAAATCAAAGCAGCCAAGAGCAGCCTCATTCACTTTTGACTACGTCCACACGTCTGCGCCATAGAGCAGTACTGGCATGCTTAAGGTCTTATAAAGGATCACGTTAGTTGTTCGAAAGAGCGATTTACATTTCAATTGCTTTCTTAGCCCAAAGAACCACTGAGTTGTGCTTCGTTTGATCTCAGCGCTTGTATCGTTGTCTGAATTAATAGCGGTGCCTAGGTAGACAAAGTCCTTAACTACCTTAAAGTTATATCAGTCTAATGTGACGTTCTGTCCGAGAAGTCTGCGCATACTTGGTCTGCCTCATTGAGCGCCATTGGCATCAAGCTGCATTCTTCCGATTATGTCAATATCGTCGGCATATGCGAGTAATGGGATGGACTTTTGAAAGATAGTGCCTCTGGCGTTGGTGCATGCGGTCTTGCTTATTCCTTCAAGAACGATGTTTAAGAAGTCGCATGACATTGCGTCGCCTTGACCTTAATTGGTAAGTTTGGCAAGGAAGCCAAAAGTTAACATTGCTCTGTATAGCTCGTCTCTATAAATGCTGTCGTACGCGGTCTTACAATCGATGAAAAATTGGTGAGTATCGATTTGAAGATCCTGGGTTTTTTTCAAGACCTGGCCGATGGTGGACTTTCCTGGCCTAAACCCACATTGATATGGACTGATCAGGTTGTTGCAAATAAGATCTTATATGCGAAATTTAAAATAATAATGCCTCCGTTGTTGGCGGAGTTCAGAGATTCTACTTTCTTGAGGATCGCGCAAACAATACTGAGGTTTAGTTAATTGGACAGATTTTCTTCCGATAATATTTTACAGATGAGTTGGTGTATGCTCCTTAAGCAGCTAGGCCCTCAGCTACAACAGTTTTGTTGGAGTTGAGTTAGGCTATATTCACTTCATCAAATCGCGTGGTAGGAATTGTTAGTCTTCATCATCCATAACGTTCATGTTGAATGGTTAATCGTGCCTGACAGCAGGATTCGATTCTTCATCACCGTTATACAGTCGGCAGAAATTGTTCACGAGCAGCTCTAGTCCTCTTTTGCAGTGCTGGTTGGTTTGTCTGTTGATTAGCTGCATGTGTTTGCCGGCACTCGTCGTCGAACTAGGTGTTTCGCTGCGGTGGTGCAAGTGATGAGGGAAGACTCGATCGGAAAAGGATTTGGCCATCCGCGATTGTAGCCGTCCGACGTCGAATTTCCTCAGAGTAATTTTTGTCTTGGTGGTATTCGGTGTATCTGCAACTGTACCTTCCGATTCAATGTTATACCTTCGGAACGTTTGAACATCCATAATACTGGAGAATTGCCTTGCGTCAATCGTAATGTGATCAACCTGTTTGACGGCTGATTGATCAGGAGATCCCCATGTTCCTTTGAGGACATCGAGGTGCGGGAACCATATGCTGGCTACGAAAACATTTTGCTCCGCAGCAAAGTCGATCAGCCTGCATCGGAGGTGGGTCGTGTAGGCTGTACTTTCTGACAGTACTAACAAAGATTCGCTCTCTTCCTAGCTTTGTGTAAAGTCGCCTATGACAATTTTAATCTCATAGCTAGGGCACTGCCTGTATGTTTTGTCCAGGTGCTCGTAGAACCTGTCTTTCATGTCGTCGTTTTGTCCTCTGTGGAGGTATATGTTGGCTTCTTGCCTAAGTCTGCCTCCAATGGTGCCTCTTGAATTCACATCCAAACAGGCGCTTCACATCGAGCATGTCGCCATTATAATGTCGCAGTTTTTCATACTCTTTTTGCCCGGCTCATCCCATCACACTTCGTTCGTTGTCCTTTTTGCGGTTCGATCAAACCGATGTTAGAAGCCAACTTTGGGGATGTTCGCGCTATTTCCAAACTACGGTTTTTTCCGTGTCCGGGCAGTTACCCCAGCATGGCACGACCCCTAACCTCTGGCGGACCAGTTCTATTGTAGAAACCCAATAGCACAAAGGTTCGGTCAAATCGATGTTAGAAGCCAACTTTGGGAATGTTTGCGCTGCAGTTCGGCTCTTTAGGGCTCATCTGCCACCACCTTTTTTCCAAATATGTTGGAGCAGGGAAGATAGAGTATTGTATTCACTCCGGACGTTTATGACGCTTGCAGTGGCTCTACCTGGCGAATGGGTGTCGCCTGTTTGACACCATTCAGAGTCTTTCCTATTACTTTAACAGCCAGCCATCTTTTGAACGAATATGCAAGTCATATTACTTGTACATGTTGCTCTTAATTGATAGAAATTGAATGCCTGTCTCCTATATTCTTGCAGAAAAGCCAAGTACTTCTGGTCTCTTGGCTTCTGCTAATTTTAAATAGCTGCTAAAATGCAGGTGGGTACATTCCCACCGCTTGAACAGAGTTAAATTGGTCTTTATTTCAAAGTAGAGCATAATTCTGTTCTTCAAAGGACTTCAGGCCAATCAGTCTATATTAATTTCTTCTGAAGACAATGGAAAAGCTTATTGACAGTCAAAATAAAATACAAGGATTAATACCTTGGTTCTTCAACCACTTGTGTGAAAATATATATTTTTGACACGAATGGAAGGGACCTACAATTTAACATCGTTTCCGATTGTACTCTTGGCTGTTTGGCAGTTAATCGCAAGTTTGGTCCCGCCTTTTTACTTTACTTCTTACTGCATTTATACTGGTTCACCTAAGATGGTCGTTGGTTCGACCTTTTTGACGCTGATGTCAATGAATGCGATTCAGTTTGTTATTTTTAGACACACCTACATTCTTATCTTTAGTGCAAGTAATACACTTATCGAATAAGTTTGACCTTTTTTTCCTAGGGTATATCTTTCGAATAGAATATAACAAAACAATGCGGTTTTTTTTAATGTTTGCTTGGGCGTTTAGTTAATATCGCTAAGTGACCGCCGCCAATTTTGAATACCATTTGTGCTCTTTTTATGACACTTTCCATGGTTTTCTTCAGAACTTCGCGATATTCCGCGATTATTCTGCGTTGATTAGCGTTCGATTGCTTATTCACACAAATTCTTATTTTGTTGTCTTCGCAAATGTCAATACCGAATTAACTTTAGAAGCCATTTGTAAAATCGATGGCCCTTCAAGATAGGGTCATACGTCATACCTGATGGCCCCCCCGATACAAGCTAATTTTTTGAGAGGATAACATGTTCATTCGTTACTCTATAGCGTCCCTCTTCTTTAACTTCTCATAATCTACTGCTTTACGCCATACTCATCCAAGATTTATTAATTTAACTATCTACGAGTACCATTCAATAAAAGCCTTTAACTCTTAAAAGATGCCGCAAAGATAAACAATGGAAAGAAACACTTAAAAAACGACTGGTCGAACACGTATGTAACTCAGAATATTGGTTCCCAGCAGCTACATTAGTTCTGCAAAACAAGAAGTTACTCGTATATAACAAACAAATATTCGATTTTAAGGATATTAACCCGAAACTCTTAATGAATATTAGCATAACAATTTCGTTCGATTTACATCAGCTGCTGAATACACATGGGAGATTCCGAATTTACTACACACATCTTTAGACCTTGATAATTATTAAACTAACATAGGTGGAAATGGCATTCTATACCAAGTGACATCGCAAAAATTTTTGTTTTCTAATGAAAAATCTAAAATTGTTTGATCAACATTTTAGCACACACAACTGGATGCAAAAACTTGCGAACCCCATGCGCATAAATAGATTCTTTCACAAATTGTTGAAACAGCAACAAAATCTGACTTACGTAATTGTTGTACTTTAAAAAAGAAATCCCGTTTATGCTTTAGGTAAGAATATTTACCAATATTTGTATTTGAATGCCTCTTCCGTGTGTTCATTTAAATTTTGCAAAGTATGTCAATGAGACAAGTCCCAATTGGTAGTCAGCATAATTTTCCAAAATTGGTATTCTTTTGCATTATTGTTTGCGAACACTTTTCGCAAGTGGTGTTGTCGTCTAAAAACCACAAATGGTCGGTCGTGGGTCGTGGCTACGTTCGAGTAAAATATTTTGTGAATTTGTAAGTAATGCAGTATTGGCATAAAGCATTTTTGCTGCCGGTATGACGACTAAAATATGTGGGCCAATGTTATTGACAACGATTGACTTGGTTTATTTTCTTTTATGAGCGCACTCACATTTGGCAGGTGTATTACCACAATGCATGTTGCAATTTATTTATATAACTCTTACGCTTCGTAAGCTATAAGTTAAATTATTGGGAAAATGCAATGAAAATAAAAATCTCCGAAGATTAAAACTAGGATTAGAGTTAAACTTTCGCGAGATCTGGGCCATCAAAGAGCTTTTGGCGTTTTGTGACGTGGTTCGAACGGGATCATGACGTAATCTCGAATCACAAAAATCTCTAATGCAAAAAATCTCCAAAAAATAAATTTTTAATCTAGAATGCAAAAATCTTGAATGCACAAGAATCTCGAATGGACAAAAATCTCAAAAGACGATATCTCGAAAAAAATCTCTAAAAAAAAGTTAGTTCGAGATTTTTTTCTTACCTATTTAAAGAGTTTAAACTTAAAGGAATCATATTTAGTTTATTCAGCAATTTATTTTTTTCGGTAAATTAACAACAAAAAATCAATATTTAACAAAAAAAAGCATTATAAAAATTGATAAAGATAAAGATTCCTAACTGTTTTCAGATTTGCACCCCTGAAAACCTCGCGCGCGCGAATTGTAACCATTGTCTCGAAAATTTATATATTCATTCGAAATTTTTGCATTCGAGATTTTTTTCTGTTCTAGATTTTTGTATTTTGAGATTATGCTTTCTAGATTTTTTTTTTCGAGATTTTTCCAAGTCTAGATTTTTGTTCTCGAGATTTTTACTTTCGAAATTTTTGCTTTCTGAATTATTGCTTTCTAGATATCATGGTAAACCCGGTTCGAAATATTCGGCCAGTTAGTTCTTTCCTTGTTCATCATCTTGGTTCATCACATGGTAGACAAAAGTGCTTCGTTAGAGATTTAATAGATAAAAAGTATCCTCATTATCTTTTTAAAATGACATTAAGCAACAACTAAGTTATCTAGCACTCATTAACAGGATCAAACTCAAGCCATTTCCACATTACTAAACTTTATCCAACAAAAATTGTCAGTACAGGCAAGATAGGAAGTTTGTCTCTCAGTCTGGTTGCAATGACTTACATAAATCGGTACCTATTTAAAGCTCTCACAGGGTTACCGTAGTGTGTATGATAATACGCCATAACTCAGAGAGCAATTCTATTAGGGTTACCATCCTCCAATTTAAAATAATAATATTGCGGAACGAAATAAATTCCGTTTATCTTTTTTTTTTATTGGCAAACAGGCGTCATTCATCGGAAAAACATAGACATCATACAAACAGGTACATAATAAGATGAAAAATGTATTTATGTTATTTTTTATTTAAACAGTTTGCGACATAAACTCAATCAGCAAGATTTTCTAAAAACATTTCCCAGTCCTTTCCGCTATATGTACATTGTGAAAGGTAGACACAATCAGGCAATTAGAATACAAAATTATATAACCACGACGCAATGTCATATACCTACCTAAACAGATGGTAAAAAAAACTGCACTTGTGCAGCTGTATAATACAAATACAATCAAATTAAAACCGAATGGCAACACCCCACGTAATAATTCGTTCTCAAAAGCACCAAAACCGAAAGTTCTTTGACAAAATCCATAGAAAAACCCTTAATGATATGCTTCATTGTAGAGATGGTAATACTCTTCTGATGTGCTTCAGTCAGACACACTGCTTATTTTGGTGGATGATAATAGCAAGCGAACACAAGACGATCATGCTCATTCCCATTCGGAATGAGTGGGACACTGGTTGTGGTGGGTTGTATGCGGATTTTAGGAAAATTACAACAACAATTCCTTGGTATGACAGTGGTTTGGTTTTTATTTCAGTGGCAATTCTTGTGTTTGAGTGCCGTTAGAGTATCTACAGGCACTACTGGTAGAAAAAAAGGTCCTCCATAAGGCCTGTACTGACAATTTTTGTTGGAAAAAGTATAGTAGCATCAAATTTCAGGATGCGAAATTTGTGAAGACGCAGCTCAACATGCCGCTTCAAAATGTAATTTGTTTAATATAACATGGGCGAAGTGGCGCAGAGGTTAGGGTGCTGGACTACAAATCCAAAGGTCTCAGGTTTAAATCCCACCGGCGGCCAAGTAACATCTAAAAGTTTTTTCCACAGCCTTACCTCTTGCGAAAGTCTACCAAACATCCCACAGTATCAATTGTTATGACAAGCTTCTCCAATTTGCCATTAGGATTCGGCTATAAGTTGTAGGTTCAGGCACATGTAAAGTGGTTAGAGAATCTAAGGTTTTAGGTCCTGTATGGGCCCTAAATGCCTAATATTTATTTATTTTACATAATACTATTAAATGTATTAAAGAGATGCTTCTGGAGAAATTTCTAGTATTCTACCAAATAGTTCCAGAAGCTTCTTCAATTGCTTCCTTTTTTTAATATTTAATTTTTGCGAAATGTGCCCTCCGGCTGGGCTATATGAGGATGATGTGAAGCTCTACAATCATACTCTGCATAACGTTTATACTTCTCTAGTGATATTAGGTCAGGTTAGGTTGAAGTGGCACTCGCCCGAAGCAGACACACTTAGAGCAATAAAAGGTCCATTATGATACCACGTGGATCTATCTTTTTCCTACTCGTTGAACCAGCTGGAGCTTTTTGTAAATCATGAAAGACTTTTAATATCAATGTTTATAAGATCATTGCGACATTATAGAAGAAAGCCACTGAGAGATTTATTGTCATTGAGAGAGAGCATGACAGGTGTAGAGAAGGTGGAGAATAGTCTCCTCCTCTGCCTTATCCAAGCAGCTTCTTCAGAGTCATTTGTGTAGACGCCGAACCTTGTAGCATGCTTGCCTATAAGACAGTGTCCGGTGATGACAGCAATTCTAGCACCAACTTGCAGTCTGTTCAGAGAGATCAAACACCAGCTTTGGCCAAATCTGTTTACCAATTACGCCTTGTTTATCTAAGGTAAGTTCTCTCGACAGCAACCCTCTTAAACATGAGCTTGCATGTAGTCGTGGATGGTGAATGTTCAACTGCTCCGCCATCTCCGCAAGATATGAACGCCAGTCTAGGACTACGATGCAGCTTGTAGAGCCAGAATCCAGGGATTTTATGGCGGCTTGACTGTCTGAGAAGATTCGGATGTCCTTAGCGGATACCACGTTCCTCTTCCATCACGAAAGCACTTCTTTAATCGCCAAAATGTCCGCCTGAAAAGCAAAGCAGAGTAAGGGAGAAGACAAGAGAGGCTGGGATTCAACCTGCCAGAGAACAAACCTCCACCAACCCCATCGTCGGTCTTGGATAACTCGCAACGATCTGGCCATATCGTAAGCTTGTTAACTGCGTTTTGGAGAAGTTCTTCCAGGATGGTTAGGTGCTTTCCTGCGACAACAATTAGCGATATTAACATAACCACTCCATAATTTTATTTAAAGTGTACGCAATGCCTTAGGCCTGGTAGAAATATATATTATGTATATTCTCATAGGATATTGTGCATCAACTATTCTTCGGTGGCGATCGAGTCACCATGGACGTTTTGGAGGAGAATGGGTATCATATTAGTAAGAAAAAACAGACTATTTGTGCTGCCCGTTCTCTGATCCACTCCGACCTATTCCAGACATTTATGTGAAGAGTGATTCCTAAGTGTGAAAAGTTCGAATATCTGGGATCTCTGATCAATAGCGAAGCAAGCTGTGATGACAAAATTAACCATCGCGTAAGCGTATTTCATATGGTTAACAATGTTGGGCAGCGTACAAAAAGTATGAGGGCAAGTTTACGGCAGTTGAGATGAAAATATTTCGCATGATAGCAGGAGTAGCAAAGCTTGTTCGAATAAGAAGTTCCAAGATTCACATCAATGAACCTATCTCAAAGAAAATGGAGCGCGACGGGCTCAGTTCGTACTGCCATGTTCAGAGGAGAGATTCTACGAACACTGTCAAAAAGGCAATATCAATCAACGTTCTCAAAGAAACACGAAAGAGGCAGGTATAAAAACTCCTGAATCACACAAATCCAGCAATACCAGCCTCAGCGACGAAGTGATTTAAAATCGGAAAGACTGCCGTCATTTTCTATGGTCGAGCCGGCGAGGCCAACAGGCGAACCAGTAGGGATGCAGTTAAGTGCGATAGTCCCTTTAATCCTGATCATAGCCTCACCGCCATTACGGAAGAAGAAGATTTTCATAGACGATCGTCGTTTGGCCTAAACTTGACCTAACTAAGAACTATGCTTAACTAACGGGTATGATTCAAAATTATTGAGATAACTCATGCCATGACGTCCAATGAACCACTCACTAAAGTCTTCGCAAGCCTAACCCGATGTTGAGTCAGTGATATTTTTTATAAAAGCACCCATCTAAGACACTTGTGGTAAAGATCTTTTAATGAGTTGTTAAAACAATTTCACTCGCAAGAACCTGCAGAGTTGATAAAAATTGTAGAATTTTTTTGTATTTTTAAAAACTTCAAGTATCTTTGTAATGAAACAATTGACAAATTTCGTGGTCCAAGTTATCTAATAGCATCCAATAAAGAATAAGTTCTTTTTAGGTTAAAGTCGACTTCAAAATGTAAATTTGCAATCAATTTTACGTTGATACCTCTCCACATTGGCCATTTAACACTTGTTTAAGATATCGGGATTTCATCGCATGGCTTAAAAGAAAACTATTTTTTTATTTATAGGTATGACAACATTATTATACAAATATTTGCGATAAAAATGCCTTTCTCACATTCCACAATCTGTGATTCCTCTTTATGCTTGTTTCATTTATTGTATTAAAGTTAACTAAACAATTCCATCGAACAACACTCAAACGGACGTTACGTTGCCATTTGACGTATCTGCAATTATTTGCTCAACAAATTACTGAACCATATCCAATTTTTCTTGTCTGAATTCTTTAAATGCGCGCTGACGCTGTATTACAGCCACAAATAACCAATCCGATAATTCGTACTGTAAATAAGCTCTAATATGCTACCCACATGCCAAAAGTGTAATGATGTAAAGTGAATTAAAATTCGTCTGAAGTCCCCAACAGCAATCAAATGTATCTGTGTAAACGCGTACCTATAGTTAATAGTTTAACCACACACAATTTGTAACTCGATTTGTTATCTCACATCCAGTGTGTAGTATAGATTCGTTTTAAGATGATGTATGTACCTCATACCCATACGCTATCAATTGACTTGAGAATTCGCGGATAGCAATTTTACAAATCTATTTTTATCTACGAATGTAATTTCTTAACAGGATCGTTCCACATAAAATGTCAGTTTGATCTAAAAGCATGTGAATATTAATACTTTAATCTGTCAAATCAACAAACATTTCCGAACTGTTTGCTAAACGATTTGATCAATTTCCCAAAGCCATACCAAGGCTACGCACAGACATCGATATTGGGCCTCTATTTTTCCGCGCGGGTCAAAGCTATTCCGTTTCCGGAGGATAACAAAGGAATGAGTCGGGAGTTGGAACCATACAGGCGCACCATTAGGAACGCAGTGAAATGGGAGGGTTATTAACCACTTGGTCCAGATCATAACATTTTCGTTGTAGAAATGAAGATACACTATACCGTACACGTAATTTTATCAAATAGAATAGTGGCAGTGAGTATTGTATTGAGTAGTTCACACAGAACTCATGTGGTGAGTTCGTGTTCGCCATAAATCCCGTGATTTTTCTCGTAACTGGCCGAGCTTGTCACTTCAATTTGCGAAATAGATGACGCAGTAGCTCTTACATTTAAATTGCGTCGTCAGCGTCACAAAAACAATATTTAATACTTACCGTTTTATTGGCCTATTTCCACTTGACAAAAACAAACACAACTTCTCCTAAAGGATAAAGAATATGAACCCCACTTGTAGGTGTGATGTGTCCAGAATGGTAACTGCTTCCTGGACGGCCGCCTCTACTGGTCCGCTGCGCCTTTTGCTGCTCACCGATTAAATTTTTTGAAAACCAGTATAATGCAAAATTTTAATGCACTGTGTGAAAGGCTGTCAGGTATTCGATACAACCGTATACTTACTTACGTACTTACTTAGGGTGGCGCTACTGTCCCGAGTGGACCTGGGCCTCAACCAACAAGAGTCTCCAGCCAGCACGATCTTTAGCCAGGTGTCTCCAGTTTCGCACGCTAAGTTGGTTAAGGTCCCCTTCCACTTGCGTGTGCCACATGAGTCGCGGTCTTCCTCTACTGCGCCGTCCCTCGGGTGTGGATTCGAAGATCTTCCGGGCCGGAGCATTCACGTCCATTCGCTCTACATGACCCAGCCACCTCAGTCGTTGGACCTTCACTCTTCTGGCTAAGTCGATGTCGCTGTACAGCACGTACAGTTCGTCGTTGAATCTCCTCCTCCATTCACCGTCTATGCAGACGGGACCAAAAATTACCCGAAGAATTTTCCTCTCAAAACGACCAAGAGTGACCTCATCCACTTTTGCTAGAGACCATGCCTCTGCACCATAGAGAAGGACTGAGATTGATAAGGTCTTATAAAGGGTCACTTTAGTTGTTCGAGAGAGGGCTTTGCTACTCAATTGCTTTCTTAGCCCAAAGAAACAGCGATTGGCAAGAGTTATTCTTCGTTTAATCTCAGCGCTGTTGTCATTGCCTGAGTTCATTGCGGAGCCTAGGTAGACCAAGTCCTGAAACACCTCAAAGTTATATCTGTCTATAGTGACATTCTGTCAGAGACATCGGTGTTGGGTGTCCTTTCTTGATGACAGCATATGCCGATACTGTCGATGTCGATGTAGGCGAGTAGACGGACGGACTTTTGAATGATTGTGCCTCTGGTGTTAGCATTTGAGTTTTGCACTATTCTTTCAAGAACGATGTTGAAGAAGTCACATGACAGCGCTCCGCCTTGTCTAAATCCTTTTTTGACATCGAAGGTCTCGGTGAGTTCTTTACCGACCTTGATGGAGCAGCGTGCATTCTCCATCGTCATCCTGCACAAACGGTTCAGATGGTCTCCTTTCTTGAGGATTGGGCAAACAATGCTGAGGTACCATTCATCGGGCATACTTTCTTTCGACCATATTTATACCCTATTCTAAGGGTATATTAATTTTGACGCATAGTTTGTAACATACCTTAATATTGCCCGTAGACCCCTAAAAGTTACTATATTTAAGATCAGCATCGATAGTAATGTCGATCTAGCCATGTCTGTCCGTCCGTCCGTCCGTCCGTCCGTCCGTCTGTAGCCAAAAATTAGGCCTTTAAACTGTACCTAGAGAGCTGAAATTTTAACCATATACTCTCTAGGGTCCCGAAATAATCAAGTTTACGAATTTTTGAAATCCGCCCACAGACACGCCCACAAACTCAAAAAAACCAAATTTTGGAAAAAATCGAATTTTGAGTTAGAAAGCTGAAATTTTTTATATATGATCTATGACTCCTAAAACTGCTCGGGATAAAAAATTTTCAAAATCCGCCCACTGACACGCCCACAAATAAATAAAATAATTTTTTTTACCCTATTCTAAGGGTATATTAATTTTTGAAAATCCAAAGTTTCAGCTAGGGAGCTGAAATTGATAGTATATACTCTCTATGGGCCCTTTATGCTCATGTGTAAATATTTTCAAAATCCGCCCACTGAAACGCCCACAATTAATTTTTTTTTTTTTGAAAATTCAAAGTTTGAGCTAGGGAGCTGAACTTTATAATATATACTCTCTAGTAGCCCTTTATTCTCATGTGTTATTTTTTTATTAAATCCGCCTACTGACACGCCCACAATTAAATAAAACAATTTTATTGAAACACCTAAGTTTGAGCTAGGGAGCGTTTTTTTTTGATAAAATCCTTTAAATGTTATATAACAAAATATGTAGAGCGTTCTTAACAATTCAACCATACTTAGACTTTTGTCACGCCCACTTATGAGGGATAGGAATAAGAATAGGGTATCCAACAGTTCGCCCAAGCGGACTGTAGCCCGTCCCTATGTTTTACAGATGAGTTGGTGCATGCTCCTAATAAGTCATCGCCTGCCGCTTTGAATAGCTCGGCGGTTAGGCCATCCGCTCCAGCGGCTTTGTTGGACTTAAGCTTAGATATGGCTATCTTCACTTTGTCCAGGTCGAGTGGACGGAATTGGTGGTCTTCAACGCCCAGGTTGAATGGTGCATTCTGCCTGACAGCGGGATTTAGTTCGTCATCGCCGTTAAACAGTCTGCAGAAGTAGTTCTTCCATATCCTCAGCATCGACTGCGATTCTACTATGATGTCCCTTGTTCGTCCTTGCAGGTTTCGGTTCGGGATCTGTAGCCTTGGCAGGTTCTTTTTACCCTTTGGTAAAACTTCCGAACCTCATTCCTGCTTTAACATCTCTCTACGATAAAACCGTATACAAGAGAAAAATCGAATGGAATTGGCTTCATGTGAACGTAGCCTTAAGGCTTACGCAAGTCTAGATACGTGCCACGAATTTAGTCAGAAAAGTGTTAAAATGTAAGTGTTGTATTTTTGTTTTTCTTTGCAAGTAAGCCAAGTTATATCATACGCAAATTGTATACAAAAGATAAAAACAATTTAAAATTTTAGGAACTACTTACTTGTCATTGTCAAATGTCAGTTGAATTATCGAAAAAGAGTCGCATTCACAAAATATGTGACTTATCATATTATTTGGTTTGGGGTTACATGTGATACAAATGTAAATGAGTACCTATTTAATGTGTATACGCCTCAGTGCATTGCAGTTTTTCGAAGAATACAATTTTCACTTTTATTTTAGATCCACCAAGCAAACCTGCAGACCATTCTTAGACTGTGGTTATGTTGGCTGAAAGTGAGTTACGAATGTTGTATTTGCTTTTATTCTCTTTCTACTTTTTTACGAGTTTTAGTATATATTTTGTGGTTAACCACTGAAGTCGCACGTACTTTATTTTATTGCTTTTTCGTAAACTCTTGTAGCAGTAAACTGTCACTACCTCAATGTTTTTACGTAATATACTTTTAAGTCAGTTCATAGTTAAGTTCGTTAAAAACATTTCAAAACACTTCAACAAGTTTTTTACAGTATACTTTTTGACATCTAAATGTTTTGAAACTAATAGCCATACAAATTTGTGCAGCAGAATCGCAGGCTTTTTGTAATGCAGACAGAAGTTCTATCCCGTTGGGTCTTCTTTTTTTACATTTTTTCGAGCTAATAGTACGTTTAAGCCGACACGAACTTCATCATATCAGATTAATTCATCATTTCGCAATTAATTTTTCAACGATTTAATTTAATATTTGGAATTTGAGCGAAATTTTGAATTTCGTCCCTGCATTTGGAGGTATGTTGAATCGAACACACATTTGAAACATTGGCGTCATTCAGCACGCTTACTAAAAAAAACAGTTTGAAAGAAAACAGCTGTCAAAATATTTTTAAACACTTTAGACAAAGATGGACCAAAAAGTATATTCAAAAGAAAAACTGGACAGACACGGACTTATTGGAGAAATAAATATTACCGTGCAAACACTTCTGATTTCGAAAAAAATAACATCAGTAGCCAAGTTTTGATTTTAGCTGTAATTATCCATGAATGGCACTTGTATCACTGAAACCGAAAGACTTTCCGTTCTCGGTATGTGTGTTAATGACAAATTTTGTTGAACCACATATTCAATGCCGCCAAGAACGCTGCGAAATGTCTAGGCTTCCTTAAGCGATGCAAGAAATATTTCACCCTCTGATCTGGCGCCAATTCATAATACGTTTATCCGCCCCAAACTTGAGTACTCTAGGCCGGTGTCAAAATCACATATTTGAAACTACTAACGGAATACAAAAACGCGCGATAAAACTTATAGGCGATCGAGATATAGTGACATCAGGCGAATCTTCGACCCGAATGTCGAAAGTTCTTCACCGCTCTGTTTTTCCTACCCATTACAATATGCAACGATTTAAAACCAACGTACATTGGTTTGTCCTCCGTCATCCTTATCCCCATTTTCCTTATAGTGCGGGCTATGTGGCTATAAACATGTCCACATTATAGGTTCTAAAAATCCCTTTAGTGCCTGCAAATTATTAAAAAAAACGTAGCGAAGGGCTACAGTCCGCTTGTGCGACCTGCTGGATACCCTATTCCTACTCCTATCCCTCATAAAGTGGGCGTGGCAAAAGTCTAAGTATGAGTGAATTGTTAAAAACGCTCTACGTATTTTGTTATGAAATATTTATACGATTTAATGAAAAAACAAAGTTTTGTAAAAAAAAAACGCCCATTAAAAGTGGCCATGGCAGAAAACTTTACATACAAAATTGTTCAAAACGAATTTATCTACATATTTTGCGAAGAATAGGACTTTCATTTAAAATGATTTCTTCAGTTAAACGGTTTTTTTAAACAATGGGCGTGTCAGTTGGCGGATTTTAAATATATTTAAACATGAGCATGAGCATTAAGGGCCCCTAAAGAGTATATATTATAAATTTCAGCTTCTTAGCTCGAACTTTGACGTTTTGATAAACGTGTTGTATTTAATTATGGGCGTGTCAGTGGGCGGATTTTAAAAATTCTTGGAATTGATTATTTTGGGCACCTAGAAAATATATAGTTAAAGTTTCAGCTTTATAGCACCAGTTTAAGGCCGACGGAGGGACGGACGGACATGGTTAGATCGACATTACTTTCTTAATGGGCAATATTAAGGTATGTTACAAATTATTAGTCAAAAGTAATATACTCTTACAATAGGGTATACAAATATCTAACTTCTACTTTAAAGTTAGTTTTAGCATTTTTTTTATTGACCATTTGATATTGTCATGTCAAGAGAGTGTACGAAAAAAAGACAGAGAATCAATTGTGCGCACATTCGAACTAACATTTACACAAACGTATAAAAAATTAAAACTAAGAACTACTTTTCAAATATTGCAATCACGCCTTAACTTATCGTAATAGTTTCGTGGATTAATTTGTGGCCAAACATAAATGTGATATTAGTATTTTTTTTAAATTCTGCTACGTAATGCGCTAGTTTTTCTTTTTCTTTTTTTAACCCTTTACATATGCATATGTATTAAAACTTTAACTTATTAAATATGGAAATTATGTAATTTATAAAAAAAAAAAAAACTTTTCTTAACTAAATATTTCAAATATAGATTAGTCAATCTATGGCAGAAGGCTTTTAGCCAACGCTTTTCTTTTTCTTTAACATAATTTATAATAATTGTAATTGTAAGTCTAAATAAAGAATGTATCTAATCTAAGAGCGTTACAAAATTTTATTAATATTGGTCATTAAATACCGGCCTTTATGTAAAAGTTTAACAGAAAAGTCCATGCTGAGCTGTTAATCTTCTTCATCATTTCCTTCACGGCCGGGTTGTGATATGGATTGAGGGATCATAAAACTCCTACTTGACATCATCCCTACTGGTCCCCATGTGGGGTTCTACGGTTTGACATCAGTAAACATCGGCAGGCCTTTCGGTTTCGGATCGCGCAGTAATATTCTTTGCCGTCCATGCCCCGGAAAATTTAATATTAATGAAAATGATATGCTATGTTTGTAACATTGTTAAATTAAATAAATATAGCACTCAAAGTTTACAATTTTTATACATATCCTAATGAACCCGTGCAAGAACTCTCTCACGTGAAAACTCGATTCGATTCTGTTTTTTTATAAGGTAATCGTGAATTTTTGTAAGTTAAAAATGCAGAAAAGTTCTTGTTTGAAACCTCTTTTACGAAGATTGGTTGGGTATTGCTTTTTTTGTTAACTGTAAGTATGTAGGTCAATGAAGGATTTTTAAAAGAAAAGAAATATATATTTTATAGCCCAAAAACCACACCCCACATAACATTGTGAATATTTACGATGATAAGCAAAACAGGAAAAAATGCTCTCAAAATTTGTTGCGCTATTTAAATGCATATCACATTTTTTCACATTTAAAGCTATGATATCATCAGTTGACAGTCAGTTGTTGATGTGTTACTTCTAACGTCAGCCTGACTAAATTCGTTTCGCATTAAATGAAGGATATACACATTGAATATGACACTATTGAACTACCAAACGCAACATTTTATGAAGAACACAATCAATTTATGAATGATTTATGAGTGATGCTTTAAAAATTGACTGCCAACTAACAATAGTGACGAATTTTTATTAAAAGGGAATAACCTCGTCAATCACTGAACATTTAAGCAGATTTATGTGTTGGTCACGTTTTGGAGGCGCAGTGGCTTCAATTGAATATCTGAAGAAGCAAAGGGTTTAGGCTTTATACGGGTTCTTAATGCCAGAATCGTAATAGCAGGGAATAAGACAATTTAATAAATACATATTAGTAAATGTTGTTTATTCTTTAAGAATTTATTGAAACAAAGAGTAAAAAAAATCCAAAAATTCAAACATTTTATTTGAAGAACTTTTAACCGACTACTGTAAAGGTAAAGAGATCTCTGCCGATTTTAGAAAAGTGGTATACCAAATGTCGAGCTAAACGTTAAGCGTCAAATAAATAATTTATTAAGGACGCCGTTTACGTCATGAATGGAGCTTCACATTTTGGAACTCGTTCGACATTAAAATAAGGAACGAAGGGGCAGTTCAAAAACGACAGGTGTAGAGAAGTGATATGTTCCCTTCAGCTTGTGGGCCACCGCAGAATCTGCATGAATGTATGTCAGCCAATCTGAGCCTTTTTTTGCATTTTTCCTTAGAAAACAGTCTCCTGACATTATTCCAAGTAATATTCTAAGTTGCTTTCTGCTTAATTTAAAAATTACCCTTGCACAATTTGAATCAAAATGTGGTCGTGTCACCTTAGATGCCATATCGTCTTTGCAATATTGTCCTTAATAGTGCTCTCACAGCTTTCTAACCATTCGCCTTTTCTTGTAAGTTCATTAGCTTTCTCATTTCCTTCTATACACAAAAGATCCTCATCGGTTCTGACCGCACGATTCCTTAAACATTATAAAACAGCTCCTGACTATCTCAGAATAGATGTAAATAGATTTCTTTCGTACAGTCTCGCTATCGATGTAAATGACGATAACCCTTCCAGATATTGATCCCATCCGCATAAGCTCTGCGCCCTGGAAACAGACTGAACTTCTAATTGAAGAACACTGATGTCCGCGAGTCGTATAGACCATTTTAGATTTGGATCTACGGAGAAGACGACAAAGCCCGTTCCCTGCCCGGCCATTGAGCCATCAGTATAGATCAAAATCACATTAGACTCGTGATTTCATCCCTTTGCGGATCCCATATTCCCAGATAGATATATCACACGGGATATCAAGGTCGTTCAAGGGGTAGTATCACCCGTCTAAATTTACTATTAATGTAACACGTAGCGTACTATTGCCAATAGGTTGTTTTATATCTTTAAATCAACCGGCCGCCGCAAGGTGTCCATTGCTGTCGTAGGTGTGGTATGGTAACGGCTCTGCATCTCTCCAAATTAGCCAAGAATGTTTGGTTTTCTTGTTTGTTGCCTTCCGCACTTGTGAACCGCGCCACATTAAGGGTATTTCATTAAGGACTTGACCACTTCTTTTTTATTTAAATGATGATGACTCTTCATTATGTCCAGAGCCCAATTCGAGAACGTACGTCGCTTCATATGATCAGGTGGCTTTAGTTCTTGAGTCAGCTTGATCTTGTAAGGGTGTATGTAGACCAAGATCCTTATGGGAAATTCGCCATAATGTGGTCTGGGAGAGGCCCGATACTTAAGCCGTGAAATTGACTGATTTGACTGGTTTGCGAGGGACGCCTCTACGGCAGCGATATTCTCCACACCTCGCTCAAAACGTCGTCTCACTGGCACGGCAACACCAAGCAGCGAATATTTTGACTCAAACTTTTTACTAGACTATGAGTTGCTTGCCTACTGGGACGAGTTAACACTCAAAGTTGCGGCCACCGACTCGGAATTTCGGTAGTAAATTTTAATGATTTGTAAGCGTTGTATCTTCGTGTATTTAAGCATGATGAAAATGTTAATTTTACTGAATATATTGACATTGACAGTTCGGTAAAACCGTCGAAAGCGTGTTCCGTGTTTACACCTGCTCTGCGCACTATCTGCTCCAGAACAGGATTGAAGAAGTCACATGACAGCGAATCTCCCTGCCGGAATCCGGTGCAGGTTTGGAATAGCTCGAAACGACTGTTTCCATACTGTACATTGCACCGCTTTTTTTCCAGCATCACGCGATACCACTGGATCAGTTTTGCCAGGATCCCGAGTTCGTCCATCGCCACGTAGAGCGAACTTTAGCCCAAATGAAGGCTTATAAATAATTTTATATAATTTTTCGGGATTGCATTTTAGGGATTTTGAATTTTCGAGATTTTTCATTTTTGGTATTTCGATTTTCGGGATCTCGATTTTCGGGATTCTGACCCTTACCCATCAAATCTCGATATGTTGGACATGTTCGTAATCTGGAAGAAACATGAGTCCGATATGTCTGGCTTATTGAGTTGTACGACTTCGAAAACAATGATAATGTATATATTGGAAACTATATTTCAACGCTACTCGTGACTAGACTTACGCCAACGGCATTCTTCAAATACTTATTAAAATATAAGGGAACAATTTTGAGATATCGGGGTTTGACTTAGTACCACAGAGTTGTACAATATATGTAGGTACTGCTAAGGAAACGTGCCTATGATTTAAATCAAAAAATTATATTAAAATGAAAACTGTTCAACTCTACTATCTGATTATGTACGAGGGCGGGTCAATAAGTCCGTGACTTTTGGAATAAAACATAGATTTTTTGATAAAAAAAAAATTTTATTTTTAACGTAGTCTCCCTTGAGCTCTATAAACTTTGTCCAACGCTTCTCCAATTTTTTTATCCCTTCCAAAAAAAATGATTTGTCGAGGTCCTCAAAATAGGCCTTTATTTGCGAGATGACTTCATCATTGGAGTCAAATCTTTTTCCACCAAGCCATTTCTTCAGGTTTGGGAACAAGAAGTAGTCGCTCGGAGCCAAATCTGGAGAATAGGGTGGATGAGGGAGCAATTCATAGCCCAATTCATGGTTTTTTGCCATGGCAACTGCACATGTGTGCACCCTTGCATTGTCTTGGTGGAAAAGAACTTTTTTCTTGGCCAAATGAGGTCGGTTTTTTTTCAAACCGTCATTGAATCGGTCCAATAAGTTGGCATAATATTCCCAATTGATTGTTCTTCCCTTTTGAAGGTAGTCAATGTGGATTATCCCGCGTGCATCCCAAAAAACAGTCGCCATAACTTTATTGGCTGACAAACCCACCTTGGCCTTCTTTGGCGCCGATTCACCCTTAAAAACCCACTGTTTTGACTGTTGTTTGGTCTCTGGTGTGTTGTGATGGATCCATGTTTGGTCCACGGTTACAAAACGGCGCAAAAACTCCTCCATATTGCGATTAAACAACGCCAAACCTTCCTGTGAAGTTGTTACACGATTGCGTTTGTGGTCGACTGTGAGCAAACGCGGCACCCATCTTGCGGAAAGCTTTCTCATGCCCAAGTGATCATTCAAAATTGAAACCACTGAGCCATGCGAGATCCCTACGGCTTCCACAATCTCTCGCATTTTCAATCTTCGGTCGGCCAACACCATATCGTGAATTTTTTCGATTGTTTCGGGTGTAGAGACCTCAACTGGGCGTCCAGGACGTTCGGCATCTTCAGTGCTTGTACGGCCACAACGAAATTCAGTTAACCACTTTTTTACCATTGAAATCGATGGTGCAGAGTCCCCACAGTATTTTTCAAGCTTAGCCTTGGTCTCGGTAATGGTTTTTTTTCGCAAGAAATAATGTTTAATGAGCACACGAAATTCACTTTTTTCCATTTTCTCCTCAAATTAGTGAGTAGTCTGATAAAAATAGCTGTCAAACACAAACTAACTGACGCAGCAAGTTTAAATTTTGACAGGAGTCAACTGACAGATGCCTGTTGACAGGAGCAGTGTTGCTGTTTCAGTAAAGAGGTCAGAAATTCAAAAAGTCACGGACTTATTGACCCGCCCTCGTATTTTTGGTGGAATTTAAGACTTACTGTTTATTAACATTATGTATGTGTAAAAATAGAGCAAAGAAGTGCGGATGATCCCAAACCACCACATCTAGAGAAAATGCCAGTTTGGATTAAAAAGGTCCCTCGTGTTTATAAACATTTTATTTATTTATAGACACTATATCTTTAAAAACTTCATAACGTTACTGCAACATCACCACAGAAATAAATCGAAATTTTATTCCAAAAAATACATGCCCCTATCTAGAATCGAAATTCAATCACGTAGGACATTTTTTCAATAACGATACTCCAATCACGTTGTTCATTGTCTTACGTCACAAAAAAATACCATAGCCAGAAAAATTTAAAAAAAAATAATAATAAATTGTTGCTACAGCATGCGTAATGAAGTAGCAACAATCCACCTTCTCTAAAGCAATAAATATATTCTGCCCGGATACGTGTACAAAAGCAAACCTCTCGCTACTGCAAATTATATGCACCAAATTATTTTATTTTCTCGTAATCTATGGGTGAGTTTACCGAATTCGGAACCCTTCTCCCAATACGTTCATCTGTGCTTGACACGTGCTTAGACTCAGAAATTTCGATATTGGACGCCTGTTTTGAGAAAATACGAACGTCTTCCTCATTTTTTCTGTAATGAAAAAAATCTTAAATGCGTATGCCGCTTCTGTCGTAAATGAAAATGAACCAACGGAACGTTTCAGACTTTGTTACGTCAAGCGAATATTACTTCCATTCTAATTGAAAACTTTTTGACTTATATTAATTTATTTTTTTCAATTTCAGAGTACATGAGGACAATTAGTGAAAAGTTTATAGCTTTCGCAAAGCCTATGGATGCATCAATTGGTCCTTCGGCATCAGCGTCTTGCCGAAGACATACGCGACTATTTCTCGAAGGACTTCAACATTTTGAATTGTGGGCTATGAAAAGTAAGTAAAAAACAAACTACAGTATCTAACACGTACTTCTATTGACTTGGACAAACCAAAATAAAATTACATAACATAGCCGTCAGTGGTAACACTCTTATGGCATATTAATTATGAGGGTCTCTAATTACACCTTTTCGTTGTAGCTCTTTGTGTCGCGCGTCAACGTAAGTTGACAATTTGTGTGTGTGTTTATTGGCTTTATGGCCTGATAGTCTAAATATTTGAACTCGTATAGATTTCAAGGACGAACTGTGGCTATGCTGGCAAATAATGTTGTGAAATGGGATTTTTTATTTTTCAATCTTTTAATGACTAAGTTATGATTCTACGTGCCAGAGAGGTCGAAAATGATACAAAGAAATGTGATACATTCCCATACCTAGCGATGTTGACATTTAAAATATTGTGAGAACGATTAAAAAAGTTAAGGGTTGAACGACTCGTGATCTAGATAAGAAAACGTTTGTAATACTATTTAAGTTGATTTGGTTGGTCTTGGACTAGATATCGAGTTCAAGTGGCAGATGGACGATAACGTAATAATTATTAACCTCCCAGTATTGGGGAAGTTATTGTAATTGGTCCGAAAATGAAAATCGTAATTTGCAACATATTTTAAAAAGTCAACATTGTTGCATATTTTGCGTAAAGATCTTGAAATTAACTTAAGAGCTAAAGCGTCTTGCGCCGAAACTTCTCCGATTGGGCTCTGCGAAAGTTTGAAAAAATCTTGAATTTCCTCGAAAATTCTTCTTTAACGATGGAGCTTATTTTTGGCTTACTCAATAAGCAAAATATGCGTTATTGGTAAGCAACACACCCGCTTGTGGTTCCACAAAAAGTAATCGTGTTTTTTTTATAATTTTGCTTACGCTAAAGGGGTTAAATGTTACAGTACCCTTACTGTGCTATGAAAACAGCGTAAGCATTTGTAACAGCAAGTAGCACCTAGCAATGGTATATTTCATTGCATGCTTTTCGGTGCCACTCGCTTTACAAAAAATAGATAAATAGGAAAGAAGTGTTTTGGTGCAGTTGTATGGTTTTTCTCCACGGGTGTTGTCTTAGTTGCTTAGACAACAGAACAGAAAAGACTGCAGATAGACTACTGGCGTTCTTACGGGACACTACGCTTTTGCCAAACACCTTAAGGTGCTAGGCCTAAGCGATACCACCAACTGCGAAGCCTGTGGAGAAAGCGACGACACCGCGGAACATTTCCTCTGTGATTGTCCTGCTTTTGCTCGTATCAGGTGGCAGGTATTTGGTGCGGATATGGTGAGTGCTGTTAACCTAAGCTCCTTATCATTGAAGCGGCTTCTCGTTTTTCTCAGGAATGCGCTTTCTCACGGTAAAATGTGGTGTGTCTGCCTGGTAGTACAATGGACCAGTATTGAGTCTGAGTGCTCCAGCGTAGAAACTCTCGCACCCCGACAAAAAAAAAAGTTGCTTAGGGAGATCTAGTTTTACATAATTCGAAATAAAGTAATGGATTTGGCCAGGATTGAACGCACGACCTCTCAATTACTAAGCGAATACACTACTTCTGCACCGCTGCCACCCGCTGTGGTGTGGATTTTATTATCATTACCGGAGTTGCGATTGGACCGTATTTGTTCGTCGATATTATCCCCATATTACGGTCAATGGAGTTCGCTATCGTATGTTGGATGGCTTTTATCGCCAGAATTGGACGGACATTCAGTCATATGAGGTCCCAGCAAGATGGTGCCACAAGCCAGACACCTGTTCAAACAATTGATCTATTGAAAGGGAAGTTCGTTAATCGGGTAATCTCGAGAAATGGTCCGGTCAAACAGCCACCTCGCTTTTTGGATTTCTTTTAATATGGTAACGTAAAGTCGTTGGTTTGTGCCAACAACTCAACAACGTAAGAGGAGCTCTGGCACATCATCGAACACGAAATTGCCAACGATCCGGGCCGATATGTATGAAGAGTAGTGCAAAATTGGCTCCAAGAAATCAATCGCTGCAAATGGCTCACGGTGGTCATATGAACGAGATCGAATTCCATACTTTAATGTAACATGTACACCACAGCTGGAATAAATTTCAGCCCGGTATCTTAATTACTACAAAATGGTTATGTCCTAATCCGATACAAACATAACATACATATGTTCGTATGACATAACAAAGCACGGATCGCCAAATGAATATAAGCGTGCGTTCAACTTGCTTACCGCCTTGTTAAGGAAGTTTTATAAGGAACACAGATTTGTTTGAGTTTGCATCAAAGCTTTTTATTCGTTATGAAAAATGGCATGAACGTTATGTTTTGAACGCGATTTCAGGCATATGGCCTCCTCGGCAGCTAAGCGCATACTGTCTGTTCTCGTTTTTTGCAAAAATGAGGACCAAACAGGCAGTGTTTTTTTTATACCCTATTCTAAGGGTATATTAATTTTGACGCATAGTTTGTAACATACCTTAATATTGCCCGTTGACCCCTAAAAGTTACTATATTTATGATCAGCATCGATAGTAATGTCGATCTAGCCATGTCCGTCCATCCGTCCGTCCGTCGGCAAAAATTAGACATTTAAACTGGACCTAGAGAGCTGAAATTTTAACTATATACTCTCTAGGGTACCGAAATAATCAAGTTTACGAATTTTTGAAATCCGCCCACAGACACGCCCACAAACTCAAAAAAACAAAATTTTGGAAAAAATCGAATTTTGAGCTAGAAAGCTGACATTTTTTATATATGATCTATGACTCCTAAAACTGCTCGGGATAAAAAAATTTCTAAATCCGCCCACTGACACGCCCACAAATAAATAAAACAATTTTTTTGAAAATCCAAAGTTTGAGCTAGGGAGCTGAAATTTATAATCGATACTCTCTAGGGGCCCTTTATGCTCATGTGTTAATTTTTTTTAAATCCGCCAACTGACACGCCCACAATTAAATAAAACAATTTTATTGAAACACCCAAGTTTGAGCTAGGGAGCGTTTTTTCTGATAAAATCCTTTAAATGTTATATAACAAAATATGTAGAGCGTTCTTAACAATTCAACCATACTTAGACTTTTGTCACGCCCACTTATGAGGGATAGGAATGAGAATAGGGTATCCAACAGTTCGCCCAAGCGGACTGTAGCCCGTCACTATGTTTTAAACATGATTTTGAAAAAAAAAAATAGTTGGCGTTTAAAAGAACATGTTTTGAGGACCCAAAAGGCTTTTTTTTTTTCTTTTTTTTTTTTTTAAAAAAAGGAAATCCAAATCCCAGAGCACTCAGACTCGGTAACGGTCCATTGTACTACAGGCAGAAATTCTCCTTTTGGTGTAGAGGCATGTGATTGGGTGGCGTATGTTGTTGTTCCCCATGGGGATTGAACCTGCACCGCACGGGTCACAAGCCAACACACTAACCTCTACACCGTCGCCACCCTCACCCAAAAGGCTTAGGTACACAAGATTTCTTTTTTCAAAAATTGCAACGAAAAACCGTCAGAATTTTGTTTCTGTCATTTTTCAGAAGCTTTTCTGTTTCCTCAAATGAAAAACACCCAAAAAATTTGTCTGAATTGTCCGAACTTTTTTCTTAGGAAAAAATACTTGAATTTCGAATGAATAACTGGCGTTTTTTAAACAAAAATAAAAATAAAAGTTATTTCCAGAAGCCTCTAACAGTTGGGAAATCTTCATCGAAAAAGAACTTGATTCCAAACCCATTCTGTCTCTGTTAAAGGACTCTACATTTTATCAAGAAGCTCTCATGAGTTCAAAATGTTTCCATGATCTTTGGTATAAGTTAAAATTTTGTAATTATTTTTGCGACATATATTTTGATTCAGTTTTTGATCCTGTAATGGCTTCTCTTCAGCTTTTTCTTACTTTCGGTTAATCGTTACTTTCAACCCAGTAAAGCTTCTGATAATTGCAATCTTCCAACTTCGGAGCATGTCAAATGTTTTTCAATGTTGTGTTGTCTTGCTCCGATGCTGTTGATGTGACTCTTATCTCGAACCCATAAAACTCTTTAAACACACATGATTAATAACGCAAAGTCCTTGCATTCCACTCGAAATATAGGCACACTCACAATACTGTCAGGATGTCTGCCTAAGATCTGGATCACTTGTCTGTTGTCGATTTCTGAATGCCAGATTTTCGGTAACCATTCAGGAGTGGATATCAGGAACATATTAAGTCTTAAGCAGACTTTCCGATCAGAAGATATTTTCCTTGGCTAATATTGAACCCTACGTCGCCGATACAAATTTTGACTTTTTACTTCAAACATCAACACTTTTTGGTAACGCTACATTAGGCTACTAAACAACCCTTAAATAAATTATAACCTTCACTAACGTGACTGACCTTGAACATTTCTTATCTATGAATTCAGCGGTGCAGGGAAATAAGTCCACGGGAACTAAGTCCCTCAGTGGACATAGTGGGAAATAAAACCACTTTCGCGAAGTGGACTTAGTTAAAATGTAAAGTGGGAACTATGTCCATTTTTTTTATGGGAACTTAGTACACATTCAAAAATAAGAAGAGGGAATTAACATCCAACATTTAGAATTAGACAAAAAACTGTAAAGTGCAGTTAGTTATCACACTCTTTAAGCAAAATCTTAAGCTTATCATGGTGACATAAAGCCAAAGTCTTGCACCTACTTCAAATCAAACAGTGACCCCAAGAAGGGCGGTTGCAGGGGGGCAGCATGCCCCCCATAGGCATTACACGTCTTGTTATATTATACTGAGTGCCGGTTGCTTCCACAAATTAACGTAAACCTGGGTATTTTCGTTTGTTGATGAGGAGCCTCTATAGATCCAACCTGTCGAGTTTAAGACAGTTATTAGTTCCTTAATAGTTTTCTTAGAGACTTCGTATTGAAGAAATGTTTTCCTAATGCTCGCTCTCTGATCTTAGCTATTGACGGACAGGCGCATAGATAGCGGATTAGGGTATCTTTTTTCAATTGAAACATTGCCGATGCGGCAGTGGATTTTGTGTGGGCTGCCTAGTAGGACAACATGGTCTTCTATAGGCCAGTGTCCTGTGATCGCGGTTTTTCTGGCGTAATATTTTCGCGCTCTGCATAGGAGGTCGATTATTTTTGCCTTGTTGTAGCTTGGCCACATCTTTCTGTATAGAACGCAGCCTTCTCCATCCGAGGTTGACTTTCATGAGGTATTCAGAGGCGCTGTTTGCACTTAGGTATTTCTCGGACTGGTTTCGAGAGTGAACAGTTAAGGGCTGAGCTTTGCATGGCCAGTGGAACCTAGATCTGAATAATATTGAACTGCACTAGATCAGGGCTAGCTGATTTTGGCATTCTAGCACTAACTAAGAGAATATAGAACCCTGGCTGTAAATATAGCGATGTATTGCTTCGGCGTTATGATAGTTTTACCTGGCGGCAGGCCTCACGGATAGCAATTAGCTTTGTCTGGAAAAAGCTATCGGTATCCGGAAATCTGTAGGATTTGGACATGTTTAAGGATTCCGAAAAACATCCACACAAACTCCGCAGTCCATTTTTGCAAGATCGAAGTCCTTAGTCACTTGTCCTTTTTGCCATTCTGACCTTGTGCGGTGCTGTACGACGAAATGCAGTGGTCAAATCACAATAATGAACAAAGACCAGCCCCCGTCAAATTATCAAATGATTATCCGAAACCGAGTGACCGATAGAGGTCAAAACCGCGAACTTGACAGGCGAACCAGTGCAGTAAAGTGTGAGGGGGTTTATACAAAATAGATATAATATTAGGCACAGGGCCTAAAATCTAGCTTCTCCAACCACTTTCTTGTGTAATGTGGAAGGGACCTACAATTTTAAGCCGAATGCGAACGGCAAATTTGAGAAGCTTCTCATGACAATTGATACTCTTGGATGTTTGTCAGAAGTTCGCGTGAGAGGGGTTATGGTCCTTTTAACCCCGATCATGATTTCGCTGTTAAAGAAGAAGAAGAGGAGATCCGCTCAATCAATGTGTTGATAATAGTTTCACAACTGTTACACAGGGCATCGTCAAGTTGGTACCAATCAGACTCTACATATTATATTCTACTCACTCGGCTTCCATTTTCTTTCTCACCTATTTCATTTTGTAGCTTTTATACCAAATTTATAAACAGGCTCATTTAAATAATTTTACAGCGCAATTACTAAAATCTCTTCCTCAATAAAACTAGAAGAGCATACCACAAAGGGTCGTCAAACTGTCCAAGATTATGTAAGTAGTAAGTTGCTCTTTAACAACACATTATCTCATATATGTATCTACCCTGACACATACGCTTCTTGACCAAGATTTAAACTTTACAAACTTTACAATCACACTATTTGAACTACAAAAGATTTCATTGCGCAGTTGGCGTGCACTCTCAAGTGCATTACCGCACACGCCGGATCAGCCTGTAAGTGTACCTGAGCATCAATCGCCTAACATGCAATCCGCAATTTTGTTTAACCTTCTAATGTGAGGTCTCTCGGTCGGCCAACGACGATAACATCACAGAAACCGGCTTTAGTGTATATATAATGTACCACAGCATAACGAACCGATAATGACTTTGGCATGATTTTGGTTCTCCCGTTTGCGCCACCGCATGCACGGTCACCAATCTCATTCCAAACAAAGTGCACTTTTGCAGCTCACACGTTATATCTTTTAAGAAGCAGACTTTATGTGTGTGTATGAGTGTGTGTGGTACACCATATTTTCCAAGGACAATCGCCGAACTTTACCTACTTCAGAGGGGCTTACAGTTTGCGTGCAACTGTGTGTCTGAATAAGTTACGTCGAACTGACTGAGAGTATCTGCTAGTTCTGGCAATTTGAAAATTCGACGTGATCGAGGGAACAAAAACTAGTTATTCTATGCGATAGTATCACCATTAAGGCTATGCTTAGCTTAGAAGTACATACCTACACTCGTATATGTTTTATTGCAGGGAACTGCCCTGGATTAAGATTTTTTTTAGATTTGGCAAAGTTCAAGTTGCACTTGCAATCCGTTTAAAAATAATTGTCGAGAGTCAAAGATGGTAAATATAATGAACAGGTAGTCAAGTAGATTGCTTGCATGATTGAATAACGAAATATCCACTAATTTAGAATGAATGCAAATATGTTTATCTACAAATAGGAGTTGACTAACTGAGCATAACTTTTGTAGAGGAATATAATTTACATATAACGAAACCATCAGTATTCACCTCGAGTTCTTCTAAGTTTGATCTGTTGCATTTGCTTGTCATTCGTTATACTGGTAGACATATTGACGCAACGATGATAGACGAAATAGAAAAAGTGAATCCCGCAAACCTTGTCTGTGTGAATGTTTGTTTAGTTTAACTGCAGTTAACAGAGATTGGGTTAGATGTAAATTTGAGTGCGAAACATCCAAAAGGTTTATGATGACAAGAGCTCCTAAGCAATGCAAATTACCAAAGATAAGCATATGTATTTCCAAACATCTAGGTTGTAACTATAGCACGAGTCAGTCATTAAAATCCGCTCTGTTTCAAACAGAGAAATCAGGCTAAATTCGTCATCTTGACCGTGGTATCACGTTATCAGATATATACACCACACATTAGACAACAATAAACTTACATTGAATATTATAATAACTTGCCTTTGTAAAGTAAAACTTTTTTTACATTAATTTGCTAACTTATGTATTATTTAAACCTAAAACATTTACAGCCGAATTAATAAAAATTACTTAATTTGCCTCTAATTCACAAATTAACTACAATGTGGATTTAAAGTTAATTCACGGCTCATTAAGAAAAAAGCATGTCCATGCATAAGCTAATTGTCGTTAAGTTATAATTGATATGGAAATTGGGAATCGTTAAGTAATAAATTGTGTGGAGATACCACCTCCAACATCCCATTTAGTTTAGAGGTTTGCTGTCAGTTGTCAAAAATGCTGTCAGTTATATTTTAACTAAATTACTCGGTAATTCATCTAATTCGGTGAATTAGTTGATTGTATGTTTATCAACGTCAATTCACTTCAAAAAAAAGTTTATTATTAAGATGTCTAACATATTTAATTCATTGATTAAAAATGATTCACGCTTAGTTTGCGTTTATTAATTCGGGTGGTAATGAATTCGAATTAAACAATTAAATTTAAGCAATGATATAGTAAAGACTCGTTTCCCGCAAATCCTAGCAACGATACTATTTTGTCGTTAGTTTAAATAATTTGTAGGAACGTAAAGTATTCATTCGAAGGAATTTTATTGCAACAAGTAAATAAGAAGCAAATTGTTCCCACAGAGCAGCCGGAAAACCAACCAACTGTGCAGGAGCGAATCAGAAATCTGTCTCGGCTGCTTCCCGTTTTTTGGAGTTTTTGTAAAAAATGCCCCAAACAAATAGGTTTGTCAAGAATTATTTAGAAGCCCATTGCCTAATTATGTATTTTGTTATGACAACTTTGTACAAGTGAATGTTAAGAAGGACAGTGTCCATGTACTTGTACATAACTTGTGAGAAACACAATCTTTATTGCCCTCCTCTTTGTTGAAAAAACTACCTTTTGAAAAAATGCGGGCGTATCAGTGAGTGGTTTTGAAAAAGTCTATTATGGAATCATAATAAACCTTTAAAAAATTTATATAAATCAACATAAAAAACTCTGTCATTTAATATCATTAAATAATAAGATAGTAGAGATGACAGAAGATGCAAATGTGAAAACCGTGCGGCGAAAGAAGAGTACCGAGCCAGGAGATGGGATGGGAAGAATATCCTGCGCCAAAAAAATATTGCCTACATGCGTCTACGACCTCAAAGAAATTGAAGAAATCAGCGATCAAAACAACATCCGGACGATTGATCAAAAAGCCAAGCAACTAGCTGCTGGCTTCAAAGCATCACAGGCTCTTTGAAACAGCGACGAAATACTCTTCGCCGAAGTGCAGAGATCAGTACATATGTTTAAGGACCATTTTGTTAGCCCTGTGGCGCAAGGCTGACAAAATGCATGATAATGTACTCGGCGGTATTGCGGTACCCAGTAAATGCAAACAAAGTACTCCGGCATAGTCAAAATTAAGGTAATGCAATGAACAGTGAGTCAAAAATTGATTTTTGCTTATCTCGAGTAATAGTCAAAAATTGGGTTTGCATTTCGATTAATTTACCTGTTTATCTGAGGAACCTAGCCTTTTAAATTGGACTGTGCTTCGCAGGGACGGGCTTAGCATATCACTGAAGCGCCCTCTAAAACAGCGCTTGTCGTAAAATTCGAGTAAAGGAGAGAAATCACATCTAGGCAAATTTTCCATGCATGTGAGGTATCTGGCTTGACCAGTATCTATATTTCGATAGACATATAGTTGCTTGTCTTGCTGGGGCCAAGAGGGCTTATGCTCTGACAAGGAGACTGTTTCATAGCAGTCAACTTGACTCCAGAGTGAAGGTCATTTGCTACGTGGCCCTTATAAGGCCGATTATCGCTTATGGCTGTCCATTGTGGTTCAATATAGCGCCTAGCTATATGGAAAAGATTCGGGTTTTGGAGAGACAATGTCTTAGGACCTGTCTCCGGTTGTTCCGAACGCCTGAATCCAACTATATAAAGTACTATCCCAACAAGGTCCTATACGATGGGGCTCAGTTGAATAGGATTGACAATTTCCTCATTAAGCTCACTCGAAGGCACGTTGCAAGGGCGATGGCCAGCGACAATAGTCTGATATTTGGGGCTTACTACCCCAATGAAATGTACATTGAGAGTACGCTCCGGTCTGGCTTTATCCCGCCAGAGGCATTTATCCATATTGATGCAAAAGGGCTGGTACAGACGAGGGATGGTATTCCGGTCTTATACCATCGCTACCGCAGCGCGAGAGATAAGCGGCTCCTCCATGACGGGGACGTCGCCAATGCTCATGAGCTCCTCCGTTTTAGTACCGCAATATCGGAGAGGGATAGATTCGACACGGAAAAGCAATTCGCCGAATTTTGGTGGCTTGTTGAGGGGGGAGGGGTCAACATGCCCTCCCAGGACGGTGCGTTACTCTAGGTAACTTCCTCTTAGCTTATAAGTTAGATTAAGTCAGCTAGGGCGTTTTTGGGAGAGGCCGGGCTCGCCAACGTGTGGTGGTGCTTCTGGGAGTTGACTGACGCTGTAAGGCTTCAGTCGGCTCACGGCGGCGCGTGTGCACGTTGACGACTGCCAGGCGCTCGGAAAGCAATTGGGATTTTGACCACTTGTTGCGCAAGGCAACGAGTGCTCAGAATCCTAATTATAGTTAGAATACGTTAAGTAGTTTAAGTAAGTAGAATAGGTAGTTTGTAATTTGTTGTATATAAAATCTCAATAATGAAACCGAGTTTTAGTAAATTTTCTCGAGGAATATATATGTAAGATTAGTTCGTAAAATAGTTCGTAGGCCGAAAGGCAATAATTCTAAGATATAGTTAAGTTTAGAGCGTTCGCATAAGGACCAATAAATAAGAATAAGTATCCTGTTAATTTTAAGTTAGGTTTAATCATTTTTGTCTAGTATGTAAGTAGATATTTATCAATGAATAAAAAAAAATGAATTTCAAAGTCAAAAAAAGTCCATGCATGTGAGCTTAGCGCCACGTTTACCATCTTGAAACTGTCCCGCAAGTGGACAATACGAAACCGTCCGTTGCCTTAAAGTTAAGACTCAGTACCTTTGTGCTTAATCAAATTGTACATATTCATTATACTCGCTGGTTTAATTCAATTTGTTGATAGAGTTCCACTAGCCTTTTTTAGATACTTGATGTTGTCCATTATGTCTCTTTTGTTGAGAATTAGCATGACACTGAATACCATATACAAATTTAGTACATAACACGGTGTTTGCTCCTTGCTATGCCGTTTGCTATTAAAGATGACACAGTTTGTTATTTTCCTTGTGTCTGTTCATTCCAGCATTTTTCTCTTCTTTATACAAGTTCAAACTATTTTGTTGTTTGACTCCTAATTAACTAATAAGCTCACCAACCAAACAAATTGATACCTGCAATTCAAGATGGTTTCTAGTTTCGTACCTTATTAGTCTCAAGTCATTGAAAACAATCAGAAAAGCAATTCATCTAAAATCAACTAAAAGTAGTTCAAGAATAAACATTAAACAATAAAATGATTAAATAAAATATTTTCCACGTTTAATATCAAACAATAAATCAATACACACCCCTTGAAATGTAGGTAATAAACCGCAATTAAATGAAGATTGCAAAATTCATTGAACAATTACACATTCAAATACAATTCGACACCGTTGAACTAGTGACAATAGGTTAAACGGTCGCCTATTCAAACATGTAAGGTGTACTAAAGCGATAAATTCCAAATCTCTAATGTTTCACATTTTTGTGCAAATAATAAATAATTACCATAATCAAGAAATTACATAACAAAATTGTGTCCCGCTTTTCTTTTGCAGTGCATGACGCCTCGGGAAAACTGTCATCCGGAATTTTAAATGGCAACATCAATCAACACGGTGATTTCGATCAATGTCTCGGCATCCAAAGTTCGCCGGGCTTGGATTCATTTCAAGGTCAATACTGTCTGGCGTACGCCCAGCCTGTGCTGACGCATAAGTCCAAGAAGATGCGACAATTCTTCAAGCTCATTCAATCCCACAGTCCATTCCGTAGCGAATTCAATGACGTAAGTATAAGGGGCCAACTTGTTGTGCATATTTTATTTATTTACTTTCTCTCACATGTTGGTATACTTAAGAGAAACATATTGCATTCGTGCTGAAATTCGTTTTAGCTTAAATGCTTTTCTTGTTAAGGGAGGGGCTAAGAATATAACTGCAGCACCCCTTAAAAACAGTACTTGTTGTAAAAGCCTAATAAAGGGAAAAATCACATCTGGAAATTTTAATATTCAGGTGAGCCTTGCGTTGCGACGCATTCAACATCTGGAAACTCTCCCGCAATCGTACTTGCAAGTCCGTGGATTGACACGACTGGAAATCGCTGTCGTAAAAGGACGAGCAAACAATGCACATGTCGAATTTTTAAAAAAAGAGGCCTTAAAACTTCGGTATCTCACAAATGCAATTAGACCAGTGTGTGATTGGTCTCAGTAAGACTCCTGCCGATGAGTAATGAGACCTCACCAACGCAATTGAAGGGTTATGATGCATCTAATGCAGATCATAACTTCGTCGTAAAAGAGGTGGAAAAAGTGAAGCTAATATCAACTTACATGCTAGACAAAGCTAATTAAATCTGACTAAAAAATGTACAGCATACTTATTCCAGGTTACTGGTTCTTATCCGGACGCTCTAAGCTTAACTTAAACCTTATAATAAGTGCCTTTCTGTGGTAAACTAGATTACGAACTATTGTTATAGGTAGCTATATGTATTTATCGAAAAAAAATCAAAAAGACTGACCAACTTTATGGATTTTTTTATTTTATATAAAACAAACATTGAATTCGTATTAAACAAGAAGTGATACAAATTCAAAATGATTTCCGAGCTCCGTGCCGCAATGAGCTGATGGAGGCCGATAAACGTCCGCAAGTTTGTAAGTTATTATCGCGCCTCCTGCCCCTACGGCTGGACGGGTTTTCCTCAAACTTAGTATTTGGGTTTTTTGGGCCATCTCCTCTTATAAGACATTGATTTTATCAGTTTTGCATAAGTGAAGTAAATAAATATCATACTAAGTTTTTCTCAAAAATACTCGAATAACGATACTTTAAGAACATACCGTTTTGAACAAATTTGCTTATTCTGATTTTCGAAATTTTTCTCATGATTCTTTTATTCACACTCTTCAGAATTTTTGGAAACTTCTATTTTCTTTACATTGGCTCAAACGGTTTTGATCTGATTTAATGTTTTAGGGTCAGGGTAAGTACCTACTTTACTCTTTTTTCCAAAAAAAAACTCGAATAACGGTACCTTAAAATATCGGCACTGTCTCAAAAACGGATGAAGTGATTTCAAAGAAATTTGGCATTTCAGCTAATACTACCACTTAAAACAAAATTGCATACTCATATAAAAAGTTTTTGTTGTATAAATTCGAAAACTCGACTAATAAAAGCAGAAAATTGGTTACCACCCAACCGTGCACTTTATTTTAAGTCAAAAAAACGTTAACGTTTTCGATGGGAAAATTAAATATTTATCTAGACTTGTGTGTGTGTGTGTTCTTTGGGACATTGAACTCTGTTATATTCCGAACACCATCAGCATGGTTTTGTTATTCTTTCATACAATGGTTCAAAGTTATGCTTATATGTGTTGCATGCTAATTTCACATTTTATTGCAGAGGATTATCATTTTGCTAAAATGTCGGTCTTTCCGAACTGACAGATCTATATTTATATACATACATATATATTTCCGGAAGAGTTTTCAATTACAAAAAACGTGTAGTAAAAGAAATGAATGCTACATACTCGTACGTTCGAAAACATCCTGAATTGCTTAATGCAAATATTTTTGAATAAAATCGAACGTCTATCTAAGCAGATATATCACAAATGTCTTAAACGTTCAAGCAACTTCCCGCTGGTTCTACGGGCTAAAAAGAGGGAGAAGCAAGACTCATATAAAAAAAATAGAATGAGATTTTGTACTGCATAGATGATATTTAAAAGTTATGTCAGTGAATGAAAGGAATATCCAAGGCTATAGAATAAAATAAACAGAAGCCCAAAGAAGCAAATAAGGGAACTAATTGACAGAATCACCGACAGATGTCTTTTAAAGTTTGTTATGAATTTTTCTCATTTAGTGAATTCTAATACTTTAACAACGTTCCGATGTCCCTGATGATGTGCTGAAAGGTATTGTTTAGGGTCCTGTATTTCTCAGCCAAACCTGTACATTGGGAACAAATTCAAAACCTTCCATTTGTTGTAAGACTTACTGTGAGTTGATGGGCATAGCTTGTAACTGCATAGCTGCATAGTCCAATGGCTGCCATAGAGGCAATAACAGGACTAACACCTCTCCACATACACATACACAAAGTGGCGATTCGACTGCAGCAAGTTTAGTACAGCTAAATGAGATAAGCCTTAGCGATCAACCGGAACTAATGACCAGTCTCGCTGAACTTCCGGAACTTGACATGAACTGCCTTCAAAATACATTTAGCTTCAATAAACAGTTCTCCACGGAGATTCAGATTAGAGAAGCATGGGACACAGGGTTGTGACTTTACTGCAATTGCAGTAGATCTACTGCTTTTTTTCGAAAAATAAATCTACTGCCTTTAAATAAAAATCTACTGCACTTTTGGTCTTACGAAAAAAAATCATGCAATATGTAAATGTAATCCACAAAATATTTTTTTTAATTCTATCACTGAATGCAGTCAGTCTCATTCTTCCTGATGAAATCCACCTATTAGCTAATTAAATTATTATGTTCATACGGCTTTCGGCAATCGGGTATATTTTGATGGCAAGTGACCAGAGTATATCCATATAATGAGTAGGGGCACTCTCTCTACATATGCATTTCCTACTACTACAAAGCAAAATGCAGAAACAAACAAAAAAATATGTGGAAGCATGTCAAAAAGATGTCTTTTAACGGTTATGGAACGACCGCTGTGGAAAAAACGGTACACAATATATTTTGCCTGCATGCATATTTTAGATTTAGATTTAGATTTATTAGTTATAATAAGAATCGCTGTACATAAAGAGCACATACAGTGCTTGCGCATGCAATCTGCCAGTGTATGGTGTGAACTGTGTGTTTGTGCAAGCTGCATGCGAAACAGTTGAATCTATTGCGTTTTTTTTTCAAATCTACTGCAGACATTGTTTCAATAAGTCCCATCCCCATGGGTTAGTAAATAGCCGCACCGGAATTAAGAATGGTATAATGGCACCGAGTGTAGAAACCAGAATATACTCGGCTCAAGGAGCAAGACCAAACTATGGTGGGTTTCGAACCATGAGAGTATTGAAGGTGATGAAAGGCCGACGAACTGGCCAGAAAGGGATAGAAACTCCGTTCGAAAGTCCCGACCCCTTCTGCTGCACTATTGCAGCTATAAAAATCTGGGAACATATGAAATGTACCACCTATTCTGAGAGCATCTCAGTTCTTAGACAGGCCAAACGAACCATCTGCCTTTTTTACAGCAATGCCAATAAATGTCTAAAATTTGAGTCGGCTTAAACTTAATAACCACGGTGTACGATACCAACTTAATAAAAGGAAAATAGTCGATTCTGCAGAGTGCCGCCTATGGCTTCAAGTAGACGAAACAGCTTAGCACGTAGTATTATGTGAATGTCCAGCCCTAAATGAAACTTAAGCCAAGGTATTCTTCAGGTAACAATTGAGTTCCGATGACATACAAAAAGTAAAAATGCTACTAGCCACAAAAATGTCTGTCCCAGACGGTACATCTAATAGGTCGCAGTGCGAAAACTTCTGGCAGTACGGTTTTCGCAGCAACAGGTCCACTGGTTATTTGATGACTTATCTAACCGAAAAGTGAAACCAAACTCTTCACCAGGGTGATGAAAGTAATATCGTTGCGCTTGATATTTCAAATGCATTTGACAGAGTTTGGCAAAAATGGCTCGTATCGAAAATGCGTGCATTTGAACACTTTATTTCAATGGATAACAATTTACCTATTTGCTTAGGATGATTTCAAGTCTTCAAATCACCAATTAAATCCTGGTGTTCCCCAAGGATCTGGTTTTGTCTCGGGCTCTCTTTCTCATTTTTATAAATGATCTCCTGTCTGTTACTTCTAATCCAATCTATTCCTTCGCTGATGGAAGTACCCCTAGCTTCTTATATTCGTTTTGTTGGTTCACGACCCTCATCTTCGGGCGTGGAACTGGAACGGCAACGTATGTTATCTCATTAAATTATAATCTTGGCAGAAAAGCTCAGTGGGGTGCAATTGATAGAGTGGAATTTAATACTTCCAAAACGCAATGGTGTCTTCTGTCATTAAAGCAAAACCCACACACTCTGCCATGTCCATGAATGGTACTTTCGTCGCTGAAATCGAAAACGAAACTTTCGTTGGAATGAACACATATTTGATGTCGCCAAGAATGCTGCGAAATGCATAGGGTTCCTTAAGAGATGGTAGAAATATACCACCCCTTCTGATCAGGCTACAATCTATTAGGCGTTTATCTGCCAGAAACTTGAGTACAATGCTCATATCTGGTCTGGTCCAACAATAACTTATTTTCAGCTACTTGACAGGATTCAAAAAACGCGAAATAAAACTCATTGGCGACCGTGACAACAAGAGATAACTTGACTCTCTTAGTCATCGTCGCAATGTCTCCTGTCTCTCGTTATTTTACTTCTTATTTTCACCATAAGTGCCCTAATAGCCAGTTGCATTCCACCCCTAGAACATTTCAACCGCAATATCCACCGTACAAGAAATGCTCATCAGTTTACCCTTAAGCATGTATTCGAACCAGTGAAATACAAAGCCGTGCCCCGTGCAATATGAATATGGAATGCTCTACCTCGCTCCATTTTCCCTGCACATTATAATCTACAAACATTCAAAACCAACGTGCATCGGCATCTCTCCTTATCTTCTTATCCTAATTTCCTTAACGCAAGCGCTGTGTAGATTCGATTTAAGTTATTTTTAAGTTTGCTAGGTTGAGCTATTGTAGTTTTGGGAGAGGCTTGGCTCGCTAATATGAAATGTTGCCGAAAGGTGGATGAGGCTGTAGGGCTATAGTCATTGTAGGTTAAGTATCTTAAGTAGGTCGAGTTTTGTAGGTAGATTTAAGTATTTTACATAAAAAACAAAAATGAATCAAGAAGCCAAGTTTTTCTCACGACATACTCGTAGTTTGCTTAATTAGCTAGAGCCATATTAGTAACCTTGTTAGTTTTAAGTTTATAATAAAGTTTAAGACTTTATTTTTTGTCTAGCATACTCTCGGAAAGAGTATTAACGCCAGAGGCATATGTCTGATCAACGTCACTTATAAGATATTGCCTGACTTACTATTAAATTGAGATGTGGTACCTACTCTACGCGGATGATTGCGCTAAATTTTTTTTTTTTTTTTGAATGTTGTTGTACCTACCCCACGGGAAATGAACCTGCGCCGCATGGGTCACAAGCCAACACACTAACCTCTACACCGTCGTCGCCACCCTACGTGCGCTACATACTCTCCACACGAATTTGGTTCAGTCATAGAAAGTAACCTGAATATCTGCCTCCATGCAATTTTTGAATATTATAAACATTTGGAAAATCAAAATACACTCACGCTCAACTGAATAGGTTCAATGTGTCTTTTCATTTATTTATTTTAATTGAAAGTAACTTCCGCTTATTTTTTGTAAAAAGGATCGTAGGAAGGAATTGAACGATTTTGATAAAGGCCAAATAAAAGGGTATTCGGAATCTGGGCTTAAACAGAGCGATATTGCTAAACAAATTGTTCGGAGCCAAAATGTAGTTAGTAATTTCATTCGTAATCAATCCCGTTATGGAAATAATATGAGAGGTGTTCAATACGCGACGACAACAGCAGATAGAAGACTTAACATAACATCAGAACTGCTTCGAATTCTCAACGTTCTGCTGCCAAAATCAGGTAAGACTGCGGAGTTGATGTAAGTCTGGCAACTGTAAAACGGATTATTTGGAGTGCCAAGCATTTGAAGAGGCTAAAAGTTAAAAAAAAAAAAAAAAAAAAAACACCTCTAAATGATGTGCGTAAAGCTGCACGTCTTCGGTTTACTCGAAACCATATGACGTGGAAAAAGGAGTGGCACACTGTCGTGTTTTCCGACGAAAAAAAATTCAACCGGACCGGACGGCTACAACTACTACTTTCACGACCAACAACTACTACCCCCACACCTGGTGTAATGGTGTGGGGGGCAATATCGTATTATGGGACTTGTGAGCTGCAGTTAGTACCATCGAAAATTAACGGAAATGCATACAAAACGGTACTACAAAAGGCTTTTCCACGTTTCTCAAACGTTTTGGGAAGGATTCCATGGACATACCAGCACGACAACGCTCCCATTCATACCGCTAGGGTAGTGAAACAGTGGACAAACGACCAAAATGTAACATTGCCTGAGTGGCCGCCGTACTCCCCAGACATTAATATTATTGAGAACGTTTGGGAGCTGTTGTCTCGAAGAGTTTATGAGGGCGGGAGACAATTCGACAATTCTGCGACCCTGATTGAACCTATTAAGATCCTGGTCTATGATTTCGCTTATAAATCTCTGCCAAACCGAATGTATGAAGTTATATTGATCAAAATACTAAATTAGCATTAAATACATAGGTACTATATACTTATACTGACAAAAAACAAAGCTGCACATTTTTTTCAATTTCAAGTTTCTGAACCTATTCAGTTGAACCAAAATAAATCGGCTTTTTTGTTATGTTTTTAAAAAAAATAAGTAATGAGTATATGTATATACAAGTGTTAGACACCGCTTACTTATGTGTTTCATTAACAGTTAATACATTTATGCAAACAAATTTATTTCATTAAAATCGGTGAGTTGGTTGAAGAGATATTGCCATATTTCTTTTTATAAGTGTTGAACCTATTCAGTTGATCGGGAGTGTAAATGCTGAAAAGAGCCAAGCTATCTTTTTCACGGGAAAAAGTCTGAATTGCTTCCATTCAAATGGCAAATTTAAGGTGGATAATTGTGATATACCGTGGGTTGACTCTGTAAAGTACTTCGGGTGTACTTAGGAAGTAAACGAAACAGCATAGAGTCATTGCAATTAAGTTGTATGAAATCGCAGATCACTACTGAGTAAACAAAACAAAATGATCATATTTAAAGTTGTTTTCCAAACATAGATTACTTATGGCTCTCGTGTTTGGGGAAACAGTGCTAAGATCCATATTAAAAAAAACTCCAAATTGTTCAAAAGAAGATTTTAAATATGAATTTGGGTCTACCATGGGATTTTTCAACCATTAGATGTGTTCCCTTTGTTTTTTCAAGGAACTTTAAACTACTCAAAATTACTAAAAACTGCTTACAATCGTTCCCTGACACACAAATTTAGTAAGAGAGAGGCATCGACATCGAGAGAGCAAGTCACTTCCCCTCAACTGAATAAGGTAGAAATTTTTGAACAAGAAATTTCTTTGCCAGGTTGTAACGCTGTCAACAGTTCTTAAATTGACAGTTAATACTTCAGTTTGTATTTCTCTTACTTTTTATTGATTTATTTATCTACCTATTTATATATGTATTTATTATACCCTATTCTAAGGGTATATTAATTTTGACGCATAATTTGTAACATACCTTAATATTGCCCGTAGACCCCTAAAAGTTATGATCAACATCAATAGTAGTGTTGATCTAGCCATGTCCGTCCGTCCGTTCGTCCGTCCGTCGGCAAAAATTAGGCCTTTAAACTGGACCTAGAGAGCTGAAATTTCAACCATATACTCTCTAGGGTCCCGAAATAATCAAGTTTAAGAATTTTTAAAATCCGCTTACAGACACGCCCACAAACTCAAAAAAAAAAAATTGGAAAAAATCGAATTTTGAGCTAGAAAGCTGAAATTCTTTATATATGATCTATGGCTCCTAAAACTGATCGGGAGATAAATTTTTTTAAAATCCGCCCACTGACACGCCCACAATTAAATAAAACAATTTTATTGAAAAGTCAAAGTTTGAGCTAGGAAGCTGAAATTTATTATATATACTTTCTATGCGCCCTTTATGCTCATGTGTAAATACTTTCAAAATCCGCCCATTGGCACGCCCACAATTTAAAAAAAACTTTTTTTGAAAATCCAAAGTTTGAGCTAGGGAGCTGAAATATATAATATGTGTAATTTTTGTTTAAATCCGCCTACTGACACGCCCACATTTAAATAAAACAATTTTATTGGTAAACCAAAGTTTGAGCTAGGGAGCGTTTTTTTAAAAGAGCTTCGTTTTTTCGATAAAACCCTTTAAATGTTATATAACAAAATATGTAGAGCATTCTTAACAATTCAACCATACTTAGACTTTTGTCACGCCCACTTATGAGGGATAGGAATAAGAATAGGGTATCTATTTTATCTATATTATCTATTATCTATTTGTCTTATCTATTTATCTACACTTAACCCTTAAACTTATATATTCATAAATATTGTTGTTATCTTTTTTTCTTACTGCATCTGCTGTGATAATAAAGAAAATATAGTTCATCTAGATGACATTTTATTTTTCCTTTTTGAAGTTTTTTTTTTTTTTTTTTTTTTTTTTGTCGGGATGTGTGAAACTTTCTGCACTGGAGCACTCAGACTCAATACTGGTCCATTGTACTGCCAGGCAGACACACCACATTTTACTGTGGGAATTTACTCGTTTTTCTAAGAAAAACGAGAAGGCGCTTCAATGATAAGGAGCTTAGGTTTACAGCACTCACCATATCCGCACCAAATACCTGCCACCTGATACGAGCAAAAGCAGAACAATCACAGAGGAAATGTTCCGCAGTGTCGTCGCTTTCTCCACAGGCTTCGCAGTTTGTGGTGTCGCTTAGGCCTAGCACCTTAAGGTGTTTGGCAAAAGCGTAGTGTCCCGTTAGAACGCCAGTAGTCTATCTGCAGTCTTTTCTGTTGAGAGACAACAAGAATGCCGCGGATTTCTCACAGACGTCGGGGAGCATTTGCTTAGTCTGTCTGCACCCTGGAGAGTCATGCCAACGGCGATTGTGTTCATAGGAAACCCAACCGTCAATGGAAGCCCTGACCGAGGGCGCAGGCAGACAGATCGCTGGTTCAGGTCCTGAGAGGTCCCCCTCTGAGCCTTGTCTAGCAAGTTCATCGGAGATCTCGTTTCCCGTGATCCCGTTATGACCCGGGACCCAGACAAGTTTAAGTGAATTCAGCCTTCCGACCGAATTCAGAGATATCTTGCATTCACGTACTATTTTGGAGGTAGTTAAGAGTTTGAGTAAGGCCTTAAGCGCAGCCTGACTGTCGCTACAGACGCAGATACTTCGCCCCCTCCACCTGTTCCTCGTAACATAGTCCATGGCCATTAGGATAGCATAAGTCTCTGTTTGGAAGACTGACGCATGTTTGCCTAACAGAAAGAAAAGTCTAACGCTATCGCTCTCCACGAAGACACCAGCACCAGATCCTTGATCGGTTTTGGAGCCATCCGTAAAGATTCGACTGCATTCCCTTCCAGGTTCAGAGTCCGGCCAGAGCCAGTCCTGGACGCGAGGAAAGTCGACCTCGTATTTGCGCTTTAGCCGAAGTTCCGGTGTCATCGCATCAGACGGCATATCCATAAGACAGGAGTCGAAGGACAACTGTTGCGCAAGTTCATCAAAACTCCAGTGCGAGTTGTACCAAAAGCCACCTCTTGTAAGACGTGAGATAGCCTTGATTGTACATCCCATGATGTAAACATCAAGGGGCGGAAGGTTCAATAGTGCATCTAGGCCGGAGCCAGGCGTGCTGGGGAAGGCCCCCGTGCAGCCGAGACATACCTGCCTTTGGAGTTTGGCAAAAGCAGCAGTGACGTATTTACGTGAAAGCTTATTCCACCAAACAACCGATGCGTATGCTATAAATGGTCTTATCATAGCCGTATAAATCCATAGGACTCTTTTCGGTGATAAGCCCCATGTCTTGCCGAAAATGCCTTTGCACTGCCAGAAAATAGACAGCGCCTTGGCAGTCTTCAGCTCAACATGTTTGGACCAAAGAAGTTTGCTATCCAGGATGACTCCCAGATACTTTGCTTCATTGGAGAGTTGGATTGTGACGCCTTTTAGCACTGGCTGAGTCAACCCGACCAGCTTCCTCCTTCTCGTAAAGAGAACAACCTCAGTTTTAAGAGGATTGACCGAGAGCCCATTCCTAGTGCACCATTCGTCGATCACGTCAAGGGCCGCCTGCGCCTTGGCGCATACAGTCGCTAGGCATGATCCAACAGAAAGCACGGCAACATCATCCGCGTACGCCTGAGCGTAAATATTAGAACTGTTGAGTGCGTTCAACAGAGAGTCGACCAGCATACACCACAGCAGTGGAGACATGACGCCGCCTTGCGGGCAGCCTCTGTTTACCCCCGCCATAACATAGCGGCCACAATCCGCATCCGCAACCAACGTTCTATTCATTAGCATTGCTTTAATCCACAACACCAATGGTTCGTCTACTCCGTGTTGTCTGGCGGAGCTGCACATGCTATCAAAAGTCGCATTGTCAAAAGCACCCTCAATATCGATGAAAATGCCCATCGCGTATTCTTTTCTGTCAAGCGCGCCTTCAATTCTACCAACTAGATTTTGGAGCGCAGTCTCGCAGGATTTTCCGCGTTGATAGGCATGTTGCATCGGAGATAGTGGGTGCAATCGCAAAGCACCTTTGCGCACGTGAAGCTCGACCAGCCTTTCCAAGCTTTTCAGCAAAAAAGAAGTCAGACTGATTGGTCTGAAGCTCTTGGCGAGCGAGTAGTCACTTCTGCCAATTTTTGGTATGAATGCCACTCTAACTGTACGCCAGGGTGTTGGAATGTATGCCAGTGCTAGGACAGCGGTGAAGATTTTCTTCATAGTCGGTAGCAGCTGGTTTGTACATTGTTGCAGCATGGCTGGGTATATTCCGTCCGTACCAGGCGACTTGAAGCCGTCAAAAGACGCAAATGCGTATTTAATGGCCTCGTCCGTCACCACGGCCTTCGCAATATACCAGCTACGCCGAGTTGTTTGTCTTGGCTCACTTATAGTCTCGGTAATCGGGGCTGGTTGTGAACCAATTGTAATCTGGTTACCTGGAAAGTGAGACTCCAGCAGATAACTAAGAGTTTCCGCTTTCGTCTCAGTGAAGGTGCCATCAAGTTTTCTAAGTGAGTCCAGTTTGGCTGGTTTGCCCTTTTTCAGAACTTTAACCAACCTACTAGTTTCACCCAGCTTTTCAATCTTTTCGTAGAAATTCTTATAAGAAGCACTTTTCGATACCCGAATTAGCCTCTTATATTCCTTCTGCTTCGATCGGTAGAGATTCCAGTCTGTCTCCAAATCAGTCTTGAGTGACCTATTTAGAAGCTTTCTAGCTTCTCTACGAATTCTTTGCAGTTCCGAGCTCCACCAGGGAACCGGTGTTCTGCCAGGGGGTTTGCTTACTGGGCACGTCAGTTCAAAACAGCTAGTAATGGCACTATTCAGGTCTTGAACAGCTTCCTCTACCTTTTGTCTCGTCCTGAGTTTGGTTGGAGTTTTGAGAGTTTTCCCTAATTCCTCCCTGAAGCGTATCCAGTTGGTTTTTCTCGGATTCCTCCTCTCCTGCAAAGTGATGGCTTCGCATCCGATTTGGAATTCGATATATCTATGGTCTGAGAGGGACACCTCCGAAGAGACCCTCCAGTTAGTAACCGCCTTAAAGTATCTATTTGATAAAGTTAGGTCGATCACTTCCTGTCTTCTTGACGTCACAAAAGTTGGTTGCGAGCCAACATTGTTGATAGTAAGATCAGATGATAGAATGAAATTCAGGAGATGGTTTCCTCGCATGTTGCATTTGCTGCTGCCCCAAACAGTGTTTTGAGCATTGGCATCACAGCATATAACTAGGCCCATCTTCCTGGTGTCGCAATAGTCAATGAGTTCAGCAATTGCCCTCGGTGGTGGAGGCACTACCGAATCATAGGGGAGATAAGCTGACGCCACGATGAAGGTCTTCCAACTTCCATTCGTTTCGTAGCTAATGGCTGCAGCAACCAAATCTTGGCCACAAAATTGTCCAAGCTTAGTCGCTGAGCAGTTCCACCGACAGGAGTGCTTGAGGTCTTCTTCTTCCGTTTTTTCCTGTTCGAGCTATTGGAAGGGGAGGCAGCGTTGGTTTCAGTCAGCTGGCTGGTTTCGGTTGGGGTAACCTCTGCCGACCTGCATCTCTTTGCCGTCGCCGCCGGGGAAGGGCAGTTCTCAGCGCTTGCGCCTTCAACTGGCGGTGCAGTTTCTTTGCGCCGCACGATAGCCGCCTTTCTCCTTTTCCTCTTTCGCTGGCTCTTAGATGGACGCTGACCAGTGGACGCCGCCTCTGTGGCCCGTTTCACCTGTTCGGTTTCGCAGGCCTCGTCGGCAGCATCACACCTATCGGCTGTCTGTCTATTGGTCTGAAGATTAAGCGTATCAGGTTGAACCTCTCCGCCACTTTCTTCATGTTTCCAGCCCAGTCTACCGAACGTGTCGGAGATAGAGCTGCAGGAATCTTCGGAAGCAAACCTTTTCGCAACTCGAAGGTCAACGCCTGTACAGGCGGGCGGTATATGTATGTCGGTTGGGGCCTCCAGAATCCGTGCCCCGACCGTGGTCGAAAAGACCACGGGTGGATTTTCGCCCATGCGAGTACCACCTGGAGTATTTAAATCCTTAAGTTGTTCCTGCATACTTGTTTTTTGGTTTGGTTCGCGATAGAGCTTTGACGGTGTATAAAACGCCGCTATGACTCTAAAACCTCGGATCACGAACGTATCGTACCGAGGTCCCCCTATCCACCACCTGGGGACGCGCCTGGTGGGTAACCAACCCGACAGGCCTTTTTGAAGTCATTCGTTTGTGGTATTTTTTTTGTTTGTCTATGAAGGTTTTTTCATAGCTTTTAATTTAAATTCACTTATGCACACACAGTATAGTAAGGTATTAGTATCATATATGTATCTGTGAAAGCTAAGCTAAATTTTAAAATGATTGCAAATATTTCACTATAATCAATAAAATATCTATCTATCTACCTATGTAAGCTTCTTAAGCCCATGGTTAACAACCTAAGAGGTATTTTTCAGTGATATTTTAGGCCAGAAATGTTAAGAAGTGACTTCTTCAATATTGTTCTGGAGGAGGTAGTGCCCAGTGCCAACACGGAAGGCACTTTCTTCAACATATCCGTTCAACTACTGGAGTTGATATTTACTGTAACTTACGGTTGAAGAACAGGCGAAACTGTTGGCCTTGAAGTCAAACAGAATACATGCTTTCAACAAACAAATAAGCACACCTCTGTCCACGACCAGGACAAAACGTCTCTGTTGATATCAGCAACTTTTAGATCGTTAGGGAGTTCACTTACCTCGGAGTTAACATCAATTCCATGAATTACTTTAGTGGAGATCCGAAAGTTGTGGAAAGTATTGATCATCGACGTTTATAGGAATGATGACTTAATTTATCTGCTCTTAAGCAAATATGTTACATTCAAACGCAAATTTGCTATGCCATTCTATAGCAAACTACATTAGTAATAGTTTATTAGACTATTGTTATGCTAGCTCTAGACATTGTTACTTAAAATCTAATTATAACAAAACTTCTTTATTTTTCAGCCCGGTCATCGTGTACCACGTTATAGTCTAATCAACTGGGGTCTATGTGTGCCATCATCGTGCACGCCGCAGGATGTCGAGTACACCGTTAAAGAGTATCTAGCCAATATGACGATGTCAATAGGCATTTCATTTCAGGTACGTGTCGACCCGAAACTTTGCCAAGTTCAGCAAAGTCCTCCCTGGGACCGAAACACCAAGTTGGCTGTGTAAGCTGAAATATTTGTGTCTCATCAAGCTGCACATTTGACAGACTTTTCTTTTCAGACAATTCTTTTTGTGCATTATATCGATTGCAATCCTATCAACGATCTACGAGCTACGATCCATCGGAGGGAAACAGAGTATTTTATTTGCTGATGAGTGCTTCGAATGAGTATATAATATTTCCATTTTCAGACCAATGGCTGACTGCATTTTCTCTTCACAAAAACACAAAGTCACTGTTCAGCACGAGGTCATCATCAGACGACATTAAAGCTGTGCATGGCATTCGATTCTTGAACGCTATTATGTTGCTGATGTCACACAAGTCGATGGCGGTCTTCTTTAATGCTTACAATAACCGAACCGAAATGGCTGAGGTAGGTTAGGGCTGTCAGCTTATGGATGGAGTTTAATCGTATTCCTTGCAGAGTTTAGGACGACCTTGGACTGTGGTTGGAAGAGCTGCCTCCTTGTACACGGATCCGTTTCTGATGTTCAGCGGAATGCTGACGGCTTATTCACTTTTTGGAAGGCTCTTAAAAGGGCAACCAGTACGGCTGAAGAACGAATATATTGGTCGACTTATGAGGTAAGTAGATCGTAGATTCATCAACAACCTTTCATCTGCTCTTCATCTTTAGAATCGTCCCGCCTCTGTCGGCGCTGATAGTATTTTGTACCTTCATACTACCGATGTGGGGATCGGGGCCACAATGGAATCTAGTTGTTGGACATCACTCCGACATCTGCAAGAAGAACTGGTGGAGAAACCTCCTTTTCATTCACAACTACTTTGGATTTGGAGAAATGGTGAAAAAAGTGCTCATCTTTTTAAACTTAACTAACCCTCTTTAAAATGTTAGTGCCTGACACACACACATCACCTTGGAATCGACACTGAGCTCTTTGCCGTGGCTCCTCTGATGATTTTCACCATATGGAAGTGGCCCCGAGGAGGAGCTTTTGCTTTGCTCACACTGGGAATCATTGGAACTGCGGCCCGCTACTACACAACTGTTGTAAATGAGTTATCTAACTACGTATACTTTGGAACCACGTAAACCAATCAAGAGCATAAACCTTAATCTATGTGACTCACAATTTCTTATTTAGAATCCAACGGCTTTTTAGAACGGCAGACTACATGTACTCATTTCCACCACACAGATCCACAGTCTACATAATGGGCATCTTTCTAGGATACGGTCTAAGGAAACTCCAAGGCTTTAGCCTTACAAATACTCAACTTATCTGGGGTTGGGCTGGTGCCATATTCTGCCTTGTCGCCTCTCTGTTTGGACCAGCTGCTATGGGTGATATATCCTACGTCTATAACTCAACACATGCAGCGATATACGCCGCCTTTGCTCCAGTGGCATGGTGCTTTTTCTTTGCCTGGATTGTGTTTGTGTCCCACATGGGATATAAAAGTGGGAAAGCTCTGCATATTCCCTTAAAGTTGAATCTATAAATTTGATTTGATTTCAGATCGACTCACAAATTTCTTCTCGTGGAAAGGTTTCCAAGTGGCGACGAAGTTGTCCTACGCAATCTATCTCACCCAATTCCCCGTGTTCTTCTTTAATGTCGGTCGAAGACGTCACACTCATCACTACTACAATTTTTTCTTCCTAATGGTAAATAACTTCCCATTACCAATGTTAAACATGTTATATTGTCTCTCCTCCTAGACGGATACCAATGAATTGATCAGCATATTTTTGGCGTCAACACTGCTTACCCTCCTCTTTGATATACCCTTTCAAAATCTCAAGCAACTCATCTTCAATCGAACGCCAAAGAGTAAAAAGTCCGACGTAACCTGCCAGGAGCGAGTCTGTGATCAATCTAGAAACAATAATAATGAACTCATCTCTAATTCCTTGTTGAATGTGAACAAGGAGAGCATCCAAAGGAAACTACATGCAGACTAGATGGCCGGGGGTGTCGCGTCGGCCGCACACATTAGCCACTAACGCTTATTGTTTTAGTATTAAATTATTTTTTCTAGTTAAAAATAAAAACAAATAATACTTGTAAATGTAAAGAAAATGTATAAATAGTCATTTTGTATAGTAGATTTTAAGTTTTGGATGGAGATTTTAGCTTTTAACTTTTGTAAGTAAGATTGTAGTCCAAGAATATGTTTATTTTTCTTATTTTTTTTAAAATAAAATTTATCTACACTGTTATCAATATTGGAGATGTAATTTTGTTGCGACTTTCGGTGGCACATTAGGTATGATATGCTCTGAGCTGAGCTAGATATGCGACCGCTTAATGGGCAGCATATCCGATATCCAAACTCTTCGTTTGGCCGATAACAAGACAGTGCAATGCTGAGACATGACACTAGAGAAGCATAAATATGAGGTCCGTTCGCGAACTAATATGCACACGTAAATTTATATAAACTTTCGTGCAAAACTACACAAACGCGTTCGCGTACTGAAAAAATGGTAAAAAGATGAACGAAAGAAAAATGTAGTTTCGTTCATTTTTCTTCACACAGAATTTCGGCTGGTAAGAAAATGAAAACTGTCAAATGATGAAATCCTATGAGTTTGCCAGCAAAAAAACAGCTGTTGCTTCTTTTCAAGCCAAACTAAGAAGTTTTTACACAAAAGCGTTCGCGTACTTTTCTTAGAAATGAGAGGATTCTCTCTCGATTTTGGAGATTTGACACTTTTCATTTTTATATACATAAAGTACGCGAACGGACCTTTGCAGACATGGACATAGTTTAGTCCTCATTGTACGGCTGCTGGCGTACTTTGCATAGGCTTAACGAAACGGAAAAAAGTTAACGAATGCAGGGCTATTCACATTGCGGTTTGATAAAGGGAGTCTAGTACATTCGTACTTTGCAGAGCCTTTGCATATGCAAGCTTATGCACATTGTGGTTGGGCTCTTAAAGTTATATGAAGGCGGGGAAAATGTTTTTGTTATAGGTACCCCAAATCCAACACCAAATCAACTAACACCGCATCACGATCGCTTCCAACCTCAAAACTATGTGTCTTACAACATATCAAAATCAACTGTGAGACGTCCCAAAGTTCAAAGTCCCAGCAACCGTCTGTAAAACAACATGAATTCGTGATCTCCAGAATGTTGGTTTACAATGAACACACCCCATTAAATACCGGACCTTTCTTGTACAACTTAGAACTTACTTCGCTTACAACACACACACTTGTTGATTGTCTTTTTTTTTCTTTCTCAAAACACGGTGTGGTTGTTTTTTGCGTCTTTCTTATTATTCTGAATAAATACTTTTTACTTTCTTAAATCAATCCGAACTTTATTTATTCATCTGCTAACAGGGTTATGGGCCCAGTAGTAAAAGTTAAAAGTGGATTAGAGTATTTTAAAGACATTTTAAAAACCTGTTGTTCCGCTGTATATGCGAAGAAGTTTTTTGTGTGGAAACTTTGTTAATCGTGTTTTGGAAAATGGCGGATGAAAAATTTTCAATCCCGAAATTAAATAATACAAATTGGACAGTTTGGAAATTTAGAGTGGAAAGTTTCCTGTCTCGAGAAGATCTATGGAAAGTAGTTGAGGATGATCTCCCAGACGAAAATTCGAGGACAGATGTGTGGAGGAAGGAAGACAGGAAGGCGAAAGGTACAATTATTCTTTTTCTCAGCGATAACCAATTGCCTTTGGTGAAGAACTGTCGACATGCAAAAGATGTCTGGACTACACTTCAGAATACTCACGAAAAAATTTCGAGATCTGTTCGTGTGTCACTTCTCAAGAAGTTGTGCTCAACAAGAGTACAAGAAGGAGGAAATGTTGAGAAGCATCTGTTTGATGTCGAGGAGTTATTCGATCGCTTGGCTGCTGCTGGACATGTGTTTGATAAAGACACAAAAATCTGTTTGATCTTGCAAAGCCTGCCAGATTCATTTGAGCATTTGGTTTCGGCGCTAGACAGTCGTTCGAATGACGACATGACATTAGAATTCATCAAGTCAAAATTAATCGACGAGTACCATCGAAGGCTGGAGCGGGCTGGTGAGTTTTTTAAGCAGGAAAAGGCAATGAAAACCGAATCGAATCGCAGTGTGGAAACTAGAACTTGTTTCCATTGCAAAAAGCCGGGACATCTACGTTCAAGTTGTCGTTCTTATTTGGCAAACAAAAGGGGCAGTGGAAGAAAAAGAAATCCTAGTACAAAGGTCACAGAGGAAACAAATATAGCGTTTGCTGCAGGTCGTGATAAACCAGGGCTTTGGTTAATCGACAGTGGTGCGAGTTCGCACATGACAAATGATAAACATTTTTTCAATTCCTTAAATGAATCGGACGGTGCAAGCATTGTTTTGGCTGACGGAAAACAAATATCATCAGCTGGTCGCGGAGAAGGTGTAATTGTTGGCGTTGACGACAATAAAAGACGTGTCAGAGTCACACTTCAAGATGTTTTATTTGTGCCGGATTTAGGAGGAAGTCTAATGTCAGTGAGCAAGCTGGCCGAAAATGGTTTTTCTGCTAGGTTTGATAAATATACCTGTAGCATAAATAATTCTGAGGGAAAAGTTGTTTTACTGGGTAATCGATGTGGAAATCTTTACCATCTTCAAGTTCTGGAACAGTCATCAAAAGCTTTAGAAGGAAAACATCATGTTAATTGTCAACATCAATGGCATAGACGTTTGGGTCATCGAGATACTGCGGTGTTAGAGCGGATGATGAAGGAACAGTTGGTTTCTGGATTAGATGTACGAAACTGTGGGCTGCAAGTTGTTTGCGAGTGCTGTTTAAAAGGAAAACTTACTCGAACACCATTTCCTGGAATAGTTCATCAAAAATCGAAAAAATTATTGGATATAGTACATACCGACTTATGTGGCCCTATGAGAGCACCAACACCAGCTGGAAATAGGTACCTGATGACTATGATAGATGATTTTAGCCGTTATACAGTGGTTTATCTATTGAAACACAAATGGGAAGCAGCAGACAGAATAAAACAGTACGTTCGTCAAGTTCAAAATCAGTTTGGACGAAAACCAGTCGTCATACGATCTGATGGAGGAGGAGAATACGACAATAATAATCTACGAGATTTTTACATTGCTGAAGGTATCAAGCCGCAGTTCACTACTGCATATTCTCCCCAACAAAACGGTGTTGCTGAACGCAAAAACAGATCTCTCATCGAAATGACAAAGTGCATGTTAATAGACGCTGGGTTGGAGAAACGATATTGGGGTGAAGCTGTGCTTACGGCAACTTATATTCAAAATCGTTTGCCATCAAAGTCAGTGGATAAAACTCCGTTTGAACTCTGGTATAAGAGGAAACCATCTCTGAAGCATATACGGAGGTTTGGCTGCGAAGCTTATGTGCATATACCGGATGTTAGACGTGATAAACTGGACTGCAAAGCTAACAAGCTAATATTTGTCGGATACTCTGATCAACATAAAGGGTATCGTTTTCTTGATCGTTCAACTATGAAGATTACCATCAGTCGAGATGCTCATTTCCTAGAAAGTGAAACACGGACAGCTGATATCGGTGTTCCAGACTCTAATATGGATATTGTGTCTGATGAAGTTCAAATCCGTTCTATCCCTGAAGGGGAAGTGATTCCAACGGAAAGTTTTGATGTTTCTGTTGATGACGAGAGTTCGCGAGAGGACGAATTTTTCGGATTTGAAGAAGAATTGCCATCCGAGGATGAGGAAGAGCGAACTACGACAAGGCGTTCCGAGCGAACTACTCGTGGAGTACCACCAATTCATCTTAATGAGTACGTAGTAGGCAGTGCATCTCTATTTTTGGATGAACCGAAGGACTACAAGGAAGCAGTTCAAGTACCTGAATGGAGAGAAGCAATGAACGAGGAGATGAAGTCACAACGACGTAATCATACGTGGGATCTCGTAAAACTTCCAGAAGGCAGAAAGGTTGTCGGCTCGAAATGGGTCTATAAAATAAAAAGAAACGAGCAGAACGAAATCACAAGGCATAAGGCCCGAATTGTCGCGCAAGGATACACGCAAAAGTATGGTGTAGATTACGACGAAGTCTTTGCTCCTGTCACGAAATTAACAACTCTAAGAACTTTTTTGGCTGTTGCTGCAAAGCATGGAATGCTGGTCAAACATTTCGACGTCAAAACTGCCTATCTTCATGGAGTTGTCGAAGAGGAGATTTTTATGAGACAACCACCTGGCTATGAAATTTCCGGAAAAGAAGGGTTAGTCTGCCGATTAAATAAGAGTATTTATGGACTTAAGCAATCGGCACGCTGCTGGAACCAGACATTACATAACTTTTTGTTGAAGCTGCATTTTAAGGCATCGGCTGCGGATCCATGTTTGTACATCAAAGATACCGGAGGCAAGAAGGTATTTCTACTTGTTTATATAGATGACTTGCTGGTGGGAAGCATGGATGAAGGTGAGATTATTACGATTTATAACGAACTTCAAAGAAAATTCGAAATAGTCAACCTGGGAGAAGTGCGGTATTTTCTGGGAATGGAAATATATCGAAAGGACAACGTTTTTGAAATACATCTGAAAAATTACATTAAAAAGCTACTTAAAAGTTTTGGTATGGAGAACGCTAAGGTTTCTAACTCACCGATGGACCCTGGTTATATGAAAGCTGAAGATAAGACCGCTTCATTAGACAGCAGCACAATATATCGAAGTCTAGTCGGCGCATTGTTGTATTTGGCTGTGAATGCTAGACCTGACATATCGGCAAGCACTGCTATTTTAGGCAGAAAATTTCAAAATCCTACGGAAGCTGATTGGATTGCTGCAAAAAGGATCTTACGTTACCTAAAAGGGACTATCGACTACAAAATATGCATCGGCGGTGCTGAGGAGTGGAAACTAGATGGTTATTCGGATGCAGACTGGGCTGGTGATCAAGCTACTAGGAGATCAACGTCTGGATACGTGTTTTTATTTGGAGAGTCTCCAATTTCGTGGGCTAGTCGACGACAAGAATGCGTTACACTTTCATCGATGGAAGCTGAGTACGTGGCCCTCAGTGACGCCTGTCAAGAGGTAATATGGCTACGAAAACTACTGCGAGATTTTGGCGAGATTCAGCGCGAACCGACATTGATCAACGAGGACAACCAGAGCTGCATAGCATTTGTTAATACTGAACGTATCAGTAGGCGATCAAAGCACATAGAAACTAAGGAGCGTTTTGTTCAAGATCTCTGTGCAAATAATGAGATCGAATTGAAATATTGTTCAACAAACGAGATGATGGCAGACATTTTCACCAAACCTCTGGGACCGATCAAACAAAGGAGCTTCTGTAAGCTGCTCAAACTTGATGGGAGTTAGGCGATTGTTCATTGAGGAGGAGTGTTGGTTTACAATGAACACACCCCATTAAATACCGGACCTTTCTTGTACAACTTAGAACTTACTTCGCTTACAACACACACACTTGTTGATTGTCTTTTTTTTTCTTTCTCAAAACACGGTGTGGTTGTTTTTTGCGTCTTTCTTATTATTCTGAATAAATACTTTTTACTTTCTTAAATCAATCCGAACTTTATTTATTCATCTGCTAACACAGAAAACTGCGCACTCGGTTCGATACACCAACCAACTTGCTGTTAGCTTCGACTCGCCCGAGTTTTCTATAGTTACTAGAGCACCAACTCAAAGCAAATTTCCATACAAAACAAATTTCTATCACATTCAACGGCCCGAGACTTACTTACCGACCCGTGGAGAGTCTCTGCCTGAGACATGGCAGCCTTCCATCCTCCGCGATCCCGAGCACGCTGCTTCCAATTGTCCAGACCAAGCGCGCTTGTATCCGCGATGGCTTGGTCCTTAAAACCGGGGTTCGGTCGTCTCGAACCTGAGAGCTGGGAGTCGAAACGTACTATAAATTGAATAGTGTCATGCCCCCCTGAAACCAAACTGGTTGTCTAGAATTATGTTATTGTCCTCGGCATACTTCAACAGGGCTCTATTGACAACTTTTTCAAAGACCTTGATAATATTCGGAAATCGGAAGCAAACTAATCGACGGGAGATTTTTAGGTTCGTTGTATCTTTACCCTTTTTCGGAATAGGGTGTACCACAGTTGCCTTCCAATGCGCTGGATAATATGCATTATTCGGCGCATTGTTAAACAGCGTGGTGAAAATATCTACAGCCTCCAGAGGCAGGTAATCTCAATACGACGTTTCGGTCACCAGCCAAAACCCCCGAATTTTTATTCTTTAGTGACTCGAATATGCACAGACGGTCATCCTTCGACACGAGAACAAGTGCGATGCATCTCGGCCATTGGCAACAACTGCATTAGCATGGTTTTCATCATTGAACTTGGTTTATCCGTTATTCACAGATCGCCAATTCTCAAGTTCGGTGCGCAGATTAAGTGGCTATTGTCAATTTCGTGGTTACGGCGATGAAGATTGTTCACCGTATACACGGCCTCGAAACAAACGCCCAGCAAATCCACTTTCTCCTATGGGTCGTCGACCACGAAAAAACCGTCGTTTGAATCGCTACTTTCCAGAGTTATTCCAGCAGTCTATCTGTTCTCTGTTGTCTGGGTGATTCGGACACAAGGAATATTATTGTGATCCTTCCTAATGAACAACTTATTTATCTGTAGTCCACCGCACTCACCTCTGCGCCACTGCGTCCACACTACTAAGCAGTAGGTACTTCCTACAAATACATGTTTCTATCCCACTACAAACGATTATCTACATAAATAAATTAAAACTTCGCGTGAGTAAAATTCGCTTGCACCTGAACCACTCTGTTCGCGCGAATGTGCCCGAGTTGTATTCACTTACATTCGCTTAGTTCGTGCGACTAAAATTCGCTTGCACTGCAACCACAGCCTAATACATTCATATGCGTCCTTTGTCCGACACTTAACCATTTCAGTTCATTTAACATGGTCACAATCGGCGTCAGCCAGTGGCATTTTAATATTATGCGTATTATTCCTTAAATAAATAATTGTAGAACAGTATTGAAAATGTGGCTTGATTATCGTATTTGCATCAATCATAATACATACATAGATACTGTATTTCACTAATTATTTCGACTGTTTCGTCATGATCACTATCCTACTATTAGACAACCCATTGATAAACATGCACTTCGTCTGCCTTATATTTAGGCTCAGTATGTTCATCTGAAACCATTTATACAATTCTTTTAAATCAAAGTTAATTTATTCAATACATTCGTCTAAATTATTACACGAAACATAAAGGAGACCATCATCTGCAAAAATTTACAGTCGTGAATATTTGATATTTGGCATTTTACTATCATAAATAATAAAAAGTGAAGCTACCAGAACTGATCCTTGTGATGCACCCAAGACTTTATTAAATCTTGCTTCCGAAACTGCAACATCTTCCCTTGTCCACTTCGTGCGTCTTTGCAAATATGGCTCGAACCACTTTAATTTATTCTCTTTAAATCCATATTTATTATATTTCCCTGTCAATTGTCTCAAATGCTCGTCTCCGATCGATAAAAACAGCAGCAATTTTTTGAGTGAACTTCACTGCTGCACAACTTTCTCCGAGAGAAGCATATTAATTGGGCGAATGTCTGCTGGTTTCTTTAATTTTTCTATTTTAACAACTATAGAATCTTTCCGTGTTTCTTGGAAAACTTCATCTGCCATTGACATATTGTCAGTGGTAAGTGATCGCTTGGCTCTAATTCTACTGACGAAGTTAAATACCCTATCAAGGAAGATTTCTATGAACCCTGGAATGACCCTACACAACCTGTCCGGACGGAGTATGATCGGGGACTCTATCTAACGCCTAATTCAGTAAGGAAAACATCGTTGACAAATTGTGCAAGGCAAATGTTTACTCTTGAGGATTTTGCGGTTGCGGCTAAACTCTGAGCATCAATGCCCAACGAAAAGCTGCGAACCGTCCAGAAGAAACATTTAACGCTGCACTCCTTCGCACGACAGGAGTAGCCAAAGTCTACAGACAGCCGCGGAGCGAGAGATTTTAGTCTGTGCAATCACCTCGTACAGACACCAACATTGTGGAACCGGTATTAAAACATCATCAAGGACCTTGCCAAGAGCACCGTAGATTACTAGCCACCCCAAAAAGAGCTGGTTCTGGTACGAGTGCGCTCATAAGAAAATTGCGACAGGACGTGCACATCTGCCTTCCTCCTAGCTAGTACGTACCCAGCGTGACTTTCAGCCTGACAGATGGACCAAATCTCCACACTGGGGCAAATCCTGGAAAAGACCAATGAATTTTAAGTCGAGACCTTTTGCCTACATATTTTCATCGATTTTAAGGCAGCAGATAGCATTCACGTCAATTGAAAGCGAGTGCAAAACCAAGTACAAGCTTTCCACAAACAAACAAACATCTGTCCGCCGACGTCACTATTGATAGCAGCATTTCCAAGGTAATAAGCGAATTCACTCAGCTCCGAGTAACCATCAACTCCACGAACGCCACCTTACTGGAGATCCGACGAATAATTACCATAGGAAACCGGTTGCTACTTCAGTTTGGTAAAATAATTTTGTTATCGAAACTCCTAGCCCAAAAGACAAAGATATACAAAAGGCTGATTCTGTCAGCTCTGCTTTATGGTGTCAAACGCTGTACGATAAGCAGGAAAGGAGACCTTATATGTTCAGTACGCTCAGACGAAAGAAACTACTTCGTCAGATAATCACTTGGTCGTCCGCACGAGGAAAACAATTGGAGCAGAAACCAGTGAGCTGTACCAAAATTTGCATTTAGTCCAAAAAGCTAAAACACGTAGACGTCATTGTCTCGGCCTCTTTGAGCGAATGGGTAATGCTGCATTAGAGGATCTTCCACTCCCAGCCACCAAGCTCGAAACGACAAGGAAGACCCAAGCTCCGTTTTAGAGGGCAAGTTATCGCCGATGCCATATCGCTTTATCTGAACAATTGTCAGCCGATTGCCCGGGTTCGCAGAGTATAAGCCTTGCTAACTGCGACTGCTTCCAGTTCCTAGAAGCCGGGCGGTTAATTATGCCTTCTTGGCGCAAGCTCACCATTATAATAACGCTCATAGTCAGACTGGCTCCCAAATAAGCAGTTTTAATCAGAAATGTTTACGTCAGTTTTGTAATTATCAATAACGAAATTGTTCACCACCAGTCGGCAACGTACTCTGATCTGAAAGTTTTCACTTAAGCTCCCCCAAAACAGACAAAATAGTTTCACGATGTCGATTCAAAAATTAGTTTATTGTAAAAACAGTTGGTTCATATCTCTACGTTGCCTTTTTTGGCTTAGCTTGGGTTCCCTCACGGAATCCGTTGCGGAAACGCCTTCGGACAACTTTAAGGAAACGCATGCGACCAGTTCCAGTGGTCTTCCTCCTCTTAGCCTTGACGGACCAGTTGTCTGTAAACGAAAAAAGTGATTGATTAGAAAACAAAGCTCAACCTTGACAAGCAGATTTATAGGAATTCTAGTGTCCATCAAAACAGAAAGTGGCATCTGACAGGAAATATTCATTTTGCCGTTCTTCAGCTTAGTCGAGTTTACTTTCTCTGTGTGCTTGGGTCAACTGATAATTTAACTACCAACGACCTCAAAATCACAGAACACAGTTATCCATCGGCATACTCACATGAACGTAACTTGGCGGCTGGGTATCCACATTGAGAGCACTTTGACTTTTGAATGTGATAAGAACTGCGTCCACAACGACGGCACAATGTGTGCGTCTTGTTGTGGCGTTTACCAAAACTTGATGTACCTTTCGTCTGAAATAGAAACCATGCAGCAGTTATAATTTTATGGAGCACCTCAATTTATTATTCTAGTCAAAACATATCCTGCCTGCAGCCGAAAAGAAAATACTTCCAATCACACGTATGCCGAATAAGTTGCACACTTATATTGTTTAATATTTATTTGAACAATTTAAAATCAATTGAAAGAATTTTCCATTCGGATTGCGATGATATTTTCAGATTTCCGTAAAAGAAATTTTAAAGCACCTACCATCTTAGATGGCGAACGACAGAAAAAGAAAGAGATGAAATGTTAAAGCGAATTCAGTGAGCCGTCAGAAGATATCATGTTGAAGTACTGCCAGTCGTCAGTTTAAAGCGACGTCTTTGGAGTCGTTGATCTTGTTCATGAGTAGATGGTGCTGTTTGTTTTTAAGAAATTTTGTGATTTATTTTGAATCTATGAATTTCCGTGATGTAATTTTGAGATATAATTGAGTAATGGACCTATAAAAGTAATTATCAACAGCGGATTAATTAGAATCTTCTTTTCATGTTTAGAAACTCCAATTCGCCGTGAAAGGCTATGTTCGTGAGGTATGGAATGAATTGATACAGCAAGAAAAAAAAGGTTGGTTCCACTTAACTAAAATCTCTCAAAGAAGTCTGACCGCTCCGAAAATCGAATATACGATGCCTCAATTGAAGAACCAGAAACTTTTTCATTTTGCTGAGCCAAACATTTTTAAGATTCACCTCCTCACTTGCTTTGTTCAACCACTTTTTGTATGTGAGGCGCAGACAGCGAAGACATTTTCTTTTGCTTGCGGAAGAAAGAGAAAGTAAATGTACATGTTGACACCTCCTCCGTTGAGAATTTGCTAAACCTACTTAATAATATATCCAATTTTTGACTTTCAGTCATAGCCATATACTAGGGTGAATAATCATTTCCTATGTTCATTCTTCGATTTAAGGAGACATTTCAAGTGGAAAAAACAATTCACACTCACTCTTGAGTTGTGAATGTACATTATACTCCTTGTATAACTTGCAATAAACTTAATAACACAATTTCGGCTGAGATAGCGGAGAAAAATCTTAGAGAGGTCCTTGAGTGGAATTCGCCTAAGGGTTCCCCTTCCCACACACAGGGCGGTACCTAATGTCTGAAACACAATCATGCTTTGGAGCTTCGCGTTGGCAAACGCCTCCAGTTGAACAATGGGAAATCAATGAAACCTATCACAAAGCTGCGTTGCATTTCGACTTCAAAATGAGACTCGTGACTGTGGGTTAGTCATGATCCTTTTGCGTAAATATAAACGCATACATTTTAAGCGGTATTCCGCAACGAGTTCTGCGATCTTGTAGCGATAAAATAATGTACCGCAGCATGCAGAGTTAACCGCCGTGTAACTTGAAACGTATGTCCAAATTTTTGTGGAAAAACTAATTGATGATGGAAAAAACAAGCGATTTAATTTGATTTAACTCACCCGAAGTATTAAAATACGGACAGTATGATTATCCAAACATATAAAATAACAGTGGCATTCAACCAAAAAAAAATATAAACGTGAAACAATGCGAATATATATCCTATCCATCGTACTATGTGAACGTCTGAAGTCATTCTGCAACACACTAATCGTACGTAATCACACGTAGCAGTATGGCTACAGGCTAGGCAGATCGACAATAGACCAAATTTTTACACTAAGCAAATCCTGGAAAAGACCAATTAATTTCAAGTCGAGACCCATCTTCTTTTCATTGCCTCTAAGGCCGCATATTAGAATTCATAGCTAATAGCTGTACTTGACGTTGGGCGAATTCGGGATCCCGGGGAGAATGAACTATTCCAAACCTGAACCGGATTCCGGCAAGGAGATACGCTGTCATGTGACTTCCTCAATTTTGTTCTGGAGCAGATAGTGCACAGGTCAGGTGTCAATACGGAAGGCACTATCTTTAACAGAGCCGTCCTACTACTGGGAAACGCGGATGATATCGACATCATCGGCCGATCTCAGCGTGCCGTGTTAGAGGCTTTCATGGCGATGGAAGAACAGTAAAAATTGGTTGGCCTTAAAAAAAAAGAGGACAAAACGAAGTACTTGCTTTTAACAAACAAACAAACATCTGACACCTAAGTGAGATCCGACGAAGACTTACCCTGTTCAAAATGTCTAACTCGGAAGACCAAGTGTAAGCTCTACAAAACGCTGGTACTGCCAGTTCTGCCTTACGGCACCAAGTGCTGGATAATAAGCAGAAAAGGAGAGCTGATTTTGGGTTCTTTCGAAAGAAAAATACTCCATCGGATATTTGGTCCTGTGTGCGAGGAGGGCCAATGGAGGAGAAGATATAACTCATGAGATGTACCAAAATGTGGATATAGTCCGAAAAGCTAAAATACGACGACTACATTGCCCCGGCCACATCGAGCGAATGGCCAATAATGCTCCAGCGAAGAAGAATTTCGATTCTCAACACCCAGGTTCAAGGCGACAAGACCAAACATCCGTTTTTAAGACGAGGCTATCGCGGATGCCTGAGCAATTGGCCCGGACAACTGAAAGCAGGGTACTTGGCATCGCGGATAATAGAAGGCTGCAGTGTATCAGGCACAGACAGCCCGTTAAGTTGAAACAATGCGAATACTGTATAAAAATACCGCGTCGATGTGAAAGGTGACAAAGGATATACCGCTATCGAACTTGCACCGATACTTGCACCGTTACTGCTCTGATGTGTGATAACTTTAATGTATCTGCCAGCATCTTCGGAGTTTACACCCAGATTATAGATTTTTTGAACCTGATAGAATATAAACCAAATTGATTTTTTGCAACAGTAAGTATTACTTTGACATTTCATTTCCATAGTACCAAAACGCATATATTGTATTATTCAATAGATTTCTTTTCAAAAACGCGAATAATTTTAAAAAGATAAATTTTATAATTTTATTTTCCAAAAGAAGTAAACATGCTATAAACGAAAATTTCCAGTGACGTGTTGAATTAGAATTGCTTTTTGGCGCTCGTGCAAGTAGGTGTTAATCTTGCATCGAAATTCATGTCCTTTTCCATTGGGTGAAAAAGAATACTCTTTTTGTCTCTGGGTCAAATGGAAAACGACATAACACATATAAACTAAAAGGCTGAACTATAATAGAAGATGGTTGCGGACGACCACTTCCGTAATGGTTGATTTAGATGGTCACACATTCCTAACATGTACGATTAAAGGGATGCTAAATACTAAATATCCGTGTGACTGAAAGGGACAGCATTACCTAACATGCAAAAAAACGTGACACGTATTCAGGTCGGCCATCTTGTTTACGTGGTAGGAATTATGGGAAAGCTATGCATGTTGATATTTTTATAGCGATGGCTTACGAAATTTCGATTTCCTATAAATCAAAATGGGCGCTGCTATCATATGTTTTAATCGCCATAATACATTTTTGACATTTCTCTGCTTCACATCGCCGATTGTACCTACTCAAGATGGAAAACACTATTAATACGGCAGCCTTTACGAGATCCATGTTTTTATTTATTTTTTAATTCTACTACAACAAAACCGATGAAAATAAATTTGTTTGTTTACATGTGATCTGTCAAATCTCCATAATAATGTTATAGCAAGTTAAAGTAAGTGATCTCACTCTTACACCTTATTAGCATTGACTGCGGATAAACGGATCTCTCTTTCCGGTTTTGTTGCAAAAATGCGCGTGCGTGATGGTGTAAATGCGCTATAATGGTGGATTTACACGGTCACACATTCCTAACATGTAAGATTAAAGGGATGCTAAATACTAAATATCCGTGTGACTGAAAGGGACAGCATTACCTAACATGCAAAAAAACGTGACACGTATTCAGGTCGGCCATCTTGTTTACGTGGTAGGAATTATGGGAAAGCTATGCATGTTGATATTTTTATAGCGATGGCTTACGAAATTTCGATTTTGTAGTAGAATTAAGAGTATTAAAATAATTTTGGGTCCAGCCTGTACTCTAAGTTGGTGAGGAAGTGTAAACTCAGAACAAAGTAAAGAAAAAGAACTACAACCAACTTCGGGTTGGGCTCGGATATAGATCATAATTCTTGTAATATATTGTAAGAGCAGATGTCAGAAGAGTAGACATGGACGATTAAAATTAAATAGAGAATAAAATAAACAAAAAAACTAAAAAATAATCTTTCTTTAACTTCAGATGTGGGGTAACACACAATTCTAACAAATAATATTGTGTGGATGAACGTTATCCAGAAAGATCTGACAAGATTAAGGATGAGCACGAGGAAATTGACGAAGACGCAACTCCAAGACGCACTTCAGGCTGCGCACATTGAAGTTCCGCCTTCTGTTACGATAGCGCAGTTACGGACGCTGTATGAACAAGAGTTGCGGCCAAACATATTTCCAGGCGAACAAAGTGACTCTGAAGGCACCAGTGACGCTGGTCCCAGTGCAACTCCGACGACTTCCATAACTTCCGAAAAGGAAACTTCTGCTGCAACTGCTTCTGCAACGACGACTTCAGCTAAAATCACTTCTGAAACCTCCGCCACCACTTCAGGAACATCGGCTTTTACGCAAATACCAGTGACTTACACGAAAACTTCCGCCAAAACAGGTGTCCCGAACCGAAAGACAACTTCCAGCAGTGAACCAGTGGGTGCAACCGACAGCAACAACACGACCCCCTCAGACGTCGAAGAAGAACGAGAGTTAGCCCGTTTAGAAAGGCGCAAGCGAATCGCTGACCTCCGACGAGAGCTCTCTGAAACGGAGCCAACCAAATCTCCAACCAGGAGAGTGGACTTCGGCGACATAGAGAACGCAGTTACTCCCTTCTCTGGGGATGACTCGTATGGTGTTCGTAAGTGGATTGCCGATTACGAGGACGTGACCACATCCCTCGGTTGTGACAAAAAGTGCAAATATGTGTGTGCGCGAAGATTGCTTACGGGGACAGCAAAAATGCTACTAAGGACAGTCCGAGTGGACAACTGGGATGCTCTGAAGAGCCTCCTCATGTCAGAATTTGATAAGCGGCTGACCAGACAGGAGGTCCATCAGCAGCTAAGCCGCCGAACCCGCCGTAGGGACGAAACACTTCTGCACTACGTCCTATCGATGCAGGAAGTCGCCGCATACGCCGAAGTGGACGAAGCCGACCTGATAGAGTATGTTATAGACGGACTGGGCGACGCCTCATCAACAGTGTCCATTCTGTACGCCGCCAAGTCGCTGCAAGAGCTGAAGAGTTTGCTGCCGCGTTACGAGAAGAGGTGTTTAACAAAACCAGCAGCGGCGATCAGAAGCGGTGTAGTCAGGTCAGCGTCAGCCACCACCACGACGGTGAAAAGTTCCCAGCCAGGACCCGGAGAGGTCCAACCCAGATGCTTCAATTGTTCAGCCTATGGACACATTGCCGCCAACTGCCCCAAGGAAAGGAGACCACCGGGATCATGTTTCCGCTGCGCAGATCCTGGACACGTCTACAAAAAGTGCCCGAAAGCGCCGAAGTGGAGACAAGTAGGTGCCGTTAGTAAGAGGAGACTCGATACACCTTCTGAAGCTGAAGACGACTTTGACGACGACGAGCTAGGGCAGTCATTGAGTGCAGTACAGTTGGTAAGCGTTGCTTTTGTTGTTAGCGGGAGTAAGTGCACAGAATTTATTGAATTTAATTGTCTTCTTGATACCGGTAGTCCGGTTAGTTTTATCAAACGTTCTATGGTGCCTGAAGGAATTAAGATTGGTAGTCGGTCGTATTCAAATTATCAAGGGCTCGGAAACTTCAAGATTTTTACTTACGGTACATTATTTTGTTATCTTAAAATTGCTGGAAAAACAAATAAAATTCCGCTTATGATTATTTCAGACGAAGTGATGCCTATGTCCTTGCTAATAGGACGTGATGTACTTCTGACTTTCAACATAAACTTAAGAATTAGTAACAACTTATGTAACATTCGATCAAAACCAACTTGTTCTTCAGACGCCAATAAACATATTTCTAATCGTTCGTACTTGTGCACTTATTTTCCCAATTCTTTAGAGAAAAGATCAAACGATAATATTGTAATTGAAAATGTAAGCGGTTACGGACCTTGTGACGATTGCCAGAATATGATGCCAACGGAATTAGTGGGTGGGGAAGATAATGATTTAAGCCGTGGTGATTCCGTTTCTTTAGGTGTGATTGATGATAAAGATGGGTATACAATTTTTGAAATAGAGTGGGAACAGGGGGATGATATCTTGATTGGGCCTGGATTGGATCAGGTCACTTCCGAAACAGTACGCAAAGTGATTCAAGAAGCGTATATTAACTTTGATAAAACGAGTGCGAGACCCATAGAATACGAAATGAAGATCAGACTTACAACAGATACTCCGTTCTTCTGCCCGCCTAGGCGGCTGTCGTTTGCTGAAAAGCGAGAAGTCGACATTATCATTAAAGATCTTCTCAGTCGTGGGATCATAAAGAACAGTGATTCACCGTATGCGTCGCCTATCGTTCTGACGAAGAAAAAGTCTGGTGAGATAAGAATGTGCGTGGACTATCGTGCCTTAAACAAGCACACTGTGCGGGATAATTATCCACTCCCGCTGATTGAGGATTGTCTTGAATACTTCGCGGGTAAAAAAATATTCACCTTGCTGGACCTCAGGAGCGGCTTCCACCAAGTCAAAGTTTCTTCAGATTCCACCCACCTTACGTCCTTTGTAACTCCAACTGGGCAATACGAGTTCTTGAAGATGCCCTTTGGCCTTAAGAACGCGCCTGGTGTCTTTCAACGTTTTATTTCGCGCGTCTTCCGGAAATTCACTGACCCTAAGCAGATCGTTATATATATGGACGACATAGTCATCGCCAGTGACAATCTAGCTGACCACCTTCACCTATTGCGGGACGTTTTGCGGTGCCTCTCAGAGAACGGTCTCGAATTGAAATTGTCTAAGTGCCGCTTTGTGTATCCCACTATAGAATACCTGGGGTACAATGTGACTGAACACGGTATACAACCAAGCGAGTCCCACCTAAGAGCCATCCGTCAATACCCTGCCCCTAGGAGTACTAAGGAATTGCATTCTTTCCTTGGACTGAGCTCCTACTTCCGGCGATTCGTTAATTCATTTTCCAGGATAGCTCGTCCACTTTACGACCTTCTGAAGAAGGACAAAGCCTACGTTTTTTCCGCCGAGTGTGAGCAGGCATTCCAACAGCTTAAGGATAGGCTGACGTCAGCGCCGGTGCTTGCTATTTACGATCCGACCCGTGAGACCGAATTACATTGCGATGCAAGCTCACTAGGTTATGGTGCAGTTCTCCTGCAGCGACAGGACGATGGACGTCTCCATCCAGTGGCCTACTTTTCCAAGAGCACCACCGCTCAGGAGGCCAAGTACCACAGCTTCGAATTGGAGACGTTGGCCATCATATCCGCCCTCCGACGCTTCCGAGTGTATTTGGAGGGAATTCCGTTCACGATAGTAACCGACTGCAGTTCACTTGCGCTTACCTTGAATAAGAAAAGTGTCAACCCTCGGATAGCGAGATGGGCCCTAGAGCTGGAAAACTACAATTACAAAGTTAAACATAGAAGTGGGTCAAGGATGGCCCACACAGATGCACTCAGTAGGTGCTTCACGGTGTCAGTAGTGGACTCCGAAGACATTGATTTTCAGTTGAGGGCGGCTCAAAGCCGAGATCCTACGACTTTACGTCTTAGGGAGAAATTGTGTTCTGAGGACTCCATCAGGTATATCCTACGTGACGGAATAGTGTTCCGAAGAGACCGTAGCGGAAGGCTGAGCATGTACGTCCCCTCCGAGCTAGAAAACAACCTTATCCGACATGTACATGAGAAGATCGGTCACCTAGGGGTCTCAAAGAGCTACGGCCAGATGCGAATGCATTATTGGTTTCCGAGGATGCGAGAAAAAATAGATGAGTTCATTAGGAACTGCATAAGGTGTATAATGCACTCCTCCCCTGCGCATTCGCGGGAGCATAACATCTTTAACATCCCTAAGGAGCCGATCCCCTTCCATACTATCCACCTTGACCATTTCGGGCCGCTTCCCGCTTTGTCATCCAAGAGGAAGCATATCCTCCTTGTTGTCGATGCCTTCACGAAGTTCGTCAAGCATTATCCTGTAGTTTCCACAAGTACCAAAGAGGTATGCGCGTCCTTATGCAGATATTTTGAGTATTACAGTAGACCTTCCAGAGTGATCACGGATAGGGGCACGTGCTTCACATCTTTGGAATTCAGCACCTTCCTTTCGGATCGAAACATTACACATGTTAAGACCGCCGTACACTCGCCACAAGCCAATGGCCAGGTGGAAAGGGTTAACCGGGTCCTGGGGCGGATGTTAGCGAAACTTAGTGAGCCTCTGCAGCACGCCGACTGGGTCCAGACGCTTTCGCGGGTCGAGTACGCGTTGAATAACACTGTGCACAGGTCTACGCAGACCACGCCTAGTAAACTATTATTTGGAGTCGATCAGCGGGGCGTCGAGATCGATAAGCTCACCGAGTTTCTGGAAGAAAAGGGTATGAATTCGGCCGACAGGAACCTCGAGCGAATCAGAGAGTCCGCTTCTAGCGAGATACTTAAGGGCCAGGAGTATAATCGTCATTACTTTGAGAAACGTAATCACCCGGCTCGCACCTATGCAGTGGGAGAATTTGTGGTTATAAGAAATGTTGACACAACCGTTGGTACTAACAAGAAGCTTATTCCAAAATACAAAGGGCCCTATATCGTTCACAGAGTCCTGCCGCATGATAGATATGTTATCCGCGATATAGAGAATTGCCCTATAACGCAGTTACCATACGATGGAGTGATAGAGTCTAAGAATATTCGATTGTGGAGGAAAGGTGTTTCATAAAGAACCACAGGTAGAATAGCTTAGTTAAAGGGGCAAGTCTAGTCAGGTCGTCCAACGTCTAGAAGTAAGTCTATTCTAAGATACTTTAAGACATGTCATATTGGTATGTAAGACACTTCATGTCAAGTTTGTACTGTTGATCGAGGTCGATCAAATTGTCAGATCGGCCGAGATGTAGTAGAATTAAGAGTATTAAAATAATTTTGGGTCCAGCCTGTACTCTAAGTTGGTGAGGAAGTGTAAACTCAGAACAAAGTAAAGAAAAAGAACTACAACCAACTTCGGGTTGGGCTCGGATATAGATCATAATTCTTGTAATATATTGTAAGAGCAGATGTCAGAAGAGTAGACATGGACGATTAAAATTAAATAGAGAATAAAATAAACGAAAAAAACTAAAAAATAATCTTTCTTTAATTTCCTATAAAACAAAATGGGCGCTGCTATCATATGTTTTAATCGCCATAATACATTTTTGACATTTCTCTGCTTCACATCGCCGATTGTACCTACTCAAGATGGAAAACACTATAAATACGGCAGCCTTTACGAGATCCATGTTTTTATTTATTTTTTAATTCTACTACAACAAAACCGGTGAAAATAAATTTGTTTGTTTACATGTGATCTGTCAAATCTCCATAATAATGTTATAGCAAGTTAAAGTAAGTGATCTCACTCTTACACCTTATTAGCATTGACTGCGGATAAACGGATCTCTCTTTTCGGTTTTGTTGCAAAAATGCGCGTGCGTGATGGTGTAAATCCACCATAACTGTGCGAATACATGCAATTTGTATTGTACGACCATAATAGCTTTTCGCTTCGATTCGTTCAGTTTTCGTTCACTTTTGCTCACTTGCGAAAAAGCGAATTCATTCGCTCTTTCTCTTTCTTTTGTTCTTTAATACAAAAATTTGACATTTCATTTCAACAGCTGTGTACATTTAAATTTGGAAGTTCATAAGCAACGAAATTTTGTTTTTATTGTTTGTAAGATAAGTGCGTTTGCAATTAATATAATTATCATTTGAAAGAAAACAATTGTTTTTAAATTTCATTTGCATAGATACCAAGCATTTATCTACACAAATGGCGGCTTGCACAGAGTACTACGATTTTCTTTCCCTGCTTATAAACTTAGTTCAACAAAATAAATTGCTGCACGAAAAAAGGGATCCCTTATATTTTAATCGGCTGAAGAAAGAAAAGGCTTGGGAAGATATAGCGAGACAAACCAACAAGACAGGTAAAATAAAACAGCATATAAATAAACTTTGTCCAAATGCAAATACTTGCTAATTGGGTGGTTTTTAAAGCTTCCGAATGTAAAACGAAGTGGACACATCTCCGGGAGAAATTCTGTCGAGAACTGCGCAAGGAAGACAGGCCGTCTGGTAGTGGAGGCTGCGAGGAAACTGGATGGGCACTATTCTCCGAGATGCTGTTTTTTAAAGATTCCATGAAGCCCAGACGGTAAGTTTGTGTATCTATTGATCTTATTTGGAAATTGATATTGTTTCGTTTTTGTCACAGAACGCGATGTAATGAGATATTGGATGACGTGACGGATTCTAACTCTCGTTCACCTGGTGAATTTAGTGGCGAAAATAGTGGCCTGGAACAGTCCTTCACCGAAGACTCCAACCAGTCCCTTGCAACGTCCACTCCCGCAAAGTGTAGAAAAGTGGCAATTGGGGATTTATGTGACCGATTCGGATCAGCAATCGGGAGGATGGAAGAACGCTTCTCAGCCACCATGCCAGTCGCAACTGACGACAGTGACGAATTGTTTATGAGAACTGTTTTGTCGATGATGAAAGATCTGCCATTAGTTGCCAAAGATAATTTAAAGGAGCACATATTTTTAAAACTCCTTGAAGTAAGAAGGGCAAACCAAGAATAGTTTACGTTTTTTTTATTATCATTATCTTTTTCTTAATATTTATTTATCAACAGAAAATGAAGTGCAAATATTCTGTTATTTTATTATTTTTATTATTATTATTATTACTCTTATGAAGTCCAAAAAATGAAGTGCAAATATATTTAAAAAAAAAGTTATGGAAATCTTGTTGTTTTTAATTTTGGTTCAAAAATTCCGTGAGAATATTTCGTACGGTTGTTGATGATCTTCCCCCATAGTGATGAATATTACCAGATGGCACAATTAACGGAATGTTGCTTCGAACTCCACTTCGCCATAATCCATCGCGATGTTGGCCATCCGAGTCCTCCCAATCCACATAGTTGTTAGGATAATAAGATGAATCATTGCCCTTGTTTAGCATTATGAAATTGTGTAACACCACACAAGCTGATACTATTTTTTCGCCATTTTCTGGGAATATGTGCAGTGTTGTAAGCAATATGCGCCAACGGGAGGCAAGGATTCCAAAACTGTTCTCTATGGTACAGCGGGCTCTCGACAGCCGTTTGTTAAAATTTTCTTTATCTGGTGGCAACAGCACGCCTGAATGTGGTCGCATTAAATTTAGTCCAAGGGGAAAGGTAGCATCAGCAACAAAGTAGTGAGGAATTTTCGTTCGGCTGTTTGGCAAGTTTTTGGTGGCAGGAATTGGAAGATCATTGCTCAAAAGCCTCTTTCCAAATCGACTTACTTGAAGAATACCTGCATACGATTTGAAAAGTACCATTAGATGAGATTGAAAGCATATTGATATATTTTTATTACCTCCGTCACTTTGACTCCCGTATGCGAAAATATCTACGTATGTGAACCGATATTTAGCGTCACATGCTGCCATTAGGACTATGCTGAAATGCTTCTTATAGCAATAGAATTGGCTGCCACTTTTTGGAGGACACCTTATTGCAATGTGCTTGCCATCAATTGCGCCAATACAGTTGGGCATACCCCACATATTCCAAAAGTCCAAGGAAATCTGCCTGTAATCGTCGGTGTTTGGCTCGGAAATATATATGGGGAAGAGAGTTTTCCACAGTATTTCTGCTGTCTCCAATATAATACATCGTACAGTTTCTCTCCCCAGCTTAAAGGACCAAGCCAGCGACTGTATCGATGTACCTTGCGATAAATAACTGGTGAAATAAAACGAAATTACTTATCTTTATTGAAAAAAATAAATACACATACTCGCAGTAAAATTACAGCGAGTCGACATTCTGTACTAATTGATTCTCTGATGGATGTTTTTGTCAGGAACGGTTTTATCAAATCCAACAACACAGTATAAAGTTCTTTACTCATCCTCGTGTAGATAAAAAAAACTGAGCACTATCTAACTCTCTCATTTTTATAAATGAAACACAAAAAAACCATTTCGATTTCGGTCTCGGTTTATGCGGCGCACACAACAGGATCTTTTTTTTCTTTTGTTTTTAAAAGCAATAATATCGTTTAATGCACTAAAAGCATCCATCGCAAGATGCAACAATTTTAAATCATCCAGTATTACTGAATGTGTATTATTCATTTTTTTCGGTTCAATAATTTTGCAAAATATTGTAACACGCACAAATGACAGGCAAAACGACTTCCACTCTGACAATCGCTTCCATTTACAAAAGTCTATTATGGGCAACTTGAGTAATTGGGCGCGTTCAATTTGCAAGTCGACTACTAGTCACTACTATTAATGCCTTTGTGATTGGATGAATATATCACGTGATTATCAGCTGTTCACTGAAAATTTCCCCTTCGATCAAGTTAAAGAAATCAACCCTAATTCGTTAGTGAGGTAGAAATGTCAAAAACATCTGATTCATTTGGTTTCAAATTTCGAAAAGTGCATTGATTTTCTTCACTTGCGTTTAGACGCCCATGATGCAGCGATAGCGCAGACGCTAGTAGGTCATTTACAATAAACAACACTACCCTACCTAAAATCGTAATTTGATTAAATGGGGTTCAACGTATAAAAAGATTAAAATAACTTACTAAGAACTTCATCTCTGAATTTGTCATTTTAAAGTGGAACTTCTTGAAAACTTAAGTTTGGATTCTTTTTGAGAAAAATAAAAAAAACATATGTGAACTTGGACAGAGAGGCAAGGCAACGCGTTCAAATAACTAGTCGTAAGTTAACTTGCAGTCGACTTGCGTTGCCTTGCAAATTGAACGCGCCCATTGACAGTACTGAAGAAAACTTAACTTAGAATTTTGACATTAGCTTCCGATTGCTTCCGACTATTATAGTTCGCCTTAAGATTGGACCATTTGTTGAAGCCATAGGAGAAAAATGCGCATTTTTTTTTTTGCCCTGGTCATATTTTACCAACCCAAAGAGAATAGAGCAGAAGACGGTTTCGATGTTCTATTGGAATCCGAAGGTGAAATTCTCAATGAAACAAAACGAAAGGGTTTTCGTATTTCAAGAAAACACGCGAAAACGAATTCTCTTTCGTTAAAGCTTTAGAAGCCGTATGACATCAAACATAAGTTTGAGAACCTTGAATTGAATATTATGTAGGCGCCGGGGAAAACAGAGGTAGTTATTATTATATTAAAAATATGCGTAATTGGGGGAGGTATGACAGGAGGAAGTATTTTTATGAAGTTTGGGTGAACATCATTCAAACCAACAACTTTTGATTTAATTTTTAAAATGGTTTCACCTACGCACACCTCATCCACACAGGAAATTGAAAATGTATCTATGTGGTCATTGATTAAGGAAATGCTAGGTAAATCTGATATGTTGGAAGCTGATTATACAAATGTCTTATTTATATCCTCAATATCAATGTTATAAGGGGACGATTTCCTTACAGAATTAAGTCCAACTTGACGAATATTTCTCCAGAATCTTGAACTCGAATCATTGGCATTAAAACGTTCATCGTAAAACGACTTCTTGTTTCTACGAATAACAGATGTCACGGCGTTACGAGCAACAGTGAACTCCTCATAAATAGCAGAACATTTATATCGTCTCCATCTCCATCTAAAATATAGAAGATCACGCTTTTTGATTAAATTTTTAACTTCCTGTGTGAACCTTGGAGTTGTAGACTTATTGATCTTTTTTTCCTTTATAGGAACATATTTATCGAAAAGATAATGAAGAGTGTTTTGAAGAAACTCAATTTGGTTACTTGCATTGTTTGTTGTATATATTGGTGTCCAATTTATACCACGACAATCATTAAATAAGGAATTTACATCAATATTTGAAAAACTTCTATATTTTAGAACACTTTCCTCAGTAAAGGCTGGAAAAGCATCAAGTGCTAAAAATAACAAATCGTGATGTGAAAAGGCAGATGCAAGTAGTTGATCATAGTGTAATACCATGTTGGGATTTGACACAATAAACACGAATAGGAGAGACGGCGGGCTGTTGGGCCTAAAATGTGTTGGTTGAGAACTATTGGTGAAAGTGAAATTGAAAGTTTCAACCATTTCTACAAATATTTTGTTTTTTTTTATCTAAAATATTTAAATTAAAATCACCACAAAGCAAAATTTTTGCATTTAAGGGGACGAGTTTTTCTAACAAAATTCTTATCAAATTTGGATTAGCAATGTTCGGTGCCATATATATACAGCCAATAACAAATTTGTCACAAGTACCCGCCACCTCCACAAAAACGTACTCCAGTAATTCGTTTGCTGTCGATGTTTTTATAATTTTAAACTTGTAGGATTTTTTATGTAAATGGCTACGCCTCCACCCAATTTATTTTTTCTATCAGAACGGATAAGTCTATAATTGTTAAGTTTAAAAAGATCATTACACATCTCCGGTTTTAACCAGGTTTCTGAGAGGCAGATAATATCAACCATGCTATCATTAAAGATTTGTCGCAGGTCATCTATTTTATTTTTAAGGCTTTTTGTATTAAGATGACAAATATTCAGTCCTTTTTTTTGTTTACATAAAATATTTACTAAAGTTTTAGTATCGTCGATGAAACTACCCCATTTTTGAGAATTATGATTCATTTTATATTACATACAACAACAAAAACAATCGATGAACAACACAGTTTGTTTCATAACATTTAAATTTGACATGAAGGTTGACGAAATACACCGATGCTATATAAAGAAAGGAGATGGAGGAAAGAATGAGAAAACAGAAAGTGATAGTATAAGAGATTAAGAGAAAAGAAAGTATGGAATCCATTTTAAGAAAGAAAAGAATTAAATTAAGAGAAAATTTAATAGAGCCAAGTTAAAATAAAAGGTATTTTTGTTTGATTGTTTTCGTTTTGATGTCACACTAAAACGTTATCACGTTTTCGCCTTACAGAATTTCATCCAAGGACTAAGTGTGGGACCAGTGGTAAACGACATTAGGCGTTTTTCTTTTTTAGCCCCGAGCGGGGAACAGAGCGGGGCCCGAGCGATCAGAGCTCGCTCCGAGCTGAACGTAACCTGAGCGCTCCGAGCTAATTAAGAAAGAGAATTAAGCACCGAACTGTCATTAGATAATTTTTTTTTATTAATTTGCAAAATAGTCAGATTTGCTTCTGAAATTGGTGTTTGTCAAGGATTGTTCCATTTAAATTATAATTTCTAGTAAATAAACTATGGAAAAAGAACATATAATGAATGAAGTCAGCCGCGCTCAGCTTTTCGCTCGATGTGCTCTGTCATTTTCAATCGAGCTCATTGAGCGAGCCCTGAGCTAGCTCAGAGATAAAAAAGAAATACAAATTTTGTGCTCAGAGCGCTCCGAGTTAAAAAAGTAACACAGTCCTTTTTTTGACAGCTCAGTGCCCCGCTCGGAGCTAAAAAAGAAAAACGCCTATTGGGTTGGGTTAGGCACACGAAATACTGAATGCGTCCACTGTTATAATAACTGAAACAGATATAACTAGACGTCAACTCAAATAAAACAAATAAAAGTCAAATTTGTTTATACAGAAATTAGCACATCCGAATCAATTCTTAAATTGTGTAAACTTATTGCCAACTAAATGTTTTCCATTTCAAAAGATGACGATATGGTTGAATGTCCGTACAATAAGTATCATCGAATGCAACGAAAGCGTCTCCAACCTCATCTTATCAAATGTCGTGTGAGTTATCCCGACGTCGAGCTGTGCAAATGTCCATTTAATGCCACCCACTTGGTGCCAGAACCCGAGTTCACAGTAAGTATATATGTACAAATTAAAATTGATTAGTAAGTAAAGTGTTTCCGCAGCACCACTGCACCAACTGTCCCGATAAAGCTCTGATTACCCAGTACAAGTACAACTCTGTTCCATTGAAAACTGATGAAGACCACAAGCAGGAAGCGGTCGATTGCACGGATAATTGGGACGACACGGAAGCCGATGACTATGATCCAAAAAAATATGCAAGCCAAGCTCAAGTCATTCGAGTTCATATTGGCGATCTGCCGTCCGTAAGAAAGGAATTCCGCAAAAGTGAACGAAAACGCTTGGGCGACGAAGATTCGTCAGGCGAAGATGATGTTGAGAAATTTAGGAATAAAGTTTACACGGACTTTGATTGCAAAAAAAATGAAGAAAATAGAGAACGGAAGTGGTACGAAGACCGGGGACCAGCATCGAGCAATAAGGGAAATGGAGAAGAAAAGTATGAGGAATCTTTAAAAGCCTGGAGCAGGGTTAGAGGTTTAGATGAATCCCGTGGACAGGCGAAGAGGCCAATAAAGCTAGAAAAGGCCGACGATGAAGAGTGTTCCAAGAGAAAAAGACAGCAGGAGGACGACTATTCATTAGACGAAGATCCATACTATAAGAGCAACAGTTCGGGATCGCATCAACGCGGGAAATCTACCTCTTTGGGAATTTCCCGCGGGGCCTATAGAAAACCAAAATATTAGTGGGGAATTAATGTTATTTGAATTTTACTCTCACTCGCCTGATTCAATTTAAGGTGGTTCTAGGTATGAAATTATTGAAATACAAAACTTTTAACACAAATATTCTTGGGCTACGTTGAATAATCGTTTCTTCTTTAAGTGTAGCGAGGAGGTTTTTCCTAGTTAGTGGGAAGGTATTAGGACTGTGCCACTCGATTGATAGATATTTTGCATTTATTGGTCACCGGCAGATTTTGTCAATCAAGAATTGCTTTCGTAGTTTAAAAATTCATTTGATAGTGCAATTCACGACACAAACCAATGGCCATTTATTTGCAAGGATTATTCTTCGAAGGTAAATTATGTCTGGCTTCTCAATTAATTTGGAGCTGTGGTTTAAATTCTGCTTCTCTACATGGCAAATTCAACCATATGACGTCGACAACACTCTCCTGTCCTAATTGTAATGCAGTCTTATCATGCAGCACCTGACGATGTTTGAGAAATACTGTTGCAACCAGTTCTTCACGATCGTCTAAGAAGCAAAAACTTGTTTTTTTTCGCCCTTAAAATTGCATTAAAAACATAGGGACGGGCTACAGTCCGCTTGGGCGAACTGTTAGATACCCTATTCTTATTCCTATCCCTCATAAGTGAGCGTGACAAAAGTCTAAGCATGGTTGAATTGTTAAGAACGCTCTACATATTTTGTTATATAACATTTAAAGGATTTTATCAAAAAAAAACGAAGCTTTTGTAAAAAAAAACGTCCCTAGCTCAAACTTTGGTTTTTCAATAAAAAAAATTTATCTAATTGTGGGCGTATCAGTAAGCGGATTTAAAAAAAATTAACACATGAGCATAAAGGGCCCCCTAGAGAGTATATATTATAAATTTCAGCTCCCTAGCTCAAACTTTGGGTTTTTAAAAAAAAGTTTTTTTTTTCAATTGTGGGCGTGTCAGTAGGCGGATTTTGAAAATATTTGCACATGAGCTTAAAGGGCCCCTAGAGAGTATATATTATAAATTTCAGTTCCCTAGCTCAAATGTTGGTTTTTCAATAAAATTGTTTTATTTAATTGTGGGCGTGTCAGTGGGCGGATTTTGAAAATTGTTTCTCCCGAGCAGTTTTAGGAGTCATAGATCATATATAAAAAATTTCAGCTTTCTAGCTCAAAATTCGATTTTTTCGAAAAATTTGTGCGTGCTGTGGGCGGATTTCAAAAATTCGTAAACTTGATTTTTTCGGGACCCTAGAGAGTATATGGATAAAATTTCAGCTCTCTATGCCCAGTTTAAAGGCCTAGTTTTTGACAGAAGACGGACGGACGGAGATGGCTAGATCGACATTATTATCGATGCTGATCATAAATATAGTAACTTTTAGGGGTCTACGGGCAATATTAAGGTATGTTACAAATTATGCGTCAACAAGAGCAAGACGATGCAGGTAATCAAGCACGATAAGTATAAAAACTAGAGTAAAGGAAAAAATCAAAATCCCGCATCCTCCCGACAATTGAAAAAAATATCATTTAAGATAATTACAACAAGAGGAAAAGTTTTATGCTGGATTCAGTTGCTTGTTTGATATGCGTTATTTGTCCTGTTGTTATCATTCCCAACCAAGGCAGCCGCGTAGATTAATTTTTATATTTAACTCCTCTTTCTCTTACTTCTTACTTTTCATCTTGGATAACTTTCTTTTCATTTCTATTCTTTTCTTCTTTTTCTTTTTTGCATACCGTAAATACCAATTAAAATTTCAACATTGCTAATTTTAGTCATCTCATGAATTGTTTTTATTTTTGAAATATTATATATCTTGTTAATTTAAACATCTATAATGAAATGATATTAAGTTCTTATTTTAACTATCAAGCCTAAGTACTATAAGTGACCTATGTATTAATGTACAAACCATGTCATTTAATAAATAAACTTAAACTTAAAAAAAAATCGTTCTATGAGAACACAACAACATAAAAAAAGCACGTACACTTGATTTCAAACAATTGCACAAACATACAGTGGCTTAAGCCCAAATTTCTTAAAAGCCCTACACATGATCAATGTGACTTTAATGAGTCGTCCTTGTTACTTTATCGTATGTATGCTCTTCAAAGTATTGATGAAAACCAATATTGATTTTGTTTTCTTTTGGTTCATTTATCGTATTTAGGGTCATCAATGAGAATGCAGGCAAATGCAACGAATCTTGGATCCTCATTGGCACTTATGGATCGACTGAAAAGACCTTGGTCAAAAATATTGTCAATTTGTATTGATACTAGTGTCGTTTTTTTCATCAATGTTGAGAAAAAATCATCAATAATTCTTGTCAAGTAACATTGATCGTGTGTAGGGGTCCTTAGATTAGTAGCGGGTGTGCCGTCCTTTTGTGGGAGGGTTATGATCCCTTTAATTCTGATCATAGCGTAACACCCGTTAAGGAAGGATAAGATTAGAATCAGTAGATGAGTAGGTTATATCTTCAATTCCATCATAGAGAAACACAGTGTTCTTTTTTTGACAGCTCAGTGAGATAGAGAAACACCTAAGACTAGACAGTATGCCAAGTCGGCGCAGGTTCAATCCCCATGGGAGCATCAACATACGCTACCCATTAATTGGGAGAAATGAATAACACCTGATTTTCTCCAACCTCTAAGCTAAAAAGAGGATTTCTGCCTAGTAGTTCTATGAACCTGAGTGCTCTGGGACTAGTCAACTGGGACTTAGATTTTCCTTTTTATTAAAAAAGGCCAAGTCGGCAAATAATGACCATTTTTGACAGTTCTCGCTGTCAAATGTCTACTATTTTATAATCAAACTATGTGTCACTGAGGTGATTGTCAAATGTACAGATAATCTAATATGTAAATGATAACAATATAACAATATTTTCAGTTCTTTGTTGAAATCAAAAAAAAATCTAAAAAACAATTGGGTGCGTGACTTTGACGATCTTGTTTGTATTTCTCTTCGATTGGTACACATACGGTTAGGTTAGGTTAGGTTTATGTGGCTGTCGGCAGAAGCCGACACACTTAGACCAATTTAGGTCCATTGTGATACCACGTACGAGTATATTATCTACCTCAACTCTGTAGATGGGACTGGCCAACGACCCGCGGTTGTTCTCAAACGGTTGTAACGAACCCTGCCACTTGCCGACCGGCAAATCACCTACGGCTCCAGAATACGGCAACAGAACGTACAATTACCAAATGTAACCATGCCCTAATGTCGGACACTCTCGCGGCAAGTAAGTGAAACGAGGACTTTGTGAGTCTGAACGCCACCATCGCCAGCCTCGCCCGAATAATAGAACAGAAAACGAAATGTCAAACGACGGGCTTGCTTTTGATTTCTGATCCCCAACACGACCTGACTGATTTCGGCGGGCCTTGACCTGAAGGAATTTTGATCCTGAGGCACACCCCGAATCAATCGGTACGCATCGTCCACGGGACGACCGAAGCACCTATACTCCCAGCGGGTACAGGCCCAGGAAGTGGAAGTCTCGCCTCGCGCGAACGCATTTTCCCTAAAAAGTGGAAAGGAAAAGGGGAATCGTGCGCATGGATCTGGCCTAGGCAACCAACCGCCGGGCAAATTATCGCGGCGAAATCCTCCAGGATCGCAGCGTGCAGTCCACGAAACGAAGTGCAGTCCACGAAACGAAGTGCAGTTCGTCGAATACGACCCCAAACGCGCAAGAAGCGCCTCGCAAGAGTAGATTGGGGCGGAAAACGAAACAAAACAACGAAAGAGGAGCGCCCAACAAGGCGAATCTACGACCAGCATCACCTGGGTAAGTGCTATTGGCTCGTCGCCCTCAGATTTCACTCATAACTGACCACCGAATATTCGTCCAGAAGCAGGATTCAACGGCGTCGGTACCCGACTGGAGTCGACGACAACGACACGCAGTGAATTCCCCAGGGACACTCCGGACGACCGCCACGGCGGGGCGATCCTACCCACACGGGGAAACCAGCTCAACCACGCGCATCCCAGAAGCTCCTAAAGGTAAGACTTAGTCGGATCGCGACGGTGTTAGAGCGAGACTCGTATGGTCTATCACTCGCTAACATGCTTATTTTCCTTTTTCCTTGGTATAGAACGCCAGTCGAGCAGCAGTAACGACCCAGCATCACAATTACCAGACCAGGTACTGCAGCATCGGTACATTTACCAGTCCGGGTACCGCAGCCGCATCGGCCCCGTCACCAGCGACAGCCGCATCGGGACTTCAGCAACGGCGCACCAGCAGCAGCAACAGCCGCCGTTTAGTGTAGTGCGATTAAGTGAAGTAGTGCGGGCGCTGACTATCAGCCCCGACAGTTTTTTTTTATTAGATTATATATATATATATAATTATAAATATGCTAGATACCTTAGGTATGTGAATTTTAATTCGCGGTAGTCGCAGTAGCATCCCCTAAGGAGGCGAGTTTATGATTTTTGCAATCTGTGCACACAGAGTAACCTCTGCGGTTCGGTTAGTTCGCGATTCGCGTCGGCTTTTTGAGGACCTTCAGTCCGATTAGGTTTTTAATTAATTTCACCCGAGTAATACATATGCATTACATTCGGATAACGTTTATATGCAGTTCATTCGGTTAACGTTCGGGAATAAGACCTTCGAAATTAATTCCGTCGCTAGTGCAAAGCAACGCAAATCTTTTTCGCGGTACGTCCCACTTGCATAGTAGCATATACCCCTCTCGAGGGTTTGTTATTACCCACGGCTAAGGTTATAAACCCTCCGCGTTTTGTTTTGTTTCGGCACCAACAGTTGTGACCTCCACCACCCACTGGGGAGGTAAGTTCCGATTTCATACGATTTTTTTTTGGGTCTTCTTCGTTGTGTTGAGGTCGTTGACTTGCAACGGCCTATATATCGGCTTCTCCGAGCGGCCTTTAATATCATCACGAGTACGCATTCAATCTGTTAGCGGGGGTAGGTAAAGCAAAGTAGTGACATTATATTTTAATAACGATTCAACAGGATTAAGGATTCATCATCGCTGTGCGCACACCGACGACAGGAAATCCACGTAAGTCTTTTTCTACTTTTGTCACTATAATATAATATCACTACACTATATTTACACTCCATTTATGTTTGCTATATAATATAACCCATAAACGGGGCATCGAGAGTGCATATTAACGACGAGCTAATCGGTATCTTTTACCGAGTATCTTGTACCTTTTACTGTGCTTGCTAATTTTATTTGGGTGTGAGGTTCTTGCTCACGTCAAGGTCAAGCCCACTCATCGTGGACTAAGTCCCGAAATTGTGGGATAAGAACATATCGAAGGAGGGTCAACGAGATTAGGTGAAAGTTCGTTTCGCGTATTTACGTAAAGTTTTTTTTTGTTGTGAAATTATCGGTAGGAGGATCGAACTATCCGCGTAGCGTATAGTAATCTGAGACTTCGTGTCTATCAGGGCATTGTACATGCCTTCATCTGCTAGGATATTTCGGTTATTTTGTTGTTTTTTTTATTGTGTAATCGGACGTCGTCGTGTTTCGTTTTCAGATTATCTTTTGAACATCTGACGTAAGTTAATTTTAATATAGAACCAAGCGTTCGAACTCAGCATTAAGGATTTTAGTCTGTAAGTATTTCACGTTCCAAGTTCCGGAATTTCTCCGGATGTCGAACCGGAGGTTCTGTCCCTGTACGCAGTGGATTTTCTTGGACCGTAGGCCTAGAAGCATAATCATGCTTATCGGTGGAGGAGGATATCCCGCCGCAGCGCGAATCAGCGTTCGTAAATTTAAGAATAGTTCATAAGGAACGGTGTAGACTAGGATTAAGTTCGGTTATCTCTTTTTCGTTTATTATTATTTTTATTTTTATACTTTCGTAATAAAGGCCCAATGGAATTTGAAATGATGTTCGTTAAATTCTTTCGTTTCCGGATCGGATAGTGAACCGATTATGGAAGTTTAAATTTCTTTTTGGAAGGAGGGAGGTCGAGTGTTACCCGAGGTAAAGGAGCAAGGGAAGGCAAGGGGAGTAAAAGTCACCTGACGTAAGGGGTCTCTACTCCCGTTTCTGAGTTGGGGCCGTCGCTAACAGTGCGGCGCGGCGGCCATGGAGTCTGCGCCTATGCGCAGCGGGGAGGGCCAGCACAGGGGGAAATCTTTTCATCTCGCATCTTCCCCCCTCCCTTGTTTTTCAGGGGTGTATTACCTGTTCGGAAGTTCAGCTTGGCTGGAACTTCAATGCTGTTTCTCAAATTAGATCCGTTCGGGGTCTGCCCTCATCGGGCCGACTGAAATTCGGTGGTTACCACACCACCGCCGCTTCTTATCGCGGTTAGCGGCGGCGTACCATCGAGCCTCCGTATATAAGGAGTGAGGATAGTACGGCACATCAGTAGATTAGAGGACAGGCATGTAAAACTAAATGTGACCCCAGTCTGGGGCTCGCTGCAAGCTCCCACACCCGCCGGCGAGCTAGCGCGTGGTGGAGGTCATGCCTGGCAGCGAGTGGCCGGACACCCCTTCCTTGTTTTCAGGAGATTCACTGGACCTTAGTCGCCTGTAAGCGGGGGCCAGTGGATTCGGGTCCGGCAGCCTTGGTAAGGATATCTGCTGGGGTCATTTATAATCCTTTTCGTATGAACATCGGAGGAACAAGGAAGGGTACGGTGCAAGTCGCAAGAGCACGCGACGTAGAGGCAGGAAGTAGCCGGAAGCCGGAGGCATCGAGGATTATCCAGGCATAGACCTGGTGGCGACCCAAGACGAGGGATAAGAGGCGGGTTCTCCCGCGTGTGCGAATATCCTCCGCTGTTAGTCACAGACGACTCGGGATGGAAGGGGTCTGAAGTCTTTCAAGGAGATCGAATGGTCTCTGGGGTTGCGGAGGTTTCTCTTCTCTCTTGTTCCCTACTCTTACATTTCGCTTTCACCATCGTCCTCCCAGCGGCTTCTATACCAACGACTTCGGGGAGCTGTCACTCATATAGGTTACTAAGATCAGCGTGCTCAATAGAGGGCGCTGTTCTGACAGCGCATTGCTGGCCGAGTTTGACCGGGTGTTACTGCCTTGTTAAGTGGGTTACAGGTGGCACCAACGTGGTGAGATGAAGAAGTAAGTTGGCTTAAGGGACTTCCACAATGCTTCCGCAGTCGAGTGCGCGACCGCTGTTACCGTGCACGTTACAGGTGGCGCCCAACGTGGGGCCAGTTTATGAGGCCTCGGGAAAACGTGGGGCCCGATGAGAAGCACGCTAAGGCACTAGTTGCCCGTAGCGCCCTAAGTAAATGTTTTTTTTTGATAGTATTCATTTTCCCTCGGAACTTTAGTTTCGGCATGGGGCATATTCCTTTATCTGTGAATAGTTTTTGTGGTTTTGTAGTTGCAGAGACATCCTCCTTCAAGTGAACACAGGTAGGTGAGCCTGTGGCGCGAGTTTTGCTCCGCAATGCGGAGTAAGTCCATCTTCTCACGCAAATCCAACTTTGACCGGGACGTGGATTGAAGTTGTTCTCCGCGTTCGTCAGCCGCAAGGTTTGGAGGAGTGTCAGTATTCTCATGCAATCCTTGAAGAGGAGTGGTGGAGTCATAGTCCAGCTTCGGGCATGTTAATTTCGCCTGAACCTCGTGTGCGTGGACGCCACTCAATCCCAGCGGGCGAGGTAGAGCCTCGGCGCGAAAGGGATCACGAAAGGATGGAGGTAACGAAGCTCCGGCATGCGAGCTCGGCAAGTGGGGTGAAGTAGTTCCCTACGCGCGCATCTGTTGCCGCAGCCAGAGAAGTTTCGTTATACCTCACCGCAACTCAACCAAACCCAAAGTGTATAATACTAAAGAAAACATTCCGAAGCAGCATTAATAGAACAGAAGAGTAATTCCCTTGCTCACTCCCTGGAGTCATTGTAGACTTCAGGACTCACCCTCAGAAATTCGATCTCTCCTTCCACAGTAGTAAGACAGTAGCAACCTACAGTAAAAAGCTCTTGTGGTAAGATATTATCATTAAGTGATGTACATAAGTAGATTAAGTATTTCATTTCATAGTACTAAGCTGACAGCAGCTAAATAGTAGTATTTAGCTTCTTTTGCTATAGATATAGATTATAAACATTATTCCTAAACAATTTATTCATTCTTATAAGACTTAGCGTACGATTTTCGAACATTTCTTTTGATTCAATTAGAAGGAAATTAGTCGAAAACCCCCCAATCTATACCAGCATCTGCGGTCACCTGAATTACTGACCCCAGCTGCTACCATAGGGAAGAAATCCCCTTAAAGTATTCACTATAGATTTTTAGATTTAAGTAAAACTTTTCCTTTTTGGTCCGCCTCGGGTCGGTATATATATAAATACTAACCGGAGCGGGCATACAGACCATATAGTCCTGAGTAAAGTCAGAATGTCTAACCCGTCCTGGAAGCCAACACGCCGCTCAACCAGAGGGTTAGGACGGGAAGGAACCCCGTCAAGCCATGGAGCAATCCCTAAACAATCGGGACCGCTCAACGAGCAGGGGATTCCAAGACTTGATAACCCAGACAACCCGGGGGTATCCTCAGATACTCCGGGTCCCCAGACGTACAGTAGTTTTCGGCCTGCCAGGGAATCAGATTCAGTACCCCCTCTCGGGATACTGGGACCGTTTCCCATTGACGAGCAGCCACACGAGCCTAACGAGATTCAGCCCTCGGGCGCGGTACCTGCGTCCGCGAGCATCCCCATTTCGGAGGTCATTCGACAATCCGGAGCGGAAAGCGCTCCAGAACCAGACGGTTCCGGCGTAGGCGACGCAAACGACAGTGCCCAGTTCGAGCACTACATCCAACAAGTCGTTATGGCTACCGTAGGGTTGAGGCGCGCCGAAGAACTGAAGCACTTCAGAGAAGAACTAGACCGCAGTCGAGCCGTCATGCGGCAAGACATGGCAGTCATCTTGCGGGAAGCAGTCATGGGGCCTAATCCCATGTTCAGCCAAGGTCCTACGGGAATCGGCGCTGTGCCAGCGCGGGAAAGAACGGAACCACCCCGAACAGCTCCCCAGCAATACCCCCAACCAATCACGACAGCGGCTGCGCTTACTAACAGCCGGCCAGAATATATACTGAGTACGAGTTCGCCTCCGAGAGGAGCTCCGACGCGCAACCCCCAGGTGTACCCCGTACACATGGCGAGGAGCGCCAATGTCGACAACTTCTTGACGCAACTCAGTAATTTTAACCTAGACGATTCGTCGCCACATCCCACCGGCGAGAGGCAAGCACCTTCGCGAGGGCCGTCGCAGGCGAGTTCGTTTCCTAAATACCACAACATCCCCAAATGGGACATACACTTCGATAACGAAGATCTAAACATTGATGATTTCCTATTGCAAGTCAGTAGACAGCGCGAGGCATGCAACGCTTCGTGGGCTGACGTAGTGCTGAACTTCCACCACTTGGTGAAAGGGCAGCCCAAGCTTTGGTTTTGGGGGTGGATCAAAAAGAACCCTCAAGCCACCTGGGAGGCGCTACGTCTAGCCCTACTCGAGCAGTACCGCAGCCTCGAGACAGACTTTGACATATTTCGGCAAATGTCGTCACGACTTCAGGCCGACCAGGAGACGTTCGACGCCTATTACGGGACCCTTCTAAGGCTCAACGCTAAGATGAAGTTCCCAAAAGCGAATCGAGACCTCATCGAAATTGTCAAAAGAAACGTCAAACGGCAGATAGGCCAGTACCTTCTTACATTCAACACCTCCGACAAGGCGGAACTCGTGTATGTTTGTCGAAGTATCGAGCGGTTTTTCGGCGAAGCGAGAGAGGATTTTACGAGGAAGCCGAAGTTCACGATGGGAGCTCCAGTACGGAGAAACGTCTGTGAACTATCGGAGGAAGACCTTAACGATCCCTCCTCGTCAGGAATCGGAGTGGACGCAGTAGTCTTCAGGCAACGCGACCGCAGTAAGCTAATTTGCTGGATTTGCCGAGAGCCCGGACATACTATGTTCGAATGCTTGAAGCTGCCGCAGAAACATTTTTGCTTCCGATGTGGTCTCGAAAACGTTTTTACTGCAAATTGTCAAAGATGTCGGGAAAACCCGAGATCGAACTTCCCTCACGCCGGAGAGGGCAGTTCGAAGAACCACCAACCGGCCATAGAACCTTAAACACCCCAGACTTACCAACCAACATCACCATACTTAAACGACCAGGCGATCCAACCGGGGATACGTCACAAAGTAATTCGGAACGTCATCCGGAACCCGAGACAGCTCCAGCCGGGACCCTCATCGCTGGCTCTAGCTTCTCGAACAAATCTTGTCGTCATTATAAGCCTTTTGACCAACGATGGTCAGAATATCAAATAGCCAGAGCTCGCATATTTGGGAAGGCTATGCCTTCCACCCGTATTCGTAGAGTTCGTAAACGGTTTCAACTGAAACGAAAGTGCACCGCCGCTATCGCAGCTACAACCCTGCAGGTTTCGCCACGTGCTGATGGAGAACCGCGTCCGTATGCGGATGTGGAACTTTTCAACCGGTCCTGGACCGGCCTCCTGGACACAGGCGCTTGCATCAGCGTGATAGGCGGAGCAGGAGTGGATTTCTTAAAGGCCAACCACATTCGGTGGAAAGTATTTTCCTCGGTAGTAACTACTGCTGATGGCCGAGCGCAGAGTATCGTCGGGATCTTACACTCTAAGATCTTATTCGCCGACCGGGAAGAAGACATCACTCTATACGTTGTCCCTTCCATATCCCAGGAACTAATTCTAGGAGTTGACTTCTGGAAGAAGTACGACCTAGCCCCGCGAGTCATACCGAATTCATCGGGTAAACTCTTCAATGCCAGCAGCATTAAAGTAGGCATTGATATGACCGGGGACTCCATTCCCAAAGCGGAGATCTTATCTCATGCGCACATCCTTACTTCCGAGGAGAACCAGCTCCTCAACGAGACCCTGCAGAAGTTTCCGTCCTACGCCACCTTAGGCCTAGGACGCACCCATCTCATGTCCCACGAGATAGACACTGGAGACGCCGCCCCCATTAAACGGCGTCACTATCCGGTATCCCCAGCGGTGGAGGAACTCCTCTATGCGCAGCTGGACCGCATGCTCGCCATGGACGTGATTGAGGTCAGTCCAAGCGCGTGGAGCTCTCCCGTAGTGCTAGTACGGAGAGGAGATAAGCACCGGATGTGCTTAGACGTGCGCGACCTCAATCGCGTCACAAAGAAAGATGCGTACCCGCTGCAAAACATAGAGGGGCTACTCGCTCGTCTGCCAGACACTTACTTCATGTCTAGCGCAGACTTAAAAGACGCATTCTGGCAGATCCCACTGGACGAGAAGAGCAGGGAAAAGACTGCATTCACCGTTCCCGGGAGACCCCTTTATCACTTCAAAGTGATGCTATTCGGGCTGTGCAACGCGCCCCAGCGCTTATGCCGCCTCATGGATCAAGTCATCCCCGCGGAGTGGAGACACAAAGTGTTCGTCTACCTGGACGACCTGCTTATCATGACGATTAACTTGGAGAAATCCAAGTTCTGTCATCAAGAATTAAAGTACCTCGGTTTCATTGTTGGAAACGGAGTGCTGAAAGTGGACCCCTGCAAGGTCCAAGCCATCCGGGAGTTTCCGATCCCGCAAACGGCTCGCCAAGTGCGCAGCTTCCTGGGTATGGCAGGATGGTATCGGCGATTCGTCCAAGACTTCTCAACGTCGTCAGGAGACCTATCGGACACGCTGAAAAAAGGCAGTAAGTTTCAATTTGGAGAAAAAGCGATCGCCTCATTTCAAGCTATCAAGGAAAAGTTAGCTTGCGCGCCCGTCTTGGCCAACCCCGATTTCAAGCGTCAATTTATAGTTTCGTGCGATGCCAGCGACACCGGCGTCGGAGCAGTGTTGAGTCAACTAGACGATGAGGAAAGCGAACGACCAATATTCTTTTATTCTCACAAGTTGAACTCCGCCCAACGGAATTATACAGTCACCGAAAGGGAATGCTTAGCAGCAGTCATGGGGATAGCGAAATTTCGGCCATATATTGAAGGCTACCACTTTAAAGTTATAACAGACCACGCGAGCCTGCAATGGCTAATGAGCCGACGGGAACTGAAAGGGAGATTAGCGCGATGGAGTCTAGAGCTTCAAGGTTACACGTTCGACATAGAGCACCGGAAGGGAAGTTTGCACGTCGTACCCGATCACGCGTTCACGACGTGGAGGCTCTCCAAACCGGCGACTCTATGCTAAGCGAGCTCACCGACGTGCTGCACATAGATCTGACGGATCCCAGCTTCAGCTCGGAACAATACCGCCAGATCATCGACAGCGTCGGGGATAACAAACACCAGCTACCGGATCTTCGGGTCGCCAATAATTTGGTGTACAAGAAGATTCAATCTAGCACAGACAACCCCATCCACGAAGAGCACTCTTGGAAGCTCTGGATTCCCGCCGCGCTAACGAACCATCTGATCCGCCTGGCTCACTGCCCACCAGAAGCCTCCCACGGAGGCCTAGTCAAAACATTATACCGGTTGCAGCAGCAATGTTACTGGCCCAACATGGCCACGCACGTGAAGGAATTCGTACGCCAGTGCGAAATTTGCAAGACCACCAAAGCCCCCAATTACACCCTACGGGCGGAGATGGGTAAAGCATTTGTGGTGGACAGACCGTTTCAACATTTGTACACCGACTTTCTTGGTCCATACCCTCGGTCGAGACGGGGGAATACCCACGTCATCCTCGTGTTGGACCAACTCTCCAAGTTTATTTTAATAAAAGCGATACGTCGAGCGACGACAGAAGTGGCGACCCGATTCCTCCTCGAGGAAGTCTTCTCCATCTTTGGGGTACCAGAGACGATACTCTCCGACAACGGCAAGCAATTCACGAGTAAAGAGTTCGATAAGTTCACAAGCGCCCACGGCATAAAACATTTGAAAACGGCGGCCTACTCACCGCAGGCCAACGCAAGTGAGCGGGTGAACCGCTCCATTTTGAGAGCCATTCGGGCATACGTCGGCTCCGACCACACAGCCTGGGACGCGCATCTCCTACCAATAGGAAGGGCGCTAAGGACCTCGATCCACGCTGCGACCAAGATGTCGCCCTACGAAGTCGTGTTCGGACAACGGATGATGGAGCATGGCAGCGACTACCAGCTGCTACGACAGCTCGACGGTCTGAATAACTCAGAGATCGACCTTCTCCCGAAGCATTGCCGGATGAATATCCTTCACGCGCACATCAAAGACGCGCTCGAGAAAGCGCATGCCAAATACAAGAGACAATACAACCTGCGATGCAACCCGGTAAAATACCAAGTGGGAGACGACGTGTATAAGCGAAACCACGTCCTCAGCAATTTCCCCAAGGGAATCAATTCTAAATTCTGTCGCAAGTTCACCAAGGCAAGAGTTGTTCAAGTTGTAGGGAACCTATACCAATTGGAAGATGACCAAGGTAACGACCTGGGACTTGTGCATTCCAAGGACATACGGAGATGATGGCATCCGCCTCCTCCTATGACGACTCATTCGAGCACCGATTCGAGATATCCCCCCTATCCCATCCTAACCCCGGAAGGGCAAACAAATTTCATCCCATATCCCAGATAAGAAACCAAATATGACATAATACTCAGAGCGACCACCTATGGTTCGAAATAGGAACCGAAAACAAGAAAAAAACCAAAAAAAAAAAAAAAAAAAAAAAAAAAGGGAAAGAGAAAGAAAACCCGAAGCGATCAAAAGATAGTTCACGAAACGACGCGGCGAAGGGATGCAGGTGGCCCGACAGCTCAGCCTGTGCATGAGTCTCGTTCGATGAAGAAGTGGGCAGCTCACGGTTTCCTTGACGGTTTCACTCGCGAAACGCGGCGAACCTTAAGGTGTGTAACGAACCCTGCCACTTGCCGACCGGCAAATCACCTACGGCTCCAGAATACGGCAACAGAACGTACAATTACCAAATGTAACCATGCCCAAATGTCGGACACTCTCGCGGCAAGTAAGTGAAACGAGGACTTTGTGAGTCTGAACACCACCATCGCCAGCCTCGCCCGAATAATAGAACAGAAAACGAAATGTCAAACGACGGGCTTGCTTTTGATTTCTTATCCCCAACACGACCTGACTGATTTCGGCGGGCCTTGACATGAAGGAATTTTGATCCTGAGGCACACCCCGAATCAATCGGTACGCATCGTCCACGGGACGACCGAAGCACCTATACTCCCAGCGGGTACAGGCCCAGGAAGTGGAAGTCTCGCCTCGCGCGAACGCATTTTCCCTAAAAAGTGGAAAGGAAAAGGGGAATCGTGCGCATGGATCTGGCCTAGGCAACCAACCGCCGGGCAAATTATCGCGGCGAAATCCTCCAGGATCGCAGCGTGCAGTCCACGAAACGAAGTGCAGTCCACGAAACGAAGTGCAGTTCGTCGAATACGACCCCAAACGCGCAAGAAGCGCCTCGCAAGAGTAGATTGGGGCGGAAAACGAAACAAAACAACGAAAGAGGAGCGCCCAACAAGGCGAATCTACGACCAGCATCACCTGGGTAAGTGCTATTGGCTCGTCGCCCTCAGATTTCACTCATAACTGACCACCGAATATTCGTCCAGAAGCAGGATTCAACGGCGTCGGTACCCGACTGGAGTCGACGACAACGACACGCAGTGAATTCCCCAGGGACACTCCGGACGACCGCCACGGCGGGGCGATCCTACCCACACGGGGAAACCAGCTCAACCACGCGCATCCCAGAAGCTCCTAAAGGTAAGACTTAGTCGGATCGCGACGAAGGTGTTAGAGCGAGACTCGTATGGTCTATCACTCGCTAACATGCTTATTTTCCTTTTTCCTTGGTATAGAACGCCAGTCGAGCAGCAGTAACGACCCAGCATCACAATTACCAGACCAGGTACTGCAGCATCGGTACATTTACCAGTCCGGGTACCGCAGCCGCATCGGCCCCGTCACCAGCGACAGCCGCATCGGGACTTCAGCAACGGCGCACCAGCAGCAGCAACAGCCGCCGTTTAGTGTAGTGCGATTAAGTGAAGTAGTGCGGGCGCTGACTATCAGCCCCGAGAGTTTTTTTTTATTACATTATATATATATATATATAATTATAAATATGCTAGATACCTTAGGTATGTGAATTTTAATTCGCGGTAGTCGCAGTAGCATCCCCTAAGGAGGCGAGTTTATGATTTTTGCAATCTGTGCACACAGAGTAACCTCTGCGGTTCGGTTAGTTCGCGATTCGCGTCGGCTTTTTGAGGACCTTCAGTCCGATTAGGTTTTTAATTTATTTCACCCGAGTAATACATATGCATTACATTCGGATAACGTTTATATGCAGTTCATTCGGTTAACGTTCGGGAATAAGACCTTCGAAATTAATTCCGTCGCTAGTGCAAAGCAACGCAAATCTTTTTCGCGGTACGTCCCACTTGCATAGTAGCATATACCCCTCTCGAGGGTTTGTTATTACCCACGGCTAAGGTTATAAACCCTCCGCGTTTTGTTTTGTTTCGGCACCAACAGTTGTGACCTCCACCACCCACTGGGGAGGTAAGTTCCGATTTCATACGATTTTTTTTTGGGTCTTCTTCGTTGTGTTGAGGTCGTTGACTTGCAACGGCCTATATATCGGCTTCTCCGAGCGGCCTTTAATATCATCACGAGTACGCATTCAATCTGTTAGCGGGGTAGGTAAAGCAAAGTAGTGGCATTATATTTTAATAACGATTCAACAGGATTAAGGATTCGTCATCGCTGTGCGCACACCGACGACAGGAAATCCACGTAAGTCTTTTTCTACTTTTGTCACTATAATATAATATCACTACACTATATTTACACTCCATTTATGTTTGCTATATAATATAACCCATAAACGGGGCATCGAGAGTGCATATTAACGACGAGCTAATCGGTATCTTTTACCGAGTATCTTGTACCTTTTACTGTGCTTGCTAATTTTATTTGGGTGTGAGGTTCTTGCTCACGTCAAGGTCAAGCCCACTCATCGTGGACTAAGTCCCGAAATTGTGGGATAAGAACATATCGAAGGAGGGTCAACGAGATTAGGTGAAAGTTCGTTTCGCGTATTTACGTAAAGTTTTTTTTTGTTGTGAAATTATCGGTAGGAGGATCGAACTATCCGCGTAGCGTATAGTAATCTGAGACTTCGTGTCTATCAGGGCATTGTACATGCCTTCATCTGCTAGGATATTTCGGTTATTTTGTTGTTTTTTTTATTGTGTAATCGGACGTCGTCGTGTTTCGTTTTCAGATTATCTTTTGAACATCTGACGTAAGTTAATTTTAATATAGAACCAAGCGTTCGAACTCAGCATTAAGGATTTTAGTCTGTAAGTATTTCACGTTCCAAGTTCCGGAATTTCTCCGGATGTCGAACCGGAGGTTCTGTCCCTGTACGCAGTGGATTTTCTTGGACCGTAGGCCTAGAAGCATAATCATGCTTATCGGTGGAGGAGGATATCCCGCCGCAGCGCGAATCAGCGTTCGTAAATTTAAGAATAGTTCATAAGGAACGGTGTAGACTAGGATTAAGTTCGGTTATCTCTTTTTCGTTTATTATTATTTTTATTTTTATACTTTCGTAATAAAGGCCCAATGGAATTTGAAATGATGTTCGTTAAATTCTTTCGTTTCCGGATCGGATAGTGAACCGATTATGGAAGTTTAAATTTCTTTTTGGAAGGAGGGAGGTCGAGTGTTACCCGAGGTAAAGGAGCAAGGGAAGGCAAGGGGAGTAAAAGTCACCTGACGTAAGGGGTCTCTACTCCCGTTTCTGAGTTGGGGCCGTCGCTAACAGTGCGGCGCGGCGGCCATGGAGTCTGCGCCTATGCGCAGCGGGGAGGGCCAGCACAGGGGGAAATCTTTTCATCTCGCATCTTCCCCCCTCCCTTGTTTTTCAGGGGTGTATTACCTGTTCGGAAGTTCAGCTTGGCTGGAACTTCAATGCTGTTTCTCAAATTAGATCCGTTCGGGGTCTGCCCTCATCGGGCCGACTGAAATTCGGTGGTTACCACACCACCGCCGCTTCTTATCGCGGTTAGCGGCGGCGTACCATCGAGCCTCCGTATATAAGGAGTGAGGATAGAACGGCACATCAGTAGATTAGAGGACAGGCATGTAAAACTAAATGTGACCCCAGTCTGGGGCTCGCTGCAAGCTCCCACACCCGCCGGCGAGCTAGCGCGTGGTGGAGGTCATGCCTGGCAGCGAGTGGCCGGACACCCCTTCCTTGTTTTCAGGAGATTCACTGGACCTTAGTCGCCTGTAAGCGGGGGCCAGTGGATTCGGGTCCGGCAGCCTTGGTAAGGATATCTGCCGGGGTCATTTATAATCCTTTTCGTATGAACATCGGAGGAACAAGGAAGGGTACGGTGCAAGTCGCAAGAGCACGCGACGTAGAGGCAGGAAGTAGCCGGAAGCCGGAGGCATCGAGGATTATCCAGGCATAGACCTGGAGGCGACCCAAGACGAGGGATAAGGGGCGGGTTCTCCCGCGTGTGCGAATATCCTCCGCTGTTAGTCACGGACGACTCGGGATGGAAGGGGCCTGAAGTCTTTCAAGGAGATCGAATGGTCTCTGGGGTTGCGGAGGTTTCTCTTCTCTCTTGTTCCCTACTCTTACATTTCGCTTTCACCATCGTCCTCCCAGCGGCTTCTATACCAACGACTTCGGGGAGCTGTCACTCATATAGGTTACTAAGATCAGCGTGCTCAATAGAGGGCGCTGTTCTGACAGCGCATTGCTGGCCGAGTTTGACCGGGTGTTACTGCCTTGTTAAGTGGGTTACAGGTGGCACCAACGTGGTGAGATGAAGAAGTAAGTTGGCTTAAGGGACTTCCACAATGCTTCCGCAGTCGAGTGCGCGACCGCTGTTACCGTGCACGTTACACGGTCCCCCATCTACGTACTAACCGCGCCCAACGTCGTTTAATTACGGTGATCTGACGAGAACCGATTAACTCAACGTGGTATGGTCGTTAAAAAAAAAAAAAAAAAAAAAAAATCGTACACATACACTTCACATGAAAACGTTGGAGGGTTGTCTAATATGCAGAGCACTCACATAGTGGCAGATTTATGCTTGTGTTAGTTAATTTGGTTGAGGAATTTCAATATGCAATCGTCTTTCTTCTTTGGTGAAATACGAAAAACACAAAAAGGAATTCAAGTCATTCTGAATAATTTGTTCTCGTATGAACACCTACCTTTCCTTGTCGCTACTAACACAAAGCTATAAAAAGCACGTACCTACTTAGTACGAACTGTAAGTACGTTTACATGACCGAATCGAAAAATCGAATTGAAACAGAATTTTAATTCGAGGCAAGTTTTCGCTCTCTCTGAATCGAGGGATTGAATTTGTAACCTGCCATCCCCACTCTCTCTCTCTGAACGCCATCGCCTTGAATTACACGTGCCTCGCTTGTCCCGACTCTTAATCTCAGGGTCGGGTCGTAGGAGCTGAGGGAAAAAAAGAACCACAACCAAAAACTGATTGCCCCACGTTGGTGGCACATGTAACCATAGCCAATATGCGTCCCTCTCTTCCGTCTATGTATACAAGATCCTGTGACATTAGGGCCAGACTTCCATTTATACCCGTCCCCGCAGAACACTGCCTTCCCTCCTTTTACCGCGGCAGTACCCAAGGTACCACTGCGGCCGCCTTCCCGGGTCTGAGGTTCTAGCACATGATCCCGTCCGGATCAGCGCGGTTTAGAAAGAAAGAAGAGAAAAAAAACTTTTCTCGCGCCCCTGACTCCGACTCGTCGATCCCGAGGTCAATGACCCCAATCAATAACAAGAATCATAATTTCATTAACGATTCTATACAACGATTCAGCAATTTTTATTCAATTAAAGTTATAAACTAATATTAACGGGCATATCTAAATGTCTAAACTTATGATAACAGCGCTTAAGCGCGTAGCCGTACGCAGGCTAGGGCATATACTGCCGTGGAGGTATTCTCCGACTTAAAACTAAGGAATCTATCCATACGATCCTGAATCTTATACCATAAAAGAGAAAGTCTAAAGAGAAAAGATAATTTCCTCTTGAAACTAGCTTACAGGATATTTCTGGGCTTATGTATTGTATGCTTTAGCATCCCCAAAACATGTACGTAGTTATGTTTAAATTACCATAACGGTAGGTTTCTTATCTATGACGTCGAGGCGTACATGGGTAATCTTATTTGCAATAACACTAATACTAAATTATCAATGTGTATATAAAAAAAAAATATACAAGACAAAACTTAACGATTAAAAGAGAATTTCAAATAAAAGTTGTAGACGACACGCGTTGGGACAAACGTACATTGAACGACGGAATGACTTCAAATTCTAGGCGAGAGGCGTTGGTAAAGGAAGAGCGACCAAAAGTAGTCACTTGACCCGCATTTGTAGCCGATCTTGGGCGGTAATCCCAGGTCCGAACGAGAAAAGGCCCCGCTCGACTAGTTAATCTAGGCGAACGAGTCGAGGATACGGGAATCTGCGACGTATCCGTTTCGTATTGACACCCTCTCAAAGACACCATGCGCATCCCTAGTAATGGGGGCGTGATGGCTGAGGGAGCGGTGAATCGTCGAAGGGTTCGTAGACGCGGATTATTGATTCTGACTCGCGAACCGAAAACTACTATGCATCTGGATCACAAAGATGACCCGTGCAGAACGGTAACACTATTGTGCGTGTGGGAGGGTATATCACTATAGAATCGGGCTCAAAACAGCCATGCGTTTATATATACAGATGTATGTAGGGTTTCGAGGTACATATATAATCTCACTTCATGAATATATTAAATATATACAAATAAATATAGTTATTTAATGAAAAACTTACATGGATTCCGCTGTCGATGTGCGCACAGGACTGTTTCTCCGCTGTTTATCTATTAGTATTGAGTGAGAGTGTATATTAGCTGTAATTATGGGTGCCCTACCACTGCAAGTTAAGTGAAAAGAAAACGCGATGAAGAATCCTCAAGTACCGACTTGGAACAGTATACACGACCGAAACACTGAACATAGGCTGAACAATCGAACTCACAGGGTTCGAAGCACTGCGAATGTGCTTTCCTGTTGGTATATGATTACAATTCCCGGGGATCATACGCCGCCTTGGTACTCCAAGGGCCGATAATCAAATAAAGGGGGAAAAAAATGAACGAAATCTAAGAGTTTTCCGAAAAGATATCAAATTATACCGATAACGACGCGAGGGTGTAATGAACTTTCGCGATCGAGTATTAAATGCACACAATGCTCCTTAATTTAGAACTTATAGATATCTTTTTACTACGTTAGGCGTATGCGTACAAACGGAACTATTCTACAGACTTAAGTTAAAGAAAAACCAACAATAAGGAATACTAATGGATTATGGTGAGCCTTCGGTACTGGTAGAGGAGATAAATCTCCTTGACACCTGCTTGAGGAGAAAACAGAACGGTTCAGCTTTACATTGCCAAGTTGGAACGAGCAATAATTTATTTGCCCGCGGATAAAGTTCGTGGAAGGGTGGGACGGGGATGTAAGGTCGTCTCCACTCACCTGCTGTGTTGCAGGACGTAATTTGGTCTGCGCAAGACGTTTCGCCACATGGGGATCGGAATACAGCCGGTTCGCCACACGTGGATCTGCTCCCACGTTTCGGGATACGTATCTCTGGCGAGGGTTATGAACGCTGACGCGTTGAATATGTACGCCCTCGACGGGATTCTCGAATGCAAATGCTGGCTGAGTCTGGGCGGACGCTACGGTCGCTAATCCACCGAACGTATCTGCTGGATGGAGGACAATTACTCCGAGGTTTACCTCCGATGGCCACTGCATCGTTCTAAATATCCTACGCTGTGCTTATACTCTATTTATTTCATTGCATACTCACGCTTAATCCTGGTTAAGTAAAGGTAGCCTCGCCACGAACGCATGCGCTCGGGTGCTTTCGTCTCTTTGATTTTCTTTTGTTCTTTTCTCCGTCTTTTTATTTAATTTAATTGATTTGATTTCTTTATGTTTCTTCTTGAATTGTGCTTCTTTCTTATTTTATTTTATTTTACGTATATTGTTAGCTTGTTTAATATGTGTGTAGATTTCCGTGTACTGTATATATACTAATACTTGTTAAATTCATTTTTATTTCGTGCAAGTCGGGGGACTATGCCTCGCCGAGGCCGAAGTCAAAAACGTAAAAGATGGTGGCTTGCTCGTTTCAAACTTAATTCCTATGCGAAACATCCTCTCTCTTTCTGGAAATGTATTTCTGCTCTCCTCTATCTTCTCAATAAAAGATGGAAGTATGGAATTTCATCGATGTGGCCGGATGGATGCGTTCAGCTCTGTCTATGAACACACGTATTCATTTGGGAACGGTTCGACTGAGACTCGGTTTCCTTTGAGAGTATTCTCCTCGGAAATCCGTTGGTGAATTTGAGGACAGGGGTTCGTTACACAACTCGAGGTTTTCACGGAAGCTTCGCGTGACAAAACTCATGGACTCGATAGCCTGTCCGTATCGTGACTTATGCTGCACTCGAAGGACTCTCGCTTGTGTCTCATGCACAGGCTGAACTGCCGGGCGCTTGATGTGCTTCGTACTTCTGTCAGACTCACGTTTGTCTCTTTCGGTCTGCCTAATCTCTTATTTTTTTTTTTTTTTTTTTTTTTTTTTTTTTTAGGGGTCCTATTTCAAACCATAGGTGGTCGCTTGATAATTTGTAATAGAAAGGGATGGTTGGGATAAAATTTGTATCTTGGGGATGGGTATGAGGTGGGAAAAGAAAGTAGAAAGATAGTTGACTTGGCCGGGTTTTGTCTGTCCTTTACCGTCGAATGTCTTTGGAGTGGACTTAGCCTAGGTCCTTTCGTCCTTTCCTTGCTCGTCTGCCAGCTGATACAGATTTCCGTGAACTTTGACAACTCTGGCCTTTATGAATTTCCTCCCAAACTTGGCGTTAAATCCTTTTGAAAAGTAGTAGATGGTTGCGTTTATAGACACAGTCTCCCTCTCGGAAGGTTCTTGGGTTACAACGTAAGTTGTATCTCTTTTCATACTTGGCGTGTGCTTTTTCCAAAGCGTTTTTAACGAAGGAGTGCATTATGTTCATCTTGCAGGCTTTTGGAAGGGTTTCCAATTCCGAGTTGTTTAGGCCGTCTAGCTCGCGTAACAGCGGGTACTCGCTCCCGTGTTCGATCATTTTCTGCCCGAAAACTACCTCGTATGGTGACATCCCAACGGCCGAGTGGATTGACGTTCTCAGTGAGCTGCCTATGGCGTTCAGCTGGGTGTCCCGGGTCGAGTGATCGGGGGTGATCTAGGCCCGTATGGCCGCTAGGATGGTGCGGTTGACCCGCTCGCTGGCGTTGGCTTGTGGAGAATAGGCCGCCGTTTTTAGGTGGTTGATACCTAACGAAGTCATGAACGAAGCAAATTCTTTGCTAAGGAATTGCCGACCGTTGTCGGATAATACCGACTCCGGAACTCCGAATACGGTGAAAATATCTTCGTGAAGAAATCGGATTACTGCTTGCGAAGTGGCTTTACGCAATGCTCGAATACATACGAATTTGGAGAACTGGTCTAAACATATAGGTTAGGTTAGGTTGAGGTGGCTGTTAGCCGAAAGCTAACACACTTAGACCAAAGAGGTCCATTGTGATGCCACTAGGATCGGGAGTATCTACCACTACCCGCTAAAACCATTTGGAGCTTCTAATGAAGCGTGATAGACTTCTAACATCTGAGTTAGCCAAGTCACTGAGTTCATTAAGGAAGAAGGCTCCCAAATAGAGATTTCTTTTATGGGAGAGTGCAGGACATGTGCAGAGGAGATGAAGTGTAGTCTCCTCCTCCTCCTCATCCCTGCAACTTCTGCAGAAGTCGTTAGAATAGACGCCAAGCCTTGATGCGTGCTTGCCTATTAGACAGTGCCCTGTGATGGCACCTATGACAGAGCTAATATGCAGTCGGTTAAGTGAGATCAAACTCAGAGAGCGTCGCAGGTCCAGCTTTGGCCAGATATGCTTGGTCGCTAGACACGTATCACTACCTGTCCACCTGAGGTTTGTACTCTCGACTGCGGCTAGCTTAAGCATGAGTTTACAAGTAGCGATGGGCATACCTAAGAAACCTTTATCAGGTAGAAGAGGTAATGCTGTTCCTTTTTTTGGCGAGTTCGTCTGCCCTACAGTTCCCTGGGATGTCTCTGTGCCCTGGCACCCAAAAGAGGTGAAAGTTGAACTGCTCTGCCATCTCCTCAAGAGACGAGCGGCAGTCTATGGCTACGATGGAGTTTGAAGAGACTGAATCCAAGGATTTCAGCGCGGCTTGACTATCCGAGAATATGCGGATGTCCTTAGCGGATATCACGTTTCTCTTCAGCCACGACAAGACTTCCTTAATCGCCATGATTTCCGCCTGGAACACGCTACAATGATCAGGAAGACGGAAAGAGAGACTGATATTAAGTCTTTCTGAGAAAACACCACCTCCGACCCCATCACTAGTTTTTGATCCGTCGGTGTAAAAGTGGATCGAATTATCTTCCATGCAATCAGCCTCCTCCCAGAATGATCTGGAGGGGATAGTGATTTGGAAGTTCTTTTCGAACTGTAGCTGGGGTATAGTGTAGTCGATGTTTCTTGGTAGGGACCCATGGGAGTCCAGAATGATAGAGTGGCCAATATTTGTATTGATCCACTGTGATGTGGCTTTTAAACGGACAGCGGAGCAGGCAGCTGATTGCCTGCTGAAAATATCCAGGGGTGTTAGATGCAGTAATATGTCCAGTGCAGCGGAGGGGGTCGTACGGAGTGCTCCGCAGATACACAGACAAGCTGTGCGTTGCACCTTGCTCAGCTTATCACGGTTTACCGCTTTGTCTAGAGCAGTCCACCAGACAACCACCCCGTATGTCAGGATCGGTCTAACTACCGATACGTATAGCCAGTGTGATATGCGGGGCTGTAGGCCCCACTTATTTCCGATGGCTTTTTTGCAAGAGAAAAGTGCTACTGTAGCTTTCCTTACTCTTTCTTGTACATTGGGTTTCCAGCTTAACTTCTTATCGAATATTAGACCCAGAAATTTAGCTTCGTCGGAAAAGGTTAAGCTTGTACCGTTGATAGAGGGAGGGTCGATATGAGGGACTTTATATTTCCTGGAGAAGAGGACAAGCTCGGTTTTGTGAGGGTTAACCCCCAGCCCACAGCTTCTTGCCCAAATTGAAAGCTTGTTGAGAGCGTTTTGAAGGAGTTCCTTTAGAGTGTTGAGGTATTTCCCTGAGACGGCAATAGCAATGTCATCCGCATAGGCAATCACCGTGCAACCCTCCCCTTCCAGGCATGTCAGTAGTTTATTCACCACCAAGTTCCACAGAAGGGGGGAGAGGACACCACCTTGTGGCGTGCCTCTACTGACAGACCTTCTAGCGGATGAAACGCCCAGTTTTGAATTGATAATCCTGCTTGTTAGCAAAAGACTGATCAATGCACCAAGCGATCCATCCACATTTAGTTCTGTTAGTGCATTTGCGATTGCAGATGTGTCGACGTTGTTAAAAGCGCCCTCTATGTCTAGGAAGGCAACCATAGTGTATTCCTTGTGGTGAAGGGAGTATTCTATGGTGCGTACCAAGGAGTGAAGGGCAGTTTCCACTGATTTACCCTTAATGTACGCATGTTGTGCCGCAGACAGCAGTTGCGGGCTTATATTCATGCGAAGATGGATATCAATCAGACGCTCCAGCGTTTTGAGGAGGAATGATGATAGACTGATGGGTCTGAGGTCTTTTGGACTAACATGGGAGTATTTCCCAGCCTTGGGTATGAAGACTACTTTAACTTCCCTCCAAGCCTGAGGAATGTGAGTAAGCCTTAAACAGCTATTCATAATCATCTCCAGTGTTGGTAGAATGATGTCAGAAGTCCTCTGAAGTTCGGCAGGTATTATGCCGTCAGGTCCTGCAGACTTGAAGGGCTTGAAGCTTTGTAGTGCCCAAAGAAGCTTGTCCCTAGTAATCAGATTTTGAGAATTTGTTACCTGTAAATCCATAGGTGACCTGTTTGGGTTACTATGGCCGGTAATGTTGGAGCTACCAGGGAAGTGTGTGTCAAGTAGCAGATTGAGCGATTCCTCGCTGGATGTAGTCCACGAGCCATCTGCTTTCTTTAGGCAGCTAGGCATAGTTGGATTTGAAGCAAGGATTTTTCTTAGCCTTGATGCCTCTGAGGTTTCTTCTATTTTGCCACAGAAGAGTCTCCACGAAGATCTTTTGGCCTTCCTTAATTCTTTTTTGTATGATTTGAGGGATACTTTATAGGAGTCCCAGTCAGTATTGGATCTTGAGCTTTTAGCTCGATTGAAGAGTCTCCTGCAATCATTTCTCAGTGGTCCTAATTCAGGTATCCACCAATGTGGCTTCTTTTTCCCCCTGGGACGAACGAGTGGGCAGGAAACAGCCATCGCTTCCTTAAAAGCCATCGTGAGCTTGTTGACTTTGCTGTCAAGCTCGCTAGGATTGCGTGGGGGACTTAAGAGTTCAGAGGTTATATGTCTGCGCATAGTATCTCTGTATTTGGGCCAGTCTGTTTTCCGAGGGTTACGGAATGTGGATTGGCAGGGGATGTCAACGTTTAGGTTGAAGGTAAGATATCGGTGGTCGGAGAAGGAATGGTCAGACGAAACCCTCCAACTCGATATGAATTTGTGGATGTTATTGGAGACAAGAGTAATGTCTAAGACTTCTTGTCGATTCTTGGTGATGAAGGTGGGCTCATTACCCATGTTGCACACAATGAGGTTAGTACTTAAAATGTAATCGAAAAGTGACTCACCTCTGCTGTTGATATCAGTGCTTCCCCATACGGTGTGATGCGCATTAGCGTCACATCCGATGATGAGTGCAGCTTTCCGCCTCTCTACTTCCGCAATAAAACTCTCCAGGTTAACACCAGGAAGAGGTCCCAGGTTGTCATGGGCAAGATACGCTGATGCCAACCAGTATGTGCTACCAGCAGTCTCCAGTTTGGCAGCCGTCGTATCTCGATCGCTGAAATTAGGGAGTAAATAAGCATTAAGGCTACTCTTCACTAGTATGCACGATCTAGGTTTACCTTTGTCGGACACATATAGTGGGTAGTATCCAGGGGTCTTCAGTCCACGAACCAGGTTATTGACGACCCAGGGCTCCTGGACCAAGACTACGTCTTCTCCGGTTTTTGCTAGACGGAGAATAAGGGCGGCCGAGGCCTTAATCGAGTGTTGGAGGTTAATCTGAATGATCTGCAGCATTGCTACGATCTTGTGGAGAAGCCTCCATCACTGTTTTATTGAGGTCCTCCAAATCAGAGGACGAACTGAGAAGTTCATCCTCACTCAGAGGATCCTTGTTGGACAAGCCTTCCAATACAGAGGATGAGCTAAGGAGCTCGTCTTCCCTCAGAAGGTCATTGTCATTGGTGTCGTGTGTGTCCATAACCGACTGGGAGTCGATCACAGGGGGTAGAGACATGGTTGGTTCCTTAGAGGGCTCTAAAATGTCATCCTCTAGGGAGGGGAAGGTGACTGATGCGCTTGCATCCGACACAACAGATTCGGAGGGATGATGGGGTCGCTTATCAGCGTCCAAATCATCCTTCTTGTAGACCTTCAGCGTGATGTCGTTCCACCCGAACCGAATCATGCCTGCGGTCGCTGCCAGATGAGCAAGGGATTCCTGATTGATGATGATAACAGCGCATCGGTAGGAACCCTTTTGTTCTTCCAGTTTTGCGACTTTCCAGTCGTGAGTCGGAAGGGATGGGTTGCTGATTTTGAGGAGGTGCAGTATCCTTTCAGGGGAGGAAGGGCTAATTGGGATCCAGGCACGCGATCTCGGTCGGCAAGGGATGTCCTCCCTTGCAACAACATCAAGCTTAGCCCCTGGCCAAAGCTCACCAAGCTTGTTGATCGCGACCTTGTAGAGGTCCAATGATCGCTGATCATCGCACGCGATAAGTTTAACTCGTCCTTGATGCCAGCCACCATCATGGATTATTGGCGGTGGTCCGGGGATATCCTTGTAGAAATCCTCGAAGTTTTCCAATAGGGAGAGCATAATGAGATCCCACCGTTCAGGTGAGATCCTACCATCGGCGTCGCTGCGGTCTATAACTGCGACCACAATACCTTTTTTTAGGACGTCGCTAAAAGACCTATGAGATTTGACGGTGGACGCGCTAGGAGGAATACTGGTGTTGTGCATCCTCAGGCGCTTGGAGACCGAACTGACCTCCTCCACCGATCTCTGTCGCTTTGACGCAATGTCTCCGCTGGTCTTGTCCTTTCCTGTGAGTACGTTCTGAGCCCAGGTCAGTTTACTGATCTGAGCAGGGGTTCTATCCAACTCAGGGATAGTGCCGATAGAGCCAATAATGCGATTTGCATTGCGTTTATCCTTGTAGTGCGACGTCGAGGTGTTACGACGACGCCTACAAGACGCGCTGGTGGAAGTAGGACCATGTTGCACAGTCCCACTCCCCCCAGGGGGGTGATTGTGACTGGTAGTAGCATCCAAGCGTTTACTGCCAGCGGAAGGACCATGAGTTTGCACAGTCTTACCCCTGACTAGTGTAGCAGGAGTTTTACCAGGGGGCAGCTTTGGGACACTGCCTGAGGGGTTGCTGCCAGCAGAGGTGGGACCATTTTGCACAGTCCCACTTTTGCTGGGAAATTTATTTTTATGCTCGCAATCACTGACGGAGGAACCACGGTTATCCACAGTTCCGCTGCCAGCTGCCATAAGAGCATTGCCGGTAGACAGCTTTGTCGCCGTACTACCGTCCGGTTTCAAAGGGATACCGGCCTTAAAAATTTGTTTTTGTTTTTGATTAGGTTTCATAATAGTTCCCACGAGTAGCGGAGAAGGGAAGGTCCGTCTGTACAGAGATCCGCATTGTACAGATAAGGCTAGCTGTTCCGGAGGTCGCCAGGTATCCGGATACTCCGCTTGCGACTGAGCTATTTTTTAAACCTGGGCCCTCAGCCAGGCTGACTATCGGCACGGGTCTCCATTAGTCCAGCCCAGGGGATAAAGGAGGGAGAGAGAAGGGAAGGGGAGAGTAAGGAATAGAGGAGTGGGAGAAGATTGGGGGAGAGTGGGATCAGGACGGAGTGTCCTGTGGGCAGTTCTTAGTAGATGCTGAAAAACAGCACCCTTAAGCCTCCACACCGGCACCAACAAAGAGAGGTGCGCTCGACAAGGTGACTGACCCTTCGTGGAGGGTGGGTGTTTCCTCGTTTGGATCGAGGGTAAGGTCCTAGAAAGTCAATGAATAGGTGTTGAAAGGGTCGGTCTACACTGAAGGCTTTTCCCATAGCTGCTCTCAGCGTGATGTTCGGGGCTTTGGTCGTTTTTCATGTTTCGCAATCGCGGATGAATTGGTGAACTTGGGTAGTCATACCCGCTAAAACCATTTGGAGCTTCTAATGAAGCGTGATAGACTTCTAACATCTGAGTTAGCCAAGTCACTGAGTTCATTAAGGAAGAAGGCTCCCAAATAGAGATTTCTTTTATGGGAGAGTGCAGGACATGTGCAGAGGAGATGAAGTGTAGTCTCCTCCTCCTCCTCATCCCTGCAACTTCTGCAGAAGTCGTTAGAATAGACGCCAAGCCTTGATGCGTGCTTGCCTATTAGACAGTGCCCTGTGATGGCACCTATGACAGAGCTAATATGCAGTCGGTTAAGTGAGATCAAACTCAGAGAGCGTCGCAGGTCCAGCTTTGGCCAGATATGCTTGGTCGCTAGACACGTATCACTACCTGTCCACCTGAGGTTTGTACTCTCGACTGCGGCTAGCTTAAGCATGAGTTTACAAGTAGCGATGGGCATACCTAAGAAACCTTTATCAGGTAGAAGAGGTAATGCTGTTCCTTTTTTTGGCGAGTTCGTCTGCCCTACAGTTCCCTGGGATGTCTCTGTGCCCTGGCACCCAAAAGAGGTGAAAGTTGAACTGCTCTGCCATCTCCTCAAGAGACGAGCGGCAGTCTATGGCTACGATGGAGTTTGAAGAGACTGAATCCAAGGATTTCAGCGCGGCTTGACTATCCGAGAATATGCGGATGTCCTTAGCGGATATCACGTTTCTCTTCAGCCACGACAAGACTTCCTTAATCGCCATGATTTCCGCCTGGAACACGCTACAATGATCAGGAAGACGGAAAGAGAGACTGATATTAAGTCTTTCTGAGAAAACACCACCTCCGACCCCATCACTAGTTTTTGATCCGTCGGTGTAAAAGTGGATCGAATTATCTTCCATGCAATCAGCCTCCTCCCAGAATGATCTGGAGGGGATAGTGATTTGGAAGTTCTTTTCGAACTGTAGCTGGGGTATAGTGTAGTCGATGTTTCTTGGTAGGGACCCATGGGAGTCCAGAATGATAGAGTGGCCAATATTTGTATTGATCCACTGTGATGTGGCTTTTAAACGGACAGCGGAGCAGGCAGCTGATTGCCTGCTGAAAATATCCAGGGGTGTTAGATGCAGTAATATGTCCAGTGCAGCGGAGGGGGTCGTACGGAGTGCTCCGCAGATACACAGACAAGCTGTGCGTTGCACCTTGCTCAGCTTATCACGGTTTACCGCTTTGTCTAGAGCAGTCCACCAGACAACCACCCCGTATGTCAGGATCGGTCTAACTACCGATACGTATAGCCAGTGTGATATGCGGGGCTGTAGGCCCCACTTATTTCCGATGGCTTTTTTGCAAGAGAAAAGTGCTACTGTAGCTTTCCTTACTCTTTCTTGTACATTGGGTTTCCAGCTTAACTTCTTATCGAATATTAGACCCAGAAATTTAGCTTCGTCGGAAAAGGTTAAGCTTGTACCGTTGATAGAGGGAGGGTCGATATGAGGGACTTTATATTTCCTGGAGAAGAGGACAAGCTCGGTTTTGTGAGGGTTAACCCCCAGCCCACAGCTTCTTGCCCAAATTGAAAGCTTGTTGAGAGCGTTTTGAAGGAGTTCCTTTAGAGTGTTGAGGTATTTCCCTGAGACGGCAATAGCAATGTCATCCGCATAGGCAATCACCGTGCAACCCTCCCCTTCCAGGCATGTCAGTAGTTTATTCACCACCAAGTTCCACAGAAGGGGGGAGAGGACACCACCTTGTGGCGTGCCTCTACTGACAGACCTTCTAGCGGATGAAACGCCCAGTTTTGAATTGATAATCCTGCTTGTTAGCAAAAGACTGATCAATGCACCAAGCGATCCATCCACATTTAGTTCTGTTAGTGCATTTGCGATTGCAGATGTGTCGACGTTGTTAAAAGCGCCCTCTATGTCTAGGAAGGCAACCATAGTGTATTCCTTGTGGTGAAGGGAGTATTCTATGGTGCGTACCAAGGAGTGAAGGGCAGTTTCCACTGATTTACCCTTAATGTACGCATGTTGTGCCGCAGACAGCAGTTGCGGGCTTATATTCATGCGAAGATGGATATCAATCAGACGCTCCAGCGTTTTGAGGAGGAATGATGATAGACTGATGGGTCTGAGGTCTTTTGGACTAACATGGGAGTATTTCCCAGCCTTGGGTATGAAGACTACTTTAACTTCCCTCCAAGCCTGAGGAATGTGAGTAAGCCTTAAACAGCTATTCATAATCATCTCCAGTGTTGGTAGAATGATGTCAGAAGTCCTCTGAAGTTCGGCAGGTATTATGCCGTCAGGTCCTGCAGACTTGAAGGGCTTGAAGCTTTGTAGTGCCCAAAGAAGCTTGTCCCTAGTAATCAGATTTTGAGAATTTGTTACCTGTAAATCCATAGGTGACCTGTTTGGGTTACTATGGCCGGTAATGTTGGAGCTACCAGGGAAGTGTGTGTCAAGTAGCAGATTGAGCGATTCCTCGCTGGATGTAGTCCACGAGCCATCTGCTTTCTTTAGGCAGCTAGGCATAGTTGGATTTGAAGCAAGGATTTTTCTTAGCCTTGATGCCTCTGAGGTTTCTTCTATTTTGCCACAGAAGAGTCTCCACGAAGATCTTTTGGCCTTCCTTAATTCTTTTTTGTATGATTTGAGGGATACTTTATAGGAGTCCCAGTCAGTATTGGATCTTGAGCTTTTAGCTCGATTGAAGAGTCTCCTGCAATCATTTCTCAGTGGTCCTAATTCAGGTATCCACCAATGTGGCTTCTTTTTCCCCCTGGGACGAACGAGTGGGCAGGAAACAGCCATCGCTTCCTTAAAAGCCATCGTGAGCTTGTTGACTTTGCTGTCAAGCTCGCTAGGATTGCGTGGGGGACTTAAGAGTTCAGAGGTTATATGTCTGCGCATAGTATCTCTGTATTTGGGCCAGTCTGTTTTCCGAGGGTTACGGAATGTGGATTGGCAGGGGATGTCAACGTTTAGGTTGAAGGTAAGATATCGGTGGTCGGAGAAGGAATGGTCAGACGAAACCCTCCAACTCGATATGAATTTGTGGATGTTATTGGAGACAAGAGTAATGTCTAAGACTTCTTGTCGATTCTTGGTGATGAAGGTGGGCTCATTACCCATGTTGCACACAATGAGGTTAGTACTTAAAATGTAATCGAAAAGTGACTCACCTCTGCTGTTGATATCAGTGCTTCCCCATACGGTGTGATGCGCATTAGCGTCACATCCGATGATGAGTGCAGCTTTCCGCCTCTCTACTTCCGCAATAAAACTCTCCAGGTTAACACCAGGAAGAGGTCCCAGGTTGTCATGGGCAAGATACGCTGATGCCAACCAGTATGTGCTACCAGCAGTCTCCAGTTTGGCAGCCGTCGTATCTCGATCGCTGAAATTAGGGAGTAAATAAGCATTAAGGCTACTCTTCACTAGTATGCACGATCTAGGTTTACCTTTGTCGGACACATATAGTGGGTAGTATCCAGGGGTCTTCAGTCCACGAACCAGGTTATTGACGACCCAGGGCTCCTGGACCAAGACTACGTCTTCTCCGGTTTTTGCTAGACGGAGAATAAGGGCGGCCGAGGCCTTAATCGAGTGTTGGAGGTTAATCTGAATGATCTGCAGCATTGCTACGATCTTGTGGAGAAGCCTCCATCACTGTTTTATTGAGGTCCTCCAAATCAGAGGACGAACTGAGAAGTTCATCCTCACTCAGAGGATCCTTGTTGGACAAGCCTTCCAATACAGAGGATGAGCTAAGGAGCTCGTCTTCCCTCAGAAGGTCATTGTCATTGGTGTCGTGTGTGTCCATAACCGACTGGGAGTCGATCACAGGGGGTAGAGACATGGTTGGTTCCTTAGAGGGCTCTAAAATGTCATCCTCTAGGGAGGGGAAGGTGACTGATGCGCTTGCATCCGACACAACAGATTCGGAGGGATGATGGGGTCGCTTATCAGCGTCCAAATCATCCTTCTTGTAGACCTTCAGCGTGATGTCGTTCCACCCGAACCGAATCATGCCTGCGGTCGCTGCCAGATGAGCAAGGGATTCCTGATTGATGATGATAACAGCGCATCGGTAGGAACCCTTTTGTTCTTCCAGTTTTGCGACTTTCCAGTCGTGAGTCGGAAGGGATGGGTTGCTGATTTTGAGGAGGTGCAGTATCCTTTCAGGGGAGGAAGGGCTAATTGGGATCCAGGCACGCGATCTCGGTCGGCAAGGGATGTCCTCCCTTGCAACAACATCAAGCTTAGCCCCTGGCCAAAGCTCACCAAGCTTGTTGATCGCGACCTTGTAGAGGTCCAATGATCGCTGATCATCGCACGCGATAAGTTTAACTCGTCCTTGATGCCAGCCACCATCATGGATTATTGGCGGTGGTCCGGGGATATCCTTGTAGAAATCCTCGAAGTTTTCCAATAGGGAGAGCATAATGAGATCCCACCGTTCAGGTGAGATCCTACCATCGGCGTCGCTGCGGTCTATAACTGCGACCACAATACCTTTTTTTAGGACGTCGCTAAAAGACCTATGAGATTTGACGGTGGACGCGCTAGGAGGAATACTGGTGTTGTGCATCCTCAGGCGCTTGGAGACCGAACTGACCTCCTCCACCGATCTCTGTCGCTTTGACGCAATGTCTCCGCTGGTCTTGTCCTTTCCTGTGAGTACGTTCTGAGCCCAGGTCAGTTTACTGATCTGAGCAGGGGTTCTATCCAACTCAGGGATAGTGCCGATAGAGCCAATAATGCGATTTGCATTGCGTTTATCCTTGTAGTGCGACGTCGAGGTGTTACGACGACGCCTACAAGACGCGCTGGTGGAAGTAGGACCATGTTGCACAGTCCCACTCCCCCCAGGGGGGTGATTGTGACTGGTAGTAGCATCCAAGCGTTTACTGCCAGCGGAAGGACCATGAGTTTGCACAGTCTTACCCCTGACTAGTGTAGCAGGAGTTTTACCAGGGGGCAGCTTTGGGACACTGCCTGAGGGGTTGCTGCCAGCAGAGGTGGGACCATTTTGCACAGTCCCACTTTTGCTGGGAAATTTATTTTTATGCTCGCAATCACTGACGGAGGAACCACGGTTATCCACAGTTCCGCTGCCAGCTGCCATAAGAGCATTGCCGGTAGACAGCTTTGTCGCCGTACTACCGTCCGGTTTCAAAGGGATACCGGCCTTAAAAATTTGTTTTTGTTTTTGATTAGGTTTCATAATAGTTCCCACGAGTAGCGGAGAAGGGAAGGTCCGTCTGTACAGAGATCCGCATTGTACAGATAAGGCTAGCTGTTCCGGAGGTCGCCAGGTATCCGGATACTCCGCTTGCGACTGAGCTATTTTTTAAACCTGGGCCCTCAGCCAGGCTGACTATCGGCACGGGTCTCCATTAGTCCAGCCCAGGGGATAAAGGAGGGAGAGAGAAGGGAAGGGGAGAGTAAGGAATAGAGGAGTGGGAGAAGATTGGGGGAGAGTGGGATCAGGACGGAGTGTCCTGTGGGCAGTTCTTAGTAGATGCTGAAAAACAGCACCCTTAAGCCTCCACACCGGCACCAACAAAGAGAGGTGCGCTCGACAAGGTGACTGACCCTTCGTGGAGGGTGGGTGTTTCCTCGTTTGGATCGAGGGTAAGGTCCTAGAAAGTCAATGAATAGGTGTTGAAAGGGTCGGTCTACACTGAAGGCTTTTCCCATAGCTGCTCTCAGCGTGATGTTCGGGGCTTTGGTCGTTTTTCATGTTTCGCAATCGCGGATGAATTGGTGAACTTGGGTAGTCATGCCTGGCCAATAGAACTCTCTTCGAAGACGGTCTAGAGTTTTGGCGGTACCGCCGTGAGCGGCTTTGGCAGGGCAATGAGCTAGCTTAATCAAGGGCAGAGTTAACTCCGCTGGAACCCAGAGTTTCCAGGGCTGTTGGTCTCGGTTCGGGTTTCCCGTGCTGCGCAGGACCTTCTTATACAGGAGATTATTCAAGATCCGGAGGTCCGGCAGCTGGTGCTTATTTTGACCGACGCTGTCGAGGATCTGACGGTAGTGATCCGAGGTAAAGCTCGGGCCCGCCAGGTCAAGGTGCAGTACGTCAGACACCTCCTTTGACAACGAGTCGCCGGAGAGGAGGGCGTCTACTTCGTGTACGCGCGATAGCGCATCGGGCACGACATCGGGCTTCCTTTCCGGTGCTCTATATCGAAGGAGTACCCTTGGAGCTCTAAGCTCCAGCGAGCTAAACTTCCCTTGAGCTCTCGCTTGCTCATTAACCACTGCAGGCTTGCATGGTCAGTAATTATTTTAAAATGGTAACCCTCGATGTACGCTCGGAATTTCGCTATGCCCATGATGGCAGCTAAGCATTCCCGTTCCGTTACGGTGTAGTTCCGCTGCGCCGAGTTCAGTTTGTGTGAATAGAGGAAGATGGAACGCTCATTCCCCTCTTGGCCGACTTGGCTTAGCACCGCGCCGATACCGGTGGAACTGGCATCGCACGAGATTGTGAACTGGCGTCGAAAATCGGGGTTGGCTAGCACTGGAACGCAAGATAGACTATCCTTGATAGCTTGAAAGGAGGCAATGGCTTGGTCGGTGAATGCGAACTTTATCCCCTTTTTGAGAGTATCCGATAGTTCGCTAGATAATGTGGAGAAATCTTTCACGAACCTCCGGTACCAACCCGCCATCCCCAAGAATCTCCGAACTTGACGTGCGGTCTTGGGTACGGGGAACTCTCTAATAGCTTGTACTTTGCTCTGGTCGACCTTTAGGACTCCGTCTCCTCCTACGAATCCTAAGTATTTCAATTCTCGGTAGCAGAACTTTGACTTTTCTAAGTTTATCGCTAGTCCCGCTTCTCCGAGTTTTCGGGCAACTCTGGTCAGAAGATCGAGGTGCTCCTCAAACGTACTTGTGATGATTAGTAAATTGTCTAGATATACAAAAACCTTGTGCCTCCATTCGGCCGGAATTACTTGGTCCATCAATCTACAGAGCCGTTGAGGCGCATTGCAAAGCCCGAAAGGCATGACTTTAAATCGATAGAGCGGTTTCCCGGGGACGGTGAACGCGGTCTTTTCCTTACTCTCGTTGTCAAGTGGAATTTGCCAGAAGGCGTCTTTTAAATCCACGCTGGACATAAAATAGGTGTCTGGTAGACGTGCTAGCAATCCTTCGATGTTCTGTAAAGGATAGGCGTCCTTCTTCGTGACGCGGTTTAACTCGCGCACGTCTAGGCACATCCGGTGCTTGTCGCCTCTCCTTACTAAAACCACTGGCGAGCTCCAGGCGCTGGGACTGACCTCAATAACGTCCATAGCCAGCATCCGGTCAAGCTGTGCATAGAGGAGGACCTCTACCGCTGGCGATACCGGGTAATGCCGCCTCTTAATCGGGGCTGCATCGCCAGTGTCGATGCTGTGCGTCGTTAAATGGGTGCGACCCAGGCCTAAGTTAGCATATGACGGGAATTTCTCGAGTGTCCTTTCGAGGAGCTGGTTTTCCTCGAGTGAGAGGACATGCTTCTGCGACAGGATCTCGCTCTTAGGGATTGAGTCCCCTGTCATATCTATCTCGACAGAGATGCTGCACATCTCGGCCTGGTTGACATTCAAGTTGGGTGCAGTCGGTATTAGTTCCGGCGCTAAGCCGTACTTCTTCCAAAATTCCACCCCCAAGATTAAATTCTGGGCGATGGATGGAACTACGTACAACGTGAGGTCTTCCTCGCGGTTATCGTTAGTGACCTTCGCGTGTACGACGCCGATGATAGACTGGGCTCGTCCGTCAGCGGTATTGACTTCAGACGAAAACTTCTTCCACGGGATGTTATTGCTAGTGAGGTACTTTACTCCCGCTCCACCTATCACGCTTATGCAGGCCCCGGTGTCGAGGAGGCCGGACCATACCTGGTCGAAAAACGTCGCTGACGCATAAGGTCGTGGGTCTCCGTCGATCCGCGGGGAGGTCTGCAAAGTGGTAGCTGCGATGGCGGCTATGGTTCTCCGCTTGTGCTGGAAACGTTTTCGTACTTTCAGCATGCGAGCCGATGGGAGGGTTTTCCCGAAAATTCGCCGTCTGGCTAGCTGGTAGTCTGACCACCGCTGGTCGAACGATTTCGTCGGTCGGTTTGTCTTATCTGGGTTGTTTGTCTTAGTCTGGTAGATCCTGTCCTGAGACGGATCGAATTCTGGAGCGCCTTCTTGAGGGCTCGCTCCGTGAATGGGTTCCTCGGGTCGTTTGAGGATGGTGACTGAACTAGGTTCAGCTGTGTCTAATTTTCTATGGCCGGTTTGGGATTCCTCGAACTGCTCTCCCCGGTACGAGGGTAGTTCGGTCTGGGGTTTTCCAGACAACGAGGACAGTTGTGGCCGGACTCTCTACAACACCAACAGGTCAGCGTACTGCGGTCTCGCTGGCGGAAGGCGACTGCTTCCACGCTGGCTTCCGGAGAGCTCGGTTCTAGCTCCTCGGGTTCCGTGAGTTCACTGACGTTGCGTCGAAATTGAGTTCCGGTCGAAAATCTGGGCTTGGATAGGGCAGGGCCTTGCGAATCCGATATTAATCGCTCAATGCTTCGGCAAACATACACCATTTCGGCGATGTCCGAAGTGTGTAAAGTGAGCAGATATTGCCCAATCTGCCGCTTTACGTTCCTCTTAATAATCTCGATTATCTCTCGATTGGCTTTAGGGTATTTGAGTCTGGCGTTGAGCCTTAATATATTCCCGTAATAGGAATCGAAGGACTCCTGGTCTCCTTGCTGTCTGGCCGACATTTGTCGGTAAATGTCGAAGTCTGTCTCCAGAGTGCGGTATTGTTCTAGGAAGGCCTGGCGTAGTGAATCCCAGGAGGCGTGGGGATGTCGTTTAATCCATCCCCAGAACCATAGTTTGGGCTGTCCACGCACTAGGTGGTGGAAGTTCAAAACTACGTCTGGCCATGTTGCGTTGCACGACTCCCGCTGTCGGTCTACCTGCAGCAGGAAGTCGTCGATCGTCAGTTCCTCGTTATCAAAATATAGATCCCATTTCGGAATATTGTGGTAGCGAGGGTACGAGCTCGCTGGCGATGGAGCTCGCGACGGGACCTGTGGTTCGCCGGTCGGTCGAGGCGATGACTCGTTGAGGTTAAGCTGGCTAAGTTGTGCCAAAAAGTTGTCCACATTGGCACTTCTAGCCATGTGAATCGGGTATACTGGTGGGTTTACCGTCGGTCCACTTCGTTGTGGGGTGTTAGTGCTGAGAATGCATTCAGGCTGGCTGGCCAAATGGTTAGCAGCTGCCTGGTGTGGTTGTGGTCTTTGCAGGGAAGATGAGGCTGGAAGATCCGGGGCTTCTCGTGTCGGTATTGCGTCTGCTCTGGGCGGTGCCGGTCTATAAAGGACATTGGGGCCTAGTACAGCCTCTTGCAAAACCACGGCCATATCTTGCCGCATTACCGCTCTACTGCGGTCGAGTTCCTCGCGGATGTATCTTAGCTCCTCGGTTCTTTTCAGTCCCATCGTGGCTGACACTACTTGTTGAACGTACTGTTCAAATTGAGCACTGTCGTTCAGGTCTACCCCGCAGGTGGCGTTGTGGTTGCTGCCCCCTCCCGCGTAGGGCTGCGGCTGAGATTCTAATTGTGGCTGTGATAGAATGCCTTGTCTAGAGCCTGAAGGATGCTCCTCGCTATCCCCAGGGGGATGCGGACTAAGTATGGGAAAGGGGCCCAGTCTCTCGGGGAGAGGTGCTGGTTCCATTTCCCGATCGGGTTCAATTGTCGGGATTTCTATCGCTATCGGCGCTTCCGAAGGTGCTCCTGAAGGGTCGCGAATATCGGTGCGTCTAATTCCTTGACTTGCCCCTGTACGATTCGGGGGGTCGGCACGGCTGGACTGGGATACTTCCCGTCCGGAGCCTCTTGTGGCTGTTCGTGGTTGCTTCCACGAACGGTCAAGACGTCCGGAGTTCGAAGGGTTAGACATCGTAGCGTCTTTATCCGTTTATAATAGAAATCGGTTGGGGAATGTCTGGTATATCTCTCTACCGGAGTAGAGACAGTGGTCAATCTGGTAGGAAAGTCGATTGAGTACTACGACTCTGGTATTATTCGGCGAAAAATGGTTAAATTCGTGTTTTTCCTCGTTGGGGAAAATTGTTTCTACAGGGGCTCAGAACGAGCTTAATCTTAGAACTTCTAAATAAGGACTTATAATCACTGCGTTACTCTGTAAATGATTTATCGTACTTATACTTAAAGATGAATGAAAAAAAAACGATGGTTACAGCTTGTGAATTTCAAACTGTATGACTTAACTTTAAGATGCGGTTTCCTATCGCATACGTTACTGCGATTGAACAGCCGAAACTTCTGAACTTCAAGAGGGACAAAAAAAAAGGTTTAAATATAGTTTAATAATAATGCTTAAGCTAAGGTGTATTGCTTAACTTAATATCCTTTACTTAATATACTGTAATAAATCTGAAGTGGGTATCTATCTAGCCTGAGTTCGGGTCTTTCAGGGTCTGTTCTCGGGGGGACTCAGTTCCGCTTGAACCTGAGTGGGGTATGAAGGATGCTTCTGCTTCTTCCGTGTGGTGCTACTTCGTTCTTTCTTTTCTTTCGATTGTTAGTAGGGCATTGAAGTCGGTGGAACTTCGTCGCCACGCAGCTTCAGTCACGCGCGGGGAACAACTTCGACTCACGCGCCGGCCTGCGTGCACGTCGATGCTAACCTACTTTTAAATCTTGGGGCACTCCTAAGCACCAGGGCTTCACCCTGCGAACTGGGAGTGTAAGAGTGGAATTCACGCTTCAGACGAGACGAGCAAAACCTCTTTGCTTGACTCCGGCCGTGAATCTCCAACTCCTCTTCGAGGGCAATCGCGTGTGTTCGCGCACGTACCCAGCACTTGCATCAGACAGTCGTAGAGAACTATTAAGTTGTCAAGGCGTTTCAAGGCCGCTTCGGGCCCCACGTTGGGCGCCAACTGTAACCTGCGATCCCCACTCTCTCTCTCTGAACGCCATCGCCTTGAATTACACGTGCCTCGCTTGTCCCGACTCTTAATCTCAGGGTCGGGTCGTAGGAGCTGAGGGAAAAAAAAGAACCACAACCAAAAACTGATTGCCCCACGTTGGTGGCACATGTAACCATAGCCAATATGCGTCCCTCTCTTCCGTCTATGTATACAATATCCTGTGACATTAGGGCCAGACTTCCATTTATACCCGTTCCCGCAGAACACTGCCTTTGCGCCCCTCCTTTTACCGCCGCAGTACCCAAGGTACCACTGCACTCGGAAAAAGGGAGAGGCACTGGTCACCAGCTCGTCTCGCCCCGCTTACAGGCGACCAGGACGAGAGGACCTGTTCGTAGGAAAGAAAGGGGTTGTCCGGCCGCTCGCCGCCAGGCATGGACACTATCCCGCGCTAGCTCGTCGGTGGGAGGGGGTTCTTGCTGCGAGTCCGGACAGGGGTCACATTATTTTTACATGCCTGTCTCCATACCAAAAAAAAACTAGAAGGATAAACGTCGGTTCCTTCCTTCAAGATCACGAGTCCAAACGAGTACCAGCGGCCACGATAGGCTGCCGCTGCAACCACAAGAGTACCCGTTCAGACAATCCCGCAGAAGCGGAATTATATCAAACAAAACTAACGGGCCCGAAGGGCCACGCCTTACCACTTTACACACTGCTGATTCCTTGAAGTTCACCTAGCTGTCCACGGAAGAAGGCAGGAGGGGGAAGATAAGCTGGTGAATATCCCCCTTAGGAGCTGGCCCTCCCCGCTGTACGAGTCGTACAGACACCATGGCCGCCACACCGCTCCATTAGTGGTGACCCCGAACGCTGACGGGAGTAAGGACCTCTCCCTCTATGAGACGGTGCCTACCCCTTGCTGCTCCTTCATACCCCCATTGTGTCACGCCCCCTTTTTACCACCCTTCCAACCCGACTTCCCGGGTCTGATGTTCTAGCACATGATCCCGTCCGGATCAGCGCGGTTTAGAAAGAAAGAAGAGAAAAAAAACTTTTCTCGCGCCCCTGACTCCGACTCGTCGATCCCGAGGTCAATGACCCCAATCAATAACAAGAATCAAAATTTCATTAACGATTCTATACAACGATTCAGCAATTTTTATTCAATTAAAGTTATAAACTAATATTAACGGGCATATCTAAATGTCTAAACTTATGATGACAGCGCTTAAGCGCGTAGCCGTACGCAGGCTAGGGCATATACTGCCGTGGAGGTATTCTCCGACTTAAAACTAAGGAATCTATCCATACGATCCTTAATCTTATACCATAAAAGAGAAAGTCTAAAGAGAAAAGATAATTTCCTCTTGAAACTAGCTTACAGGATATTTCTGGGCTTATGTATTGTATGCTTTAGCATCCCCAAAACATGTACGTAGTTATGTTTAAATTACCATAACGGTAGGTTTCTTATCTATGACGTCGAGGCGTACATGGGTAATCTTATTTGCAATAACACTAATACTAAATTATCAATGTGTATACGCGTATGGTTCCGCGGTCGTGGTGAGACTTCGGTACTGGTAGAGGAGATGAATCTCCTTGACACCTGCGTGAGGAGAAAACAGAACGGTTCAGCTTTACATTGCCAAGTTGGATCTGCTCCCACGTTTCGGGATACGTATCTCTGGCGAGGGTTATGAACGCTGACGCGTTGAATATGTACGCCCTCGACGGGATTCTCGATTGCAAATGCTGGCTGAGTCTGCGCCGACGCTACGGTCGCTAATCCACCGAACGTATCTGCTGGATGGAGGACAATTACTTCGAGGTTTACCTCCGATGGCCACTGCATCGTTCTAAATATCCTACGCTGTGCTTATACTCTATTTATTTCATTGCATACTCACGCTTAATCCTGGTTAAGTAAAGGTAGCCTCGCCACGAACGCATGCGCTCGGGTGCCTTCGTCTCTTTGATTTTCTTTTGTTCTTTTCTCCGTCTTTTTATTTAATTTAATTGATTTGATTTCTTTATGTTTCTTCTTGAATTGTGCTTCTTTCTTATTTTATTTTATTTTACGTATATTGTTAGCTTGTTTAATATGTGTGTAGATTTCCGTGTACTGTATATATACTAATACTTGTTAAATTCATTTTTATTTCGTGCATTTCGGGGGACTATGCCTCGCCGAGGCCGAAGTCAAAAACGTAAAAGATGGTGGCTTGCTCGTTTCAAACTTAATTCCTATGCGAAACATCCTCTCTCTTTCTGGAAATGTATTTCTGCTCTCCTCTATCTTCTCAATAAAAGATGGAGGTATGGAATTTCATCGATGTGGCCGGATGGATGCGTTCAGCTCTGTCTATGAACACACGTATTCCTTTGGGAACGGTTCGACTGAGACTCGGTTTCCTTTGAGAGTATTCTCCTCGGAAATCCGTTGGTGAATTTGAGGACAGGGGTTCGTTACAAATTAAAGTGGCCTTTTATTAGTGGCGACGTAAAATCCCAGTCAAATGAAGACATGAAAGTAAAACAAAAAGGATGCACACACACTCTCTCATTTGCTTATTTCGATCTTTCATTTCGCGTTAACATTCTCGTTTACATTGAATTGAATCCGGATTGAGTCTTTCATGTAAACGGGGTATGTGAAACTCAATTCAAATTTAATTTCAGGGAGAGCAAAAACCTGCCTCGAATTTCAATTCAGTTTCGGTTCGATCTTTCGATTCAGTCATGTAAGCGAAATAAATGATCTGTAGCCCGTCTGTCGACAAAAAAACTGACTTGGCATCACTTATTACGAGAAATCTGCCATCCGCATTGTACTACTGCGAAACTGTGATGTTTTTGTCTTGTTACATACAATTTGTTTTGTTATGAAGAAACGAAAATGGTTAAATGCTCTATAAGAGGCTGCACAAATTATCAAGGAAAGAAGGATGATAAACAAGTGAGATTCTTCTGTTTTCCCAAAAATGAAAAACAGTCGGATGAGTGGCTTCGTGCCTGTGGACAAACTGTTGATGTAAGCCTCAAAATTGCCCGAGTCTGTTCGGAACACTTTGGTGAAAATGAGTGGAAATTGCAGGATATTCTCCTTAATATCCCTATCCACAAGAGAAGAATTAAACAAGGTGCAGTACCTTCACTAAACCTACAGCAGTCAAAAAGTCCAAGCAAACGCGAGGAACGAACTAGAAAGCGTGAACAAAAGCAACTGGTCAAGGAAGCTATTTCCATTTATGATAGGTAATCCCTAGGTTTTACATGTAAATGTAAATTTAACAAATGTATATTTCAGTAAGAATGCAATGGAACTATGCAATCGATTTGCCGAGCCAGAAATTGAAGCGACGAAGGTTTCCAAAAACCCTGAACAAACAAAAGCTTACAAAAAGTAGGATTGAAACTAAAATTCTCGTTATGTTATTAACTATTTGTATATGCTTCCAGAGCCGATCCGTTAGGTGTACCTAGCCCGGTAGCAGAGCGTTTAAAGAGACAAAACAAAGACCTAAAGTTTTGCTTAAAGAGACTGGAGAAGCGTCTACATCTTGCTAAAACTGCGATGTCATCAGTGCAAAAAATGTTCACCGATGCACAAATTAATCGATTGAGAAATCCCCATAAGAAGTGCAAATGGGGCTACGAAGACATTTCGAATGCTGCCTCTTTGTACGCCACGGGTCCCACCGCATATGCGCAGCTCATCAAGCGCAAGTACCCGTTTCCAACGCCGGCAATACTAAGGAAATGGTCAGCGGCGCTTAAGCTAAAACCTGGCGTCCTCGATAGCACTGTCCAGCTGTTGTCCAATGCAACACTTGACGCAGTAGACCGATTGTGCATTTTGTCTTTCCACGAAATGACCCTGAAGCAAGATATGTTCGAGGTAGCGCCAGGCAATGGACAGTCGTACAAGAGTGGGCAGGTAGTCGTAGTGCGAGGCCTAGCCAGCGAGTGGAAACAGATAGTTTACTACAACTTCGACTGCGACAATGCTTCTGCGGTGCTGAAGGATATCATTATGACGCTAAACAAAATCAACTTTACGGTAGTTGCGCTTGTCTCGGGTGTAGGACACATGAAGCTGCCTTTGTGGACCGAAATGAAAGTCGACCACCACCGGCCGTACGTCGAGGTAATTTCTGGCAAAAAGGTGTTCTTCTTCGGCAATGTCCCGCATCTGATCAAAAATTTCCGAAATGTCTTCGTCGAAACGGGCTTAATGGTCAGTGGAACCCCGCTCAATGTTGATCCGCTCAGGGAACTTTTACTCGTCGATACATCAGACCTGCAATTGAGCTTTAAACTCACAGAAGCGCACATTAGTTCGAAGAAAATCACTCGACAAAATGTTCAGCTCGCATGGGAACTTTTCTCACGTTCAGTGTCTGACGAGCTGAAGCGATTTATTACGCTGGAGAAAATCCATTCCGAGAACGCAATCGAATGCAGTGACCTCATTCAGTTGTTCAGTGCGTGGCTGGATATTTTCAACTCCAACTGCACGACGGGAGATGAAAGCAATGGACCACTGGGATATGGACTGGATTTGGTCGAACAACAAGCAGTAATATCGTTGATGACCGACCTAATGAGTACGTTAGTTCGACCAAATTCAAGGAAATTATTTCCCTTCCAGCGGGGCATTCTGTTGAACAATGCCGCGCTGACGCAGTTACACGAATACCTGGGGGAGCAACACAATGTTGGTTACGTGCTAACGAATAATTTCAATCAGGACGATTTGGAGCAGTCGCTGAAGATTCGTCGTCCGAATGTGTCAGTCGGTGGCCAGGCGACTGCCTTGGAATTTAAGTACAGAATAAACTCGGGAGTTTTAGCTAACGTGACCAAAATAAAGGGGGAATGAGTAATGGAGTATTTGTTGTTTTCTTGGGAGGGTTAGGTTAGGTTTAGGTGGCTGTCGGCAGAACCCGACACACTTAGACCAATTTAGGTCCATTGTGATACCACGTATGTATCTACCTCAACTCTGTAGATGGGACTTACACGAATACGACACGCGGTTGTTCTCAAACGGTCCCCATCTACGTACTAACCGCGCCCAACGTTGTTTAACTGCGGTGATCTGACGAGAACCGAATAACTTGACGTGGTATGGTCGATGATTCAACATCTTGGGAAGAGATTTATGTTACAAGTTTAGGTTACGTAAGGTGACTGCCTTCGCAAAGACCCCGAGTTCACAGACTGATTCTAATTCACTGTGCAGCAGACGAAGAGCGTCATGGGGTGACTGTTTCAGTTCGAACCTCATCTGCTTCTTTGTCCGCAGGTTTCCCAACTTGCCAACCAGATAAGAAGAACAAAGACAACGCGCATTTACAATAAAACAACCGATGTATATTTGTCGCTGGGACTTTATTTTTCTACACTAAGATTGACGAGTATACCGGACCGAAGTCGGTACTTAAATTCCAGCGGTGTTGGCTTCTGAGCAACACCCCCAAGAGATTGTCTTAACCCAAACGAGTGCTCGATATCGTCGGCATTTAAGTTGTTTGTAATCACATATGAAATATTGTGCTTCTGCTCGAGATACTTGTGTAGCCGCGGTAGCGAATTGTTATTTAGCTGAATTCCCTTTTGAAGTGGGTAAAGCCTTCCATCACTTTCGTTGACAGCCAAAGTCTTCATGAGCTCGTTCATGGAGGCAATTTTTGCATTTTGTTCTTTCAAAGCCATTCCATAGGCCATCGGCCCACGTCCGCCCTCCTCAGCCATGAATGTTGAATTAAATAAACCGATCCACTCGTCGACCACCTGAATGAAGTCGCTGCACTCGATTGCATTCGTAGTTTTCATCTTTCCCAGTGCTACGCCTTTTCTGATTGCTTTCGCAACGGAGATGGAGAAGAGCTGCAGAGCCACCTGCAGGTTGTGCCGTTTCACTCTTTTGGGACTGATGTGCGCCTTTGTCAGGTCGTGACTAACCCACAGTTCGGCAGATTGTACTGCCAGTAATTCGTTTAGAGGTTCCACGTTGATAAGCGTTCCTTTGATCTTTAATCCTTTTGTCAGGAAATGATTGCGTAGGCGCTTGATCAGGTGTGGGACATTGGCAAAGAAGAACACTCTCTCGCCTTCGAACACCTCAAACGATGGATGGTATTCGTCAATTCGCAGTGACTGCCACAGAGCCACCTTCCTTGGTCCGACTCCAGATACCAACGCAACGACAGTAAAATTGATATCCCTCAGCGTACGGATGATGTCCTGTATCACCAGCATTGGCATCATGCAGTCAAAGTTGTAGTAGATGATGTGTTTCCATTCGCTTAGGAGACCACGCATGATGAACACCTGAGCGTACTTATACGGCCGCATACCGGTCTTTAGGGCCAGGCTGCAACAGTCTGTTGGCTTTAGTCGTATCTCGTACAACGCTAGAACGCAAAGTCGTTCTTTTTCGTTGTAGCTACAGTCGGATAGTGTTTTTATAGTGCTGATTATCATGCCAGGTCTGAGCTTCAGTGTGGCAGTCCACTTTCTAAGCGTTGACGGCGATGGAAGTGGATACTTTCGAGCCCACATCATCCGATACATTAGCGGACTAGCTGTATATAGAGAAAGCGAACTTGCGATGTCCTCAATGTTCCAGTAGCAGTTCTTTTGGGGATTCTGAAGGCGTTTGATCTGGGCTTTGGTGAAAAATTGTCTCATATCAGTGACAAAGGATTCAGCCTTTCGCACACGTTTCAAGAGTTTACTCACTTCGACTCGCAAGTTGCTATTCTCTTGGCGAAGGCTGTGCAGATTGTTGAAATCATGGACTGTCTGGTCAGTTCTGGAAACATATTTTTCCGGTTAAACGATTTTGAAATCTGAAGCAACGCCTTACCCTAATTCTTCATTTTCCGACGTGCAACTTACAAACGGTGACTGACTTTCATCCACCAGAATAAATGTGCCCGCCAAGTTTTCCCTTGAAAATAACGAAATGATGAGAGGGAAGAATCATTAAAAAAAAACAAAAGCTTACTCATCACTGTCTGAAACAGTTCTTCTATACCCTTCTATATTTTGATACGAAGTTGCGTCAGAATCTGAACATACTTTTCTCGTCTTTCTAATCTCCTCGACTCTATGTTTCTGTGACAAATTTTGTGTTGGTACAGCACCACTTTTCAAACGCTTTTTATTTTCAGACACATTCAGGAGTAGATGCTCTATATTCCAGTCCTGGTCAGTGAAATGATCGGAACATACCCGGGCAATACGAATATTTAATATATCTCTTCCACCGCAGGCAGCAATCCATTGCAAACGGAGCCTAAGATCTTTTGGAAAACTTAAGAACTTAATTAGCTTGCCGTCTGTTTGTCGTTTTCCTTGGTAGTTTGCGCAACCTTCAATGGCGCACTTAACCATATTTTTTGAAAATTCTTATTTTTGTTTATAAACTGCCTCAGTCAGTATTTAGATAAAAATAACATAACATAAAGTCTACTAAAACAGTAATGCCAAGTTAGCTTAATCAGCTACAAGCTGCCAAATCAAAGTAAGCTGGGGCAACGGAGTTTATTTTGGTTGACAGTTTATTAAGCCAAAATTAAAAAAAAAATCAAAAATTAAAATTATCCCAATTCCTATACAGGACATACAGGACCACATGCTGCTGTTTACTTCTGTTACCGAGTACAAAGTCAAAGCTCTTACATAAATAAATACAACAGGTGCATTTGGTATAAATTGATAGTAGCTCTGCTTTTGTGTCCGCGTTAATTTCCTTATGATTGTATTTTTTTCTTCATTTTTACTGCATTCAAAATAGGTAAGTAAATGTCATGCTAATGTAAACAAGACAGATATTATGTGGAGCGAAAAAGACATATAAAACTGTTGCTTTGGTTTGTTTGCCTTTTATTTATTTATTTTGTTTAGTTATTTTTCGTAATAACACACTTCCCAATACTATTAACGTAAAGAATTGTGAGGCAACAATAAAGTGTATTTTATATTATGTTTCCGAGGAATATTCAACAAAAAAAAAAATGCACGCGCAAGAATAGGAACCAAAAAGGAGCAGCAAATTAAATTTACTGCTATAAGGGTTTCATGCAAAGTCGTTTCACCATCCTGCAGTGGTTAATTAAACGTAGTTTAAGTATGCCAGAATTGATGACCAATGGAAAGCGAATGAGTTTACAATTTAATCTGTTAAAATTTGTATGGTAAATTTTACAACAAGTTGTAAGCTTACAACACGATTTTTTTTATATATTAATCAAGATGGTAAACGTGGTAAACTTTCTATCTCTGTCACACTTCAGTGATGAAACAAAGGTGCGTGTTCAACAGCTCATTGGTTTACCATCATTAATTAGTAAACGTACACTTTTACGAAAATAGTAAGCTTACAAGATTGCATGAATACTCTTATTATAAATAATTGTCATTTCTCCAGTAACGTAAACTCCCCTGTGTTCAGCCAGTTAAGTGAAACAACCGGAAGAGAACGAATTCGTCAATACGTACACATATTTCTCTTTCTGCCACACACACAAAAGAAAATCTCTTCGCTTTCCCTGTCTCACATAAAATAAAAATCATGCAAGAACACAGTTTCCTTCCCTAAAATCATAAAAAGGATTCAACAAAGCGAGTGAGAAGGCTAATCCAAAAAGTTAAATCTGAGGAAAATATCTCAAGTGAGGAATCTTGCTTCCCAAACGGATTGGAACCATCCTATTTCTACTCTGTGTAATGTTTTTTTAAAATCAAGCGCGAGTTTTATAGCGCATTTACACCATCACGCACGCGCATTTTTGCAGCAAAACCGAAAAGAGAGATCCGTTTATCCGCAGTCAATGCTAATAAGGTGTAAGAGTGAGATCACATACTTTAACTTGCTATAACATTTTTATGGAGATTTGACAGACCACATGTAAACAAACAAATTTATTTTCATCGGTTTTGTTGTGGTAGAATTAAAAAATAAATAAAAACATGGATCTCGTAAAGGCTGCCTTATTAATAGTGTTTTCCATCTTGAGTATGTATAATCGGCGATGTGAAGCAGAGAAATGTCAAAAATGTATTATGGCGATTAAAACATATGATAGCAGCGCCCATTTTGTTTTATAGGAAATCGAAATTTCGTAAGCCATCGCTATAAAAATATCAACATGCATAGGTTTCCCATAATTCCTACCACGTAAACAAGATGGCCGACCTGAATACGTGTCACGTTTTTTTGCATGTTAGGTAATGCTGTCCCTTTCAGTCACACGGATATTTAGTATTTAATTTAGCATCCCTTTAATCTTACATGTTAGGAATGTGTGACCGTGTAAATCAACCATTATTCTTGTAATCCACCGAATAAGCACTTTTCGAAAACTACCAAATTCTGAGTCTGGCAGCACTGGAATCTGAATGTAACTACTTTGCCACATTTCTTTTTCATTTTCATTGGTTCTCCAAACAAAGCAAAACTTGTTGAAATTTGAAATCGGTATTCTATTTTCTTTTTAGAAATAATTAAACTGTGGTATTTGTTTGCTATATTTTATTCAATGCTTAAAGCCATAGGACAAGAGTACGAACAAATTCAATGCCCATACCAGAAAAGCCATTTAATAGATCGCGGTCGCTTTCAAGTACACCTGAACCGCTGCAGGAAGTCTTACAAAGACATTCCATTGGTTGAATGTCCTTTTAATTCTACGCATTTGCTTAATAAACCCGAGCTTGATGTAAGTTACAAAACTATTCATTTCAGAATTTCTTTTAATGAAGTTATTTCGCTTTGCAGTGGCATGTAACTGTCTGCTCCGACAGGCGGTCGTTTGAAGAGTTCAAGTACACCGTGGCAATATCTACGCGCTCGGTACCGAGCCCAGTAACAGTCATGCCTGAAGTGGAATTATCGGAGAGCTGGGATGAAGAACCGGACGTGGCGTCGTACGATGCGAAAGCTTATGCCGAGAGTGCGTCAGTTTTGCGATTGTGCCAGAATGCTCCGCCGCTGGAGCGCAAAACATTCCGCAAGGCCGAGCATTTACGACTGAGAGGAATTGATGATTCTTAATCAAGGAGACAGTTTATTTTTCTATCCCCAAAATGTTCATAGGTCTTAGTTTCTTCATACACTGTACTATATTTTTGTTAACTCGTCATAAACTAATATATACATATATACTTGACGGAGGGCAATTTAGCCTTTGCAGCAATCTATTTGATTTGTAGTTTATTCGGGGAACTTTTGGCAAAGCATTTTTTAGAAAGATATATGTACAGAACTATAGTTTTCGGTACTTGCGCTTGTAAACTTTGTACACAGCCTGACCAAAAAATGGAATTTCGAATTCGTTGGGGTTAATTTTTGCATGCAATTGTTTGCAAGGATTTTTATTTATAAACGGGGTTCAACGTTCAGCCAACTTGTTGGTTGAGTAGGAGGCGTCAACGGAAGATAACGCATCATTGCAAGAAAATGCAAAAACCAAAGAGATGATAACAGAACATCGATCCAATGATAATGAATCAAGAAATACCCTTGAAAATGAAATGAAAAAAAAATTGAGTGAAGTTATAAGTATGACGTTTCCATACCAAAAATGAAAAAAACCATATTTATTAGTATATGTGGAATTAATACTTTACCTTATTGCGAAGATCAATCGACAATTGATAATTGACTATTTTCAATATGTGCTATTGTGAACGAATGATTCATTTGGTATTTTTGTCAATCGAATTTATTTAATTGACTACGATTGACAAAATCCTTTAGAATCGTTCGTTACAATAGCACACATTGAAAATAGTCAATTATCAACACTGTCGATTGATCTTCGCAATAAGGCTCACTGAGTGGGAAAAAGAGGAATTGGAAAAGGCGTATATTTCGAAATTAAATTCGTGTGTGCAATAAATTGTGTAAAATTGTATAGTGCAGTTAAAGAAAATAAAAAAATTATAAGGCAATTATTGCAGTTGAGAATAGCGATTATAATCTTTTAATTTGAAAATTTGCTAAAGCTATTATAGTGCGTACCAAAACAGTTGGCAATTCTACTGCGCAGGTCTCTTAAAATGTGTTTTACAATCTCTTAAATTGCAAAAACAAGCATAAAGAGACGAAAATGGGCGGAGCCATAATAAAAAACGACGTATACCCTACCTTGTGTTCAAGATCGCTGTCGCGATCTCACTGAGGGTGGTTTCTTCATTTTCCTTCTTTTATACTGAAATTAGGAGCGGAGGAAAAATATAGACCATTATATGTCAACTTTACTTGGAGGCAAATATATTGTTTCGTTTTTTGTCTTGTCGGTTCTTTGTAGGAGTATGATGTGATCACGGTCGGATAGATTAAGCAAAACATTGCACATGAATTGATTGTGTGACTGTGTCTGTATGAAGGTGTACGGTTTTAGATTTAAACCCTATTTGCTCATTATGCTTTCGTTGATCATTATTAATTGTGTCGTGCATATTGATCATGTAGGTACTGATATTGGCACGCAAAGTAAAGTAAATTGCAGTGTCACACCAAATTTTTTTTGTTTATATCATTGAATTTGGGCGAGGTAGGTAAATTTAATAAAAAATTTACAATTTCGGAATTTTTTGGAAACGTAAACGATTTTATGCCCAATAACAATAGGCACGATTTTCTGTCACAAAAAAGAGGATGGGGTATTAAACGGTTCGTTAAAGACAAAATGGTGAACGTTCTTGATTCTTCAATAATTTTTTTTAAGAAATGCAGTTTTTAAAACTTTTTGAACTACCCACCACTTTTAAATTTGTAACCTTGATTAAAAGTGTAAATTATAGCGAGATAAAATTGACGATGAATTGCAAATATAAAACAGATTTACAGCGAGCAGCAAAACAAAACACCAGTATACCAAATGGGTGGTTCGGTTTGGTTTGAATTAAGAAGTAAAAACACACACGTTTTAGTACTAAGATAAAAATATTTATTGATTTTGCTACCTATATATGAAATAGTTAATATTAATGTATATTAAATTGAATTCGAAGAACTGTCAGTTTCATAATCGGTTGAAGAATCATCTCCTGGATTGATAATTATTGCATCTGACATTGTGTCCCACATCTGCTCGTGTGAAAAGTATTCCTCCTCTGTCCTTATAATTTTTTCACAAACTTTGCGCCAATCTTCAACTGTTATTTTTGAAAATTCTTCTTCAGCTAGTTTCTGAACATCCGATAATCTAAACGTTGTATTTCGGCTTCCGACTCTTCCCTTGACTGTTGCCCAGATCTTTTCAATAGGGTTGAGATCTGGATGATAGGGTGACAATCGTAGTACTTCGTGTCCCGCGCCGTGAATCATATCGTCAATCTTATGCTTGGGGTGGTGATTAGTCCGATGTCGCTTTATAAGGTCATAAAGTTCGACTTTGACCATTTTTGAAGAATGCGGTATATTGTTGACGGAAAGCCATTCTAACATCTCCGATTTAACGGAAGCAGAAGTGATTTGCTTGTGTTCCCATTTGTTGTGATATGATGCGTTGTCCATTACAATAACCGATGGTTCCTCTAGGTTATTTAAAACTTGATCCTTCATCCATTTGGAGAAATTTTCAAAATTCATCTCATCGTGATAATCTCCTGTTTTCGACCCAGATTTAAATAAAAGCAAGGCATTATTCACGAAGCCCTTCGCTCCACCTGCATGCGCCATTATCAGCCTTTGGCCTTTTGAAATTGGCGCCTTTAAACCTTGACTGGTGCCGTCAGTCCATGCCCTTGGCCTTGTGTGAGAGCTGTGAATATAGCTCTCGTCCAAATAAATAATCTCATATCCTTCTGACCTGTACTCCCGCACCTTCCTCAGATATTTCACTCGTAAAAGTTTGATTTCATTTCTTTCGCAAAGAAATTTACGGTTGTTCTCCGTTTTCCTATAAGAAAATCCATTTCTTTTTAAAATCCTATGTAGCGACATATTGCTTAGGTTCAGCTCCAAATCTTCCTGCACCCGTTGTCTTAACATTTTTAATGTTATCATCATTTTTTCTTCAATGTGGAAGTTGTATATAATTCGCCGAACAGCTGTGATACCAAATTCGTCCAATCCAGTTTTCCATTTTGTATGTGGTACTCTTTTAGTTGGAGATTCAATAGCGCATTTCTTCTCATATTCTTTAATTATCCTTCTTATTGTTCGGGCCGAAATTCCCGTAAACTCCTCTGTCTGTGAATTTGCGTATGTGATGGGATTATCTATACATAAATTCCTAGCTTCTTCATTTTTTTTGTAATATATCCTAACAACGATCTTACGTCCTAGACTTCCTATTGGTTTTCCTTTTCTTGAAAGATCCAAGACAATTTATTTTATTTTAATAAACTTATGTCCTAGCAATGCTTTTGTTTTCGTGAAAGTGAATTCCAAATAGGAAATCCATAATATATATGCGTTATCTTAAAATAAAAAACTCTAAAAACCAAGCAACAAATTTATTCCTTGCCCCTACAGGTAACCAAATGCAAACACTAATCATGTCGTAAAACTTTTACACTTAAGTCAAACAGGTAAAATCAAACATCATAAAATTAATGCTAACCAAGCACACCACCCATACAGGTACCTAGCGCTAAACCACGAAATGTTCAACCATAAAAAGGGTTGGGAACCCTTTCAAATACAATCGGACTTCTAGGTAGAAATGTATAAAAGTCGACCTCATAATAAAAAATTAAGTTTATTTAGATATTCAACAGCATTTTAGTTCTAAGCACTGTAAAGTTGGGTTACGCATTGTAAATTACAGGCAAAAACGCTTAGTGATTAAATCTCTTTCGCGTCATTTTTGTTCTCTTAAATCCTCTCTCTGCGCAATCGACCGTTGGCCAACTGTTTTGGTACGGACTATACCTACTATTATCCATGCTGACTTAAAAGTCAAGTTTGTTTAGGATTTTGACAGTTCGAAAGTGACTTTGAAAAAATCTAAAACGATCGAAATGCATAAAACCAAATTTCATTCCGAGTGAAATTGAAAAGTGAATTAAATTCGATTTCGATCGAAATACAGAACATGGGTGATTGGATGGGATAGGCGCATTGTTTGCGATTATGTTCCAGTGAAACGATGCTACAATTGCTACGGATATAATCACATTGCAAGTGTGTGCAAAAATAAAATAGTTTGTGCGAAATGTGGTGAAAGTCATAAGTGCAATAATTGTCTGAGTGTAAATAAAAATCTTGGGTTATGTTTCAATGTGGAACATGACTGTAGAAGCCACTCTTGTGAGGTGTTCAAGAAAAAACTTGAAGCTCAAAGAGGCAGAATAGCGTATTAGCAATCAACATTACGTCAAAAAGGTGGCAAACAAAAGTTTATTATCTGAATGTACAAAGTTTGTTGTCAAATAAATGTGAAGTCGAATTGCTGCTAAAAATGTATTGTCCTGATCTTTTATTACTATCGGAGACGTGCATAACGAATGATATTGATGAGTCTGAATATAAATTTGATAATTACAAGTATAGAAATTGTACTTCAAATCAAGACATACAGGAGAAGTGATTATGTATGTAAAAAAAGGAAGAGGGTGTGAATTGGGAAAGGAAACAAAAATTTACTATTTTGCTTGGATATTGAAAATTTATGTGTGGATATATAGAAAAAAGTGTCCGTTTGTTGCGCTGTATAGATTACCAAAATTGTCAATTAATGAGTTTATTGAATTCTATAGAAACTGGTATTCAAAACAATGAAAACTTTGTTTATATTATGGGTGACTTTAATATAAACCTATTAGAAAATTATGCTAATAAAAATAGAATCATAAGATGTATCACAGATCAAGGTTTTAAACAATTCAACCAACTAGAATAACCAACTCATCACAAACTCTTATTGATTATGTGTTAATAAATATAGATATGTGTGGTATGGTCAGTGGAAGAGTAAGCCAATGTTGTAAAGTGACGGATCATGAAACATTAAAAGTGGAAATAGCGAAGCATGAGCATCATAATGTCAATCTAAATAAAAAGATTAAATTTTTGAAAAATTCCAAATTAAAATTTGATAGCATTTTAAATAACACTTACTTCTCAAATCTTTTTAATATAGTGTTGCATGTTTGCTTGAACTATGTCATTAATTAGTCAACTACGCCATCTAGTAGAAAGTGGCCATATTACCGATTTTGGCAGCATTGGAATAGCAGTTTGAGTAGCTGTGGTATAACTTGGTATGTTGTTCTCGAACCTTCTGAACTTAACGAACCTTCTCAACGAATCTGGAAATTTCGAGAGGTGTCACTAGGAGATATAAATAGATGTCGCAGGAGCACCCAAGACATTCGAGTTGTGAACCGCGATAAAGAAGGGCGATAGATGACAGTAGTGAAAAGTATAGAGAATATTGAATAAGAGAAGTGATTGTTTATTTAAAGTGATTAATTGTGAAAGTGAATTGTTGAATTAAATAAGTGAATTATTAGAATAATAATCAAGAAGTAAAAGACATTGAAAGAGAACTAATAAAGATTAATTAAATAGAATTACGTTTTATCTTTTCGAATCCTAGCCTGGATGCAACATTGGTGTCAGAAGTGGGATAAAACGTATTCAGTGTGAAATTAAAGTGAAGTGAATTAGTTAAAAAAAAAAAAAAAAACGTATTTAGTGAAAAAAAAGGAAAGAAAAATGGGCCGCATATTGAAATTACTACAGCTCAGTATACCGCAGTTAAAAGCTGAGCTAGAAAAGCGGAATCTCTCCACAGCTGGAGGAAAAAGTGATCTGGTGCTTCGACTGCAGGAAGCTGTTGAAAACGAAGGAGAAAATCCCAAGTCCGTTTTGTTCGACGTAGCAGAAGAACAAGTAAGTACAGCCATTGATATGACTGCTATGATGGAACTACTTCTGGCCAAGTTCGATCAGAAATTCGACTGTATGGACTCTAAGTTAGATGAACAGACAAATTCTCTAGATTCCAAACTGCAATCAATGGACTCTAAATTTGATGAACAAAAGAATTCTCTAGATTCCAAATTGCAATCAATGGACTCTAAATTTGATGAACAAAAGAATTCTATAGACTCTCAGTTCAATGAACAGAAGAATTCTCTGGATTCGAAATTGGAGTCAATGGACTCTAAATTCGAAGAACAAAAGAATTCCATAGTTGCCGCCCAAAAGAGCGCTGTGGAAGATTTTAAAAATGTTCTCGAAGGAAAACTCGAAGAAATTGACCACAAGTTCGAGAAGGTTGAAACCAAATTCGACGAAATCCATCAGACGTTTTGCAAGCATGAAACAAACTTCGAGAACTTGGCTAGAGAGCTGGAGAAAGTGAAGAAGCAGAAGGCTCGAGAAAATTCTGCGGACTGCCCGAGAAGGAAAGAGATGCAGCCTCCTGTTTTCGACGGTCAAACATCATGGCCAATTTATAAGAAACAGTTTGAAGCAGCTGCAATGGCGAACAGCTGGGACAACGAGGAAAAGTCGATTGCGCTAACGCTCACACTAAGAGGTACAGCTGCGGAGTTACTCCAAACCGTCTCAGAAGAGAAGCAACACGACTACGACGCCCTGGTCAAGGCTATAGAGATGCGCTTCGGTGATGAGCATATGCAACAAGTGTACAGGGTCCAGCTACGCAGTAGAGTCCAGAAGCGGGGAGAAACACTTCAACAGCTGCAAGCAGATATCGAACGTCTGGCACATTTGTCATATCGTAATGCTGGTGAGGTTCTCATCAATGAAATGGCTGTGGAGGCGTTTATCCAAGCCATTGAAGATAGACAACTGCAAATGGCCGTAAGAATGGCTGGAAAGAGAACTCTCGCTGAGGCCCTAGCATTTGCCTTGACAATGCAAGCTGCTGATCAGGCATCGCATGTGTTCCACCGCGTAAGGGAAATGACAGCCGTTGAATGTTCATGTCAAAGAGCAGACGTCGTAGACCGGAGCAGAGATAACAGAGGTCAAATGCGCTGCTGGAACTGCAACAAAATAGGGCACCTACAGAGACAGTGCAGAGCTCCACCCAGACAAGGCAGTTGTCCACATTGCGGGCCTAGGAGGCGCAACGAAGAAGCATCTGACAGGGATAACATCCATCCTGCAGATATAGCTTCGCATAACCAGCAGTCGGGAAACGTGTAAGGACCAGCTTCGTGGGGCAGAAGTTGGTTTCCGGAATCGACGACCCCAGGACCACAATTCAAGTCTCCCAAACCAAACGAGGAAACCAGAGTCTAACAGTGGAAGCCTATATCGGACAAAATAAGTGCGTGGCAACCATCGACACCGGTGCCACCGCTTCCATCATAAGGAGGGACATCGTCCGTCAGTCTTGGCTGCACAGCACCAGCAATTACTGTCTGAAAACAGCAACAGGAGCGACAGCGAAAGTGTATGGAGAGGTCATACGAACAATAAATTTGGCAGGATTAGTATTCTCCCACGCTTTCCTAGTAGCCGATATATGTGACGAATGCATCATTGGAATCGATTTCATGAAGGCGCATGATGTAGTATTGGACATTGGTATGCAAGTACTCAAGTATCGAAACGTAGAAATTCCGATGGTGTACGGGAACGAGAACGTCGCATTCCTGAGGACAGTCATTAGTAAGGACGAGGTCCTACCACCTTCTTCAGAGACACTGATTTGGACAAAGCTGGAAGGTGATCCTGGGGCCCACCGATTCTTTCTAGTCGAGCCAGAAGACAACCACTGCCGAAATTGCGTGGTTGGAAAAATGCTTGTCGAGCCGAAGAACAATATGGTTCCCTTACGAGTTCTTAATGCGGAACACAAAAGCGTCAAATTGAAGCAAGGTGAGGTGGTTGGAAAGTGTGTACCGGTTACGGCCATCACGAAACTATCACAGGAAGGTGTTGCGAAGCCTCGTTCACCAATGGGAATGACTGAGGTCAAAAGAACTTTATTCCAGCACTGCGATCTGAATCAGGAGCAGCAAGCCTTGGCAGGGAACCTCATCAACGAGTTTGCTGATATATTCGCTTCGCGGGACTGCGAGTATGGCCGAACACACCTTGTACAACACCGGATAGACACTGGAGATGCGAGACCGATTCGTCAGCCTCCCAGACGATTACCATTGGCTAAGCAGACGGAGGTTGCAGAGATGGTGTCGACGATGGAGAAGGAAGGAGTAATCGAATGCTCTAAAAGCCCATGGGCATCTCCAATTGTCCTAGTCAAAAAGAAAGATGGCAGCACTCGGTTCTGTGTAGACTATCGCCAACTGAATAATGTCACCAAAAAGGATAGCTACCCTCTACCAAGGATTGACGATACGCTGGATACACTGTCCGGAGCTCGATGGTTTTCCACTCTAGATCTGAAGAGTGGCTACTGGCAAGTGCAGATACATCCGAAAGACCGTGAGAAAACAGCTTTCACAGCAGGAAACGGGCTCTGGCAATTCACAGTAATGCCATTTGGACTGTGTAACGCGCCGGCAACCTTTGAGCGTCTAATGGAGCGTGTTTTGTTGGGGCTAACATGGAAAACGTGTTTGGTCTACTTGGACGATGTCATCGTGGTTGGAAAAACGTTTGAAGAACATCGAGATAACTTGAAGGAAGTGTTCCAGAGACTACGAAGTGCACAATTAAAGCTTAACCCGAAAAAGTGTGATCTCTTTAGATCTGAGGTAAAATATCTGGGGCACATCATCTCGTCCGAAGGAGTAAGGACTGACCCAGAGAAGGTCGATGCGGTGAAAAATTGGCCCGTTCCCAAAGACAAACACCAACTGAGAAGCTTCCTGGGACTTGCAACTTACTACAGACGGTTTGTGAAGGACTTCGCAAGGATCGCAAAGAGCTTGCATCAACTGACGGAAAAGGGAAAACCATTTAAATGGTCAGGTGAATGCGAAGCGAGTTTCAAGAGTCTCAAACACCAACTGTGTGATGCTTCAATTCTAGCGTACCCTACTCCAGGAAAGACATTTATTGTAGATGCCGACGCTAGTAATGTTGGGATCGGAGCCGTTCTTTCGCAGATCCATGATGGCCAAGAGAGAGTAGTTTCCTACTTCAGTAAAGTGCTATCCAAGCCGGAGAGGAACTATTGCGTAACCAGGCGGGAACTCCTGGCTTTGATCCTGGCAACAATGCACTTCCACAAGTACTTATATGGGCAGAAATTCATCCTGCGTACAGATCATGCGGCTCTAAAGTGGCTGCTGCAGTTTAAGAACCCTGAAGGACAAGTCGCGAGGTGGATTGAGCGGCTGCAGATGTATGACTACGAGATACAGCACCGAAAGGGAACTCTTCACTCCAACGCAGATGCCCTCTCCCGGCGACCCTGCAAGGCTGATTGTAAACATTGCGTACGCCAGGAGGAAAAAGATAAATTATCAGTCCAACGGTTGAGAGCTGAGCCCATTAGCGGCTGGAGTGCACGGGAGATCCGGAATGCTCAACAGGAAGATCCGGATATCGAGCCGATTCTCGCCTGGAAGGAACATGAGGGCAAGCCGGACTGGCAGCAGATCTCCAATAGGAGTCCGGAATTGAAGGCATACTTGGCACAATGGGACTCACTTCATGTCCAGGATGGCATTTTGAAAAGAAAATGGGAAAGTTCGGATGGAACATCAGCCGTGATGCAACTTGTGGTACCCAGATCGAAAGTCAACGAAGTACTTAGGGAACTACATGATGGAGTGTCCGGAGGTCACTTGGGAGTAAATAAGACACTCGAAAAAGTGCGAGAACACTTTTACTGGATCCACGCAAGAGACGATGTCGAAAACTGGTGCCGAAAATGCGCCGCTTGCGCAGCCAGTAAAGGCCCGAGAGTAAAAATGCAAGGCAAGATGCATCAATACAACGTTGGAGCGCCCTTTGAAAGGATTGCAGTTGACATCGCAGGACCGTTTCCAGAAACCAACAGTGGAAACCGCTATATCCTCGTAGTGATGGACTACTTCACTAAATGGCCTGAAGCCTTTGCTATACCTAACCAAGAAGCTAAAACCGTGGTAGAGCAGATTGTCCACAACTGGGTAAGCAGATTTGGCGTACCAATGGAATTGCACTCGGACCAAGGTCGCAACTTCGAGTCGAAGATCTTTCAAGGAGTATGCCAGCTACTAGGGATTAAGAAGACAAGAACAACCCCGCTTCATCCACAATCGGACGGAATGGTGGAACGCTTCAATAGAACCTTAAACGAACACCTTTCTAAGGTTGTTGGCGACTGCCAGCGGGACTGGGACAGGCACATCCCCATGTTCCTATTAGCTTACCGAAGCGCAGTTCATAACACAACAGGACATACTCCATCCGAAATCCTTTTTGGTCGAACCATCCGGTTACCTAGTGAATTGATGTTTGGATCTCCGACTGATGAAGCAACGAATGAAGATGATTATATGGCGGATCTCAGAGAAATCATCAGAAACATTCATCGGAAAACTATAGATAAGATTCGGATATCCAGCGACCGCATGAAGACGAGGTACGATACAAAAGCGACCACCACAGGATTCCAGGAAGGAGATCTGGTATGGCTATACAACCCTCATCGCCGAAAAGGTATGTCACCTAAACTACAGCAGGATTGGGAAGGACCCTATAAGATAGTGAAGCGCATCAACGATGTTGTCTACCGGATCCAGCGAGGAAGAGGCAAGCTGAAAGTTGTCCATGTGGATCGTCTCCATCGCTACCATGGGGAAAATATTGACGTGCTTGTTCGGGACGAACAAGTTTAAGAGGGGGATATTGTTGCATGTTTGCTTGAACTATGTCATTAATTAGTCAACTACGCCATCTAGTAGAAAGTGGCCATATTACCGATTTTGGCAGCATTGGAATAGCAGTTTGAGTAGCTGTGGTATAACTTGGTATGTTGTTCTCGAACCTTCTGAACTTAACGAACCTTCTCAACGAATCTGGAAATTTCGAGAGGTGTCACTAGGAGATATAAATAGATGTCGCAGGAGCACCCAAGACATTCGAGTTGTGAACCGCGATAAAGAAGGGCGATAGATGACAGTAGTGAAAAGTATAGAGAATATTGAATAAGAGAAGTGATTGTTTATTTAAAGTGATTAATTGTGAAAGTGAATTGTTGAATTAAATAAGTGAATTATTAGAATAATAATCAAGAAGTAAAAGACATTGAAAGAGAACTAATAAAGATTAATTAAATAGAATTACGTTTTATCTTTTCGAATCCTAGCCTGGATGCAACAATAGATAATTTCACACAGCTTACCACTTTATTTGATGAGAAAATAATAAAGTGTTGTTGGGAATTGTTTGTAGAAAAACTTGTTAACTGAAAGTGACTATAAATGGTTCACAAAAGTATTGAATAATGAGAAGTAAAAAAATATTAGCATATAAAAAGGCATTCTATACTAACATTGAGTCCAATTGGAGCAGATACACAGCAATTCGTAATAAGTATAAAAGAAAAATTTTGGAATCGAAAAACATCTACATATACATTCGTTCGCAAATTCAAGCTAGCGGTAGAGATAAAATAAAGTGTTGTCAGTGATAAAATCTTTAATAATTAAAAATAATAAAATCAAATTTATTTCAAGTGTCAAATTCGGGCAAAATTCTTTAAGTGACCCTACACAGATCGTTGCCTCGTTTTTTGTAGATAGTTTACGTGACATTAGCCGTGTTTCTTTGCACGCGGATATAGTGATAATTTGAAATTTGCATGTAAAATACAACAACAACTTATCCTATATAAGCCGTGTTTCTTTGCACGCGGATATAGGAGTCGTGTTTCTTTGCACGCGGATATAGGGATAATTTGAAATTTGCATGTAAAATACAACAACAACTTATCCTATATACGCTAACTTTAGCGGGGATAGCTATCGCCGCTAAGTCAGTTAGTGGGGATAAACAGTGCTTCCAAAACCCATTTTCTTCGTTTCTGATGAACTCATGTGATGAATTTTTCAGGAAATGTCAAAGTTTGACATCCCTCCGACCACTAACACATCCCGCCGAATATTTTTGTTCGTGATTTTATTACTATTTTTTTTTCAAACTTCATTATAAAGGTAATTGAATTTAGCAAATCTGTTAATGTGAAATTGTTTTTCATAATTTTAGAATATGCTTGGCGGCAATTTCAATTGGCGGAAGTAAATATTTTTCAATTTCAGGATTTTCAATACAAATTTCTTAACTACAACTTACAGCTGTGTCACGGTGCATGTCATAGGTGCATGTGTGCTGCCAAGATTTTTTTGATGAATTCTTAAGCGGCGATAGTCGTTTTCTGATGCCATCCCTATATCCGCGTGCAAAGAAACACGGCTAGGGATAATTTAAAATTTGCATGTAAAATACAACAACAACTTATCATATATTCGCTAACTTTAGCGGGGATAGCTATCGCCGCTAAGCCAGTTAGCGGGAATAAACAGTGCATGCAAAACCCATTTTCTTCGTTTCTGATGAACTCATGCGATGAACTTTTCAGGAAATGTCAAATTTTGACTTCCCTCCGACCACTAACACATCCTGCCGAATATTTTGTTCGTGAGTTTATTATTATTATTTTTTCAAACTTCATTATAAAGGTAATTGAATTTAACAAATCTGTTAATGTGAAATTGTTTTTCATAATTTTAGAATATGCTTGGCATCAATTTCAATTGGCGGAAGTAAATATTTTTCAATTTCAGGATTGAAAATGATGCTAATTTTTTTCACTACAAATTTCTTAACTACAACTTACAGCTGTATCACGGTGCATGTCATAGGTGCATGTGTGCTGCCAAGATTTTTTTGATGAATTCTTAAGCGGCGATAGTCGTTTTCTGATGCCATCCCTATATCCGCGTGCAAAGAAACACGGCTAGTAATAACTCTATTCCAAATGTGCAATATGTTCCAATTAATGTTAGTTTTTTCTTGTACGCTTAAATTTCAGTACTGTAGTGTAAGATCTGTGACGATTAAAAAGTGCAATATGGTCATAGAGATATGGTCTATAAATCAATATAAATCATTGCCCCAATTCTGTCAAAGATACTTAATACATCTCTTCAATCTGAAATTTTTTCACAAAACTGTTGTTTTATCCACAAGGAGGTTTTATCATCTAAAGATCTCTTACCGCTGGAGGGGGGAAATCAGTAGTGAATTTAAAAACAACTCTCTTGTGTGGTTCAAAAACGAATCAGCTAATTTATTTAAATCTATCTTCTTAAATACTAAAATTAGGCTTACTAAACAGAATTTACAGATTAAATATAATATGAAAGTGGTGCAGTCACTAAATGTGCAATATGATACAATTGTTTTTCAAAGTTTTGATGTGGGATGTGCTATGCACAGATAAAATAGTCATAAGAATAATTGCTGTTGTCATCACAACATGCTGGGGCCGCCTTATCCAAAGGCTACGCAGAAATCATCATCGTATAGAATTGTTTCCGAAGGTGCACTCGCTCTCCTGACTCGCTGCATTCCTATTGCTGCTTGTGGTGTTTGTATTCTACTTCGACTGAGTTTTTTCCTGAAAAAGAAGAATACATGACTATGAGCAGCAGGAATCCTGATGATCCCAGAAGTGAGTACTGGTGAATTCGGTGGGTTTTGATCTCCTTCAGTATGTGCTCCTGACTGATTAAAGTGTGTTAAGCGGATACGCTTATAGATTATGCGATGGTATATTTGTGTACATTAATACACATTATAAGATAGATCGTGGTGTCGACGGCTAATGGAGACGTGTAGAAAATGCTTAATAAGCATTGCGTGAAGTCAAATGGCTTTTGCTACACAAACTCAATCTCCATTCACCGAAGGAATTTATACTTTATATAAATAAGAGATATTACTCTGCCTTGCAAGACATTTAAAACCATCATCGATTGTAAACATCCTACGATGAACAATCCCATGCCCATGGTTAACCCATGATCGATTGTAAACATCCTGTGATAAACAATCCCATGGTTTCACGACGCCAACAATAATTGTGCTAACGTAAACAGTCCAGAGACTGATCATGTCGCATACGAGATATGATTAATACGTTGCCAATCTGTTGAATTCGCTATCTATTCTTCACCACCATACCCTTTCTTGTGTGTAAGTGTGCACTGAGTGACTGTGTGCACGGTGAGGATCCATTCGTGCTGAGAACTTTTGTCAATCCCCATTTAGCAGTCTAACGGAACGGTTGTTTTTATTAAAGGAGCATAACAATTAACGGAACGGAGCATAACAAATTGGTGGCAGCGGTAGAATCGAAAAGTTACAAAAGTATAAAGCGGTAGAATCGAAAAGTTACAAAAGTATAAAGCGGTAGAATCGAAAAGTTACAAAAGTATAAAGCGGTAGAATCGAAAAGTTACAAAAGTATAAAGCGGTAGAATCGAAAAGTTACAAAAGTATAAAGCGGTAGAATCGAAAAGTTACAAAAGTATAAAGCAGTAGAATCGAAAAGTTACAAAAGTAAAAAGTGTTAAAATTGAAAAAAGTTATACAGTAAAAAGTGGTAAAATTGGAAAAAGTTTTACAACAGAAAGCGGTAGTAGAAAAAAAAAGAGCGGTACAATTACAAATACAACAAAGAACCTCCAAAGGAAGAAGCGGTAGAAATATACAAGCGGTGCAACAAGCAGTGGACGTACCTAATGAATAAAATGATTCCAGTATTAGTACTGATCAGGTAAATTAGTGATAAGACTAGTTAAGACTTCCAGTGTAGTTAATTTAACTGTGGTGATTATACTAGTAAGGAGTGTACAGTGTAGGATTCAGGGAAGATAAATTTTGGTTGTACCCATATAGATATTCAGAATGCCAAATAACATGGAAAACCAAAGATTAGATATCAATACGCTGGTGAAACTCGTCCCACAATTTCGAAGTGAGGCATCAGAGTTAGCGTCCTTTATTAACGCATGTGACGATGCGTTTTAATTGTCCAAAGAGGATCAAACAGATTTTCTTTTTAAATATATCAAGGTCCAGATATCTGGCAATGCAAGGGTTATCCTTGAAAATAAAGTAATTGAGAATTGGCAAACTCTCAAGGAACAACTAAAAAGTCTCTACAAGGAGACAAATAGTACATTGGGACTCTATAGAGAGCTCATTAGTGCACAACAAGGAACTAACACCGTACGGCAGTTCCAACAATTTATGGAAACAATGTCTCGAAGGCTTGGTTCCGATGCAAAGGAAGTGTTAAAGACACCCAAAGATTTGCAAGTGATACATGAATATATAGAAAACAAGGTGATTCTAAATATATTCATAAATGGGTTAAACCCAGAAATATGCAGTTACGTTAATAACTGTAGACCAACAACCCTAGCAGAGGCAGGCAGACATGCTCAGCATGAAGAAGCACGTCTCCTTAATTTGAAGAAAACTCCTAAGAGTGATTATTCGAACAAAAACTTGTTCAAAATAAACACTAACCAGTTCAAGTGTTTCAAATGTGGGAAAATAGGCCACAAGGCAAATGAGTGTTTCTCAAAAGAGAATCCTAATAGAAGGCCAAACGTAAAATGCAATTCGTGTGGTAAGATGGGCCATAATACAAAGGATTGTTTTTTGAAAAATCGGAATTTAAATTCCAAAAATAATCAAGCTCAAAATTTTCGCGATTAAGAAGCGCTAACAGTAAGGCAGCGTTTTCTTTAAATAGTGAAGAAAGCCCTTACATTTACATTAATTATAAGGACTGCGTGTATAAAATGTTGTTGGATACGGGTGCTTCGGTTAGCTTAATAAAAGCAAAGTGTATTTTTAAAAAAGAACTTAACGTTGAAAAAATAATAGAATTAGTTGGACTGGGAAGTAAAAGTAAAGAAACATTAGGAATTAGTGATATTCGTTTTTGTATATGGGAAAATTCTAGTTCCAAGAAAGTATTTCATAGATGGGGATTCCATGTTGTTTCTAACAACATGATCTATGAATACGATGGTCTGATTGGTGCGGATTTCCTTAGGGAAATGAAATGCAGGATAGACTATGGTAGTAACACATTGTATGTAAAGGACAATTGTTATGAATTAAGATATAAAGGAGATGAAGCTAATGTAATGCCTAGAAGAGAGGTGTTTAGACTTGTTAAAATTGATAAAGAATTGATAGATGGTACTTCGGTGATAGTGAACAGATTCGTAAATGAAAGTATTATAGTGCCGAGTTGCATAAGTAATGTAAGAGACGGGAAATGTCTTGTAAGTATGTTGAATATATCAGATAAGATAGTTAAAAATGATATCGAAGTTGAAGTAACGCATCTGAGAGAATTTGAAATGATAAAGAATGATAAGAGTCATTATAAAGATAATAAAAATAGAATCAATGAAAGAAAGGTTAATCACGTCAGGGATAGAGGCAAACTGATTCAGGATTCATTAAGGTTGGATCATCTCAATAAAGGAGAAGATGATGAAATCAGAAAACTCATATCAAAGTATTATGATTTATTCCTTTTAGAAGGTGAATCACTAACTAATACGAATACGATTGAGTGTAATATAAGAACAGGGCAAGATGCGAAACCAGTTTATACTAAATCGTATAGGTACCCTAAGGTACATGATGAAGAGGTCAATAAAAATATTAAGGAATTAATGAAGGATGGTATAATAAAAAATTCTACATCGCCTTGGAACTCACCAGTATGGATAGTTCCGAAAAAAATAGATGCATCAGGGAAAAAGAAGTGGCGAATGGTTGTGGATTATAGGAAATTAAACGATCTGACAATTGCAGATAGCTATCCTATTCCGAATATTGCAGAAATTTTAGATAATTTGGGTCATGCTAAGTATTTTACAACACTCGATTTGAGAGCAGGATTTCACCAAATTAAAGTAAAGAAAGTAGATATGGAAAAAACTGCATTTTCGACTCCACATGGACATTTCGAATTTACGAGAATGCCATTCGGCTTGAAAAATGCTCCTAGTATTTTTCAACGTATGATGGACATTGTCCTCACAGGATTAAAAGGCATAAAATGTTTTGTGTATATGGACGATATTGTAGTGTATGGCAAAGATTTAGTAGAACACAACATAAGGCTTGAGGAGGTTTTCGAACAGCTAAAAAGGGCAAATCTTAAACTGCAAGCAGATAAGAGCGAGTTTTTGAAAAAGGAAGTCAGTTATCTAGGCCATGTGATAGGAGAAGATGGCGTTAAACCAAACCTTGAGAAGGTAAGAGTTATAGAGAACCTTAAAGCTCCACAGAATGTGAAGGAAATTCAGTCATTCCTAGGAATGATGAATTATTACAGGAAGTTTATAAAAAATTTCAGCCAAATAGCTGGTCCTATTAATAAGCTTCTGAGAAAGGGAGTTGAATTTAAATGGGGGAGGGATGAAGAGAAAGCTTTTATTGAATTAAAGCAGGCATTATCCAGTTTTACTGTACTTCAATACCCAGATTTCAAGAAACCATTTATTGTCACAACTGACGCTTCGAATGCAGGATTAGGTGCTGTGTTGTCACAGGAACACGAAAATAAGGATCTGCCAATACAATTCATAAGCAGAAGTATAAATGCAGCCGAAAGAAACTATAGCACCACGGAGAAAGAGTGTTTAGCCATTGTTTGGGCGGTAAAGGTATTTAGACCATATTTATATGGGCAGCATTTTATAATTAGAACTGACCATAGACCATTGACATGGCTTTTTAATGTAAAAGATCCAGGATCACGATTGGTACGTTGGAGGTTAAAGTTAGAAGAGTATACATATGTCGTTGAATATAAAAAGGGTCTCGATAACGTGGTTGCAGACCACTTAAGCAGAAATATCTTAGTAACAACAAGAAAAGTCAGGAAAAAGAAAAAATGTTCGTGTGAATGCGAAGATAGAGTTAGTGAAAATATTGACAATTCTGTAGATATAGAAGGAAATGGAAATGGTAGTGGAGCTTCTTTAGAAAATAATTTAAGTGAAGAAAGTCCAGAAGCATTAGTCCATACAAATTTAGAAAAGAACAACGAAATTGTTGAAACAAGTAACTTAATAGATATAACGGATAAGAAAAAACAATTGGATATTATTAAAGAATACCATGAAAGTTTGGTTGGGGGACATGCAGGACAGAGAGCGACTATTGCAAAGATTAGAGAAAAATATGATTGGGAAAATTTGAATCATATGGTAATAGAATTTATTAAGAGTTGTACGAATTGTCAGCTAGGAAAAATAGACAGACATCCTACACGGATGCCAATGGTAATTGTGTCCAATGCTACGTACTGCTTGGAACAAGTAAATATGGATCTTACAGGACCATATCCAGTTTCAAAGAATGGAAATTTTTACTCGTTGAGTATGCAGGATAGCTTGTCAAAATTCATAAGGTTCGTTCCAATAAAAGACAAAAACGCAGAGACAATAGCAAAAGCGTTTGTAAATGATTGGATTACGTATCTTGGTATTCCAAAAATAATCCTAAGTGACAACGGAACCGAATTTTGCAATGAATTAATGAAGAATTTGGCAAGAATATTCAAGTTCAAGCACATAACAACTAGTGTTGCTCATCCACAATCCAATGGAGCAGTAGAGAGGATACATGGTAGACTCAAAGAATATTTGAACACAGTAAATTTCGAAAAGGACGATTGGGATGAAGCTCTCAAATTTGCAAGTTTTTGTTACAACTCAACAATACATTCAACAACAGGTTATAGCCCACACGAAGTATTATTCGGGCGGCAAGCAAATAGACCAAGCAATATTGATAAGTTGGACTTGGTAACAGTAGGAGAGTATGTTAAGAACATTTCAGATAAAATCAGTTCCATAGAAGGCAAGGTAAAAGAAAATTTATTAAAGTCAAAGTTAAAGTCCAAGGAAACGTATGATAAAAGCACCAAAGACGCACCATCATATAAAGTGGGAGACCAGGTGCTAGTCAAAAATTTAAGCGTAAATAGAAAGTTGGAAAAAACATTTATAGGACCATATGTTATTACTAAAGTAACCGACTCAAATGTGTTTTTAAGAACTAATAGGAAGACAAGAAAGGTTTCAAAAAACCTTGTTAAACCATACATTATATAGAATTAGGTTTGATAGTGATTTTAAAGGACTTAGGGATCTATTAGAACATTATAACAATAAAAATAAAATAAAAGTAACTATCTATACTGAACTTGGTTATTTTTCCTATGATTTTTGTAGCATCTTTCAAGTGAGGGGACTTGTTATTGAAAACCTCAACGGTAATGGAGGATTTTATTTTGATTGGATTGGGAAGACTAAAATTATCAATGGACACGTCACCATAATATCCAATGTAAATCTTACCATACACGAAGAACATATTTACTGGTTGACGCAAAAAGTTAACAATATCGAAAAGGAATGCGTCTCTAGCTTTCACCAGTGTGAAGAATTAATGATGATCGGAAAATCACATTATAGTAGATTGTTAAAGAAAATGGATACAATTTATAATTTATTAGGTATTAACAGTTCTCGAACAAAAGAAATGAAAAGTAGGTACAAGAGAGGATTAATTAACATAGTAGGTACAGGTCTTAAAACATTGTTTGGAACAATGGATGACAATGATGCAAGGTATTATGATGAGGCAATAAAATCCTTTAATAAAAACGAAGAAATAATAAAACAAGGATTAGAAGAAGAAATTAATATAATAAAGAAGTTGAACGATCAAAATAAGAATTTGCAAAGTAATATTGAAACAATAAATAAGAAATCTTCTGAGTTTATGGAAGCACTGAATACTCTAATTTTTGATAACAATGAAGCAAAAAGGAAAGAAATGATTTTTGAATACCTGCAAGACATGCAACTAAAAATAATTTCAGCAAGTTTAGAGTTAGAATCTGAACTTGATATCACAATAGATGCCATTTTGTTTCTTCAATTGAGCACTGTACACCCTTCAATTATAACTCCAGAAAAAATTATAGAAATCTTAATGCTAAGTAAAAATGAACAAAATTTGATTTACACTCCAAGTATAAGTATGTATAATAAAATAATAAAACATGCAAAAGTAAAATGTTTTGAGAAAAATAAAAATATTGTAGTAATTGTGGCTGTACCCTTTCTTGAAGCAAATTCATATGATGCATACAAAGTAATTGCAATACCAATATTTGAAGACCACAAACAAGTAATGTTCGAAAAAAGATATAATTACTTTTTCATATCTAATGATAAAGAATATTTTGGATATAAGGATGATTTAAATGATATCACAATGTATGAAGATTCATATTTAATAACGCACAGTCTAGTTCTTGAGTCAACTATGTCTATGGAAGATTGTATTTTAAATAATTTTATGAAAAGAAGTAAGAAAATATGTAATATTCGAATAATCCCTCACAATATTGAATCATATATAAAGTTGATAGAAAATAAGTACTTATTTTTTGTGTCAGACAATACGCAATTTAATAACAATTGTAGTCACCATATTACTCGAGGAATAATTAAAGGAGTGGGATTATTAACTCTTGAAAATAACTGTTGCTTTAGTACTGTAGATTTTAAGATTGTAGTTTCAGAAAAATGTAATGAAACTTACCTCAATAATGTATATCATAACTATTCTGATGATTGTTGTTTTAACATAAGAATTAAAGATGTAGAACCCATTGAATTTGTAAAAAATATTAAGACCAATAGTATAAAAGAAATTGAAGATCTAAGTATTGAAATCAATAATCAAAAATCGAATTTGTCAAAATTCTTGAATGTTAAACTTAGACCAGCAGAGTTTGGATATGGATTCATGAGTTTGTTAGTCTTAATTGGAATGGGTTTACTCACCATTAAATGTATTAAAGGTAACAATACCTTAACATTGTTTAATAAATGTTTTAATAAAAAGGAACGCAGACCTGTAGTACAGCATACCGTTACCTACAAAAATAATGTTGAACCTGGAAAACAGGAAAATATTTATCCTAGAAGTTTAAGATACAATTACGATTTATAAAAGGAATCATTAAAATTTCATATTATATTCTTGTATTGTATTATACTTTAATTTTACATTATATTCTTAGTTTTAGAAGTACGTAAATAAATAAATTAGAGGTGTGACATGGGTTTTTGGTATTCGGATGGTCCTTGTGCTCACGGTTCATTCTGGTGTACATGGTCAACCTGAAAGTAATTTTATTTAATTACTTTTCTTAAGGGGGGAGGTGTTAAGCGGATACGCTTATAGATAATGCGATGGTATATTTGTGTACATTAATACACATTATAAGATAGATCGTGGTGTCGACGGCTAATGGAGACGTGTAGAAAATGCTTAATAAGCATTGCGTGAAGTCAAATGGCTTTTGCTACACAAACTCAATCTCCATTCACCGAAGGAATTTATACTTTATATAAATAAGAGATATTACTCTGCCTTGCAAGACATTTAAAACCATCATCGATTGTAAACATCCTACGATGAACAATCCCATGCCCATGGTTAATCCATGATCGATTGTAAACATCCTGTGATAAACAATCCCATGGTTTCACGACGCCAACAATAATTGTGCTAACGTAAACAGTCCAGAGACTGATCATGTCGCATACGAGATATGATTAATACGTTGCCAATCTGTTGAATTCGCTATCTATTCTTCACCACCATACCCTTTCTTGTGTGTAAGTGTGCACTGAGTGACTGTGTGCACGGTGAGGATCCATTCGTGCTGAGAACTTTTGTCAATCCCCATTTAGCAGTCTAACGGAACGGTTGTTTTTATTAAAGGAGCATAACAATTAACGGAACGGAGCATAACAAGTGGCAGATAATGTTGATGGTTGTATCCTTTGGTACACTGAAAATCCATGTGTTTAAGTGATGCATCTCTATCCAGTAAGCGTTTGATGGAATGCCGTGTCTTAAACACGAATTCGGCAGCTGTTGAACGTGGTGTAATATCCTCATTTCACAAGAGCTTACAATAGCGCCTGCTATATATATTGGATGCTGGAGGTTGCACCAATAGTTGTCTGAAGGCCTTTGTAGACATGCAGCTAATTCATCCTTGTTAATAGGATAGAAGTGGTTTCCTTGAAGATTAACGAGTAGAAAATCTGATGATGGAATGATGCAGGTAAAACTCCCGTTATGCCAAGTAGGTACTGGTAGAACGATAAATCATAAATTCTTCATTATACAGTAGCGGAAGTGTTACTTCTATCATGATATTTTTTCCAGTTACTCTGCCTCGTATACGAAGTGTTTTGTATAGTTGTAAAATTGATTCGTGATGTCGTTTTCCAGGTATCATCATGAAACGTGGAATATTATCATGAATTTTTGATAACTCATCTCTAAACTGCTGAACTGTTAATATGAGTGGGTGTATTTTTCCACTATGCGTTGACAGCACGACGTCTAACAATGAATTCTGAGTACTTTGATAATTGATCATCATCAATATTGCATTTAGAGCAGTAGTAGTAACAATTTGATGCGTATTATACTTGTCCATTTCATTGTTCAGTCGGTTTAACAATAAAGTTAACAGCTTCAGTTGTTTGTGAACTGATACCTGCTCCTCCTAAAATATGTTGAGCGTTGAATCCATTATTGTTGTTTGATTCTTCATCAACTGAATCACATGCTCTTCGTTTGCTTGCACATTTTCGATGGTTTCTTCATAGCTTTGAGCAAATCGTTGGTCTAGTATCCCAAATAGTTCATTTGCCACTGTCCCAATAAAATCGAACGGAGATCGCTTTGTTATTTGTACTGGGTCATTGTTTGCATGTAGTAGCACGTCATTGTTTAGCTCAATTTGTTGAAGTTGGTGTACAAATTGAGTCAAGATTCCGTCGCACAGTAGTGTCCTTATTTCTGTTATGTTTGTTGTTGTACAAATTTTCGTCATATGGGTCACATATTCTTTATACGTGTCAAATTCAGACCAATACCTACTCATGTTAAAAAACACTATTGTCTTCCATGAACTCGAGATTAAACTAGCACGGCCCACGTCCTCAAAATAAATGCCGGGATAGCTGCTAAATTGTTTCACTTCAAACGTGTTGACTGGTATGGATCTACCCGAGGTTATTAGTGATGATGGTAGACAAACCCAAAGCTAGGGGTTGATCTTCTTTCTGCTTCTTATTCTTGAGTCCTCTCCTTGTGGGCTGCCAGGTCCAGGAGTAATGCTATTCGGCAGAAATTCTTCTTTTGTTATCGTAATATAAACTTGTTGTGGTGACGCCGTCGATGTACTAGCTTCTAGTTCCTCTAGATGGTTACCTTCATTGTTTTCCATAGGTAAGGGACACAACTTAGTGATTGGTCTCCTAAAGTATTTGTTGTTGCTGAATACTGTAGCGGCGCGTACCTCGGTATCTTTCCCTGGATGGACTTCAGTTATAATGCCCATTGTGCAATTGGTTGGTGGCAATCGATCTTCTTTTAATAACACGATATCGCCAACACTATCATTTGCTTCCTTCTTCTTCCACTTGGTTCTTTGTTGCAGTTGAGAAAGATATTCTGTTGATCATCTCTTCCAAAAGTCCTGTGTCATCTTCTGAAGCAGTAGCCAGCGGGTGTGATGGCTTTTCGATTCATCCATGATCGGCTCAGGAATGGCGTTAAGAGCACTTCCGACTAGGAAATGGCCAGGGGTTAAAATTGTGGTATCATCAATGTCATTGGTAATTGCTGTTAGTGGTCGCGAATTTAAGCAAGCTTCTACTTGTGTGAGCAAGGTTGCTAGTTCTTCAAAGGTAAGCTTAGTATCACCGATTACTCGCTTCAAGTGATATTTTGCTGATTTGACCGCTGCATCCCACAGTCCTCCAAAGTGAGGTGCAGCCGGTGGTATAAAGTGCCACTGAATACCCTCCATCACAAATTTTTTGGATGCATCATCTTCCGATTGCTTAATCGCCTTTCTCAATTGGTTCTGGATATCTTTGTTTGCTCCTACGAACGTAATACCATTATCACTATAGAAATTTGCACACATCCCTCCTCTTGAAGTAAATCGCCTTACAGCTGCTATGAATGCTGCGGAGCTGAGATCACTTACTAGCTCGATGTGTACTGCCTTGGTCGCCAAACAGATAAATATTGCGATATAAGCCTTTGTTGTTCGGTTGCCTCGTCCCTTGGCGATTAAAACCCCAATGGGACCAGCATAATCGATACCAGTATTGGTAAATGGTCTTGATGAAGTCACTCTTGGGGTTTGCAGCATTCCCCTTATTTGAGTCTTAGCTTGCGCAATGTATCGATGACATCGTACGCAACTACGTATGACTTGGCCCGTTTTCCTTGAATGATCCAATATGTTTGTCGCAATGTTGAAAGGGTTAGTCGAATACCACCATGCAGTGTTTTCTTGTGAATATGTTCGACTAGTAACTTCGTGAGGTGGTCATTTCGTGGTAATTATATGGATGTTTTTGCCTTTCTGGTAGATTTGAGTTTTCTAGTCTTCCTCCAGCGACTAAGATATCATCTTCATTAAGGTGTGGTGCTAATGATAACAGCTTACTCTTTTTAGAAAGGCTACAGCCTCTTTGAAGGCACGAAATATCATCCGAGAGGTGTATAATTTGTACTGCACGAATTACTGCCTTCCTGGCGGTTTCTAGTTCTAATGTCGTTAACGCCTCTCTGTGTCCATTACTGTCCTTATTTCTGCAGTTAAAGCAAAATCGTTGACAATATGCCATTGTTCTGACTAATTTTGTGCACGAAGAAAACTGTTTAAAAATATCATTATCTGTACTGTAATCTGCAACAACTGTTAATGTAGTTGATTCCGGAGCATTTACTTCTACAAACTCGAAAGTAGGCCAGGAAGAACTGTGATACCCAAACCATTCCGGACCCCACAATATGCGATCCTTTAATTGGTCTGGTGTTATACCTCTGGATTCACAGTCAGCAGGATTGTCGACGGATTTTATGTGTCTCCAAAAACTTGGATCGGTAACTTTCTGGATTTGGGAAACTCTATTTGCCACAAACGTATTCCATTTGGATGGGCATCCTTTGATCCAGGCTAGGGCAATTGTTGAGTCGGTCCACGCGAACATCCCATTAACTTGTGAGCCAAAAATCCGTTTGAGCTCCTTGAGAATTTTCGATAGCAAATGAGCTCCGCAAAGTTCCAACTTAGGAAGCGTAATTTTTTGTCTGATGGGTGCCACCTTAGTTTTGGCTGTTAACAAAGTGATTTTGTAAGTTCCATTTGATAATTTTATTCTTGAATAGACTACTGCTGCATATGCGCTTTCTGAAGAGTCGCAGAAACCATGCAATTTCATCTTCTGAGCACTATTTGTTCCTATCCATCGAGGAATACTAATGTTCTCAATGGCTGCAAGACTGTTCTTAAAGTTGTTCCAGGTATCTGATAACTCAGGCGTGAGCGGCTCATCCCAATTGAGGTTAAATTTCCATAATTGCTGCTTTAGAATTTTTTCCTTGATAGTCACAGGTGCTAACCAACCCAGTGGATCATACAATTTTGCAATTTCGGATAGTGTTATACGTTTAGTTGGTGTTTGTTCTCCTTTAAATTGCTTGTCGATTGCTATTTTAAACTGGAACATATCGTCTGATGGATTCCAATGAATTCCCAATGTTTTTATGGTGTCTTCCTTGTCAATCTTAATTTCGTGCTGGTGTTGCGCGTCTGTAGATATGCCAGCAAGTAACTGTAAGCTGTTGCTGCACCATTTCCTTAGATAAAATCCAGCTTCCTTTAGCAGGGCTATAAGTTCAGCCTGTGCTTCTCTGCAGTCTCTGATCGTTCCCGCCCAGACATCACATCATCGACATAGAAGTCCTTTTGTACTATCTCGGCTGCGACAGGGTATCGTTTGCGTTCATCGATGGTTAATTGTAACAGCGTTTTGACGGCAAGATACGGTGCTGCTGATGGTCCATAAGTAATTGTTGTTAATTTATAGTCTTTGATTTCGTTATTGGTGGAATCTCGCCATACTATGCGCTGGTACCAACGACCATACCACGTCGAGTTAATCGGTTCTCGTCAGATCACCGTAATTAAACGACGTTGGGCGCGGTTAGTACGTAGATGGGGGACCGTTTAAAAACAACCGCGTGTCGTTGGCCAGTCCCATCTACAGAGTTGAGGTAGATAATATACGTGGTATCACAATGGACCTAAATTGGTCTAAGTGTGTCGGCTTCTGCCGACAGCCACATAAACCTAACCTAACCTAACCTATGCGCTGGTAGTCCTGATGTTTACTACAGATTTTTATCTGACGGTACATCTTTTTGATGTCTGCGGTGAACACGTATTTATGGCGACGCCACCGCAATATAATGGTGGTCAAATCTTCTTGGAGCCTTGGCCCCACAAGCATCAATTTATTTAAGCTAATTCCAGTTGATGTCGCTGCAGATCCATCAGATACAACTCGTAGTTTAGTTGTTGTACTATCTGGTTTATGCACAGCATGATGTGGCATATATTAAACTACGTTTTGGGATTTATTGCTGGGGTGTACGTCAACCATGTGACCTACATAGATCTAAGTATTCCTTCATAAACCTGGTGTATTCCTTTCTGAGTGGCTCGTCAGTGCTAAATCTTCTTTCGAGTTGTAGTAGTCTGGCTACGGGTCTATGGCGTGATGTGCCTAACTTGTGAGTCTCTTGCAACTCCTGATCGAACGGTTACTGACGACGTACCTTCCGTCTGCACCACGGTAATGAGTTTTTTGATAGATTGCCTCACATTTTTGATCATCAGGTTTTTGTAGAATACGATCAGCTACTTCTTCTATTTCCCAAAATCGTTTGAGCTGCTTATCAATGGATGTTTGCACGACCATTGCAGTTATTCTCCTATCGTCATTATTGTATTTTGTAGAGGTTCGGCCTGTTATGAGCCAACCTAATTTCGATCTTTGCGCTATAGCGGAGCATCTTGACCCTTTCTTCACTCCATCTAGTATTACGTCACCGTATATGTCTGCTCCTATTATTATGTATATACGGCGGGATTGTTGAATGTTGGATCCGCTGGCGTGAAGTTTTTAAATTGATGAGTTATAGATCTTTCAATTTCTTCAGATGGCAAAAGTCTTGTGAGTTTGGGTAGTACCAACGCCTGTACTTGAATGTTGAACTCAGACCTAAATCTTGGAAGAAGTTGGAAATCCACTCTGCTATGCGAAACTCCTGCATCAGTTGCGCCTATTCCACTGACCTTGACAGAGACCTTTTGTTTTCGTAGATGTAACGATTGAGCCACTTCTTCTGTGACTATTGTAACCTGCGAGCCCGGGTCAATAAGCGCTCTTAGCACTCTGCTATGACCTTGCTGGTTCTTTGCTGTAATGATTGCCGTAGCAAAAAGCACATTCTGTCCTTGATCGTCATGACTTGACAGAACCTCTGACGTGCTGCTGTGTGGGTGACCATTTTGTTTGGTTTGATCTTGTCGTTTAAGTTTTTTGACCTTTTCAAACCCATCAATATGTAGTAATGAATGGTGCCTCTTATTGCAGTGCTTACATGTTCTTTTGCTGATGCATTGGCTCAGTTTGTCATGTCTTAAGCAGTTGATGCAGAGCTTAGACAGCTTGGCTTGCTCGTATCGCTCCTTAGGTGTCAACGCCAAAAAAATTTGACATGAGTAGATAATATGATCGCCATTGCAGATAGCGCAATTATTAGCTTTTGATGCTAGGTAAAAGTTACGCAAAGTGTGCCTTGATTCATCTGCTGGCTTGAGATGCTTCTGCTTTACGGGTGATAGTACCTCAAGTGATTGGTATCTTCTCTCTAAAAAGTCAAGGAATGTCTGCAACGAAGACATCTTGTTTGGTTGTAGAAGTCCTTGCTCAAATATGCTTCTGCTTTCTTCGTCCAGCATTTTTGAGTTAAGATGTACTATCGTCGGACCCCAGGATGATGTATCTACCCCCATATTGTTGAGCGCTGCCAATCCTTCTTTGGTAGAATCAAGCATTGACTTTACTTGTGCCGAAGGCTGCTTATTTGTGTGATGAGATCCCTTCAGCATTTTTTCCATATGCAATGACATGATTTTCCGCTCATTCGCGTATCTTGAATTTAAAGCATCCCATGCGGTCTGATAATTGGCGCTGGAAAGTGTCAAGTGCTGGATCAGCTCTAAGGGGGAACCTTCTAAATGAGTTTTTAGATATTCCATCTTCTCTATTTCACTCAATGAAATCTTGTTGTGGATGAGCGTCGAAAATATGTCGTAGAACGAACTCCATTGCAGGTAATCTCCTCTAAATGTCGGGATTTTTATAGTAGGTAATCGTGTCTCCGACATTGTGTTCTCTTTCCGTTTTCAGCGATGACACTTTAGAGGCCATCTGATAGAGGCATTGATTTACCCCTGTTTGCATTTGTTCGTATTTACCGGTTCTGACGTAATCACTTCTCTCTTCCAATGTCGATAGATCTGCCATAAACTGCTCGTGTAATTCAGTCAAAGCTTCCCATTGTCCAATGAGTATCCTGTGCTGAAACTCATATACCTCTTTGGTGTAATTACCGAACGTCTTTTCGAATTCTTCGATATTATTTTCAATTGCCTTTATTTTGATGTTTATTTTCCGTAGGCGTAATTCTTGATGGGGATTGTTTTTTGGATGCAAAGATTCGCCCTGTTGGTTCCTGTTATCACCTTCAGGAATTGGGATTACCTGTGGAGTTTTTGGTTTGGCTTCCTTTTCGTCATGTTTTGCAGCAATACTGGTAGCAAGACTTTCTAGACTTCGCCGTGTACCTTCGTACATCTCTTTCACCAATTGGTAGGTGTCCCTCTGCATGTATGGTGTGTCATGCTTAACAAAGTGGTGTGGTTCTCATCGAACTCTATCCAGATGTCATTTAAAATTGATAGCCGCTCTTCAATGTACTGGCTTGTCTTTCTGGTAGAGCTGTCTTTTCTAATGTTTGTTGTCAATCTCTCCAATTCCTTGTACAATGCTCTCTGCCTTGCTACAATTATGACGATCTCGTCTTGATCCATATTGATTGATATTATTAATAACACCTAATCGCTACCAGTGTTTGTCGCCCTGGCAACGCGAAAAATACTTTATATGTGAACTTGATTGTTAATTTTACCAATGTTTGTCGCCCTGGTAACACGAATAGATATTTAATATATGTGAGTTTAATTGGTAATTTTACCAATGTTCGTCGCAATGGTAACGCGAATAGATATTTAACTTATCTGTGTTTTTGCTTCGAAGGACCAATGTTTTATCCACAAGGAGGTTTTATCATCTAAAGATCTCTTACCGCTGGAGGGGGAAAATCAGTAGTGAATTTAAAAACAACTCTCTTGTGTGGTTCAAAAACGAATCAGCTAATTTATTTAAATCTATCTTCTTAAATACTAAAATTATGCTTACTAAACAGAATTTACAGATTAAATATAATATGAAAGTGGTGCAATCACTAAATGTACAATATGATACAATCGTTTTTCAAAGTTTTGATGTGGGATGTGCTATGCACAGATAAAATAGTCATAAGAATAATTGCTGTTGTCATCACAACAACTGTAGTTGTACCGGTGGAAACAGTAGTTAATACGATAAATAGTGAGGAATCGCGCCCTGTTAATACACTTACAACACTTTTCCCCACCTTCGCGTTGACACGGCGCCTTACATCAAAGTTTCGAAATATTACGCTCCGTTTTTACGAGTCTTATTTTGAATTTGAATCGCAACGCAGCTTTGTACATACAGCTGTATCAGCTAAGTTCCACATTTCACTTGAAATGTAATCGAAATCGGTCGAAAATAAATGTTGGTGTTCTACATTTCACTTTTATCGATATCGATTTCAAATTTTTCGAAATTGAAACAAAGTGAAATTGGCAGGTTCCACAATTCGATTTTATCGAATCAGTGTGAAATAGTGGAAAGCAGACGACAGACGTCTTTGAAAATGTAAGTAAATAATAATAATAATTACATTAGAGTAAAATTCTTTCCATATATTTTTTAAAAAATTACGTATTTAAAAAGGGGCAAGCATAAGAATACTTCAGAGGAGGCAATATTCATTAAATTTATGTCGATAAATAAGGACCTTTCTAGAGGATTCATGAAAGGCGATCGTATTGCTGCGGATGCTCTTTGGAACGAGCTAAAAAAACGATCTTAATTGCCACGGTCCACCCCAGAAGGACGTAACTGGGTGGAAGAAGGTAGATAAATAACAATTAATTTTCCTGAAAATTTAAATTCTTTTTTTTTAGGTTTGGATGGATTGGAAGGCTTCCATTAGGAAGAAGCTAGCTCACAATAAAGAAGAAGATATATCAACCGGAGGTAGACCGTTCAACAAATTCTTGATATCGCCTACGGCGGATACCATAGTCAAAATATGTGGAATTTATATCATCGTTCAGGGAGTTTCAGACAAGGGATTTCGGAGTACATGAAATAGAAACCGATGAACACGAAAATTCCCCCAGCATGTTCCAGGAAGTACTGCAAGAAGTCAGAGAACCAACAAATGCAACTAGTAGATAAAGAAAAATTCAACCCTCACTGAGCGAAAACTTAAGCGATTTTATGTTTAAACAGAACGACGTAATCGAATAAATCGGTGAAACAATGGACGGTATTTTGGTGGCTGCAAATAAACACGCTCGTGCAGCAAAAGACATCGATCATACTATCCGAAAGCTTCAAAAATCTGTGGAGAACATACAAAATATTTTGGAAACAAAAATTGAAGAAGCACAGAGGCACATTATTGAAATGGAGAAATTGCATCGAGAAGAAATTCTAATAAAAAAAGGAAATTAGAATTAAAAGAAATGAAGCTCGATATTTATAAGAGCTAAAAAGTAAATGGTGAAAGACTTGCATTTTTAAGAACTTATGTGATCATTTTCATGTTCCTTTTTTCTATTTATCTAATATTTGTACTGAACTGAGTTTTTTGTTTTTTTTTTGTATAACCTTTTCAAATAAAGAGTATACCATTAGCAATATGGTTTCTTATTTGACTGGCTTCATTGAAATTTGCAGCTCCTTCTGTAAATTCGTCGTCTTTTTCAATTTCACTTGCCTCGTTCCCTACCTCTAAACTTTCTTCCCCTTCATTTTGTAGCTTAAAGTGTCTACAAATAATGTGCAACACCACGGCAATTGCCACAGCATTCATTTTTGAAATAAATCGCGAAAACGAGACGAAATTTAAAACAAACAAACTATTTATTACAAAAAATATATTTTTGCGACGTTTCAAATGACAGATAAGCTGTTTTTAATTTCACTTGAAGTGATTTCGAAAAAGCTTTGAATATTATAAAATGGGTGAAATGTGGAACACGGAAAACAAATTCACTCGATTTACAATTTCACTTTCGATTTCATTTCACTCTTTTTCTGGAACCTAGCTGATAATAGGTATTTCAGCATAAGGGAATGAGATCACGTATATCTTCACACAGTTGGGATTAAGTTTATAAACCATCGCTCACTATTACTTTAATTTAAGTGCTGCCAAGCCAACACTTTCTTAAATACAACTTCTGTGTTCTGTCGACTTCACGTTTATTTAACTTTGTTTTTTATCTGACGTTTGTAATGTAACCACACGTGTATTTGATTTGTTTTTACTCTACGCAATTTGATAAATTTCCTAAACTGAAATGCCCGTTTATGCACAGGAAAACAACCTGCTCGTTTTTAAGGGTAGCAACTTCCTCAAACAGCGTCTTGTTCTATCCGCTCTTAGTGGAAAACCGGTGAAAATTATCGACATTCGCAGCAACGAAGATGTACCGGGTCTGAGGGAATATGAGGTCGGTCTCATTCGAATGCTGGACAAAATAACAAATGGTACTAGGATCGAGTTAAATCCCTCTGGCACATCAGTGGTATTCAGCCCGGGACTGCTGCATGGTGGAACCATTCATCATGATTGTTGCGTTCAGCGTGGAATTGGCTACTATTTGGATTTGCTAATAGCATTGGGACCATTTTGCAAGAATCCATTGCATGCGACACTTCGTGGTGTAACAAATAGCCAAGACTCACCATCTGTAGATCACATTAAGACTGCCGCATTCTCATTATTGAAACGATTCCTAGTGGTTGACGAGGGACTGCAAATTAAAATCTCAAAACGCGGAGTCATGCCGGAAGGCGGTGGTGAAGTGATCTTCAGATGTCCGGTTCATAAGAGCTTCCAAGCGATACAGTGCCTAAAACAAGGCATGGTCAAGCGCATTCGAGGAACGGTGTATGCTTGCAAGGTTTCGCCAGCGTTGGCCAATCGCACACTTGAGTCGGCCAAGGGCGTGATGTTGAATTTCCTGACGGATGTGTACATTTATTCTGATCAGAATAAAGGAAAACTGTCTGGCAATAGCCCAGGATATGGTATCAATTTGGTGGCCGAGACAACAGAGGGTGTTATCTTTTCCGCGGAGTGCGTGTCCAATGTCAAGGAAGCGGTAAGCTTTTGGGTTTTTGCTAACCATTTGATGGTCATTTTATTTTTTTTTTTTTGTAGGGGAAAGACCCATCAGTTCCAGAGGACATCGGGAAGGAAGCCGCTCACAAGTTACTTGATGAGATCTTTAGAGGCGGATGTGTGGATTCTTCGTTTCAGTGGATTGCTGCTCTGTTCATGGCGTTGGGACAAAAACATGTTTCCAAGTTCCTGACGGGACCACTCTCTCAATATACAGTTCATTTTCTGCAGCATCTGCGAGACTTCTTTGCAGTTACCTTCAAATTGGAGAATCCCGATGAAGACGACGACGACGACGAGAGACAGCCTGGCGCACAGAAAGTACTAATGATTTGTATCGGCATTGGCTACACAAACATTAGCAAGCGTGTTATTTAGAAGACCAATAAAGTGTTGAATTTTATAAATTTGTTTCTTGAGAGTGTTTATAAGGAGATTTTGAATTTTTTGCAGAACTGCGATTAAGCAGGCCATTTTACACTCAAATTCTTGTGCAGTCTTGTGTAACTTCTATCTGAGGAAATAGCAACGATCACATCATTGAGATTACATTTAATGTCGCAACAATACGTCTATAAATAATTGCGGTTAAAGTCAGCGGCTAATGGACTTATTCAGACTCATTATTTGCTAACGTTCTGTTGGCAAAGATGGGCCACTTAAGCACACAATACCCAATATGTGCACAACCACCAAAGTACAACAACGCGGACTTCTGACAACGACCATTACAATTCCTTAATGAATCAGAAACTAACAAGAAAATTGTTCTGAACTGAAAGTTCAATAATAAGGAAGCAATGCAATAAGTTAAGTAAATAATATTGAATTAAACAGCGAACAATTTGAAACGAAAATGCTAAGAATGGTTAAAAGTTTTTTGGTTCAAAAGATCAAAAGTTCAGTTCGACCAAAAAGATCTTTTGTGCCGTAAGGGCCAGAAAAAATTAGAACTAGTAGAATTTCTACTTTCCGTGTAAAGCGCAGTGGTTCCCAACCGGTGGGGCACGGCTCCCAGGGGGGGGCATGGGGATTGTAAAAGGGAGGCGTGGACACAATTTGAATTGTACATTTTTGATGCAAAGAACACAATATTGAAGATTTCAATATTTATTTGCACCCAGAATCTCAGAGCAGGTGAAGAAAATGCAACCCCAGAAGTAGCATTAAACATCTTACATTACTAACAAATAAAAATACGTTTTTCACAATCAATTTACAAAAATGTATAAACAAACATGTATACAAGCAAGAATATTTAAAATTCTCGATGCATTAAATGTATTTTTCAATGAACATTTGCAATTTTTATTTGGGCATGCATTCTCCAATTCGCCCTAAGGGGAGCGTGCTGTTGAAAAGGTTGGGAACCACTGCTCTAAGGGATCTCCGTGAAAAATTGTTTATTGAAGCATAGAGTTTTTTGAATGCGGTCTGTGACCGCGCAGTACATGTTAAGTTCCGGAAGTTCTTCGAGAAGGGTCTTAAGTTCCGGATGGTCGTTAAGCCTTATCTCGTTCAACTGGATTAGACTTGTTGCACATCGGATCGGGTTAGAGTTAGATTCACAACATAGTACTTCGGGCAGAAGTCCCTATATGAAGCGTTTTTTGCCACGTCCATTTATTAGGTTTTTGTTTCTTTTACAAACATTCTTTATTCGATAATACGTAGACAATATTCATCTCAATAGTTCACACATAGGTACTAGGATTTTGAACAGCCCACTATTTAGGATAAAGAATAGGAAAGGGGTATCAAAGAGTTCGCCCAACAGGACTGTGTAGTTTCAAATGAAAGCTTATATAAATTTCCGTTTGCCAATTAGTACATAATGTTACAACAGTTATACATCGATACATAATATAGGTACATCGATACAAAGAAGACTTGTAATAAGTGGAGGGGAAACGCGTCCATAGAGTTTACGGAACAATAAACAAACAAATTAAGTTTTCATTTAATTTTTCATTTGCATATTCAAGTTTATCCTTCTTTAGAAACAATAAAACATAAAACATGTTATTTGATAAAGTATACCTTATATCTACAATAGCCCTTCTATAGCATTGACATACATATACACTCCGTTTCAAGTGTTTACGATACAGGTAGTTTCTTGATTTAATTTTTCAAAATTTTGCCCATAGATAGTCTAAGACCTAGCTTCTCCAACCACTTTCTTCTGTGAAGTGGAAGGGATCTACAATTTTCAGCCGAATCGTAACGGCAAATTTGAGAAGCTTCTCATGACAATTAATACTCTTCGATGTTTGTCAGACGTTCGCAAGAGGTGGGGCAGTGGAAAAAAAAACTATCTGTGTTACTTGGCCCTGGCGGGAATCGAACCGGGGACATTTCGATTACTAACCACTGAGCCAGTGCGCCCCTATATTATGTTTATGTTGTTAAAAAAATGGGATTAGGCAGATAAATTCAATTTTTATGATGCTTTTACCAATAAGGTTATATAATTAGTCCTTTTTTCTACCTAGTATCATATTTTAAATCAAATGTAGAGGCATCAAGTTTTCCAGGGACCTTAGTTCGAAACATAATTTCATAGAAACAACACCTAAGGGTAAACAAAATTCATTAACTAAGGAGGAAATGGGCCAAATTGGAGCTTAGGTTAGGTTAGGTTTATGTGGCTGTCGGCAGAAGCCGACACACTTAGACCAATTTAGGTCCATTGTGATACCACGTATAATTATCTACCTCAACTCTGTAGACTGGGACTGGCCAACGACACGCGGTTGTTCTCAAACGGTCCCCCATCTACGTACTAACCGCGCCCAACGTCGTTTAATTACGGTGATCTGATGAGAACCGATTAACTCGACGTGGTATGGTCGTTGGCTTTGGAGCTTACCAGGAACAAGTCAAATATATCCGTTTTATAGCCGGTAAGATTTGAAAAGGAAGCAGAAACAGTTCTTTCGAATAATTCCAAACATGTACCGGATTTCAGCAAGGTGATGGGCTATCATGTGACTACTTCAACCTTGTTCTGGAGAAAATAGTGCGAAGGGCAGGTGTTAAAACGGAAAGTACTATCGTATTATATTGTATTGTATATATTTATTTAGCGGATTCTCCACTATTAAGATTCATTTTACATATTACAAGAACTTTAATAATAAAAAAATTAGGTAAATAGTAGTATATCTTCATCTTCAATACATCCGTCCAGCTACTGGAGTATGCGGACGATATCGAAAACATCGGCCGTTCCCAGCGTGCCGTGTTAAAGGCTTTCACGGCGATTGAAGAACAGGCGAAATCGGTTGGTTTTGAAGCAAATGAGGACAAGACAAAGAACATGCTATCAATAAACAAACAAACATCTGTTCACCTCCTAGGACAAAACGTCACTGTAAAATAACTTCGAGGTAGTTAAGGAGTTCATCTACCTAGGAGTAAACATCAACTCCACGAATGATACCTTAGTGGAGATCCGGCAGAGAATTACCTTATAGGAAACTGCTGCTACTTCGGTTTAGCAGAACAAATGGGTTCAAAACTCCTCACTCGGAGGACAAAATGCATGCTCTATCGAAACTTAATCCTACCGGTCCAGCTTTATGGTGCCGCGTGCTGGAAAGTAGAAATGGGGATCTAAATTGGGTTCTTTTGAAAGAAAAATCCTCCGTCGGATATTTGGTCCTGTATGCGAGAAGAACGAATGGAGGAAAAGATACAACCGTGAGCTCTATGAGCTGTACCAAGATTTGGATGTAGTCCCAAAAGCTAAACTAATGTGCAGTCACGTCGACTACATTGGCTCGGCCACATTGAGCGGATGGAAAATAATGTCCAGCCAAGAGGATCTTCGACTCCCAGCCCCCTGCTTGGAGAAGGAAAGAAAGACCGAACCTTTGTTTTAAAGACCAAGCCATCACGGATTCCAGAACGCTTGGTCTGGAGCACTGAAAGCAGCGTGCCTGGGATCGCAGAGGATGGAAGGCTACATTGCTCAGGCAGAGACTCTTCACGGGTCGGGAGCCCGATAAGTAAGTAAGTAACATTTAGACGAGCATTTTAGTTTCAGTTTCAGTTGAGCTTTCAGTTTAGATTTCAGTAAAACTGATGTCTAAATGCAAAAATTGAAGCGTTTAACTGAAACTGATGGAATTTCCATAAGTTGTCAGTTCAGTTATCAGTTCAACTGATGTGTAAATACGTTTCAGTTCAGTTGCCAATTCAACCGTCATTTCAATTGCAGTTGGCGGTGAATCAACATTTTAGAGTTCCTGTTTTTTTTCAATATGTCGAAACGGACTGATAATATGGTCGATTTCATTAAAATTTATCGGCTTTCATCGTCCATTACGCAATGTATTTCTTCTGACTTTCGAATGCCCACAAGAAAAATCAAAGCTCAACTGAATACCAGACTGACGTCTAAATGCACTGTCTTTTTGAACTGAACTGACAACTGAACGGATAACTGATCGCCTAAAAGGGCCTTTAAGTTACTGTTCGTAAACATGTGGAACGAAAAAATTACTAAGTTTATGACCTTAGGTCCGTTCGCGAACTAATATGCAAACGTAAATTTATATAAACTTTCGTGCAAAACTACACAAACGCGTTCGCGTACTGAGAAAATGATAAAAAGATGAACAAAAGAAAAATGTATTTTCGCTCATTTTTCTTCACACAGAATTTCAGCTGGTAAGAAAATGAAAACTGTCAAATGATGAAATCCTATGAGTTTGCCAGCAAAAAAAAAACAGCTGTTGCTTCTTTTCAAGCCAAACTAAGATGTTTTTTCAACTTTTTACACAAAAGCGTTTGCGTACTTTTCTTGGAAATGAGAGGCTTCTCTCTCGATTTTGGAGATTTGACACTTTTCATTTTTCTACACATAAAGTACGCGAACGGACCTCTTATTGGGAAAATCATCATAAAAAATGAACTTATCTGCTTAATCCCATTTTTTTTCACATTTCATATTGCATTTGGGTTTTCCCATGTTATTGAAGGATTTAATTTTTTTTTTGTAAAAACATGTGGAATCAATTCTCTAAAAAGTGGCATTGATTGTTTTTTGTTTTAGGAAGAAATACCAATATGATGTGCCAAGCCGTTCGTTCGGCATAGTCCGACAAATATGTTTAGCAAAAAAAGTTGATACGCATATTCTATGTGCTCTGACAAACGGGTTGGCCAACAGCGATGATATATTACTGTGAATTTGCTTTTGTGAGACAGACCCTGAAGCTAATATGCCATATTTGAACGAACTGTTCCCTTTCGCTTAACGAGTAGTACACCGAAACACTAAATAATAAGAAGAGGGAGAAAATCGCAAAATATCAGGAATTTAGATTCTCTAATAGTGAAGTTTGCTGGAAGAGCTATTGCGAAATAAGAAATCGGTATAAAACAGAACTTTTGAGGACTAAAAATGAAAACATAAAACGCAAAATATTAAGTGCGCGTAATCAAAAATCAACGTGGAAGACAATTAAAACATGTGTTCTAAACATTCAAAATGAACCAATAAAAAATATCCAATTTAACGGTGAGTGTATTGAAGATAATAAAAAATAGCCGACAAATTCAATTCTTTTTTCTTAAATAGTATCATTGAAATAAATAGATCCATACCATTTATTCAATATACATACATCGTTATACATCGTTATCCATAGGCGCTCTTCCCGTGCATGAACAAATTTTGGAAAAAGTAGTACAAACTCAACTAGAGGTATATTTTGAGTCAAACAACCTTTTCCTTGAAAATCAGTCTGGGTTCAGAAGAAGACATTCCTGTGAATCAGCTCTAAACAGTGTCATTATTACCTGGAAAGAGGAAATCTCTGAAAAAAATTACGTCATCGCTGTTTTCCTGGACTTCAAAAGAGCATTCGAGACCATTGATAGGAGCATCCTTCTGTGTAAATTAAATGGATACGGTATTAGAAGTACGGAGCTTATGTGGTTTAAATCCTTTTTGAATGGCCGAACGCAAGGAACAGTGGTAAATGGTGTGTAATCCAATAGCATCGAGACAAAAATGGGAGTCCCTCAAGGATCGATACTTGGAGCTCTGCTATTTATCATATACATCAATGACATAAAGAATGCACTTAAATACTCACAGATAGCACTATTCGCGGATGACGCCCTACTATTTATATCGGGAAAGAATATAGAGGAATGCGAAAAAAATATACAGGACGATCTAAATAGCTTGGATATATGGCTTAAATCAAATAAATTAAAATTAAACGTGACTAAATCTAAATATATGATGTTTTAATATAATCACAGATTAAACTTAAACGTAGACGGAGAAATATTAGAACAAGTAGAAGAAATCAAATATTTAGGCGTTATAATTGACTCAAAACTAAAATTTGACTTACATAGGGGAAGGCGGGGCATAACGGTCCCTTTAAGGATTATTGTTAATAAAAACTCCAAAAATAGTCTATAGAATATCAGAAGAACTGTTATTTGAAAGAAAGTTTATTAAGGAATACGAATAAATAATACGGTTTGTTAAAAATAAATAATTTAGTATTTTTTTGTACTTTAAATAAATCATTCAATTTGGCCATTGTGCCCCGTTGCTGGGGCACAATGGGCATAGGTGGGGCATGATGGGCACGAACCTAAATTGGATTGCAACGCGAGCATATGTGGGTAGATTCATCATCAATATCATCCTCTCCAGCACAAGAACAATGAGCCCACTTGCCACAAGCTCTACAGGAAACCCATCCCTCTGTGGACTGGGAGTATAAATACCCGCAATACAAGCACTCCTCGTCTTCTTCGCTCTCTGAACTTTCTTCCTTCCTGTGTTTTTTTAATTTGGTGATTCTTTTTTTCTTTTTCACAGTGGGGGGCTTGGACTTGGTGATTTCGGCCTCTAACTGCTTTTTGTATGGAGAGCTCGTTATGACTGCTGTTTTTCCTCGGCGTTTAGAATTTCTTTTCTTTTGCGGTGCTTTGGGAACTGCTACGATCTGAGATGGTGAAAAATTATGGAAAGAAGTTGAGGGCGTTGGCGCATCGTTAGTTGCCAAAACAGGGTCTGGAGATGCATACATTGGCGTCGGTATAACGGATTTGGGAGAAGATGATGGCGTGGATGGATCATTCATTGCCGTCATTGCTGTTATTGGAGTTTCTGTTATCATCAAGGGATCAGTGGTTGATGAGTCTATTGGTGGCACTTGTGAAGTCTGTGAACATGGGCCATCAAAAGTTGTTTCTTCCAGAACGGTGGGTTGCTCCTCTTGTGGCATGTCCGATGACTTCAATGCTTTTTACATGACTTGCATGACCATCCAAAAGTAACAAAACAGGTTGGTCTTTGCTTGCGCGTGACCATTCAACAAATCTTTTGAACCATTTCAAAAACAGATCCTTTGTTATCCATCCATTTTTGTTACATTCTCCCCATGAATTGGGCGGTGTTCCATCCATCAGCTCCGCCTTCATTCTTTTTCGAGGGAAAATAAACATTGGTGGCATATATGACCCATCGGCACTCATACAAATTTCCACGGTTAAGAGTTGCCCTCGCTCTGAAGAAGATAACGATCCCACTTGTTTCCTCCCTTTAGTTGCCAAAATTTTTCCCAGGCTCTTTGCAACGGTAGTGATCCCAGTTTCGTCTACGTTAAATAATCTTGTTTGACAAAAATCCATATTTTTCTATGCACTCCTCCAGTAAATTTAAAAAATTTTCGACAGCGACGCGGTTAAACCCCATAGCCTGAGCCGCAGATGTTGCTTCCGGTTTTCTTAATGAAATTGTTGCATTTCGTTTTAAAAAATTGTTTGCCCAGTCTTTTCCAGCAATGCACCCCACAGCATCAAAGTTATTGGTCAACCCATTTTTTTCCGCCAGCTCATACGCCAGTTCACGAAATTCTTTCATCGAAAAGCCAAATAAGCGCCCTTCCATGTCTTTAAGATATTCTGCCAACTCTTTTCCTTGGTCCTCTGAAAAAATGGGCTTAAAATTTCCCATTTTTGTAACAAGAAGTGGACGGTCGGGGTTTTGATCCGCTTTTTTTATAAATCTTTGCAATGTACTTCGAGGAATTTCATAATTCCTAGCAGCAGTCTTACAGCTCATTTTTTTCGACTTCACATCTTGAAAAGCTCGTAGCATACTGTCTTTGCTCCATTCTTGCCTCTTGGTCTTCCTCACGTAATTTCGAACCATCTAAAAGAATATAAAATACTGATAGAAACGAATAGAAATGCAAATTACATTAGTAGAAAGTAAATGGGGCATAATGGGCACATACGCCTATTATGCCTCGCCCATTCTGCCCCAAACCTCTTATTAAATACACATTGAAAAAATAAGTTAAAAATGTAACCTTAATGAAAAAACAAATTAATTTATATAAACTATATTCACTTACCTTGATATGAAATAAAAACAATCAATTATTCACTTGACCAGTTTCCCAAAAAATACACTTTAAATCACCTCAAAATAATATAAACTCTACTTGTTTTGCTCAAATCACAAAGCAACTGCCACTTTAATTAAAAAAAGGATTTTCCCCAAATAGCGAGTGAAATATCAGAGCAGTTAGGTTGTTTTTCAAAGTTGCCACTTTACTCAATATAAAAATACAAAGGGGGGCCCTTTTTGCCCCGGGTGATCATTATGCCCCGCCTTCCCCTATTAATTATATCATAAAAAAAGTATCCAAAAAAGTGTTCTTTTTTAGTAGAATACGGAATAACATTCCAACAATCTGTGCAATAAATATCTTTAATGTGATAGTTAAACCTCATTTTGAGTACTGTTCGTCAATCTTATTTTTGTGCAATGATTATATGTTATTAAAACTACAACGAATTCAAAACAGGGCAATGTGAATAATTTTAAAATGTAATAGATATACTTCCGTTTTGTTTATGTTAAATACGTTGAAATGGTTAAGCGTCAAGCAAAGAATTCTGGTTAATGTTTTATGTTTTGTCTTTAAAATTAAATACGATATGCTACCTAAGTACCTAAAAAAATATCTGAGACATGTTAGTGAATCCCAGCCATACCACTTAAGAAATGGAGGAGACTTTAGGCTTCCTCCGTACCTAACGAATGCCGTGCAAAACAGCATTGTTTACAGCGGTTTTCAATTATTTAATTCTATGCCTCACGAAATAAAAAATGAAAGAAATTTGGCCATATTTAAAAGAAATGCTATAAGTTATATAAAATGTAATTTTCCTTATAATTAATTAAATACTATTTACCTAATTTATTTATTATTAAAGTTCTTGTAATTATGTAAAATGAATCTTAATAGTGGAGAATCCGCTAAATAAATATATACAATACAATACAATACAATTAGCTCATAATAAAAGTGTGTGAACGGAAGTGAGTGGCTGTTTTCCTAGACAAAAAATAAAAATTAAAATACAAATTTCTTGTATTCGCTGAGTTTCGGAAGGCGCCGTACGCACAGCTGAAGTGACATAAATAGTGGAAATATCCCATACAATAAAGACAAAAACATTACCTCAGAATACCTCTCGAATGCCAACCTCTCAGATGGCCAAGACAAAAACAATCAACCTCCTATGTAGAACCCGAAAAGATATTGCCAGAATAACAGCGATTTTCACCGGACACATGCCTATAGGAGACCATGCGGAAACAGGCATCCCAAAAAACCCACTGCCGAAGTTGCAATGTTGTAATTGGAAAAGAGACAGTATAACCCACAATTTATGCGCCTGTCCGGCACTAGCAAGGACCAGACAACGAGCATTAGGGAAACCTTTCTCCGATACACTTGAGGACGTCTCCGAGAAAAGTATTAAGGAACTAATAACTTTCGTGAACTCCACAAGTTTGTTTTCGAGACCTTAATCGTCTCCAGTTCAAGCTACATAGCCCTGGTCTTCTTATCTTCTCTTTTGGGAACAATTTGGTAATCCTATCTTAATTTTTGCACATAGATGTGGCAGCTCTGGTCTTTGTTTGCTGCATTGATCTATGTTGTTGGCTGCATATACCAGCCTTGACTCGCAATTGAACCTGAAGTTTCGTTATGACTGATGCATGGGTAACACCCAGAACATTGGAAACATTCCTAATGATTCAATTAGTTCTCTGCAATTGATGTTGGCGGCAGTGAGTGATAAACTGAACCCTCTGGTGTTTTAAGAAGCCGAATTAGAAGCAAATGGACAGAGTAAGCGAAATAAACTAGTTCATTGTTACTTTATATTCATATAGGGGTTTGAGAAAGCATGCTGTCAGAGGTTCAGAAAAAGCAAGCATTTAAAAGTACTTTTCGAGGTTTAGTTCTCTATTTTGTGGAAAGCGAGACTCGAATAAAGCTTGTATACGACATCATCAAAAATTTAATATCTGGAACAGGATAATGGAAAATTAACTGGAGTCCCACTACAAAGGAGAGCTTCTAATTAAGTTCCATGATAGCACTGCCGCACAGCTAATGCCATTTTCCATTTGTAACTTGGAAGAACTCTCCAATCAGGGACACATAGGGGCAGCTCTTAAATAGATGGTGACTTCCGTCATCCGTTAATATCTTTTTGCTCTCTTCGATTCAACACTGCTGATTACTTCGATACCCTGCGTACATGAGATGCAATATTGAAAAAAAACTATTTCTGATAGGAGCTTCTCTGGCGGTTACTCCAAATTCAAATAATTGTTAGGCATGCAGCATGCGCGTTGTGGGGTCAATGGAAAGCCAATTGGTCTTTTCAACCTGAGGCACCTGAAGGCACAGCAATTAAAAAAATGCGAATATCATAAAACCCCTCCCAAGTTAATGGGAATCTCACATGCAATAATCAAGCGAATCCAACAGTTCTATAATGCATCCACATAATTAAAAAAAAGAAGATCGTATGGAATCATCAAAAAAAGTAGTCGACGCAATAGATTCCACTTCCACTTCTCTTTGTCTTTAATTTATAGACTGCAGTTTGTCCCGAACATCAGTAAGCAAATTTGAAGTCATAGTGCATCACCAGCATTTCCCCTTTATTTGCCGTGAAGTTAATGTGCAGCTCACTCAGCTGACACAGCTCAATGCGTGTTTTCCTTATGCGAATCCAGAACTTTTAGGTCAATGTACAGAGGCACGCTTTCGCGTTCAAATTAATCACTCAGCGGAAATTGCATTTGAATTCACAAATATAAATTGATTGTGCCGCAGCCCAAGTAATCAGTTCATTTTCTCAACGTTTTCGGAGAACTACATCAGGCAAATACGATGAATCCTACAAGGACAGCTTTGGCACTATTGGCACTGGTTTCAGTGGTTTATGCTGCTTATCCCGGCATTGGCAACTTCGATTCTGGAATAAGTGATTCCGGCCGCAGGGGACCATTCCCAGAAAGTGGTATGCTAGGTGGTATTGGTCGGTCAGTAAATGGCCTGCATCCATCTGTTTGGCTACAGAAGATGGCGGACTATATCCCACGTGTGGAAGATATCACATTCGGAAACTTGATTCGCATGCCAGTGAATGCAGCTTCCGCTTTATTGAAGGCAGTTTGTAAGTGGAGATATTTATTCTCTTCGTAAACAGTTATAATGTATTTTTTTTGGTATAGGTCAAAGTAGCTATCTTCATCCATACTCTGGCTCACTCTACACACCCAACCTGAACCAGTTGAGGATGCACTTGATTACGGCCAACTCCAATGTCTCAGTTCCACTGGAAAACCCACAGAGCTTGAAGCAATACACGCAGTTGAGCACTGGTGAGGTGACAATCTTTATTACTGGACTCCCATCGAACTTTGAAGATCCAAGCGATGCTGTCACCGAAATGGTTGAAGCCTACCGTGCCCGTTATGAACTCAACCAAAATCAAAACCAATACACCCGGTCATGGGACGCACCAACATCCGGCAACCTCATCGTAAGTAAAATATTCAGACACCTTTGAGAATTTTTAAAAAGCTATCTGTCTCTCCTTCCAGGTTATTGAATTGGGCAACGCGTTGAACACCTTCAAGAAATGGATTACCTTGGACATTGAACAAACCGGAGAAGCTATCGGCAAGGCTATCGTTGAACTTTCCGAATTCGTTCCATACTATAACATTCACTTGGTGGGTCACAGCGTGGGTGCCCATGTTGCCGGAGCTGCTGCCAGATACGTTGCACAAGAGAAGGGTCAACAATTGCGCCGTGTGACAGGATTGGACCCCTCCAAGATCTTCACCAGCTCACAACACATCCACTCCGAGTTGAACCGTGGTGTTGCCGATTTCGTTGATGTCATCCATTCGACCTCATATGGTGCTGGAGCTGAGAGCAATGGTGATGCTGATTTCTACCCCAACGGACCTGGATCAGTTGCTTCTGATGCGGACAATATTCTAGACGCTTCGCTTAAGTCCATCCGATTCTATGCCGAGACTGTGATCCCCGGAAATGAGAGAAACTTCATGGCTGTCGAATGCAACTCATTAAAGGAATACGAGAACCAGCGTTGCCATGGAATCCGTGTCCCAATGGGTTACAATACCGACTTCAGCGTTAAGGGCAATTTCATCTTGAAAGTAAACCCCAAATCTCCGTACGGAAAGAACGGCCGTCAAATGATGGGCAACAGAAATCGCAGCTCGTGGACCAATTAATTCAAACCGGTCGGATTTCAAACCAGTGAATGCGGATGGTTTGTTTTTTTTCTTCAAAATAATGTAGCTTTTTAGCAGAAAAAAACAATAAAAAAAATATTTTTGTAATAATACACAACAGCTTAGTTAATTTTTTTTATGAAAGATGATGGCATAAATACAGATGGACTTTACCGGGACCTCTTACTGACTTGCAGTTCTGCTGTGAATTATAAATCAAACACTTTTGATTCGCATGTGGTCGAATTTGTGTCAATCGTGCATCGAATGCTGTTTAAGTCATGAGCTATCTCAAAAGGAATGCCAGCTGTACCAAATTGATTGATATGCCTAGTCTTGTTTTTGAAATGTTGGGACTCTTACTTTAAAGTAGACTCCCTAATTTCTCTAGTTAATTTAATAGATTAGGTAATATTAATAGGTTGGTGAGTCAGGGGAAACATGGACCCGTCACACTTAGATCAATGTATTCATTGTGATGCCCTTGGAGCTTTTGGCTTTCACACTTGGAAACCTTGGAAAACCTACGAATTGGCAAGCCATCCTCAAGCATTTACAGAACTTACCAAGCCATAAACGGTCCTGCCTTGACGTTTTTCGTGGTCCTGGAAAAAGAATTTTCCAAGAAATCTATTTCTAATGTGGCAGAAAAATTGTGTAGTATTCTCATAGCGACAACCTCGGCATAAGTAATCCGGGTTGATTTTCATTCTCGTAGCACGGCATTTCAGCAAGTAATGTCCAGTGATAACACCCTCGAGAGAGAACAAAGCTTTTTTGTCCATTTGTAGTTACCTCTCGCTTTTCCGTTTGTTATACAGCGGCCACATTTTCCTTGTTATGGTACAGAAGTCAAGCGTGCTCCATTTCTCATTAGTCGATTGTAGTATTTTTTTCTTACCGATCTGGCCAAGGTTACATTGGGGAATTTTCAGTGTAGAGTTGATTTGATTTGGTTCGAGATATATGCCCTCGGTCTTTCCATTCCAGCTCATCAGTTTCCTCGCTACCCAGCACTATTTATATGTGACCGGGAACTCTGCAGATTTTTACTTTGTGCTGCAAACCCGTAGTTTTTCGCGACAGCGACTTACAAGCTTTGATTTTACCTCTACGGCTTTTATTGCCGCTGAAATTAGTAATATCGGCATGAGGTATTTCCAACATTGTGCAGTTTAGCAGCTGTAGTCAATTTGAATTTTATTATTAAGCAAAGAAGTTTGTACATTAAGATTTGTATCTTTAATGGTACTAAGTACTTTACAGTCAGAGAGATTTTGACAACTACTTAAAACGAAAAAGAACATAACCTGCAACCGAAGAAACGGATGGGAAGCTATGTAATAGAAGTGAAGGGATAACAATGATGTAGTTGTAGAGAGGTATAGAGAAGGATTGCATTTTTAAAGTTAGAAGTACTACAGATTGATTCGCGCGGGCAATGAGTTCCATAATTTAACAGTGTGAATAAAAAACAAACGAGATGAATTTAAATAACGGTAGTGAGGTAGATTTTTGTTAAAAGTCCTTTCAGATTGAGAAAAATTAAGTTTATTGAATAAATACGCATTGATGTATTGTTGAAGAGAGCAACCAAGTAGACCATATATGTATCGCACACCATCATTAAAGGCTACTTTAATCTCCCTCTGGGATTAAGAGTCGATGGAGCAATAAACCTCAGCGTAAGTTATCATGGGCAAGATTAAGGTTAAGATGAGCCTTCGTCGAATTTCGGTTGGTGTGAAGCTAGCACTAATTCAAAGCTCGCGAAGACAGTCACTGCTAGGACTTTGGCTTGGAGAACGCTGCTGTAGTCAGAAAGATGATTTGAGCCTTAAGTCCGAGAGCTTCAGAGTAGAACCCCGCCCGACGCCGAATTCCATATTTGAGCAACCAGTAAAGATGGGTGTAGCAGAGTTGATGGGTTGTGGTTGATCTACGAGTATATGCCCATTCTCTTCTTCCCATTCATAAAAATCATAAGTTGCAAATGGTCTTGCAAATTCTAGATCTGCGCATGTTCCGTCAGCTACTACTCTGGCTAAGTCGTAGAGCACTTTCAGCAGCAGCATCTCTTAAGAAAAGAGGGACTAATCGAATGGATGACATACAAGCAGAGCGTTAAACTCCTCAAAAAGGGGGTAAGATTCGCCAAGAAGAATTCGTGAAGAAGTTTCTGTGAATGAATTGAATCTACGACGGAAGCGTCGCGGTTGAGGAAAGCACCGACACCTATGTCCTCGCTAAGAAAGAACGATGGTAGGTGGACAGAATCACACGAGCAAACGCTGGTGGCACTGATGGAAACCCATTTCCCAGAATGCACTGAGGTACACGATACAGTTACACAAGGCACGAGACAGGGAATGGATGTAGATACAATCGACAAAATATTCGACGAAAGGAAAATAGCCTGACCAATCAACTGGTTTGCCCCCTTCAAAGCTCCAGGAGTAGAAATATTCGCTCAATAATGCTTCAAAAGTCTAAGGAAGCTTTTATCCCAAAGCTGAGACGCATCTACTCAAGCTGTCTAAGGCTATGCTATGTTCCGAAGGCATGCAACGCCCACACAACAAAAATCCTACTGTTCACAAGAAGAAGGGCAATATCTTCCTTTAAACCACCAAGGATGGGTGGAGTGGACCTGCAAATATCCAAGACAGCAAGGTACCTGGTGGTCATCCTAGATTCTAAACTCATCTAGAAGGAAAAGATAAAGGATCGGGTTAGGAAAGCGTAGGTGGCATTATATGCGTGCAGACGAACGTTCGGCATTACATAGGGATTCAAACTATATGTGGTACACTGGTTGTACACAATGGTGGTGAGACTCAGAGAATTGGGACTGTGGTATTTTAAACCATACGGACATGCCTCCATGGTGACACGATGGACTGCATCGAAAAAGAAAGTAGCCAGTGACTACTTACCCCACACCCTCGTCTTCAAAAGGAGATTCGATACCAGAATCCCCGAAAGAAGCGAATGGAGTAATAAAATGGTCACAAAAGAAGAGGAGATAGCTATCTACACCGACGGATCCAAGATGGACGTGGGTACAGGTGCAGGCATCTTCTGTGTGTCTCTGGAACCGTGTGAATCATTTAGACTCACCAATGAATGCAATGTGTTCCAGGCAGCGACAGCTGCGATCACTCAGGCGGCCAAGGAGGTGAAGAGGCGCAAACTAGCCGACAAACACATCACCATTTACTCTGAAAGCCAAGCGGCTATAAAAGCTATGGAGTGAGTAGGAGTCAAGCCAAGGGCGGTGTTGAAAGGTAAAAAATACCTAGACGAGATATCAACTGTCAATACGGTAACCCTATGCTGGGTATCAGGGCACAATGACATCTCGGGTAATGAGAAAGCGGATGAACTAGCAAGGAAAGTATCGGAGATGAATGAATCTGTGGCCCTTAATTCCACAAGAGCTCCGCCAAGCACATTAATGCTAAGTATCGACACCGAATCCATGAGTAGAGCAAACTTACGTTGGATCAACCTTGATACATGCAGACACACAAGGGAGCTCTGGAAAGTGGTTAACCAAATGAAATCTAAAACCATGATCGGGCTTTACCGCAAAATATATTCGAACACTGACGGGGTCTTCACGGTCTACACGCGGAGCGCTGGGCATACTGCACAACGACTACTGCAGGAGCTGCAGGGATGTTGAAGAAAAAGAATCTATGCGTCACCTACTATGCGAATGCACCGCCCTTAGAAAAAAAGATAGATTATTCTTGGCAGCTACTTCTTTGAGCAGCTCGAGAATCTGGCTGCTTTAGAGCTGAAGAAACTCCTGAGATTCACACTCGAATCCGCGTGGTTCTACTAAGGCGGATTACTGAGCTGTTAAACAACGGTTTTTTTTTTTGTCTTTTTTAGATTTTCAACAAATTTTAAAGAATCAAAAAATTTACACAATGGACCCAAACTTTGATCTAAGTGAGCCATGACACCCGTCACAAGGACATCCATCTACCTAACCTAACCTAACGAAAATATCTAGGGTTTCGAGATTTAATACAGCCTCTAGAGCACCAGTGTCAAACTCAAACTCCTAAAGCGCCATATTTTCTTCAAAGCATGACAGCGGGCCATATTAAAAATAAAATTAAAATGCCATATTGGTATATGAAAAAAGTACCTATATTAAAAATGATTTCAATAAGAAAATAGTTTTATTTTTTTTAAGAGACGTATTAAGCCCAAATAAATAAATTATTTGTTATGTTCCTTTGATTTGAGGATCCAGAAATTTGACTTCTTCTACGCTTCTTTATCTCCTCGATATTTCGTGTCAACGGCGTTTTATTAATGTTTAAAGAGACCTGGAGGTTTTCATCTGTAAGTCTTGAATGGTATTTATATTATACTAGCTTACCCATGCTCGCCTTGCTTCGTTAGTCTGCCACTTCTCAAATTTAAAACAAAATACTTGCTGATAAGAACTGATAAAGAAAATTACGAGAGTGTCCCTTCTCATCATATGGATATACTCTCAATGTGACTCTCAATCTCAATTACCTTTCATACCCTATCTTTCTCAATACCATACGCCACAAAAAAAAAAAAAACAAAAACCAAAAAATGTGCATAAAAAAAGAAAGAAAAAGCACACAGCACAAAAGGTACAGAGAGAGGAACAGATTTGTGCCGCACACACACACAAATTTTCCTCCACTCAACGCTGGGAAAATCCAACGATCTAACTTTTTCAGAATTGTACAAAATTTATAGTTTAATGCTTATTGTTCAACTTCAGGATAACCTACAAAGATGATTTATATCTTAAAATCTTTGTACATAATTGAACTTTATATTAAAAAAAATTTATTCTAACCTATTTCATTTGGATGAGTCATTCCAAAGCTAGGAGCTAGAACTCATTCGAGAGTTACAACTTTTCTTAGATATCAGCTTAGATCTCCGCTTCCGGACAGCGGATGAAGCATTTTCCCGCGGTAAAAAGTAGCCTATGTTCATCAGGGATAATGTCAGCTTCTAATAGTAAAACAAATTTCCAAATCGGTCCAGTAGTTTCGGAGCCTATTCAAAACAAACAAACAAACAAATCTTTCCTCTTTATAATATTACAAGGTGGCGCAAAAGTTGTCATCTGTTTACTTCACAAATGTCAAAGTAAAATTGACATTTGCCGCCATTTGCAAAAATTATAGCATCTTCCAAAAGGGTTTTCAGCCCTTGGGTGGCCTTAGGCAATTCTGTGTGCCAATGTTCTAAATGATCAACGACGTTTGACATCTATCCTATGTAGTTTTCAGTCGGATTGGTGAACGCCACTGGGTGATGACTTTTGCGCCACCTTGTAGTATAGATTAAACTTCATTGTTAAAAAATATGTTCACACACATATGAACTTTCATAAAATGCGGGCGGGATGGTTCCTTAATTTGCGATTACTAATTTTTGAAGAACCTTTTATAAAATGTCACAGTGTCAACTTCATTGAACTTGCTCCTTAAAGCAGTATCACTTTGAAAATCTACTAGTTAGATTTTAAGTAAGTTGCCAACATAGAGGGTAAATAGATCATTAAATATAGGCAAAGCTACAGCTTGGACGAACTTTTGGATACCCTATTCCTATTCCTATCCCTCATTAAGTGGGTGCGGCAAAAATACAAGTATGGGAGAATTGTTAAGAAGGATATACGAGTACATATTTTTTTATTCAACATTTAAAGGATTTTATTGAAAAAAACAAAGTTTTTGTAAAAAAACGCTCTTAAAAGTGGGCATGGCAGAAAACTTTTTGTAAAAGAATTGTTCAAAACGACTTAATATGTCAGTGGGCGAATATTCACGCATGAACATTAAGGGATCCTAGAAAGTACATATTCCAAATTTCAGCTTCCTAGCTCAAAATTTAATTTTGCGGAAAAAAACTATTTTTTTTTAAATTGTGGGCGTGTCAGTGGTTGGATTTAAAATACATTTTAACACCAGCATTAAGGGCCTCTGGAGGGTATAAATTATATTGCTTGCGAGCTCAAACTTGGACTTTTCGATAAAATTGTTTTTTTTTGTCGCATTTTAAAAATTTCAACTCCCGAGCATTTTAGGATTATAAGGACCATAATATTAAAAATTTCAGCTTTCTAGCGCAAAATTCAATTTTAGATAAATTTGTTTTTTTTTTGAGATTGTGGGCGAATCAGAGGGCGGATTTTAAAAATTCTTAAACTTGATTATTTCGGGGTCCTAGATAGTATATGGTTAAAATGTCAGCTTTCTAGCTTCAGTTTAAAGGCCTAATTTTTGCCAACGGACGGACGATTGCTAATTCGACATTACCATCGATGCTGATCACAAATATAGAGACTTTTAGGGTCTACGGGCAATATTCAGGTATGTTACCGTATGTTACAAACTATGAGTCAAAATGAATATACTCTTAGAATATGGTATAAAAAGAGGAAAGTCGTACGTATTGAGCTCGTAAAAATCAGCAAAACGACATCAAATCTGGCAATAAGATCAAGCAAACCATTATAAATACCTGCTTATTTACCTGCATTGTTCATGCTGATCTTACAAGCTAGAAAATGGTCAAGTTTTTGTTTTTGCAGCTGAGCCTCCGACAAATATGTTTTTATTTCGAACGCTTGATCACTTGAGTAGAGTTGCGTAACGTTTACATTTTTTCCTTTAAGTTTAACGTTAAAATTATTCAAGTGTTCCGTCATAACTACTAAAAATGCATAGTCAAGCCACGATTCATCACTGTGCTCCATTAGTTTGCCCTTTTGAGCCATAAATGTAACAATATGCTTACGCTGTCCGAAAAATCACTTAAGCACTGATCCACGACAGAGCAACAGCATTTCTGCAAAGTGGGAAATATCTGAATACTGTTTTAACAAAAGCATTCGCGCACTTTTCTTTGAAATTAAGTCACATTAAATCCGTTCTCGTAACAATTTTGTAAAATTGTTTCCACCCATTAATGAAGAGAAACGAATGACACCTTGTTTTCTCCAACCTCTATACCAAACATAGGGACGGGCTACAGTCCGCTTAAGCGAACTGTTGGATACCCTATTCTTATTCCTATCCCTCATAAGTGGGCGTGGCAAAAATCTAAGTATAGTTGAATTGTTAAGAACGCTCTACATATTTTTTTTATATAACATTTACAGGATTTAATCGAAAAAACGAAGCTTTTGTAAAAAAACGCTCCCTAGCTCAAACTTTGGTTTTTCAATACATTTTTTTATTTTAATTGTGTGTGTGTCAGTAGGCGGATTTAAAAAATATTTAAACATAAGTATAAAGCGCACCTAGAGGGTCTATATTATAAATTTCTGCTCCCTAGCTCAAACTTTGGTTTTTCAATAAAATTGTTTTATTTAATTGTGGGCATGTCAGTGGGCGATTTTAGAAATTTCATCTCCCGAGCAGTTTTAGGAGTCAAAGAGCATATATAAAAAATTTCAGCATTCGAGCTAAAAATTCAATTTTTTCGATAAATTTGTTTTTTTGAGTTTGTGGGCGTGTCTGTGGGCGGATTTAAAAAATTCATAAACTTGATTATTTCGGGCCCCTAGAGAGTATATGGGTTAAATTTCAGCTCTCTAGGTCCAGTTTAAAGGCCTAATTTTTGCCGACAGACGGACGGACGGATGGACGGACATGGTTAGATCGACATTACTATCGATGCTGATCATAAATATAGTAACTTTTAGGCGTCTACGTCTTAAAACTTCGCGTCAAAATTAATATACCCTTAGAATAGGGTTAACAAAGTTTTGTATAAGAAAATATGTAATATCCTTTTTAACAATTCACCCATACTAAAAATTTTGCCACGCCCACTCTTTGGAGGATAGGGATAGGGTATCCAATACTTCTCCAAACGGACTGTAGCCTTTCCTTATGTTTTGTTTACAGAATTGCTCGTATGACTTTGAAGCAAGCCTCCCAACCCCGAAACAAAATCCTGGCTATGGCCTGACTACCCTCTGTAAAAAACCGTGTTTTCGAAGAACTCGATTGAAATTTGAATTACAATTTATTAAGTGGTAAATATTAAAAGATTTTAACAAAAGGTTATTTGTATGGGGATGCATGGGCTTACCCCGTGAAAAAAGCACTATTGTCCCGGTGAGACAATCAATTTTGTCATAAAATACGGTCAAGTATAAATAGTGGTGTCAAAAATGAACAGGACTCGAGAAAGATGCCGGTGTTTTGGTAGTCTTGGATTTTTGTAACTGATTTCCAACTATGAAATGTCTATTAACAGTTTCGGCACCAACAGCAAGTGGTGAGAGCTCATTTTCGACACTGCAAATAGTTGAAACTTACATACAGAACTCAACCGGCAACAAAAGACCCAGTGCGCTCGCCGTACTGTTAATCCCTGGGGACTTAGGTGTTGATCTGAATGAGGTTCTCCAGTTTATGGCACCAAAGAAATCTCTAAGATAGAAAATTTGAATTTCGACACTTTGATCAACGTCATTTGATTGCTAATAAAATATACATGTATTGTATGTGCGTAATTGACACTTGAAAACATACAGAAGAAGGAAAAGTTGTAATTATTCCTATTTCAATAACAGAAATATCCATGAGACTATACATCATTCATAACTAAAGCCTGGCGCTTGGATCGGCAAATAAATAAGACGTGGTAGGATTTCAATTGAAACAGTGCAAATTCAGCAACATAGCTAGAAGCCATAAATTTAACCCAGAAATAAAACAGTGAATTTCTTATCTGAAGAAGGAGATGAGTAACTCGGGAGAAGTTTCATGCAATAGGGGCCGTATCGTCACCAATATGTCCCCACACATACGAGTAGTTTCTTTCAAACTACCGAAAGTTAAAGATTCTCATCATCTGTTCTTTTCATTTGTCATTATCACACTATACACATACATTTTATCCATTCTTCCAAGAATGGTACTCACACTAAAGTATACAATAAGTTCAAAAATTTTCATATTTGTTTTTTATTTGGTGAACTGAGTGAACAGTGAATCCTGAGATTTGTTCTTTGCACTTAATCGAACCGCGACAGCTTTTCACTAGGACCCCATACAGATTCTTGAATATATCAGACATTGAGGAATGAAATTGCATGGTGTATTGGTGTTCAATTATTGTGGAACTCGTAGGGGGAAGATCTTTTGATAGATGCTGGCTTGCTAAGAACTAATTTGTTGATTGCAGTTCGCCCATCAGTAACCAAACAAAGTGCACAACCAGCATTTCCCTAAATAATAAAATCATTTTTACGCTCAACTCAGTGAGATTTTCTATCATATATCTAATATGAACATTCTACAGCTACTACAATAAAAAATACTTCGGACAATTACCATCTCACCCTGGTATGTCTGTAACGAAGACATAATATTTTTGAAGACATGTCAGACTTAAAATCAGATCAGTTATTAGAACTTCAATCAACATAAACTACGCCATATGTAAATACGAGTGTTTTATATAATTTCTGATCCTATGTATTATGTGCAAACATAATATCTATGAATTGAGTTATAACTACATAAATGTATTAAGATTGAATAGAACATAAAGTAATAGATACAGTATGAAAACAAAGCTCTGTATGATTATGGTCTTAAGACTAAATATCCCATTTCATCTTAGTGTCTTAGGACAGATGTAATTACAAATTTTGAAATACTCGTAACAAAAAAAAGAACAACAGCACTTCAGATATACTTGCCCTGAATTTAATTTCTAGTTCACTCAGCTGACGCAGCTTAACGCTTTTTTTCCTCAAAAAAATGCAAATCCAGAACTTTTAGGTCAACGTACAGGGCACGCTTTCGCTGTCAAATTAACCACTCAGCGGAAATTGCGTTTGAATTCACCAATATAAATTGGTTGTCCGGTGGCACAAGTAATCAGTTCATTTTCTCAACGTTTTCGAAATACTACATCAGGCAGCTACGATGAATCCTACAAGGACAGCTTTGGCGCTATTGGCACTGGTTTCAGTGGCTTGTGCTGGTTATCCCGGCACTAGCAACCTCAATTCCGGAATGCGTGATTCCGCTCGCAAGGGACCATACCCAGAAAATGGTATGCTAGGTGGTATTGATCGCTCAGTAAATGCCCTGCATCCATCTGTTTGGCTCCAGAAGATGGTGGACAATGTCCCAAGTGTGGAAGATATCACATTCGGCAATTTGATTCGCATGCCAGTAAATGCAGCTTCCGCTTTGTTGAAGGCAGTCTGTAAGTGAAGCAGTTCATTCTCTTTTGAAAAGCAGTTCTAATGTGAGGTTTTATTTCTTTGCAGTCCAAAACAGCTACCTTCATCCATACTCTGGCTCGCTCTATACTCCCAACACCAATCAGCTGCAGATGGATCTTATTACAGCCAACTCCAATGTCTCAGTTCCACTCAACCGCCCAAAAAGCTTGCAACAATATGCTCAGTTGAGCACTGGCGAGGTGACAATCTTTATTACTGGTCTCCCATCGAATTTAGAAGATCCAAGCGATGCTGTCACCGAATTGGTTGAAGCCTACCGTGCCCGTTATGAACTAAGTCAGAATCAAAACCAATACACCAAGTCATGGGACGCACCCACATCTGGTAACCTCATCGTAAGTTGAATATTTAGATGTCTTTGAACATTTCTTAAACGCTTATCTGTCTCTTCTTCCAGGTTATTAAATTGGGAGACTTTTTGAACACCTTCAAGAAATGGACCACTTTGGACATTGAACAAACCGGAGAAGCTATCGGCAAGGCTATTGTTGATCTTTCTGAATTCGTTCCATACTACAATATTCACTTGATTGGTCACAGCGTGGGTGCCCATGTTGCCGGAGCTGCCGCCAGACACTTTGCCCAAGAGAAGGGTCAACAATTGCGCCGTGTGACAGGATTGGACCCCTCCAAGATCTTCACCAGCTCACAACACATCCACTCCGAGTTGAACCGTGGTGTTGCCGATTTCGTTGATGTCATCCATTCGACCTCATATGGTGCTGGAGCTGAGAGCAATGGTGATGCTGATTTCTACCCCAACGGACCTGGATCAGTTGCTTCTGATGCGGACAATATTCTAGACGCTTCGCTTAAGTCCATCCGATTCTATGCCGAGACTGTGATCCCCGGAAATGAGAGAAACTTCATGGCTGTCGAATGCAACTCATTAAAAGAATACGAGAACCAGCGTTGCCATGGAATCCGTGTCCCAATGGGTTACAATACCGACTTCAGCGTTAAGGGCAATTTCATCTTGAAAGTAAACCCCAAATCTCCCTACGGAAGGAACGGCCGTCAAATGATGGGCAACAGATATCGCGGCACTTGGAACAACTAATTCGAACGGCCGGATTTCGATTCAATGAACTCGGACTCGTTTTCTTGGAAAATAATGTAGTTTTCAGTAGAAAAAAAAATTATAAAAAATAAAAAAAAAATGTTTAGCACACCTACCCTACATCTTGGCGTTTTGTGTACAAGTTAGTGCGTTGAATGTATTCATAATTATTGCTTCGGGATGACTCGAAAATCGTTAAGTACTTTCATAGGTTCTACAATAAGGGAGTCAAAACTCACCGACCATCACAATGGGTTTACATTGACCTAAGTGTGACGGGCGCAGATATATTCTACCTCTCAATTAATTAATCTAACCTTACCTTACCTAGTGTATTGGAATACCGACCATGAGTTCCAGGTTAAAACCCTCGACTTTTCACTGCCCCTCCCCGAATCTTGCAAAAAACAAATATCACATAGTATTAGCCGTGGTGAGAAGCTTCTCAGAAATGTCCCGTCCGGAATCAGCATAACGCTCGATTCCTTTGCTTCGCACTCACAAATGGTTGGATAAGTAAGGTGTTAGGCCCTGTATAGCCTATTTAGGCAGGAGAATGCCACCGATAGTTCAACCAGTTCTTCAACTTCAAATCCATCCAAACGGTCGGAGTCCGAGTCCTCAGAGTGAAACCAATCGAACCGTCGACGAGGGATCAAACTGTTTCACTCCGAATCCGGATGCTCATCAAGGGATTCCTCTACTTCAGGTTCCTCGGATGAAAAGGGCTCTTCGGTCAAATGCGCCAGCAAAATCGTGTAGTACTTCTACTACGTCAGGAAGCTGTGGAATCCTTGATAAGGAAGTGGCTGTCTGTGGAAGTGATTTATTTCGAAAGGATAACCCTTCTATCAGTAAGGAGTCGCAAACATCTCGCCAGCATTTGGATAAAGTTCCTGGTATGAATTGCTCTCTTAAAGTAGTAGCACCGCCTTTTGTGGTATATGGTACCAAAAGTAGCGACATTATTGATTATATTGTTAGCAAAGGCATCGATACCAGTAACATAAAATGCCACTGCCTGACAGCGGATAACCTGCCAGGCCGGGTGTCCTCATCTTTTAAGCTGTTGTCGCCTCAACCAACTGGAAATTTACTGGTGAATCCAAGTTTTTGGCCGAAGGATATGCTTGTGAAGGAATTTGTGAGCAGGCCTAACATCAAGAAAGCTCAACCAAAAAACTTTCCAAAAAACTGAGAACCAATGACGTAACTCCCTCAACCTTCAACCTTTATTACCAAAATACTGGGGGTCTTCGTACTAAATTGTGTGATGTCTTACTTTTCTCCTCATCTTGTCAATATGATGTAATTGTTTTTACCGAGACCTGGCTCACTGGTGACCATCATAATGAAGAAATGTTCAACAAGGACCTCTACGAAGTTTATCGCAAAAACCGTTGTCCCATTCTTACCAACTGTGAAAGGGGTGGAGGAGTAATAGTTTCCGTGCGAAAATCATTGAGCAGTGACGAAGTAGTTATACCTCCAATTGATTATGATGTGGACCAAGTAGCAGTTAAGATCAAATGTATTCCGGGTAAAGAAATTATTCTTATTGTAAGTTATATACCACCAAGGAGTTCTTATTTATTATATAAAGCGCATATCCATAATTGTTCTTTAATTTTAAATAATTTAGATGATCATCAGCATGTCATCCTACTTGGAGACTTTAACTTGCCTAATTTAATTTGGTCTTTTGATTACGAAGAGTCCATACTTTTTCCTCTTAACGTAAACTTTGATTATGAGCGTGAAGTTGTTGATACGCTTGCCCAGTTAGATCTTAGGCAGATAAATCATTTTGCCAATGAGTTTAATAATGTTCTAGATTTGGTTTTTGTAGATTCTGAGCTAAGTATTAATATCAGTAACTCTATGATTCCACTTTTTCCTAATTCAGTTTTTCATGTAGCTTTATCTATCCAATTCGAATTTTACGAGTATTTTCGACCGGGTCCTTCTGTCAATATCTATAAGTATAATTATGCTAAAGCCAATTTCAATAGCATCTCTAACTACTTAGATAGTATTGATTGGTTGGTTCTTTTAAATAATGACAATCTAAATAATTCTTTTTATTTATTTATTGAAACAGTTAAAGTGGCAATCGATATGTTTACACCTAAAGTAAGGGTTGTATCGGGTGCTAAACCTATCTGGTTCAATAATAGAATCGTGAATTTAAATAATAGGAAAAATAAAGTCTATAAGCAGTTAAGAAAAAGAAGCAATGATCCTGATCTTTTGTTAGTTTATCGGAGGCTACAAAAAGAATTTGATGTTTTAAACAAGTTTCTTTACAGACAGTATGTTCTTTCTGTAGAATCTAATTTAAAGACTAATAGTAATCGTTTTTGGAGCTTTATCAATGGCAAAAAGCAATCTAGCGGTATTCCTTACTGTATGCGTCATAATGATGTATCATCTTCCGACCTTTTAACTATTTGTAATATGTTTGGTAACCACTTTCAGTCTGTATATTCAAGAGGTATTACTCCACATATAAATTCAAGTGATAGCTTAGTGTCAGGTAATTATTTAAATGTTGGTAATCTGGAGTGTTTAATACACGAAGTTCAAATTGCTCTTTCTTTATTAAAACTAGATAAAAATCCTGGTTTCGAGGGCATCCCGCCAATTTTACTTCAAAAGTGTTCTTATGCGTTTTTCGTGCCTTTATGTTTAGTGTTTAACTTGTCTCTGCAGACTGGTCATTTTTTGGGAGTTTGGAAGAACTCGTTTATAACACCAATTTATAAATCTGGATCAAAGCAGGATATTACTAATTATCGTCCAATATGCAAAATTTCGACCATACCCAAGTTATTTGAAAAACTTATTTATGAGAAACTTACACCTCTCTTAAAGAGATTTATCTCTCCGTTTCAACATGGTTTTGTGGCTGGTAGATCTACCACTACAAATCTCTCAGTCTTTTGTCACACTGTCTTGAAAGACCTTGAGAAAGGGTTACAGTGTGATGTGATTTATACTGACTTTGCTAAGGCGTTTGACAGCGTTAATCACAATACATTGATGTCCAAACTAAACAGGTTTGGTTTTCACTCCAATTTTCTAGAGTGGATTCGCTCATATCTTACAGATCGTATTCAGTATGTTCGTATTAAGGACGTTCTTTCATCACCAGTGTATGTAACGTCTGGAGTACCTCAGGGAAGTCATTTGAGTCCTTTGCTTTTCCTCCTATTTATTAATGAAATTCCTGATTTGTTTCTGCATTCCCAATGTTTAATGTTTGCCGACGATTTAAAATTGTTCCGATCTATTAAGTCTGAGCATGATTGCATTCTTTTGCAGGAAGACCTTGAGAGACTTTCTATGTGGTGTCATAACAATGACCTTCGACTCAATGTCTCTAAATGTCAAAGCCTATCCTTTTGTCGTAACCTCTCCCCAGTTTCATTTACGTACGTGATCGATAATTCCTCATTGTCCATTATCTCCTCTAAGAAAGACCTAGGAGTCATATTTGACAAAAAACTAAATTTCGGCCAGCATATTGACTTCTTGGTTGCTAAAGGCAATTCAATGTTGGGTTTTATATTGCGGAATTCCAAAGACTTTCATGATCCACTTACTCTCAAATGTCTATTCTTTGCATTTGTCAGGTCTAATCTCGAATACTGTAGTATAGTATGGAATCCATGTTATGAAGTACATTCCAATAGAATTGAGAAGATCCAAAAACGTTTAACTAGGGTTACTATGCGTAAATTACGCTGGAATATTGAAATGCCTTCGTATGAGACAAGATGCAAATTATTTGGTATTTTGCCTCTTTTCAGGCGTAGGCAATATTTTTCACTTATGTTTATTCGCGATTTAATAAACAACCATATCGATTGCCCTTTTCTTTTATCATTAATTGGTTTCTATGCTCCATCAAGAGTACTTAGGAATCGTTTATTGTTTTATATTCCATATCATAGAGTTAATTACGATTGTAATGAACCAATTACCAGATGCCTTAAAGAATGCAATAAGCATAGCAGTCTATTCGAGTTTGATTTGAGTAGAGACTCGTTTAAAAATAAATTAATCTTGGCGTTAGGCTTTGGTGGTAGAATTTAAGAATTTAAGTATTGAAATTGTATTAAGTAATCTAGTGGAACAGTAGATGTTTTCAGTTGATGAAATAAATGAAATAAATATTCGTAGTTCTATTTTTTATTATTGGTCATTGTAATCATGACTGATACCACATAATCCTCCTAAAATAAATGGGGGAACATTTTTGTGGAAAAAGAAAAGAGGGAAATTTCTCAATAGTTGTGTTCGTAACTCCATCAAATATATCGGAATGGCACCGACCACCAGACCACCACCGGATTTCGGCAAGGAGATATGCTAACATTTGACTTGTTCAATCATGTTCTGGAGAAAATAGTGTGAAGTGCAGTTGTCAACACGGAAGGCACTATTTTCAATAGATCTGTCGAACTATTGTGGTATGTGGACGATGATATCCATCAGCCTTCTTTAAAACTTTGAAGCGAATGATTGATATCCATTTACGTACTAACTTACATTGATATGTAACTTCAGTCTGTGGCTCAACATGCGTATCATCGAGTACTCCCTCCACCACAAGGAGTATACTATGGTTGAATTCTTAGACGTAGAAGGCGCATTTAACAACCTCAACACATCTGCGATTGGGAATGCACTGTTAGATCTGAACATGGATGGCTCGCTCGGAGATCTAATAATTCAACTGCTTTTGACTCGGATTACCAACTCAAAACTGGGCGGAACATCCCCAGGAGAACTGTCAGTAGAGGAACACCGTAAGGCGCCTTTCCACACTTCTTTGGAACGAATTACTTACATGCCTGGAAGTGGAAGGCTGCAACATTTTTTTTTTTTTTATAATCAAGGATTGCTTATATGGACGAAGTTGCTATTGCCGTCAGGAAAGTATCTTAATACACTAAAGACACTCCTGCAAAACGCTTTGAACAAGCTAAGGAGATAGACAGATCGATATTGCCTTTGTGTAAGCCCACACAAAACTGACCTTGTCCTCTTGTTTAGGTAAAACAAAATCTCAAAAATTTACCCCACTCGAGCGAAAGTCACACTTTTTATCGAAAAAATACTTCCTCATACTGTATTCAAATAGGTGGCCAGCTTATTAGTGTTTTCTTTACGTTACAGTTAACTCACGAAACAAAGTAATTCCTAGATACACAATATGGGTTCATCTTACTGGATATGCAGGTTAGCTAACTGACCATCTGACGGTACACTTGGTAACTGTCAGGAAACATGTTCATATAGGATGAGTAGACATCGCAGAATACGCTTCCTAGAACATCTGTCCGGAGGAAAATAATTCAATAAGATCCGATTATAAGCAGAACTCATCTGACTTCCGGCGCTAGCGAAGTGTTATAGGTTCGCTATTCCTGAGAGGAGAAATTCAAAATAAAATATTAAATCGATTAACAAATGGGTATCGATCTGGAAATCTAGGGTTTTCCCAATATCTGCGGTTTTGGGTATAATTGGTCAACTGGGGCCTTCTCGTCATACAACTACGCTAAAAAGGACCTATAAGAATGTTTACAATGAGCCTTAAATCTTACTAATAACAACTTTAATTTTGAGCTTTAATTACTAGTCCCCCATTTCATTCCAATTTTTTTATTGACATAACAGGCAAAATCCTTTACGCGACGTTGAGAAGACTAATGCCCTTGGACTTGGCGCAGTTCAGGGGTATCAATTTTCAAGAAATATCCAAATTCGATTCAAAAATATTTTATTGCCATTGCGCAGTTTTTAATTGAAGTTATATAATTGTTAAATAACAAATCGAAACCAACGTGAAATGCTGAAGAGGCTGGAAGCAAATTACATAAAGATAATAAATATTGTTGAAATATGGAACGATAAATAATTATCTTAAACCTATTAATATCTTGAAATTGTCAAAATCTAACTTAAGGCCTTTTTATTTAGTTAGCTTAACATACCATAAAACACGCTAAAAATAATAACTATGTATATAAAAGTGTGTATTCAATAACTCAATAGCAAATAAAAATATTTTAAATTTAGTAAGACAACTTGTGAAGAAATCCATGGTCATAGGTATAATGATTAATGACACTATTCTATAATGAAGTTCACTCGTATTGGTTGAGGCAAACATTTTATATTGGTTGGCTGTTTATATTTCTGGTAGCTTTACACAGTCAGCATGCTGTGTCTCACCGCACTTTCTTTTGAAACAAACAACAGGCAACTTGCTTGCTTGATAATGGATGAAATGGCTATGAGGCAGCATTTTCGGCAGCATGAATTTAATCCAAAACTAAGTTTATAAAACTTTTATAAGTGCATTTAAGTCCAAATTCGAATTGGACTTTATTTCATATTAAAAAGGGCAACAATGGCCTTGGACATGCGGGGCCATTTCTTCAAATGGTTTATTTAAATACTTTATGTGTTGCTTGGATGTTATTGCATTTCAGATATGCAGTTTTTGACCCTTTTCATTGGACTTTATATCATAACATTTTCATTGGATATGTGTCACAAATGACCAAGTCTTCCAGCCAAGGGACGTGCCATGATGTTCTCAGCAGGTTGTTTAAGACTTTTGTTTTCGTTAGATAGAAGCGTATTTTTTTAGTTTCTCCAGGACCACGACAAGCACGGCGTGATAGACTGCGATCCAAATTTTTTTTTATTCGATTTTTATTTTTTTTATTTGGTTTTTGTTTTCAAAACTTTAGGAGCGTGTCGACGAATAAAAGAATCGGTAAAGTTAGTTTATGATATATTATAACTTTATAAACAAATCAATTAACTCAATTTTATTGCCAAACGGAAAATATAAATTGGATTCGAAGCGAATATTGAAAGGTTATTTAATCTCGAGCGATGGCATGCAAATACTCAATTGAATGTAGACTCCTACTAAACCATAAGTACCTATATCCATAGAAACTGCTTTTTATTTTCTAAGAAATGTTTTTTCTATTGAAATAAAAGCTAGCTCCGATAATTTTTCTTCAAGCATAATGTTTCTGGAATGTGATTTTAGTCGTTTAAGAGCAGAAAACGAACTTTCACTTGAACTGCTTGCTGTTGGTATTGATAGCACTTATTCTGAGCCGTGATGTACCTCAGATATATGAAAAATGTTCTTAATACGGCCCTAGACTGGTACTTCAATGAAAATCTTTCCATGAATCCCAGTAAGGCCGTCAGCGTTCCTTTTACCAAAAGGTGAAATTATACTTTTGCAGTTCTTCAGTTGATATTTTCAAAATATTAGTATGTACCAGACAATGTCTTACTTGTACTTTCTGCAAATAAACTAAACTAAACTAGTATGTACCATTAAGAAAAGCAAAATTCAAATTCAGCATAATAGCACAATCAAACCTCTTTTTAATTTCTGACTAGGGGTCGCCCCATGGTCGAAATTCGACCAATTTATTCTAGTTGAAGTTGAAAAAAAACAAAATCGACTGTAATACATATTAATCGGAAAATGAAATTTTTCGACATTGCATTCTCTGATTCCACATGATATAACATTTTTCCGGCATTTTCAAGTAAGTTTAAGCATTTTCAAGTAACTTCAAGCATGTGCAAGTAACTTCAAGTATGTTCAAGCATTATCAAGTAACCACACAGCAATGTTGTTGTTGTTGTAATTTCATCCAATTCGCTTCATTTTACCTGCTGTAATTCATAATGTGTGTTATACAATGCAAGTCATAAGATTAGAAGCAGGCATTTTTGAGAAGTAAAATCGACATTTCTCCCGTTACATGATATATTCAAAAAAAAAAACGACTATGGTAAATGAGAGGCTGTTTTGTTAACAACAGAATATGAAATGTGTGTATGGGAGATATTTAGCTAACGGTTCTAGGAAGACAAGTTGTAAATTGAGTAAAGAATATGCGGAAATAAATCGGGTCATTAGATTAGAAGCAGTGAACAAATCAACGTTTTTTTTGAAGTGAATATATTTTTTTTCGGTTTAAACGGTACATATTATACAGTAATTGTTCTTGATTGAGTTTTAATAAAAATAAGAAAGAACAAAATTTTATGTGTGGAGGAAAGGGCAAGAATAGATGTTTATTGCTCTGAAGGTCTTTCAAGCCGTGCTATAGCCCGAAAAATAAAGCGAAGTGATCATTGTGTCAGCAATTATTTAAAAAAAAAACCTTCGTCTTACACAAAAACTTATAAAGGAAACACTTCTTCTGCCTTAACACTTCGCGAAACGCGAAGTATCCTTATAATAGCATCAAATTCAGCTTTATCGGCAGCTAAAATTAGAGCGAAAGATAATGTTTAGGCCAGCTTATCCACTGTTACCCGCACCATTCGCCGTGCTAAACACTTAAAGCGCATGAAACTTAAGAAAAACCACCACTTAATGACGCAAGAAAGATGCAGCGCTTGTGTTTCGCGAAAGCTCACATGAGCTGGGATTTGAGGAGAATATTCGCCCAAATAGTTAAATTAAGAATAAATAAGAAGAGATGACCTGCCTCGTACTTAGCTTCTGGAGCATGAGAAGTTTGCTTAACTCCTTCTATGGCTTCCGCTATTTCTGGCAAATTATTTAATAGGGCATTCACAGCAACATGTTTAATATTTAATAAACCCCAAAAATAAAAAAATAAAACTTGGCGGCCTTTTTTCGAGAGTTTTGAAGCATTTTGAAATTTCAATTTTTTGAGAAAAAAACCTAGGGGCCTGACCACACGTTCTTGGGAATGAAAGCCATCTTCAGCGAGGCAGGTAGATTTTAAGTGTGTTGAAAAAAGGGAGATTGTTTGCACTAAAAATCCACCGAAAACCTTAATAATTCCCGGCGTGAGCATAAAAGAACTTCTACGAAAACCGGTTTTTTCCTCCTATCCTCAGCAAGTTGCTATGGAAATCAAATTTGTGTGTAGCCTTGCCACGATGTTAATGGAAATGACTTAAATTCCCATGAACGCGTGATCTTGTTCTAGCGATATATTTTAATTGTTTTCTCATTTTTTGCTTTAGCCTTTTTTACCTACTCAATTTGGTTGGTTTTCAAATAATTTAACCGTTATACCATGGAATTAATTCTATTGCGGTATATATTTTCAAGACACGCAGCGTAGCATCGCCCAGAGCACCTGCATGTGAGGCCGGTGTCCGTCCAGGGTAAGAGTCGAAGAGAGAAACGAGCCATCGAATTCTAATTTAACATACATTACTGGAGTTTTAAATGCTTGTATCGAGCGAACCGAGAACTGTAGATGTAGTCCAAAAAGCTAAGGCACGCTGACTACATTGGGTCCCCCGGCTAAGGGATCTTCGACTCCCACTCCCCAGGTTCGAGAACTCAAGGAAAACCAAACCTCCGTTTTAACGACCATTGCGGATGCCAATGCGCCTGGTCTGCACAACTGGAAGCAGCTTGCCCTCGATCGCAGAGGATTTAAGGCTGCAATGGCTCAGGCAGAAACTGTTCACGAGCCGATCAGTTAAAACTTAGTTTTAATTTGCTAATACGTAAATATATTTTATTTAAAATACTTATTTTGCTCCAAGTCAAAGTTGATTGGGTGAAGATTACTTGAGAAAACCTATTCAAGTCGCACCAAAGCTCATGATCATCACGATCAATGTAATCCTTCTAAAATAAGTGCAGCTTGTTGCGATGAATATAAATGTTTATCAAACTTCTCTTCTCTTCCCGATAATTTTGTCATGTATAATATCATTGCTGCAAACAAAATGGTTGCCTACGTTTGCATCCACTTACTATCCGCCGCTAAAAATGTGCTTCTTCTATTGCGGATCAACGTGATTATTGTTCAAGTAGGACCTGAAGCTCATTTTGGGGCAGCCACACAACGCAGCCTAAATCAGTGTATAATCAATGAACAAATTGGGAAATCCGATCGATTCGACTCAGTGTCTGTATTTAGTTTTAAATATTAAAAATGTGAACATATTCACATTTTGAAAATCAGTAAATATTCGTTAATACATATTTGTTTACAACAAAAACTTCAAATTTAATTTATGTTTTTTTTTAATTTATGTTTTATTTAATTAAATTTATTCAATTTCAAAAGTGCCAAATATGTAATATCTCACGATCTTTCGTTGCTTAGAAAATAAAACAAATTATAATACATTTTGCTTAAATCTAAAATAATTAGGTATAAAACAAAAAAGAAAACAGCAAATAGGAATAAAAAAAATAATATAAAAGAAAAGAACAATTTTGTTTTAAATTACATGAAAGAAGGTTTTTTTACGAGACGAAACACACATCTGTTTTTCCATACATTTATATCAGTCCACTAATAATTACAAGAATTTCGAGTCATTCTGTTACTCTCTGCCAAATTCAAACGATAAATACATCAATTTAATACAATTTAAAATCTACTCTTTGCAGCCCAGACCTGCGGCCCAATTACACATTCCACCAACCGGATCGTAGCTCAAACCTTTCGGGCAGGTGTATTCCCAGCCGACAACGCCTCCCGTCTCGAATTTCGCACAGGAAATGAATTTCCGACAAGTAAGCGGATGAGGGAAATTACCTTGGTCCAGACACTCGATGATTCCCTTGCCATGTAGGACTACCTTCACCTGGAACAAAAAAGAATTGAATTAGAAGCTTATTAATTACTTTTTAAGCAATTACGATCAAACCTGTGAAGCTGAAGGTCTATCAACAACCCTCTCATCGCCATCGTCATAGTAGTCGTAGTCGGTAACGGGTTTGTAGGTTCGCCCCGGTGTTGGGATTTCAAGGATTTTATTAAAGGGCACCGGAGTCTTCTGGGGTCGTCTTTTGCTGATAAATACTGGTGCCTTTTCATGACTGGGTGTGGTTTTTTGTGGGCGACGCAATGATGGTCTTCCTGTAATTTAAACAGGATATTAAAACATTTGAAGATAAGGAAGGGTATGCTGAATCGTAATACTAGTGGTAACGGCATAGCCTAATCGCCTTGTAAGCAAATCGTCGAAGGTCGATGAGTACAGCGGAGTGGTAGTACTAAAACCATTCGATGAAATGGATATCTCCGGGGAGTGATCGGTTTCGCCAAGGCTGTCGCTTATTTGGTTGTGGACAAATTTTGTCTCCTGTATGCTGGATTTGGCAATTTGGTCGAGGTCATCTGGAATAAAAGGGTCCAAGTAAAATGGAGATGTGTTAAAATCTGGGAATGAAGATGGATGGATGGTCGTCACTATCGGGGATGAGGTGGTTGAGAATGGAAATCGTCTTCTGAAGAGAGAATTCTCATTTCTGGGTGCTTCGGTAAATACTGAAAGTGAGAAGCGTTAGTAGAAATAAGTTTAAAAATGTTCAAAGCAGATGTTATGAATTTACTAATGTGGCGAATAAAATTGATTAAATAGGTTTTGAGTTTTAGTACCAAACCGCTATGAATTCTTGGTATCACAGTAAATTCGGAATAACATCCTAAATTACAAAATCGGAGCTACCTTTCCCTCTCTTGCTATGCCAAATTGTAACAGCAATGATCTAATCTAAATTGCAGTTTTTATTTTTTACCGCGAAGCTATTCCATTTAATTAACCACTCATACTTCAAAGCAAACATTACGCAGCCGTGAGTAACGAACATTTTGCAATGCGGTTTTCCACATGTATAATATGGATTAAACTTATTCTTTAATCTTCAGCTAAAAGGAAACATTTCGCTTGCGTCAAGACAAGTTTCTTAGTCTTTACCCCAATCAACAACATAACCATCTTCCCGCCACTTAACTTACTATCAATGGTTCAAGTGGATGCTTTGGAAGTTTCAAGATTTCATAAGTGAGCGCAAATGGCAGGCAAAAAATTCCAATCTTCACGGAGATACAAACATTTAATTGCATTGCTTGGTGAGTTAGCGCGCTGGAGGCAGATGATAGACCTGATCACCTTGAACAATCAAAAACGAGCAAAAAACGAAGCACTTGAGGAAATCGTTTACTTTGTAAATTTGAATGCGACTTGCGTGGTTTGCGAAACAAGTATGAGTAATCGAATTGTGCAAGTTCCGCAGTTAATGGTGAACATGCGGGTACTTTGTTTTCAGCTGATTAAGTAGTTTCCAGCCATTTGAAGGCTCTGCAAAATACTTTGGCGATCTGCTACTGTATAGATTGCGTATTTATAATTTTAGAATTCAATTTTATAAATTAAATGCAAAGTTGTAACCACAAATATGTTAACTGCAAAACAAAAAAACTATGTCCCATAGTGGATTTTATGTCGTAGGAGTACCGGATCGAGTCTGTTTTGACGAACAAGTATATAAAAGCAAAAATATATTTAAATCAGCTCTTATATCCGTACAAATTGCTGTTAGCGTGCTCTGCTTTGTATTGTTATAATAATACTTACTATAGCCCTGCAGCCATGGCCTTATGCAGAGTTATCAAAGCTTAATTACTTAAGGTACATATATACATAGCTACTTAGGATAAGATATGCCATTAATCGGATTACCCAAGCTGTAATGTAATTAATTGAAATTGGTATTTCATTGAAATCATTAGTAGGTTAAAGTATTCGATACCTCAGTGAATACTTAATAAAATCATTCGAATCAAGGATTATTGCTCAAACCGCCCTCACCAACGAGTATTTTAAAAAATATCTTAACAAGAAAAATTCGTGATGAATTATTAAAAAGCCAAAAGCAGAAAGCAACTCAATGTAATGAAGCGATTTGTAAACAAAGCCTATGCGACATCCGGTTTACAAACGGGCTCAAGCTAATTTAATTTGATAAGGAAAAAAACGTCAAAATATCTTAAACAATCATTTTTTACCTCATAGAAGGACTGGAGTCAATTTTGTAGTCAAAATCAAAATTGATAATATTTCCATGGGCAAAAGATAAATCTCTTTCATCGTTTTTAAAAAAAAGTTTGTCGGACTTTTAAAGGCAAAGCCATAGTATAAGGTTGAAGAAACCATTCAATGAGAACGACGGCTAGGGTGAAGTCGAACTGCATCTGCTTGTGAATGGGAGGTTACGTTCAGATCCGGAACTTTTACAGAAGTAAAAATCCGTAAAATAAGACTCCATAAAACTGTGGGTTTATAGAGAATAATATCCCAAACTTTGTTGCTTAAATTTCGGTGAATTATATCGAACACAAAAATCTGTGCGAAATTTACTCTTAAATAATTCGACAGTCGTGGACAAAAATGGCAATGCTGAAAAAAATGTATTACGGGCATGGTTTTTGGGGAGTGAGTTGCATTGAATTTTAGCCAATTTCTGAGCGGAAAGTATCGTGCCCGGAAAGTATCTTATATTCCACTGCAAATTCAAGGCTATTAAATACAAATGCGGTATTTTGATTTGCACTAAAAGATTATTCAAAAGATCCAACACATCTTTAACCAATGCGAATTGTTAATAAAAATCAGAACGATGAAAGCTTTAGACTTTTGTCCAACCCATTTAAATAAAGTTATGATATAAATATTTAACCTTGGTGGAACTTAAGTAGTATAAATTCTGTGGAATTCAGGTTTTTTTTTCAAATTCTTAAAATTTAAATTTATTTTATGGAACAGATCGATTTTTATGACATTTTAGTACGTTGACGCTTTACAAGTTTCCGTTTAACGGATTCGCAAAATTTTAATTCGAAAATAATATTGATAGCAATTTATTTTGAAAACAATTCTGCCACTGACTGATCGATTAACAGATTTTTTTTTAAATTAGCTACTCAAACTGCATAAAAGACCACATATATCTCGAGCTATTTAAGGGTGCAGTTATACATTCTGATTTTAAAAAGCGTCAGTATAATTTCTGTCAATCTAAACGAAAACAGACTAACACCAATCAGGGCTCATCCTAAGTATCGTTTGAAAGAATTCGTATATGTAGATGACACACACTTAGACCATTGTGATGTCCATTGTGATTCCACGTGGATCTTAGGAGTTTCTCCCTCTACCTGTTAAACAATTTAGAGTCTAATGAAGCGCGATAGACTTCTCATATCTATGTTAGCCAAGCCACTTAGATTATTAAGTAAGAAGGCTCCTATATAAAGATTTATTTTATGGCAGCGAGGGATATGTACAAAGAAGGTGAAGTGTAGTCTCCTCCTCTTCTTCGTCCACGCAGCTTCTACAGAGGCGTTTAAATAAACGCCTGGATGCGTGCTTGCCTATTAGACAGTGCCCTGTAATGACACATAAAGTATAGCTAATGTGCAGTCGGTTTAGTGAGATTAGACACTTAGTGCGTCGCACGTCCAGTTTTGCCCACATACAGTTAGTCACTGGACATCTAGTTCTACTTGTCCACCTAAGGTTCATTCTCTCGATAGCGAATAGCTTAAACATAAGCTTACGTGTAGCGATAGATATACCTAGAGAACCTTTATCAGGTAAAAGAGGTAATGTGGTTCCTTTTTTGGCGGGGTCATCTGCCCTTTATTTCCCTTTAATGTCTCTGTGCTTCGGCACCCAACAGAGGTGAATGGTCCAGAATGATAGAGTGGTCAAAATTCTTGTTGATCCACTCTGGGGTAGCTTTTATGTAGAAAGCGGAACAGGCAGCTTTTTGCCTGCTGAATATATCGAGGGTTGTCAGATAAAGCAGAATATCTAGTACAGCGCAGGGAGTTGTTCGGAGTGCTCCGCTAATGGACAGACAAGCTGTACGTTGGACCTTGCCCAGCTTTTATCATGATTTATCGCTTTATCCAACGCAGTCCACCACACAATTGGTCTAACGACCGATCTATGGCTATAGAGAGATGCGGGGTTGTAAGCCGTACTTGATGCCAATGCCTTTTTTACAAGAGAAAAGTGGTGCTGTAGCTTTTTTGACTCTTTGTTGTATGTTGAGTTTCCAGTTTAACTTCCTATCGAATATTTGACCCAAAATATAAGCTTCGTCAGAGAAAGTTAAGCTTGTACTATTGATAGAGGGCGGATCAATATGTGGGATTTCGTATTTCCTGTAAAAGAGGACAAGTTCGGTTGTGTGGGGGTTTACACCCAGGACACAATGACTTGCCCATCTCGTAAGCTTGCAGATGTATTGACGTTGTTGAGGGCGCCTTCTATATATAGGAAAGCAACTGTAGTGTCCCCCTTGTGATGAAGGGAGTTTTCTATGGTGCATACCAAAGAGGGAAGGGTGGTTTTCACCGATTTGCCTTTGCAGTACGCATGTTGAGCCGCTGACAGAAGTTTCGGATTTATGTTCGTACAAAGATGGATATCAATCAGTCGCTCCAGCGTTTGGGGGAGGATATAGATCATGATAGACTAATAGATAGATGACCTTTACAACGGCTTGTTAATATTTTTAACGATAATATGACACGTCAACGACAGTTCTATCAATATAAATTCAGTTACCGCTTTGTTAAAGAAAAAGTGTTCGTATGAAAAATACACTGGAACATTTTAACTAACAGATATTTTTGATAGGACTTCCAAGCAAGCATATTTCCTTGAAGTGTAAAAAACTTATTCAAATATCTCAGGATGACGATACTTCCATAAAATTTCTTTACAGCTATGAGGCACAGCTTGACCTCGACTGAAATATAAAAATGGTCGAATATGAAATTATAAAAACCCGCAACAACTTCACGAAATTAAATTGCTCATAATGCATGTCACTGTATGCTTTGCGATTAAGTTTCATTCAAAAAATTCACATATTTTTTGAATTAAAAAAAATCAACAGTTTTCAATTCAACTCTTTTGTTTCGACTTTAAAATCGACAACCATGTCTGAATTTGTCCTCGGTTTGTCTTCAAATATCATATTATAATCTGTCATTTATAGATTTTTCAAGTACTTAACCAAAAATGTTGCTTAAATAAATGAGAAAATAATTTGAAAAGTCTTGCACAAAATGAGTTACAGAAAACTAACAAATGTATTCTTACAATTAAGTCTCCAATTTGCATTAAAAATAAGTTACACTCGTTTCATAGTTGATTTATTATCTCTTAATGTTTGTATGTACTCTATTCCAAACAAGCTTTTTTTAAAGGTCTCAACACGTTTTGAGGAGTAATCATGATATCATAATCGTGCACAAGGATAATAATTAATCATCAACCACTCTGGATCTAGTATATTACGTTTTTAGACAAAAGTTTGTGTCATAAATTTCCAAGAAAGGCAAAGACTACAATGCCCAAAATAAACCGCTCATTATGTATGCTTACAGAGTAAATATCTCCAAATAAATTCAATTAGATATTTGGGAAACCCGGAAGCACGTAACAAAAAACAAACAATGGCTAAACATAAACCAATTCACCTAATCAACTCACCAAAAATTCGAATGAAAAGATGCGATAAAAATTATGTTAATAAAAGGGAAAGTGTTTAAATATCATTCTGACTCTACCAATTTACACTTTACCGTAATTTAACCCACATGCAAACAAACAACCTCTGCTAAGTAAGTATCTGGCTAACATGTTGACTCATAACTAAATGCAAGAAAATTTGGTATCGTGCATGTCTAAACACACCGTAAAGTTTAGTAGGAATGCAGTTTTTATATCCACCGCCTACCTGGCAAGCTGGCCATAAAGCCGGCAGTCTAATATGGTCAAGCCAACTAACTACTAAACTTACCAATTACATTCGAAGGTTTCGTACTCCTAACATTATCCACTGCACTCGCCGCCATTGCTGTGGTTGTGGATCTGTTTGTATTCAACGGTCTGATGATTTTACGTCGGACAGCACTAGATGGAACCTTTTCATTTGACAGTTTACTAACGGTAACAAACGTTATGTCATTTGAAGATGCTGCCGCCGATCCCGTAGTGGTGATAATCTCACCCGGATTCGATGACGTCAGAGAAGATGACAAGTCTTTTTGTGTTGGTTTTAGCTTCGCTGAGATTGTGGTTAGATAACTGGGCCTAGTCCGTCGGTTGTACTTGAATTGACTGGTTGTTGTTGGCGAGGCGGCAGTTGTCGAAAGGAAGTCATCATCCACGGTGATAGTGCCGATTGTTGAAGTTTCATCAGTGTTTAGTTTATCATTAGAAGCGCTCGCAGCAAGTTGTGTTGTTGTATATGGACGACTGCGTACAATCGGACGACGGACTGGTATTGTAACCCTTCGCGCCTAGAAGTGAATAATTAAAAAAATATAGATATTTTTGTTTGGAGAATTAAAATTAAAAATATTTCTTTTTTTGGGTTTGTGGTTTTATTTCTCATTTTTCGTTGGACTACCTTACAAACTATTTAAAGCTCAAGGGCTTCTCAAAAAGCTAGTTTTGTGTACTGTTTTACTTGCTACTTGATGTGTTGGGGCAACAAGAATGCAAGAAATGTAATTGAGTTTTTGCCATCACCAATATGCTAATTGCAACTCACAAGCTATACAAATATGTTTCGGAAGTGGAAAAACTGGTTGTGTACATATTTATCTTTATTAATTTACAGGCAATGGAAATTAATTGAATTGAAGTCACAGTTTGTGTGGGATTAACCCATTCACGTCATTTATGTTTTGAATCTGATGAAATTGTAGTTATTTTCTTTAATTGATGTCATGTCCTATTCGAGTGGGGGTATTCAATGTCAACCGGAGTTGTTGTTGATTGGCGGCTTAAAGTTTTTAGATTGAGTCATTATGCTATTGCTTTGGTGCGTATCAAAACTGAATACATAGTCAGTCAGTCATGAAAACAAAACTATGCAAACTAAAATAATGCATTTGCATTGAATTTTTTTTTGTACTCCAAGGGCATTCACAATTTCCATGCAAACAATTTGTATCGCCTTCAATCAAAAGGAGGCCGCATCAAACGCGGGAATTCTAAAAGTTAGTAACAATTTGCAAATTCAATTGATTTGGTATGTGCGAAATGAGGCTTAAATATTTTCAAATGCCACCCACCAATTGTGGGTGCAGTGGCTGAGTAACTCCTTAAGTTTTTTCAATGACCTAAGACCGAAATAAATTTGTCGCGAGAAGCTCCTTAAATATGCTTTTTGTATTCGGCGTAAAATTTAATGTTCCTTCCATTCGTTTCAAAAACATGACTTCGCCCACACAAATTGTTTCAGAAGCTAGGTTTTAGGGCCCTCGCTATTGCTCTTGGTAAGTGCCGCCAGCAGTTTGCGGCTAATTCGCACAGGTTTATATGTAATTTTAATTGATTTCATTTCAAAAAGAGACGAGTTTATAAACTGGTAGACTGTATAACACATTATCAGTTTCAATAATTCAAAATACCGGTTATTCAAAGAAAAACACAGCAAACCGTGGTGGCATTATTTGTTATTCAGAATACACTTTAACGATAATCTCCATTTGTATTTGTACGTGAATCGCATCAGTGAAATATTTTCGATTTTTGTCTTTACAAAGTAGTTTCTGTACCTCAAACTTCTTCTTGTTCTTTTACGACGAGGTTACGATCAGGATTAGACGAATCATGAGCCTCCCACTTTACTGTCACCCTACTGGTCTACATGTGGGGTTCGCCGGTTCGACATAAATAAACAACGGCAGGCCTCCTGGTTTCGGATCACTTCATCAATAAGGCCAATCAAATGCTGGTGTTGTTGCATTTGTGTGGTGCTGGAAATTTTAGTCATTTCTCTTTCTACGATTTCGATAGGTAATCTCCAGTCGTGTCAACCCACGGATTTACATGCACACTTGCGGGACAGCTTTAAGATATAAAATTTGTCGCTGGGCTCACCTGGATGTTAAAATTCCCTAGATCTGATTTCTTCCCATAGTCGCTGCAGTGATATTCTAAGCCTATCCCTGCACTCGCATTTCTGTACCTTAAACTAAAAAGGGGAAACACAAAGATCTCCTTTAATCCAATGTAGATTTAGTGCACAAAAGGAGATGAACTTCAGATTAAAATATATTAGCATGATAACGCCTCTTGTGCGGATAGCAAAAGAGCAATAATTTGTTTCCTTCTAGCAAGCTCGTAGCCCGTGCAGAGACGGGCTTGGAATATCACTGCAACGTATTATATAGATATCTTAAACGTACTAAATAAATATAAGTCATTATCGGCCCATAAAAGTCCTGAAACCGAGCTTTTCCAAACAATTGTTTGTGCAAAATGGAATTTGAGAAGCTTCTCATGACAATTGATACTCTTGGATGTTTGTCAGACGTTCGCAAGAGGTGGGGCAGAGGAAAAAAACTCTAGATGTTACTTGACCCGGCGGGAAACTGGGGATCTTTCGATTAGTAGTCCAACACACTAACAACTGAGCCACTGCGCCCACAGCCGGAACGAATTTCATTGTGGTATAATCGACTAACGCCACCGGCGGACCAATAGGTATGCAGTAGAGTGAAAGGATTATGATCCCTTTATTTCTGATCATGGCTTAGCCGTTAAGAAGAAAGAAGAAGACTAAGGATTGATTGGCGCATTAAATATTTAATTCCGTTGGCTCGGAATTCATAATTGAAACTAGCTTGAAAATGGAACTCTTATGCGATGAACACTGGTAACCACTTTAAGTTTTTTTTCCAAAATATCGTAGTTTAGCCGAACAACTTGAACATTGTATAAAAAGGGTTGGGGACACAATCCCGAAAACCAAAATCCCGAAAATCCAAAATCCCGAAAACCCAAAATCCAGAAAATCCAAAATCCCGAAAAGCCGAAATCCCGAAAAAAGAATCCCGAAAACGAAATCCCGAAAAATAATATAAAATGATAAATTTGCGCAAATTTTTCATTTTATATAATTTTTCGGGATTTCGTTTTCGGGATTCTTTATTTAATTTTGAATGTAAAATAGACATGTGTTTGTCCATTCCATTTACCGTAATAATGTTTTGCAATTGTTTGCGTTGTAATGTTTTGCAATTTGCAATGTGCATTCAGTTGAGCTGATCTCAAATAGTGTGATAGCTGACCGACTAAATTTTTGTTAGACAGTGAACATCGTAATACAAAGTGAGTATCGTGCATGCCTTTATAATTAAAAGCTTTATATTATCAGTGACATTTTGTGTTTGAAGTCTTAAGTAGAAATGAACGTGTCCATCGTGAAAACCAACAAACAGCGTGAGAAACTGCTTTTTTACGGCTACAAAAAATACAAGGATACATATTACTGGGAGTGTGAGCAGCGAAAGCGTTCTGAAATACATAAGTTATCTCAGATTAATTGCGTACAATATGAACTTATATTAAATATTGTTTTGTCATGGATCGTTTTTGATATGTTTTTGTAAGACTTGAACTGTTTTTGTTATGTTTTATTTATTTGAAGTATTTTATTTTGTATATTTTGTTAAATAAATTTGCCAAGTTTTTTTGTTGCTGCAATAAAATTTTTAGTTTCATTTTCGGGATTTTGGTCTTTCGGAATTTTGGGTTTTCGGGATTGTGGCTTTTCGGGTTTGTGGGTTTTCGGGATTGTGGCTTTTCGGGATTTTGGATTTTCGGGATTTTGGGCTTTCGGGATTACGTTTTTCGGGATTGTGTCCGACTCCCGTATAAAAAAGCTACATTAAAGTAAAGTCCTTATAGCAGTAGTCTCTGAGTAACTATTTTCTTGTCACGAGCGGAAGGGACATGCCGATTCCAAACGCCACATTTATAAGAAGCTTCTCATGATACAGGCTAGTACTCTTACTTCGAATCCGTCCACAATAAATTCAACGCAGTAGTTATGATCCTGATTCCACAGTAGCTTATATGAAACTGAAAGTATTTGTATACCTGCAAACTTGGAATGTATAAGAGTAGCCTGCATTGTAATCAAAGATAATCTCTTATACCTTTTCTAACCATTGATTGATTAGAATTCTATAAATTAAAGGTACATATATCCATCTTAAAATGCTTCAGAAGCGATTGCAACAGTTAAGTAGTACTTACTCAACTTAGGAACTTAAGAAGTTCCACGGTCAAAGGAACACCAACGAAAATGGATCGCTACCTGCTCAGTTGGAACTGTCATATTCAAATGAGAGATACTACTAGCCCCCATCAAAACGACAATATCAATCGATGCTCCCATACAATCGAGAGAGAGAGGCAGTTCTGCAAACTTCGCGATTACACAATTGCAGAAGCACCAGAATTTAAATGGCCTCAGTGACAAAGTGATTCGAAATTGTGAGGCTTGTCGATATGTTTTGAGGTGAAACCGGCGAACCCAACAGGCGAACCAATAGCGATGCAGTGAGGAGGAGGGCTTGGTGCACTTAAATCCATTTCATAACCTCGTCTTTATAGAGAAAAAAGTAGAATTAGTACTTACTTCCAGCAGACGCCGTAAGGTAGCACTTTATATTAAAACTATGCAGTTAATAGTCATGAAGAATCATAAAGTCTACGAAACAACTTGCAGCTATGAAAGCCTAGGCAAATATCAAAGAGTAAAAACCAACCTTTTCAAATGTTGCCCTTCGGAATAGGTACAAAACTACTTCTTCCATTCATGACAAAAAATAAACTCCTAACACATAAAACTTTGGAAAGGGCATATTTGTTCTTATTGTTTTTGTTTTCAAAATGGCTAAGAAGAGGAAGTGCTTGATTTTTACCAAGGTTGAGTAGGAATTTAAGAAGCCTGAATACCACCTGTGATATGTGATACATCTCCCGGTTAACAACAATTAACTAGCAAATATGATCTATGAATGGCAGGCTCTGTATTTAAGATCAAACTTGCCGTCTCAAAATACAAAATGGAGACACCATCTTCCAGTGGGATATGAGTACATAATCGCTCAATCTCAAAGAATCCGGCCGATCCGTTGTGTCGACATAACGAAATAAAATACAAGCCATGGTATAAACATAAAGAAAAGGCTACAATCCGCTTGGGCGAACTGTTGGATACCTTATTTTTGTTTCCCAAAAAGTGGGCCTATTTTGTTTTTCATAACTATTTTGTAGGTTTTTTTGAAAGATTTTATCGAAGAAACAATTTGAAAAAAACGCCCCTAAAAAGTGGGCATCCCAGAAAACTTTGTATGAAGGAATTGTTCAAAAAAACTTTATCTATTTTTTTGATTTTATAAAGCTTTCAGATGAAAATTTCGGGCCCCTAGAAAGTATTGATTCCAAAATTCTGTTTATTAGCTCAAACTTTCACTTTTTGATTTATTTCTACTGATTTTAAAAATCTTTATACATGATCATTAAGGGCCCCTAGAGATTACACATTTTAAATTTCAGCTTTTTAGCTCGAATTTCTATATATTCGACAAATTTGTCTTTTTAAGATTGTGGGCGTGTCAGTGGGCGGATTTAAAAAATTATTATACTTGATTAGTTCGGGCCCCTAGAGAGTATATCTTCCTAATTTCAGCTTCTCAGCTCGAGTTTTTAGGCCTAATTTTTTTGCCGACAGACGGACGGGCGGACATGATCGACATTACTATCGATGCTGATCACGAATATGGTAACTTTTAAGGTTCCTATTATACCCTTAGAATATGGTATACAAAGTAACCCATACGCTGTGGTCATACTGGGAGAAACTTCTACTTTTTTTTTCGCTGGTAACCGAATTATAGCTCAGTCAACAAAACAAATATTGGATTTGCTTTCTGAAACTGTCATCGTCACCAACGGATTATATATTATGCCGTCAAACAAGTGAACGTATATGCCGACATTATGGATGCGGCGAACTCTATGGGACGACTTGTATACTCAAGCAAGAGACCGCCTTAAACTGAGTACTTATAATAATGCAACTAACTTGAAGATAATTAAGGGGATTCCTGTTACGCCGTAAAACCTTCGTAAACTTCGAAAACTTCGAAAGTTACAACGTGGTTAATGAACTGTCAAAATTTATATGGGAAACCTTTAACAACAAGGTGGTAAACTTTCGACACGAATTTGGTGTGCAAATCAAGATGGTAAACGTGGAAAACTTTTTCAACCAATCAGCGATCGCGTTGCAGTAACGCTGTGGCATCCTCTGTAACACTCCACAGATGAAAAAAGGCGCTTATTCAACAGCTGATTGATTGACCATCATTTACGCAAGTAAAGCTTAAAGCGGTGTTCATGTAACGTTCATCAACACACTTTTACAAAGATGATAAACTTACGACGTTGAATGAATTTCCTTATTAAGTCATAGATCCCAAACAAAGAAAAGAACGGAGTAGTCCGGCAAAAAGGAGATTGTTTCAGTCTTATATTGGATTAGATTCCTGTTGTGGAGCATCTCAAGTCTGATCCCTTTAACACCTCACTAGGAGAAAGACGAGCAGTTCAACAAGGAAAAATAGAAACAAAATTTAAATCCGTAAGAAGGATCAGGTAAGAGCTTTAATTTGGTTCGGTACAGTATGAATAGTTAAAGAAATTTCATATATCAAATAGAATCGTTTAATTTTTTTTTTCATATTTTAGCAAAAGCCTATAGATTGATGCCGAATTGCTCAAAATTAAATTTCGCCATATAGATGTATCTCAGGAGCTAAGTTAGTTTCCTTCGCTTGATTTTTCGAAGAGAAGCGATCGGCGATAACTATCTTTCTAAATCGTAACACGCGTACAGGAAAGGCCGATCTGCGGACACCGCACTACACAGTGTAGTATCTGTGGTGGAAAGATCCTTGGAATACAAAGAATACGCTCTGAGAGGGTTTCTAGACATAGAGGGTGCCTTCAGCAACATTAAAGCTGACTCTTGCGCATCCTTAGAAGGGCCCACCTTATTGACAAGTTTATGTGACTGGATTTATCTTATGTTTGGCACGTGCCGGATTAAGTCTTACCTAGAGGAGCTTTAAACGGAAAGTAAGCAGGGGTACACCTCCGATCATCGCTCATATGCTTCCTGGTAAAAGACGAACTGCTTAAGATACTAGAGCGGGAAAGCTTCATTGTGAGCCCCTACGCCAACAATGTAGACATTTTGGTCGCAGGCAAATTCATCCTCGTCCTTAGTGAGCGACTCAGCTACGCACTCCTTCTTGTCAGCAAGTGGGTTGCGGCAAGAGGCCTTGGGGTAAATCCCTCCAAGACAGAAATCCTGCTGTTCCCAAGAAAAAGGGGAATACCTGCTTTTAGAATACCCAGGATGAGTTGAGTGGGCCTGCAATTATCAAAGACAGCAAGGTACCTGGCATTCATAGATTCCAAACTCAACTGGAAGGAAAATATAGAAGATCGGGTAAAAAGGCATTCTTAACACTATATGTAACTTGTAGAAGGACGTTCGTCCGCGGGGTTTCAAACCATATGGTTTTTTTTTTTTTTTTTTTTTTAAAAAGGAAATCCAAATCACAGAGCACTCATACTCGGGAACGGTCCATAGTAGGTACTACCAGGCAGAAATCCTCTTTTTTTGTAGAGGCATGTGAATTGGTGGCGTATGTTGTTGTTCCCCATGGGGATTGAACCTGCACCGCACGCGTCACAAGCCAACACACTACCCTCTACACCGTCGCCAACCATATGTGGTACACTGGCTGTACACAGCGGTGTGAGACCCATTTTAACATATGGCGCAGCTGTATGGTGGAAGGCTACCGTGAAGAAATGCTGTCTCTCAAGCCTTACCAAATTCCAAGGACAGCTTGCATTGGGGTAACGGGATTATTAAGAACCACACCCACTGCAGCTATGGGGTAATACTCAACCTCACACCCCTGGACATATACTGCAGCAGTAAAGCGGTTAAAACGGCCGTTAGACTCAGAGAGTCGGGACTGTGGTCTATCAAGCGCTAGGGTCATGATCGGGCTAAACCGCAAAGATAAACTCACTGGACACTGTACAGTGGCCTTACATGCCGAGCGGCTGGGCATAATGCACAACGATTACTGCAGGAGCTGCAGGGACGTTGAAGATATAAATTTTATTCGTCACCTACTATGCGATTGCGCTGCCCTTAGAACTAACAGATTCAAGATTCTTGGCAGCTACCTCTTTGAGAAGCTGAAGGATTTGATTGGCACCTACCTCTTTGAGGAGCTGGAGGATTTCATTTGATATAGAGCTAAGGAAACACATGAGATTTGTATATAAATTCGGGTAGTTCTAGTACAGCGGATCACTGAGCTGTTAAACAGCGGTGTTTCTTTTCAGGTTTCAAAATTTTTGAAGAATCCCTACAATTGACACAATGAACCCAAATTTATGGTCTAAGTGAGCCATGACATCCGTCACAAGGGCATCCATTTACCTACCTATCTTCTTATAACCTACCAATAAAATTCTTCTTTACGCTCAAAGCCTTTATAATACCAAGATTTGAATAAAAACTTTAGCCAAACCCAGAATAAAGCTTTCCAAGAGCTTCAACCTTACTTTGGTACTCCTGACACTTGACGTCTCTTGGAAAGAACATCATTCACAAACACTATCTTTTGTTAAAAGAGAAATAATCTATCCGTTAGTAATTAATTAGATTTAATTGATAGATTTTTATTTTAAGAAAACATTAATCATCGCCAATTCATCACGCAATGATTGTCTTTTATTTAGGACATGTATTGTACGGGGAATCATAAGAAAATCTTAAGGAAAGACAAAGACGAGGTGAAGATTTCAATATTCATAGAATTTTTGTATATTTTCTACATTTTTATACCTCATTTTAGCACACCCCAAGAGTTTGGATACACATTTTTAACTTGTCGAAGACAGAAAAAACCGGCATTTCACTTACGGACATAAGTTCACATAATCGTTATACAACGGCGTTATCGCCGGGCAGAGGCTCAGTTGCCTTGAAGTCATAACATTATTATTCTCCAAATGAGTATCAATTACTATTAATAATAAAGTTTTCTCAAATTTCCTAAATAACAAAAACTCGAACTTGAAAAAAAAAAACACTTACATAAGTAAGTTGTGAATTAAATCTTCAAAGCGGGCCTAGATCGTAACACGAGATCTTAGTAGAGTACATTGCATGTGACAAGTCTCATAATCTTGAATTCGAAACACGAGTCTTGCAACAAATTCGACAATTACGAATCATGAATTTCAAGTTAGGAGAGTGTGCCACTGTGAATTTGAAACCATGAAATTCGAGTGCAAGAGAGCGGGGCCTAATTCGAATCAAGAAATATGAACTTTAGGAGAAACAATATGTTTTTTCTTAAATGCACGTAGATTGAGTTGTGAACAGCATACGACTTGCATTTCAATTATTTAGACAAACAACTGGTTTATCAAGAGATAAAAATAAAATATTCACCGCAAATATTCATCATCACTATTGTTTGATAATCAATTTATTTATAATTTTCTTAGTCCGACTTAACTTCTTAAAAATTGCGAAATACCATTAACGAAAAAGAAACCCTGACAGAGATTCAAATTACGATGACTGCTGTTGCTAAATACATGTGATTATCTTCAACTACATATGTACATGTACATCAGACGCTAATAAGAAATATGTACTCGTATATATTTTGTTTGTTATTCCACTATTATTATGGGTGTGTGGAGAAAATTCTTTATCGAATACAAAATACTCCTGAGGAATAGATTGAATAGTTTGTTACTGTCGAAGATACTATCAAGTCATATTTTGTTCATAATTTCGTGAAAGCCAAAGAAAGTTCAACCCGGTTGGGTATACAGGAAGTCTTAAAAGTGATTAAGTGTTTATTTGACCAACACAACTTGTGTTAGTTTTTACTCATCCGTGACTACTTTAATAGGTAAAAACAATTATTGCATAACATTGAAAACTATTCAAGACCCAAAACCCCAAAAAAAAAACTTATTGAAAATCTATCTGAATAAAGTGAGAGTGCTGCATTAGAGACGAGTCAAATTGTGAAAAAAAATTAGGCCCTTGCAACTATATCGCTGTGATTTATGAGTGAATTAAAAAACACGGCAAAATTAGTTCAATGTACAGGTCCGAGTATAAGTTGCATGCCAACGTGAAACTCTTTGACGATCAAGTTGCAATTCATTTTTGTATTTTAAGCGATTTATTATCACCGACAAACGTGAAGAGAATTAAAATTACTAAGCATTAAATTTACATTGGCTTTTTGAGACTGAAATCAGCAATATGCCTGTTGAATTTGAATTTTTTTTACGCGAATCGCATTATTTTTTGTTTATGAAATACAAAGTTGAGTTCGATTTAATTTTTCTTCTTTAGCTTCGAGTTGGCTAGAATAAAGTGTCATTTGTGCATAATAACTGTGCAAAGAGACTGTTAGTTGGCCTAAAACAAATATTTCAATGCCGAATGATTGATACATCAGTGTGTGTTAATGAAATGCATTTGTGAGGTAGTTTGTGTACGTAGATTGTGTGTCGTTGGAAAATCATCTTTGAACGGTTCTTCAGCAAATAGTTTCAGAGTCGATTGGAATTCATGGTGCACTAACACAGATACTATTGGTCGATACCTGGGTGCTGCGAGTTGGTCATAAGTCAATATACATAAATTGGCCAGACTTATATTATTGCATGTTGTCTTATCAGAAAACATAAAAAAGAACAATGATGGATATAGAAAGGATCTACCAAGTTTATTTGAACAACCAGAAAGAAATAGGCATTTGACATTGGTCCTATTTAAAGTCCAAAGAAAATGGAAGTTTTCTATATTGTAAGCACGCACCCAAACATAACAAACGGATTTGTTTAATACTCTTATAATGTAATAGCTACACAGCACGGGCGTCAAGGAAATTAAGTTTAGAAGAAAGGGAGAGATTCCGATGCACGTTGGTTTTGAATGTTTGTAGATTAGAGTGTGAAGGAAAAATGGGGGGAAGAGCATTCCACATTAGTGTTGCAGGGCTTAGGAAAGGTTTTTTGAATTTCACGGAACTTATGAATACAGGCTTTAGGGTGAACTGGCTATTTTGTTTGAGCACTTATGATGGAAATAACGATAAAATAACGAGAGACAAGAGAACTTGCGACGATGACTAAAAGAGTCAAGCGATCTCGTGGTGATGCGGTCAAAGATGAATTTTATCGGACGTTTTTGGATCCTGTCAAGCAGCTGCAAATACGTTATTGCTGCACTAGACCAGATATGAGCATTGAACTCAAGTTTCGGGCGGATAAAAACCTTAAAAATCGTAGCCAAATCAGAGGGTGTGACATATTTCTTGCATCGCTTTAGAAAGCCTAGGCATTTTGCGGCATTCTTAGCGACATCGAATATGTGGTAATTCATACGCAAGTTGTCATTAACACACATACCTAGAATGGTAAGCCTTTCATCGGCAATTCACTAATTTTTGATGTGTTCAAAAAATGTAATGTACTTTGAAATGTGCGATACCAGGCTGATATTCAATTGAAATTCGAAACGATGGGAGGAACGAAGCCCATTTGAATGACTTCTTCAGAAGACGCAAAAACTATGAGGAGGATGCGGAAAATATGTCTCAGTTTCACTGTTAAAAGCATTTTGTCACGGCAATTTAGGTGACCTAGCGCAATCAGGAGTTAGAAACTTATTTTCTTCATTTTAAGAAAAATAGGTTCAAAACTTCTAAAAGTCTATAAAACACTGCTCCTGCCAGTTGTGTTACTCGTATATCGTGCTGAGTGCTGATCAAAACTGGGTAATAAAATATTTATCTATGTATAGTCGTGAACTCTAAGAGCAGTACCAAATGATGTGGGCTAAGTACCAAAAGCTATAACAAGACTAATATTTGGAAAGTTTCTTCCATTAAATGGCCCTTCTCTCATACATATTTAGAGACAAGCAGCAAGTCTTATTGATGATTCAGAGTTGTCATCCATCTCCAACCACTGGCTCATTGAAGACTTATCGCTGATCTTTCAGCATTCTGTAGATATCACCATGAGAGATGTTCTGAGGAATTAAAGGGGATAACTCATAGAAATATATCATTCTGTTGTCTTACTAGGCGGGCAGCTAATGAACACCAAACGTATATGACTTCTGTATACCAATCAGTTTGTATATATAGAAAGTCACTTCCGCCGTTTAAGAGTGTCCTGGAGTGTCGTTATGCTTGTCGTTTGGACAAAAACAAAGTATTTAATTTTCTAACACAATGTTTTAATAGGTCGAAGTCTCTTTTTCATCTCCTTGGCGAGCCAGAAGCTTTTTTAAAAATGTCATTTTCTAACCCTGACGCTGTGTATTCGAAACACTTAAATAAATCATAATCGCTAGGCCGGTTTTTAGAAAAGATTTCCCAAAATTTAAGAAACTAAATATAAAAAATATTTGAAAATATTTCAAAAATCTGATTCTGCACATTTGTTCCAAATGTATGTAAATGCAAGTACAGGTAGACACTTAACACGGGGGTTACGTTCCTGATAAATGCCGTGCTAAACGAAATCGTGTTAAACGATACAAGAAACTAGTGCAAAAAGAGTGGTTACGTTCCATGATTTCAGAAAACTGTCAGAATTTTTGTCCAAATATGTTTTATTCGAAGTTGTATTATTATTAAAGATGAAAAAAAAATGCATCATCAAGTACGTACCGAGCGAGCTTCGTCAACACAAAAAAAGAACTGAGTAAATTGGACTGAAACCGGTTCCCACACCAACATCCGCTTTCTACATATAAATTGGGGAAGTCCCTTTTTAGATGTATGTCCCTATAAAAACAGCTGATACGCGTCTACTGGCCTGAAAAATTTGTATACGTGTGACATTAGTGCAAACCAGACATTGTGTCTAGCACACCGTGTTAGAGCGAGGCTTTTTTCGCGTTAAACAAAAATATGCCTCAAAATGTGAGACGTGTTAGAACGAGGCCGTGCTGTAAGAAGTACGTGTTAAGTGAGGTCTACCTGTATGTAATCGGTTTGCAATCACTTGAACCGTTTTGGAGATATATAGGAATGCTTGAAAAGTACCATTATTCGACTGTTTTCGGAAAAAACTTTGTATACCATTTTATTACCTTAAACCCATTTATCGAAAACTTTAAAACAAATCCAAATCGTGGAAGCCTCTTCCGAGAAGATTTTAGCCCAAAAACTCAAAGTTTGAAATCGAAATTTCTTTACGTTTGCAATGTCTTTTTCTTTATTATACTTAATTATAAGAAAAAGGAAAAAAAACATAAGGAAAGCTACACTCCGCTTGAGCGAACCGTTGTATACCCTATCCATATTTCTTTAACCTTTAGTAGGCGTTGCGTTGGGTTGAGAGTCCTTGTCAATTTTGTATTTTTTTTTGTTTCTAACAAAATAATTAAATTTTATTTTTTTTTTATAATTTACGCGCACTAAAGCGATTTTTTTTAATAGCCTTGTCATGCATTGGCTACACAGCGCGGGCGTTAGGGAAATTAGAATTAGAAGAAAAGGAGAGTTGCCGATGCATGTTGGTTTTGAATGTTTGTAGGTTATAATGTAAAGGAAAAATTGAGCGTGGAAGAGTATTCCACATTTGTGCTGTACGGCTGAGGAAAGACTCTTTGTACTTCACAGTACGTCCGAATACAGTGCTAACTGATGGGCATTCATTGCATGGCGGGTATTGCGGTTGTAATGTTCCAGTGGTGAAATTCAACTGGCTATTTCGTTAGAGCACTTATGGTGGAAATACCGATAAAATAAAAATAGGACGGGAGACATTGCGACGATGACTAAGAGAGTCAATCGATTTTTGTAAAAAACGCCCCCAAGAGTGGGCGTGGTAAAAAAAATTACCTGGCAACATTTTAAGAAGGATATTGGCTACATATTTTTGGTTATACATTTTACAATCGAAAAATTAACGTTTTCGTTAAAAAAAGCCTCCAAAATGTGGGTGGGGAAAAAACGTTTTTTTTAGCAAATTGTTAAAAAAGATATTGTCTACGTATTTCCTACTAACTGTTTTTTACATTGTTTTAGGATTTTACCAAAAAACAATGTTTATCTTAAAAACGGCCCTTAAAAGTGGATGAGTTCAACAACTTTGTAAAAGCGAATTGTTAAAAAAAAGACTGCAGAACACGACCTTCATTTCCATTGACTTCTTCGATAAAACTAATTTATTTAAATAGCGGATTCCAAAAATATTTATGCTCCATATAGTATATAATACCCTTAGTATAGGGTTTTGTTATGAATAAATACTATTGAATAAATAAGGTTTCCTCGGATGTGTCTTTTTTTTAACCCGCAACTGTTCACATCAAAACGTATCACAACGTATGATTATAGTTAATCTTGATTAACTACAATCATTATATTCGGACAAGAAAACGAAACCCCAAGAATCAAAAACAAATCACAGATATTTATAAATATTTCCTCAACACACAGAGTTATGTATATTTTGGCATAAAAACATTGCGATTATGTTAATCGCTGTCGATTATGCAGTCCACATTGGACAGATTCCGGCTTAACATTGTGTGGCATTAAACATTCTACAAATAAAAGATTAATCGCAAGAACTATAAAACAGCAAAAGAGATAATCGTCATGTAGATACTTGCATGTTTTTGCATACAACTCAGAGAATCATGTTACGTGACTCTTGGCATTTTTTTTAAATTTTATTAAAGAAAACGAGATTTATTTTTCAGTTGCTCAGAGGCTACTTTATGAAGGCATTAACCCTTGTGGATGTATGTAGAAAGGTCAGCTATTTGAATGAAGATGATTACAATGGAATACTCACACATGTATGGCGGTATTACTAATTGAAAAATAAGAAGCATTTGATAAATTTGTAATACGAAGACGGAAAGGCTCTGCATGTGAAAAAATCAAAAACAAACAGTGTTGGGATGAGTGTGGTAATCGGTAATAAATATATACAATTAATATGATTATGTCGCTACTCTGAAGCTAAGGTAGTCATTTGGTTTATTATATGTAGTACTTTGAAAAACGGGCAGTGAAATTCTGTAATGCCATCTCTTGTAAGGTATTAAGAAGAAAAGAGGTACTTTCCTGAAATAATTGCCTTAATTTTCAATTATATTGCCCCTCAAATACAGAATATAGGTACACATAAACATGTTGATGATCGTGCTCCGGGATTTCAACGCCGAAATAGGTAAAGAAAGCATATTTGGCGAAAAATTTGGCAAGCACAGCTTCCAAGACAAGACAACAAATATAAACTTCCGAGTAATCGACTTTGCAGCAGTGCGTAATACGGTGATAGATAAGTAACACTAGGTTCCCAACACTGCGCATCCACAAAGCCACCGAACGCTGTTAAGATGGTCGATCCGTGAGGAGCAAACGTTTCTCACCATTTTCTTGTTGCAGATGAAGCTAAGAACCGCCGAAATAAAGCTATTTAAAGATTTTTCGCTGTGCTCTCATCTCCGGTATCGTCACGTCATCAAAGATGTAGCCGATGAGTTGTACCAAGATGTGGATGTAGTCAGGAAAACTAATACACGCCAACAACATTAGCTCGGCACCATCGACAACGTTCCGTGGAGGTAATGATCTCCGACTCCCCGCCCTCAGGTTTGCGACGACAAGGAAGACCGAACGTCCGTTCTAAATACCAAACCATCAACTGGAAACAGCAGAGGATGGAAGGATGTTCTGTCTCAGGCAGAAACCTTTTAAAGGTCTGTAGTCCGTTAGGTAAGTAAACAACTAAGATCAACAACAGAATTGCATTTTTGGATCTGAAAAATATCCGTCGATGAGTGTGAATAAATAGTGTAAAAATGTTGCAAATTGAAATTGTAAACAAAAAGCTATTAGCACGTGGGGTAACCCAATCCCAACGCCTTGTCCGACGATATAATACGAAATTTCAAATCATCCGATCGTAACTGAGTTTTGACACGCCTTTTCCGGCCATTCATTATAATCAATTCAAACAACTGTTCTGCAGAGCATAAAGTTTCGTCGAAATAAAAAAATAATATTTGTAAGCCAAATCCATTCCTAAATCAACTACAAGTGCGTATTTTGATGCCGTGTGCAAAATATACAATAGGAATAACAAATGCAAATTCTACAGTAGTGAGGAGCTGTTAAGATAAAAAGAGCAATCGTTTTGATTTTTAACTGAAATAAAGTATATATGTTGTGTAATTAAAATATGTCAAAAATGTATAATACAAATTACATTATATTGATAAATATTATTATTTGTGTATTTTTTTTTACAAACTACATTTGTATACTTAAAATTAAGAAAATATATTTATTTTTAAATTAACATTTTTCCAATAAATCATTTTGCATAATCTTTTTTGTTCAATTGTGTTTAAAAAATAAACAAAAAGCAAATCGCAAATATTTACTATTTCGTTGTGATAAATTTTAAATAATTATAACAATAAAAACAAGAAAACAAATTCAAATTTAAACTGAACCAATATAATAAATATTAAAATAATGATTTTTTTTTCAAATGAATTGATTTTGTTTATCTTAAGCTATGGCAGCAGATAGTTGGATAGAATTGAAATTAAAAAAGTTATTTATTTTGTATTTAAAGAAAAATTAAGCAGAAATCAAAAAAGGAAAAAAAAGTATAGAACCCTGCGATGTGCGACGGACGATGAATAAAAAATATATTAATGAAATGGAGTGATTCAACTAGATGATTTGAAAGGTGAAATTATAATAGTTAAATTGGATGTTTAATAGCTTTTTAAAAGAAATACATTTTAGCGTTTAAAATGTATTTTAAAAATAATATCCAATATAACAATTAATTTATGTATAAATAAAAGTATAAATATTGCATAATAAAAGCAATAATATATCCCATTTGGTCGCACATAGAAAAGCATTTTTTATTTGCAAGCCAATGAACTATTTTTCTTTCTTCAAAAAAGCTGTAGAAAAATGGAAATTTTCTCTGTCCAATTTAAAAAAAAAAGCTTTTAACTGTCCTTTTTGTTAAGTTGATTTGGATATACGACTAGAATTATAACTAATAATAATCTATTGACTGTTTTGATGTGCTACTTTGGGATCTACTTATCCTATATGTAATATTTTTTTTCTAAAACCCTTTCCTTTACTGAGATGCTTGGAAGTGGAAATTATTTAAGAGCTGCAAATATGCAGAATAAAGTTCCAGAGGTGTGTCGTTTTTTTTTTGTGGACTAACCCGAAGGCCTGCACAATAATTGTGTTAAATAAATAATATATCTTATTGTTTGATTGTTTTGAAATTTGTTTTATTTTGAAAGAACGGGGAGCGATGAATCATGAAGAGAAGTATCTTTCCACGGGAACATAGTTAAGTGTCCTTAAGAATCCAATTACAAAAGCGCGTGTAATTTGAAGGCATTTCAATACAACACGGAGAATCGTAACAAGCAATATGTTTTTATAATGGTTATATATTATAACCATTACTATGTTGTTCTGTGATCAGTAAATAGTTTAGCGTTGGTTCCTGGATGGAGCGAAGGATTTCAATGGAATCTCGAAACTCAGCTTAAACACATTGACTACGCAGTTAATGTTTGCTTATGAATCTGTAATGATTGGGCTAAACATTAAGTCAACAAAATTGAAGATATTTAGCCGGAACAAGCCTTCTGAGATGAGACAGGTGTAAGGTGGCGGCAGACCAGTAGGTTTGCAGTAAGTTGAAAGGGTTATGACACTTTGTTCTAGATGATAACCGTGAAGAATTAGAAGAAGAAGAAGAAGAAGAAGAAGAAGAAGAAGAAGAAGAAGAAGAAGAAGAAGAAGAAGAAGAAGAAGAAGAAGAAGAAGAAAAAGAAGAAAAAGAAGAAGTAGGAGAAGAAGAAGAAGAAGAAGAAGAAGAAGAAGAAGAAGAAGAAGAAGAAGAACATCAAGAACAAGAACAAGAACAAGAACAAGAACAAGAACAAGAACAAGAACAAGAACAAGAACAAGAACAAGAACAAGAACAAGAACAAGAACAAGAACAAGAACAAGAACAAGAACAAGAGCAAGAACAAGAACAAGAACAAGAACAAGAACAAGAACAAGAACAAGAACAAGAACAAGAACAAGAACAAGAACAAGAACATGAACAAGAACAAGAACAAGAACAAGAACAAGAACAAGAACAAGAACAAGAACAAGAACAAGAACAAGAACAAGAACAAGAATAAGAATAAGAACAAGAACAAGAACAAGAACAAGAACAAGAACAAGAACAAGAACAAGAACAAGAACAAGAACAAGAACAAGAAAAAGAAGAAGAAGAAGAAGAAGAAGAAGAAGATGAAGAAGAAGAAGAAGAAGATGAAGATGAAGATGAAGAAGAAGAAGAAGAAGAAGAAGAAGAAGAGGAAGAAAAAGAAGAAGAAGAAAAAGAAGAAGAAGAAGAAGAGGAAGGGGCAAGAAGAAGAAGAACAAGATGAACACTTGGTAGGTCCCCTAGGCTCATAAGAGGACAAAATACACATTTAGTAGGAACATTTAACAAGCACGAAAATGTATCAGTAATTGAATTATTCATTTTATTTTTGAGGTGCTTTGTTGAATACATATCGGAGCACAGTAAACGTTCTGCAAGCAGTTTGGAAAAGCGAGCTAATTGCTGTCACGCAAATAATTACGTGGGAGCGCTAACGTTTTCAAGTCATGTATATAAATAATTAATAAAAGTTGCTCTAAATGGCTACCCTGAGCTACACGCTCATAATTTTTGGAAGTAAAATTTGATGCATTCTGAATATGTAGAATAAATTAGTTGAGCAAAATATTCGAATCATTATTTACATGTGCAAGCTCCTGTTATTGATTTTTGTTTCATTGTGTTTTTACGACACCGGTGATCTCCAGTCGTGTCAACCAATGGATTCGCATGCAGACTTGCGCGAAAGTTTCAATATCGTCGCTAGGCTCATCTGGATGTTAAAATTGCCTACATGTGATTAGTCCCTTAATCGCTTTTTACGAAAAGTGCTGATATGATATTCTAAGCACGTCCCTGCACGGGCCGGAGTGAAACTGAACTACTTTTCAAGTAATTTTTTCTCAAAACAAAAATCATTATATTGCTTTTGCTGATTATGAAAATTCATAAATTGTAAAGATTGGGTAGAATTGACGATAAGCCTGAGCACCTGGATCCTTTTTATAAAGTCACAAGTCACACATTAACGACAATCCCAAGGATTTGGAAAACATTACACATATTTATGTTCTTGTGTAGGTGCAATTTGTAAGCCTCATAAAAACGAAATTAAAATATGCATCTTCGTAAAAGTTTCTTGTAAAATTTAACGGTAACTTCAATCAGAAAATATTCAACACTTTTCAACCTCATTCCACAGCCCTTAGGACTTGTATATTTTCCACAAAGTAGAAGAAAACACATCATTTTAATAGTTTTATCAAAACTCTAAATCATACTCTAAAATAAAAATAACTACAAATAAGAACTTCACGGAAAAAATAAAATAATAAAAAAATACATTTAACCTAACAAAGTGTGTTCCAAACACACAAATCTATAGTTTACCCTAAGGAGCTATAACGGTCGTCACATCATCTAATTCTAAGCTACGAACTGTCGTCGTTGTCGACTGTTTTCTATGACTTCTTGACCTATGTTTACGTTTTGTGGACGGCTTTCTACTTTTGACGACGTTTGACTCTGAACTGAAACTCGTTTCAACTGAATTACTCGAGCTACTACTTATTGCAAGACCTCTACTAATACCATCAGTTTCACTAGTCTGTAGTACCTCTTTTGGTGCATCTACGACGGACTCTTGCCGAATAGATTGCGCTGAATTCGAATCTGACTTTATAACTTTACTCAAAATAACTTTATCTAGATTTGCTATCGAAATTACCAAAGGTGATTCGTTGGATTCCGGTCGTAGGAGCGGTACAATTGGACGAGTATAGGTGCGATTGTTGCTTGACAATGTCACCGGCGCAGCGACGGTTGTAGAATCAATTACTGTCTCGGCAACGACTTCGATCGTCGTTGGAATGGGTGTTGTGGTTGTCGTAGTAGTAGTTGTTGGCGCAGTAGTTGGTGTTGTTGGCATTGGAGTAGTTGTAGCTATAGTAGGTGTGGTGGTGAATAGCGTGGTTGGTTTTGGCGTTGTGGCAATGAAAGGTTTCTCATTTTGTGGAGTCGTCGGTATCTCCCCTAAAGAGTACGCATAGATAATGCCATTTACCTCATTAGCGCCTTCACTACTGATCTTCTTTGCTTGACGGGTGCTATCAAATAAACCCTGTAGGGATATAGTGGATGCCTCAACAACGTCGGAAATAACCTCTGGCACGGTGATACCCTTTGACTTTCTCGGTACCGATGTACTTGAGGGGGTTTCCCCACTCGACGAATAGTCGATATCGGGAATGGTGTTCCTCACCGGAGCCGACGTTGAACCGGCTTCGTACTCTATACGGGTATTCTCAAGGCTGTCAGATTCGACCTCAGGAATTGTATTTCTTACAAAGACCGACGCTTCAGTTGGAGTGTAATCCATCACCGTACTATGCCCATCAACGAGGATATCACTACCATCGACAAGGTGCACATGCTTTACCCGACTAATCTCGCCGAGTGCCTCCAATGTGGGTAGACCTTCGGACCGTAGTTCAGTCGATTCAACTGTTTTCAACTCTTCGCCTTTTGACTTGCGCCGGAGCTTGGCTTCCTTCGAATTGATCTCAACTACACGACTAACAGTGATAATCTTCTTCTTGGGGCTATACGAGATCAAGTGACCTTCATTTCCATGATCTGCTAACTTCGTGATCACAATCTCAGTGGAGGTAGTGTTGGTGGTCACCTGTGGATCATTCTGTGAATTGATTAAATTAGTACCTTCATTTTCTTCATCTTCAAAAATGGTAGTAGTGTCAAGGAGTGTGGTATCTGTGGTATCTGAAGTTGACTGTAATTGGTTATTGATTATTTTTGGTTTAACTGTTGTTGTGTGTTTCTTGCTGTTAATTTCAAAAATTTTCTTATTACGTGCATTCAGAGCGTCGATATTAAGGTCCTCTAGAAGAGGATTGTTCTGATCTAATGGGGTGGTTTCCGTGGAAGCCGAGTACTTACGCTCGTAGCTGCGTGTATTCGTGGAAATAAAAATGGATGGTGGTGTTATTGAGGATGTGGGCTGATCAGAATCTAGTAGGTTTGGTGGTAGGGTCGGACGATTTACGACGCGCGGTTTATTCGACTGACGACGGTCGACAGCAAAACGATTGGCCAGAGCTGGTATGGCTGACTGCCGATTGGGGACAAAGGGGGCGTTAACCGGGCGATTGAAGGATGGACGAATCGAAGCACGGGCTGAGGGACCGTTGAATGCAATATTTGAGGGACGATTAGTAGTCGTTGCCTGTTCATTGTGTTCCTCTTCCTCGTCTTCTTCTTCCTCCTCTTCTTCGTCATCTTCATCGATTTCTTCTTCGTTTTCAGTATTAACTTCCTCTTCTTCATGATATGTTTGCTTCATTTCGTTCAAGACTTGGTTGGTTTGGTTTCTATTGAAAATTACTCTATTTTGAACTATCGGCACTACTACCTCTTTCACTTCCTCTTCTTGCTCCTCTTCTTCATTTTCATCATCGTTATCTTCCTCGTAGTCTTCTTCTTCATCATTCGCGTCCTGCAATTGGTTTTTCGGGGTAGTGCGATTGGGGAAACGGAATCGGTTAGGAACCTGGAAGCCAGATTGAGGGCGTGAGGTAGTTTGCGATTTTTGAATGAACCCGATGCCGTTAGCTCCATCAGAAGCTGGCCGGATAGCCTTGAAGTTTCTATTAAACTTTCTCACATACGTCTTGGGTGTCGCAATAGAATTGGATTCGGTGGAGGCAGTGATTGCATTAATCGAGGGTCTGGTAGGTCGGTAAGGCCGCCGGCTCACCAAAGGTCTTCGGGGTGTTGGCGCATCTGAAGTCGTTGAAGAGACAGAGTTTTCAGGTGTAACGTCAGTCTCAGTATCATTGGTACCTTCGATGGGAGCTTCGTCTGTAACAGTGATACTGTCGAAGTCTTCTGTCACAGAACCCGTCGTTGCTGTTGCCGTCGTTGTAGCATTTGGCCTGAATCTATTCAACAATTCAGCGATATTCAATGGCCTGTCGGCACCGGTTGAAGCCGTTGAGATCTCACCGTCGGACACCGTTTGATTGGCAATCGGTCTTAACTTTTTGATAACTTTTCTAAAGCGTCTTGTCGGGGCAGTTGGTAGACTTGTTGTCGTATTAATTGTGGTAGCTACCTCAACATCCACACTAAGGTTATCTACAGACTCAGTACTACTAGAGGTGGTATTAGTAGAGTTATTTGATTCAACACTAAGACTATTGTTAACGTTTACTGGACGTCGATACTTTAACACTCTAAGGCGACGCCTTTGATTAATTACCGCCTCAGTGGATGCCACTGCAACAGTCTCGGCATCCTCCGTCGTTCCAGATTCATCTGATGTTTGTCCCAAATAAGGTGTTGACGACGAATCAACAATATTATCTGGGTAATATACTATAGCACTTGTTGGTGCTGTAGTTGTAGTTGTTGTAGTGGGTCTTCTTAGTCCGGCAGTGCGGTTGAATTGTACCCTCTGAAAACGTCGATTTGGATTAGGTGTGTTTGTGCTAAGGTTAGAATTAGTTTCTACAACAGAGTCTTTTTCGTGACCTAACGCTATACGTTCATCTTCATCAACGACATTAGTGTTAGCTTCGGTTAGTGACAAGTGGTTAGTTTGATTGCGGTCTACAATGGTTTCTACAGTGAAGTTAGCTGTGGTTTGGTTAGTTAAATTAGTCAATTTAGTAGCTATGTTTGATGGTTTACGATTTGCAAGAATTTTTTGGAGGCGGATGTTTATGACACCTTCGTCCGTGGATTGGAACTGGGAGGTTTTAACGCGATCACGGAGTTGGCTTAGGCTAAGTTTGGGGGCTTCATCGCCATCGTTATTTTGAGGTGCTTGGGCTGTTCTGAAATGCACCCGATTGACAACTTCTTGGTTATTTTGTTCGTTTCCTTGAATTTTTTTAAGGCGACTACTTACAACACCGTCGTCTACGGGTTGAAATTGGGCGGTTTTGACACGATTACGAAGTGAGAGAAGACTGTTTTTGGGAGGTTTTTCACCTTGAAGATCATCGGCTTCTGGGGCCTGATTTTTTTGGAAACGCGAGCTTAAGACACCGTCTTCAACTGATTTAGTTTGCTCAATTTTAACGCGATCTCGAAGTTGAAGAAGAGTAAGTTTGGACTTTTCTTCATCTTGAACTTCGTCTTCATATCCTATCGGAGCTTGGCTTGGTCTAAGCCGGTTGCGGTTCAGAAGACTGATAATATTTCCTGGCTGTGAATCTACTGTTTCATCTTCATTGCCAGCTTCTGCATTATCTTGATCATCGTTAACAGAAGCTAGGGAAGAATCTTGGATTTTGCTTTTGTTTTTATTCAGAAGCGCTTGTAGGGTGCGGAGTGTTGTGGAGGGTTGGACATTTTCTTCTACGGACATTTTTTCTTCTTCTTCTTCGTCTGCAGCTACTTTCTCATATCTTTGTGTCGTTTGGGTTCTTAAAATTGGGTTACGATTGAAAAGATTTTGTCTTGATTGTAATTGCAGGCGATTGCCAAATGGCGTCACTTCAATTGTTTCTTCACTTTCATCAACAGAGGGGGCTGTACTCGTTGCTCTTAACCGCGGTGTAAACGACCTTATCGTTGTAAAAGATTGTAAGTTTTCTTCATCCCCTTCCTCCTTTTCGACTTCCTCTTCATTTCTTTGTTCGGACACCGATTGGGTTTTTAAAACTGACTTTCGATTGTATAGATTTTGTTTCGAAGTTAATTGAACACGGTTTCGACTTGTTGACACTTGTGATTCCGTTTGCTGTTGGGCATTGGTAAAACGATTGACGACTGTCCGAGTCTTTGGAGTTACATCATTTTCCTCATAGTCCTCGTCAATAGAGGCCGTTGCACTTTCAGTGGTAATAGCGGGTACTGTGGTTGTCCTCAATCGATTAAAGCCTTCGAGAGTTCGGCGTGTAGTGGGAGGTTTAAAACTTTTATCGACTTCGTTAGTTATAGGAACTTCGGTTGTTATCGTTCTAGGACGATACAAACCCGCGTATGTTCGACGTGTGGTACCAGTTCTACTTGTCTGCGGTTGTGAAACTTCAGATGAGAATTCAGTTGTAGCAGTTGTGGTCGTTCTTAGACGATTCAGGCCAATGGGTGTTCGACTCGTGGTTGCAGAATTTCCAGCCGTTGCGAATTCGGTTGTCTCATCAGCAGCTACAGTTGTGGTTCGAGATGTGGCATCAATCGAAGCGTCTTCTATTTTCACACGTTCTGTAACAGATTCTTCTTTGGGTGCTGTGGAAGCATTCGATGCTTCATTTGATATAGTTAATACTACTTCTTCTGCCTCATCTATCTCGGCTGTGAGTTCATCCTCTTCAAAAGCTTTGGTCGAAATTTCATTTTCTTCATTCAAAATTTCAAGCCTACTGAGAGTTTCAAGAGTAGAAGTTTCGATTCCTTCTTCATCTATCTCAGCTGTTAGGTCTTCATCCTCATTTGCTTCAGTTATCAAATAAGATGCTTCAGTTGTGGCAGTAGCGCTTGCATTGTCCTTCACAAGCCTGTTCAATTCCTCAGTGTTAGTGGTTGTAGATAAACTTGCATCCTCTCCTTCAATGGCTTTAAATAAATCATCCCGGGATTCTGTTGTCATTATCTCCGTTCGATTTATGACGGTGTAAGTTCGCTGTGTTGGAATAATGTTTCTAATCGTGCTTTCGTCTTCTGCTTCAGTGACTTCAGAAGCCTCTGTTATTGTGGTAGTAGCGGAGGTTCCGATCCGATCTTCGGGAGTATCAGAATTTTCTACTGTCTCAGTCGGTTCAACCGTGCTAGTGCTGACGTTTTTGAACTCTGAATCGGTTTTATCTCCAGAAGCTTCGAAGGCAGTAGTTGGTGCAGCTGGTGTGGTCTTAATGCGATTAATGGCGGCATAGGAACGTCGTGTAGGTACAGGTGCAACAATTGTGCTTGTATCTGGACTTTCTAGTTCTGTTGCTATTTCCGCAGGAGCTTCAGTGGTTGTGGCCCTCAGCCTATTAAAGGCGGTCAAAGAACGTCGGGTAGGGAGCGGTGCATTCGTTGAGCTTGTTTCGACATTTTTATGATTCGCGCCTTCTGCAGTGGCTTTACTAACTTCTGTTGTTGTGGTACGCAGTCTACTGAGCCCGGCAATTGTGCGACGCGTTGTGACAGATGCACTTGTTGTGTTGGAATCGAGACTTTCAAACGGTGTATTTGATACGGTTGATTCGTTTGCTTCAGTTGTTGTCGGTCTAAGCCGATTGTATCCAGTAAAAGTACGCCGTGTTGTGCTTGCTCCTTCAACTTCATTCTCTGTTGTTGCTTCTGAAGGGATATCGGAAATTTCTGAGCCAACATCTGTTTCAGTTGTTGTGGTCCGTACGCGATTGAAGCCGACAAAAGAACGGCGCGTCGTGACAGGTACACTTGCCGTGCTTGTATCCAAACTTTCTAACTCTGTGGTAGTTTCTTCTGTCGTAACTTCCAAAGCCTTATTTGCCTCATTTGGTTTGGCTCTGAGCCGATTAAGGCTGGCAAAACTCCGCCGGGTGGTTGGTGCATTGATTGTGCTTATATCTTGTTCGTCTTCTTTTTCTGTCGTGAATGGTATTGCCGAAGTTGTCGGAATCAGGCGACCGTTAAATCCATTGAGCGTTCGTCGAGATGTTGCGTCTTCACCTTCTCCTTCCTTTTCTTTAACTTGACTTTCACTTTCTTTAAAGACATCCTCATTTTGTTTTCTAGTGTCAGGTCTTCCTATCCTAAAAGATCGCAGCCGGTTTATAGCTGTAAAGTTTCTACGAGTAGTGATTCCGCCTTCATCAGGTACAATGGTTGATGTGGTCCTTACTTTATTAAAATAGCTTCGTGTAGTAGCATCTTGTCTAACTGGATCTTTATCAGACTTCGCAGTTGTTTCAACTCGATTACGGTATGAGGAAGATCGCCCAGTGGAGGCGGTCTCTGTACCGCTAACACTTTCAGTTTTAGACAAGTCCTCCTCATCGATCTCTGCTTCAAGTTCTTCTTTAGCATTTAAATCAGTTACGGAGTCACTTGGAGGACTTACAGTCGTTGTTTTTAGTCGATTAATAGGCGAATAAGCTTTCCGTGTGCGGCCAGCTGCTAAGGTTTCTTCTTCAACTGTTTCCACGGTCAGGTTTTCATTTTTATTTTTCGCAGTTGTTTGTAGTCGATTACGATCCGACAAAGATCGCTGCGTAGAGGCGGTCTCTGTACCGCTAACAGTTGAAGTTAAAGACAAATCCTCTTCATCGATCTCTGCTTCAAGTTGTTCATATTCATTTAAGTCAGTTACGGAATCAGTAGTAGGACTTACGGTTGTTTTTCTCAGGCGGTTAATAGACGAATACGGTTTTCGTGTACCCACAACTGTCGAGATTTCATCTTCAACTATTTTCACGGCCAGTTCTTCATTGTCATACCTCGCAGTTGTCTGAAGTCGATTACGATCTGAGAAAGCCCGCTGCGTAGAAGCGGTCTCCGTATTGCTTACAGTTGAAGTTAAAGACAAATCTTCTTCATTTATCTCTGCTTCAAGTTGTTCATGTTCATTTAAGTCAGTTACGGAATCACTAGGAGGACTTACAGTCGTTGTTATTAGGCGGTTAATAGACGAATACGGTTTTCGTGTACCCGTAGCTGTCGAAATTTCTTCTTCAACTATTTTCACGGTCAGTTCTTCATTGTCATACCTCGCAGTTGTCTGAAGTCGATTACGATCTGAGAAAGCCCGCTGCGTAGAAGCGGTCTCCGTACTGCTTACAGTTGAAGTTAAAGACAAATCTTCTTCATTTATCTCTGCTTCAAGTTGTTCATGTTCATTTAAGTCAGTTACGGAATCACTAGGAGGACTTACAGTCGTTGTTATTAGGCGGTTAATAGACGAATACGGTTTTCGTGTACCCGTAGCTGTCGAAATTTCTTCTTCAACTATTTTCACGGTCAGTTCTTCATTGTCATACCTCGCAGTTGTCTGAAGTCGATTACGATCTGAGAAAGCCCGCTGTGTAGAAGCGGTCTCCGTACTGCTTACAGTTGAAGTTAAAGACAAATCTTCTTCATCTATCTCTGCTTCAAGTTGTTCATGTTCATTTAAGTCAGTTACGGAATCACTAGGAGGACTTACAGTCGTTGTTATTAGGCGGTTAATAGACGAATACGGTTTTCGTGTACCCACAACTGTCGAAATTTCATCTTCAACTATTTTCACGGTCAGCTCTTCATTTATAGACTTCGCAGTTGTCTGAAGTCGATTACGATCTGAGAAAGACCGCTGCGTAGAGGCGGTCTCCGTACTGCTTAGAGTTGAAGTTAAAGACGAATCCTCTTCATCTATCTCTGCTTCAAGTTGTTCATATTCATTTAAGTCAGTTACGGAATCACTACTAGGACTTACAGTCGTTGTTCTTAGGCGGTTAATAGATAAATACGGTTTTCGTGTACCCACAACTGTCGAGATTTCATCTTCAACTATTTTCACGGTCAGCTCTTCATTTTCAGACTTCGCAGTTGTCTGAAGTCGTTTACGATCTGAGAAAGACCGCCGCGTAGAGGCTGTCTCCGTACTGCTTACAGTTGAAGTTAAAGGCAAATCTCCTTCATCTATCTCTGCTTCAAGTTGTTCATGTTCATTTAAGTCAGTTACGGAATTACTAGGAGGACTTACAGTCGTTGTTCTTAGTCGGTTAATAGACGAATACGCTCTTCGTGTGCTGCCAGCTGTCGTTATTTCTTTTTCATCTTCTATGTCCGCGATCAGCTCTTTATTTCCAACAGTTTTTACTGCGAATGAGACGGTTTCCGCAGTTTTTACAACTTCAAGAGTATTCTCTGCATCAGGGGAGTCTGTTATGTATGTCTCTCCGTTTTGATCGATGATTGCTTCTAAATCTTCGTCAAGTTCTGTCTGATCTGATGACGACTGAAAACCGTTTTCGCGTGTGTATGTTTTCAAAGTCTTTGCATTTCGATGGATTCCAATTGTAGACTCGGTAGTGTAGAAGTTAGTGGAAGCTTCAAGTTTAATCGTGGGTGAAATCGTTGTAACGGACTCAAAGTCGTTCAAAGACGGTATCACGGTTGCCTCGCTTTCTTTTGTATGTATGTATTCCTCTTCAATTTGCTCAGTGGATGCAATTTGAGAAGTTTTTGATGCCGGTAAAGATGGTGCTTCCACACCAATACTCATTGAATTAACATCAATTGCCAGCTTTAAAATGTCGCCTTCATTTGCGTGGGTGAAATCCTCAGATTCTGAGGATTCAGTAGCCCCCAGAACTTCAGTTGCTGCTCTGGGGGCGGACACTAAAAAATTATCCAACTGATTGTTGATCTCATCAGCAACTGTGTTAATACCTTCCTTCGGCGGCCTGTCCTGCGGGCTTACTGTCGTCATACCCCCATTTTCATTAGTTTCCAAATCCTTAGCCGCAGCTGCTGATCGTGAATGGTTGTAAATGTCAAAGACGTCCAGAATGGCTTTGTCAATGTCTTCTTTTTTCGAACTGGTAGTTTTTTCAATAACGTTACTGCTACCCGAGTTTCCATTAAAGGTTCCGACATAAGTTATCGGGGAGTCCGTTAGGTACTTGTAATACTTTCGGCGAGTGTAGATCGGCACCAATGGGTTCTGACTGCTGTCGTCGGTTTTAACCTCGTTGTTCTGAGTCGTTGAAGATACGATTGTAGTCTTTGTCGAAGACGAAGATAGTCCCGTAGGGTTGGGAAGACTGGTTTCCTCAGTTTTTATAATCTTCGTTGTGACAGCTGGGAGTTTATCCGAGGTTTCTTTAACTACTGTTGTAGTGGTTACAACGGTTTTCTTTACATTTTCGGCCCCATCGCTACTGATTTTTTCAATGACAGTGGTATTGGTCGAGTCCGCTGTTTCTGGCATTTGTATCTCTAGCTCGGGCTTACCTAAGTTAAAGAACTTTTGGCTTTCAAAAACAGTATTAGGACTATCCAGTAAAGAGGTGGTTTCATGAACTGTAGTAGTCGTTTTTCCATCCCCTCCCGTTGTTGTAAGGGTTCCACCTTGAGTGCGTGTCTGTGTCGATGTCGTCGTTTTAGTATTGAGTCTTCGCTGATTTTTGGAAAGAAAATCGGATGATAAGAGTGACGACAGATCCGATAGGTTTAAGCGGGACTTTCCTCGAGCTAAGGTAGATTCCTCAGTCGTAGGCGTTTCTGTTGTTATTTCTTCTGCGCCAACGACACCTTTTGTTCGAGCTTGGAGTGATGATGACGAGAAGCGGTCGCGAAATATTTGTTTTCGTGAAGAATTTCTTGAAGTGTCGGAACTCAAACTAGCTGAGCTGGAACTCGCTTGGGTTTTGTCCGGAATGTTTTCGAAATCGACTTTAATCTCACTTTTCGAAAGTATTGTGCTATTGGTTCCATTTGACGATTGAAATCCGTTTAGGAGGTTCAAAATGGAATTCTGAAGGGCTAGCTCGTCTTTTTCCACCGACTGCCCTTCGGAGATAGTCTTATCTGTGCTTATAGCTGACGATTCCCCATATCCCGTGCGAATTCTTTTCTGTAAGAATTTTTGTCTAAAATCGTTTTGAGTTTCAGAAGCGTTATCCCTATCAGAGCCAGGCTTCGAACCACCTTCAATTGTTTTTGTTTGATCATTTTGAGTGTGAAAAGTGGTACTATTCCTCAGTATTTCGGGCTCAGAAAGCCCCTCCCTTATAGAGGCAACTCCAGACGAAGATGTTGAATTGTTTTGATTCCTATTTCCAATGATTCGCCTCGTAAATCCACTCTGATTGGATGTATGCTGGTTTCTGCTTCTGAGAACATTTTGGGTGTTAGAAGAAGCGCCAGTACTAGAATTTTCGACTCCAGATAGAGTTAGCCCGGTCTTCTCTGTTGAAGATGCTCCATTTATGTTTGCTGAATTTCCTTGAATTCGTTTTCGTATAACCTTTCTTGTTCGTGAGAATTTCCCTTGAGTCTCAGAATCGCCCTCACTATGAGTGTCTGGTGTTGAATCACCTTCAATTGTTTTTGTTATGAATGTGGTATTCGTTTGATTGTTTTGATTTTCAAAAGTGGTACTATTCGGCAGAATTTCGGGCTCAGAAAGCCGCTCACTCTTAGAGGTAACTCCAGACGAAGATGTTGAACCGTTTTGATTCCTATTTCCAATGATTCGCCTCGTTAATCCACTCTGATTGGAGATACGCTGGTTTCTGCTTCTGAGAACATTTTGTGTGTTAGAAGTAGCGCGACTACTAGAACCTTCGACTGCAGATAGAGTTGTCGAGGTATTCTCTGTTGAAGATGCTCCAGAAGTATATGCTGAATTTCCTTTAATTCGTTTTCGTATAACTTTCCTTATCCGCGAGAAATTTCCTTGAGTGTCAGAATTGCCCTCACTATTAGAGTCTGATGTTGAAATTGTTTTTGTTTTGACTTTGGTATTCATTAGATCATTTTGAGTGTCAGAAGTAGTATTAATTGCAGGAATTGTGGTATTAGAAACTCCATCATTCGTAGAGGTAATTCCAGACGAAGATGTTGACCCGTTTTGATACCTATTTCCAATGATTCCTTTCGTAAGCCCATTCTGGTTAGAGATAGTCTCATTTATGCTTACGGCTGATGATCCTTCAGTTCCCGTACGAATTCTTTTCTGAAGAATCTTTCGTTTGAGAAGGTTTTGAGCGTCAGAAATAGTGCCAATACTAGCACCTTCGACTTCAGATAGAGATGTTTCAGTCTTCTCCGCTGAAGATGCTCCAGATGTGTTTGCTAAATTTCCTTGAATTCGTTTTCGTATAACCTTCCTTGCCTGTGAGAATTTTCCTTGAGTGTCCTCACTACCAGAGCCAAATGTTGAACTACCATCAATTGTTGTTGTTATGATTGTGTGATTTGTCTGTTGATTTTGAGTATCAGAAGTGGCATTTTTCAACAAAGTTTCGGTCTCCGACACTCCCTCGCTCGTAGAGGCGACTCCAGGCGAAGGGGTTGCGTCGATTTGATTTCTATTTCTATTGATTCGGCGCCTTAATCCATTCTGGGCGTTGGAAGAATACGCACTTTCCACACGTCTGAATGAAGAAGTCCGTCTGACGGTACTTTTTGGCGCCAAGGTAGTGGTTGTTGTCCTCGGTGGTCGGGTGGGTCTGGTCGATTTTTGACTCCCTTCTTCTTCTGGAGCCTCGGTAGTTGTTATTATCGGTGGCCGGGTGGGTCTGGTCGATTTTTCAGTCTCTTCTTCTTCTGGACCCTCGGTCGTTACTCGTTGCACTGGTCGGCGACTTCTAACAACTACGCGACGTTGCTCATTGGTTGACTGCTTTTGATGTTTTTGGAAATCGAGAGCTAGCAGTGATGACAAGTCGTTGAACTTAGGGCGGAAGTTTCCGCGATTGATGACTCTTGGTCGACGGGTCGTTGGTTCTAATGTTTCGTAGGTGTACTCATATTCGTCACCTTGCTCTGTTTCGGCGGCAGCATTTTTGGTTATCGCTTGACTAACCAAGTTACGCGTTCTTTGGGTTGTTCTGCTGTCAGCGGACTCAGTTTGGGTCCGAGTTGTGAAGAGTCTGGTTCTTGGTCTGCTAACGACTTGATTGACTTGCCTGTTTCTTGCCGATCCGGCTAATCTTGACCTTGATTTGTAAGTAGAAGAAGTTTTGGATATTGATTCTTCATTGGTGTGTCCTGAAACATTCTGTATTTTGGAATTGTCATTATCAGTGGATATTTTCCTCGCGGAACTGTTTAATCTTGTTTGGGACGCAAGGGAAGATGTCGGTACTGGCGTAGTAGTGATAGGAGCAAGTTCTCCTGCGATGTCAGCTTCTACGACTGAGACATCTATTGCTTCTGACTCATTTGTTTTTAATTTTTCGTTTGCTAGGATTTGTTCAGTTTTTAAGTGACTTTGAGCTTGGTTGGACGCTCCAGTTCCGAGTTTAAAGGTTCCAGCTGTGTTCCGATTTGCATTTGATTCAGTTATTTCGATTTTCTCTTTTGATTTTTCCCTATTCCTGCTACCTAATCTATTGAATCCACGAGAAAGTGTCAAGACTTTTTCTCCATCCGATTTGGTTCTAGTCCTGTCGATGGGGGCTTGATTGGCTAAGTCATTCTGAGTGATTCTTGTTTCTGTGATTGTTTTGGTGGCAACTCGACGAAAGCCTGAAGTACCTGATTCACTTGATTGCTTCTTTGATCCCAAACTACCTTGGAGACCTTCTTCGACTGACCCGGAGGCTGTGGATTCACTTGATTTCAAGGCCGATGAAGCCTCAGACGTCGAGTTATCTGCACTTTCGTGACCATTTGACTTTGCTTCAAGCGAAAATTCATCACTTTTTGAGCCATGGAATGTGCTTGAGTTGAACGCAGTTGATAACCCTTTATGACTTGCTTCATTCTTGTTATAGGCCACGCCTAAACTATGATGTGATGCTTTATAGCTTCCATCATCACCAGAGCCTGAACTTTTGTATAATAAATCTCCACGATCAGAGCTAACCGAGCTTTGAACTTGATCCTTGTCTTCTATAGCTCCGAAAGTTCTATGTAAAACATGACCTCTGTCGGTAGAACTAAAAACGTTGGTTAAGTTTGTAGCTGAAGACTGAGATTGGACCGTTTTGTTTTGGTCATCACCCATATCAGAGGTTACTGTGCCTTGGCTTTTGATAGACAACGCCTCGCTGCCTCCAAACGTTGAAGCTCCTCTTGAAGTCGAATCAAATCTCGTTTTAAGAGCACTGTCATCTGAGACTATCTCTAGGAGGGTGTCTTTAGTTGATCTCAAGAGGGTTATATTAGTAGCTTCTGAAGATTTAGTTGCATCTAAGCCTGTCTCTAGTTTGCCTTGTTGAGCCGAACTCAAAATAGTATCAGTTGTAGCCCCAGAGGTGTTTCCTGCGCTCAAGCCCAGTTTTGAGTCTGAGACAGACGTTGTTGTACCTACCAAAGATGAAGGAGCTTCAAGGCTGGCATTTTTTTCTTCACCCGAGCTAGAGACAGTCGTGGCAAGACTTAGGCGTTGTAAAAATGTATGAGATATATTTCCAGACTGGGCTGAGCCTGAAAGTTTTGTTGCTGTGTTTTCCGTTGATTTGCTGTCATCTAGTTCGGTTTTTTGAGTCGATGTCTTAGCTTCTGAAGTCGTGGTTTTATTTGAGCCAGAGCCTAAAGTTATTCCGGTGGAATGTGTTAAAGACTTATTTGTGCCTAAACCTTGTTTCAGAATTGCTCCCTGAGATGAGTCTGAAAGAGTCGCCTGTGAAAAAGAAGTTTCATTAGCCTGTGCTCCGACATAAGCAAGTCCTTCAGTTAATTGAGTTTTGATATCCGAGTTATGTTGATCCCGCTTTCCGGTAGATTCCTGTAAATCACCTTCACTTTGAAGACTAGCACGATGTTTACCTCGGCTAGAGTTCTGTGATTCATTTTCAAATGCAAATGAGCCATTTTGAAGACGAATTTTGTACCTCGAATCTCCTCTTTTGGTTCCTTGGAAGCTTGAATTCGTTTCACTTGTGTGATTTGATATATTAACCAACCTATTGCGATTTCTGCTAAGGGTGGAGTCTTGGGATTCGGCTTCCTCAGTGACTGATTTGATTGTCTTCCCACGAACTCTATTCTGCCCTTCCCATGATTTCGCATGAGTTTGTCCATCAGCGTTGGCTTTGTTTCCCTGACCAAGAAGCCCTTGTCTGATTTCAGTATTATCGTTGTGCGTTCCCACTGTTGTCCTGTTAGATTGCTTCCTACTTGCACCTTGTCCTCTGCTGGTAACTTGAGCTTGAACTTGATCTTCGGCTTCTATGGCTTTTATTGTTTTGTATAAGATATCGGTTTGTATACGCGTTGCTGTTCTTCCTTGAGACTTAGAACCTGAATTTCCTTCGACCGTCTTATGTAAAAGATCATATGTTCCTGAGCTTCCACTTTTGTCTAGGGTATTGTTTCCCTGAGACTCTTCTTTTACCTTCTTTACACGAACTCTATACTGGGCTTCTCCTTCTTCTGCTTCATTTTGTACATTTAAGCCGGTCTTTGTTTGTTGACCATCAACTCTGTGGCGGGTTTCAGTTTCATTGACGGACCCTTCAATGACTTTGTCATGTTGAGTTCGAAGGCTATATGTTTTCAACGTCGTTCTATTAGTCTGGTGTCCTATGGCTTCACCGCTACCTTGATCTTCGCTGGTTACTTGAGCATGGGTGTGTCCGTTCCACACTCCAGAATTATGGGAACTATTACCACGATCAGCGGTAGCTGAGTTTGCTTCAGTTTGAGACCCTGTTTTGACTTGGGCGGTTCTATGTGAGCTACCACCACGATCTGAGGTAATCTCATTGTGGGTGACAAGGCTTTCTTCTGCTCCGAATTTCGAGAATCCTCTCGGAATGCTGAGATTTTTGGTTTTGTATACAGATTCACCTTCCACTTCCGACTTAGATAATGCAAGAACATTATCTGTACTCTCAGATAATGCAGTTACATTCGAACCTGTCTCAGAATGGGACTGTTCTGCAGCTGATCCAGAGTCTATTGTTTTTGCATTTAAGCTGGTCGTTACGTCTGCTTCCTGAATCTGAGCAGAATTAATCTGAGTCACCGCTGATTCTGTTGACGAGGTTGTTGTATTTAAGCCAGACTCTGATTTTGTTTGTTGAGACTGAGACAGATTTGTTTGGTCCTGAGCTGATAGTGTCTTAACTGGGGCATCTGTGGTTGTCTTAGCATTTGTTTCGTTGACCGAAGTTGCAATATTGGTTGTTAAAGATTCTATTGACGCCGTTGCAACCGAACTGGAAAGTCTATTTATTGTATCCCCTGAAGATGTAGTTGAGGGCTTTATAATGGCAGATCCATTGAAGCTATTTTTTGTTTTAAACAAACCTTGTGATTCTTTTTCCGTAGCTGATGAAACGTTCTTATGATTCCTCCCTTGGGTAAGTTTGCCAAGTTCTTTATCAGTGGATATAGACGAACCATGATGAAGTCGAGTTCTCTGCGAAGCGCCTTCTTCTGTATGAGCCTTACCTTCCAAGACCGTCTTACTTTGAGTAATGCGATGCACATGACTGGTTTCACTTTCATCACCAGATCCTTTGTGGATTTGGCTTTCTGCATATCCTGTCAGTCGATTGAGATTCTTTCTTTGCAGAAACTCATCTGATTCGACTTTTGTTCCTACCTTGTCTTGTTGAACACGAACCCTTTGCCCAGAACCTGAAGTTCCCTTAACCGTTTTATGTAAATGATCATATGTTCCTGAGCTTCCACTTTGGTCTAGGGTGTTATCTAACTGAGACTCTTCTTTTACCTTCTTTACACGAACTCTATTACGTTCTTCTTCTGTTTCATTGTGCGCATCTAAGTCGGCCTTAATTTGTTGACCACGAACTCGATGGCGGGTTTCAGTTCCATTGAGGGACCCTTCGATGACTTTGTCGTGTTGCGTTCGAAGGCTGTACGTTTCCAATGTCGTTCTATTAGTCTGGTGTCCTATGGCTTCACTGCTACCTTGATCTTCGCCGGTTACTTGAGCATGGTTGTGTCCATTCCAGACTTCAAAATCTGGTGCATTCCCAGAATTATGGGAATTATTACCACGATCAGTGGTAGCTGAACTTCCTTGAGTTTGAGACACTGTTTCGACTTGGACGGTTCTATGCAAAATATCGCCACGATCTGAGGTAATCTCATTTCGGGTGTTGAGATTTTTGGCTTTGTATAGAGATTCACTTTCCACTTCCGACTTGGATAATGCAACTGCATTATTTAGACTCTCAGATAATACAGTTTCATTCGAACCCATCTCAGAATGGGACTGTTCTGCAGCTGAACCAAGGTCTATTGTTTTTGCATTTAAACTGGTCTTTAGGAATGCTTCTTGAGCTGAATCAATTTGAGTCACAGCTGATTCTGTTGACGAGGTTGTTGTATTTAAGCCAGACTCTGAATTTGTTTGTTGAGACTGAGACAGATTCATTTGTTCCTGATCTGATCTTAAGAGTATCTTTACTGGTGCCTCTGTGCTTGTCTTAATATTTGTTTCGTTGACAGAACTTGCAAGATTGGTTGTTACAGATTCTAATGATGCCGTTGCAATCGAATTGGAAAGACTATTTGTTGTATCCTCTGAAGACGTAGTCGAGGGCTCTATAATGGCAGAACCTCCGAAGTTTTTCTTTGTTTTTAACGCACTTTGCGATTCTTCATCCGTAGCTGATGAGTCGTTCTTATGATTCCTTTCTTGGGTCATTTTATTAAGTTCTTTATCTGTGGATACAGCCGCACCGTGCTGAAGTCGAGTTCTCTGCGTAGCGCCGTCTTCTGTATGGGACTTACCTTCCACTATCGTCTTAGTTTGTTGAATGCGACGTGCATGACTGGTTATACTTTCATCACCAGATCCTTGGTGGCTCTGACTTCCTTCACCTCCGACCAGTCGATTGAGATTCCTCCTTTGCAGCGACTCATCTGATTCGACTTTTGTTCCTATATTGACTTGTTGAACACTTTGCCCAGTATTTCCTTGAGACTGTCCTGCAAAGTTGGATTTTCCCTGATTCTCTCGAGCACCTCCGATATGGGAATATGCCTCAAAGCCTTGTTTACCTTGTTCCTTCCATCCTCCAGACGAACCATCATTTTGAGACCGCTGGTCTTCTTCTTTGTACCTTCCATCTCCTTGCCCATGACTTCCTTCAATATGGGAATATGTCTCAAAGCCTTTTTGACTTTGTTCCTTCCATCCCCCATACAAACCATCATTGTGGGACAGACGAGCTCCTTCCTTGTACCTTCCATCTCCGCGACTGACAGCAAGACCATCCCCTGAATAGTCTCCAACATCTGATCTCCATTTTCCATCAATACTTGAGGTATCATCTTGTTGATATGCAGAGAGAACATCCCGTCCTCCGGTACCATAACCCCTGCGGTACTCACCCTCAGTCACCCCCAAATTGTTAACCCTCCACTTACCACTATCATCGGGCGTATATTGCCCGTTATTCCAATTACCACCTGCAAAACTAGTATCGAAACTATTTAACCCAGCACCAGTTCCAACACCATACCTTTTGTTCCCGTAATGATTTAGAGACGAGTCATAACTCTGTCCCCAGATATTTTTCCAATCCCCATCGTGCTTATAGCGTTCATCGTCACGACGCCCACCTTGGGCTACCTGCCAATCATAGTACTGTGCAATTGAAAGTTTATCGTCTTCTTGCTGCTGTGTGAGCTTTTTTGGACGATAAACCGGGTTGCGAGCGTCCTTCCATGAGTAGGAACGCCCCTTGGTTAAGCCAATATCAGATGTCTGACTCTCGTCGGTGTTGCCCTTCACCAAACTATTATCTACATTATCTACAACAAAACTATTGACACTATATACGTTTTGAGCCCCGTCTACATTATGGGACAAACGGCTACGGCTACGGCTACGTAGGTAGGACTCATCACTTGAACTCACCTTTTTCACAAGCGGCGTTACTGGAGCAACGGACGACGATGCTTCTGCATCGTCAAGACCGGCGGAAGATGTAGATGTGATGGTAGTTGGACGGGTACGACGACGTGGGAAACCAAAGGGTCTTGGACTAGATACGGTACCCAGGAGTTCGTTAGTATCAGTACTTGTTTGTTGTTGTTGATTTGTGTCTGTTGTGGTTGCTGTTGTTTTTTGTTTCTGTTGTTGTCTTCGGCCACCACCGGGGAACTTATTGTTAAGGGAGCCTCTTACACTATTACTACTACTATTTATATTATTGAGACTAGATTGTGACTTATTGCTAGTGGCTGTTGTCTTTGAGGATAGATTTGTTACCTCATTTCTGTTGGTTTCGTCTATGGTTGTTGTCTCGGTTAGAGTTCGATTTTTTGTCGAGTCAAGTTCCTTTGTATCTAGACCAGACTCGGTCGCGAGGGAATTAGGAAGTCGGGGAGCAATTGTGGCATCGTCTTCGTCGTTGTCTTGCAACGTCGAAGAACTTAGGGTTGAAGCTGGTAAAGTTAGGATGGGATTTGTGGTTAATGATTGTGTGGAAGTTTCAATGGATGTGGGATTAGTAGTTGTGGTTTTGGTGGTGGTGGTAATAATAATTGGTTCAGGTGTTGTAGTATCAATTACAAAACTTTCTGGTGTTGTTGTTTCTATTGGAACTTGATCTGTTGTTGTTGATGTTGTTGTTGTTGTTGTACGACGACCTATACTTGCGTATGACCGCGTTGTAGTTTGCGATTGTTGTTGTGTTGGTAATTGTGTTGAAATTTCATTAGGTTCCGAAAATTGTACCGTAATACTGATTGGGTCATCGTTTTCATCGGTCTCTTCCTTATTGTCATCCTTTGCTGCTTCCGTGAGTAATGGACGTCTTGTCGGACGGGTGCGTTCCAAAAATGTATACCTGCAAACGAAAGAGGGAAGGTTACATTATTATTGAAATACGGCCGTGATTTTAAGATATCCAATATTCTGTTGTCTGTTGTCATCTCTCAAACGATGTTCATTGGATGATCATCAGTCAGGTAACTGTAGGGCAGGCGATCTCCCCAAAATAGGAACCACATTACCTCTCTCACCTGATAAAGGTTCCCTAGGTATACCAATCGCTACTTGCAAGCTCTTGTTTGGGCTATCTGCAATCGAGAGAACAAACCTTAGGTGGACAAGTAGCAATACATGTCTAGCGACTAAGCGGATCTGGCCAAAGCTGGATCTGCGACGCTCTAAGTGTCTAATCTCTTTAAACCGACTGCATATTAGCTCCACTATAGGTGTTATCACAGGACACTGCTTAATAGGCAAGCACGCATCCAAACTCGGTGTCTGCTCAAACGACTTCTGCAGAAGCTGCATGGACGAGGAGGAGGAGGAGACTGTACTTCACCTTCTCTGCATGTGTCCTGCGCTCTCCCATAGAAGAAATCTCCATCTAGGGGACTTCTTGTTCAATGACACAAGCGACTTAGCCAGCGCTGGCGCTAGGAGTCTTTCGCGCTTCATAAGAAGCTCCTACTGGTTCAACGAGCAGTGAGGGTAATCCCGAGATCTGTGTGGTACCACAATGGACCTATCATTGGTCTAAGTGTGTTGGCTTTAGCTGACAGCCACGTCTACCTAACCTAACTTAACCTAACCTTGTTGTTTATAATGGGACACTATAGCTGGATGAGTTTTTTAATTTGCCGGAACTAAATGTTTCAGTTTCTCACGTTTGTTATGGTTGAGGCTTGGGTGAGAGCAGGTTCTGTCAGTCAGCCCCACTGAGACTGAGATGATGCTGTTAACGGCTAGATCAATGATACCTCATGTGTCCTTGTTTCCTGGGCTTACAGGACATTGGGCTTACAGGACATTGCGTATTTATGCATTACAAGTGCAATGAGATGAACTCACACGATATTGATAAAAGTTTAGTCTACAGTCAACTAGCAGCCTCTGGTTTTTCAAAGCACGACCTTATTTTCTTAACCTATGATATGCAAGATGATGTGGATGAAACAGTTATTGCCTATCTAGATTTTAAGAGCATAAGGTACGATGATTTGCGATCTGACGTGATTAACATTCAATGGGAACAAATTTATTATACGCCATTGGCAAATCAACAGGTAAAGTTTTTTTCAGGACAATATAAAAACACTTTTCGACCGACATGTTCCATTAAGAAAAAAAACCATTAAAAATAATTCTCCGCCATGGCTTAATAGATATATTCTCGATCTGATACAAAAGCAACACCATGCATACCTTCGATGGAAATGCTATAAACTACATGAAAAGTATCGACAATTGCGGAACTTAGTTGTCTCGCGCATTAAAATTGCTAAACGTGCTTATTATGAACATTTCTTGAGTCCTCATGTGCAATCGGGAAAAAGTATTTGGAAAATAGCTACGAAAAATAGGAAATGGAAAGCAGCGAACAGGAGCACCATCGGACATAGACTGCAATTCTTATCTGTAGGGGCTACCCCTACTAATGTAAGTAGTAGTTGTAGCTCTAATACCCAATGGTTGAGCGCAGGTAATGTTGCGGAACTAAGCTTCCAATTTGGTAGTCCTACCGATGAAGATGTAGTCGAAGTCCTACTTTCCGTCAAATCAAATGCCACGGGACTAGACGATATGAACCCTAAATTTTTGATAATTATTCTCCCGTACATTCTTAAATATATTACGTTAATCTTTAATACTATTTTAACAACCAGCGAATATCCCCTTTCATGGAAGAATGCCAAGATACTACCAATACCGAAGTCAAATCAAGCAAGACTGCACTTCTACTTGTGGTAGATGACATACGAAAGGCTATGGATAAAAACTGCTGTACCTTTTCAACTTTATTGGACTTTTCTAAGGCGTTTGACACCGTAAATCACTCTACTATTTGTGCAAAAATGCGAAATAGATTCTGGCTATCCCCACTTGCAGTTAAACTCCTACACTCATATTTAAGTGGCCGTCAATAAAGTGTGTCTGACGGCACTAAAATATCCTCATTACTAGAAGTAACCTCCGGGGTCCCTCAGGGCTCCATTCTTGGGCCTTTACTGTTTTCGTTCTATGCGAATGAACTTCCGCAACTAGTGAAATATTGTTCTGTTCACTTGTTTGCCGATGATATCCAACTATACTTAAATTGTCCATTATCTGGTATTACTGGTGCGATATACAAAATTAACGAAGACTTCCAAATTATCCAACAGTGGGCTCTAAAGCGCAGTTTAAAAAAAAATTAAAAAATCAAAAACTTTATGTATATATAAGCAGAAATTAGAAACTTCTAACTTTCCACCAATAAAACTAGGGCATTCACTCATCGAGTACGTCCACACTGCTAAGAACGTAGGACAAGTCTTCAACGAGAGTCTCACTTGGTCTGATCATACTACAATTACAATAGGTAAAGTTTATCAAGGTATCCGTTTGCTGCGATCTATCAAAAACTGTCTGCCAACAAAAACTAAAATGCTTTTAGTAAAAACTTTACTCCTACCGATTCTATTATACGGATACGAAATTTTCTGCAACGTCGATTACAACACTAATCGGAAATTAAATGTTATATACAATAATCTAGCTAGATATGTGTTTAGCGTTAGATACTTTGACCACATCTCTAAACAGATAACTGGCCTAACGCTTAATAAACCCATTGAATTTAGATCACTTACACTGCTGCATAGCATCATGAAGTCACGCCAACCTGAGTACCTACACAACAGACTAAATTTCTCTAGATCCGAAAGAACTGCTATTTTAATTCAGCCTAGATTTAACCACCTATGGAACGCATTGCCTATTACAATCAGAAGGATAGCAAACATAGAAAGTTTCACAACTGAAACCCTTAAACACGTGGACAGGTAGATTTACATGATATGCATATACTTATAATTAAATTGTTATTATTATCCGTTCTTTTCTCCTTAATTTCAACAATGTTCGATATTTAACTATACTTTTTCCAACAAAAATTGTCAGTACAGGCCTTAGGTTAGGTTAGGTTTATGTGGCTGTCGGCAGAAGCCGACACACTTAGACCAATTTAGGTCCATTGTGATACCACGTATGTATTATCTACCTCAACTCTGTACATGGGACTGGCCAACGACACGCGGTTGTTCTCAAACGGTCCCCCATCTACGTACTAACCGCGCCCAACGTCGTTTAATTGCGGTGATCTGACGAGAACGATTAACTCGACGTGGTATGCTCGTTGGTTCAGTACAGGCCTTATGGAGGAGCTTTTTTTCTACTAGTAGTGCCTGTAGATACTCTCACGGCACTCAAACGCAAGAATAGCCACTGAAATAAAAACCAAACCACTGTCATACCAAGGAATTGTTGTTGTAATTTTCCTAAAATTCGCATACAACCCATCACAACCAGTCCCCCACACAGAAGAAAGGGAATGAGCATGATCGTCTTGTGTTCGCTTGCTATTATCATCCACCAAAATAAGCAGTGTGTCTGACTGAAGCACATCAGAAGAGTATTACCATCTCTACAATGAAGCATATCATAAAGGGTTTTTCTATGGATTTTGTCAAAGAACTTTCGGTTTTGGTGCTTTTGAGAACGAGTTATTACGTGGGGTGTTGCCATTCGGTTTTAATTTGATTGTATTTGTATTGTACAGGTTCACAAGTGCAGTTTTTTTTACCATCTGTTTAGGTATATGACATTGCGTCGTGGTTACATAATTTTGTATTCTAATTGCCTGATTGTGTCTACCTTTCACAATATACGTATAGCGGAAAGGACTGGGAAGTGTTTTTAAAAAATCTTGCTGATTGAGTTTACGTCGCAAACTAATAAAAAAACATAGGGACGGGCTACAGTCCGCTTGGGCGAACTGTTGGATACCCTATTCTTATTCCTATCCCTCATAAGTATGTGTGACAAAAGTCTTAGTATGGTTGAATTGTTGAGAACGCTCTACATATTTTGTTATATAACATTTAAAGGATTTTATCAAAAAAAAACGAAGCTTTTGTAAAAAAAACGCTCCCTAGCTCAAACTTTGGTTTTTCAATAAAATGTTTTATTTAATTGTGGGCGTGTCAGTAGGCGGATTTAAAAAAAATTAACACATGAGCATAAGGGCCCCTAGAGAGTATATATTATAAATTTCAGCTCCCTAGCTCAACTTTTGGTTTTTAAATAAAATTGTTTTATTTATTTGTGGGCGTGCCAGAAGGCGGATTGTGAAAATTTTATATTCCGAGCAGTTTTAGGAGTCATAGATCATATAAAAAAAATTTCAGCTTTCTAGCTCAAAATTCGATTTTTTCCAAAATTTTGTTTTTTTGAGTTTGTGGGCGTGTTGTGGGCGGATTTCAAAAATTCGTAAACTTGATTATTTCGGGACCCTAGAGAGTATATGGTTATAATTTCAGCTCTCTAGGCCCAGTTTAAAGGCCTAATTTTTGCCGACGGACATGCCTAGATCGACATCACTATCGATGCTGATCATAAATATAGTAACTTTTAGGGGTCTACGGGCAATATTAAGGTATGTTACAAACTATGCGTCAAAAATAATATACCCCTTAAAATAGGGTATAAAAACATAAATACTCGTACATCTCATTATGTACCTGTTTGTGTGATGTCTTTGTTTTTCCGATGAATGACGCCTGTTTTGCCAATGAATACGGGAATTCCCAAAAGGAAGATCTCAAGTAAGGTAGGGATGCAATCGTACAATGGGTTGCTTGAAATCGTTAAACGTTACAAAGCCAAGTATGAAACATACGTCGTGGATGAAATGGCTCACAATGCGGGACATAAAGTGCTTCGCTTGCCGCCTTATCACTGTGACCTTAATCCAATAAAATTGGTTTGGGCTCAAGTGAAAGGGTTTGTAGGAAGCCAAAACAAGACATTTAAAATGGCTGAAATAAGAGACTTACTAACGACAGCACTTACAAGGGTTGGCAAAGAAAAATGGCATCGATGTGTACAACACGTTGAACAGGTTGTTGAGCCAAATATGTGGGAAATGGACGTTTTTGCCGAGGAAGCAGTTGATAGGTTAATAATAGACCTACAAAACGAGAGTAGTAGCAGTAATTACTCATCGGATTAGTTGAGTAGTGATATTAGAAATAAGTATTTTATGTTTTACAATATTTATAATGAATAAATTGGATTACAGTGATATATTTTTCGTTTTGATTTTTTTTGTGTTACGAAATTTATATATTTTGTTAGTCTACTGGAGATACCCTTAAAAAAACGCGCCTATTATTATCTTACCAGAAAAGCAAAAAGATAAAAGGAATTTATTTCGTTCCGCAATATTTTTATTTTAAATTGGGAGATGGTAACCCTAATAGAATTGCTCTCTGAGTTATGGCGAATTATCATACACACTACGGCAATCCTGTGAGAGCTTTAAAGAGGGACCGATTTAAGTAAGTCATTGCAACCAGACTGAGAGACAAACATCCTATCTTGCCTGTACTGACAATTTTTGTTTGATAAGGTATAGTAATAATGTTATTTATATGAATGAAAATTTTCTTTTCCTTAACTCAATACTATTAATTCCTATTCACTCTCTCTATCTGTATCTGTACCCTTTAAGCTAATCACAATCATAAGAGCTCTTTTGCCAGCATTCCTGGCCGAATTTATGAGAGCCGGTTTCGAGTCTTCCTTCCGAAGTACTTAAATGGAACAGTTAGGGGTGGAATTACTTTGAGCCAGGTGATGCCATCTTTAATACGAATGGGGACCTCATTGACAGTCTCACCGGTGTCTACTCTAAAAACTGTCGGATTAATCTATCTGCAGCCTGTTAATCTATAATTGATCTATCTCCAAGTATTTTCATCAAAAATTTTAGCGATTGTCAACGTCCATAATTATTCTGTTAAGGAAAACTGCAAAAGGTGCAACCTTTTACATCTGCTCACATAGCCAAGCTGCTATCAAAGCATGTTTGGTAGGTATGCTCACCTCAAACACCGCTAAGCTTAATACTCGTAGCTATGCTGAAGTGGACCATAAGGTGTAAGTGCTTGTTGTCTCTTGACGACCCCACTTTAAATAAAAAGATGTTCATTGAGGGATCAGTTTTTACTGTTCTTAAAAATGGGACACTTTGGGACGAAAGTAAATGATGAAGTTACACAATGGACCAGTATTGAGTCTGAGTGCTCCAGTGTATAAAGCCTCCCATACATACATGCATACATATTAGGCCTTAACGGCCCATACATTGCCTGAACCTAGCTTCTCCAACCACTTTGATGCGAAGTGCAGGGGACCTACAGTTTTACGCCGAATCCGAACGGCAAATTTGAGAAGCTTTCTCATGACAATTTGATACTCTTGGATGTTTGTCAGACGTTCGCAAGAGGTGCCAACAACACGCGGTATTTTCAAGTGGTCCCCCATCTAAGTACTAACCACGCCCTACGTCGTTTAATTGCGGTGATCGAACGAAAACCGATAGATTCGACCAAGGTCGTTGGCAGAAAGTCTCCCACCCCGACAAAAAAAAATGATGAAGTCTCTCACAGAAGCTTCAAGATTTTCGAGATCAAAACTGGCTTATAAAGAATGATATAAAGACTCAATTAGTTTCCTTTCAACGGTAGCGGTACCACAAATAGCTGGCAAAGGAGGGTTTTTCTCAACATGTCAATCGCGTTTTCAGTTTTACCGAGTTACTTCTCAGATTCTTCACGGATAATTTTACCCGAAAAGTAGAGAGTTTTTAAGTCATTTACATATAAAACATAATTATTGACGTACTACCTGGACCCCGATATCAATCAAGGAATGCTTGTATAAAAATAATGGATCTTAACATGTAAATGTGTGACGCTTATTTAAAACTTAAAACCCACCTGCTTCCTGCAGCAGTCGTACTTTCAGCTTCAACTTCATCTGGAGTAGGGTCCTTTGTGCTTCGAACTCGATTCCTGTTCACAGGTGCATAGGTTTTCTTTTCAGAAACAATATCTTCGTCCTCTTTCTCTTCATCAAGCTTTGAAGGCTTCGCTGTCGTTGGTTTTCCTCGCCTTATACTTGTGTAAGTTGGAGTCGATGCAGAAATAGGTCTTCTACTATTACTGACTACTACGTCCTCTTCGTCATCGTCATCGTCATCTTCAGCATCTTTTTGAATGTTCTTCAGTTGATCTTCTTCTTCATCGTCCTCATTCAGGTCATCGCGTGCCACTGACAATGGCTTTTTTCTCTGTATCGTGATGTACTTCTTTTTCTCCTTTAGGAAGCCATCGAATTCAGGTAGCTTTTCAATACCTGCATTCTGCGGACCTGGCCGACTGTTACGGACCACAGAAGAATACTTAGTTGAGGTGTTGTTTTCTTCGACGCTTTCTTTGCTTGATTCTTCGGAGGCTTTTGTTTTATTTGAGCTTCTGAATAGTGTTGAAGAGGTGAATTTGTCTCTAAAGGCGTTTATATTGTTCGGACGGCTAAGAACCTTTTTGTAGAGTGACTTGCTTATGGAGGAGGGAGTTGTAGTTCCTCCACTTGAAGCGAAGTTTTCCTTCTTAAGCATAACAGATCCGTCCTCTTGTTGGAGAAGATGTTTTTCGAGTTCTTCGATACCTCCAACTTTTTTAATTAGGTCAATGAGTTCCTTGATGACTCGAGGATCTTCTTCGGGGTCTTCAACTTCATCCTCATATTCTTCATCTTCTTCTTCTTCTGGGGTTTCAGTTGTCGAAGTAAAGCGAGAGAAAGAGTTTCGCGATGTCGCCGCTGTAATTCGGGATGATGCAGTTGTCGTCCGAGCTGTGGTGGTTGTAGTCGTAGTTGGTTTAGGTCTGGAAGGCGAAACAAATTAATTTTTTTTTTTTTTTGTTAAAAGGCAGAATTTTCTTACTTGGATGTTGTAGACGCATCTTCTTTGTTATTATGTTTGCATGGAACATTTCGGGCGAAATCACATGAATCTGCGGCAGGGTTGAAGAATAGTCCCGAAGGACAAGTGAACTGATGTGCAACGATTCCCAGATTCGATGGACCACTGTCCAGACACCAGAAGTACTTTTTACAGTCCCTAGGATGTTGAAAGAAGCCTTCGTCTTCACACTTAAAGTCTGTAACGTAAATTTATTGTATCAAGCTATAAAAAGATCTTGGTCTCTTTACCAGAACCGGGATCAGGCGTAGTCGGAGGTTCTGGGGTCGTTGTACGTCCGCCGACATACAATGACGAGGCAGTTGATGTTGTTGGTTTTTCCGTGGCAGGACGTTTGCGGGTTGTTGGCCTTTTGCGGGATATAGAGACAGCTTTCTCCACAACTTCTTCGACTTTGTTGCGATTCGATGAGGCAATGCGGTTGTTTGGCCGCAGCGGCTTTTTCTTTGATGCTGGTTTGGAAACTTCATTGTCTCCGAGTCTGTTAAGAGAAAAATTTAGTCGACTTATATAAGAGTTAGCCCAGAATAACTTACCCCAAGCGATCCAAGTACGTCTCCTTGGCAGCCTCTATGAGTGGGTAAGGCTTTCCAGTACAAATACCACGGAAATCATCGTTATCGATGGCCCAAAACATAATACCTCCCAGACCATTTTCAGCAACATACTCGGCCTTCTTACGTACCATGGCTTCATCATCATAGCCAACCCATTGATTACCCTTGTAGGCGTACGGGCCCATAGCCTTGGGATTAGGTTGAATAACGTTCCATTCGGGGTCTTCTTTGATATTTTGACATATCTGCAAATGAATAGGTGTTCTCGATGGCCTTACATTTCAAAAGCTTTGATATTACCTCGTAGTAAGCTAGATATCCCTTCTCTCGTGTGGCATCGCCCTGTTCGCCGGGGCCATCAGCAGGAGCACCCAGGTCTGTGCTATCTTCATTGAACAATGTGTAGGATCGTCCATAAGTTGGGATTCCAAGAACTAGCTTCTCGCGGTCGGCACCGGCATCCAAGTAGAATTTAATCGAATAGTCCTAGAAGAAGAAAACATTTCATTTAAGAGAACTTGCAATCCCTACACAAATTTACAATATTTAAGTCACTGTCGAAATTGTATTCGTCTTCAGCTTCTAAGGAATACAAAGGAGCATGATGGTTAGCCGATGGTTCATGGGAGCTGTGGAAGTCGTAAGTCAACATATTGAACCAATCAAGATACTTGTTCAGCTTTGGAATGTCGTAACCCTTTTCGATGTATTGTATACCAGCAGGTACAGCCATTGTCAAAAGGAGCCTAAATAAAATAAGTTTGTTAAAGTACATATTCGTAAACTATTTTGGGGATGATATACCTCGGTCTGCCGGTCTTAGAAGATTCTCGATCAAATTCAGTTCTCAATTCTTGCACAAATTGCGCATAGTTGTCCTTGTCACGTGCCTTGCCGCCATCCCTATGCGCTGGGTATTCCCAATCCAAATCAATACCATCGAAGTGATTCTGTCTTAAGAATTTCAGGATGTTTTTGATAAATTTTTGTCTACGTTCGGGACTTGCAACTAGAGGAGAGAACCGGGTTGAAGCCTCATTCCAACCACCGATAGCTATCATAGTTTTGAGCTGTTTGTTGTAGGTCTTGAGACCGGTAAACTTGGCATAGCCACCTAAAAACTAGAATAGAGAAACAATTCTATTTGGAAACGAAATAAAAGTACATACCTTGTTCGATATCTTGATATTTGTCGAATGGCTTCATCGTGTTGTCTTTGGTAAACCCTCCAAACGCGTAGATCAAATGTGTGCATAGGTAGGGATTGATATTTTGTGGGTTGAATTTAGCTGTTCCTGGTCGGTAGACACTCCAATTTGTGTAGTAGCAAACGATTCTTGGTTCTGAGCGGGCTTCTAAAGAAAATGTGTACTTCAGTATAAAAGTAACTTTTTAAATTGCTAACTTTAAATAATAAAAAATATATACAAATTGTTCCATTCTATTCAGGAATGATGTTCAGTTCTTTAACTGGTTCTTAAACAAATAGGTTTTTACGAAGCTAGGTTAGGTAAGGTTGAGGTGGCTGTCAGATTAAGGCCAATGTGATATCACACGCATATACACGCATCTAGAAGTTTATTTCACTACTCGTTAAACCATTTGGAGCTTGTTATGAAGCACGATATACTTCTAACGTCAGTGTTAGTCACTTAGATCAAGTGTCCTAGATAGAGATTTCTTTTATGGGAGAGGGCAGGACATGTACAAAGCAGGTAAAGTGTAGTCTCCTCCTTCCCTTCATCAATGCAGCTTCTGCAGGAGTCGTTTGAAAAGTCGATGCGTGCCTAACTATCAGACAGTGCCCTGTAATGACACCTAAAGGGTGGCGACGGTGTAGAGGTGTGTTGGCTTGTGACCCGTGCGGTGCAGGTTCAATCCCCATGGGGAACAACAACATACGCCACACATTCTTCAGCCTCTATACCAAAAGGAGGATTTCTGCCTGGTATTACAATGAACCGTTACCGAGTCTGATGTATATATGCAGTCGGTGTAGTGAGATTAGACACTTAGAGCGTCGCAGGTCCAGCTTTGGCCAGATATGCTTAGTCGCTGGACATGTATTTTTTTTTTTTTTTTTTTTAATTCTGGCTCGCCAAGGCGATTTATAAAAGGGGGGGTACTTCGACCTAAAAGATCTTTTGTACCGTATGGCCCGGAAAAATTTTAAACTATTAAAATTTCCACTTTCCGTGTAAAGCGGACAATTTTACCAGTAGAAGAATTCTTTATGTCCTCGGGGCTCAATTGTTCCCTGAGAAAGATCTTCTTTCTAATTCCATTAAGGGCTGGGCATTCACATAAAATGTGTTCAATTGACTCGCCCTCTTCAAGACAGAGTCGGCACTCAGGAGAATCTGCTATTCTCATTTTGTGTAGATAATATCTTAAACCGTGGTGACCAGTAAGGTAACCTACTAGGTTTTTGATATCATGCCTGCTTAGGTTTAGACATTTGCTGGCATTGTGATTGAAGGGCCGAATGCCTCGTTTGGCCTGTCTAAGACCTGGGATGTTATCCCAATGATAGATACATTTTCTATGTTCGCAGCTTTTAATTGCTGCCGTTGCTGCTGATCTAGGAGTGCAGCAGAAAGGTTCGGGACCTATGAAAGGTGTTTCTGAACCTTTTCTGGCCAGTTCGTCGGCCTTTTCGTCACCTTCTAGCCCGACATGACCCGGAACCCACCATAATTTGGTCTTGTTTCTTGCTCCGAGTATTTGTAGGGTATTGAAGCAGTACATGACTGATTTGGAGTCAATGGTATACGAGCTAAGGGCGTTTATAGCTGCTTGACTGTCCGTGAAAATATGGATGGTTGCACCTTTTATGCCAGATAAGATAATGTGGCTGGCGGATTCTTGAATGGCGTGGAGCTCCGCTTGAAATACGCTGGGACTTTTTCCCATGGGTATCGTAAAGCGTTTGTGTGGTCCGTATATTCCCGCTCCTACCCCCGTTTCCATTTTAGAACCATCCGTATACCACTTTATGCCGTTATGACTGTTTGGTGGGTTATTGCGAACCCATGCTTCTCTTTTGGGTATCTCCGTGGAGAACCGTTTGTTGAAGCATAGTGTTTTTTGATTGCGGTCTGTGAACGCGCAGTTCATGTTAAGTTCTGGCAGTTCATCGAGAAGGGTCTTAAGTTCCGGATGATCATTAAGACTTATCTCGTTTAGCTCTATTAGACTTATTGCACTGCGGATCGCCACTTTTTGGACGTATATGTGGAGGGGTATAATTCCTGTTATTGCCTCTATGGCAGCTGTTGGACAGGAACGCATAGCTCATGGACATGTATTACTACTTGTCCACCTAAGGTTTCTTCTCTAGATTTGCATGTAGCGATTGGTCGAGAACTCTCGACAGATAAAAGAACTAATGTGGTTCCTTTTCTGGCGAGTTCATCTGCCCTACAGTTTCCTCTGTTGGGTGCCGGAGCATAAAGACATAAGAGATGCGTAAGAGATGACTATCTGAGAAGATATGGATGTCCTTCGTGGATATTACAATTCCCTTTAGCCACGTCAGGGCTTCATATATCGGCGTAATTTCTGCTGGGAACACGCTGAAATGATTATTAAGACGGAAACAGAGACTACGATTTAGCCTTTCTAAGAAAACGCCTCCACCTACCCCATCACTAGTTTTTGATCCATCGGTATAGAAGTGGATCGTTTTATCTTCCGCAAATGCATCGTTATCCCAGAATGAATGGAAGGAATAGTGATTTGGAAGTTCTTTCCGAACTGTAATTGAGGTATGGTGTAGTTTATGTTTCCTGGTAGAGACTCAAATAAGTCCAGAATGATGGAGTTTTTATTATTGACCCACTGCAAGGTAGCTTTTAAGTGGAAAGCGGAAAGGCCGCTGTTTGCCTGCTAAAAATGTCGAGGGGTATCAGATGTAGCAAAATGTCTAGTGCTGCGGAGGGGGTGGTTCGGAATGATCCGCTTATGCACAGACAAACTGTTCCTTGGACTTTGCGCAGCTTATCATAATCTGTCGCTTTACCTAGGCAGTGCGGAGTTGTAAGCCCCACTTGTGGCCGATACCTTTTTTGCAAGAGAAAAGTGCCACTGTGGCCTTTTTTGACTCTTTCTTGTATATTGGGTTTCCAGCTCAACTTCCTATCGAAGATTAGACCCAAGAACTTTGTTTCGTCGGAAAAAGTTAAGATTGTACCATTAATAGATGGTGGGCCAATATGAGGGATTTTGTATTTCCCGAAAAAGCGCACAAGTTCGGTTTTGTGGGGGTCAACACCCAGACCACAACGACTATCCCATCTAGTTTGTTGAGAGCGCTTTACAGGAGTCCTTTATAGTGTTAAGGTGTTTTCTAGAGATGGCCAAAACAACGTCATTCACATAGGCAATTACCCTGCAGCCCTCCCCTTCCAGGTATATCAGTAGTTCATTTACCACCAAGTTCCTGAGAAGTGGAAAAAAGACGCCACCATGCGGCCTTAATATTGGCCGTGCCGTAGACCGCTAAAAGATTTCTATATTTGTGATCAATGTAGAAAGCAATTATGAGGACTTAAAATTCGAGCTACAAAACTTAAATTGAAGACATACACTCTCTAGGGACGAAAGTGATCAATTGTAAAGAATTTTAAATTTGGCCTACTAATACTAACACATTAAAAAAAAAATATTTTCGAAAAAGTCGATTGTAACGAAGGTCGTGTTCTACGCAACAAATGGAGACAAAGCCTTCTTAGTTCTTCTGTACAAAGTTTCTCCAAGCCCACGTTTTAAACAAAAATCAATAAATAAAAAAAAGTAATAATAAAATATGTAGACAATCCAAACAATTTTAAGGAATTCATTAGTGGCATCTCAAATATTAAGATATGCTTTTTTGACACACTAACATAATTAATTTTGACTCCGACCATTTTCTTGTTGCGGGTAAAGTTCAGTGCTCGACTCTCAACCAAGAAGAAGCTGTGAACCGCTAAGAAAAATTAATTACGACGACTGGACTAGCCAGAGTCTATAACCTGAGTGAGAGATTTTCCGCTGTCCCTCCTCCAGACGCAAACATTATGTGGAACCGGTATCCCAATATCATCAAGGTGGTAGCCGAGTCCGCCGTAGAGCCCAGAGAAAAAGCCCATAGTATGATGATGTATGCGATTACCAGAAGAAGGTGACAAATGTGGCACATTTAAAAACGCTGCAGCACAAAGGAGAAGGGAGGAGAAGAAAATCCTGCATAGAAAGAAGAGAACATGCCCGATGACTGGACTATCGGCTCCATGTGGCCCATCAACAAGAAAGGTGATCCAGTGTCTTGCAAGAACTATCGAGGCATATCCTTGCTATATATCATATTTAAGATCCTATCCAACGTATTGTTGAATATCTAAAGCCGTTCTGCAACAGAGTTATTGACACGTATAATTTTTGAACTAATAAAGAAAACAACTCAATTTCTTTTTTCAATTCAAGTTTATTAAATTTTGTAAAACATAATAAAAAATGGTGTCTATATTGAAAGTGATAATTTTACTATGCATTTTAAAGTGATAGGACTCAAAATATTTGTATTAAATTTTAGCTTAAATTGAATTGAATTGAAAAAAGAAATTGAGTTGTTTTCTTTATTAGTTTAAAAGTTATTGAACTTGGAAGTCGAAGCAAAGTGGGGGTTCTATTCAAGTGAGCGGCACTGTATGTTCTGTTCATTGACAACTATTATGTACTAGCTGCACCCAGTCGGCTTTGCCCGTGCCCAAGAATTGTATTGCCCAGTATGTTCGAGTAGACTGCACTGTTGTGCATTGCTGTGCCTAACAAAAAGAAAACCGATTTTGACCAAACTTCCCATAAACACTCTCAGGCCAATACCAAAGAATTGAGGGTTCGGTGGTGAAAAGGGTGCACCATTTTCTCTGCATGGCTTAGCCCGCTCACGCAACTCGCTAAGGGTAGGTGCTAGTTGTCTGCCAGGCGCCTATGCTAGCTTTATTTTTCGAATCAAACAGAAACGCGAATATAAACTTCGATAGAACTAATTTTCATTCAATCTCACACCAATTTTAATCGAAATCATCGAGATGTGGTGAGAAATACAATTTCCGATGTTCGATTCGCAAAAACAATGCATCCGCAGAGAAAAGACGATGTGTAGTAAATAAACATCAGCCAGAGCTGATAATAATTTTATCTCGCAACGCCAACTAAATCATTACTGTATCTTTCTAATCATTCCATTTTCCGGCTTTTGGTGTTTCCGAATTTTCTGTTCCTAAACCACCACTGAATTGCGACGAACAAATCAGGAAAAAAACCATCATTTTTGCGAGACTAATGCCTGCGATTGATTTTCATATAAAAAGATTAAATATAAATGAATCGGTGTAACTCCGGTTAACATATTTAAAATAGATTTTAACGAATATCTTACCATAAGCTAGAAGTATCGCGCATAATAGAAAGAATATCTGCCATACCGCCCCTCGCGGAAGCTGAAACAAAGCAAAAAAGAAAACATTAAAATAAATCAATTTATATTCTGTCAAATTCAAATTCAATCTCAATTAATAGTAAATAAAAGTATCAACGAATTAACGAAATATTCACCCCTTGATACGGCCTTATCTCACCCATCAGTATTAATTATTATTCGCTTTTTCTTGTCCACCATGTTAAACAGGTTCAGTGACATACTTGCCCACCAGCAAGTAACCGTGAATTATGGTTCAAGTTACTATTATCAAGATCTAGTTAGCAGTGTGTCTAAACAAAATATTATGCCTAACAATATTACATTTTATAATGGTATCAAACAGGAAATCATCTAGTGCTCCAAAAACAATTACTTTGAAAAGCGTGCTCATCTTGTACATCCAACTTTCACTTAATTTAACACGACTAATGCATTTGGTTCACATGTTTTCTTTTCGTTTTCTTTTCATTAAACGAATTGAAAACGCTTAGCAACTTCCAAGAAATAAGCACCTTGTTATGTTAAAGTTGTAAGCTAGCTTCAGGTAACCGGTGTTGTCAACTGCAACGCCGAAGTAGACACCAGCGAAAATATTTTTTGAGTATCCAAAAATATTTAAGGGCTTACATAAGCTTAAAATACTCTAAACAAAAACAATGGGCTGGGTTTTGTGGTTTCACTTTCGATGATCCGCATGTGATTCGATCGAGTCATAAATTACATAATTTGAATAACCTTGTAAAGGTGGCGACGACACGGTTGAGGAAGACGTTGAGGCGACGCACGGCGATGACTTTTATACCGGTTTGGAATTCTATTCATTCGCTCGTAAAGATGACTGTTTTCAAGAATGGCATTAGTTTGTTAAGTTAACAGAATATAAGTAAGTAAGTCTTTAATAGGAACTAATATTTATGTAAATACAAGTTGCTAATAAAATGTCAAATAACTGTCTTATTGCAGACAAACTAAAATATACTTCCAAAGGAAAACGCAAAAACCCAGGTAAAATATATGTTCTAAATACAGTCTCGACCTGAGCGGTTAGCCAAATTTAATTATGGAGTATATGCATCCAATTTGGGTAACATCCAAAACTAAGAAATCTTAGACAGTGCTATGTGCATTAATATATGGACAAACTGCTTTAAACAATGGACACCACCTCACCATTCTAAGGCTAAGGTACGCCCCACACTGAGCGGTCATCCGAAAGTGGTTTATTTAACGCCTCGACGATGGCCATGCGGTCAGGTCATATTTGAAGATGTAAGCCACTTAGGTGGGTAATTGCGTTTGTTAATTTCAGGCTACAATCGCATGGTTACACTCATTACAGAGGAATAATATCCGGTGTAATCGTTGGTTTGTAATTTGGATTCCACTGTGTTTTGTGTGAAGACCCCCAAATGGATTTACAGCGGCAGCGTTGGATGTTGCTGTAGTGTTCACAAATGGAAAATATCTTTATTTGGAATTAATTTACGCCTTCTGTGCATGTAAAGGGATTGTGTTGTGAATGCTTTTTAATCAACAATAAATATAATGCCCGGCTCATTTAAATTACATGCATACAAGCAGGAAATATTAAAATATCAAACGGTATTAGATGAGACGGGTGGCAAAAAACATACCGACAACACTCTAGGAAAGGCTTAAATTCAATTGAATCGACTCGGAATTTGGAAAAGTGGGGCCAATAATTAGTAAAGCCGCTAAGGAGTAAGGAAATCGTGGAAATATAAAAGATATCGGGTAATTGGACAATGCCATTGTATTTGTTTTCTTTCAAGACAAGCGGTTAACATGTTTCTTCAATCAATTTATTTTTCATGGCGACTCAGAACAAGTATATTTCAATTTAATTATCGCAAAAAGAGCGTTGTCACTCTCAAAAGCCCCCCACGAAGTTTTGTTTATGTTTTCATGTAAACAAATTTAATTATTTAACGGTGTCTATCATTTTCCATGATCTTTAGACCAATAAGCAAATCATGAATCACTGACTGTAGTACGAGTCGTTGAAGGTTTTTTTTCAAAAATTTTGTACAATCTGAGCACCCACACAACATACACTCATCAAAACATAAGACAGTCCCAAAATATAGGATGACACATATCAAGCCACAAACATTTTTCTTTCGCTTGACATGATGGTAATCAGCTAATTTCTGATTTTTATTTTAAAAATTTGATTTTAAAACACATTGGATTTTAAAATGCGTATTTATTGGAGTATTTAATCGGAGCAATATGCGAAAACTTAGTTGAGAGAGAAATAACTAGGCAAGGCTTTATTTAGCATTCAGTGGAGCAAGGCCGTTACCAATCGTTATTCAATCATGAAAATATGTGTGCGTATCAAATTTGTTGAGTCGAGGTTGGCCACAGGGGCATCTTTGGAGTAGTGGAGGAGGACGGTAGTACCCTCGCGGTTGCACGGCTATCGCTCTTCAGACTGGGTTGCTCTCTCACACTAAACGACCTGCTGAAACCAAAAAAAAAAAATCGTGCCTGAAAAAAGAACAGAAGGATAGGTAGAGAACTAGTCATAAATCGGACTGACAAAAAGGAGAGGAAAGAGAAAAGAAGAAAAGGATATGTCATAACCTTGGCTCTACCAAGGAGAGATGCAATTAAACTTCCCTAACTACGCTACACTTATTCTACTCTTACCGAAAACGTAAGCTAAACCCTATCAACTACTCTTAATCTAACTTATGTCTAACCTTATGCTACAGCCCTTTGGATCCACTGCTTCCCAAAGTCGCTCCTTGGTAAGGTTCGTATTGTTCCTGAGACTTGCCGGATGATGTTGGCTCTGGCGAGGCATACCCACCCTATCTCTTCCCAGACAGCTAGTTGAAGCACCACTGTCTGTCTACCAAACCCAACATTTCTTCTCCATCTATTGTTACTTTTGCGTAAGGTCTATTGTCGTCCATTGTATTAAGTACTGTCGATTCTATCCTACTCTTTCGTCGTCTGAATATTGTGTATTTCTCCTTTATCCTTCGACACAGTTAACAACACCAATTCCTGACACGGTCTGATCGGCGGGTCGGACCGAGGTCAACAACACCAACTCCTCTCAGACATATTGATTTCAAACTTTGTAGGTTCTCTTGCGAATACCCTAAGGTCGTTTGCAACGTAATAGCTCGTGGTTTTCCCACAATATGCGCAATGACGAACCTCTCAAATTGAATTTCTTTTGCTCCACTAGGTTATTCTGTTGCAGTAAGCCTTTGTGAATTAGGACCTTAAATACAAAAATTGGCCCAAGTCCAAACTCTGCCAGATTGTTTGCGGATGATTACGTGGTGGTTGAGGTTGTATGTGCCATGACGGTGGTGCTGCCGTTGGGCATCCGGTAGCGGAAGTCAGGGGTTCGATTGTGAATCGATCCGGACAATTTGGTCGTCTCGTTATGATATCGTGGCCGCAATGGCTCAGTGGTTACTGCGTTGGACTACTGAGCGAGGGGTTGAAGGATCAAATCCCACACGGAAGCAGCTAACATTTTTTCCACAGCCCCACCTCTTGAGAAAGTCTGACAAACATCCAAAAGTATAACCGGCGTTTTCTATATGTCATTTTTTTGTGTCGAAAATATTGCTTTCCACATTCAAAAGATCGTAGAAGCTTAGTTTTTTGGCCCTATATGGTTGCTTAATGCATTTTTATTTTACTTTCATTTTAAATATATTCGTATGCTACGACCTCATTTGACGCTAGTTCCAAATGTCTTTGTAAATAAGAAGGCCCCTAAATATCTGTGAACCACCTACACGTTCAAGACAGAAAACAATTAATTAAAAACTAAGTCCGCATCACCAAACAAAGACTGCCGACTCACTACATAGCAAGCGTCATTGTCGGGAGGGCATTTCACGCGGTACAATATCTATTTTGTAATTTGTAGTAGGTACAAGTGCTTCTTAACTAATTTGATTGTACAAACTCTGATGGACGACTTAAACACAGCATTTGTTTAGTACCCGGAGAGCTACAAAATAAGTTACAAACTACGAGTTAAAATTATAATAGGATATCATAATAACGCACCATATAACGCGCGCAACCAAGTTTTGACCGTAGCTGAAATTTCGTCGCGAAATGTTGAATTTTGGGTCGAACTTTACCTTAATGTTTCTCAATGTGAGCCTTACATTTCGTCGCAAGCTTTCCCGAATTCTTTTTATATACGTTACCGGCAATATCCCGCTGTCCATTTTCTCCTCCAAAAAAGTTCTTGGAGTTATTTTTGACAATAAACTTAGCCTCGGTAAACATATTGAGTTCTTAGTGGCCAAAGGTAATTCAATGGATACGTATTACCCAATTCTTATGACTTCCAAAATACTCATACTCTTAGAAGTCTATTTTTGGCTTTTGTAGTCTTATGGTATCCATTCTGTTAGAATTGGAAGGATCCAAAAACGTTTTACTAGGGTGTCCAATGTCCATGCGTAGACTAAGCTGGAATATCGAAATGCCTTCTTATGAGATGAGGTGCAAATTATTTGATGTTTTATCCCTTTTCGTAAGAAAGCAAAATTGTTTTATTTCATTTTCATTCATGATTTGAATAGCAGTCATATCGATTATCCTGTTTACCTTGCATGAATTGGATTTTATGCTCCTTTCAGAGTTCTTAGATATAGATTTTTATTTAATGTACCTACCTTATCATAGAGCTATCTATGGTTACATGGTTGATGAACCAATTTCTAGATGCCTTCGAGAATCAAATATTTATTGTAGTCTTTCAGATTTTCATCTCAGTGAGAGTTCATTTAAGAAAAATTTAATTTAGAAGCTAAACTGCATTGGTAGTTTTAGTCTATTTTATATATATATTCTAAGGGTGTAGTAATTTTGACTCATGGTTTTTAACATACCTAAAAATTACTATATTCGTGATCAGCATCGATAGTAATGTCGATCCAGCTATGTCCGTCCGTCGGCAAAAACTGAACCTAGGAAGCTAACATTTTAACCACATACTCTCTAAAGGCCCTAAATAACCAAGTTTAAGAAATTGTAAATATGTTCATGTGTAAATATTTTAAAAATCCGCCCACTGACACGCCCACAGCCCATAATTTCAAAAAAAAAAACACAAATTTATCGAAAAGTCGAACTTTTAGCTAGGCAATATATAATGCTATTTAGGGCCACTAAATGCTCATGTAAAAAGATTTTTTTCCGCACTGACGCCTACAATTTAAAAAAACAGTTTTTTCAAAAAATTAAAGTTTGAGCTAGGAAGCTGAAGCTGTGTACTCTCTAGGGGTTCTTAGTATTCATGTGTAAATATTTTTAAAAAAGTTTTATTGAAGACATCATTCGCAAAGTATGTAGCTCAAGTCGTTTTGAACGATTCCTTTATATAAAGTTTTCTGCCATACCCACTTTTAAGGGGCGTTTTTTAACGAAAACTTTGTTTTTTCAATAAAGTGCTTTAAATGTTGTATAACAAAATATGATGATCCTTCTTACCAGTTCTCCCATACTTAGATTTTTGTCACGCCCACTTAATAAGCGCTACGAATACGAATAGGGTATACAACAGTTCACACAAGCGAACTGTAGCCTTTCCCTACGTTTTTTATTTGGAATGTAAAGGGAACAGTAGATGTAGGTATATTCATTTGTTGGGATAAATGGAATAAAATGAAAAAATGCAAAACAAATTCAAACTTTGTAATACTACCAATTATAAATAAAGTACTGCCAGCCAAACATAGTTAAATTATCCTAGGGAAGTGGATAGGTTTCAATTTGGTCACCAATATTACACTCGTCAATCGCGCTAACTACATATTTGCCAATTGCAACAATATATCTGTAATGACATTTAAGTATCGGTTGCGTCAAAGACAGCATACCAAACAGATGTAATAGTTCCGCGGAATGTGACCGAACCAGTAGCAGATACAAAACCACATGCGTGCGCTGTCATTGGTTTCGTGTTCGCGTATTTCTATTATACGTCACCGACTCGTATTCACTTTTAACTCAATGATAGCAATTCGCCAGCGCCGTGTAGGAAATATCATAATTTCTTGCATAGAAATAGGTCAGCTTAGCTTTAGTATCGGTTACACTTCTATGGTCCCACAGATATGTGGATAACTAGGAGAGAAGAGAATCGGTCGTTGAACGCTTGTGCCAGCTTAAGCCAGACTACTTGGTGCATCCACGCGAGAGGCTCTTATGTAATATGGATACGGTGCATGCGTATGGGAAGAAAATATGCGGATAAGATGCATAGACCTACTCTTTAAAGTGTCTACAACATAATTTTAAGCGAGCAATTTAAATTAAACAGCGCAAGACTCGCAAGACTAAAAAAATATTTATATTTTACCAAGTTTGCGAACCAAACTGTACGGTATTTTGAATGCAATACATTAAGCACTGAGCAACGTTCCAAATCAAATTGTGTACTAATAGTCGACCTGTCCAAACAGCCAAATATGCGGTTAAATTGGCTAAACGGCTAAGTTGGCAATTAATGGGAACATAAGTCAGCGTTCGCCATTCAAAGTTGGTCAATACGCAGCAAGAGTGCCACCATTCCACTCCGCATTCATGGCAATTGCATCTGCAAATTCATGTGATGCAATGCGCTTGTTATGATCTCACAATTGCCTTCAGAAATAATATATTTTGTTTGTACAGAAAAAAAAAGAATTTCATTCCATGATCATGTGATTGGTATATATTGACCATGGCTTGGATTAGATAGAGTGGCCTAGTGTCCAGATCAGTGCAAGAAATGCGATTCTTTTTTGCTTATAAGAATCTGCAAACGCTAACTAAACGTCTGCGAATTATAATCAGGGTTGCAAATCTAGTTTCGAATGCAAAATGATTTTCTCTACACGCAGTCTTGAATGCACATACATGCATTTGCAAAAGATACAAGATTAATAATGAAATCTATAATAATAATGAAATCTTTTTATTGTTGTTTGGCATAATTTAAAACATTCTGCGGATTCAATATCACGGTAATTTGTTAAAATAAAGAATTATTTATCGACTGGTTGGGAAACTTGAGCAGTACGAGTTACCTCAAAAGCAAGTTTGAAGATGTAGGATTATGGACAAGGTCCATAAAGTTTTGGATTTTTAAGACATCAGCATTATAAAAAAAAACAAACAAAAAATCGCGAAAAATTTGTGGATTTTGCAATTAAATAAGTTTGGGCATCACTTAAATCCTGAAGTTCATTAATCATCAAATCAATCTGGTAAGAGTGGCATTTAAAGCTTTGGTTTCAGTGACAAATAAACGTGTGGCATCTGACTGCTTTCATAAATGATTCATTGTGAATGAGCTAATCTTCATAAAAAGATTATGCAATTGACTGAAAATGTTACATCCTTGAAGTTTCTTTTGGGGGCGCAATGCAATAAAGAAAGAGCTTATTTCACGGGAGATGTAATATATTTGTTAAGGTAACTATTCGACCCAGCATCATAATGATTGATGCCTGCCGTTATGATTCGAAGATCCTATTTTCCTAATCTGAGCGATAACTTACTCGTTTTCATTAATTAATCCATATTTCAGCTTTCGTAAACATTTTAATAACTTAGTTTCTGTTACTCAAGCATTACACTCGAGGAGAAAACTATTAGAGCACGAAATTTTTTCGCTTTCCTCGGATGGCAGTAGGGACGGAATTAACTATTATACGGCTACTATCTGCCACGCCATAATATGACAAAGCACGGCTTATTAATTATATCTACTTAAGGCCGCAAACAAAATAGTTATTGGAACTGGCAACGTTTCCACCGAGCATTAAATCGAGATTGTAATCGAAATGCCGTACGTCTCAAGATTAGTCAAACAATTTTGTATACCCTATTCCAAAGGTATATTAATTTTGACGCATTGTTTGTAACATACCTTAATATTGCCCGTAGACCCCTGAAAGTTATTATATTTATGATCAGCACCGATCGTCTGTCGGCAAAAATTAGGCCTTTAAACTGGACCTAGAGAGCTGAAATTATAACCATATACATACTCTCTACAAAATAATCAAGTTTAAGAATTTTTGGAATCCGCCCACAAAAACAAGTTTATCGAAAAAATCGAGTTTTGAGCTAGAAAGCTGCAATTTTTTATATATGATCTATGACTCCTAAAACTGATTTTGAGATACAATTTTTAAAATCCGCTCACTGACACGCCCACAATTAAATAAAACAATTTTATTGAAAATCCAAAGTTTAAGCTAGGGAGCTGAAATGTATAATACTGTCTAGGGGCCCTTTATGTTTATGTGTAAACATTTTTTAAATCCACCTACAGACACGCCCTCAATTGAATAAAACAATTTTATTGCAAATCCAAAGTTTGAACTAGGGGACGTTTTTTTTTACAAAAGCTTCGTTTTTTCGATAAAATCCTTTAAATGTTATATAACAAAATATGTAGAGCGTTCCTAACAATTCAACCATACTTAGACTTTTGTCACGCATACTTATGAGGGATAGGAATAAGAATAGGGTATCCAAAAGTTCGCCCAAGCGGACTGTAGTCCGTCCCTATGTTTTTTTGACAAATCGATGTAACCATGAAGTTAAAGAAAATAATTTACTTTTAAGTAGATTTGCTGAATCACCAAAGCACTAGCACTTGACACATCAAGAAACTTATCGCAGTTCAGTTTGAACGCTATGAGTTTTCGTCAATTTCCTGTCGAAAACTCAAATATGGGTGAAGTGCAAAAAGATTATTAATATCGTAAAAAATCACTGAATTGGAAGGGAGTTAGGCTATCAAGACCCACAACAGGTACGACAGGACCTTTATTACCTTTCAATTGAAGACATGAGAGCAGTTTAACAACCCGCTATTACAAACACTGGCGAAGCAATTTGAGAACCGCAGTGGTTTGGCAGCAAATGTCAAAATGCATCTTTTCATTGGACTCGGTTTAATTGGCGACGTAGTACTAGCCATATGGTTAAGCATAGCGAGAACTTCATCTGGTTTAAAATAATATAATTCCCTTACTTAGAAAACGAAAATTCTATGGTTTAAGATTATCAACTGACTTGATCTTAAGGCCCTGTTTACAATGTCGGGCGCAGATGGCGGACAATTGTGACTCTTTTATATCACACAGTATTCAAATCTTGACAGATGCGCAGAAAAAGACCAAAATAATTGCTCAAAATATATTATGTGCTACTTTTTTAATACAAACCTACATAAACCTCGATACCTACTTCCTTCTATCACGACGTGTTTGACAACTCATTGCTGTCATGGCAGTTCACTTTTTTTGATTTGCTTATACCTTTGTTTTGTGAATTAACACAGACTCAGTTATCATCGATATAAAAGTTTATTTAATTTGATGTATTTTATGGTCACCACCAATCTGATTGAAACGCCAAATTGGAAAAAAGATCACTTTTGTATTCATATTCTTAAATCGATTTAAAATTTAACTAGCTCTTTGTTTTAAATGTTTGCTACGTATTCATCCAGACTAACAGCATTGAATTTCCGCTATTTCGAATTTGCCAACAATTAATTTTCTCTCTATTTTTTTCGAACTCACTCACGTCGCACTTAGAAACACGATAAAACCAAAATGCAATTTCATTCCATTTTGAAAAAAAAATTCTATTTCCATTTACTTCACTCAACTTAAGTATGAATGCGTCCACTTCTTAGTCCTATGAAGCAGTCATAACTCTGCACTAATGAGAGTTGGTGAACAGGTTTACGAAGCACTTGGTTTAATAGGAGAATACCGGCTTAGAGTATAAATTTATTTGATGTTAAAATGAACTATCCAATCCATCCATACTAAACCAAATATACCATGTACTGTACACCAACCAACCCGATCCGGTATTCTCTTTTCCAAGACTTGCAGTTTTACCCAGAAACATCGAAAAACTTTTCGATGTATAAAATGCAAACATTTTAAATACTGCTTCTCGTTGCCTAAATACAAGCTAAGAGTTAATTCTCGTGATACCAAAACACCTTCACGTAAGTGTAGGATGGATGAAGTGTCGGGAAAACCTCGGCCATCTTCTGTGACAGAAAAATGCTCACTGAGCTGAAAAGAAGGTTTTTGTACTTCAATGAACACACAGTCTTGCAAAAGGCTGGGGTGGCATTTATGTCTCTCAGAACCTTTTCGGTTCCCAATATCTGAGACCTGATGTGAAGATTATTTGTTATCAAGCGTTCCTTCGTCCAATACTGACGTATGCAAGTCCAGTTTGGTCGAACATTAATCCATCGTATATGGAAAAATTAAGAACGTTTGAGAGAAAATGCCTTGGAGCTTCCATACGAATATATAGAAGCGAACATTCCGAGTTTTGGCATTACGTCTCAAAAAACAAGCCTTTAGATGCTTTCGGTGTGCCCAGAATTGACAATGTAATTATGGACCTTGTGAGGAATCATTTCGCTCGCTCAGCAAGTTGTTGAAAAATTCAATTGCAAAATAATTGGTGCCTCGATTGGGCTGAAGCTAGCATATAACCAGGCCAAACTAGAACCTGCCCTGTGATTTTTGATTCATCGACTTAAACCTCAAATCGATCGAATAGGGATCATATGGCAGGGTCTAACCCATTTATTTATGTAAGAGTTAGTTAGTTTCGGTAAGTTTAAGTCTTTTTTAGATGAAGTTAGTTTAATTTGAAAAAAATAAATAGGATGTTTCATTGCATACAGGTTTTTAAACATTTTCCTAAAGATCAATATAAAAATAAGAAATCAGGAAAATAATAGGCAGGTTCTTGAGACACATTAATATAGTTTAACATTAAAAAATATTAACAAAAACAAAAAATACAACTAGTGTTGAGCCATATGCTAAATAGAAATTAATAGAAAGTCTAGTTTTTTCTTAGTTTATAATATAAAATGTAATATTGTTTTAAGTACATAAAATAAACGAAAAAAGAACCATCCACAATGTTGGACAAAAGGTATGAGGGCAAATTGACGACAGCTGAGATGCCTCGCTTGACGGCAGGGAGGAAGTTCGAGGAAGCCTTCACGTCAACGAACCTATGTCTAAGAAAATAAGCAGGACCAGCTGAGTTGGTACTGTTATGTTCAAAGGAGTGCTGCTACGAACCCTTTGAAAGGCCATATCAATCAGCGTTCCCATAAAATCGCGGAAGACAGGCAAGCCTACAAACCACTGGATCAAACAAATGCAGCAACGCCAGCTTTTGATTGGCCTAAGTGACAAGGTGTATCGACATCGGGAGGCCTGTCGTTTATTTTTGAGCTCAAACCGGCGAACTCCACAGGCGAACCAGTAGGAATGCTGTGAAGTGGAAGGGTTGTGTTCGCTTTAGTCCAGATCATAACCTGGTCATTAAAGAAAAAAAGATTCCAAAAACCATTTTAATAAAATACAATCCGCTTCAGTAAAAAAAAACAATTCAGTGGTAAGAGATAAGGGGCTTATTTTAAACGGTAGTACCTAGTAGTAATTTGACATTTTTACCATATTATTTTATTCTGATGAAATGACAAAAGTGATTGTGTAACCAATTTCCCTTCATAAAACGCGACAATTTAACGGCTCGGTCAATAATTCGTATAAGTCAATGTGGGTCTTGTTCTCTGACAACACATATTATAATGGTACCGCTTCCTATTTATAAAAAAACTCAAGACGTGACTTAAAGAACCGGCTTTCGATAGCTACTTACGCAATTATTCAAGCGAAGAATTTTGTATTAAACAAAATCCACAATAACACAACCAAAAATAGAAAACACACTCATTGCTTATTCAATTCCCGAATTGTGAAGGCGTGCGGCGTGCAGACTTTATTCAGAGAATGCCTCGCATAAAACAAGTCAATAGAGCTGTTTTGGCCTGTTTTGGCAGAAGCACAGTTTTTATTTTGAACTTTACTTTAATGATGAGAAATTAATTACAAATATAATTCTACAATTTTGGGTTAATAATGTAACGTATTTAAGGTATGTAGGTGGCGTTTCCTTCACTTCGACCTTGTGCGGATCATTGCAAAGTTCACACGCAATCTTCTACTGAAACTGATTAGGAATTTATATAACTTTGCGATTGAAATTCGTATAAAATTTAAAATGTAGCCGGTACATTTCGGAATAGAGGAGGTATTCAATTGGAATTGTTATAATTTGTTTGTTGTTTTTGAAAAATTTAATTTATATCACAATAAGTGAGAGAATCGAGTATATATCCAATTGTAGACTATAGTTGAGCATTCCAAATGAATGGTGTTGGCTAGTAAAACATGTTAGGTACATAATTTATATTTTATTTTTAAAGCTACGAGTAACTCTTTTGCAATACTAGTTGTAAGTAAGTGGCGACTATAAGGTCAGTTGAATTTCTTCTTTTCAGTCTATCATAATGCTAAGGCTGTGGAGAACAAGTTTTTTGCGATGGCAGTGTGGAAAAGTATTGCGTTATGGAATTCTTTAGAAAATGCCACATTTGAAATGGAGTTCTAGTCGAATATGTTTTCAGATAGACGGATTAAGTAAGTGAACTTTAGGGGTGCACTAGAAATAATTTTAAGGTTGGGTGGTCTATTTGTTAAGGACTATAAATCAGCAATATAGTTGTGATGCGGTAATATATTTTTTGCTAATCTTATGCCAAGTTAAGCTAACCCTATATCGAAGTTCAAAAAGTTTAAACTTGCCTTCGGTTTCACAATAGTAATTTAAACGCTGGTCAACTAAATGTAATTTAATGAACTGGCTGTGGCAGCAATCCGCTATAGATAACCGGATTCAAAATTATTATTTTTTGTAGCAATAAATAATGTGCATGACTGGATAGTACGAAACTTTCTCGCTTTCATAAAAAGCGTTTTCGTATCGCATTAGGTCGGTTACCTTACTTTTGTAGTACGCATTCAAAAGACTGTCAAAATGAAATTGGTGGGGATGAATTCTCTCACAGAGCCAGAAACTTGCAGAATAGTTGGGGAATGCTTTCGTAGTCAACGAGCCTGGTTCATTCCCATGAATGTTGTGGGTACCTACATATAAAAAGGAGGCGTCGCTAGAAAAAGAGACTGTTTTGCAGGCGACAGAGGAATAGCGTGAAATCTAAAACACAAAATAATTTCTCTTGTGCTATATTTAACGTCTTATCTTTCAGTGCATATACCAAAAGAAGATTTGTGTCAAAAGTGAAATGATTTGGAAACGAAACGTTCATATCCACACCGAAAATTATTTTCGGAAGTAGATTTTCATAGGAATGACCATGTGTTTAGGCTCAAAAGTAGTAAATTATCAAAAATTATAAATATTTCTCTCTATTCTAAGGGTATATTAATTTTGGGTCATAGTTTGTAACATGCCTTAATATTGCCCGTATACCCCTAAAAATTACTATATTCGTGATCAGCATCGGTAGTCATTTAGATCTAGCCATGGTAGTCCGTTCGTCGGCAAAAATCAACCATTTAACCGGAGCTAGAAAGCTGAAATTTCAACCACATACTCTCTAGGGGCCCGAAACAATCAAGTTTAAGAATTTTTAAAATTCGGACTCAGGCTAAATTTAGAGCTCGACTGTCCAACAAAAAAAAAGGTGCGAATTGCTCGAAAGAAGTAATTTAACGTGCCCACAATTTAAAAAAAAAAACAATGTTATCGAAAAGTTTGACCTAGGAAACTGAAATTTATATTGTATATACTCTCTAGGATCTTTCTCGTGTTCAAAGATTTTTCAAATTCGCCCAGTGACACGCCCACAATTTAAAAAAAACAATTTTACCGAAAAGTCAAAGTTTAAGCTATTAAGCTGAAATTTAATATATATACATACTTTCTAGCGGCTCTTAAAGCTCATGTCAAAAAATTTTTTTAAATCCTCCCACTTACACGCCCACAAATAAAAAAAAAAACAGTTTTGATTCAAAAAATCAAAGTTTGAGCCAGGAAGGTGAAATGTTTAAATAAAATAGATATAAAAGTGAAAGAAAAAATTAAAGTATAGCAAAATAAATAAACTTATAGCAAACCCAACAGAAAACGAAAGCCACGAAAAAGGATGGTTATGTCATCAGATAGTGTGAGAAGACATTTTTCTTAAAGTTAATGAGATTATCTGTATTTCGCACATGGTGTGACAAGGTATTCCATAATCAAGATGCATTAACAAAAAACTGTTGATCTGAAGAGAAGAAAAATGGGGCACTATAATTTGGTTAGATCTTCTAGACAACTAGAACTGGATTCTTTCCTAAAGGTATGAAAGTTGGTGGGTTTGGACAATAGTGAAAAACATTGTTAGAGTTCTTAGTTTGATTAGGTTATGGAAAGAGATCCCATATATACTTTTTGAGAATGATGATATGTGGTCACACCGGCTTAGACCAGGTTAGGTTACGTCTAGGTGGCTGTCGGTAGAAGCCGACACACTTAGACCAATTTAGGTCCATTGTGATACCACGTGTATTATCTACCTCTCTAAATGGGACTGGCCAACGACACGCGGTTGTTCTCAAACGGTCCCCCATCTACGTACTAACCGCGCCCTACGTCGTTTAATTGCGGTGATCTGACGAGAACCGATTAACTCGACGTGGTATGGTCGTTGGTTCGGCTTAGACCAAATATGAATGAAACAAATATAAAAGACCAAATATAAAAGATTTCTCAGCTATACGTCAAAATCGGTGTTACAAGGGTTTCAGCCAGCATTTTGTTGGTATCCAAAACGATGAATTTCCTAGTTGGCCAAAGCAACCGAAGAGCCCCGTATGCTTTAGGTATAGCCGGTATGATATGGTTGTTCCAATTTAATGTTCGAATAAAACAAATACCGAGGTTCTTGACTTTATCCACAAATACCAACTGATCCGGTCGCGCTCCATTTCCTTCGAGATATGTTCGTTGACGTAAAGGCTTCGTCGCGCCTTGCAACTTTTTATTAGATGAATCTTTGTTACTCCTGCTGTCATGCGAAGCATTTTCATTTCAGCTGGCGTTAATTTGCCTTCATACTTTTTGTACGCTGTTCAGCATTGTGAACCGCATTTGAGCGCCGCGGTGAAGAGGCTTCCTTGCAGCGAAGTGGGCATTTTCGGTCACAGGTGATGGCTGAGTTCATCCACCCTACGCTTAGGCAATGCTTAATGTTGTCATCACGGCTTGCTTTGCTATTGATCATAGATCCCAGATATTTAAGCTTTTCGCACTTGGGAATCATTCTTCTATTCATATAAATATCTGGAATAGGTCTGCGTGGCTCAGAGAGAGGGCAGGCGTTGTAAGAACTCTAGCTGAGTAAATAGTGTAATAAAGCTAGAAATAAGTAATATTAAAAATTTTTTTTTTTATTTTTCTTAACGTTGCGCGGTGGGTTAGGTGATGTCGTATCAAGCAAGTGTATCAATCAACACTACAATTAAGATTTCTAAATGCAGAATCGATCTATTTCTTGCATGCATGCGCTGTGGAAATATTATTATAAAGAAAAATAAATAAAAAAAATATGGAAAGGCTGGTCCACTTGGGTGAACTGTTGAAGTCCTATTTCCCTATTCCCAGGTGGAGGGACAAAAGTCCCAACTTTTTCTTTTGGGACTTGTATTCCACACCATTGGGACATAAGTTACAAAATATTTAGTCGAAGATGGGACATAAGTCCCAAATTTTCGAGAGACCTCTAATCTCAGCAGCAGGATATGTTTATTGAATTCCATTTCGAAGGCTCTGTTCGAAATCGGTTGTAAAGGAAGCGGGACGTAAATGGAAAATGTTTGCTTTAATAACTTGAAACATGTGTCCATATATTTACTCCGACTTACTACTCATTAGCGGTGCCGTGAAATAACGCCAAACGAAATAAGGCCATATTTAAACATAGGGACGGGCTACAGTCCGTTGGGCGAACTGTTGGATACCCTATTCTTATTCCTATCCCTCATAAGTGGGCGTGACAAAAGTCTAAGTATGGTTGAATTGTTAAGAACGCTCTACATATTTTGTTATATAACATTTAAAGGATTTTATCAAAAAAAAAACGCTCCCTAGCTCAAACTTGGGTGTTTCAATAAAATTGTTTTATTTAATTGTGGGCGTGTCAGTAGGCGGATTTAAAAAAAATTAACACATGAGAATAAAGGGCTACTAGAGAGTATATATTATAAATTTCAGCTCCCTAGCTCAAACTTTGAATTTTCAAAAAAAAAAAAAAATAATTGTGGGCGTGTCAATGGGCGGATTTTGAAAATATTTACACATGAGCATAAAGGGCCCATAGAGAGTATATACTACAAATTTCAGCTCCCTAGCTGAAACTTTGGATTTTCAAAAATTAATATACCCTTAGAATATGGTAAAAAAAAATTATTTTATTTATTTGTGGGCGTGTCAGTGGGCGGATTTTGAAATTTTTTTATCCCGAGCAGTTTTAGGAGTCATAGATCATATATAAACAATTTCAGCTTTCTAGCTCAAAATTCGATTTTTTCCAAAATTTGGTTTTTTTGAGTTTGTGGGCGTGTCTGTGGGCGGATTTCAAAAATTCGTAAACTTGATTATTTCGGGACCCTAGAGAGTATATGGTTAAAATTTTAGCTCTCTAGGTCCAGTTTAAAGGCCTAATTTTTGGCTACAGACGGACGGACGGACGGACGGACGGACATGGCTAGATCGACATTACTATCGATGCTGATCATAAATATAGTAACTTTTAGGGGTCTACGGGCAATATTAAGGTATGTTACAAACTATACGTCAAAATTAATATACCCTTAGAATAGGGTATAAAAATATGGCCTTATTTCACTTTGCAGTAGTGGGATAAAGCCATATTTCAATATATTGCTTTTTTTCTGAAAGTGAAATAAGGCCATATGAATTCATTTACCCAAAGTGCAATAAGGCCAAGTGCTAAAATAAAGCCTCGCACCTACTCCAAATCAAACAAGCAGGAGGGTGGCAGGGGCAGCATGTCCCCCCATAGGCATTGCATTGTTTATGGAATCTACTTGCGATTTCGCTACTAATCCCATAAACAGTGCCCTGCTTGGGGTTACTGTTTGATTTGGAGTAGGTTCAAGGGCAATTTGTTGAAAACAGCACCAATGGAAAGTGAAATAACGCCAAATTGGCCTTATTTCACTTTCACATCATTTGGTGATGATTTGGGACTTATGTTTCACTTAAGTTTTTGTATATAGTATGGGTGAATTTATTAGAAGGATCTACATAATTTTGTTAGGCGACATTTAAAGGATTTTATTGCATTAAACAAAGTTTGTGCGCGTGTCAGTGGGTGGATTTAAAACATCTTAACACACGAGCATTTTGGGCCCCTAAGGACATTAATATTCGAAATTTCTGTTTTCTGATTCCGAATTCGTTTTTTCCGATAAATTTGTGTTTTTATATTGTGAGCGGATTTTAAAAATTCTAACACTTGATTATTTCATGCCCATAAATTCCAACTTTCTAGCTAGAGTTTCAGAGCCTAATTTTTGCCGACGGATAGACATGGCTAGATCGACGTTATTGTCGATGCTGACCACGAATAAAGTAGCTGTTAGGGGTCTATGGCAATATTAAGATATTTTACAAACTATGAGTCAACATTAAAAAAATCTGGAATAAACAGCAAACGATACATTGATTGAATTGTAAAACCTAATAGGCGAAAGGTATATGAACAAAAACAAGCCCTGCCCTGAAGCTATCTTTAGATGCTTCTTGTAGCGCTTCAGAACAGGTTGTGAAAATCTTTCAAATTCTGTCCCAAAGCCTAGACATTACTATATTATAAGAACACGCAACCACAACTGCGGTCAAACAATGATTCGTTAGCAGACTTTACTACTCCAAACTAAACCAAAACACATAGCATGTAGTAACTGAATCGAGATCCAGATGAAGGTAACCTATCCACAATGCTTGATGAAAATGTATATTCATGAATGTTATTCTAAAATAATTTTCACGACTAACCACACCTCTCTTTAAGATCCCAAGCACGTACCTACCGATTTGAATGAAAATCATAGTTCAAAAACTACATGCACAAGTCAAACCACAATCAGCGCTGGGAGCCTCGATACGATGTGCACTCATTTATAGGGCACTTACTCAGTATCATTCATCTACATCCACAGCTCACCTTCGTTGCTTACTTTAATTCACATTTGACTAGAGCATGGCTCTCAACTTTTCAATTTCAAAAATATGTTTAAAGGACAACTTGTTATGTGCCCATAACAGTGAATGGAGTACTCCTACCTACAACAATGGGACAGTTTTCCGACCATTTGACCCACACCACGCATAATTTGAATTTTCGTACACAACAAAACAACCACTTAATGCTGCATCATTCGGTTGAAGCACTCATTTATAACGCCTGATTGTGGGAACTACTGTACCTTTGCTGGCAACCGAAATGCATCCACAACAACTCAACATAGCAGCTAGCTATGTGTCACCACTGCTTGTGGTTTGGATGTAGTTGGAGCCTATTAACTGAGATAGATTTGTGAACTACACGGATGCATAAAGTTGGGAGACTATGCTTTGCAATTCACATTAAAAGTCTGTGTAAGTTTGGTGGGGCATCGAGATTCTGGTCGAGAGAATTGAAATTGGTCGTATTGACCCACATTCGCATGGCCGATGGCAGAGTTTTGTTTTGCTTGAGTTAAGTTTAGGTACAAGCTGGGGAGCATAAATATTCGAAGTTAAACAAACAAATCGAGACATCAGACACAGAATTTTAATTACATATATGCAATAATATACCCATACAATACGACATACGAGTACAGGCACATCAACATACTGCCAACCTGGGAATGGGAATCCTATTCAAATCAGTGGTTTGTAGTTTAATTTGTTTTACGCTCGCACATAAATTTTCGGTGTGAAAAATGTTTTCAAACTCTGGAAACTGTGTTGATAGTAAAGAGCGATAGTGGAATGGTCCTAAAAATTACTGGAATATCTGAGTGTTGCATAATCATTACATAAAGTGTATTTATTTTTGATAGGAAAAAAACTGTTTTTATACCCTATTCTAAGGGTATATTAATTTTGACGCATAGTTTGTAACATACCTTAATATTGCCCGTAGTTCCCTAAAAGTTACTATCATCATCGATACTAATGTCGATCTAGCCATGTCCGTCCGTCGGCAAAAATTAGGCCTTTAAACTGGACCTAGAGAGCTGAAATTTTAACCATATACTCTCTAGGGTCGCGAAATAATCAAGTTTACGAATTTTTGAGATCCGCCCACAGACACGCCCACAAACTCAAAAAAACAAAATTTTGGAGCTAGAAAGCTGAAATTTTTTGTATATGATCTATGACTCCTAAAACTGCTCGGTATAAAAACTTTTCAAAGTCCGCCCACTGACACGCACACAAATAAATAAAACAATTTTTTTGAAAATCCAAAGTTTGAGCTAGGGAGCTCAAATTTATAATATATACTCTCTATGGGCCCTTTATGCTCGTAAATATTTTTAAAATTCGCCCACTGACACGCCCACAATTAAATTTTTTTTTTTTTGAAAATTCAAAGTTTGAGCTAGGGAGCTGAAATTTATAATATATACTCTCTAGGGGCCCTATATGCTCATGTGTTAATTGTTTTTAAATCCGCCTACTGACACGCCCACAATTAAATAAAACAATTTTATTGAAACACCCAAGTTTGAGCTAGGGAGCGTTATTTTCCATAAAATCCTTTAAATGTTATATAACAAAATATGTAGAGCGTTCTTAACAATTCAACCATACTTAGACTTTTGTCACGCCCACTTATGAGGGATAGGAATAAGAATAGGGTATCCAACAGTTCGCCCAAGCGGACTGTAGCCCGTCCCTATATTTTTAATATGGAAATAATTTAAAAAAAAAACAAAAATTGTTTGATTGGAATTATAAATACTGATTTGAATTATCTTTGGAAGGCTTTAAATAAAATAAATAGATATTAGGCAGTAACGGCCTATACAGGCCTAAAATATAGCTTCTCCAACCATTTGTGTGTGCGATGTTATATTTTTGGCATACGAATGGAAGGATACTAAAATTGTATTCCAACTTCGAACGGCAAATTCGAGAAGCTTTTTATGATAAATGGTACTCTTAGACGTTTGCCAGACTTTTGCAACAGGTGAGGCAGTAGAAAAAACTCTAGGTTAGGTTAGGTTACTGGGTTGACGGGGCAAGAGAATCCTGCGCCCGTCACACTAAGGTCAATGTAGAACCTTTCTGATACCCTAGAGGTTATGATTCCCTTACTTAGGAACCAATGAAAAACCTATAAAAAACCTAGCGGGCTTACAAACCATCCCGATGCATTAATGAACTTGTGCAAGTCGTTCACAGACTTGCCGGAGAGTTCTTCTTAGTCCTGAAAGAAATGTCTGCCGATGACATTGTTTCTAATATGATAAAGTGCAGGGCAGTGACAGAGGAAATGAGGGGTATCCTCATTCACCTCCTCATACCCACATCCTCTACAGAGGTCATCTCTGCTGAGTTTCAATTTCTTTGCATGGTAGCCCAACATGTTGTGTCCGGTGATTACACATGTGAGAGAGGACAACGATTTTTTATTCATTTGAAGGATTCTCTCGGTCTTTCGTTTGCCATATAGTGCCCACATTTTCCTGGTTATGACACAGGAGTCAACGGCGCTCCATCAATGTTTGCTGTCATCTGTGTTTTATCCCCAATCACCTGTTTAAGGTAACAGAGTGGAGTTTTTACTGTAGTGTCAGCCTTTCTTAACTCAAGGGATGATCCTTTTCTTGACAGTTCATCGGCTCTTTCATTTCCTGGGACACCACTGTGTCCGTGGACTCAATAGAGTCTTACAATGTAGAAAAAACTCTAACTGACAACTGTGCCCCAGCGTATGCGTAACTTGCACCTGAGATCACTCACTCAGTAGTCCAACGCATAACCGCTGAGTCAATGCGACAACAAGTCTTTGGGGGACTATAAATATACATATAAGATCTCTGTTTATTTACTAAAAAAACACAAATGACACTTCATGACAACAATTTTAAGGATATCTGTGTTTTCTCTCCATTACAATTTACAAGCACTTTAAACCAATATGCATCGGTTTTTCCGCTATCGTCATTGTTTCCATTATCTCAATGCCCCACAGTCCGCTTGGGCGAACTGTTGGATACCCTATTCTTATTCCTATCCCTCATAAGTGGGCGTGACAAAAGTCTAAGTATGGTTGAATTGTTAAGAACGCTCTTCATATGTTGTTATATAACATTTAAAGAATTTTATCGAAAAAAACGCTCCCTAGCTCAAACTTGGGTGTTTCAATAAAATTGTTTTATTTTATTGTGGGCGTGTCAGTAGGCGGATTTAAAAAAAATTAACACATGAGCATAAAGGGCCACTAGAGAGTATATATTATAGATTTCCGCTCCCTAGCTCAAACTTTGAATTTTCAAAAAAGTTTTTTTTTTTTTTAAATTGTGGGCGTGTCAGTAGGCGGATTTTGAAAATATTTACACATGAGCATAAGGGGCCCCCTAGAGAGTATATATTATAAATTTCAGCTCCCTAGCTCAAACTTTGGATTTTCAAAAAAATTGTTTTATTTATTTGTGGACCAGTGGGCGGATTTTGAAAATTTTATATCCCGAGCAGTTTTAGGAGTCATAGATGATATAAAAAAAAATTCAGGTTTCTAGCTCAAAATTCGATTTTTTCCAAAATTTTGTTTTTTTGTGTCTGTGGGGGATTTCAAAAATTCGTAAACTTGATTATTTCGCGACCGTAGAGAGTATATGGTTAAAATTTCAGCTCTATAGGCCCAGTTTAAAGGCCTAATTTTTGCCGACGGACGGACGGACATGGCTAGATCGACATTACTATCGATGCTGATCATAAATATAGTAACTTTTAGGGATCTACGGGCAATATTAAGGTATGTTACAAACTATGCGTCAAAATTAATATACCCTTAGAATACGGTATAAAAATAACAATGTTTCGCATTTACGTGTGGAAAAATCTCGTTGGGGAGCTGTGCGCGAAAACTTTAAGGTAGGTTATCTTTGAAACAGGATATCCCACACACAGGGAATCTTAGAAAAAAACTTGAACAGCCATAAGAGTCTTCACAACCTTTGACGGCCATATCTGCCATAATATGTCTTGAAGTCGTTATGGTCTCAACGGCAGAAGACTGGTGGCAACATTGGCAAAAAAAACTATCAGAAATGACGGCCACTAACACAATGCTTTGTTTGATGATGTATATACAAAAATCATGTAGAGACTTGCATTTGTCGATATTCTGCAATTCACACTAAATAAAATAGTAAAAGGGGCTAAAATTTGCCATCTCATTTTCAGTTGTCAGCACGACCAAGACTGTGTTTATCCACGCTTTAAGAGAAGACACTCTAAATCTCTCAAACAGTGCTGCCTACCTAGGATTAAAGTAAGACCGGAATGTGCAATGAGACAAAACAAAAAACTCAAACGAATGAACCAAAAAGCCTGTAGTTTTGCAAAATGGCAGTAGGCTCAATGTCAAATTGCCAAATATGCAGCAAATTGAAAAAAAAACATTTGTATTCTTTTTAGACAATGCCTAAAAAAGGTAATTCTGGGTTATTTTGTATTTAGGCTATTTTAGTTGGTTTTATGTCAAATCCCCAAAAATGTTAAACTGTTAAATCAAAATCACACTATTTGTTTTCCATGGACATTCTATCATATTGGGAATAGCAACCATATTTTAGATACGGTTTAATGGCATTGACGAGGAATTCAATTCGAAAATCAGCAAATGGAATGCTTCATTGTCATGGGTGTACTCTCTAGGATACCGGTACGTCAAATCAAGCTTAACCTTATTCCAACAGACATAATTTCCTAAATAAGGAAATGGCTGACTGCTCAGCACTTCGACTGAGAGACTGACAAAAAGAAGGACAGTGGTTATACCAATATGAGTATGATGTACCGCTATCTGCCAAAACCGATCGACTCCCAATGGAAACTGACTTCAATCTAGGCTTCAAATACTCGATATCGGGCAGATCAGAGTGGATGCAACGCGATGTCCCTTACAACAGATTGCTGTCAATGCTTATGGATGGGTCTAAGACCCACGACGGAGTCAGTGCTCTATCTTTTATTCATTCAAACTATTGCAGCGTATTCAGGCCGAAATCACAGCCGATCGCCAAGCCGCTGACTGATTGACGGATATTATCACACCACAAAGTGGCATCGTCATATCTTGTATGGACAGTTAACACTCAGAAAGTTATCGAAGTTCCGCTAAGAAATATATGGCAACCGTATCTCTTAATGAGATAGCGTCAATCTTTGCAGAGTATTAGGTCATAGTGAGGTACACGTAGAAGGCAATTGTGAAGCTAACCGAGCATTAAACTCTATCTACTTCACCATTCTTATTTTGAAGTCTTAGTAATTAGTTTTTTTTGAGCTTCCGCCCGCTGCTAAAAATTAACTGGCTGGTGAAGTGCGGTAATTTTCAATGTCACAATCCACAGGATGTGATAAACAAAAAACCCGATTGTTTTCAAACCTACTTAAGATTATCACAAATGATCGATGAGATAAGCACACCAATATCTTTCTCGAGTCAGCAAATGCAATACATTCAAAATAATATTTTTATTTTATAAACATTCAATCAAACATAATTCACCCGCTAAAAAGACTAAAAATGTCACGCAGCTTATATCTACGAGTATCTGAATCTCACACGCTTGACAGACCGATTTTGAACATTATAATTGATAGCCCCGGATATTGGTACCAAACTGTTACGGTGAATATGATTTAGGTACAAGGAGCTGTCATTATACACTATTCTAAGGGTACATTAATTCCCATAGCTTGTAACATTACTTAATATTGCCTACAAACCCCCAAAAGTAACTACAAGGTGGCGCAAAAATAACCTTCCGATGTTTTTTGGCCGACCGACCGATTATTGCTCAAATAAATAGTCACCAATATTCCGCGTTCTGGAGCAGTGTAGCGTAACATTGTTTATTAACGTGTATTTCGCATGTGTTTACTACACAAATGTCAAAACAGAACTGACATTAGGGGCCAATCGCAAAATTTATAGCATTTTCTGATAGGAGAATTACTTTTGCGCCACCTTGTATATTCGTGATCAGCAACGATAGTAATGTCGATCTAGCCATGTCCGGTCGGTCCGTTCGCCCGTAGGCAAAAAATTCGAGCTAGAAAGCTAAAATTTAAACCATATTTCCTCTATGGGCCCGAAATAATCGAAATCTCAAAAAACAAATATATAGAAAAATCGAATTTTGAGCTAGAGAGCTGAAATTTATAATATATTATCTTTAGGCTCCCAAAATGCTCGGGAGTTAAGATTTTTAAAATTCGCTGACGTGCTAGGAAGGTGAAATTTGGAACGTATACTCCCTAGGGGCCCTTAATGCTCATGCAAAAATATTTTTAAAATCGCCCACTGACATGCCCACTATTTTATTGAAGAAATCATTGGAAATGAAAGTTTTATTTTTCGCAAAGATTGTAGGTAAAGACGTTTTTGAAAAACTCCTGTATATGAAGTTTTCTGGCATGCCCGCTTTTATTAGGCGTTTTTTATAAAAACTTTGTTTTTTCGAAAAAAATGTTTATGGGGAATAGGAATATGAATAGGGTATCCAACAGTTCTGTGAGTACATAATAGCGATCTTTTTCGCCCAAGCGGACTGTATTCTTTTCCTATATTTTTTGATTTGTCTTGATCCTTTTCATGACTCTTGTTGTCATTGAGATTACCGGAATATCTTGAAGCTGAACACAACTTTCTCTGAGATGTTGCTTGATTTTCAACTTACAGTGTGTGGAAGTTACTGACTTTGTTTAAGAAAACATATTAAGGCGTAAGCCTAGCTTCTCCAACCATTTTGCTAGTGCGGAGTGGTAGGGACCTACAATTTAAAGCCGAATCCGAACGGCAAATTTGAGAAGCTACTCATGACAAGTGATATCTACTCTTGGATGTTTGTCACACGTTCGCAAGAGGTGGGGCAGTGAAAAAAACTATATTAGATGTTACTTGGCTCGGCGGGGTTTGAAAATTTAAATTAGTATTACAACATACTAACCAGTGCACCACAATCAATGCGTCCGAAATTGATTCTATGCTTTGGAGATGTTATTATTAAAGCAGTTATCAAGAACAACGCTTTTGCAACGAAATATTTTACAAAAAAAATGCGGTTTTCTAAAAAACGTTACAGGATTGCCAAATAATGCTCTATGCCAACATTCCATTCGCAGTGGAAGTAGAATGAGCAATCCATTTAGTTTGAGGACATTCCATTGCGGGGTCAATCGAAAGGCGCGTTAAATAATTTGTTAATGTTTGCGTAACAGTTTGGATATTCATCCATTTCCCGTAGTCATGCGTGAATTGCTTGAAATTTTGACGCAATGCAGATCGATGTTGAAATCGAAGATTGACATAAAATATTGGGCCCTATTAATAGTGTCGACAATTGATCGATGGTCGACATTTATCGATTGTCGATTGCAGACGCAAACAATAGCCAAACAACTGCCAAAGTAGGATGTATTAACAATATTTACATTTATATTCTTAAAAATCTGTTTCTCTTTCAATTAAGCTACACAATACCAAAAGCCAACTCGATTGTTGTGACAAACAAAAAAAAAGGATAATTTTATAAGACTCAATCGGGAGAAATATTGGTGCGTATAACCAGGCCAAACTAGGCCCCGCCACAGGATTTTTAATCTATCGATTATTGCTTTATTAAAATCCCTGATCGATGCAATGAGGATCCAGTATATATTTAATAAAAAAATTGAGATTTAGTTACTTTTATTTAGATTAATATTTTTTTAGATTAAGTGTGTTTTATATAAAACAATTAACATGATTCATTGCATACTGGTTTTTACTCATTTTCCTTAAGATCAATATAAAAATAAGAAGTTGATAAAACAAAACTTAGGTTCTTGACAACATAAATATAGTATAACATTAAAAATTATATTAAAAACAAAAATACAACAAGTATTGAAACAAAGTTTTTGTAAAAAAAAACACACCTTAAAAGTGGGAACTGCGGAAAACTTTATACAGGGTGGGCCAAATGTGACTTCCTAATTTGAAAAAAACATAACTCTTTTTTTTTATTTTTTTTTATTTTCTTTTTAAGGTAGGTACTTGTAAAACAAACTTGGGAGATTTACTAAAATGAACTATAGCTCTTTAGAAAGGAGCAAACTAATTGAATTTTATTTTGAAAATAATCACTCGATTATTTTAACCCAAAGAGATTATCGGCGTCATTTTAATGTGCGAAATCCACCCTCAGCGCACATGATTACGGCACTGGTGGCACGATTTCACCAACAAGGAACTGTAGTTGACTTTCCTCGAGCTGGAAGACCTGGCAGTGCCCGAATCGAAGCGAATGTGGAACGCATTCTTGCAAGTGTTGGTTGTGGAGAGTTCAGAAACATGACACGAAGGCGCTCTGGTAAACTCGGTGTGTCCCGCAGTTCATTGCGAAGAGTTGTTAGAACCGAATTGCAGCTGTTTAAGCCAGGAGATCCTCAAAAACGTGTTGTTTAGGCAGTTCGGAATATTTTCCGAAAATTCAGGATTTAATAATTGGCCTCCACGTTCTCCGGATTTGACCGCACCAGACTTTCTGCGGGCTTATTTGAAGAGTAAAGTGTACGTAAATAAAACCACCACTATCCGGCAGCTGAAGGAGAACATACGTGCTGAAATACAGGCGCTGAGCCCAGATGTCCTACGAAGTTTTATGGAAACACTCTAGAAAGAGCCCGCCTCTGTGAGCATGAAGCTGGTGCTTATTTGAGGGACATTATATTCCATACTTAGCATAAACAAACTCCATAAATCATACTTTGTGATTCTAAAATAAATTATTAATAAAAAATTTAATCTATAAAAGTTATTATCACTTTAAATAGGAAGTAACTTTTGACCTACCCTGTATAAAGGAATTGTTTTAAACGGCTGTATGTAGATAACTACATACTTTGCGAAAAAAAAGACTTCCATTTCCAGTGATTTCTTCAAAAAAAAACGTTTTTTTTAATAGTGACACGCCGTAGGCGGATTTTAAAAATATTTACACATGAGCATTTCGGTCCGCTAGAGAGTATATATTCAATATTTAGCTTTCCAGCTCAAATTTCCAGCACAACAACGATGGCTGCACTAAATTACTGCCCAGTTTTCGGTTTATTAGGGAAAAATCAGGCAATTCCAGTCAGAGACTCAGTTTACGTTCATGGCATCTGTTTTCCAAACGTATATAAATGTTCCGCGACGAACAGTTGTTGGAGAGAAATTGACAGGTACGAGTAGCTGCCGAAAACTGATGCAAAAATCGCACATCATAGCGATGAAGCGGTGTGCGTTAAGTTTTGTCAGAGAAATGTTCCGAACACCCGAAATATTAAGCAAAATTCTCTGATTCGTACAAAATCAGAGAATTTTCCATTCGGAACGGATACAGTGATAGAGCCGAATATTTTTTTCTCAATGGTTTTGACTTACATTTTTACGCCACAAAATTCACTTATTCCTGTGTTTCAGACATGTACTTCAATGAACGGAAGTCATTCCAATAATGAGCATAGTTCTGAACGGAAAGAACAACATGGATGACATGTTCCGAAAGATCAAACACGAAGATATAAGATTGCATTCACGGTTAAAAAAGTTAATTTACGCGTATAGGTTAGGTAGGTACGTCAACCCAATACTCGGACGGAATCTTGCTTTATTCTTTAGTAACATACACGAATGTCAAAACAACACTAACCAACAAAAAAACAATGGAAATTATGTGAGAAGTTTAACGAAGATAACAACGTAGATAACTACGAGTATGTATATCCTAATTTGCTATACCCTAATTTGTATTTTTGTAAATACATATATGTCAAAAATGATTCTAGGATTTACTAGAGACATGACCAAATAGATAACATATTCGAAAAGACAACTCCCTGCAACCTGCAGTTAAAAAAGTCATCCCAATTCCCCGGCGACGAATTTTACAGTAAAATGCATTCTCTCTGTGTTGATAATATCATTTGGGTGACATTTGACCACATATCGAGCTTTAATACACAAAACATTGACAAAATACCTATATGTTAATAAGGTCAACTGCATTTGCAAATATGAACGGCATTTGTAGCGTTCTCCATTGAGCGTCATTTGCACAATCTAATGATTGATTTGCGAACCTTTCATAAACACCCTGATTATCGAAAGAAAAAATAATTTAGAAATAAAAAGAAATTTGGAAGCTAATGAAGAAGAAAAGAGCTGACTTGACGGTGAATTAAAATGCCACCTGTTTAAAAAAATCCCAAGCTAGCTGCTCTCACATACTACCAAAATCAAATTGAATTTATCTCGCCGGGGTGGTGCGGCGCCTTGTATTCAAGTGACTTTCACACCCCTTATAACGGAATTCCTATCGAAAACCACTTAAAACTTGCCATTCACCTTGATGAGCACTGTGCATACTAAAATAACCGTTCCCGTTCAGTGACCTTTAAGCGGCATTTATGGAACAAATAAAGTCAATTTCATAGTTGACTCCTCCAAAAAAAAAAAAGATACCAAATTTAAAATTCTGCAAACCCGCCAGACCCGAATTTCATCACCTCTAAGGAAAGTGAAGTTTATCCATAATGATCATCAATAAAAATCTGGTAGATATCCGCACGTTTTTAGGCACATACAGTATTTTTCACCTCTTTCTACATATTATCTACAAACGTTCACTTAAGCATGCAACAAAAGGCGGGCAGTGAATTTCAAAATTCACATCAAACATCGGATATCTCTAGCGCTCTTGCAAAAAATATTATCTGCAAGTCACCTTCCGTCTACCGCTTACCACTCATGGATTGTTTTAGCGCAACTCGTTCCTTTATTGACTTTCCCGTTTTCTTTTAACATACTTTTCGGATTCAATCAAATCGGCTATAATGCAATCATCGTGCAATTAAACATCCGATAGGTGATTGTTAGATAGAAAATCTCAAACTACGATACATGTCCGATATGATTTAAACGGCTAGGCGCGCAAGTTGCTGATGAGCTACTGCTGGGATGACCCACAATTATTATTTTAACGCAAAACAAGCTAACTTTCGCTTGCGGCCAAAAATGGTGGGTCTGCAAAAGTGAGTTTTAAATTCAATTGAAACGCCATAAGCAAACACTTGTCGGCGTTTGCATTGAACAGGGCGTGTGACAGTGGCAAAACATTTCATAAGACACATGAAAATAAATCATGATTGGCACTTTCAATTGATATGATTTTTATGGATTACTTTTTGTTGTTGTTGCCGGATTTATTTCTTCTTCTTGTGACTAGAAATTCAAGTTTTGACGTCTATGTACGACGATAAATATGTATTTGACTTATATGAAGATGTGCTTTCATTCCTGTTCAGTCTGTTTAGTTGTTACTTGTGAATTCACAAATCTGCAACTCTATTTGGAGTGAATTAGCCAAAGTGGTAAATCACTCTCCATTGAACTAGTGATACCATTTGGCTTTGCGCTGGTTAACGATTTCTTTTACTTACGATTGTTGTTTTAAGTGTAAAGTGAATAGCAGTTGACACTTACCTGAAAAATAAAATAAAAATCATTAGTATTATGTTTCGTCAAGATTTAAAATTAAAATAAATTAAGCAATAGTTATAACAATGAGCTACATTGGTAGCTTGTTTTAAAGGCCTATTGAATAGAAGGTAAGTGGCGTTGGATATAATTTGCACGAGTTTCCAACAAATAAACAAATACTATTTCTTAGCAAAATTCATTTCGTTCGTTTCCGCCGGGACCAAGTAACACCTAAAAGTTTTTTTCACTGCCCCACCTCTTACGTCTGACAAGCATCCAAGAGTATTAATTGTCATTAGAAGCTTCTCAAATTTGTTGCTCAGATTCAGCTTAAAATTGTAGGTCCCTTCCATTAAGCACAAGCAAATGGTTGGAGAAGCTAGGTTTAAAGCTCTATACGGGTCGTTAATACTTAATATATTTTTCCAGCTGCAAACATGGTGGCCCTACGTTGTTCGCAAGCTGAACAAATATTATGAGTTAAAAACCGCACTTAAGAATTATGAAATTCTGTAGTTGACTTTTATTGAATATATGATTAAGTATGATCAAAGAGCAAGGAGCGAAACATTTATTGCAAATATGCAAAATTATCTCCATCAAATCATCAACGAAGTTTGGAGTGCAGACTACAGAGCACAAAATATGTTGAATTTTCTAAACGACCTTGATGAATAGAGCCAAATCACTGCTAGGGGCCTGAAAAGGATACTATCAACACGGCAAATAAACCTGATGGTGGACAGATGAAGCTAAAGCCACTAATAATCGAGATGAAAGATCTCACCTCGAGTTGGAATTCAGACTTTGCAGGAAGCTTGCGAAGAGAAGGTGCGCTCAAATTTAATCGAAGTGTGTGGAAGGGCTGTTTCGGGAGTTGGAAGACATTTCTTCTTTGGCTGCTGATAGAAACCAGGCTATCTACGAACTTCGACAAACCAGATTGAACTGGGGCATAACCATTTTCAATATAGCCGCTCAGAGAAAAGGAAATGCCCAGGAAATCCGTTCGCCAGAGTCCATCAACAATGCTCACAGTCTGCTTCTTGTGGATGATGAAGGACTTCTAAATGAACAATTTCCTCGGAAATATTTTCCAAGAGCCGTTCGTATTAATGAAGGAGTATCCGACATACTGTCGAATAAGTTAGGGAGGCGGTTAAAGACTCAAAAAATAAAAAGCTGTTGGGCCGAACGAGATACTGGAGTTCTGGAAATAGATGGGAGGACATTCGGTCCAAATGGCTCATGATTCTCATCCTCAAACTGATGAAAGGCAAGCCAAATGCCTAATCAGTGGAGGAAACGTTTTCTTCTTCCTTTGTACAAAGAAAAAGGCGATACGCAAGACTGTGACAATTATCGTTTAATTAAGCTGATGGCACACACCATGAAGATCGTTGAGCGGGTATTAGATAGCGGAATGCGGAAAATAATACGGATATCTGAAGACGACTGCGGGTTTATCGCATGTAAATCAACACAGATGCAATCTCAAGTATAAGGATCAGGATAGGAAAACATCGTGATTCCTTAAAGGATTTGCATATGGTGTGGGTTGATTTTGAAAAGGCCTTTATTAGACAACCAAGTGATCTGTTAGGAGTTCGCAATCAACGCCGGCATATACCATTGAAGTGTCTTAACTCCCTTTATATTTATTACAGTCCTTGATTATCTGCTCCAATGCAGGGTGATGGACTCTAAAGTGTGATTCATAAGTTCAAAAGTGCAAATATCTGGAATCTTTGATCAATAGCAGAGCAAGCTGTGATGACGACATTAAGCATCGCGTAACCATAGCACGGATAAAGTAGCAGGAAAACTCTGCCTTCTTCTATGACCGAAAAATGCACCATGCACTCAAAGGAAGTCTGTACACCGCGGTTGTGCGCCAAGCGCTCATATACGGTTGACAATGTTGGAAAGCGTACAAAGAGTATAAAGGCAACTTAGCGGCAGCTGATATGCTTCGCATGACAGCAGGAGTAACAAAAATTGATCGAATAAGAAGTTCCAAGATCCGAGGAAGCCTTCACGTCAACGAAAGTATCTCCAAAAAAAAGGAACGCGACTGGCTCAGTTGGTACTGTCATGTTCAAAGGAGAGACCCTACGAATCCTGTTAAAAAGGCAATATCAAACAACGTATCCATATCAACGCGAAAGAGAGGCAGGCCTAAAAACTTCTGGATCACACAAGGCATCAACACCAGTATTTGACTGGCCTCAGAGACGAAGTGATTCAAAATCGGGAGGCCTGTCGTTATTTTCTGAGGTTGAATCGGCGAACCTCACAGGCGGACCAGTATGGATGCAATTAAGTGGGGGGTTATGATCCCGTTAATCCTGATCACAGCCTCACCATAATTAAAGGAAAAAGGATGCTCATATATTCGATGTAGCATCCTGCGAAGTCTCAATGTTTCTTGGAACTATATCAACAATTATATACATAATATAACACTCGGCATCAAAGTTCCTAGAGATCCAATTGAACTAAAAAGCTCCATATCATAAATAAGCTCAGTAATAGGGTGTATTGGTTTGTGCAATGGTTTTTTTTATACGTGGACTTACTATTCAAATTAGGTTCTAATCACGCAGGGCCTAGAAACTTTCCACTGACCATTTGCAAAACTCTGATAAACAGCTCTTTACCTGAGAAAACTCTCAAATTTGCTGCTACTCATAGTCGACATAAAATTGAAGGTCGCTTTCATTCGTGCCAAGAATATAACTTCGCAAACACGAATGGTTGGAGAAGCTAGGTTTAAGGGTTTAATATTCATTAGTTTTGACTTTCATACGTTTCGCCAGATCAATTTCTCATTGTCTTGTTCACAATTATGTATAAGTGTTAGATGCTTGCGACGAAATACTGACTACTCAAGCTCCTGATTAATTAAGTTTTTACTAGCCTCATCGAAGAAAAACAAAGTATCTGTGATGTTGAAGAATGGACTACTAAATTGGAGTCCGAGCTCTCTAGAAGTGTCCACGGCTTATGAAAAAATAATTTCACGACCGATTTGGGTTTTATAAAAACATCATACAATATGAACGCCAATACCCTAGAAATAAAATAAAAAAACGTCGTCTTCCTCAAACCTGTTAAATATTGTTCTTTAAAAAAAAACTTCCCACCTACTCGCTATCGGCGTTCACTTGGTATTCAAAAACTGTTAACCATCCGGATATTGACATCTTATGAAATTTCCGTTCTTAGTTCCGCACGAAATACTCTTTCCATTGGAGAATACTTATTGCTAAATTGAAATGTCTGTGCATCCCTTCCGAAATACCTTGCACCCTTCTTTCCGGCGCCAAATCCACACGAGTGTAGCTCAATACTGAAATACCTCACCGGTAAATGGTGTGCTAAATTGTTTTCGAAATTTGTTCACGTCTTCAGTTGGAGCCGTCATACAAACACTCGTACCCTGTTCGTACATTTCATCGTGGTTGTCATCTGTTTCTCCCGGACCTAAGGTGAATGGACTTCGTTAGGCTTTGGCAAACGCATGTCTCACGCTGACGTGCATACCCTCAGCGCTAATACTTTCTTGCTGGTCACAAAATTCACAACATTTTTTCGGGCATTAACTTTGGAATTCCAAAAGTGTACACGAGTATTTTATTTTCGCCCGCTTTTTTTGTGAACAGAATGTCACACATGGGTAAAGAAAGAATCGCACGTAATTTAATGACTTTCTTCAGCGGATGCGTACTCGTATATTGCGCATAAATTAAGAAAGTTAAATACGTTTGTATTTGGTTTTTATTGAGGTCCATACCGATGAGTTCGTGATATTCTTCAGGTGTTTTTGCTTTCATTATCCGGATTTGATTCATTTAAAGTTGCTGGTAGCACATGAGTAGCATCCGTACTAATGATTGTTTTTTTTATATACATATACGTATTATTTTTTCAGTTAAACTAATTGCAGCATATAACGGATAGGAAAGGAAAAATATAAATGAAAGTGAAAGATCGCACTGAAGTTAGAAGTACAATTTTGAATTGATTGAACGGTCAGTGTGGGTTGAATTGATTGCTTTTTAATCTGTCAGCAAATTTCTGCGAGATTTAACACCTCGCGTTTCAATTTGCGAGACTGTATTAAAATTAGAATTTGAGTGGGCAATGAGATTATGACAAAGCCGGTTTATGCGCAGCTATGTGCATTTTTTTTTTCATTTCGTTTTTTTAATAAATACGTTTTGCAATCCCAGATTTTTGACAAACTTTTGTAGGCAGATAAGTGGCATGATGATGGTTAAGGCTAATTTAAGCCAAAATATTACACTCTATAGATACCTGAACATTCCGTTGTGGAATAAAATTACATTTAAATGACTCAACTAGCATTGCTGTAGCGCTTCCTGTTACCCGAATTTGTAATACATTTTTAACACAGCGCCCTACTGCTAGGCCAGGGTTGCGTAAATGTCAGATTTCTCGAGTTTTTTTTTAACATTTTACTGTAAAAAAAGCGTATAAAATGTATAAAGGCGTATAAAATTGTATAAAAGTGTATAATAGTGTATAAAAGTGTATAAAACGGTTTAAAAATTAATTAAACTGTATAAAAGTGTATAAAAGTTTACAAGTATTAGTGCATATTCCCTTTCTCAGCAAGAGAATAACACCAGAAAACACAGCATGCCTAACCGTAACCGTAAAGTACCCTTGTTTTCTGGAAAATCTTCACTTTTTTGCTTCATGTTCATTTTTTACTCACTTAAAATAAAAGACTCGAATAAATCAGAGCTATATTAAAAATCGAAATATGTTTTTTTTTTATTTTTTTACATTTTTTTTTTCCACTTTTTTTTATACACGTAAAAAGTGTGTATAATACGCCGAGTTTTATACGTCTACAACCCTTGCTAGCACCAGAGCAAGATTAAATCATCAAGTTTTGGCCGCTGATTGTTGAAATAAAATCCTCGTCGATTTGCAGCAGCTCAAAAGTGCAAGCTGAAAAGCGAAAACGAAGATTCACTGCTTGAGCAAAACGGACCTCGTAATCGTATAACCTGAGATCTTTATGCAGGATTCTCGTTGGGGATATATGGTAAAATAGGGTTCTCGGGCTTTGGCGCTTAATTTCGGCAACAACAATAATATGGTCCGCTGATCACGTCGAACAAACAGTGATTTCTGTTATGAATTACCATGCCAATTTCTAACATGAATATGTACCTAAAGCAGCTGCGGCTGATGCATTATTTTGACAGAAAATTCTTTCAAAATGGACGCCATTTCGGCAACACAATTTTTCAGAAATTTCCCAACGTTGCTAACATTGTACCGAGTAAGGGTCGACACTAAATATCCTGTCAATATTTTGAGGGTGTTAGGATCGACAGTAAATATCCTGTCAATATTTTGAGGGTGTTAGTATTGCCAATGTTGCAGCTTTATTAAAAACAAAAGTAAATACAAAGCATTAACGGGCTATACGGGAACTACGACCTAGCTTATCCAACGATTTGCTTATGGGAACTGGAAGGGACCTACAATTTTAAGCCGAATTCGATTGCAAAATTGAGAAGCTTCTCATGACAATTGATACAGTCGACGTGATTTGAACCCGAGACTCTTCGAGTAGTAGTCCACTCTAACACTGAGCCACTGCGCCCACAGTCGCAGCTAAGTGGTTGCAACTTAAAACAAAAATAGTGTAATCTCTTCGATTCCGATGGCATGAGAGCTAATTCGCTTCCGCCCTTGGTGTGCACAAGTCACGCTGAAGGGATGTTTTCGGACAAAAGTAGTTTTATAAGGATCTGAACAGATGTAAGCGTCTAACTGCAGATGTGTCGTGTATATTTTTGGAGCTGCAGTATATCTTGTAGGCAGCGCGGCTCATTGGTTAGTGACTTGAGCTACTGAGCGAATCGTTTAAGATTTCAATCACACCCATGGACACACAAACGTTAGGTCACTGTCACACTCTTTACGATAGTCAGACAAACATCCAGCTTCCCACATTTTCCGTTCAGAATTGGCGCACAAACGAATATCTAGAGAAGCTTGCCCCTGTATGGGCTGTTAGCGCCAAAATGTGAGTGCTACAAAATCAAAGAGAACTTCAGAATAATCAAAGCCAAGATTAAGACATTCCCCTATATTCTTAGCTACACACGCGACGATCGAAGAATCTTAGCCACGCTTATACGTTCGGTTTGATTTTAAACACCAACAAATAGGATACATTATTTGTTATATAAACCAGACGGCTATTTCTGCCATGCTCGTGTTCTCAAACACAAACTATTGTACATATATTTCATGAAATAAAGAATCTAATCTAATCTAATCTAATCTAAACCAGATTTAGTTTCTCATTCTAAAGAAAAATACCCAACCCATTTTCCTTTTCTGAATACGCTCATAAATATAGTTTGGTATTTTATGTAGGAAAGAAAAATGTGATGAACTTATTTCACAGTCATCTGTTGTAGCTACATACTGTCCCACTTATCCTTTTACAACTACTCCATGAAGAAGATTAATCAACTTTCATTTCAAAATCCTATTGAAAGCGAACAACGATTGCAACAAAATAGATAATTAATTTGTGTTTATCTTTAAATCTGCGTTGCTACATCATCATCACAGCTTGTGATCATTCAATTGAGATCAAGATTACATTTAAGGATGCAATCTAGCTAGCAAACTAGCGTAGCTTGTATTGCAATTAATTGTTGCGATTTCTATGAAAATTTAGTGCAGAAATCGAAAGGAATATTGTGCCGATAAGAAGTTGCTAGACGAGTTTCATCTTTTCATTCAGTTGCAAGAGTTCGTTGCAGCACTCGCAGATACACGCAAATGCAAAAGAAATCACGTAGCTGCTTCTCCATTTATCATCCATATCCCAAGCAAAACTCCAGCATAGTCAATGAATGGACTGAATGGAGTTGGAAACTATTTCCGATTCCATTTCCGATTCCATTTCATTCCATATTTTTGACTGGAATGTACATTGAACCTCATTACAAATTGCCCATATAAATATACTCCAATTAATTTTAATTTATTTAAAATAAATATTAACATGATTTTATATCGTTTTAATGCAGTTTCGCCGCCGCCCCGCAGAGATTTGTTAAAATGTAGGAAGAATGCGACCTCCATAATAAATAAATCATCTCCCTCTTTCAAGGCATGGATGATGCTGTACAAAGTTAAATAAATTTTAAGCCATTGTTAAACTCATTTAGCGGGTAATTTGATTGAAGCATCATTATCGTCTTCATCAGCAAAACAACCAGCCAGCGGCATCATCAGCACCGTTCTCGTTAAATTTATCGCTTTATTGAGATTGTATTTGGGGATGGTTGGGTGCCAGAGGTAGGTAGTCAATGCCGATAGCAGATCCAATTTCAGAATGAAAAAAAAATAAAAATTACATGAAAAATTGGAAACTTTAATCAGCGGAAAGGAGATATCCGCGGCAATTCACAATTATCTTTGGACACGTATCACTAACAATTTTGGTAGGATTTTCTGGTGTTAAAATTTGAATGTAAAGGATTAAATTCGGTTTTGGTCTTTTCAATCTTAGGCATCGTAGGGATTGGTTGCGTGTTTTTAATTACTAGCTCACTGAAGTGTGTCAACTCGGTAGGTCAATACGCGGGAAACTGGCAGTATTAATTTAAATAGCCTGGCAAACACGTTTAAGATAATAATATATCGTCGCCTTAGTGACACAAAAACGTATGTCAATATTTGCTAGTTTTCAGGAGAGACGATTTTGTGATTTTTTTTACTATTTTTCCTACTATTTTTCGAAAAAATGTTGATACGGCAAGTGCTAACTTCAAAACTACTTCACCTAGAGGTACAATTTTTTGCCACAATATAAGTAATGATTTATGAAGAAAGGTGTCATACCCAGTCCAAAATCGTAAAAAATGTAGTTACGTTCTTGTGTCACTAGGGCGATGATTATGCAAGCGGTAATAGAGACGAATTATAAGAAAAAGCTCTTTGTCGGATGGATTTATGTTTAGGATGATAATGGAGGAATGGAGGCAGAACTCTGTTCGATCAAATTCAGTCCATACCACAACATCTATCTTCGTCATCTATACCAACACTCATTTATAATGACATTCCAGCTGTTAGCTCCTAGATAAAGCCAATCTGCTCGCTGCTCATTTTGCAGCTAGCTCAACGCTACCTGTTGCTGCACAACAAAATGACACTTTAGCGATGCAATTGTGTGTTTGCAGGAAGGCTAGATACCCGAATGCAATAAACAAAAACCAAGCAAATCAAAATGCTCAACATCCTGGACAACTAGCTCTAATGCACATAACACAAACGAGGAATACCGAGATACAAAAAACAACACAATTGAAATTAATTGAAAGTATCATCAAAGGAAATCACCGCACAACATTGATGATACTGGACGACATGACGAAGATGTGTTTTTGCAGAAGGCTAATTGCTCGAATGAATTCGAATAAAGCTTACAATGGAAGCCACCATTGCGAGCAATTAGCTCTATTGCACACAACACAAAATTACGAAGAAAACCGATAAAAAACTAAATTAAAAACACCACGAAACCACTCCACGATACATCACCACGGATTTAAGTCGAGAACTGTCAAATGTGAATGCACAACCAGAGAAGAAGACAGCGCGGTCTCCCTTACACCAATGGCAACGCCATTTGACGAATGTGGTCATCACCTCTGACCAACAGGCATCAATTTTCATGATGGCCGAATAAAATGTGTGAGAGATCCACATAATTACTAAAGTGCACTCTAACACCCACCCCGAAGATTTGGGGCATTGTTGGATGAGCCGAAGGAACACACAAAACCACGCCTTGTCCTGCTGTTAGTGCGACATTATTGGTTACAACTTTACGTAAATTAAAAAGGAGTAACATCTTGGGGTGGTCAATAACCCTTGCAAAACAGCTGAGTTGGTATATAAGCCATCAACAGCTTCAAGGGAAGCAAATGGAATAGTATATTTAAATTACTCGTCAACCAACCGCCAAACAATAAAGTTAAATTTTAAAACGAAAGTTAAATCGAGTTTTAATTTTTCTGCTATTTCAGTTCGCCTAACTGAGACATTTACTTGTACAGCTTGCAATCGCCTATTGCAAGCATAACATTTAAAATTCCCGCTCGCCTCAGCGCGGAACACTACTAGATTGTGCTTTATCACCCCGTGTAGAATACTAAATGGAATCCACTCCACTCCAATCCACTTTCGCAATCGTACAGTGGCTAGAGTACTTCGAGGTCTTGACATATACAAATCCCCTGTTCCAGATGGTATTTTCGCTATCGTTCTGAAGAGGTGTTCTTCTATGATGGTAAGACCACTGCATAAGCTTTTCTCTCTGTTCTATTTTTCAGGGCTCTTTCCAAAAAGATGGAAAACAGTATTTGTCCAGCCTGTACCGAAAAGTGGAAGCAATCTCTTTATAAAGGTAATGAAAGTAAGATCGTTGCGCTTGATATTTCAAAGGCATTTGACAGTGTTTGGCATCAAGCTCTCTTGTCGAAAATGCGTGCATTTGGAATCGATAATTATTTTCTTCAATCGATTAGAAATTACCTTTCGGACTGTTCAATTCAAGTTGTTTTGGACGGTTTCAAATCTGTAACTCACCAAATGAATGCAGCTGTTACCCAAGGCTCTCTTCTCTCCCCAAACGTCTTTCTCTTTTTATAAATGATCTACTGTTTGTTACTTCTAATCCAATCCATATTCGTTTCTTGGGTCACACCCCTCTTCTTCGGTGTGGAACTGGAACGGCCACGTATGTTAAGCTCATCAAATTAAGACTTTAACAGCATAACTCAGTGGGGTACAACCAATAGAGTAGAATTTAATGCTTCTAAAATGCAATGCTATCTTCTGTCATTAAAGCAAAACCCACACACACTGCTATCATCCATGAATGGCAGTTTTGTCGCTGAAACCGAAAGACTTTTCATTCTCGGTATGTGTGTTAATGACAATCTCTGTTGGAATGACCACATATTCGATGTCGGCAAGAACGCTGCGAAATGTCGAGGCCCCCTTAAGCGATGTAAGAAATATCTCACCCCTTCTGATCTGGTTAACCAACGACCATACCACGTCGAATAATCGGTTCTCGTCAGATCACCGTAATTAACCGACGTTGGGCGCGGTTAGTACGTAGATAGGGGACCGTTTGAGAACAACCGCGTGTCGTTGGCCAGTCCCATCTACAGAGTTGAGGTAGATAATATACGTGGTATCACAATGGACCTAAATTGGTCTAAGTGTGTCGGCTTCTGCCGACAGCCACATAAACCTAACCTAACCTAACCTCTGATCTGGTTACAATTTATAAGGCTTTTATACGCGCGAAACTCGAGTACAACAGTCATATCAGGTCTGGTGCACCAATAACTTATTTTGAGCTAGTGGGCAGGATCCAAAAGCGCGATAAAAATCATTTGCGACCGAGACATCGCGATATTGATTGACTCTCTTATTCATCGTCGTAATGTCTCCTGTCTTTTGTTATTTTATCGTTATTTCCACCATAAGTGATCAAACGAAATAGCCAGCTGCATACTACGCCTTGAACATACCAACCGCAATACTCGCTATGCAAAGAATGCTCATCAGGTCACCCTCAAGCCTGTATTCGCAAATACAGTGAAGTTTCTTTTCTCAGCCGTAGAACACGAATGTGGAATACTCTTCCCACTGATTTTCCTTCACATCATAATCTACAAACATTCAAAACCAACGTGCACCGGCATCTCTCCTTTTCTTCTCACCCTAATTTCCTTAATGCCCACGCTGTGTAGCTTTTACATTATAAGGGTCGTTATTAATCTCTTTAGTGCGCGTAGGTTATATAACATAGGGACGGGCTACAGTCCGCTTGTGCGAGTGTCAGTGGGCAGATTTTGAAAATTTTGTATCCCGAGCAGTTTTAGGAGTCATAGATCATATATAAAAAATTTCAGCTTTCTAGCTCAAAATCGACATTACTATCGATGCTGATCATAAATATAGTAACTTTTAGGGGTCTACGGGCAATATTAAGGTATGTTACAAACTATGCGTCAAAATTAATATACCCTTAGTATAGGGTATAAAAAAAAGATAGCCTAAGATTGTGCAGACCAGGCATTAATTTGGGTGTAGGGAAATAAGTTCACGGGAACTAAGTCCACTGAGGGACTTTGTTCCCACATAGTGGGAAATGAAACCACTTTCGCGAAGTGGACTTAGTTCCCTTGTAAAGTGGAAATTAAGTCCATTTTTGTATGGGAACTTAGTACACATTCAAAAATAAGAAGAGGGAACTAACATCCAACATTTAGAATTAGACCAAAAACTGTAAGGTGCAGTTAGTTATCACACTCTTTAAGCAAAATCTTAAGCTTATGGTGACATAAAGCCAAATTTTCAAAACCGTACCTCGCACCTACTTCAAATCAAACAGTGACCTCAAGCAGGCAAGCAGGGGGGTTGCAGGCATTACATTGTTTATGGAATCTACTTGCGATTTCGTAACTAATCTTATAAACAGTGGAATGCAAATGGGGGGGCATTCTGCCCCCTGCAACCCCCCTGCTTGGGATCACTGTTTGATTTGGAGTAGGTGCAAGGTCACGGTACCTATATTACTCTGTCTCAGTTAAAAGTTAATTTCTCTTTTGTTAATAAAAATTGCAAAGTACCTACCTGACTCTTTAATTTTATTTTGTTCTTAGTCGACAGTGAGAATTTACTTCACATTAAAAGGGAACTAAAACCACTCGGAGTTTTCGGAATTTATTTCCCACTTTACATGGGAACTAAGTCCACTTCGCGAAAGTGGTTTTATTTCTCACTATGTGGGAACTAAGTCCTTCATTGGACTTAGTTCCCGTGGACTTATTTCCCTGCACCATTAATTTGTTGGGCTTTTAATTTCGTTAAATCCGATGCAGCGCCTGAGTTGACGTACTTCCAACTTTGTCGCGTGTTTTACATTGTCACTGCATCTTAGCTTTTTATACCCTATTCTAAGGGTATATTAATTTTGACGCATAGTTTGTAACATACCTTAATATTGCCCGTAGACCCCTAAAAGTTACTATATTTATGATCAGCATCGATAGTAATGTCGATCTAGCCATGTCCGTCCGTCCGTCCGTCCGTCCGTCCGTCTGTAGCCAAAAATTAGGCCTTTAAACTGGACCTAGAGAGCTGAAATTTTAACCATATACTCTCTAGGGTCCCGAAATAATCAAGTTTACGAATTTTTGAAATCCGCCCATAGACACGCCCACAAACTCAAAAAAAACAAAACTTTGGAAAAAATCGAATTTTGAGCTAGAAAGCTGAAATTTTTTATATATGATCTATGACTCCTAAAACTGCTCGGGATACAAAATTTTCAAAATCTGCCCACTGACACGCCCACAAATAAATAAAATAATTTTTTTATACCCTATTCTAAGGGTATATTAATTTTTGAAAATCCAAAGTTTCAGCTAGGGAGCTGAAATTTATAGTATATACTCTCTATGGGCCCTTTATGCTCATGTGTAAATATTTTCAAAATCCGCCCACTGACACGCCCACAATTATTTTTTTTTTTTTTTTTGAAAATTCAAAGTTTGAGCTAGGGAGCTGAAATTTATAATATATACTCTCTAGGGGCCCTTTATTCTCATGTGTTAATTTTTTTTAAATCCGCCTACTGACACGCCCACAATTAAATAAAACAATTTTATTGAAACACCCAAGTTTGAGCTAGGGAGCGTTGTTTTTTTGATAAAATCCTTTAAATGTTATATAACAAAATATGTAGAGCGTTCTTAACAATTCAACCATACTTAGACTTTTGTCACGCCCACTTATGAGGGATAGGAATAAGAATAGGGTATCCAACAGTTCGCCCAAGCGGACTGTAGCCCGTCCCTATGTTTTTTTTTGTAGTTTTGTTGGAAAAATATTTTCTTAAACTTTTACTCGGGGGCAATGGTGCAGTAGTAGTGTATTCGCTTACGGAATGGAAGGTCGTGCGTTCGAATCCCGGCCAAGTCCATTACTTTATACCGAATACATGAAATCGTAATCTCCCTAAGTAACTTAGACACCACCCGTGGAGAAAAACCCTACAACTGCAGCCAAACACTTCTTTCCTATCTCTCTATTCTTTCTAATACCAAGTAGCTTACACTGTGTTCTTAGCATTATAAGGGTACTGTAACAACAGAAAAAATCCCTTTAGCGTAAGCAAATTATAAAAAAAAAAAAACTCAGAAATATGTTTGACAACTCTTTCCAATAAAAAGGTGTTGTTGAAAAATTGTCGAAATGTTGGTCGAAACGAAAAATATTTCGTCATCTTTGTCATTCTATTCTCATGTACTTTTTGGCATACAGAAAAGCTGAATAAATAAATATGTAGAAAATATAGTGCTCAGAAAAAAAAGCACTGCGTATTTTTTCGTTGCGATCAACGAGATAACGGTTTAAAGCCATTTCCATTCAATAGATCGCCGACGGAAACGCCCTATATTCAGAAATACTCAGAGGTACCTGAGTATAACTGTATACGAGCCAAAAAAATAAAATATATATAGTCTTAAAAATAAGTTGAAAAAAAGGTTTGAAATAATCTTGGATGGACATGACGTAGATGCGAATGAGAAGAAAATATGTGTCTTTTTTGTGTAAATAATTTCAAACATTAGTCAGAATGTCCGTGGGGTTTTAACTAACCACAGCCAAGTCTGAATTCAATTGAATACAAACGCAACGACTTAAATTTGTTTAGGGTTTGCTGTTGAATGATTTCTTAGTTATTTGAAACTGAATATCATGTTATGGAAATTTAGTTTGAGTGGAACTTTGAATGCCCAAATATTCCCCAATGTTAGTCATGTCAAAACATCTGCAATTGTGTTCCATTTTGTTCCTTAGCTTCAGATGATCGTAATTTTTTGAATGAAAATAAATTGAGATATAATCTGGGTCTTTACAGTTTCATCATCTCGTTACAATAAAATGTGAACAAAAACTAGGCAACCATTGAAGAACCACATAAATGATTTCATAAGCAACGTCTTCTCCACAACCCGGAACATAGTCCAGCGATGTTTATGACATGCAGTATAATTTGAATATTGATCAAGTGAAATCGAAAGGGATTGCTAAAAATTATACAGAAAACAATTGGTATTTGAAAACTCCAAAATTTAATGCAGATTACCTTTGTTTTAGCATTGCGGATCCATCAAAGTTTCTTTTCTTTTGTGTACTGATAACATTCCATTTGATTTGGTGGAATCGTGCATTAACTTTTATGAATCATGAATTCCAAACGATACCAATCGAGATGATATAATTTATTTTATTTATTTAAAGTATCAAACGCCTGTAGATATTCCACATACTACATTATGCGACCAGAGCAGTCGAAACTAGTTAACCTTGCAAACATTCTTTTGATTAGTACAATATTTAGTCACCCTGTAGTCGTAATCTGCGTTCTTTCTAGTCTATATCTATAGGCTTTTATTTAAACTGGATTTTTTAGAAACATGTTGATTAGCATATGACGGTGGTAATACTTAACCGGTATTCAATTTACCTTCATGAGAAAAAATACGAGTATTCTCCGAGGTGGCTTTTGAAATATCAAAGATTCAAACAGAAATGATAATTTCACAGTTAATGGGCTGTTGATGGCCAGTTTCAGAGAGCTTCACTCTTAAGGCATCAATTAGATAAATTCTTTCATAGTTGTTCATGCATGCAAATGTATGCGTGAATTATTTCAACTTCAAGACATCTTCGTTGCCCACTTCGCAATTTAAAGCAGAAGTTTCACCTGGCAAAAGAGTTACTTATAAGCTCTTGCAACATGCTGCAATCATGAGTCATGAACACTTAAAACCCGCCTGCGGCAAGCATATGAATAAAATTGCGTGCCGTGAATTTTAAAAGCACACCATCTTCGTGTAGATACATACGAAAGATAGTATGTTCCCCTCGGAAACCGCCAGACTAGAAGCGGGAAAAATGAATTATAAGATTCGAGTTTGCCACATGTCGAAGGTCTTTGGTTGAGGCTTGCCAAAGGCATGTGCAAAATATCCATGGCAGACAATAGCAATCCACAATCCACATCCCATTACAATTAGTCACAATTTCCAAAGTGAGTTAACCGGTGAAGATGCAAGTTTGCTGGAACGAAATAATAAAAAAAAAATCACCGTGGTTAAAAAGATGATGATGGCATATTGATTGCAACCAAACAACACAGTCCTCAATTATAAGAGACCCATGAAGATGAGTGGCGAAATTGGTCACGAATAACCTTCTGCTATAAGCAGCAAACCTGAGACTTATGGCAATGAAGATTTGGAAGTCAAAACAAATGTAACCAGCATGCCAATGATGAAGTTCAGGGAGAGCACGAAAGATGCATCATTTCCTGATCACGAACTTCAAAAGAATGTACTACCAAGGAGCAGTTTTATGCAAATTAAAACTGGACGAGATAATGTTTACTTGCAAGTTAAATAGGAGTTAAATTTCAATTCTCAAGCTACATATTGCCGATTTCAAAGGACAGTAAGGTGACATTTTAATTTAACTGGGTCATAACAGGTTTAGTAAAAACTTAATAAGTTCAGTCTTTGAAAAAAATTTCGGTGTTGCAGGAAAACGATTGGCTCGTAGAAAGATATTTCATTTCAAAATTAACTCCATGGTACACTTTGAGTATAAAGCCAAACATCAAACCAGCGGACATGGATAACACACTTCAAAGAAGCTTCATCAAATCAAAAAGAAAGCATGAATTGATAAAAGTATAATATTATCTCTAAATCAAGTATTTACTTTACCGAGCCATAAAAAAGAGCAGCAGAGCCGTAGCGGCTTTTGGATATTCATAGACTAATGTGTTGATATCCGCGTTTACATGACCGAATCGAAAAAAAAAAATTTAAACTAAATCGACCTCGCTGTCAATGGATTTGAGAAATTGAATTGTAAAACAATCGAGTTTCACAGGTCTTTCTCAAGGTATATAGAATAAATGGTATGCTCTTCCGAGTTGAAATTTTATTTCGTTCTGCGCATCTACGTCACGTGTATCGTGAAATTTGACGTTTCCTCAATGTTTTTTTTTTGCATCTCGCTTGATTTTCCTCTCTCGGCGCTTAATGTCGCCATCAAATTTTCACTTGGAACTTGGAACAACATCCGATTTTAGCTTTCTGCTGTTCTTGGGGGAGTAATGAAGCATTTTATGCCTTAAATTCCTTAAATATTGGTCTGCGGTAAAGTGTTTGGAGCACATAAATGCATTTTTTGTGTACGAAAAAAGGTGTCTTCAAGTGGTCTTGGGAAAAACTAAGTTCATTTGCACCGACACCTTTTTTGCATTCATTAGTAGAGTTCTATATATCAAATCGGAAAGTTAATCAGTTTGCTTGAAAATTCAAACTTACATATTTTTTTATATTCATGCTTGAGACCCAAGCTTAGCTATCTTATTCATTTATTTTTGCCTGTAGAATGCAAAAACAAGAAATAATTTCCTATAATATACACGTATCTATATCCGCCTTTTACAATGCATGTTTTTATGAACATATCTTGAAATCACTGTCCTGACCTCGCATTCTTATTTAGAATACGAAACAAATTAAGCATTCTAACTGCACTTTTGATAGTATTATTTTCAAAACAAATGTTTTCATACCGCTTCCAACTTCTTAAAAAATAGATAATTTACTTAAAACTAAAACGCCACATCCGTCTCCAGAACAATGACTCAATAAATCCATGAACAAAGTATATAACTCTTCTGAGTCACTCAAAAGTATTTCAATCTCTTTTCATTGTCATCTTGCAGAATACAAATGTATAGATTGAGTGTGAAAAGAACAACATTTTTCAATTGTCATATAAATTGAAATTAAAAAATTGAAATTGTCTCTTTACTTTTCGTTACACAATCTATGAAATGGATTTGATTTATTATTTCATTTGATATGGTACGGATACTACAAATTGAAAAGAAAATTAACAGTAAATACTGTTGTACCCGTTTCTTCTTGATATAATTTCATAGTTAAATGTTGTAGATACTTTATAGCTTTCTATTAATAACAGCTCAGAGATAACCAGATCATTATATCCCCCAATGACTTTCACTTAAAACAAAAATTATTTTTAATTTTTAATATAAGTAATCAATTAATTGTCAATTAATTAAGAGTTACTTCAGTTGCCATATATTTCTGAAACTCAAGGCAATATTTTTATTTATTTATTTTAGCAATTTGTTCGCAAATGTTCGACCACCGATATTAATCAGAAATGTACATTAAATAAATGTATGTAAATATGTATAAAATATTTATGGTTATTGAACTGTGTTTGCAAGTGGGTGTAGATTTTTATCGAAGTTTACCGCTATGGTAATCGATGCCACCTTTTCCATGGGACTCAAGATGAAATTGATTGAAATGAATAGTCCAAGTAGAGCTTAGGGTAAGGGCCTTCTCGCTTTCTTAACTGTTTGAAGTGAAGAGGTCTTCAATTGTATAGTAACTCGTAAAAGTTTGTCAAAAGAAATACAATGAAGTACCTTCATTAATTTCCGTTGCTTAAACCTTGAACCCGCCAATCAGTAATTCAACGCATAATTGAAGCAATAATTGGCTTTAAGAATAGAAGCAAAATAAAAAAATAAACAGATATTGTTTCGCCCAATCAAAGGTAGAGATTTTCACAAGGTTTTGTAAATATGTATCACTATATTATTGTCGAAATTTAAAAATAGACGCATTCAGAAAGACGGATGTACAGATTAATCCGCTAAGCTGACTGGTGACTAAAACGGAAGAGCGTCCACTTAAATATTTAAATCAAGTATAGTCATTTATGATCCAGACAATATATCCATAATTATGTTTGATTCAGCTGAGATCAAAGAAGTTCAAACTGCGACCTTCAATATAAAATGCAAACTTGAAGATCGGAAAATTCTCATATCAATATTCTTTAAACTTTTAAAGCGCCACTAGGCCAGATTTTAACTCAAGACAAATAAAAATGCCACTACTGAATTCTGATCTCAACGTTTTCTCACTGCATGACCATAATAAATAGATATTATGTATTAACGGTACATATAGGACCTAAGACCAAGCTTCTCTAGCAATTTTGCTTGTGGTAAGTAAGCTTTTCTACCTATCATTTTGTTCAGGGCTCTTTCCGAGAAGATGGATAAAAGCATTTGTCCCAAAAAAAAAGCCTAATCTTCTTCTCCCTCCTCCTACTGACGAATTGCACTTACGTCCTTTCTTTCCAATGTCATGGAAACGCTGATTACCCATCAGCTTATGAAATATCTTAAATCCTGAAAACTTCTTAATGACCGGCAGCAAGAGCATACGCAGGATTTTGATCAGGGGGTAGGGCTTAATCGCGAATCAAAAAAAACAACGAATTCCGTGCATAATTTTATTGAAATCGTTAACATTATGACGTGCCACCGCACAGAACAGTTGACAATTTTTATAAAAAAACCCACGTAGTTTCAGTCTTTTTAAGAAATCTCCTTCCAACTTCACTTATTTCTAATTTTCCATTTTCAACAATTATTTAAAAATTTTTACCAGTTTCTTTCTTTCGCTCGATTTTGCTCTTTACAATTAGAGATATTTAACGAAATTTTTTGAAGTTTTTTATATCCGATTTGACTTACAATTCAGAACTGAATTCTAGACAATTTAGCCGCTTGTAAATGCATTACCTTTTCATAATGAGTTTGGCATCGGTTTTAAAAAAATTATAATAGTGATTCCGATGTTTTACATTGTTGGCATACTTTGGGCAAGCTAAGGTACACGAATAATTTATTAGTTCTACCTCCTAGTCTTGCAGTGGCCAAATGATTATTTTTTGGATATGAATTCTATTTAATATAAAATGACAAATAAATTTCTTTCTGTAACAATAGTAAATTAAATGTTATAAAAAGAATTAATTGGAAAAGACAATAATCATATGCATCTTTATAAGGCATTCCAAAGCGTAGTACCTCTTTTTAAGAAATTTAATCTTAAACTAAGTTTTCATTACGGCAAATGAGCTCATTTTGTTGGACATTTCCAGTTTCGATAAAAAATTACCTCATTTGCATACAGGTTCACATTTCGAAATGAAGTAAAATCTACCAAATTTGTACGAAAAGAAGTGGAAACAAAATCGAAAGTTCCTTAATTGAAAACAATAAAGAAGTTCGCGAAGCTATCTTTCTTAAGTGCCGAAACTCTTTCTTTAACGCCGAAAATTAATTGTATGATAGAATTTCAGTAATTTCAGATATCGTATGAAAAATCATTTTTCATTTCATTCCAAACAAAAGCTATTGAAGAGTAAAAACTTTCAAATTATGGACTAAAAACCTGAGAAAGATGTTAAAGCAAAAAATGTAGACCGAAAGGGCTTATGCAGCCCTGGTTGCAGTTTGTTATTTATCAATAGATTTAGATTAAAATGCAAGGAAGGTAAATAATAAGTTACATAAGAAAATGTGAAGCGATTTCAAAAAATTTTACATGATATTAAATAAGTAGAAGAAATCTGAATAATCAGATTTCCGAAATATTTTTTTTTATAAAACAGTTGGTAAAATTTTGAAAAACATCACTTTTCTTCTAAAAACTTCCTTATGACTTTAATTAGTTTAGTTAATGCTAAGCAAGAAGAGAAACTAATAATAAAAGCTACAAAGTGATAATATCAATAAAAAAAATTCAATAATTATAATATATCTTAGAATAAAATACAGAAGCGATATTACAAAGTTTGTATATGGTGTTTGGGATTAGCGTGATAAGTTTCTTTTAAGTTAACTTTTAAATTGTGCTACGTTATCTATTCTTCTGAGTAGTCGCATTAGATTATTCTATCAACGGGCAGAGTTGACAAACAAATTGACGTTCCGGGTTGAAAGGGTTAATTAAATGTCCAGACCTTTTTGACGAGACGGTCCTTATACGTTCATAGAAAATCAGAAAAGAGACACAGAGTACCCAACTGAAAAACTATTAAATGACATATTATACAAACGAGACGAAAAGTCAGAAACCCTGTCGTACCTTCGCAAACAAAAAATATAGATAATTCGCTATAAATTTTAAATAAATTTCACAACGATAAGTTAAGATGGGTATAATGAAAGTTTTCGCGAGAGTAAATCTAGTTGCCAGTGCTTCTTAATAGTGGCTGCAAGGTTGCGAGCTGTTTGAACGTACTCGATTAGGGATTGACTTAAGATGATAGTGGGGAAATAAGATTAAAACAATAGTTTTCTGCAAATCGCTTAACATTTAGATTTAGATGGGTTTAGCAAGAGACCATTTTTAGGGACCAACTTCCTATTTCAGAGAGATCGTCGTTCATACAGCTAACAGTCTGCTTGATTATATTCAATGGACAGCTAATGTAGATTATACATGGTCTGCATAAAAATATAAAGAGTAATACCTAATAATGGAAGGCAGTTCCTTTATATACAACGAAAACAATAGTGGTTCCAGGATGGATCCCTGTGGCACACCACTGACAGCAGGTAATACATCAGAAAGAGTTTAACTAGATTCAACGGGTTGAAATCTTTGGTTAAATATGACGATATCAAACTAACGGCGCAAGAAGAAAAGTTTTACAAATGCAGAAGCTTAGAGCATAAGGTGAAGTGGTCAGTGGTGTTAAACGCGTTTGAAAAATCGAGCAAGACTAAGAATGTCACCTCATCTCCATCAATATCATGCCGTATATCTTCAGTTACATTAAGCAACTCCGTGATGCAATTCCTTTTTTTCTGAAAACCGGATTGCATGGGTGTTAAGATACTACCCTCTATATACTGACTTATTTGCTGCTGCAAAATTTTCTCAATTTCTTTAGAAGGGAATGGCAGGACAGAGATTGACCTAAAATCGTCCTATTTTGGACTTTTAGGAACTGGTGTGATCTTTGATAATTTCCTGGTATGAACTTTGATAATTTCCATTGAGGAGGAAAAACCCCAGTCATTAGTACGGTATTAAAAATATACATTATGCAGGGCAATAATATCGGAAGTATAATTTTAAGGGACAGCGGATGTGAACAACCAAGACAATATTTCAAAACCTCGTGAAATGATTTCAAAGAAATTTGAAACTAATGCTAATACTACTATCTTACACCAATTTGAATACTCGGATTCTCAATCGCATATAACAGCTTCTAAAAATTTCAATAACTTATTTTTTTTCAGAAACGGCTTAAACAATTTTGATCTGAGTTTGTTTTTTAAATACTTGGAGTAAAGGTAAGAAATTTTAATACCTTACTAAGAGACAACACAGATATTCAAATTGCATTTTTGAATGCAATTAAGACGAATCATTCAAAGCTATCTATGTATATTGTAACGATTCTTTTTTTTAGATTTTACGAATAGGTATATAAAGTGCATAATTCATTCAATTCATTTTAAAGCGAGATACTTTTCGTACGAGCCAGCCGTGCATCTTATTTTTAGTTATGGCAGTGCCGTTAGTAAACTCAAGCCTAATCGTTCAACAGTAGCCTTAGGAGTAACAAAAGAAACTGTAAATACATTTTGTCACCGCCCCATCACCACCAGATTCGCCGTGCGAAATTGACGCAAAACTGTATGTCTCTTTGCTTGTGCCAAAAATATACCTTCGGATAATCGAATATTTGGAGAAGCTTGGATTTCTGTCTGAAGGGGCTTTTTGCATCGATTTATTTATGAAATTATAAAAATTGTGATATTTTACTAAGTATTACTCATAAAAATATTCCAATCACTACCAATTTAACAAGTATTACGTATTCTTGTGAGTTTGTGTATGCAAATATTGGTCATTCAGAAATGCCTTAAAAAATACTGATCAAATTGAGACAAAGAAATAAGTGATTAAAATATAAATGCACGCCGACAGACATCTTTAAGAATTCGGCCACTAAAAATACCGGCAGTTGTATAATAAACTACAGTCGTATTTAAAATAAAGTTAATATAACTTACTAGTTCATCTTCTTTCCCCAAATAATAAAAATATCAAGTTTATTTAATTTTTATTTAAATATGACATAATGACCATGTTACACAATTTTATATATAATCTCTAAGAAAGAAGTTGTCCCATCACATATTAGCATTTCACTTTCATTTGCATTAGCATTTCTAATGTAGATCACTTAATAAAACCAATTCCATGTTCGTCTCAGTCGGCCACTAAATCCGGCTCAGTAAGTATTTTAGCCACCATTTAGAATATATTAAACAAACGTGATCAAAGAAAACATCTACAAAGTTGTCAGCGGAAAAAATGAAAGTCAATACCGCAAAGGAAAAACGAAAATACTCAAAATGAAAGTAAAGATGAAACGAAGCAGTTAAGATCAAATATGTTTATATCTCTATTTAACGCAAACACGTCAACACCACATATAATGTCAAAATAATCACTAAAAGAAGAATATACCGAACATTTAATTTATTGAAACGACATTTCACATTCGGTACTTTTGCTTCTTTTCTGTGTTTCCGATATTCAGAATTGTATGTAATGTCAGCCAAATGACATGGTGACCAAAAGAAAAGCGTAGTTAGAGATTTATATTATTGATTGGCACGGGCCAATTTGTTATGAATTATATTTGCTTTTAATTCTAGAATTATAGCAAGATTTCAATTTTTGTGTGGATAAGAAAAAAGTACGCATACGCCAGAGAAACTCAGGAATAGATTCCAAATTAGTGAATATTTTGATTTAGCGCTGTGCTCATAAGATCTTGATGCAGTAATTTGTAGTTAAAATAAGACTAAATACAGTTGGGTCATGTCATAGTTGGCGGCGTCGTCTTAAAGTGGACCATCGCGGGATGCTTAAGAAATTATCTATGATCTAGCTTCTCAAACCACTTGTTGTGCGACGTTCTGGATTGAATAGAATACAAACCTCAAACAGTTGTCGGCGTTTTGAATTTAATTGAAAATAGCTTAACATTTCAAATTTATAAATAGAATTGTGGGCCCTGTTTGGCGTTGGTATTAATGTTTGTACGATATGTTTGTATTAGGCATTAAACGGCCCATACAGGGGATGTAACTTTCTGCGCCCATTTCTGATCCCTCGATCTGAAGGCCAACACACTAACCACTAACCATGAGTTGTTTATATATGTTTGTTTAAAAAATTGGAGGTAAAAAAATGTTTAAAAAAATTGCACAAACAAAATCCTGTTTTATCAACGAGTTTGACCTTGAACATTTTATTTCTGCACTTTACCGCCTACCGACTGTAAATTTTTTGAATGAAAAGAAAAGAAAAAATATTTAATACTCACTCCAAGGAGTCTGTTCAATAATACCTAATCAAGTACAAGGACGTCTTGCAATCATTCACAAAAACACGATACTAAAATACAAGTAAGTTCTCGGAAACAACCAGCTTTAAACGTTGCAGTCTTTTCATAACTAGCTATTTTTTTCGCGCAGCTTTATGCACTCTTTTTTTTTATTTTAATTAAAATACTTTTCGTGCGGTATTTTATTTGTCTCTGTGGCCGTTGTTTAAAGAAAATAATTTTTTCATCGCCCGTGGGCATCTTGGACACAACTCAATATTTAATGAGAAAAGGAAACCAATTCTTTTGAAACAAAACACACCCAAGAGACACGACAAATTATATTTAAGCGAATCATAGTGAAAGAAAAAATTGCAATAACGAAAGAAAAATATTAACAATTCGCAGTAATTAAATGGAACGGCCGCCTTAAGCGATTCAATTGCAATGTAATGAAACCTGTTAAAGTCTGTCATTCGCTTGACAGTGTTGAATGAATTAATTACCGCCAGGGTTTACTTTGATGTTAGTTTGGGGATATTTTAAGACGCATGTAGTCTAGTTTTACATAAATAATGTTTTGAATTTCATAACAACGGAAGTGAGACCACTTGTCAAATGGTTACCCTACACAAAGCCTAAAGTCAATTTCATCCTTCAAATTATGTATTGTTTTTGTTTTCTTCATTTGCATCTGAGATCGTTTTTTGCGACTCCGTAGATAATAATTAAATGTCAAAGTCATTCTTATGTATGCCTATAACCTATAACAAGTTTTATTAATGCGCCGGAAGCCAAATTAATGTATAAACGACAGAATCACTAAAGTATGTAACTGGAAGATTGGATAGACTTATCAAATTATTTTGATTCATGCAAATTAAATGGTTTTCAGTTTTATTATTTAAATTTGAAATTGTCACTTAGAATCGGTAGAATGATAAGATGACGTCAATAGCATTTTGTGCGAGGTTATGAGAAAACCATAACAGGATTTTTGACTGTAATAATTGTTCGTTTTTTATTTTTGTTGTTGTTGAAATTAAAACAACATTTTAACTCGTTTGCATGTATAAAGGTTAGAATCCACCATCGCTTCGTTAAAAAAACTAAGTACTTAAGCATTATTATGATGGTTCCTGAACTATATAAACTGCCCAGACATTTCTTACAAAACTCAAAAAAAGACAGCATTTATCTTAACCTAAACCAGTCAACAAAATCCACCTACACAATCGAGAACATTATCCAGAAGCTACAACCTTGTTGTATTATTCAGCTATAGATGAAAGCAGACAAAATTTACTGTCATTTCGCCCACAATGAAGTAAACCATATATGTATTTTTAATCTGATAAAGAAAATGGCAGATGAACCAGTCGAAAGTTATGTATGTAATTTGGAACTGGTCTGCGCCCTACCAACCAGTTTAGTTATAACTTATTTGAAACATATTTAATCGGATTTATGTACATATTTACACCAAGCAAAAAAACAAAGAGATTTTTCCAAACCTTACCCTAAGATATAGCTTTCTTATTTATTATGGAAATACAAACATATTTACTAAGCTAAAAAATTAACTTTAAAAATAAGAAAAAAACGAATTTCATTACCTTATATAAGTGAAGGTGCCATAGCTACATGCAAACTCATGTTTAAGCAATATGGAATCGAAAAAACAAACCTTAGGTGAACTAGTGGCATAACATGTCTAGCAACAAAGCAGATCTGTCCAAAGCTGGACCGTTGTGTTAAATCTCGCTAATCCGACTATATATAAGCTCCGTTGTAGGTGTCATAACTGGGCACTATCTTACAGGCAAGCACGCTTGCAAAAAGAAGACGCAGAAGCTACATGGACGAACAGGACGGGGAGACTACACTACCTTCCTTCTGTTAACTTCTACTTAATGATCCAAATGACTAAGCTAAGACTGATTTTGGAGTTTCATCTCGTTTCATCAGATGCTCTGAATGGTTAAACCAGTTGATTGATAAGTGCCCCTATATCCAGTTGGTCTAAATGTGTTAGCTTTGCTGAAAGCCACTTCAGTTTTACCTTACATAACCTAACCTATAGCTTACTACTCGTACTATGCCTCTTTTATTGTTTCCTTTCCTCGATAAAGGAGATCACACAACAGAGCGGTACGTGGAAGCGATAACGAAACCGGTAGAAGCGGTGTCTGTTCACAAAGAGGCGGTATTTGGATGCGATTTCCCCATTGTTTCACACTCATTCACTTTCTTGGAAAGCCTCTGCTTTATTTTTTTCATATTTTATCCTTTCTTTCTATATTTTTATATTTCAGATGAATTGAGATAAATGAAAAATATAGGGACGGGCTACAGTCCGCTTGGGCGAACTGTTGGATACCCTATTCTTATTCCTATCCCTCATAAGTGAGCGTGACAAAAGTCTAAGTATGGTTGGATTGTTAAGAACGCTCTACATATTCTGTTATATAACATTTAAAAGATTTTATCAAACAAAAACAAAGCTTTTGTAAAAAAAACGCTCCCTAGCTCAAACTTTGGTTTTTCAATGAAATTATTTTATTTAATTGTGGGCGTGTCAGTAAGCGGATTTAAAAAAAATTCATACATGAGCATAGAGGACACCTAGAGAGTATATATTATAAATTTCAGCTCCCTATCTCAAACTTTGGATTTTAAAATAAGTTTTTTTTTGTGAATTGTGGGCGTGTCAGTAGGCGGATTTTAAAAATATTTACACATGAGCATAAAGGGCCCCCTAGAGAGTATATATTATAAATTTCAGCTCCCTAGCTCAAACTTTGGATTTTCAAAAAAAAGGTTTTTTTTTAAGTAGGCGGATTTTGAAAATATTTACACATGAGGTTAAAGGGCCTCTAGAGAGTATATATTATAAATTTCAGCTCCCTAGTTCAAATTTTGGTTTTTCAATGTTTCAGTGGGCGGATTTTGAAAATTTTATATCCCGAGCAGTTTTAGGAGTCATAGATCATATATAAAAAATTTCAGCTTCCTAGCTCAAAATTCGATTTTTTCCAAAATTTTGTTTTTTTGAGTTTGTGGGCGTATCTGTGGGCGGATTTCAAAAATTCGTAAACTTGATTATTTCGGGACCCTAGAGAGTATATGGTTAAAATTTCAGCTCTCTAGGCCCAGTTTAAAGGCCTAATTTTTGCCGACGGACGGACGGACGGACGGACATGGCTAGATCGACATTACTATCGATGCTAATCATAAATATAGTAACTTTTAGGGGTCTACGGGCAATATTAAGGTATGTTACAAACTATGCGTCAAAATTAATATAGGGTATAATGACATTTTGTTGAAATAAACCAAACAGAATACTGGTATTATGTCATTTAATGCCAATTCAAGCAAGTTCTAAAATCGTCTCAAAATCTTTTGACTTACTCTGGTAAATGTCTTTACGTATCGAGACACAAACCTGGCTCAGTAAACACAGAGGGGAAAAATTAATCACACTTTCAGAAAAGATCCGTAAAGGTTGAGATCTGTTATGGGTGACACTAAAGCAACTAAGAGATCCAGAAACGTACGTACAGATGGTCATAGACATGTTTAATTGAGTAAAGAGAAATACGAGTAGCAAGGTTCGCTTGATATTTCTTACAGTTGTTGATTATTTACTTGAAGAAAAAGTGACAAACTCCAAAGTGCATCAGTTATTCTTTATTGACGATGGAGCCATCATAAGCGAAAATCAAACGTCCCTGCAACGAGCACTAAATGTATGCGTGGGTTTTTTTTGGGTGGGTTCTTTTACTATCGCGAAAGAGAGGCAGGCCTAAAATCTCCTGGATCGAACAAATTCAACAACCGCAGCATTTGATTGGCCTCAGTGTCCAAGTGATTTGAAATCTGCAGGCCTGTCGATACTTTTTGGGGACAAACTGGCGAACCCCACAACTGCACCAGTAGGGATGCAGTGAAATGGAAGGGTTATGATCAGTATAGTCCAGATCATACCTTGTCGCTAAAGAAAAGAAGAAAGAGTGTCAATATTTGTACTCTTTATTGTGAGAATGTTAATAATTATATCAGAGTGTCATCAGCAGCACTTTGGTAAGCTTTTTTGGTATTTGAACACTTTTTTTGTTATAATTTAATTTATTTTAACTTAAAATAATAAACACAGAGTTGATTAAATACTTAATTCCGATATACTACAGATTCGCATTACTCTACATAAAAGGGTGTGGTTAACTAAAGTTGAAATTTCCTTAGGGTTGGCAATAATTATTGTGTCCGTTACGCCATCATACCAGCATTGCATGTTGTCTAACCGACATAATTATGACATTGGCACATACAATTATTTCGACAGTATGTGGAAGGTGGAAGTCATTTCGCATAAAAACGTGAACAGTTACACATGTCGTTTAATCAAGAGCCACACACAACTTTTGACTTTTTTACACAAATATGTTGTAGTAAGAATAATATGCGCGTATTAAAAGCACTACATATTTTTGTTATGTGTATTTGTTATAAAAGTCCATTTAAAATGTTGATGCTACTTTTGTGACATGTTTGCTTGTTTTATGTAGAATGTTGTCTGTTGGGTTCATATATCATTTAAAAAGATAAAAGTGTGGTTCAGGTTTTTTAATAAAGAAAAAGTTGTATATAATGTATTTTTAATGGAAAAACCAAACAATTTTTCATTTCGAGTTTACAAAGACATAATTCTCTGGGGCTTGCGCTTTTGGCTTTGTAAAATACACAGTACTGACTATTTCCAAATAATAATAAAGCGTAGCTGACCTTTAATAAGTAGTTATATCACAGATCGGAGATGCCCTCCAACTGGCTTAAAATTAGCCGTACGGCTAATTCATTCGCCCTCCTCGCACGACGGATTAGCGTGCGCTAAGAGATTAATTTTTCTGTAATTGATATGTATTTATTACTATTTTAATGTAAACACAGCGCAGGCATTTTGTTTGTGGCTGCAAGCAGCATCCAGCAAATGATTCATTGGCTGTTTTGGCTGCTTTTTTATTTTTAAACTAAAAAAGAAAAGCCTAATCCCAGAGCACTCAGACTAGGTAACGGTCCATTGTAATATGTTGTTGTTCAACAAGAGGATTGAACCTGCACCGCACGGGTCACAACCCAATACACTATCCTCTTCACCATCGTCACCCTTTTTTTACTGTTACTTACTAAATGAAAGAATAGGGTGATAGGATAGGGTTGGTACTGTTGTAGGGGTTTTCCTCCATGGGAGGTGCCTTTATTGCTTTAGGGAGATCTGTAATGTTGTGTGTATTCTATTTTTAAAACCAGCAGAGAGCATACGACAAGTGCAAGTGCAGTGGAAGTGGAGCAGACACAACTTGCTAGCGGGAACAGCAGTTCAATAACCCTTCAGCTGCTTTACAAAGAGATTCTCAATTTAAAACATAGGGACGGGCTACAGTCGGCTTGGGCGAACTGTTGGATACCCTATTCTTATTCCTATGACTCATAAGTGGGCGTGACAAAAGTCTAAGTATGGTTGAATTGTTAAGAACGCTCTACATATTTTGCTATATATAATATTTAAAGGATTTTATCAAAAAAAAAACGCTCCCTAGCTCAAACTTGGGTGTTTCAATAAAATTGTTTTATTTAATTGTGGGCGTGTCAGTAGGCGGATTTAAAAAAAATTAACACATGAGAATAAAGGGCTACTAGAGAGTATATATTATAAATTTCAGCTCCCTAGCTCAAACTTTGAATTTTCAAAAAAAAAAAAAATTAATTGTGGGCGTGTCAGTGGGCGGATTTTGAAAATATTTACACATGAGCATAAAGGGCCCATAGAGAGTATATACTATAAATTTCAGCTCCCTAGCTGAAACTTTGGATTTTCAAAAATTAATATACCCTTAGAATAGGGTAAAAAAAAATTATTTTATTTATTTGTGGGCGTGTCAGTGGGCGGATTTTGAAAATTTTTTATCCCGCGCAGTTTTAGGAGTCATAGATCATATATAAAAAATTTCAGCTTTCTAGCTCAAAATTCGATTTTTTCCAAAATTTGGTTTTTTTGAGTTTGTGGGCGTGTCTGTGGGCGGATTTCAAAAATTCGTAAACTTGATTATTTCGGGACCCTAGAGAGTATATGGTTAAAATTTCAGCTCTCTAGGTCCAGTTTAAAGGCCTAATTTTTGGCTACAGCCGGACGGACGGACGGACATGGCTAGATCGACATTACTATCGATGCTGATCATAAATATAGTAACTTTTAGGGGTCTACGGGCAATATTAAGGTATGTTACAAACTATGCGTCAAAATTAATATACCCTTAGAATAGGGTATAATCATGGCCCTGTTCCGATTCGAACGCGCGACCTGCCAATCGCATAGTGAATAGTCTACCCCCGCACCATTTCCACCCGCAATTTAAACGCATTGCCTACGGTCTGTTACTGCTGTTAATGTCCGTAGATGTTTCATCGTTTTTCCAAAAAAAATTACAAAATTATGCCTTCCGTACACGAAGCGGCTCATTATGACGCGTACAAGTGTCGGCCTATCTCGACAATTCCTCTCCGCCTACACTGAAAAAATTATTGTACGAGTATATATGTAGATAGGTAGACCTCTATCTGATGATTGTATTCATTTGATAGATTCAGAGATGTGCACTTCTTCAGCATACTCAATTCATTCAACATACGAGGGGCGTTCAATATATTCTCGGTATCGGGGTGAAGCTGTGGTTGTACTCGTATATATAAATTGACTTATTTATCAAGTAATACTATTATTTTAGTGCATTCATATAAATGTGATTATTAATTCGCGTTTTATCTCTAGTTAAACAGAATCATAATGGCAACTGAGACGATGATGGTGAAAATTGAGCTTCGCGCTGTAATTAAATTTCTCACTAAGCAAGGAAAAAGTCAAAAAACTATTCATGAAGAGATGGTGGCTGTTTACCAGGGTGCACCTTCATTATCAACTGTGCTCCCCGCTCCGGCGCCCCGGCTACTGCTTGTACGGGAGAAAGCATCAAAGAAGTCGAAAAACTTGTTCTTGAGGATGCCCGAATAAAGGTGAAAATGATGGCAGAGATCACCAAGCTTTCAATTGGTACCATTCACACCATTCTTCATGACCATCTTAACCTTTCAAAGGTCAGTGCAAGGTGGGTGCCACGAACGCTCACAGCGCCTCAGAAAAAAGTGAGAATCGCATGCTGTAGAGAGATTTTGGAGATGTGTAGTGAGAACGCGGACGGTGTTATGGATCGAATTGTTACTGGGGACGAAACATGGGTCCACCACTATGACCCTGAAAGCAAACAAGAGTCTATGCAGTGGCATACAAAAGGAACAGACCACCCGAAGAAGTTCAAAGTCACTCCGTCTGCCGGGAAGCTCATGGCCACAGTTTTTTGGGACTCAAAGGGAATCTTGCTCATTGAGTACAAAAAAAAAGGTGAAACCATCAACGCCACATCCTACGCTTCCACTTTGCATAATTTGCGGGAGGAAATTAAAAAGAAAAGACGGGGTAAACTCGCAGCGAGTGTGTTGCTTCTTCATGACAACGCTCCTGTTCACACGGCTCGAGTTTCTAAGGCAGCTGCGCGAGATTGTGTTTTCGAAGAAATCCAGACCTTGCCCCTAGTGATTATTTCCTGTTTCCGGATTTGAAAAAATGTCTGTTGGGCGAACTGTTGGATACCCTATTCCAATTCATATGCCTCATTAAGTGGGCGTGGAAAAAATCTAAGTATGGAAGAATTGTTCAGAAGGATCTTCATGTTTTGTTTTCTTTTAAAGTAGGCGTGTCAGTGGGAGGATTTTAAAAATATTTAATAATAGAGAGTATAAATTCCAAATTTCAGCTTCTTAGCTCATTTTTTGATTTTTCGAAGACAAGTTTTTTTTTAAATTGTGGGTGTGCCAGTGGGCGGATTTTAAAGAAAAAATTTAAGCATGGGCAATTAATTCGCTTATAGAGTATACATTATAAATTTAAGCTTTCTTTCTCAAACTTTGACTTTTCGATAAAACCGTTTTATTTAATTGTGGGCGTGTCAGTGGGCGGATTTTAAAAACTTTAAAACATGAGTATTAAAAGCTTCTAAAAAGTAAATATTATAAATTCCAGCTTCGTAGCTCGAACTTCGACTTTTCGATGAAGCTGTTTTATTTTACCGTGGGCGTATTAGTCGGCGGATTTCGAACATTTTAACTCCCGAGCATTTTGGAAGCCTAATATATTAAAAATGTCAGCTTTCTACCTAAAATTCGATTTTTCCGATAAATTAGTTTTTTGAGATTGTGGGATTTTATTGATTCTTAAGTTTGATTATTTTGGGCCTCTAGAGAGTATATGGGTACAATTTCAGCTTTCTAGTTCGAGTTTAAAGGCCTAATTTGCCGACAGGAGGACATAGTTAGACTGAAATTACTACCGATGCCGATCACGAATATAGTAACTTTTATGGGCCTACGGGCAATATTAAGGTATCTTACAAGCTATGAGTGAAAATGAATATACCCTTAAAATAGGGTATAAAAAAGAAGCAGGCGCTTTGCTTGCTTTTTTCTCTTTGGGGTGTGCTTGAAGAAACTAGGGCGAATAAAACAGGAATATTCATAGTTGCTTGTTTTAATTGCCAGTGCTATGAAAATCTTATTATTGGCTTTGTTTCAAAGAAGTGTTGATTGACATAGGAGACAAGTTATTAATGGATATTAAATATAGATATTACGTACTGAGAAAAAAGCAATCAAAACCCAAAAAAAATTCCCCTAGAAACTGCGCAGTATTTCTCTGTTCAAGGTTATTTTACCAAAAGATCGTTCGAACCCTTAATACCTTTTTAAGGGTTCGAACGATCTTTTGGTCCCGAAAAAGGATATTATTCCAAAATATCCTTAGAAACAATACAATATTTCTATGTCAAAGGTTATTTTACCAAGAGGTCCCAAGAAAGGACCAAAAAAGGTTCTTAAAACGAAAATAAATGATATGTTTTAAAAATGCCTTAAAAAACAGCACAGTATTTTTGTGTTATGTTATTTTACCAAAAGGGCCTTGGTACACGAAAAAGGTCCTTAAAACCCGAAAATAACCATTTTAAATAACGGTACTCACTATACAAATGGTTTGAAAAAACATTGATTTCCTCAAAAACGGCTACAACGACTTTGATGTGTTTGCCTCCCTATTTACCATCGTCTATGTGTGCATATATGTATCTATTTCGCACCAAACATATTCATGACATCTCAATATTTATAAAGATTATACATTATACATTACCCGTAATTACCGGCAGGAACCCGACTAACCGGTTAGTTGCTAAGATGGGTATTACGCGGGTAAAATTTAGAGCATGCTTACCACTGCAAAGATCACCAACATACTCCCAAATATTCAATGCACCCGATTTAAATTATGAATATTTATAAAGTAGAAATCATTCTTTGTGAGTGCACTGGATGTTTGACTCAAATGAATATTAAACTTACATGGCCACCAAAGAACAGGTACTTAAAATATTCAAATATTAAAAAATTGGTTTGATCCTTAACTTTGGTCGCGTCTGGCAAGGTGTTCGCTGCTTGCAAAACGTCTTGGACTGATATTTTCATGCTGAAGAGAGCATGTACTATGTATGTTGAAAATTGCATTCAGTTACGTCAAATATTCAAAAATGGGTTTGATCCTGAACCTTGGTCGCGTCACTCATTGATATTTGTAAGCTATGAGTCTAGTGAGTTGAGTACACCAAATAATATTGAATGTCTCGAAGGAAATTTTAAGCTATTCAAGCAGAATTCTAGTACATAATAGTAATAAACAGCATTCATACAGGAAAATTGAGTAATTTTTAAGAAAAAATAATTTATTTTATGTATAAAATCTTTAAAATAATTACTGATCTTATGAACATTCATACAAATATTTGTACGAAAGCTTTTAGATATGAATCGCTGATTCTTATTTTAATGAATTTTTTTACAAGCGTATGAACTATTCATAAAACACTGCATTATGATATTTAGGAGTCAAAAGATTGGATTTATGAAAATTATCATTGAATTGAAGAAAATAGTTTCATCAACCACAGACACATTTTCTTGTTATGGTATTTTTCACAAAACTTAAGAATATTGTTGCATGGAACAAAAGACAATGCTTATCACAACTTCTGGCACAATGGTAAAATTACGTTAAAATTCACTTCAAAAAACTAAACAACATTTTTTCTGACATACAAAGTCGGTAGGTACCTATGTATGTTTTTATTAAAAAAAAATATCAATTAAAATTTTTCGCAACGAATCTTTTCGGTGGTATTCTTGTAAGTTATTAGACCCATTCGCGTTCTTTTATGTGAAGAAAAATGAAAACTCTCAAATCTTCAAAATCCAGAGAGGATCCTCTCATTTCAAAGAAAAAACGCAAACACTTTCGCAGAGAAAAATTAACAACTCAAAGTTTGCCTCAAAAATAAGCGTCGGTTTCATCATTTTGACAGTTTTCATTTTCTTACCACCCGAATCTGTGTGAAGAAAAATGAAAGAAAGTTTATTTTATTTTCGTTCACTTCTCAGTACGCGAACGAGTTTATGTAGATTCACATAAAAGTTTTTACAAATTAACGATTACAAATTAGTAATCAAACGGATCTGTTATTGCATAAACATAGATATTGTACTGAATATTTTTAATGAATTGCACAAATCTGAACTGTATATCCGTTTTTTAAGGAAATTTTCAATAAAAAAACGTATCTTCTTAGCACCCTACTCCTCGTGTGCAGTTGCTTATTGGAACAAACAAGAGCAGCACACAAGCGTATGCCTTCGGAATTTTGCATCTAATGCTGGTCAATGACGACAAGGCGGCCATGCTTAGAAGACCTAAGAATACTACGAACACTTATGCTAAATTAATCTAATGTTTTTGACATCTGTACTTCACTGACGAATTAAGGTTGATTTCTTTTACTAGCTCGTTGGGGAAAATTTCAGTGAACAGCTGTGATTCACGTGCGCTATTCGTTAACCTATCCCAGAGGGTAAGCTAGTAAGGACTCTTAATTGCATTGCCTTCCGAATTGAACGGTTCCAATGCCTCCAGCAAGGCTGCGATTTCGATGGGAGGTATCATAACCCTCCCACTTTAATTTTTAATTTTTTTTTTATTCATCCTTACTGGCCTATTGCACCCCTACTGGCCCGCCTATGGGATTCACCGATTTCATCTAAAAAAAAGTATCGGGAGGCCTTCCGTTTTCGGATCACCTCAGCACTGATGCCAATCAATTGTTGGTTTTGGTGCATTTATGTGCTTCAGGAGTGCATGTCATTGTTATTAATTTGGTGCTTGATTTTCGTTGTTTTATCGACATTTCAATCAAAAGTGTTCTAACAAAATATCCGAAGCATTTCAGTGGCAATTTTTACCACCGTAGAATGCAGTTAACCTTTTAGCCATTCCGATATGAAGTTCATAATAAACTTTGCACAGCTTGTGAAAGATTCTTTGCTAAGGCTCAGCGACGGGTTCGAGTCCCGAAATTCATCTGGATCACGCGGAATTCTGACAAATATCCAAGGGTGGATCTGTATTAAACTATAGCTCCCTTCGTTTTGTGTCAAAAATTAAAAATCGCATAGACAAATCGCTTGAGAAGTAAGATCGGTTGATGAGCTGTTTCTAACGAAAATGTTCTGCATTGTAAAAAGATATTTTCATTCAAATGTACATACGATTGTAAAATCTAAATAGTGTGTCAGGAAATCGTTTTACAAAATAAAATGGTATCATAAAGTCTGTAGTTCGACCTGACAACCAAAAGAACTTAAATGCATTTTATATCGTCTGTTAATGGGAAAACAAACTGAAGCGAATCTTCTGAACAGGTCTTTTGGAACCCAATTGTGTCAATAAAACTTTCAGAATATGCCTTTCATCTAAGATTCGGCTGTAACTTTCAATCTTAATCAATTGATATTGTTTACAAAATAAGGTCAATCATGAATCAAACGGCAATTATAATAGACAACAATAACCCTATGTATGTTAGTGCCTCCTATTATTAATTTTTCTTTTGAAGAAAATTTTACGCATTAACTGGTTTCAGATGCACTCCAATATTAAATCCAGCCTTGGTGGAAAAAATGGAGAAAAATAAACCCAAAACGACACGTGAGATATATAAATTATCTACCATCCACACAGGCACAGTATACATCTACATAAATGGAAAATGAAAGTAGTTTTGCACTCTTATTTAGCAATAACAACTCGGTAAATAAATATTTCATGTTTTGCAGAATCATTTACGCCAACAGTGGTACGACACCCATCGCGCTAAAACACCAAACGCGAGCTATACAAGCTCCCTCCCCCACACACTAACAGTCTTCAATCTTCGAGTATCTTTATGCCATTCAAATAGTGAGAATGGGTCAAATTGTATAGCACCCAGCATATCTTTTGGGTTAGTAGTACTTAAAGATACATACATGGATTTCTATTTACACGGATATGGATGCACTTATACAAGCAGTGCGATAGACTCGAGCATTCAACTTACCGGAAGCATTTTTGCAACAATCTTGATCGTTACTTCTCCAAAATGATTTAATTTTCAAAAAGTTGGTTTTCGAAAATCTTCGGTGTTGTTTGAATATTTTTTGTTATCCCAAAATAGGTGCAGAATTGTTGATTTTAATTCTAGAAGTAGATTTAAAAATTTAAACACATGAATTCGATTATTTTCTACACACACGCGGAATTAATTTAATTTTTAAAACTTTTGCATCACTCTTACTTTCATCGAAAATTAATATAAAATCACTATGAACACTTTCGTACCATGAAATTTCGTTTGTGTGTCGTGTAGGTATGTCGTGCTGGCAAAGAGTCTTTAGATACCTTTTAATCTACTGCACGTTCAAGTATCTTGCGGGACTGGATAAATTATAAAATAATAAATTCAATTTGCAGTCACTTTGGAAGCTTTCTTCTTTTTTTCACCCGGTCGAACCAACAATTTCATTCAAGAGACACCGATGCACTGAATTTTGAACCACCTTCAACCATCTACCACAGGTGTTAAGCTATGGATGGCTTGAGTGGAGCAAAAGAGCAACAACAAAAAAACACAATAATATGCCGTGGTGCAAAACTGGTAACCAGACAGCAGACCGCCTTGGCAGGGGAGCCAACGACTCAAGTTGGAACCAGAAATACAAGAGTACAACTTCACTCAATTTTACGAGTGAGCAAGAATGTTTCGGGTTAACAGACTGTTAGCAGTGAGTTTTATGCTGGAGTTCATTTCGACAGACTTAGTAAAAGCGGGAGTGGAAGTAGAATTGGGGTAGTCTCGGAGGTAGTGATACCGGCTGGTTAACTGTTGAATGCGTTATGCGTCAATGGAAAATTTGATAAGCATTTTTTGGTTTCTCGGTTAGTGAGGACTTACACCCTTATGCCCATTGGAGTGGACCACTTTAATGAGTATGTGTTGATGGGGGTGTTTTGTGGACTTTTGTGAGAATTGATTTGGATTCGATTGAAAGGTGGATAGACAGATTTATGGGTGCATTTGAAAACGTCTAGGGGTAGAGATTGAACAAATCTTTTGAATTCAATTGAGTGGGAACCTCATTATTTAAAGGGGCTGCACAAGATGTTGTATGAGCAATAAGCAGAGATATTAAGTATTATCCGTATGTAAATGTGAAAAATATGATGTGAAAGGATTTAGGTTATTGAAATCACCTTTGAGTGGAATGGACTCGAATTGGTATTACAACTTCTTGATTTAGTATGTCGCGCTGCTGGAAAAAATTTCACTCGGCGGCTACCACTTTGAAAAAGCTCTTACAAATAAATGAATATACGCAACACTTCCGTAATCTCAGCTTACACAGAAATATTGTGAGGAACATAAAAAAGCAAGTGATTTCAAAACTGTGTCAATCAGCTTCGATACGGAAGATATTTGTGACAAATTGAGACATATATATTTATTTCCAAACAAGTATTTTAAATCGTTGTTCATGTTCAATGTTCGTTCGTTCGGAAAATAAATGATACCAGAATAGGGGCTTGACTTTGAACTTAAATATATCAAGCTTATATTGATTTAAATAAAGTCTTACAAATATTTTTTTTTAAACCCAAATGCAATGGTCAATATTTGACCTGACTTATAGACTAACCTTGACATGGGCGAATTTATCGTTAATCAAAAATCATGTTTAGTCTTATTGTCCTTAAAATGCGTTTAACAAACATTTACGGAAAGGCTTTTGAGTGTAGTAAGAAGTATGCAACACTATTTTTTTCACAGTTGAGACTTGAGATATCAGCAAAAACAACGACAGGTACCTATACCAATTTACAAAGCGTTGATTCCGACCTACAGTTGTCCTGATCACCATAGCACCTTATGCAGGTTACACAACAACAGGCCTCAAAATTTGCAAGTAATAAAGTTGCATGGGTCAATTTCGAAAATATTATATTTGCTTAAAAAATGCGTTTGCAGAATGTTCTTAAACGCAAACTGCAAAAGTAAAATGTTCAAAAACATAAACACTAATTTAACTGCATTAGCATTATGTTCGGTGATGCAGTTTGCGGTAGTCATTTGTTCGCATTGACAAGGCTTTTTGATGGCTGATGTTGAGAAGGATTCATTTTAATTATTAAGTCTGTTCATTTATTTTTCAGTGTGAAATTAAAGAAATTTGTTTTATTTTCATCTCATTGGATTTTCCATAATCGAGTTAAATAGATACAGCCGACATGAATAGTGAATACGAATACGAAAAGTAAGCTAATTAACATGATAGTGTTTTAAGTTGTAAAATATTTAAAAGGTTTTATATTTATAGCACCCGATCTCCTCTCCCCTCTCCGACACAAGTATGGAGCGAAACCGATTCATGGAATTGAGCAAGTACAAAATTGCTCATACCAGTTCGCTTTGAACATGACTGTTCAATCCAAAATGGTACAAAGTCGAAAACAATATTATAGATCACATGTCGCAGACAAATATTCTCCTGGTATTTTGTGTTTTCAAAATAATAAACTTTCTTTTTCGTAAGAATGTTTTTTTTTTTTAATTATAATAATTGTTGTAAAAGATCTCAGTAAGATTTTCTACAAAAAATTTCCGAATTTTGATTGCGTTTGAAAACGTCAAAAAATGCGCTTGTAGAAAAAAATTAATTTGACGATGGTCACATCATGTGTATAACATAACGATTGCATATTTGACGATTGCAGCTTCTGCGTCATAAGATGACGATAATTGGACGATCATTTGTATATCAAATTGACGTTTTCGCAAACGGTGATAGCATTGATTCATTTGACGATAAATTTCCATCACCCAAAATGGGCGAGGATTTGTGTCTACATATTTTAGAGGATGTGTGTATTCACTTTTTGTAAATACATATAGGGTCATCCACCAAGAGGTGTCGTTTCAAACCAATAGAAAAAGTACTTCGTTGTGCGTGGTATTTGATATTTGATATTTGATATTCTTGTCTCAACTGTACCTTATAAGCATGGCGGCCAAGATCTTTATGAAAAATGCGGTGCAGGTCGATTGCGGATAGGCCTGATTTCTGTAATCGTCTCGAAACGGACACACCTGGGTTTTCAGTCATACTTTCAGCTACGGCGGCGATATTTTCAGCTGACCTTGACGGACGAACACGAATTGAAGTAGGTATTCACATCACTAACCTGTCCAAGACGTTATTTATCGAATAAATTCACTATAGCTGTGTCAGATCCCTATTTCCTCAATGCCCGCACTATGTAATTATAAACACACATATTTACATTATAAGAGTTCTTAAAATCCCTTTAGTGCGCGTTTACCCATTTATTGTTACTCGTATCGCTTGCATCAAATTTTTAAAACAATTATAATCCTTCTGAAACTGGCAGCTGGCTCACCCGTTTCAAAAATGTAATTGTGAGCTAATGTTTTTCGAGGAACTTGCTTATAGAATATTTACAGTGTTATTGTGTGATCTGTCTGCTTCCAAGGGAATCTTCAATGTGCTAGGTGATCTTAATAGATTAGTTCGTCTATTCTTAAGTCCGCTACACATTTTAAAATCGTTGAACAGGCAGTTCCTCTGACACTCCGTTAAGTGAGCCTTCTCGCCTGCCATTTATTATCGTAAGACCAATTCGTTCAATCAGTCCGAATAAATGTCTTCCGTGCTGTTTTTGAAAATCTAACAAGTCCATGAAATAATTCATCTTTTTGCTACAGTTGAACGTAAGTGAACTTAAAACCATACTTGTGCATTGTCAATGGAAGGCATTGGAAGCGGGGCATAGACCTTGCATCCTAAATGGAGCGAGGAGATTACTATGGAGATATTAAATCTTAGTCGATGTCAGTTAAGACTGACAGTCGGTTTTCTCTCTGGTTACTGCTTTCTCAAGAAGGATAGTAGAATATGGGTCTCTCAGAATCGGAGACTGTGATAAAAGTTGCGTCACGGATGACGTTACATACATACTGTGTGAAGACGAGGGTACTGATCGCTACTACTGGGTTTTTGTTGCGGAATAAAGTGCTTTGAGGAAGAGGTATATGATATTGACAACTTTACTGTTGGTCACCCAAAGATCGTGATCACGTTCATAGTGCTTTATGAAAGCGGCTGCGTAACCCTACGTAACCTAACCTTAACTTCTCTGACTAAGTTGCTTTAAGATTAAAATTCTGCACTAAATGAGGATGAACATATTTCATTTCATCATCAAGCTGTTAATAAAGGGTAAGCGTAAATTTGTATAGCAATCGTACCAACATAAACGCTATATATACTTAATGATGTTTCTATTTTTCATATTAGTTACGTTTCGGATACTTTGAAGGTACGCCTATGCATATATTTTTACCGCTGCTATTAATCGAAGTCAACCGTGAACCACAGACGGAGGTCAATAGATGGTAATCAATATCTCAATTCAAATAAACGTGGTGACCATATTCAGCAAAAAGCCAAATTGAGATCTAAGCTAATATGGGTTCACCTCCCATCAACTCCGATGATAAAATGGCCAACCTCCACAAAAGTTAAGTACACACGAATCGCAAAACGAATCATTTTGGCAAAGCAATATGCGTTTTTCTTTTTTAGTTTACAGTAGAGCATGCTCTGCTCTAAATCGAGCATGCTCAGAGCGTTCTGATTTGTTTATGTAACACTTGAGCGCCCAGCTATCATTTGCAAAGAAATTATGTTTCTTTTTTAAATAAAAATTATTTTATTATTCGCTTCCTTTATGCGTAGAAAAATAAAAACTGTCAAATCTGCAAATCGAGAGAGAATCCTGTCATTTCAAAGAAAAGTACGCAAATGCTTTTGTAAGAAGATGAACAACGTCAAAGTTTGTCTTGAAAAGAAGCAACCACTGTTTTTTTTTTGCTGTCAAACTCATAGGATTTCATCATTTGACAGTTTTCATTTTTTTACCCGCTGAAATCATGTGAGAAAAAAAATTAACAAAAGTTCATTTTTCTTCCGTTCATCTTTTTACCATTTTCTCAGTACGCGGACGCGTTTGTGTAGTTTCGCACGAACGTTTATATGAATTTACACATATTAGTACGCGAACGGTAGTATTACTTTCTACATCAGAAAAACAAACAATTTTTAATTGTTTTTGATTTCGCTTTCCTTTGTTTTCCCTTCTGTCAGTCTGTCCTTGGCTGTGTTCAGTTTTTTACTCAGACTGCTTGCTCAGTCAATTTATTTTGACCCCATAGAGCGCGCTGTGATCAAGCTCTGAACGAAAAAAGAAACATTATTAGAAACGTATAGTGCTAAAAAGAAACACATTTTTTTTTGACAATTAAGGATTTGCTCTGAACTAAAAAAAAACGCCTAATGATAAACTCAATCATCTCATCAAGAAACACGTACGTTGTGAACGAGCTATTATCTTCCTCGTAACAATTTTTTGGCAGAATTTCGAATTGAAGCTCTTAAATGAAATAACTGTAACATTTAAACCTTTAATTTTGGGTATGTTACGCGCCAATACCTCTAGTGGCACACCATACGGAGTTATTACTTACTTACTTACTTACCGGGCTCCCGACGCGTGATGTCTCTGCCTAAAATACAACTACTTTCAGATCAAACTTTAAAATGGAAGTTTGGTCTTCCTTATCGTTTGTAACTTGGGGGCTGGCAGTCGAAGATCTTTTTGGCTGGAACATGTGCCTTGGTTTTTTGGCTACATCCACATCTTGGTAAAGCTCATAGAGTGGGCGTTTATACCTACTCCTCCATTCATCCTGCTCGCACCCAGGACCAAATTTTGGACGAAAAACGCTTGATACAAAAGATCCCACCATCAACTCTTCTGCTTATCATCCAGAACTCAGCGCCATAAAGCAAAACTGACAGTATTCAGTTTTGTGTCGAGTCAGGAGTTTCGAGTCCATTTGCGGTTTTTTAGGATAATTATCCGTCGGATCTTCACTAGGGTGTTATTCGTGGAGTGGATGTATGCTCCACCCTAGATAAACTCCTTAACTACAACGAAGTTATTGCTATCAACAGTGACGTTTTGCGTTTTGCCTGAGGCGGCGGACAGATAAAAACATGTCAGGCATTTTTCACACGACACGATAGAAGATAAGGGCTACAAAGTAATCGATTTTGTAGCAGCTCGCAATACGGTGATAAGAAGCACTGTGTTCGCAATGGCAAGGGTCCACATAACTTGGCGCTCTGCAGATGGTCGAACCACCAACCAGTCGACCATGTGCTAATTGATACGAAGCACGCATCAAAAATCTTAAACGTTCACAGGTTCCGAGGAGCATTCGTCGACTCTAACAAATTTTCTTGTTGCGGCCAAATTTAGGACTCGACTATCCAACAAGAACGTTAGACTGTGCACTCTGTGCACTCACCACCCACAAGAGCCAATAATATGTTGCCAATATTGCAACATCATCAAGGTGGTAGCCGAGACGATCGTTGGTTACCACTTACCAGCCACCCCAGAGAAAAAGCCCGTGGTATGATGATTGACCATCAGCTCCATACACATTATTTACAAGAAAGCCGATCCTTTGTCTTGCAAATGTGGCTTCCGACTGGCAGATCGACAATGTACCAAATTTTCACACAATGGCGAATCCAGGAAAACACCATCGAATTTCAAATTGAGACGCATATGGCCATGGCCAAATATGTGATTTCGGCAAAACTGATCCAGCTGAAAACAATTTGTGCAGATTGGAAGCAGCTCTTCCGAATTATTCCAAACATGCACTGGATTTCGACAGGAAGATTCCTCAATTTTGTCCTACAGAAAATAGTCTAGAGGAAAGTTGACAACACTTCAATAGAGTTGTACAGCGTTTTTTTTTCGTTTTTTGTTTTTTTTTTTAAATAAAAAGGAAATACAAATTTCAGAGCCCTCTTTTTGGTGTAGAGGTTGGATGAAACAAGATGTAATTCGTTTCTCTCCATTAAAAGGTGGCGTATGATGTTGTTCCCCATAGGGATTGCACTTGCACCGTACGGGTCACAAGCCACCACGCTAACCTCTAAGTCGTCCAGCTACTTAGGTATGCGGACGATATCGACATCATCGGCCGTTTCCAGAGTGAGGTGGCAGTTTTTTTTTGATAACTCAGGCTCTGCTCTGAGCTTGCAAAGAAAATTGCCTGGTACTTACGTTGTAGGCGACTTGTTTGGTACGGTGTAATAACCCCCACGGAATTAGGGTCGTAGGTCTTGTTTCCCAAAACAAAAAGAAATAACACGTACGGGCTGTATTTCTTCTTTGAGTTGCTTTGGAATTTTAACTTAGCCAATGTTTGGGGTGATAAAATAAACTTGATTTCTGAAAGATATTTTAAGCTTGTAGATGATCCAACTGCCAACGTACGTTTCATTCAAGGCAAACATTTGAAGAAGCACTAAGCCTAAATTCCCTTACCAAAAACAACAATCCTAATGCTTAGTATAATTTATTGTCCCGTCCTTCAAAATTTCTTTATGAAAGGGACGACAAATTTGTACTCTCACACTAAATTTGTTATTGGTACAAGGCAAACAAAATATTATCATGCGACCTTCTCATGAGCAAACGAATCAATGACCTCCCTGCATTTGTTGATACTTTATACCGCCATAGACTTTCTTGCAAAATAAGATGTTAAGACCAACATCCAACCATCAACTTTTTCCAATAAAATCAATAAATTTGCGTCCGTTGGTATGCCATCGATACAAAATTTTACATGTACATCCCTTGCGACCCCACGCGAAAGTGAAACCGAATGAAGGCACAGTAGTAATAACCCAGTGCCAATAAATTTTGAAATTTCTCTTCTTCCGGTAGAAAAAAATTGAATCTCAAATAAAAATTTGTAGATATCTGTCTGTCTTTAACCAGTTTTGATCATTCCTGATGTCACATCAGAGGTCCAATAGGCAATTGAAGATTACATAACATGTCTTCTTACACCCAAAACAACAAAATGTTAGGCTTCGACAGGGAGCTATCAATATTTAATTTCATTAAAATGTTTTGCTTCAAACATTGACGCAGAAAGACGCGCCAACGACTTTGAAATCGAGAGTGAAAGTGATCAGCGTAGTATTGAGTAATATCAACAGTGGCGGGCGACCCGATGCTTGGATGCAGACGCTCTGCATTGTCTGCACCTTGTTGTATAGGATAGGTCCAGTGTGTCAGTAGGGATCTGAAACTATAAATCCATTGGAGCAGATTAAAAACTGGCGGAGAAATTCAATCTACGGCGGAAAAGATCCCGTAACATTGTGTCTGTAATCTCGTTTGGCATATAATTTATGGAATGCTATCGGTTTTAACTGCTGGGCTTTAAGAGCTTAAAAGAAAAACATATAAAATATTTATCTTACCGGTATGGACGGGAAAAGCATATGAAATAATTATCTTACCGGTATGGACCTGTTTATTGTGACTCTTTTTGATTCCTGATTGAGTTTGAATCCGATTGAATTCATACTGTGACATGAAAGGGAAAAAAGTATGTTTTTGTATAGCTATTTTAAGCAGAAGAAAATAAATCGACTGTTAAGCGTCTGAACTCTTTGGGTTCAAAGCGAAGCTATGTAAGTTCTGAGTATAGTATCCAGAGTTGGGTCGTAGTCATAACTAAAGATTAAATCAGATTAACTATTGAGGTGGGACTTGTACCCTTATCACAGCGTCCACTTTGGGCCTATTGTGTTATCCTCGTTTTAATCTTAAGGCTCGCTCATGAAGCCGAATTTATTGATTTATTCAGATAGGGGTTTCGGTGAGCTAACAGTTATGTCAATTTAACTGTTTCAAGGTAGGGTTTACCTAGGTTGCGTAGACGTGTTTTTGTTAGGCAGCCATAGTGTCATAGAAAATATGCTCATTCCTTCTTCTTCGTTGCAAATTCGACAGCTATTGTTTTCAGCACGTCCCATGGCCAGAAGGCATTTTTTGACTCTACAGTGTCCACACAAGAATCCGGTGACTGTGACTGTATGTATCTGCCCTCTGGGTAGTTATAGGAGTTGCTTTGTTCTTTTGATGGAAGGGGTTGGTAGGAATTGTTTGGCTTGTCTGTTACCTTCAGTTTTTTTCCAGTAATAAACTGCTTTCCAACCATTTTTTAATGCAATTTTTCGCGGAGCTGTTTGATGTACCTAAAACAATACGTTAAAACGTTACAAGTTAACGATGTTGCAGATCCTTTTTTGGCTAGCTTGCCATTACTTTTGTTATTTAATTAACAGTTAATTACAATCGCATTACATTACAAATAATAGAGTTGTAATTCAATTGAATTGCAATTAAAAAGTGACTATAATAAAAAAAACAATTACATTATAAGTAATTTAATTAGTAAACTATACTATTGCAAATGTAATAAAATTTATGTAAATGGAGTAAAATTTTAAATATCATGAGCAATTACGATATAATTAGGCAGATAGTGATTCAAGATGACCGATCAACTTTTCGTTCACACCCCTTTTGAAATAGGTATCACATGAAACGGTTGAATTTACCAAAAAAAAAACAATTGAAACCCACAAAAAAGGTCTTCAAGCCCATAAAGGGATGTTTTTCCAATATGCCTATAGAAAAGACGGAATACTTCTTCGTTCAGGTTGTTTTATTAGAGGCACTTGATACCCTCAAAAATACGCCTGAAGTCCCAAAAAAGAATATTGTTGCACAATGTTCTTATAGATACCGCGGAGTATTTCTGTATTCAAGGTTATTCTACGAAGGGGGCAGTGAAACTAAAGAAAAAAGATCCTCAAAACCAAAAAAATGACATCCTGAGACTGAAATCGGAGGAGGTTTCCATTATGTAAAGTATTGGAATATTGGTTTTGTTTTTAAAATGACTTTTCTACGATGTTCTATAAAAGTATTTTTCTGAGGAAACTTTTTTTTCTACTGTTTTATTTCAAAAGTTTTTAATTTTACTATTTGTAGTACGTGTTTAAAAATATTGTCTGTTTGTTGATGTTTTTTTTGCTATATACTCCAGATTTAATATAGCAGCTTTAAGTGCCTGCTTGACAGGTATTGACAGGTAAATACATCAACAAAAATACGTTCCTCTCAACAAAAAATTGAATTGGCGTTTTTTAGTCCATCTGAAGCAACACTTTAATTCGACAGAGAAATCATTGTTAACGTACCTACTCTTCAAGTTGAAGAACATTACTTCCATTTCAAAGATAGTGAAAACCGCATCTTGTGCTCCACTTGAAAGTATGCGAACATTGAAAATCTGAAAATCAAAGGAATTGCTCTCAAAATCTAGGATTGCTGTTTTCAATGAAACAAGTTTTGGTTCTGATCAATTGACTAATGTAGTATTGGTGAGGATAGATGTATCATATACACTATCTGTCCTACCTACTGAAATTATTTTACAATAAACCAAACCACGTTTTCCTCATGTTGACGCTTGACCCAAAAGCTATTTGGATGTATTGGTATATTATTAGATCCCATCTTTCGTGTTAGGGGCAACTCTTTAATGAAACATACAATACCGAAAAAGATTTAATCTTTTGAACAAAATAGCAAATCTTTTTTTCAATGAAAAACGCCATAAGGTTCAAATATTTTATTCAGCCAAGAGTCTTAAATTTTTAAAAGTTTATAGATTGCCATCTTTTTATTGTTTCGGGTATATTTCCTTCAACGTTTTTTTTTCTATTGTGTTAAATATATCAAATTATAATTCAGAAAGAAAATATATGTACAAATGACGAATTAGTTCTATCATCAGCGTATACATCACCGAATACCGTATTTCCTTTTATTACTATTGTTTTCATATATCACAACTAGAGATTGTAGAGTAATTTACCTCACATAGTCTCTATGGTTAACTACGCATAACAGAGAGTTATGATATAACCTTATTTCTGAATAGTTATAAGTAATATAAGATTTCCAAAGAAAATTTTCTACATATAGGAAAAGTATAGAATTGAAAGGAAAATGCTTAGAAAAAACCTCTGAACTAAAAAATACATGCAAACTGTGTCCTTTTAACAAAGCCGCCAAAGCCTTGCCATATGTTTTTTTTATTGGTCCGCCTGTGGTTTTTATATAATGACTACGTTCCTATAGTCACAAAACTGGTTAAACCTAAACACTGCCCTTGGTACAACAATGATATCAAGTTGCGAATCAGAGAGAGAGCGTTTTTATAAAACATACAAAAGAAGCCCTTCAGTGTTTAACAAAAGTCAGTACACAGTTGTTCGTAATAACGTCAATGCTGCTATTCGTTCACTTAAAAGGACGTATTTATTGAAAAGACTTGATCCTTCACTATGCTCAAAAGATCTCCGGAGAAACCTCAAAGCTGACGGTGTAACCGCCGATAGAAGCAAAGTAAAATGTTGTTTGAATCCAGAAGATTTGAGCCGATTTTTTGCTCCATCTCCCAGTGTTGTAAACGAACCCCATGTTGTGTCACATTATTAGAGATCTGACCAGTCTTTTTCTTTTGAGTGTGTAGGGGTAGCCGATGTTGTGGATTACATTCGTTCAGTCAAATCAAATGCTCTCGGCCCAGATGGCATTTCTCCAAAATTTGTAAAGCTGATTTTACCCTTATTACTTAGATTTATGTTGCACATTTTCAATGCATGTATTTACTCCTGTCAGTTTCCTGAGCAATGAAAAAAAGCCACTATGGTACCAATCCCAAAAAAAGTGAACCCGTCGAGACCCTCAGATTTCCGGCCCATTAGTCTTTTGTGTTTTTATCCAAAGTTTAGGAAAAATTATTGCTAAACAGATACAAAAATATCTAGCTTTGAATAACATTTTATCGGAATGGCAGTCAGGTTTTCGAAAAAATAACAGCTGCGAATCAGCAATTGATATTGGTAATTTTGGTCTTATGGTCCTCCTGGACTTCACTAAAGCATTTGACAGCATTGATCACTCAATATTATTAGTCAAACTTAGAAATAAGTATAATTTTTCCTCTACTGCCCTTAAATTATTGAGTGAATACCTTAAAAGTAGGGTGCAGATTGTCGAAACCTTGAGTGGAACATCCTTACCATCGGTTGTAAATTCCGGGGTGCCACATGGTTCAGTTTTGCGCCCCCTGCTGTTGCCAATATTTATTAACGACCTTCCTGAATCGGTTGTAAACTGCAAAGTGCTGATGTATGCTGAAGATTGTGTTGCTCGAGTTAACGAAGTATGGAGAATTCAAGGCTGGTCTACATTAAATAAACTTCAGCTTAATTCATTGAAAACTGAGGCTATGATCCTCTCGAGATCTCAAGTTAACTCACTTCGTTTTCCAGCGATTGAACTAGGTGGCAAAACTATTCCGTATGTCAGTAAGTTTAAATATCTGGGCTTCTGCATTAACTCATCCCTTAGTTGCTGTGATGCAGTCTCTGATACAATTAGGAAAGTTTACGCCGGTCTTCGTTCCCTAAGATGTTCATCTCACCTGCTGGTTCCCAGCATGAAACTGCGTCTAGTAAAAAGCCTGATAGTTCCGTTCTTTACGTTCAATTGTAATGTCTATCCTTCCATGGATTATGAATGCCATCGTAAACTAAATGTTTCGTTTAATGATTGTATGCGTTACATATATGATGTCCGTAGGTACACCAGTGTTTCACGTTTTAATTCTACTCTTCTGGGAATCAACCTGGATAAATACTACTCCTTCAGAAATCTTTTAAAGATGCATGGTATTATTCACAACAAATGTCCGCTATACTTAAGTGAAATGATACTTTTTTCTCAGTCACGTAGAGGAGTTTGCTTGATATTTCTACGCTTTTCTCACACAATAGCAGCGACTCTGGAATTCCCTTCCTGTCGAATTGCAGACGATTACTTCACTACCTATGCTCGAGTGGGAACTATTATGAAACCTAATCAAAAACAAAAACAAATTTTTAAGGCCGGTATCCCTTTGAAACCGGACGGTAGTACGGCGACAAAGCTGTCTACCGGCAATGCTCTTATGGCAGCTGGCAGCGGAACTGTGGATAACCGTGGTTCCTCCGTCAGTGATTGCGAGCATAAAAATAAATTTCCCAGCAAAAGTGGGACTGTGCAAAATGGTCCCACCTCTGCTGGCAGCAACCCCTCAGGCAGTGTCCCAAAGCTGCCCCCTGGTAAAACTCCTGCTACACTAGTCAGGGGTAAGACTGTGCAAACTCATGGTCCTTCCGCTGGCAGTAAACGCTTGGATGCTACTACCAGACACAATCACCCCCCTGGGGGGAGTCCTACTTCCACCAGCGCGTCTTGTAGGCGTCGCCGTAACACCTCGACGTCGCACTACAAGGATAAACGCAATGCAAATCGCATTATTGGCTCTATCGGCACTATCCCTGAGTTGGATAGAATCCCTGCTCAGATCAGTAAACTGACCTGGGCTCAGAACGTACTCACAGGAAAGGACAAGACCAGCGGAGACATTGCGTCAAAGCGACAGAGATCGGTGGAGGAGGTCAGTTCGGTCTCCAAGCGCCTGAGGATGCACAACACCAGTATTCCTCCTAGCGCGTCCACCGTCAAATCTCATAGGTCTTTTAGCGACGTCCTAAAAAAAGGTATTGTGGTCGCAGTTATAGACCGCAGCGACGCCGATGGTAGGATCTCACCTGAACGGTGGGATCTCATTATGCTCTCCCTATTGGAAAACTTCAAGGATTTCTACAAAGATATCCCCGGACCACCGCCAATAATCCATAATGGTGGCTGGCATCAAGGACGAGTTAAACTTATCGCGTGCGATGATCAGCGATCATTGGACCTCTACAAGGTCGCAATCAACAAGCTTGGTGAGCTTTGGCCAGGGGCTAAGCTTGATGTTGTTGCAAGGGAGGACATCCCTTGCCGACCGAGATCGCGTGCCTGGATCCCAATTAGCCCTTCCTCCCCTGAAAGGATACTGCACCTCCTCAAAATCAGCAACCCATCCCTTCCGACTCACGACTGGAAAGTCGCAAAACTGGAAGAACAAAAGGGTTCCTACCGATGCGCTGTTATCATCATCAATCAGGAATCCCTTGCTCATCTGGCAGCGACCGCAGGCATGATTCGGTTCGGGTGGAACGACATCACGCTGAAGGTCTACAAGAAGGATGATTTGGACGCTGATAAGCGACCCCATCATCCCTCCGAATCTGTTGTGTCGGATGCAAGCGCATCAGTCACCTTCCCCTCCCTAGAGGATGACATTTCAGAGCCCTCTAAGGAACCAACCATGTCTCTACCCCCTGTGATCGACTCCCAGTCGGTTATGGACACACACGACACCAATGACAATGACCTTCTGAGGGAAGACGAGCTCCTTAGCTCATCCTCTGTATTGGAAGGCTTGTCCAACAAGGATCCTCTGAGTGAGGATGAACTTCTCAGTTCGTCCTCTGATTTGGAGGACCTCAATAAAACAGTGATGGAGGCTTCTCCACAAGATCGTAGCAACAATGCTGCAGATCATTCAGATTAACCTCCAACACTCGATTAAGGCCTCGGCCGCCCTTATTCTCCGTCTAGCAAAAACCGGAGAAGACGTAGTCTTGGTCCAGGAGCCCTGGGTCGTCAATAACCTGGTTCGTGGACTGAAGACCCCTGGATACTACCCACTATATGTGTCCGACAAAGGTAAACCTAGATCGTGCATACTAGTGAAGAGTAGCCTTAATGCTTATTTACTCCCTAATTTCAGCGATCGAGATACGACGGCTGCCAAACTGGAGACTGCTGGTAGCACATACTGGTTGGCATCAGCGTATCTTGCCCATGACAACCTGGGACCTCTTCCTGGTGTTAACCTGGAGAGTTTTATTGCGGAAGTAGAGAGGCGGAAAGCTGCACTCATCATCGGATGCGACGCTAATGCGCATCACACCGTATGGGGAAGCACTGATATCAACAGCAGAGGTGAGTCACTTTTCGATTACATTTTAAGTACTAACCTCATTGTGTGCAACATGGGTAATGAGCCCACCTTCATCACCAAGAATCGACAAGAAGTCTTAGACATTACTCTTGTCTCCAATAACATCCACAAATTGATATCTAGTTGGAGGGTTTCGTCTGACCATTCCTTCTCCGACCACCGATATCTCACCTTCAACCTAAACGTTGACATCCCCTGCCAATCCACATTCCGTAACCCTCGGAAAACAGACTGGCCCAAATACAGAGATACTATGCGCAGACATATAACCTCTGAACTCTTAAGTCCCCCACGCAATCCTAGCGAGCTTGACAGCAAAGTCAACAAGCTCACGATGGCTTTTAAGGAAGCGATGGCTGTTTCCTGCCCACTCGTTCGTCCGAGGGGGAAAAAGAAGCCACATTGGTGGATACCTGAATTAGGACCACTGAGAAATGATTGCAGGAGACTCTTCAATCGAGCTAAAAGCTCAAGATCCAATACTGACTGGGACTCCTATAAAGTATCCCTCAAATCATACAAAAAAGAATTAAGGAAGGCCAAAAGATCTTCGTGGAGACTCTTCTGTGGCAAAATAGAAGAAACCTCAGAGGCATCAAGGCTAAGAAAAATCCTTGCTTCAAATCCAACTATGCCTAGCTGCCTAAAGAAAGCAGATGGCTCGTGGACTACCTCCAGCGAGGAATCGCTCAATCTGCTACTTGACACACACTTCCCTGGTAGCTCCAACATTACCGGCCATAGTAACCCAAACAGGTCACCTATGGATTTACAGGTAACAAATTCTCAAAATCTGATTACTAGGGACAAGCTTCTTTGGGCACTACAAAGCTTCAAGCCCTTCATGTCTGCAGGACCTGACGGCATAATACCTGCCGAACTTCAGAGGACTTCTGACATCATTCTACCAACACTGGAGATGATTATGAATAGCTGTTTAAGGCTTACTCACATTCCTCAGGCTTGGAGGGAAGTTAAAGTAGTCTTCATACCCAAGGCTGGCAAATACTCCCATGTTAGTCCAAAAGACCTCAGACCCATCAGTCTATCATCATTCCTCCTCAAAACGCTGGAGCGTCTGATTGATATCCATCTTCGCATGAATATAAGCCCGCAACTGCTGTCTGCGGCACAACATGCGTACATTCCCTTCACTCCTTGGTACGCACCATAGAATACTCCCTTCACCACAAGGAATACACTATGGTTGCCTTCCTAGACATAGAGGGCGCTTTTAACAACGTCGACACATCTGCAATCGCAAATGCACTAACAGAACTAAATGTGGATGGATCGCTTGGTGCATTGATCAGTCTTTTGCTAACAAGCAGGATTATCAATTCAAAACTGGGCGTTTCATCCGCTAGAAGGTCCGTCAGTAGAGGCACGCCACAATGTGGTGTCCTCTCCCCCCTTCTGTGGAACTTGGTGGTGAATAAACTACTGACATGCCTGGAAGGGGAGGGTTGCACGGTGATTGCCTATGCGGATGACATTGCTATTGCCGTCTCAGGGAAATACCTCAACACTCTAAAGAAACTCCTTCAAAACGCTCTCAACAAGCTTTCAATTTGGGCAAGAAGCTGTGGGCTGGGGGTTAACCCTCACAAAACCGAGCTTGTCCTCTTCTCCAGGAAATATAAAGTCCCTCATATCGACCCTCCCTCTATCAACGGTACAAGCTTAACCTTTTCCGACGAAGCTAAATTTCTGGGTCTAATATTCGATAAGAAGTTAAGCTGGAAACCCAATGTACAAGAAAGAGTAAGGAAAGCTACAGTAGCACTTTTCTCTTGCAAAAAAGCCATCGGAAATAAGTGGGGCCTACAGCCCCGCATATCACACTGGCTATACGTATCGGTAGTTAGACCGATCCTGACATACGGGGTGGTTGTCTGGTGGACTGCTCTAGACAAAGCGGTAAACCGTGATAAGCTGAGCAAGGTGCAACGCACAGCTTGTCTGTGTATCTGCGGAGCACTCCGTACGACCCCCTCCGCTGCACTGGACATATTACTGCATCTAACACCCCTGGATATTTTCAGCAGGCAATCAGCTGCCTGCTCCGCTGTCCGTTTAAAAGCCACATCACAGTGGATCAATACGAATATTGGCCACTCTATCATTCTGGACTCCCATGGGTCCCTACCAAGAAACATCGACTACACTATACCCCAGCTACAGTTCGAAAAGAACTTCCAAATCACTATCCCCTCCAGATCATTCTGGGAGGAGGCTGATTGCATGGAAGATAATTCGATCCACTTTTACACCGACGGATCAAAAACTAGTGATGGGGTCGGAGGTGGTGTTTTCTCAGAAAGACTTAATATCAGTCTCTCTTTCCGTCTTCCTGATCATTGTAGCGTGTTCCAGGCGGAAATCATGGCGATTAAGGAAGTCTTGTCGTGGCTAAAGAGAAACGTGATATCCGCTAAGGACATCCGCATATTCTCGGATAGTCAAGCCGCGCTGAAATCCTTGGATTCAGTCTCTTCAAACTCCATCGTAGCCATAGACTGCCGCTCGTCTCTTGAGGAGATGGCAGAGCAGTTCAACTTTCACCTCTTTTGGGTGCCAGGGCACAGAGACATCCCAGGGAACTGTAGGGCAGACGAACTCGCCAAAAAAGGAACAGCATTACCTCTTCTACCTGATAAAGGTTTCTTAGGTATGCCCATTGCTACTTGTAAACTCATGCTTAAGCTAGCCGCAGTCGAGAGTACAAACCTCAGGTGGACAGGTAGTGATACGTGTCTAGCGACCAAGCATATCTGGCCAAAGCTGGACCTGCGACGCTCTCTGAGTTTGATCTCACTTAACCGACTGCATATTAGCTCTGTCATAGGTGCCATCACAGGGCACTGTCTAATAGGCAAGCACGCATCAAGGCTTGGCGTCTATTCTAACGACTTCTGCAGAAGTTGCAGGGATGAGGAGGAGGAGGAGACTACACTTCATCTCCTCTGCACATGTCCTGCACTCTCCCATAAAAGAAATCTCTATTTGGGAGCCTTCTTCCTTAATGAACTCAGTGACTTGGCTAACTCAGATGTTAGAAGTCTATCACGCTTCATTAGAAGCTCCAAATGGTTTTAGCGGGTAGTGGTAGATACTCCCGATCCTAGTGGCATCACAATGGACCTCTTTGGTCTAAGTGTGTTAGCTTTCGGCTAACAGCCACCTCAACCTAACCTAACCTATGCTCGAGAGGAGGATATTTCAACACCTATCAACCTAATCTTATCAACGCTATATTTAAGAATACGATCTTTATATAAAAATAAAAATAAAATAATAATATTAGTTTAGAAATTGTACTTTTTATAATTTTTATATAAGTTTTCTTTTCTCTAAAGTTGTGTTTTATTACTAGATACCTAATTTTAAGATTATAAATTTTGTAGTATCGTGTATCAATAAGTTCAAATAAATACAAATACAAATACCTCCGAAAATAACGGCAGGCCTCACTACTTTGAATCACTTCGTCGCTGAGGGAAATCCGGCTGGTGTTGCTGCTTTGTGTGATCCAGGAGTTTTTAGTCCTGCCCCTCTTTCGCGTTTGTATTGGAACGTTGATTGATATTCAATTTTCTTCGATATAGGTTCTTTGACTGCAGAAGTCTAAGCGGAAGTCTTACACCCTTATTTTATTTGTCAAAGATCAATTATTGATAAACGAACAAATTTATCCATCGATCGACGTTAAATCTATTGTGAACACTGACAATCAAAATGGAATTGTGAACTCATTTGACGTTTTTTTTATACAAATATGTTTTTTTTTCTCTGGTTTGTTCGTTTTGCTTCAGTTGAAATGTAAATTCAATTTTATTTGTGTCGTAAAAGAGTTAATGCAACGAAAAACGTTAAAGTCTATGAACTTTTTGACGTGTTTTTGTTTAAGCTCATGCATTTTGCGACTACTTTTTGTACATACGATTTATGAAAGTAATATTCCAATAATTGTATTAATTCAATACATGGTTAGGTTAGGTTAGGTTTATGTGGCTGTGGGCAGAAGCCGACACACTTAGACCAATTTAGGTCCATTGTGATACCACGTATATTATCTACCTCAACTCTGTAGATGGGACTGGCCAACGACACGCGGTTGTTATCAAACGGTCCCCCATCTACGTACTAACCGCGCCCAACGTCGTTTAATTACGGTGATCTGATGAGAACCGATTAACTCGACGTGGTATGGTCGTTGGTTTAATTCAATACATAGCTATTATAATTTTATTTCCCCCAAAAATAATTCTTCTGACGACATTTCGTTTTGAAAATGTTGTTTCACAATCAAAAACAGGGCCCTTATTGGAATTACGAGACGAGAGTCACGCCGAACAATTTTGCCGTAACGATTCCTATGACCTATGCATATTTCAAATTACGAGAACAACGATATGCAAATAAGGTACAAATTTCCATCATTTTAAACCGCATCCACCGTCACGTTTAATGACAAATGTCAAAAAAACAAAATATATATGGAAATGATCAAAGATTTGTTACAAATTTGTTTAAGAATGCAATAACAGAACAATATTGTTTAAATATTGACGAAGAATTTGATAACCGTGTTATGAGACAGCAAATAAGACCTCCGTCTGTTTCAATGAGCCCTTCAAACACCGTGTATAAGTATATAATAACATCAACAGTGCAATATCAATTAACAACGAGAATCGTAATTCGTAATCAGGCCATAGCAAAAGATTGTGATTCAATGAAAATTTGAAAGCTATCAATATTTTTGACAATGATAATGTTAAACTAATCAAGAGATGAACACTTTGCTATTTTGATCTTACTGGAAAATGACTTGTCCCTATTTATATGTACACCGCTGTATTTCTTAACGAAAAACCAAATACAGTAACATTGGACGCTCAGAAAAAGCTAAATATATATTTTTATTACTAAGATATTGTTTTGTTTTTTGGGAACAAAATTACATTTTCTTTTGGTTATTTTTTATGTTTTTTTTGTTAAGGTAAAATTTAAAAAAAAATAAAATATTTTTATTTCGAGTAAGTATATATGTAGTTTGTAGGACGAAGTTAAAAAAACATGTAACTAGCAACTTTTTAGTATGGTACTACATAACGTAGTATAACTGGCAACGCCGTTCATTACATCGTATTGTCATAAAAGATCTATGAGGCATTTCATGTCCCCAGGAGACAATTTTAAAAATGTATTTGATCATGGAAATTGCAAATGGAAATTAAAAAAAATAACTGAACAATTTAAAAAACATTTAATTAAATACATACAAAAAACAGAATAAATGCTCACCCAAATTTGATTGTTTGCTGTTGCTTCAATTTTTTTTTATCAAGAGCATATGTCAAACGAGAAAATATTCCTTTTATTCCGCCTTTCTCTAGGAATAAAAAGAACGCATTGCAAGTAGGTCGCCCAGAGTGCATAAAGAAACAACAGAATGGATTATCCGGAATATTCCATTAAATAAAGAAACGCAAATGGGTCATTCGGAATATTCTGAACAAAGAAACGCACAGTTGATTTCTAATTGAATGACTACAACTCAAAAATTGGGTTAAACTGATTTCGAAAGCATAAACTGTGTCAATTGAATTCTTAAAAAAGTACAGTCATTGTATTTATGCAACGTCATAAAATTATCGAAAACGTTATAAAACTTTAAAAATGTTTACGGCCTTGGACAGTTCATTTACCACTTCTTAAACGTATGACGTTGAATGAATATCCTCACTATTTTTGTGGTCCGCATCGAAAGTTATATCCATCTAGCCATGCCCGTCCGTCCGTCACAATTTTCAAGCTAAAATTCAGAATTATATTGGCTCGGAATGATAAAGTGTTAACAATTTTTCAACTCTTCACATAATTGCTACATCGTCGATTGTATATATTGTGAAATATTGGTCACATAATTTAATGTATTTTAATATTTTCATATTTTACTGGTGCTAAAATATTGTTAATTATATTGTCAATGAGAAACAAAACCTCACAAAAGACATTTGTTTGTTGACTTACATCAGTTCTGTCAAATTGTGATCTCAGTCTAACATATTTATTAGCATTGACTGCAGAGAATCGGATCCCTCTTGTGCGGTTGCGCTTCACAATTCTTATAAAATATTGCCTAGCTGCAGGTACTCGTACCTACCCACCCGATAGGACGAGAAAGCACGGATTATAATTTAAAACTTTTCCGGTAAATCAAAAATGCGGTATTATGATCACAATTCATCCGTGTCTTTAACCGTGAAAGGTAAATATCAGATTACAACATGGCAGTTAGTAATGTATTGTCAACAGCCATTCAGTGTCGGTCAAAATCAAATGCTAATTTCATTAAAAAACATAGGGACGGGCTACAGTCCGCTTGGGCGAACTGTTGGACACCGTATTCTTATTCCTATCCCTCATAAGTGGGCGTGACAAAAGTCTAAGTATGGTTAAATTGTTAAGAACGCTCTACATATTTTGTTATATAACATTTAAAGGATTTTATCAAAAAAAACGCTCCCTAGCTCAAACTTGGGTGTTTCAATAAAATTGTTTTATTTAATTGTGGGCGTGTCAGTAGGCGGATTTAAAAAAAAATTAACACGTGAGCATAAAGGGCCCCTAGAGAGTATATATTATAAATTTCAGCTCCCTAGCTCAAACTTTGTATTTTCAAAAAAATTGTTTTATTTATTTGTGGGCGTGTCAGTGGGCGGATTTTGAAAATATTTATACATGAGCTTAAAGGGCCACTAGAGAGTATATATTATAAATTTCAGATCCCTAGCTCAAACTTTGGATTTTCAAAAAAATTGTTTTATTTATTTGTAGGCGTGTCAGTGGGCGGATCTTGAAAATATTTATACATGAGCTTAAAGGGCCCCTAGAGAGTATATATTAAAAATTTCAGCTCCCTAGCTCAAATTTTGGTTTTTCAATAAAATTGTTTTATTTTTTTGTGGGCGTGGCAGTGGGCGGATTTTGAAAATTTTATATCCCGAGCAGTTTTAGGAGTCATAGATCATATATAAAAAATTTCAGCTTCCTAGCTCAAAATTCGATTTTTTCCAAAATTTTGTTTTTTTGAGTTTGTGGGCGTGTCTGTGGGCGGATTTCAAAAATTCGTAAACTTGATTATTTCGGGACTTTAGAGAGTATATGGTTAAAATTTCAGCTCTCTAGGTCCAGTTTAAAGGCCTAATTTTTGCCGACGGACGGACGGACGGACGGACGGACGGACGGACGGACGGACATGGCTAGATCGACATTACTATCGATGCTGATCATAAATATAGTATCTTTTAGGGGTCTACGGGCAATATTAAGGTATGTTACAAACTATGCGTCAAAATTAATATACCCCTAGAATAGGGTATAAACATAGGGACGGGCTACAGTCCGCTTGGGCGAACTGTTGGATACCGTATTCTTATTCCTATCCCTCATAAGTGGGCGTGACAAAAGTCTAAGTATGGTTGAATTGTTAAGAACGCTCTACATATTTTGTTATAAATAACATTTAAAGGATTTTATAAAAAAAAACGCTCCCTAGCTCCCTAGTTTCAATAAAATAGTTTTATTTAATTGTGGGCGTGTCAGTAGGCGGATTTAAAAAAAATTAACACATGAGAATAAAGGGTCCCTAGAGAGTATATATTATAAATTTCAGCTCCCTAGCTCAAACTTTGAATTTTCAAAACAAAAAAAAATAATAATTGTGGGCGTGTCAGTGGGCGAATTTTGAAAATATTTACACATGAGCATAAAGGGCCCATAGAGAGTATATATTATAAATTTCAGCTCCCTAGCTCAAACTTTGGATTTTCAAAAAAATTGTTTTATTTATTTGTGGGCGTGTCAGTGGGCGGATTTAGAATTTTTTTTATCCCGAGCAGTTTTAGGAGTGAGTCATAGATCATATATAAAAAATTTCAGCTTTCTAGCTCAAAATTCGATTTTTTTCCAAAATTTTGTTTTTTTGAGTTTGTGGGCGTGTCTGTGGGCGGATTTCAAAAATTCGTAAACTTGATTATTTCGGGACCCTAGAGAGTATATGGTTAAAATTTCAGCTCTCTAGGTCCAGTTTAAAGGCCTAATTTTTGCCGAAAGACGGACGGACGGACGGACATGGCTAGATCGACATTACTATCGATGCTGATCATAAATATAGTAACTTTTGGGGGTCTACGGGCAATATTAATGTATGTTACAAACTATGCGTCAAAATTAATATACCCTTAGAATAGGGTATAAAAATGCATCTCAATCGTTACATTTTGTCACTTCTAGTTCACTGAGTACACCCACTGGACATCAATCCCATCCATCTTATTTCTTTCTTTGAATAGATTCCAACTAGTTACCCAACCGAAACTGCAAACACTAAATAATATTAACATTCAAGTCAAGTCATTCAACCGGCAGTCAAAGATGTATGGCGGATACAAAACTGAAATCATGCGGTTCACAGAGCCCTTTTTGAGTCATACCTACACTTAGATTGAAGCATAACAGAAGGCACATGAATGCAATTATTGCAACGAAGTCGGAATGCCGTTCGTGTGGCAAGTCCGATGCTACCTGTTGATTCCACCCGCGATAACCACGATTTTTGAATGACTAATGTGACGGGTCTCTGTAGTAGTGCTCTACAGACATAAGGTTGAAATTATTGAAAGACAGTAACACATAGTTACACCTTAAGAAAAAATATGCGGTAACACCTTGTCAGCAATGATAATATTTAGACACAATTTATGCATGAGTCTGAGCGAGGGAAGTTATGATCACAGTTAAGGGACAGAATGAGAAACAACGAAAACAGAAAAAGATTTTAGTATGTTAAGCGATGGTGTTCTGTTGACAGTGACATTTGTTCTGTCTCTTAACAAAGTGGATTCTGTTTCCGTTTCTATTTACATACAAGTGCATTGCGAGATCCTTACACGCTCGATACACAGTTCGTATGGCTAAATCAATGACCTGGCTGATTTTGACAGATAAGCTTGACTTCTGGCCACATAGTGTAATTAAGAATTATCTTTGTATGCCACAGAAAACCCAAAACTACCATATCCCGATACTGTGTTTTCGAGGTGAGATATTGAAAGTTATGCTGTCAAAATGCAAAAACCATAACGTCTGGAACACAATCACGCTTTGGAGCTTCGCGTTGACAAATAAAGGACTATCTATAATAGTCGGAGCAGTACGTACGGTGCCGTCCATAACTAAGCGAATACAAAGAATTTGTATTTTGTGCCCATAATGGGTGGTGTGAATAAAAACTGAGTGTGAGTGTTCCCTCAAGTTTTTCGAGGGAACACTCGATTTGAGGTGAATAAAAATGTTTTTCGTTAAACTTAACGAAAACACTCCACTCACACATTTTGACAGTTGAGGGTTCCCTTGATTTTAGTGTGAATAAAATTGCATTTCATTGAGGGAACACTCGTTAAAGTTGAGGGTGCTTGAGAGGAACTTTTGTAAACTACATAATGGACAATTATTCGGACAAAGAGTACTTAAACGAAGTTAGAGAAAAACCAACAAAAAAAAAGAGATTTGGCATGCAGGAAGAAGATTTTGTACAAATTATTCAATTTTATCCATGTCTTTTTGAAAAAAGCCAAACTCCAGCGATGAAAATGAAAAAGCTAGATGCGCTTCCAGCTGTGGAAGAAAAAGTTAGACAAATGTATGCCATTCAGTTGAACAACTCCCAAATAAGAAAAAAAATTCAAAATATGAAGGGACGCATCAAAGCAAAAGGAGATAAAAAAAAGACAGGAAATTTTCCAATAATATTGAAATCGCATGAAGAGCAGCTGCTAAATCTCATGGATTACAAAACTAATCCTATTCTGAACAAAATACCTGGTGAGTATTTTTTTGTTTTTTAATGGTGAAAATGTACAATTATTAAATACAATTTAAAACATTTAATTGAATTACAGGTGCAGTACAATGTGGGTTGCCGGGTACCAGCAAAGATTGTATTTTAGCTGAGGACACCCTGCTTCAAGTGGAAGAACTACCAGGGCCGTCAAGGAGTATTCCACAATTGCTGCAAGTTACGCCAACACCTAAAAAAAGAAATCAGAACAATCAATGCTCAGTTAACCAATATTCGGTACTTAAGCTCCAAAAAGAAGTGCTTACTCAACAAAAGGAGTTAAACCAGCAAAAAAAGAACTGAGCAATCAACAGAAGGAAATATTTATCTTACAAAAAGAAAAATTGTTATTAGAAATAGACTTACTGAAGAATAAACAAAATTAATCAAAAGGCATATATTACTTTTTGAGATAAAAACTAAATTAATTTATTATTACTCAAAAAAATATAACTTCAAGAAGGAACAAAGTATTACATAAAGGAACAAATATATAAATCATTATCATGAAAAAAGGAAGATAAAAAACATCAAATAACAAAACCTTGAATAATTGAAGTAATTTCGTTTCTTCTGGATTTTCCTCTTTTATAAATAGTATTATTTTCTTGAGAAGGTTCCGTTATAGGCGCTTCTTGGAACGTTGAGATCTCACTCGTTGGGAAGTCTTCGTCGTAGAGATATTTTGCTAAGATATGTAAAACAAAACAAGCTATTATAATTTTTGGCACTCTAACTGTAGCTAGTCTAACTCGTGAAGCCAGTAAATGGAATCTTCGTTTCACTTGTCCAAACATGCTTTCTTCTTTCTTTCACGAGTATGCAACTTATTATATTTCTTTTCAGCTTCTGTGTGTGGTTGGATTTTTAAAAGGTGTCATGATCCATGGTGTCAGACCATAGCCTTCATCTGCAAGGAGGATAGCTCCAGCTGAATTATCATTAATTACAGCAAACACAGCTGAATTTCGCCAAATTCGTGAATCATGGACAGATCCTGGTCATTGGGCATCAACGCTTGTGAAACACTCTTTAGCATTACACGTAGCCTACACATTAAGAGAAAAATAGCCCTTACGATTTAGGTACTCATCGCCATGCAAATGAGGCTTTACAATCTCTAAATGAGTGCAATCTAGAGCGGCAATTGCACTAGGAAAACATTATTTGGATTGCCATTCTTGTTTTTCTTCTCTCATTTCCTCCATCGACGATGGAAATTTGATCCATAAATGTGCTTTTGCACATATAGCGCAACACACCTGCCACACTATCATCGATACGGTGGATCTATGGATTCCAATATCCTCACCAACTCTAACTTGGAAACCCGGGTCTCCAATGTATCTTAAAAAGATTTTTATTTTTTCAAAGTTTGGTATGGCACCACCACGGGTTTCCTCAGCAATCCCGGAAAGGAAATGAGTGCTTAACCACTCTACATTGTGGAATTCGAATCTATACAGGCTCTTAAAGTTATCACCCGCGCGACCGAAACGCCGAGAACTATAATTTTTTATTTTTCGCGTTTGTACGTTTAAAAACATATTTATATTTCACTTTCACTTGGCAAATTATAAGCAACTTCACAGTTCAAATTTGACAGTCCTACACTCAATTTTTAAAACTTCAACTTGAGGGGATGAACCTACTTGAGGGAAATATTTATTCACACCGAACTGAGTGTTCCCTTTTAGGAAAACACTTCCCTCAAGAGGGTTTACTAGGAGAGTTCCCTCAGTTTTTATTCACACCACCCAATAGCGGATTGCTTCGTTTCGTTAAGTTTCGTTCCAATCTGCTTACGTCCGCAAACAGCGATCCCATTCGCATTTTACGTCCGTAAATTTGACAACCAGTTTTTGTATGGGAATATACAGGCAGTTGCTTCCATTCATATACTTTTATTGTTTCTTAAGTAATTGATAGATCGGAAGGGAACGTATCGTTCAAATATGACAATTGCTTCAGTTCTCGTCCGTCTATTATAGTTGGGCCTTAACGCATCCAGTTAAACCCAAGACTCGTAAAAAAACATAATGTTTCGTAATGTTTCAGAAATGCGCCGTGTGTCAACCGATAACTGCCATCATAAAATTATCACAGAAAGGTGCTGCGAAGCCTTATTCATCAACAGAGGTGAAAAGAAATAAATTCAAACACTGCGAGCTGAATTAGAAGCAGCAAGCCATGGCAGGGGACCTGATCATTAAGTTCGCTGATATATTTGCTTCGCAGGACGAAGAGCATGGCCGAACACACGCCGGATGAATTCGTCAGTCTCCCAGACGATTATCTCTATAATGTCCTATTTTTTTATTTAAGTCAATAATTAGGTATAGACTAATATTCGCACGAGAAAAACGATTCTGAAGTCCGTTTTGCAACTTGGTGAGGTTTACACCTTGTGAAGGTAAACATTTGCATACTGGCTTGAGGTGGGCTTAAGTCATTAGGGGAATAAAAATACCACACCTGGGCTTACAAAAATAACAGCTTATCAAAAAGGCGCTGAAAGATGTTTTTTTTTATAATATGAATGTTGTTGAAACATAAGAAACACGACACGGAAAGTATCAAGTTGCGTTTGGTGAAATTTGCTTGAGTTGAACGGATGTAAGGCAGTTCCGCCATGTTACAAGTGTTTTTACCTGTGCGGTCGTGAAATGCACACCAATGTCCCGCGTAATCGTAACGAACATCTACAGTTGGAATATAAGCCTCAATGGTTTTGATGGTGGAGTAGCCGGACGACCTTTTAGAACGACACAGAGATTCCGCAACATCCGTGTGAAAATTCGGCAATTCGATTTTAACTCCTTTGTGCAAACGATGATAAAAACATAGGGACGGGCTACAGTCCACTTGGGCGAACTGTTGGATACCCTATTCTTATTCCTATCCCTCATAAGTGGGCGTGACAAAAGTCTTAGTATGGTTGAATTGTTAAGAACGCTCTACATATTTTGTTATATAAAATTTAAAGGATTTGATTGAAATAAACGAAGCTTTTGTAAGCAAAAACGCTCCCTAGCTCAAACTTGGGCTTTTCAATAAAATTGTTTTATTTAATTGTGGGCGTGTCAATGGGCGGATTTTAAAAATGTTATCTCTCGAGCAGTTTTAGGAGTCATACATCATTATACAAATATCCAGTGCGCAGTTCAACATCTGCGTGTACCACAGATGCTTACTTATATTTCCCTCTTTCTGTTCACACATTCGATCTCATCCAACTTGAAATTACCACCTCTTTCTAACTTGCTGTAAAATTTACTTCATCCTTTTCTCTTTGGTTTTATTTTGTATAGATACAAAATAACCGCTACTTGAACCGTAGATTCCATATCTAATCCTACGTTTAGCGCCTTCTATCATTTATTCGTTCGGCCAAATGAGGCATTTTAATGATATCGTGTCAGAAATGTCGAGCATTTTCATTCATAATATTGTCTTTATAAGACAAAATTGAATCTCTCCCCCCAATTTGAATCAACTTAAAATGACTTACCCTACCCACACACACACAAACACACTTTTAAAACTTACATTATTTCTTTCTTATTATTTACTAGCTGTCCCGTGCTCGCCTTGCTTCGCCAGTCTGCCACTTCTCAAATTTAAATCAAAATACTAGCTGATAAGAACTGATAAAGAAAACGTCGAGAGTCATTATATGGATATACTCTGAGTGTGACTCCCTCTCAATCTCATTTACATTTCATACCCTATCTTTCTCAATCCCATGGCCATGCGCCATAAAAAAACAACACAAACTGCAAAAGGTGCATAAAACAAAGAAAGAAAAAGCACATTGCACAAAAGGTACAGGTAGAGAAACAGATTTGTGCCGCACACACACACAAATATTCCTCCACTGAACACTGGGAAAATCCAACGATCAACGGATGATTTATATCTAAAAATCTTTGTACATAATTGAACTTTATATTAAAAAAAATCCTATTTCATTTGGATGAGTCATTCCAAAGCTATGAGCTAGAAAGCATTCGAGAGTTACAACTTTTCTTAGATATCAGCTTAGATCTCCGCTTCTGGACAGCGGATGAAGCATTTTCCCACGGTAAAAAGTAGCCTATGTCCATTCTCAGGCTCTATCTATCTGTGTACCAAATTTCATTTAAATCGGTTCAGTAGTTTTGGCGTTAAAGCGAGACAGACAGACAAACAGACAGAGTTACTTTCGCATTTATAATATTAGTATGGATTATTATTATATTTTTGTTTAAATTTAAAATATATCCACTCTCGTTTTGCTTAAGGTAAATCCCATTTCTGATTCTAAAAACGATTCTTTCTTTATTTGAATATCTTTATTTACTCTCAAAATAACCTTTAAAATCTATCTTTCTATACACGTTCGTTCGAATTGGGGCCTTTACCTTGAATCTGAATACCCTCTTCTGGCTCTCCTTTACTCCTCATCATCTTATTCGTGAGTGTTGTTGAGTGTGACGTAGTGTTATACACGTCCGTTAGAATTAGAATTGGTGCCTTTATCTTGAATGCCCTCTTCTGGCTCTCGTTTACTCACCATCATCTTATTCGTGAGTGTTCGTTGTTGAGTGTTGTCGTGGTGTTATATTTATTTGTTCGTTTATATCTGATCTGTTCAAATCTTCATAATAAAGTTAAAGCTGATGAATTTATGTTTGATTTATGATCTCACGCTTACATCTCCATAACGACTGACTCAAGATAAACTGTGCCTGGCCATCGTGGTGCACACAAATTCGATTTCGATAGCAACTTGCTGAGGAAAGAAGGAAACAAAAAGGTTTTCGTAGAAATTCTTTCATGCCTATTGTATTGTATTGTATTGTATTGTATGTGCAGTGGAGTCATCAGTAGATGACAAGCACTTAGACCTATTGGTCCATTGTACTTCAGCATAGCTGCCCGCTCGCTGGTTATTGGCGATTAGTAAGATATAGTGAGGGAGAACCTACCAGTAGCCTTGGCAAAGCGAAGAATGTTAGCAAGTTTAATGTCCCCCATCTCATCTTCGTTGACGAATTGTTTGCCTATAGTGGTGAGCCTGGAAGTGAGATACCGTTTCATCCGCCTCCAGGCAGCACTCACATAGGCCCGAGCTCCTAATGTGGATGGTTTTGAGGTGCTCGTTAAGAGGACTGAAACCGGTGACGAGACCAATCAAGGGTCTCAAGTCTTTCCTGTTTAGTCCAAGCAAAAACTTAGCTCTGCTGATTTTCGGACCGTCCACTAGCTTCTTCGAATACCTGCATGAGACCAGGTCATGCCAGTATTCGGAATGTTGTTGGCGTAGAGCCGAATCCATTTCACGTTTGTGGACGGATGAGCAGCATCCTATAGATGGTTGTGGGCCAATGAAGGCTGTTGAAGAGCCCTTCCTGGCCAGAGCATCCGCTCTTTCATTTCCCTCGATACCTGTGTGCCCAGGAACCCAGGCAAGTTATACCGAGTTACATCTACCCAGACGGTTAAGCTTAACCATGGTTTCCTCAACTATTTTTGACTTGAGAGAACCAGCCGAACAGGCTTTGATAGCGGCTTGGCTATCTGAGCAGATGTATAAAGTTTTACCCTTAATCCTTCTCCTTAACAGGATATTTGCGGCAGTAGCAATCGCAAAGATTTCTGCCTGAAAAACAGTTGTTTGTCTACCCAAGGCTGCAGATAGATTTATCCGACAGTCTCAAGAGTAGACCCCGGCTCCGGAGATACCGTCAATGAGTGAGCCATCGGTATAGACGATGACATCACCCGGCTTAAAGCCATTCCACCCCTCACTGTTCCATTCCTGCCGTTCAGGAAGGATGACCTGAAAACGGCGCTCAAAGACTTGCTTCATGCACACAGTGTCAAGTGTTCCTTCCCGATGGCCAGGTAGGCTGTCATAGAGAGCTCTGTACCTAGCACCTCTGGCCCCATCGCCGAGATTGACCTGCCGTCCAAGTACTACACACATACGGTATAGTGATTTTCTGGTCTCACTCTCAGCAAGGAACTGCAAGGGAGGTAAACAGAGCAACACTTCCATAGCAGCAGTGGGAGTTCCTCTCATCGCACCTGTAATGCATAAGCACGCAAGGTGCTGTAGCTTCGACAGTTGATGTCTGAGGATGAGAGCTCTAGCCCACCATACAATCGCACCATACATAAGGTATGGCCTAACAATGCACGTGTAAATCCAGTGAACCAGCCGGGGACTAAGTCCCCAGGTTCCGCTGAACATCCTACGGCACTGCCAGAGAATGTTAGTTGCCTTCGAAATCCTAGCAACCAAATGTTCAGAAAAGTTAAGCTTTGGATCTAACACAATACCCAGATACTTAACCTTGCTTGATAGCTTTAGTTGAGTGCCCTGGAAGTAAGGCCACCTCACTTGAGGTATTGCCCTTCTACTCGTGAACAGCATCATCTCAGTCTTCGCTGGGTTGACTGACAGAGCTTGCTCGTGGCACCAACTCCCAACACTATTGAGCGCTGTTTCCATCCGCTCACAAAGAGTTGGTAAAAACCTGCCGCTGACAATAATGCACACATCATCAGCGTACCCAATAACAGGGTGACCTTCCCCATCAAGTCTTCTCAACAAGGAGTCGACCAACAGGTTCCACAATGTAGTGGAAAGTACACCGCCCTGCGCAAAGCTTTTAACAGCGCGCACAGTTCTGACGCAGCCGCCAACAGCAGCTGTAACTTCTCTGCTCCTAAGCATTTCCAGGATCCATTCCACAGTTGTAGAATCGACGCCCTTCAGTGTTAAGGCAGACTCAATTCTGCAAAAGGTGGGATTGTCAAAGGCACCCTCAATATCCATGAAGACAGCAAGAGCATAGTTCTTGCGGTCGAGCGCCCTACGCACGCTGGCCGTCAGATCCGTTAATGCCGTCTCAGTGGACTTGCCTTTTTGATAGGCGTGTTGGCTATCATGAATACCCAGCGAAGCTGGAATGCTCTTAAGCCGTACGTCAATCAGTTTTTCAAGGCCCTTTAACAGAAATGATGAAAGGCTAATAGTCCTGAAGCTTTTGGGAAGATCATAGGCGGCCTTTCCCGGTTTGGGAATGAAAACCGCCCTAGCTCTTCTCCAGGCCAAAGGAAGACCGCGAACCGCCACTGCTCAATGGTAGCTCTGCTTTTGTTTGGCCACACGCAATTATCCACGGCTTTGCAGCCAGGAAAGTGGGTGTCCATTAGCAGTTGAAGTACCTCCTCATTGGAGTTGGTCGAGGTGCCATCGGGCTTCCGAAGGACGTCAAGCCTGGCTCCCGGATCAGCTGAGAGGACTCTCTGCAATCTCGAAACCGCGCTAACTTCCTTCAGTTCTCCGCAGAACCGCTGCCAAGATACCTTCTTAGCGCTCTTGATTTGCCTCTTGTACTCCTTCTGCGCATCCGCATGAGAAGACCAATCGGCTACCAGGTTAGACTTCCTGGCCCTGTTAAACAGCCTCCCCACTCTTTTCCTGAGAAGGGATAGCTTAGCGTTCCACCATCGGGTTGGTTTCGCACCACCAGCCTCCTTCTCCGGGCAAGCAGTATGAAAGGCCGTAATAATACCGCTGTGTAGCGTGTCGGTCGCCTTATCCAAGTCGTCGCTACTAAGGATCCTGATAGGCAGGGAACCTATCTGACCCCGCAACTCCGTGGAATAGATGTCCCAGTCAGTGCGTCGCACATTCCTGATTTTGCTTCTGATCGGTCGATCTGCACTTAACTTAAAGATAACATACCGATGGTCAGATGCAGTTTCTTCCCTTGAAACCCTCCAGCCCGAAACGATGCCATATGCAGCAGCGGTTGCTACTGTCACATCAATAACTTGCCGCCTCAGCCGAGTGACAAAGGTTGGCTCATTACCAGTGTTCAGTATATCGAGCTGGCTGGCAGCAAAGAAGTTTAGTAGGGATTCACCCCTGCTATTTGAGTCAGTACTACCCCAAACGCGATGATGCGCATTCGCGTCCATACCAACGATCAAATGCTTGTTACCTCGTCGGGCATGCTCGACAAGCCTTACCAGTTCCACCGTTGGAGGTGGGGCCAGTGAGTCGAATGGGAGGTACACTGAGGCTAAAATAATCTCAGTAACCAACCCTCCTCGCTTAAGACACATTTTATTAGCTGTACAGTCTCGAGAACTGAACTCAGGCATAAGACTAGCATCTAAGCCCTTTGCTACAAAGATGCACGTGCGAGTATTAATAATCCCAGGCTTTACAAAAATTGCTCCTGGTACACCCGAGATGCCACTTACCGCCCCCTTATACAGATAAGGTTCCTGTATGAGGCACACCTCTGTATGCAGTTTTCCAAGACGACGACACAATGCAGGTGAAGCCGCCTTGGAATGTTGCAAGTTAATTTTAAGGACCTCCAGTGATGAGCTAGCCATAGAGCTAATTACCACTGGAAGTTCCAGCCTTCTCTCCCCTCTTTTCTGGCCTGAAGAACAGGCGACCAGTGAGGAAAAAAGGCCGGTAAGAGCACTTCGCAAGCATCTTCGCCGAATCGTCATCAACACCAAAAGTATACAGACGGCCATCCTTCATTTTGTTGAAGTGATAGACCCTCCACTTATCGGTGGATAGACCCGGGTTTTGACCCTTGAGAAGATCGATGATTTCCTTAGTATCCAGATCAGTTTCCGGGACAAAGACCTTCATCTTGGTATATCCCACTAGCTCTGACGGGTGAAGACAGACAAGGTCACTCCCGTCAAGCTTAGCAAAAATCCGAGCAAGATCAGCTCTGACCCACGCATTCGTGGCTTCATCACTACAGCAGAGGACAAAGCCTCCATTAGTCTTGATGATGCGCTCAAACGCCGGGCTTATGCCTTCCTTGACTCGCCTCCTCACAGCGTCCTTCAAGGCCTTGTCCAGAACGCAGATGTTTTCCGCAGTATACTTCCTCGGGTGATCACCCGGGAAAACAACCGCCAATCGCAAACCAGACAGGGCCGAGTCCGTGTAGCTCTTCTTTGGTAGGGGGGTTCCTGCATCATTCCTAGTGCAAGACCTCTTTGTGCCTTTGGATGCTGTACCAGCTACCTTAGGTGACCCCTTAACCACTCTTGTGTCCGTCACCTTCACAGACTTCTCTGTTTCCGTGACCGTCACTGAGAGATTGGGAGCAGTCAGATCAGAGGCAGTAGGTACGGGGCCAACAGGTTTGGGGTCGGCATTTACTGCTACCCTACTCTCCGAGTCCACCATTCCGCCTTGCTTCTTCCTCTTACCACGCTTCCGTTCCTTTCGCTTCCTACAGCCTGATTCCTTGGTGGTTTCAACGCTAACCGATTCGCAGAGCTCATCAGTCGCGGAATCCTCCGAGGAGCAGCCGGAAGGAGCCTTCTCGCATTCCTCAAGAGAGAGCTTCTTCAGCTTTTTCCTGAGGGCCGCCTGCTTCCTGGAAGGGCTGCAGAGGGGAGCATCACTGGACGTGCTGGACAGGAAATCCCGTGCTCGCTTCGTCAGGTTCTTCGTCCCCGCGTCATTCACAGGAGTAGTAGCAGCGTGAAATTTTTGCAGGGAAGGCCGCTCAGAGGGACTCAAGGACACATTTGTAGCGTCCGAGCTCCTCTTAGCAGACAACCCACATAGTTCGCTCTTACCAGCAGTCGCATCCTTGTGCCGGCCAGGATCGGCCAGTACGCTGGGTGCATCCGCCAGCTTGAGCTCCGAGCTTGGTCTCGTATCAGCGCTTAGCGCCGGATTGGTATTCGTCTCGTCCTGTCTTGTGGCCTGTTGCGTCAGTTTGTTCAGTTCTCGTTGCTTGTTCCGTTTCTTGTTCCGTTTCGTTCGTGATGTCGTGTTTGTCGTGTTTGTCATGTTGCTTGTGTGCGCCGCTGGCGACTTATCGCCCCCAATAGCTGGAGGCGCCAAGCCCGTGCCGGTAGCCGCGGTCTCTACCGACATTTGAGCGGATATCCCCACTCGAAATTGTTCCCTTTCTGTTGTGTCGTTCATGTTTTTTTTTTTGTTGCTTTTTTAGCCTAGTTTTTCATCTAGGGGTCAGGATTTTACTAGGGATAGGATGGAGTTCCCCCCGTTACCCTAAACCCTCCTCCTTTATCCGGGCTTGGGACCGGCATAGAAATCTATGGCGGAGTTCTTTCATGCCTACACCCATAAGTAGGTATTTCCGAAAGTTGATTTTTTGTGGATTTTCAGTGCAATCAACCCCTCTTTTTCAACACACTTAAAATGTACCTGTCTCTCTGGACATAACTTTCATTCCCAAGAACGTGTGGCCAGGCACTAACCCATAGGAACTTATCAACTGCATGCTTCCTGAACACACCCTTACATATTGGTAAATGGTAATACCTACATCGCAATTATTGACATCGTAGAAATAACAGTTTCGGTCGTGTTAATTTGGGAGATTGAATTAAATCAATAAATATACCTTGGGGAGCAACAATACCATTCCCGGAAAATCACCCACTAATTGTTCAAACTGTTCAAAGGAAAGTGAACTAAAATCAACCCCGCGCTGTAACCAAACAAATTTTTAGAAAACCACTTGTTCCCGAATTCGAATTGAAACTGCTAGGATACAAAATAAATAAACCCTCCACTCAGAGTGCCATGCCGACAATAGTTTTCCGTAGAAACACCACAGCTAGCAGAAATAATTCGTTTTTCGTTTCTTCTGGTTTCGTTCGTCGATTGCGAAGGCGTACCCGTATGCGTCCGTAGGAAAATATTTATATAACGTTTTAGTTGTTTTTTTTTTGCAAATCTATACACCCATAAACAATGAACAAAAATTCTACGGAGTTAGTCCAAAAACCGCTTGGTGCTTTCAAAAAGCCGCTCGTTATTAGTTCGAACAAGATCAAGAAAATCCTTTCCACCATTCAAGGCGATGATGCCCTTAAAAGAGAATCTGAAGAGGAACAGCGTTTTAAAGATTACCTGAAGCAAGGATCTGACGAAATGGTTGCCAATTGGAGTGGTAGCTTCAAACGTTCGCAAGAGCAAAAGCAAGCCGAACGAAAACAAAAGATCACGGACAAAGTGCAGAAAGGTGAGTTGCAATCTAGTTCATTACATTCGGTTCAAATTTGGTTGTCTTGTAGAAAAACAAGAGTTCTTGAAAATCCGTGAAAAGGACGAGCGGTTACGCCTGGAGAAAATCGCCAGAGCTCAGGAACTCGTACAGAAGCTCAAACCGGGTCCAAAGGAGCTGCAGAGTGCCGCGATTCAAAGTGAAACCCTCAAAGCACGCACTGTTCAACGGAATATAAGCAAGGAATTCGAGGAAGCTCTAAAGAAACGCATATCGACGGAACAATTCCAATTGGAGTGTCAAACCATGCCATGGATTGAAGAAGAACAGAAGCGGATTTATAATCAAACTCGCCGCAACAATCAATACAAGGCTGAGCTATTGACCGCGATCAACGAGAAATCGCGCAAAACGGCAAATCTCTCCAAACAGGAATTGGCAGAAAATAAAATGTCCCAGGACATCTGTGACAAAGAGGTCAAGGCACAAATAGAGAAAGAAAAGGATGTATTGAAACGACGACGGGAAGCTCTGCGCAAGAATGCTCTGGAAGCCATGATCATGGACGAACAAAGGAAAGCTCGTACGTTCCCTTATATTGAATTCTTTGCAGTTTGTAAGGTTTAATGTCTACTTTCTTTCAGGTGAACAAATCCAAGACGCAGTCGAGGATAAGATCATTGCGATTTACAACGACGGCAAGCAAAATATCGAGCAAATAACAAAAACACGTGAAGCGCAAGCTCGCCAGGATCAACTCAAACGCAGTGCGATTAATGCTCAACATTTGGCCAGTCTTCAGCCGCAAACCAGCAAGGAGGAGGAAGGACGTCTTAGCAAGGATATCAATACAATATCCCTTCAGTTCACAGCTCAAGAAAAAGAAAAGGTCGAACGAAGCCGTCAACAAAAACTTGCTCGCATCCAGGAGTACTACAAGGAACTGAATGCTCAGAAAGCCCAAAAGCAACGCAAGACCGAGGAGGTTCGCTTGGCATTGGCCAACCGTCTGAAGAACGACGAAGTTAACGTGGCCTTTGAGCAGAAACAAAACGACAACAAGATAAAGAAGGCTCAACAGCTGCGCAAGGTCCTGGCCGATCAGATAGAGGAACGCAGAAAAGCCGAAGTGGATCAGAAAGCTTACGACATCCAGTGCACTACTGTTAGCTTTGAGAAGGAAGATAAATTCTTCTTTGACTATGCCAATAACTTGGTCAGCGATGCGGTGAAAAAGGACAGACCTCTATATCCTTTCGTCAAAGCTGTGCAGCAATACAAGAAGGAGAACGGAATCGGTGTCGATCGTAAGTTGCCACCACATTTGGAGTCTCATTTGCGCATCGGCGTCAAAACGCCACCACCACCAGAGGTTCAAAATTATGTAAAGGGAACACCAGGTGACTCCTGTGTCCGTAAGTATAAATTGGACGAATTGAAATCGCTCAATCCGTATTCGCCACGGAGTGAGTCAAGCAAATGAAGTACCTGTGTTTTTTTAAATTATTTAAAATAAATATTTGTCATGGAGACTAAAAAGGAGTTGAGGTCGTTTTTAAATATTGAGCGGTATTTTGCGATCTAAATTTAAAGCTTGGGACGGATTCGGACAGATTTGCGTAGGTACCTTTCATGATCGACGTTGCATCTTGTAATTTGATTAAATGCGGGTGATGGTGAAAAGAAAAGAAACAAAACGGCAGAATCTCTTCAGATGGGAAGGTTAGGTTGGGTTAGGTTAACGGGTTGATGGAACAGAGCGAATCTGCTACATCACACTTAGGTCCATGTGGTCCCATTGTGATACCCTTTGTTGGGAGTGTTGGCCTCGCTGTTCTGGCCTTGGTCCTTCGTCCTTGGTTACCTTCTTACTCCAGTTTGTCCAGCCATTTCGATGTCCGTATAAACCTGTAAAGATTTGATAGTGAGACATCAGAAAGTTCTTGAATGTCTTGGAAGACGTATCTTCCAAGTGTTCTGTTCCTCAGGTGACAAAGGCTTGGACAGTGACAGGGAAAGTGAGGTGTGTCCTCATGGGTTTCCTCATCACCGCAGCCTCTACAAATGTCGTCATCCTTGAGATTTAGTTTCATTGTGTGATTCCTTAGCAGGTTGTGGCCAGTAAGAGTACCGATCAACTTTGACAGCGATGTCCTGTCGTAACGTAAAAGTTTGTTGGTTCGGCCCTTATCATATTTTGGCCACAGCTTGCGTGATATGTCACAAGTGGTTAGTGACCACCACATGTTGTTGGCTTTCATTCATGATTTGTATTCCACCCTTTCTCTGAGGTTGCAGAGTGGTGGTTTAACCGACTGAAGTGCCTGTTCATGGTCCATCGCAGACCCCTTTCTTGCCAGTTCGTCAGCTCGTTCGTTACCGGATATGTCCTTGTGACCAGGGACCCAGCAGAGACTCGTTTTGTGCTTCGCGCCAAGAGCTTTGAGCTCCTCGCGGCAACGGCGAACAAGCAATGACTTTATTTCTGTAGCTGACACCGCTTTAATGGCCGCCTGACTATCAATAAAAATGGTAATATCATTACGTGGTATCGCCATCATTGATACCATGCTTGCGACTTCAGTGATTGCTAAGACTTCTGCTTGGAATACACTACAGTGATCAGGTAATCTAATCGATCTGTTAATGTGTAGTTCCTCTGAGAATAGTCCAGCACCCGTTCCACAGTCCATCTTTGATCCGTCTGTGAAGATGGAGATCGATTTCCTTTTCATGGGTTCGTTTGCGTACCATTCCTCCTTGCTCGGAAATGAACAAGAGAATGGTTTTTCGAAGTCTAAATAAGGAGACATGTAGTCAGATGTGACGTTGTTCCCTATGTACATGTTCAGAATCAGTGCATGTCCAAACTGACTCGGGTTCCAGCTGTTTGTTTGGCTGATCCTCAAGGCACGTTTTGCAGCCGATTCCTGCATGTATAGATCCAATGGTGGCAGATTGAGAATGGCTTCCAAGCCAGCGGTTGGGGTTGTTCTCATTGCACTGGTCATTCATTCAGATGGGAAACGAAAATACGTTTTCATAAGACGTCGGTAACAGCTGATACTAAAGATTCGTAATCAGAAAGCTTTTAAACTGATGTATCTAACGCGCACACTGCCGATTACCGGTGCATTTGCATCAACTCGAAACTTAATCAATCCCTGTTCTGTCTGCTTACGAAGCAGGCTTTTGAACATTCAACCCCTTGGTATTCATTTTGGGATACATCTTGTGCGCCATTGAAAATTCGCTCCTAGTACAACTTGCACAAGGTTTTATGTCACTGCGTGTGAATTGCAATTTAATTTCGCCTTTATTATGTCGTATGTTTAGGGTATTTTAAAAAGTCGATAGCTTCAGACTTATTTTTTAGCAAATATGCGCCTTCCGAGCTAATTTAATTGCTTATATTCCCAAAGCAACAGGTGGAAGTCGGATAGTCTGGATTTATATTGTAGCGCTAAGGCGCATAATATACTTACTATACCGTTTTCAAAACTACAGCATTGATGTAGTGGCACTTGGCTTCTCAAACATAACCTTTTAAGGCCTGTGCTTATGCATGCCCGGAAAGAGAACCTGTAATGCCACCCGGCCGGCAATGGCTGAGTGGTTAGGACCACTGACCAAGGGTTTTTATGTTATACCACACAGGGTCCAATAAAACAAAAAGTTTTTCCACAACCCCACCTATTGTGGAAGTCTGACAAGCATCCAAAAGTATTCAATTATCATGCGCAGCTTCTCAAATGTGCAGTAAGGAGTCATTGTAATATTCTAGCTCCCTTCCATTCGCGATCAAATGGTTGAAGAAGCTGTGCTTTGGGCCCTGTGTGTGCCGTAAATGCTTAACAGGTATTTATTTATCTGCTACATTGATGTCATTAGCTCTAAGCTTCTCAAATATTGTTTTTTTCAGACATATGTTTGTGTATGCCCATGAAGCAAAATGGTAATTTCATCTGCTACATCAACTCCATTACCACTTCGCTTCTCAGATAATCTTTCAAGGCTATGCATGTGCAATGTGCATGTGCAGAAACCGGATTGGCAATAGCAACTACTGCATCGTTACCAATATAATTTCGCTTCAAAGACACAACATTTTCAAGCCCCTGGTTCAAATCCATCTGGTAACATCTAATGATTTTACTCCTTCCCTGATATAAGTGTTTCCACTTAAGGTCTGAATGTAAATTTTCTTGGTGAACCGCTTGCGCTCTCTCTCAGAAAAAACTAATAACGCTTAAATAACTCGGGCGTTATTTATATATTCAGATGAATATTACTTCATCAAAAGTTTTGTCAATTATATATAGTTGTCTATAGTGACATTCTGTCCGAGATGTCGGTGTTGGGTGTTCTTTCTTGATGACAGCATATACTTTGTCTTGCCCTCATTGATCGCCAAACACATCTTCGCCGCCTCCGTCTCAATACTCGCGAACGCGCCAGTGACATCCCGCTGTGTTCTGCCGATTATGTCGATGGCGTCGGCGTAGGCGAGTAGATGGACGGACTTTTGAAATATAGTGCAGTTTGCATTTGAGTTTTGCACTATTCTTTCAAGAACAATGTTGAAGAAGTCACATGACAGCGCATCGCCTTGCCTAAATCCTTTTTTGACTTCGAAGGTCGCGGTGAGCTCTTTCCCGACATTGACGGAGCAGCGTGCATTCTTTACTGTCATCCTGAACAAACGGACGAGTTTGCCAGGGATTTCAAAACTAGACATTGCTCTGTATAGCTCGTCTCTATAAATGCTGTCTTAGGCGGCCTTAAACTCGATGAAAAGGTGGTGGGTATCGATTTGGACTTCCTGGGTTTTCTCCAAGATCTGCCGCAGTGTGAATATTTGGTCGATGGTAGACTTTCCTGGCCTGAAGCCACACTGATAGTGACCAATCAGGTTGTTGACGAAAGGCTTCAGGCGTTCACACAGTACGGTAGATAAGATCTTGTAGGCGATGTTAAGAAGACTAATACCTCTCCTTTCTTGAGGAACGGTCAAACAATGCTGAGGTTCCATTCAATTCAATTTCTTTTATTCGATTGAATAAATTCAATCATCTCTGATTCATTCCCTGTTGGGCAGTTGACGGAGATGGAGCTATTCTTCTATTAATTTAATTTGATATTTGTGTTTTCCTTGTTGTAGTGTGCGACGTCGTTTTGTATATCTCAAGCGATTTTCAGACTGGTTACCGCATTTGGTTTGGTTTGTATTTTCTCTCTGCCTTTCAAGGGCATATACAAAGTGGGCGGTATAATAGATACGACTGAACGGAAGCATTTTTTTATCTAATACCCAACTAGGTAAGATTGGAAAACCGTTTTCCAATATTTTCCAATACTTTTTCCGAATTCGCAGTTAAAAATTGCACATCTATCTCTGTTGGAGATAGTCCATTGACATTTTGTCATTGCTCTATCCTTCATCTTTAAATTTTAATAATCAATTGCTTATTATAATAATAAATTACGACTTTTCTGTTTCTTCATCCATCAATGTCGTTCAAGTTCCTGTCATGGAATGTGTTGATTTCGATTGAAGGAATGCCACGACAGAGACGCAATCATTCGATAATATAATACGAACTTGTTACCTTATATTGACATCAAGAAGAGTAGCTAAAATGTAACCCGGAATGGAAAATATGCATTCTTCTTCTTTACGGAAAGATCTGAAACGCATTTCAGAACAGTGCCAGTTAGGTGGCTGAACTTAGTGCGGCAGATTATACTTACACTTACCCAAGTCCTGACTTTTATAAATTAAATACACTTACATACAAAAACACTGCTCAATGGCAGCAAAAATCACAGGATGTCTTAAAAGAAAAGGTAAAATAAAAAATGAAGATTTTTATTTATCCAGAATTTAAAATAAAGCCAAAAACTCATGACTGTATTCAAATATTTTTCTCATCCGATAATCCTCGGCGACCTAAAAAAAAACTACGGTCAATAAAATTCCTTATAGCAATCTTTACCAATCCTCACCTCTTCATATTTAAATTCATCAACTTGGCTTGAATGTACTTTCTGTCGCGGGCTATGATTTCCATGCGCTCTTTCACTGTCGTATCTATGAACACCGAATGCAACGTCCTGCTAGCCGAGATCAACTGAAATTGCACAAATGACCCAATTCTTGGACACCCTAAACCTTTTCAACTCCACTCACCTGCTGCAGCAATCTTGCCTTCAATTTGATACTGTCCTCCGAATTGTCCCTGCTCGATTCCATGTGCAAGTTCAACACAAATATCAAAGTCTCCTTGATCGTCTGGACAATTCGCTGGACATAGTCCGTCCGAAATAGGCGACGCGTTAGAAACCCCCTCACACAGGCGTTGATTTGCGTCGCAGCATATTGACGCCTCTGATGTTCCTTCCGCTAAACACAAGGATCAAAGATTTAAGCATAAAACTACCAATTTGTGTGAAGTTAGTAAGTTAGTCTTTTTTTATTTTGTTCGTTAGTAAACCGTTATAAATAGGTTTTTTAGTAGTAAATATTCGATTAAGAGAGCGCGAGCGAAAGAATGAGACAAGAAAAATAAGCAAGTATACTACCGATAGAACTATACCTATGATAAGAAGTTACAAGGCACATGCTTTCGTTAATTAAAATATCAGACAGGCGAGTGCAGTTCACTCAAAACTCACACGACGAGCCGCAGTGGTGGGGGTCTGGCTCTGCGGAGATGGCGAGGGATCCCTGCACCCATTCGATGCAGTTAGTTTTTCGGGAAATAATCGGCGTCGTGGAGTCACTCGAGCCGATGATGGTTCCTGTTCCGCAGATATAACGGCAGAGTCTATAGTTGACGTGGAAGTCGGTGAGGACATCTGCACTTTGGCCATGCTAGCTGAAAGTTGCTCGAGTAGCAGCTTTTGCTGTGTCTCAAACTGTTCCTGTAAGCGTTTCTGCTCGTCCTGTTGCTGGCGTACGAGTTCAAGAAATCTAGTGCGATGCCGCTCCTCGATGTTCTTCAGAACATCCTGCTTCGACGCGGTTGGATCCATGTCGCCATTGATTGTCGGCGTCGGCGACGATGGCAATGATTTTTTTGGTGTGACGGGCTTCACGAACTTGTGTTTCCGAGAGAGCTTCGCCTTTGCAGACGGCTTCATTTCGTAGGGACTGCGCTTGGTCTTAAATATGACCGTGTTGCTGGGGAAGTGCCCTAAGCTAGTTGAGAATGGCGACTTTACTTTTTGCTTTGTTTCGACTTTTTGAACTCGCTTGGCTTTTGATTCGACCGTGTCCTGGGTGGCAGTCGATTTCTTAATTTTTTGGTTCTTGATATGCTCCAGTAGGGCACTGCTGGGCCCATCAAGTGTGAAGGAATGCGATCGAACTAGCCCCGACTCGGACTCAGGCTTCAAAGTAGGACTACCGCAGAGCCGCTTTGGCAGAATGGGTTCGCAGAATGGATTAATTGGGAAACATGGTGTTGGCGGATTGACACAGATAGAAGGGATCGGTATAAATGCAGCATATGGCTGTGGCTTTAAAGAGGTATTGGCTGAATCATCTTTGACTGGGGATTTAGGCACATCGGGGGAGATTTTGTTGTCATTTTGGTCCAAATTATGTGGCCTTTCAATCTCGACCGATTGAAACTCGGTTTCTTCCTCGAACCCCTCGAGGGTGAGGATGATCGAATTTGCTCGGTTATCGTAGACTATTGTTTCCGTTTTGCGAAGCTTATTGATGCCGTCCCGCTTCGAAGCAGCGGCAGTTGATGTGCTAGCTTCGACAAGGTGTTTCCGTGGAGTTGCTGGCTGTGGAATGTGACTATGACCGTGACGGAGAAGGTTACTTGTAAGTTCCAATGGAAAGGGTTTTTGCTGTGCATTTTTTCTGGACTGTTGCAGTTGAATGGCAGTTTCTTTGTATTTATGCATCTGTCGGCGTTTTTCAGCAGTCATCTGCGGAGCAAGGATATAATTTTTATTGGGGGGATAAAGAAGGCTTTTGGCGACAAATTGACTTACCAAGGGAGGCAAAATGGGCACACCATCTATTTTAAAGATTGACACATATTTTGGATGAAGCGTAGCCATCGCTGCTGAATTAATGGAACCGATGTAGTCCGAGAAAACTTCACTAATTAAATTAAAAATTCAAAGAATACTTGTAACGATTTTGTTTGTTTTCACTTTTGGCCATTGCTATGGTTACTTTTGGACAGAAACATTTTAAATGTCAGATGATGGGCGAGCATCGATGATTGTGTTCAGTTGGGTATTGGCTTCGAAAATGTAATTTTGACATTTCTTTTATTGACACAAAATATATATTTATGTTACAGTTTGTACATCTTTCTGTTTTATGTGAGAATACATATATATATATACATAGACAGCGGCTGTAAAGTATGTCCTGCTTACTCGGATTTGAATTAATGTGATTGCCACTTGGCTAGTTTACATTTTATGTGATTGCTCGTGCTCCCGGAGCGATATGTTGCTATTACCCTTCAAGCAAAAACACTGACCCAACTTTTCCCGTCATTTTTGGATCCGCGATATATGAGGCGTTCCACGCACACATTTGTAAATTGACTGTAGCTACATTGCCAATAAGAAGAAGAGCGAGAGTCGAGAATAGTTATTTGTAATGACGACTCGTTCATCTGTCACTGACACTGTCTCTGGCTGCTGCTGCAGATATAATTTTTTTTAAAAGGTAAACTAAAATTGAATTTATTATTGCACACAATTATTTGCTTAATTAAACTTTGTTTGAATTTAGATTTATCAAAATCAAAGAAAAAAATAGCAACCGATGAAGGCGAGACTACCAATCGTGGTCCAAATGTCGATGATTTTAATGCTACCGGCACAAATTCATGCTGAAAGTAAGTAACATACATATGTATAGATTAGATAACATGCACATTTATTTGATTCATTTATTTTGCAGGAGAAGGAGAAATGGTTGCAGGTATACAAAATGCAAAAATGTATTGTTTTTAAGAAATAAAATAAACATGAACAAACATTTCTGATTTTTATTTTAGCGATACTCGATTCTCGTTTCTCTTCTTATCTAGCCTCGATTTGTGCCTTTTTTTGGATCAGTTTTGGATTCGTTTTTTGCTGACCAAAGCGAACTCAATCTGCCACAATACATACACATGTGAGTCCGCGGCTATTACAATTTCCATACTAATTGGATCCGAAAAACGTCGTTTTTCGGACCAGTATGCGGAGCCGTATGCGGAGTAGTCCATATGTCATTGACTCCGTTTGCGGACGTAAAACGGAGTCTCTTGCTTTGAAGGGTACTTTTGACTTAATGTCATTATATTAACTTAAAACTAGGATAACAAGTGAGGTAGAGAGGAAATGTGTACACAGTACTCATGTCTTCTCTCCTCTTCAACAACGACAGCGAAATTTATATTAATATTAAACAATATGCGGTTTTGTCCTAAAAAAGTCTTCTTGTATTGAGCGAGTGCGCTCTACTGGTTTTAAAATGCTTATGTTTATGTTTATTTAAGCAAAAGTATATTATGAGTGATATGATCGTCTTTATGGACCAATTCAGACACTTCAAGAAAAAAAAGTAATTTAGTAAGTTAGTCTCGCGATGAGTTACAAACTATAATTCGACGCGTTCAATTTGCAAGTCAACTGCAAGTTCACTACTAATTAAATGTCTATCACTTGCCAAACGATGGTCACGTGAGTTATTTGATCAATGAGAAAAGGTAAAATAGTAGTCACTAATAGTTGACTTGTAAATTGAACGCGCCCATTGCCAGAATGATAATAAGAAGTGAACAGAAAAGTCCGGATATTTACACTGAGTTATACATATGGTGCTTAAGACTAGGGAAATTACGAAGGGATAAGTTCTGTACCTCAATTATTCCTTAACATTTTGTTTTCATTTTTATTCTTTTATTTCTTTTAAGATGCATACGATGATGTATAGCGTGAATCGTGGTAAAAGCTTTTTAGAGTATCTAGCCTCTATTGTGGCCAGGCGTTGATTTGAGGTAAAACGACAGCGGTGCTTCAACAGGCGCTGAGTCAAAATTAAGTGCTAGCACCCCAATAGGCGAGGGGTACCTTTCGTTATCACACGATGATCCAGCTTGTGATGAAGGTATCCCCCGGATGAGGTCATTATTTATATTATCCATTTTGATAATTGTTTTTTTCATTAATAATAAAGAGTATCTCATAAGGGGAGTGACATTAGTGTCCTTATAGATGTATGTGTTCGAGAAACGTTTAGTTCGTGTTTCAAAATTTTTGTTGGCACAAAGGCGAAGTATTTTTCTTTCTAGGATTTCGAGTTCCAGGGCAGAGGTAGGTGAGATAGCAAACCAGACCGGGAATGCGTACGTCATGATCGGACGTATCAGAGTTTTGTAAAGCAGCAGCTTTGTGTGCTTTTGTAGTGCTCTGTTTGTCAGTAGGGGCATTCGGAGGTTGGACACCTTGCGAGCTTTGCTAAGGTTAAATTTTGCATGGTTATTGAATTTAAGCAGATTATTAAAATGCACGCCTAGGTATTTGATATTATTTTTACTTTGAATGATGCAGTCATCTAGTCTCAGTGCTAGGCTTCTGCTTTCCCGAACTACTCCTTCCTCACCTTTCCCGCTGGCGTTCCTGAAGCAGATGAGTTCAGATTTTGATTTGTTGATTGAAATACCCCAGGTTTTGTAGTACTCATTTATTGTACAGAGGTGTCTCTCCAGAAGTCGGGTTGCCATGAGGGGGAAGGTGCCACTGACGTAGACAATGGTATCATCAGCGTATAGTAGTCCCTTAGAGCAAGTATTTTCGCTACTGATTAGGGTGTGTGGAAAGTCATGAAGGAATATATTATACAGCGGGTGGGCAAGGATGGATCCTTGGGGAACGCCGCTGTCACAGGTACAATCATTGGATTTGGTGCCCTGGATCTGAATGAAGAAGTGTCTGTTGCTAAGGAAGCTGTCCAGAAGATGGATGATATGGGGTGGGAGGTGAAGCTGCACGCACTTGAAAAGAAGTCCGTCCCTCCACACACTATCAAAGGCTTTCTCAATGTTAAGGGCACAAGCCACAGTACATTTTTTGATTCGAAGATTGGTGGTGATGTCATAATGCAGTTTCATAAGTGCGTGAACCGTGGAGTGTTCTCTGCGGAAGCCAAATTGGTAATCTGGAATGAAGTCAATGGGGTTGTCTTCAGGGCTGAGGATGTTGCTGATAATTAATCGCTCGAGAATTTTACCAACGTTAGAGAGGAGGGAGATCGGCCTGAAGTTGCCGATCTGGTGGTCATTTTGCTTTTTGATGATTGGGATTATTCTGGCCAACTTCCTCGCGGTCGGGAAGTAACCGTTGTTTATGTAATTGTTCAGCAAGATTGTAAGAAAATTAATTGCCCTGGGGGTGATTTTTTTGAGAATAAAGTTACTGATACCGTCAGGTTCATAGGATTTTTTGGATCTTAGTTGTCCAATTATGTTAGACACCTCCGAACTGCTGGTGAAGAAGTGTGTGGTCAAGGGGGTAAGAACAGAGTTGCCCACTTCAAAGTTGAATATACGGGACGGTTTTGAAAGCCTGGTCCGTTGAGTCAAGTTCGTGACCTCCCTTACGATTTCTTGATTAAAACTAGGAATTTTTTCCTGGCATATTTGTTTAAAGTGATTTTCGAAAGCTGTAACTATGCTTAGCTCATTGGTTAGAGTTTCGTTATTCACTACCACCTTTCCACAGTGGATGTTCTTCTTCCTCCCTACTATCCTGAACACCTCCTTAAATGCCCAGGGGCCTGGGTTTATTTTAGACAGCCTGTATCTGAACCGCTTGTTAAGCCAGATCCTGATCTTATCCTGAATTATCTTCTTGAGCAGGGAGATTCGAGAAGACAGTTCTCTGTATTCGATATTAGTCCTGTTGAAGTTATCGTGATATATTCTTTTGTGATCTTTTTGCCATCGATGCTTTGTTTTAAAGAGCTGCTCGATCTCGTGGCTGAGATTTTGGTGGAGTGCTGCACGGTTGTATTAACAAGAGCTTCCTTGAAATCATGGATATATCTGTCAATTTCCGCATTGGAAAGGCAGCGATGTTCAGGCGGGAGGCAATGTATTAATCGTGAATCTAGGCATTCATGAAAGTTAGTCCAGTTCGTATTCTTGAAGTAGTTCACCATTATTTGCTCTTGGAGTAACACCTCTCGATTTTTATTCTAAGAGAAATCGGACAGTGATCAGTGAAAGTCGATAGAGGCCGAACATGGAAGTTCTGGTCAAAGTGATTGAGAAGGTGGTTCGAAATTAAAAAGTGGTCTAGGAAGGAGGAGCTCCTAGGGAAAGTGGGTGAAGATGCAGTTAGGTTACTCAGTGATGGGTTGTGATTACAAATCCAATTTTCAAGGCTTCTACTTCTACCGTTAAGGTTGTATCTAGAGTCTCCCCAGTTAGGACTTCTGGCATTCAGGTCCCCCCCTATGATTGTACCATCGAAGTTGCTGCTAAGAGTGTCGAGTCTTTTTAGTTCCTCTTTTAAGGTTAATACAGGACAGTTTGTGGGTATGTATATGGATCCCAGGAGGATAACTTTTGGTACATTATTTTTTATAATCTTGATAGAAATGAAGATGCTCGGAAGAGACTGAAATTGCCAGTTAACAGCATTATAAGGGATATTTTTCCCGATGACAATCGCCACCCCTTGTTGTGTGTCTTTTCGAATGATGTTAAAGCAGTCAATAAAAACTTTATGCCTGCTGTTCAAATGTGTTTCTTGTAAAAATGCAATTTGACTGTTGTTAGCCAGAAGAATTTTTTGCAGTTCTATTCTTCGGCTATGCTCTATTAAGGACGAAATGTTGAATGATATTAGATTATATGTGGGTGGTCATGATTTAATTGACGAGCTCAAGATACGCCAGTCTCTTCTGCATTACTGTGTTGAAACTGTTCAGGTTGGACATAAAGTCCTCTATTTTCAACAGGAGGACATTCATTTCCAGCCGAAGAGTTCTTTGGATAAACCAAGAAATTGGTTGAATATATTGCCCTTCGCGGGAAGATTATTGGAACTCGCGGAGGGAGTATCCTTCATTTGGTGGAAGTGACTCGCGTAAGAAACTTTCGATGAGGTAAGGTGCCTCCCTCAGTTCGGAATTACGAACTCCTTCCTACTTTCTCTCCTTGACCTCGCCTCCTGGAAGATCAGCTTCCTTTTGCTCTCATATTTTTTGAAGGATTCGCAACCTCTGTAGTTGGCCGGGTGGTTTTGGCCACAATTAACGCACGTTGCCATGAACACTTCGTCTTTGAGAATTGGGCATTGCCCGGGTTCGTGCCGCTGAACGCACTTAACACAATTGTAATTGTTTGCACAATTTTTGACAAGATGGCCGAACAGTTGGCAACGCCTGCACTGCAGTGCCCCTTGGTTGCCCTTGGGTTTCTCCTAGGTGACTTGGGTGTTGAATAGAAATTTAATTTTGGAGATCTCCTCGGCTGAGGTGCCCGGGAGGAGTCTGACTAAGAATAGATTGTATGCTATTTTCTGAGCCCGAGAGCGGATGGTGGAAAACCTTGAGACTTTGTCGACAATGGATGAAATCGATTTCAGTTTTTCAAGTATTTCATCCTCTAAGAAGTCTGCCGTCAGTCCCCTTAGGATGAGATTTGTAGTTTTATCCTCTTTTGGTGTAAAAGAGTACGCTTTGACATTTTCGTTGTTTTTAAGCAGATCTATCAGCTGTTGATGAACCACCCTGCCGCTCACGTATAATTTAATACGCCCACCACGATTCACAATTTTAAAGTTAAAATCTTTTGATTTTAAATCTAGAGTAAGTTTTCTAGTGTCTACGCTTGTCATAATTATGGGGGGGGACAGAACTTACCCTTAGACAGTTTCCGCTGGTGTTCCTCGTTGGTGTTGTGGACGGGATTGTTCGGTGTCTTCTTGTTGGCGTCATCTGCACTGCTGCTGCTCTGCTTCGGCTTACTGCTGGGAGGTGCTGTGGTGTTGTCAGACTCGGTAGTTGTTGGAGGATTCGAGCTCCGAATGATCAGGTCTTGGAGAATTGAGAATTGATTTGAAGAACTATGGGATGTGGTATCCGTTTCTGTAACAGAGTGAGTTAAGGCAGCCCTGTGTCTTTTGCTGGGTTTTTGCCACTGTTCGTTGTTTGAAGAAGCCTCAGATGTGGAGGCTTTGGGTGAATGCGCCTTTTGAGGCGGTTATAATAATAATAATATTTGGTTAGGGTATATTACACTGCGACCTATTGGTCTATTGTGTCCCCTTGCTTCTGCCTCGGAGAGGTGCATGCCCTCGTTCAGAGCCCTCTCTAGATACTTCTTTGTGAAGCGTGTCGAGGTATAGCTCTGATTTATCCTTGGCAGGTCACACTCCATAGAGCACAGCGTCCAGTCCAGTTTCTTTGATGAATCTGAGAATGAGCTGTGGGTCCATGGTTTGTATGTCCTTGTCTGTTATTTGGTGCCTGCCCAAATATTTCATCCTTTTGTGGGTCAGTGCCCCACAGGATTCCAGTATATGGTCTGGAGTTTCGGCGGTTTCACTGCAGAATCTGCAGAGCCCGTCCTCCGATATGCCCATTTTCCTCAGGTGCTCCTTGAGTCTGCAGTGCCCCGTGAGGAGGCCTGTTAGGATTCTTAGGTTGTTTTTGTTAAGGCCGATACAAACTTTGAATCTCTTTTGGTTGTAATTTTCTAAGAGTTTCTTTGCTTGCCTCAGACCTTGGAGGTTGAGAAAGGTTTTGGCCTTTGTTTCTTCCTCCAGTCTCCTGAACTCTTCGCGTATAGTGTGTTCTCCTATCCCGCAGAATGGTTCAGGTCCTATGAAGGGTTCCTCTGCCCCTTTTCTTGCCAGAGAGTCCGCTGCCTCATTGCCTGGTACCCAGCAGATGGAGATTCTGTTATTCTTGCCTAGTCTATTCAGTCCTTGTAGGCATTCCCACACGAGTTTTGACTTGATAACGTAGGCGTCAAGAGCCTTTATAGCTGCTTGATTGTCAGACATTATTGCTATGTTGCAATTTCTATAGTTTTTCTCGAGGTTGATTCGAACGCACTTGTCTATGGCACATATTTCTGCCTGGAAGATGCTGGTATATTTGCCCATGGATTCTTAGTGCTTAGTTCCCGGCCCAAACACTCCTGCACCAGTTCCCTCCTCAGTCCTCGAGCCGTCCGTATACCACTTTGTTGTGTGGTTGCTCAGTCCATAAGTTATGGATTCGTTGCTCCAGTTCTCCTTATTGCTGAGCTTTTGAGGCGGTTGCGAAGAAGCAATTACATCAGCACCACTGAGGCACGTGGTGAGATCGTCGTCCATTAGGTTCTTCGTTTGCTGCAATTTAATTAATTGTTGCGCAGCTTCCAGCCTTTGTTTGCTGCTCCGAGGTGTTAGTGGTGATGTTAATTTGTTGTATCTCATCATTTCTTTTGCCTTAATCCGGCGGCATGTTGGGGTTATGTGCGGTGCGGAATGGCGTGATGACCGAGTGTCCAGGTGGGCCACGCTGAGTTTTCCTGATAAATCCTGTTTATCGTCGCTGGTGTGACGTTTGGTTTTGAAAAAAAAAACCTTTGTATAATGCACGTGGCAAATGTACGATGATGGCGGTCTCGCCGCTTCCAAATCCAGTGTAATCGGTAACAAAATATCCTTACTTTTCGTTTTGACAACGAATTTCCAAATACGAAAGAAAGATGAATATTGAAACTTAACTTATTTACAACTTTTACAGGGTAAAAAAAATACTTTATGGACACAGAACAATTAAACGTTCATCTCCGTTTCGTATCGTTGTTTTGTATCTTCTCCTTCGAAAATGTGTTCATTTCCATTTTTGACATATGTATTTACAAAAAGTTTTGAAATTTCAGTGAACGGACTTTGGCAGCAACCGGAAAAAGTTTTCACAAAATACTGATTCCGGTCGTAAACCGTGAGCCACGTTATTCAAAATCTTTTTGTTACATTCAGGCTGGGATTCGAAAAGATAAAACTGTATTCTATTGTACCTATAATAATCGTTCGTCTTCTCCTTCTTGTTCTTTCACGGCGAAGCTGTGATCAGACTTTGCCTCCCACTTTATTGTGGGATTTACCGGTTCGACCTCGACGAATGTAGGCAGGCCTTGAATTCCTCTTTTAAATATTCTTTATTGTTTCAATATTGTAAGGCAATTCTAAACCTCTTAAATAAAACCTAAAACACCGTTGTTCGGAACCAAAGCTGACTTAACTGACTTTCGGATGCTTCTGGGATATTCATTTTATAGTCAATCGGGTAACTATAGAAACATAATGGGCTTTCCCGAAAGGTTCGACAGTGGTATTTTTTCCTTGCGTTCCTTAGTGGTTGTATTCCATTCCATTCGTTAGTGGTTATTTTCCATTCCATCTCAATATCCCAAACAAGCACACCATTCCCATCACTGGAGGGATGAAGAAAATCCACTTGGACAACTTTCAGCTTGCCTTTTCCTCGTTGGATACAGAAGACGACATCAGTGAAGCGCTTTATTATGTAGTAGAGTCATTCCCAGGTAGGTGGTATATCTTTTCGCGCATGAGGGTCGTACCGCAATACAAGATCTCCCGTTTCGAATCCTGTGGTGGTTGTACCTTGTCTTCATGCGGTCGCTGGCTATATTAGTATTATCTGGAGCACTTTGATCAATTTCCTGAGATCTGCGCCAGTAAAGATATAGCAATAGGACTACCAATTTTCGTTTCAGGAAACTATGCTGCGGTATCAATGGCAATCCTTTCAAACGAAGACGTTGTACTGATGCATTTCAATCTGCATTTTTACTCTCCGACCCTTTCTAGCCGGACAAAGCTGCATTTTGGGCATCACATTTTGACTTCATTCTTTTCGTGGATTAATTTAAGGCGCTCTCGCACCTTTTCGAATGTCCCACTTACTCCCAAGTTGCCTCCGGACACTTCATCATGTAGTTCAACCACTTAGCACTTAGCACTTCACTGACTTTTGGCATTTGTTACACAAGCATTAAAACCGATTTTCCATCCGAGCAGAAGCAGATTTATCTTCGCCAGAAGAGATTTTTTCATAAAATGATTTAGGAAGAATTTTTTTGATTCCGGACGCTTGTTTACGCCCAACGGGCCTAACTAATTACGAATTTAATGTGGAGCTTAAATTGGTATTCCCTATCATTTAAATTTAATGTTGAATAGGAGTGAAAGGGACCACTAATTAAAGAAGCTTCACACTCACTTTATTATTGGTACAGTGCACTGACCACATCCATTCGACTATCGAAATCATCAACACCAAATTGTACTACTTTAGTATCAATCTGCAAAATGTCAAAATATTTTAAAATTTCAAATTGGCGGGAAATAGATTCCAGCAGATGATTCCCGCCCTAGAAAATAATAAATTCGAATCCCGCCATGGAAACTGGTATAAATAAAAGATTACTCTCTTCGCTAGAAAATTCACCCAGCAAACTAGACAATTCCATAAAGAAACAACGGATGCAAGACGTAGAAGCAGATAACTACGACTTCCTCCTTGATGATGACTTTCAACTGGTCGACACATGTAAACAACCCCAAATGGACCTTAAGAAGTGGTGTCGGTGCATTGTTATTGAGGTACAGAAAGACCCAAAGACCTATCAGTTAATTTTGAAGCTAACGGATGAACAAAACCACTCTGAGGTGGCATATTTGCGTTTGCAAGGGCCTTGGTCACAGACCAGAGTTGCTGCCAAGGATTTACTTTCGGTTTTGGCAGTGTGGGATGACTCCTTACAGTGCTTCAAGGTTGACAGCAATACTGGTTTTGTAGTTATCAATCCAGACACCTTGATTTCGGGCACATCTGTTGTAGGCGCACTCTTCTGCCAGCGAAAGGGCGTCCTTCAGGATCGTTTTCGCGGCGTGGACGGGAATAATAAAATTGTTAGTATTTAACCAAGTACCCACCAACAGTTGTTAGTAATATTACTTTCAGATGGTGATAGGTTCCATGGTGCATGAAATTCTACAAACTGTCCTCACGCGGTCGCTCAAGACACGAGCAGATATCGAGAAAGTGGCAAAGGAACTCGTTGAATCGCAACAGACTGCTTTTACTCTGTACGACTGCAAAATGAGCCGACATGAGGCATCATTGGAGGTGCGAAAGTTCACCGAAAACATCTTTAACTTTGTACGGCAGTATGTCGAGGGAAAGAAGCCCGAAATGGCAAGTTTATTTTATGCATTGTTCAAATCAATTTCTAAGTGTAATTTGCAGCTGCCGAAGGGCATGTTTCAGGAGAAGATTGATGAGATCCAGGACATCGAAGAAAACCTTTGGATTCCTCAACTAGGCCTCAAAGGAAAAGTCGACGTTTCAGTGAAGATCCGTCGCCATTCATCTCGGAATAAGCTTCCTCTCGAATTGAAGACTGGCCGCGCGTCATTTTCCCTGGAACACAAAGGTCAGCTAATTCTATATCAAATGATGCTCACCGCAGCTGGTCAAGATACTGACTCCGGACTGTTACTCTACATCAGGGAGGGCATCATGAGGGAAATTCACGGCACACGAAATGAACAGCGGGACTTGGTATTGCTGCGCAATGAGCTTAGTTACTACCTTACGCGGAACCTTGACGTCTCGAAGGATAAGCTGCAGCAGTACATCGCTCAACCCGACAAAATGATAGAACCCATCGAACTGCCGGATCCAATTTCCCACCCGAGTGCATGCGGAAACTGTGCGTATGCAACGATTTGCTGTGCGATTGGTAAGACTGATCCTACCTTCACGCTGTCCGATTCGCATCCTCTAAGGAAAGTTTTCGAAGCAACAACAACTCACTTGACGGACGGCGATCTGAAGTACTTCACTAAATGGTGCGGATTGCTTTCGCTGGAGACACGGGAGGCAAAGAAGTCAAATTTCTTGCGAGGTATATGGAAGGATCCCCCCGAGCTGAGGCAAGAAAACGGTCGAGCTGTCATGGGTCTGGAGCTCAGCAGCGTTGAATTGCTACATGAGGGTCGTTACCTGCACTGTTTTCAGTTGGACGAGAACCACGTTGTCGAGTTTACCGCTTCTGGGGTAAGTTAAGGACACCATTTCTAGTCAATTCCTCATTGTCGTCAGCTTTTAGATTTCCCTTGGTGAATATGTGATTGTCAGTTCCGCAAAGCGTGTTGCCATAGCTTCTGGCTTTGTCTACGACCTGACCAAGCGCACCATCACTATAAACCTCGAACGCAACTTGGAGAAAAACTATGAAGGACAATCTTTTATCGTGGACAAACACGAATCGCAGTCCGAACAGGTATTTAACTACACGAATCTTGGTGTTCTTCTAGACAGCTGCGAATCCTCCACCCAACTTCGCTCAATCATCGTCCAGCGAACGCAACCGACGTTTGGCAAACAGCTTTCTGGGAATGTGCTGTCTGAAGTCGGAAAGGAGCTGCTGGGTTCTCTTAATCGAGTTCAACGTCGAGCTGCATTGGGTGCGCTTACCACGGATAGTTTCATGCTGATAAAGGGTCTTCCCGGAACGGGGAAGACTCAAACGCTAGTCGTCATCATTCGCCTGCTACATTTGATCGGCAAATCGGTGATCATCACCAGCCACACTCACTCAGCGGTGGATAACCTGCTGCTCCGCCTGAAGGCGGATAAAGAAATGAAAATTCTCCGCCTTGGTTCGCAGACGCGAATACATCCACAGCTGAAGGAATATTCAGAGCGAGTCCACACGGCCGATTGTCACACGGAAGAAGATTTCGCGATGGTGTACTCCTCCTTCGACGTCGTGGCAGTGACGTGCCTCGGCGCTGCTCACACAATTTTCACCCATCGCAAATTCGACTACTGCATCGTGGATGAAGCGACACAGGTTCTCCAAGCAACCGTGCTGCGTCCGTTGCTCTTTGCTTCGAAGTTCATACTTGTTGGGGACCCCGATCAGTTACCTCCGCTGATTCGGTCAAAAGAGGCCCGTGCTCTAGGCGCTGATGAGAGTTTGTTCGAAAGGCTTGACTCAGCCGAGGCTACGTCAGTCTTAACTCTTCAGTATCGCATGAACAAAACCATCACCAGACTAGCGAATGAACTGACTTATAAGGGAGAGCTGAAGTGCAATGATGCCAGCGTCCTAAATGGTGTTATGCAGCTGGACAAGCCAATCTCGGGCGAAAAGTGGCGACAGAGAGCACTCCAGCTTCACATCGACCAGGCGGTGGTGTTTATTGACACCCTCGACTGTCTGGAGCGGAGTAATAAGTTCAGCAAACACGGTGAGGAAAATTTGACCGACGACGATCGTCGGAAGAACCTTCAGACGTTCAAATACACAAACTACTGCGATGCTGCGGTAATTTTTGACCTCGTTGGAGTGTTGTTGAAGGCAGGACTGGACGCTAATCGTATTGGAGTAATTGCTCCCTACCGGGCACAGGTGGAACTCCTGAAAAAACTCATCGAGGATTTGGGGACTGCATTCGTCGAGGTTGAGGTGAACACCGTCGATCAGTATCAAGGGAGAGATAAGGATGTGATATTTTATTCATGTACGAGAACTGGATCCAGCACCTGTAAGAAGGTAGAAATGGTGAAGGGAATAGAGATTCTCGAAGATAAGCGGCGTCTGACTGTGGCCATAACGAGGTCTAAGCACAAGCTGGTAATTGTCGGAGATGCAACGTGCCTCAAGCAGTACACTCCTTTCAACGAGTTGTTAGGCAAGATTCCCAGCCCGTGCAAACTGGTGCTGCAGGATGGGAAAAATGGATTCAGTTGGGAGACAGTTCTCGGGAGTATCGCGAAGCTCGTCAAGTAGGTACGATTACGATTGAAGAAGTGTTTCATTTTGTGGAATAAAATAGTGTTTTATACTTATTAATGCTGTGACTGCAATTTATTTCGGCGTTTAGAGGCTTATGCAAAAGATAGACTCACAGGCCCACATGAGGTTCATAGCGGGATTTTGGTTGATATTGCCAACAAAAAAATTAGTTTTCGTGTTGAATGTCCACCTATCCCATGGGTTAAGATCACATCTGTGGTTAATATTAGAAATTCGGTGACTTGCCTGTTTGTTTTTATTGGTGTGGTAGTAAGAAAATCTACATATAACTCCCAGATGGCAATCAATAAGACCGTAGGTAGTATTGCGCAACCTTTTGCGGATTTCAATATCTGCTCTGGAACGTAGTATAAATACTCAATTTTAATCGTATTGTTATGTAAGGTTATGTAAGTTTACATAGCGCTGCTACGACATTATGGCATGAAACACTAAGCATAATAATGGGCCCATCGTGATCCTGGGGATGGGGAACCAACTATATACACCTTTTCCTCAAAGCTTCTATTTCCCTACGGAAACTTGCTAGTTTGTCGCAGTCAATCGACGCTACCTCTTCTAGACACCTCTGGCGGTTGCTTAGTCAAACATTACGCAACCTTTACACAACTTCACTGAAATTGTGATTTATAAACGATTTTTCTCTGTGTGTAAGCGGAAAACACAAAGATACTTTTGTGTTAGCGTTGGTTGACTGACGTCTAAAGTTGAAACATAGGAATCCCTAATAAGCTATCACAAAACAACTTTGCACTTGAACTTTAAATTTGACAAACAAAAAAAAAAACGTAATGTCCGTAACGTAGCAACAGCCGACAGCAAAAAGTTGGAATGTTTTCTACTTTTATTGGCGTCTGATGTTGTTAGCGGGTTTAGTTTTCTTAAATTAAATATAAATAGTGAATAACAATTTGCATCAAAAGGTTTCACAGGTAAATTTAACGATTATGGAATTCGTGGACATAAGATGAATTGATTTTTTTTTAAGAATACTTCATTTTCGCTGGTCAGATGTCATTCGAAGAACAATTAATCAATCTGGTAAAGGATTATGACTATATATACAATACCAAATCAAGGACATACAAAAATTCGTCCAAGAGAGCTGTCGCATGGGACAATATAAGCAGAGGTCTAAATAAACCAGGTAATGCATAAACAAAATTAAATTCTCATAGTAAAATTTTTCCATTTTTCTAGTGCAAGATTGCAAGCAGCGTTGGAGGAGTATCCGAGATCGGTTCTCGAGAGAACACAAAGCAATGATTTCTCTTCCATCTGGTAGTGGAGCTGTTTTAGAAATGGACGACAAATGGGAGTATTATGATAGTCTTAATTTTCTCATCCCATCGCTGATTACAAGAAAGTATGATTGCATTTTAGAATTCCTTATTTCAAATTTATTTATCGGTTTTATATCATTTGTAGGCAAGTTGGTAATTGCGAAACTGACAAGCCGGATTTAATAGAAAGGAGCGGCGACGTGCCTGTTTTGTCCCCTCCAATATTCCCCAACGATAATAATGGCGTCAATAATAATGACTGTAATGGAGATAATGGTGTAACACCGATAAAAAACCGAGCCAAAAAGCGAAAGGGAGCAGAGGAAACATTTCAAAATTTCATGGATGGGCTAAACAATACGGTAGCTGCTCATCTTAACGAAACTTATTCAGATGTTGATATGGAGTTTATGCAGAACATGGCAAAAAAGATGAAGCCATTATCCGAATCCGTCAAGATTCATCTACATGCCCGGATTTTAAGTCTTATAAACCAGCAGCTGCTGAATTTATTAAATAATAATAATTAATTTGTTTCCTTAAATACTATGAAAGCTGTAAACTGTGATTCACAATGTTATGTTCCTGCAATCTTTTAAATTGAATAATTTAAGTTCGCTTGATAAATAAAAATATGTACCTAATTACATTTTATAATACGGTTTTATTTCTTTATCATATTTGGTTAGCAGACAAAAATTCCTTTATTTTATATCTCATCATAAAGGCAGCCCAAAGTCCTTGATCTGGAAAGTGCGTTTACCTCACTTCGCCAAAGTCATTTTATGATTTCATCGTTTTTATCGTAGCGATCGACAAAATCGGGAGAATAGTAAGTTTTGTCGTTGAGTTTAACAAAGTTGTGTAAAACAACTGTGGCCTTGACTATTTTATCTGCATTCTTGGGTAACATATTAAGTGTAGTCGTAAGTATTCGCCATTTCGCCACCAAAATGCCGAAAGCATTTTTAATAACTCGTCGAGCTCGGGAAAGTCTCTTATTGAAATTGAGTTTCTCTTGTACTAGTATCTTTCCAGGATAGGGACGCATTAAGTATGTTTTTAATGGAAACGCTGAATCTCCAACCATATAATGATGACAGAGGTAATCGGAGTTCGGTAGTAATTTGGGTGGAGGAAAGTTGAAATCACCCGCTATAATCTTCCTCCCAAATGAGGATTCCTTAAAAATCCCACCGTCACTCTGACTTCCATATGCTCCAATGTCAACGGTAGTAAATGTGTAGTTTGCATCGCAAGACGCTAGAAGCACTATTGAATTATGGTTCTTATAATTCCAATATTCCGACCCAGCCCGAGGAGGACTGGGAGCACTGGGCTCGATTGGTTTTCTCCAGCATGTTTTTTCCAAATAGGGTTCTATTAGCATTCGTAGGATTTCAAATGTTTGATGGGACATTCTTATTATTTTATAAAAATGTTCTGGATCTCGTTCCTTCATCTGTTCAAAGTTCTGGGCGTAGAATCCAGTTTCATCTCTTGTTAAGTTCAGCTCACGAACCCACCAACGCCTTTTGGACTGTTGTTGCTCTTCTTCTTCTTCGATAAAATCCAAGTAGCTTTCGAATCCATAATATGCCGCGTATGCTATTTTGGCAAAAAGCGTCATCTTATTCATCTTTATATGTAAGTTCTAAATCAAATTTAAAATAAATAAAATATTAAATTTGAAAAATATTCAAATCGAATTTAAATTAAAATAATTTTGTTGATGGCTGATTTTTGTATGATGACAGATGTCAAAGTTCACTAAAAGCTGGGGTAGCGTAACGGTGACAATGCTAGCACAAAAGTATCTTTGTGTTCTCCGCTTTAAAGCGACATTAAGCTTTGCAAAATTTAATTTCATTTGACATTTCATTTCTTTTATTAGGCGTTTTTCTTTTTTAGCTCCGAGCGGGGCACTGAGCTGTCAAAAAAAGCACTGTGTTACTTTTTCTAACTCGGAGTGCTCTGAGGTGGTTGGGTGCTGTAGAACGAGGGTAGACTCTGATTGGCGTTAACTTGGCAATGCCCAGTGTTGTAACTCTGACTACACATCAAATGTGCTTATTTTTACCTCCAAGTGGTAACTATCGGGTACTGGTCTCATCCAACCGGATTTGACTTGCTAAACGATAAGTGCGAGTGTTGATAACACGACGAAAAACAGCAACAGTATAAACACCCTGGTGAGAATGGCACGGATGAATACCCGGCCTGCTGTCCCAGGCGAACCTAGATGAGCTGCTCTGACATATTCGGACAACCCTTGAACAGAGATGGTGGCGGATGAACCGAAAGGCCAACGGCAGCGCTCAATCCCGTAGTGGATACTGATGGCCCCGTGTCCTAGGGGTATCTAATAAATTGGAACTGGCCCTCCAGGTTGGGGGTTGTGCTTTGGGTTAACTACCCACCCACAGAAAAAAAAGATTGTTACGAAACAGCCAATAGCCTCGGAAAGGACTGATTTTATTGTTGACGACCCTGCTAAACGAAAAAAGGACAACGACGTTCGTATCTGCACCTGGAATGTGAGAACATTAAACAGGAGAGGTGCAGGCGAACAACTAGCGGAAGCCCTAAACTGCTACAAAGCAGACATTACTGTCATCCAGGAAATACGATGGGATGGGCCGGGCAAAAAGAGTATGAAAAACTGTGACATCTACTACGGACCGTGTTATAGTGAGCAGAAACAGCGACTATTTGGATGCGGATTTGTTATAAGTGCCAGACCTAGGCAAGAAGTCTTATGTTTCCAAGACATTAGCGAACGCATAGTAACAATCCGCATCAAGGCCAAATTCGCCAACATAAGCCTTATATGCGCTCACGCTCCGACGGAAGAAAAAGATGATATAGCTAAGGATTGCTTCTACGAGCTCCTTGACAAAACCTATGAGCGACTACCGAAGTACGATGTTAAAATCGTGCTGGGAGATTTTAACGCAAAGGTAGGAAGAGAAAACATCTTTAGAAGTATTGTCGGAAAACATAGCCTACACGACAACACGTCTGGTAACGGACTTAGGCTAATTGATTTCGCTACGGAACGAAATGCCACTATAGCCAGCACACGGTTTCCTCACCTCGATATCCATAAGGGGACATGGCGGTCTCCAGATCAACGAACGGTCAACCAAATTGATCACATTGCGATAGATAAGAGGCACGCATCCAGTATTTTGGATGTCCGAACATTCCGAGGAGCTAACATCGACTCGGATCACTACCTTGTAGCAGCCAAGGTAAGAATGCGAATATCCACCACGCCACAACAATCCAGAAATACTGTGAAAAAATTTAATGTCGGAAGACTGCAATCGCAAGAGACCGCCAAGACCTTCGCACAACGCGTATCCCTTAACCTCTCGATTAACACCATACCACCAGCATCGAATGTCGAAGAGCAATGGCAACGATGCCAACAGGCCATTAGATCAGCCGCAACTGATGTGCTAGGTTTCTCGCGCCCACCAGCAAGAAACCCCTGGTTTGATGAGGAATGCCGACAGATGCTCGCAGCCAAGAACGAGGCCTATAAGGCTAAGCTGCAGGTAAAGACGAGAGCTGCCATTGAGCTCTATAGGCAAAGAAGAAGGGAAGAACATCGGCTTTTCAGCAAGAAGAAAAAAGAGCAAGAAAAGCGCGCGATCGAGGATATAGAGAGGTGCCACTCCAGGAACGATGTTCGCAAGTTTTATCAAAGTGTAAAACGTCAAAGCCAAGGATACAAGGCTCGAACAGAATCCTGTCGAGATGAACAAGGAAATATTGTAGTTGAGACACAGTCGATGCTGAGGATATGGAAGAACCACTTCTGCAGACTGTTAAACGGCGATGACGAACAACATTCCGCTGTCAGGCAGAACGAACCATTCAATATTGGCAACGACAGCGAAAACTGCCAACCACCCGACCTGAGTGAAGTGAGGATAGCAATATCTAAACTCAAGCTTAATAAGGCTGCCGGAAATGACGGCCTTCCCGCTGAGCTCTATAAGGCCGGCGGAGATGACTTGGTAAGTAACATCCACCAACTCATAAGCCAAATCTGGTCGGATGAAAATATGCCTGAAGAATGGAACCTCAGCATCGTTTGCCCGATCCACAAAAAAGGAGACCCTCTGAACTGCGCCAACTACAGAGGCATAAGTCTCCTCAACATCGCCTACAAGATCCTATCTGCCGTAATATGTGAACGCCTGAAACCGTTTACCAACAACCTGATTGGCCCTTATCAGTGTGGTTTTAGGCCAGGAAAGTCCACAACCGATCAAATTTTCACACTTCGGCAGATCCTGGAAAAAACTCAAGATGTCCAAATCGATACCCACCACCTATTCATCGATTTCAAAGCCGCATATGACAGCATTTATAGAGACGAACTGTACAGAGCCATGTCTAGTTTTGGTATACCGCCCAAACTCGTCCGTTTGTGTAGGATAACGATAGAGAATTCTCGCTGCTCTATCAGGATCGGAAACGACCTCACCGACACATATGATACCAAAAAAGGATTTAGGCAAGGCGATGCGCTGTTATGTGACTTCTTTAATCTGATTCTTGAGAGGATTGTGCAAAACTCCAAAGCCAACACCAGAGGCACAATTTTGCAAAAGTCGGTGCAACTACTAGCATACGCTGACGATATTGACATCATTGGTAGGACTCAACGTGATGTCATAGCCACGTTTGCTAGTATAGAGAAGGAAGCGGCGAAAATGGGTCTAGCAGTAAATGAGGGTAAGACTAAGTATATGCTGTCATCACGAAAGGACTCACAACATCGACGAATTGGACAGAACGTCACAATTGACAGATATAACTTTGAGGTAGTACGGGACTTTGTCTACCTCGGCTCCGCTATTAACTCTGACAACAACACGCTATTAACTCTGACAACAACATCTCGTCAGAAATTAAACGAAGAATTACTCTTGCCAACCGCTGTTTCTTCGGGCTAAGAAGGCAATTTAGTAGTAAAGCCCTCACTCGAACTACTAAGGAGATGACCCTGATCATGGACCGTATCAAAAGCGGATGAAGAAATCCTTGGTAGATTCGAGAAGAAAATTCTTCGAAAAATCTTCGGTCCCGTTTGCGTTGACGGGCTATGGAGACGAAGATTCAACCAAGAACTATACGAGCTGTACAGCGCCATGCCCCTGGTCAAAAAACTCCGCATTGGACGTTTAAGATGGCTAGGACATGTAGAACGAATGGACACCAATACTCCGGCTCGCAGAGTCTTCGATTCCCAGCCAGACGTCGGACGCAGTAGAGGAAGACCTCGCCTTAAGTGGCGCGCACAAGTGGAAACCGACCTCAACCAACTTGGAGTGCGCAACTGGAGGCAGTTAGCTAAGGACCGGGCTAATTGGAGAGGCATGTTGGTTGAGGCCCAGGTTCATTCCGGACTGTAGCGCCACTTAAGTAAGTAAGTAAGTAAGCTCTGAGCACAAAATTTGGATTTCTTTTTTATCTCTGAGCTAGCTCAGGGCTCGCTCGATGAGCTCGATTGAAAATGGCCGAACACATCGAGCGAAAAGCTGAGCGCGGCTGACTTCATTCATTATTTGTGCTTTTTCCATAGTTTATTTACTAAAAATTATAATTCAAATGGAATAATCCTTGACAAACACCAATTTCAGAAGCAAACCTGACTATTTTGAAAATTAATAAAAAAAAATTATCTAATGACAGTTCAGTGCTCAATTCTGTTTCTTAATTAGCTCGGAGCGCTCAGGTTACGTTCAGCTCGGAGCGAGCTCTGATCGCTCGGGCCCCGCTCTGTTCCCCGCTCGGGGCTAAAAAAGAAAAACGCCTATTGAGACAAAATATATATCTGTTACAGTTTGTACATCTTTCTGTTTTATGTGAGAATACATATATATATATATACATAGACAGCGGCTGTAAAGTATGTCCTGCTTACTCGGATTTGAATTATTGTGATTGCCACTTGGCTAGTTTACATTTTATGTGATTGCTCTTGCTCCCGGAGCGATATGTTGCTATTACTTTTGACTTAATGTCATTATATTAACTTAAAACTAGGATAACAAGTTAGGTAGAGAGGAAATGTGTACACAGTACTCATGTCTTCTCTCCTCTTCAACAACGACAGCGAAATTAATATTAATATTAAACAATATGCGGTTTTGTCCTAAAAAAGTCTTCTTGTATTGAGCGAGTGCGCTCTACTGGTTTTAAAATGCTTATGTTTATGTTTATGTTTATTTAAGCAAAAGTATATTATGAGTGATATGATCGTCTTTATGGACCAATTCAGACACTTCAAGAAAAAAAAGTAATTTAGTAAGTTAGTCTCGCGATGAGTTACAAACTATAATTGCCAGAATGATAATAAGAAGTGAACAGAAAAGTCCGGATATTTACACTGAGTTATACATATGGTGCTTAAGACTAGGGAAATTACGAAGGGATAAGTTCTGTACCCCAATTATGACGTATAGCCTTAACATTTTGTTTTCATTTTTATTCTCTTATTTCTTTTAAGATACATACGATGATGTATAGCGTGAATCGTGATAAAAGCTTTTTAGAGTATCTAGCCTCTATTGTGGCCAGGCGTTGATTTGAGGTAAAACGACAGCGGTGCTTCAACAGGCGCTGAGTCAAAATTGAGTGCTAGCACCCCAACAGGCGAGGGGTACCTTTCGTCATCCCACGATGACCCAGCTTGTGATGAAGGTATCCCCCGGATGAGGTCATTATTTATATTATCCATTTTGATAATTGTTTTTTTCATTAATAATAAAGAGTATCTCATAAGGGGAGTGACATTAGTGTCCTTATAGATGTATGTGTTCGAGAAACGTTTAGTTCGTGTTTCAAAATTTTTGTTGGCACAAAGGCGAAGTATTTTTCTTTGCTTTCTTGCGAATTTTGTCTCTTGCTTGTATGTTCACATTATTTTGTCTTTTGCTTACAACCATTTTTTGTTTCGCTCTCAAAGTTGCATTTTCACTGTGTTTGACAAGACTTCAAACGCTGAAGTTCTTGCTCCTTGTGTTGATCTGTTTCAACCATAAGAGTATCCCAAAAAAAAACACTGGTTGCTTCTTTTCAAGCCAAACTTTTACGTTTTTCATCTTTTTACAAAAGCGTGTACTTTTCTTGAAAATGAGAGTACTCTCTTTCGACTTTGGATATTGACCAGTTTTCATTTTTCCCCACATAAAAGTACGCGAACGGTCCTATAGCTAACTTCCGTTTCCTCGACAGCATAATGGTGGATTTATACGGTCACACATTCCTAACATGTAAGATTAAAGGGATGCTAAATACTAAATATCCGTGTGACTGAAAGGGACAGCATTACCTAACATGCACAAAAACGTGACACGTATTCAGGTCGGCCATCTTGTTTACGTGGTAGGAATTATGGGAAAGCTATGCATGTTGATATTTTTATAGCGATGGCTTACGAAATTTAGATTTCCTATAAAACAAAATGGGCGCTGCTATCATATGTTTTAATCGCCATAATAGATTTTTGACATTTCTCTGCTTCACACCGCCGATTGTACCTACTCAAGATGGAAAACACTATTAATACGGCAGCCTTTACGAAATCCATGTTTTTATTTATTTTTTAATTCTACTACAACAAAACCAATGAAAATAAATTTGTTTGTTTACATGTGATCTGTCAAATCTCCATAATAATGTTATAGCAAGTTAAAGTAAGTGATCTCACTCTTACACCTTATTAGCATTGACTGCGGATAAACGGATCTCTCTTTTCGGTTTTGTTGCAAAAATGCGCGTGCGTGATGGTGTAAATCCACCATAATTATCCATATCCAAAATAGCATTTGGTACAAATATCCACTAAAAAATGCTGTCAGTTATATTTCAACTTAATTACCCGTGAATTAAGCGACTTTGTTGAATCAGTTATTTGTATGATTATTATTTCAAAAAATATTTATTTAGAAGATAACTCATTGATAAATTTGTCGATAGGCGGCTCACATGCATATCTATCTCTCACATAAGGGGAGCAAAATATACTTATGGGGGTTATTACTTTTTTGACAGATGCCAAATCGAATGTAAACAAATAAAGTGGAGGTTAAAAAAACAAAATAATTGGCAGTAGAATCATAGGACACAGTAAAGAAAAGTAAGTTTTTTATTAATAATCAATAGTTTCTCAATATATTTTCAGGAAAATGGATTCATTTAAATATGCACAGAAGTTGGAAGCAGTAAATAGAGAGAACTGTACTGCAGAGTTCTCTTTATTTGCAGACTTTCAGGTGATGGCGAAGAAGGAGCTGTGTCTTCGTGGGAGTAAAGTGTTAAAGGCAGTCTTCTTGAAGATAAAGGTAATCCAAATACCAAAATAAAGAGAATATTCTCATCATTTTTTAAACTACTGGTCAATGAACTTAACAAAGACCTGTTTGGACCTGATAATCATTTCGTAGATTGACATCGAACGTATTTTACTCAGGAAACTGATGCCGTGAAACAACCTGGTGATATAAACGTTCATTGTGCAATTCGCTTTCTATTTGACTATCTGCCATTGCATATCAATTTGGACCCAAGTTTGGCGCGTTTGCTGGGAGTGCATACTCAGACTCGTCCAGTAATCATATCAGGCCTTTGGCAATTTATTAAGACATATAAATTATAAAATGCACTTAGACACGACAAATCTGAGATCTTAGAGCAAAATCTGAAAACCCCAATGGAAAACCCATAAAATTAAATCCGTCAAACGATAGCACTGTTCCATTCCAAGCCCTCGAACGGTTTGTTTATTATTTAAAGTTGGTTACGTCACCAAACAGCTGACGGCAAATTTGACAATTCAACCACTAGACAAGAAAATAGGTATGTCCAACGTTAATCAGCTGTCTACAAAATTATGAGATCTGCGCCGCGCAATTACCAAACTCGCCAATTTCTAGGACAACTTTTTGACACGGGCAGACATCGTAGCGCCGCGAATACCTCCGCAAGCGTGTGAAAAATTAAGTGGAATATTTCTTATATAACAGTTTGTGTTTGTGCACAAGAAAAGTTGGGACATTTTATTCGCGTGTGAAGAATTAGTAAAAAAAAGAACTGCATTAAAGTGAACCAATTTACTTCTTGGTAAATTTACGGTGCCATTTTGCGGTAAAAGAAAACTGCACCGGCACACAAAATCGGTTAACACCCGAATAACAAAGGAAACACGCAAAACGCTGACAAACTCTTGCATTTTATTCACATTTTTGTCCTTTTCCCAAAAATTATTGCAACCCTTGCTCCAAAATAAAATTTCGTTCAAATTCAATCCATAATCGAATGACCGGGGAGATATATTGCGATCAGACAACATGTCCTACACTGAACTAGAAAGTGGCTATCAGGATCTTAAGCAAGCAAATCGTCCTGGGTTCTTTGTCGGACATGATGGAAATGTAAAGTTTGCTAAAAAAATATTTTTCTAATTTGTGTTTCTCCCCTCTTTATTTCCCCAAATTCTTAGAGTAAAAAAAGGTCCAAAGAAAAATCGATTGCACTTGGAATTTGTCCTTTGTGTCCATATCGGTCCACACCCTCAATATCCAAAACTTTCTATTTGTGTACCGTATATGTACATGCAATTTATCGATTGACTGTAGAACCAGAGGTATTCAAATCATATTATTCCACTTGAGTTGGTCACAACAGCAAGTGGAAAGGGAGCATTATTTGCGGAATCGGGTTGGGACCACTTGTCAAGCAGAGATACGTCATTCGCTAGTGGGATGGCTTTATGTTGGCTTGGAGGTCAAGGGTAATCGATACTAAATTTGATCTGTTTCGTAGCAAAAAGTAAATTAATTTAATTGATATTGATTGGAAGATGGCTATTCAAAGATGATAATTGTGAGTTTTGTTCGCGAAGTTCTTGTTGGAATTTGTTATTGAATTGCGTGCCAAAAAAGAAATAGAAAACAAAACTGTGTTTATAAATAAAAATAATTGGTAGTAGAACAAAAAATCTTTGCAGTGGTGGTAGTGAAAGTAGAACAGTATGATAGGAACTTATTGCATTTCTTAAGGAAAAACTACGAATCGCTTTACCTAATAATGCGTGTAGAATGAGGATACTCCGTCCTTGACACGTTCTAAACTAAAGTTACTAGCGTCATATAGTTTGACACTATCGGATCCGGAATAAGTACATAACTGTGGAACGTGGTTAACGCAATCGTTTTCCATTTCACAGTTGACATTAGTTAGATAACTCAAAACTGCATCGCACTGCTTAATTGCATTTGTCTGCATACATGGAATAAGCGGAGGCGATGAGCGACCGTACACAATGCGTTGCACTTGTTGTATTTGCCCTTCAGTTCAGCCTTCCATTTACTTGCTCGTTGCTATTGACACATTTTAAAAAAAAAGGTATGAATTTACCTTCCTGGATCACACAAATGCAATAACACCAGCATTTGATTGGCCTAAGTATAGCAGTGAATTGAAACCGAGAGGCCTGCCGATTTTTATTGAAGTCAAAGAGGCGGACGAGTCTGGAATCATTAAAGTAAGAGGGTCATTGTCCCTTTTATCCTGATCATAACGTCGCCATTAACATCTCGCTGCACGATCAATTTTTCATAGCTTAACATCTTTCACTTTTCACAGAAAGAAAGAAATAAGAAATACCATAAATGTATGGTGGCCATTTCATGGCTTACTATTTCCAGAGTGGAAATGTCGCAGAGTGAAGCACTTCATAAAAATGACAGGATTACTATCCATAGAATGCTATGAACTCAGCAATATATAAAATGCAATTTTCATAGAATATTATTTTTAGTCTCCACGAGCAATTTTCATAGAATGCTATATTGCCATAATATGAGATATTGCTCGTGGAATAAGGAAAAAGAAGAAGAAGAAGTTATTGACTCATTAATTGCAGTTTCGGTTTTGGTGCTGGATAGGACGTCATCGTCTTCCCTGTTAAGCATTCGTTTTGTTTCTACCCGCAGTGACAGTCAATCAATACGTACCCTTGCGATTCTAGGTTCGGATCCCACTATTAACTCTGAAAGAAAATCTTTGTTTGGTTGTCAAAATATTTCTTACATTCTAGTAACTATCATTTATTTAGTAAAGGAAAGTGTTGTTCACATGCCTAACACCGCACACTTCTATTTCTGCTGCGTATTTTGTTTCTTTTCAGCAAGTCTGTTTATGTTCGTTGTATCTGCTAAAACCAATCCGCATCAGTAATAGTAAAATCAAACGGGTAAAGTTAGCTCCGGTACCCTTTCGACTCATACACCGGCTGGCCATCTACCTATCAGTCGAGTCAATGCAGAATAGGCGTCAATCATTTTGAATAGAATTGAAACTGCCAGATTAAGAGTTTAATCCTAATGAAAGTGTGGCATAACAAGCTCTTAACGTTAATGCGTTGATTCGAAACGTTAAAAACATGCGTCGCGTGGCTGGAACATTTTCAGAATGGGGGCGTGGGACACTCGACCGTCAGGAACGCGCTAGACGTTATTTTTCTTACCGTGTTTTGTAAGGTGGCAAATGAGATCTGCGTAGTTGTTACCATTTCATTCCTGTCCATAAATTCTTTGCGCACACACGTTGAAAAACTGTGTCCATTAATGCGCTGTGTCAAATAGTTCTTTAGTTACTAAATTTATCACTTCACATCCAAAGTCATGGGCACACTTTTACATAAATATGTCATGCTCATCTTTGGCCACGTTCTTCTTGGTTGATTAAATCTAGCACTATAGCTTTCGACTACTACATAATCATTCTTATTACGAAGTGTATGTCAGATTCATTGTCCCCTTACTGTGTTTCAAGTGCGCGATGCGATTTAACAGGTCAACAACTATGAGACTTCTGATCTGAATGCCAGCGACAAATCTCTGCTGAGTCAATGGCTCAAGATCACCGGTGTAGATTCGATGTGAACAATGAGGAGTTGCTTCGAAGTAAAACACCTCGTTGCTCTGACAAAGTAAATGATTTTTACGATAGCAGACTGCAATATTAGATGGCTGTGCCAAGTTCCGACCGAGTTCACCGTAATACCAAGAAGATGCATGTTCTCATTACGAATAATGGGCTGGCCATCCATAAAAATCTAAGGTCCGGTAAGACGTAAGAGGATATTTCCAAGAAAAAATCGCAAGTTGGGTTTTGTTTGCATTGAATTTATCCAGTTTGGCTGGACTTCACATTCATATTTTATCCTGATCTTGCTTAACAGAGATGATCTTTTCGCATCTTTGATGATGAGCAGTGGTTGCATCAACAGGTTCGCCATTCGAGAAAGGCGATATAAGGGTGCTCTGATCACCAAAACTATGCATTTTATTATAAGGTCATTAATATGGAAAAAAATTAAGCACTTCTGCGTTGATAACAAAGTATTCCAAAGACACTCCATTGACCACAACTTAAATTGATCGTTTTTGAAGGAAATTCGGCATCCAACCAGAGAGTTTATATGGTATTCTGTAAGAGTTTAGTACAAAGATACATATCTTGATTTGACTTTCCAGTCAATTCCGTCCTTCTATAAATGAGTTGCATATTTGAGTAGGTCACCCGTTGAGCGTCGAATTGTGTGGTCCATATTACAACTAATAGCAGTTAGCGGCTTACAGATGCCTGACACGCTGAGTAGCGCGAATTCGAGAGGTACAATTTTCTTTGCTTTTATGGCGATGTTACGATCAGAATTAAAAGGGATCATAACCCTCACACTACGGCATCAATACTGTTATATCGTGTGGTACATCGGTTCGACCTCGGCCGGCTTTTTAGTTCCGAATTACTTAAGTGAGGCCAATCAAACGTTGGTGTTTTGCATTTGTCTGAGCCTGGCCTGCCTGTTTTTAAACGATTTCCTTTTACTACACCGGTGATCAGCAGTCTCGAAATCACATGCAGTTGTAGGCACAATTGCGGGATGTTTTCAATATGTGAAATACGTCGTTAGGCTCACCTGGATGAAAATAGCATAGATGTGATTTGTTTCCTTAGTCGCATCTTACGACAAGTTCTTGGGGAGGCGTTGAATTATATTCCGTTATAGTCCGTTCCTTCACGGGTTGGATTTAAAAGGTATAATATTTGATACAATGAGGCTGCCGAGTTCCAATCTCATATCGTACTCGTAAATTGTTCATCGCCACATAAAGCTGGTGTGCATGTTGTACTGGTCTGGTGTACATCCGAGAATAATGATATACAGACCAACACCACAAAAAAGGACTCTGATGATCGGCTGCGACAAGCCGTGAAATGGCGATGTAACATCGACCCCCGCTTCACGTGGTAGCAATCACAGGTTGTTATTCATTCAACTATTTCAATGTTAATTGACGGAAGCTTGGTAGCTTAACTGCACGCGTGTGTCTGTATTGAAAAACTTGAGTTTATTTTTAACTGCACACATTTTGAAAAACACTTAAATCCTCTGTGATATTAGAATCTAGAGGCGATAGAAAAGTGCTGATAAGATTGAAATGTTTTCTTAAATTTTTATTTCCGGCAAAATTATCGACATTTTGAAACACGTCAGATAACATACTTCCGACCCGTGTAGAGTCTCTACCTGAGTGACTGCAGCCTTCCGTCCTCCGCGATCACGGGCACGCTGTTTCCAATTCTCCAGACCAAGCGCGCCGGCATACGAGATGGCTTGGTCTTTAAAGTGGTTAGTTTTCATCTCAAACCTAGGGGCTGGGAGTCGAAAATCCTCTTCGCTAATGCATTTATGTCCTTTCGCTCGATGTAGCCGAGCCAATGTAGTCGACGTGTTTGTGTTTTTTGGAGTATGTATATCCACATCTTGGTACAACTTAAAGAGTTCGCGGTTTTATCTTCTCCTTTTTATCTATGCGGAGCTAAGTGTAAACTGCTTTAAATTTAAAACATTAGATACTACAGAAGAACTGTTGAAAGTTGTAGAAATGATGCCTAATAAGAGCGACTATAACCTCATGAACAAAGAAATGGTGAAAGATAGTTTCAATTATGTAGGCCCAGCCCTACTTAAAATGATTAATTATTCGTTAGTAAATGGTATTTTTCCGAATAACTGGAAAACGTCTGTGATAGTTCCGGTACAAAAAGTGTCGAATTCGAATAAATGTGAACAATTTAGACCAGTTAACATGTTACCTCTTCATGAAAAAATATTAGAAAAAGTTGTGCAGATTCAGTTTGAAATGTTCTTAGAAGATAATCAAATAATAATGGAAGAGCAATCTGGTTTTCGAAGGAAACACTCTTGTGAGTCCGCTTTAAACTTCGTTGTGGCCGATTGGAAAGAGAAATTGCACGAGCGTACTAAAATTGCAGCAGCGTTCCTTGATCTAAAACGAGCCTTTGAGACGGTTGACAGGAAGATATTATTGAAGAAACTACACAGCTATGGGGTGAGAGGAGTAGAATTTTTGTGGTTTAAATCATATTTAGAAAATAGAAAACAAATTGTAAAATTTAATGACGAAATGTCTGACACAATCTCTATTGAGTTGGGTGTACCACAAGGTGCAATGTTAGGTCCATTGTTATATATTTTGTATATAAATGATTTCAAAAAAGTAATAAAAAATAGTCAAATTGTATTTTTTGCGGATGATGGTCTTTTGTATGTAAATGAAAAACAAATTAATAATGCTGTTAAAAAATTAAAAGAAGACTTAAATAATGTAAAAAAGTATCTCAATATGAACAAATTAAAACTAAATACTGATAAAACTAAAATAATGTTACTGCCGTCAAATAATGAAATTAATCAGGTGGAAGAATTTGAATGTGTAAAAGAAATAAAATACTTAGGAATTGTAATAGATAATAACTTGAGTTTTAAACAACACTTTGAAAAGTTATGTGCAAAAATATCCAAGAAAATCGGTTTCTTTCGCAGAATAAGAAAGAAATTATGTATTTCAATGGCTATTAAAATATATAATACCATAATTAGGCCCCATTTCGAATATTGCTCTACAATACTATTATTGGGAACTAAAGGTATGATTGAAAACCTTCAGAAATTGCAAAATAAAGCTATGCGGTCAATTTTGTATTGTAATCGGTACACACCAATTAACTATATGCTTGAAACGTTAAAATGGTTAAATATCAAACAAAGAATTATATTTAGCTCACTATTATTTATTTTTAAAATAAAAAATAACTTAACGCCAAAATATATGCAAAGAAGACTAACTACAAGAGCTGATGTTCAACCTTATAATCTAAGAAGCAACAATAACTTTAATGTGCAATTTTTCGTAAATCTTAGGTCGCAAAATATGTTTTTTTATAAAGGAATACAAATTTTTAATAGTCTACCCAATGCTGTAAAAATTGAAACAAATTTTACCAGATATAGAAATGAAATACTTATGTTTGTTAAAAGAAATTATTGAAAAATTAAAATTTATTTATTTAATTATTTATTATATGAATTATTATAATTAAAAATGTAAAAATGGTTTTTTTATGCTAAATAAACATTAATCAATCAATCAATCAATCAATCAATCCTCTATTCGCTCTCCTCTCCTCGCACACAGTACCAAATATCCGACGGAGTATTTTTCTTGCTAAAGAATCCAAAATCCCCTCTCCTTTCCTTCTTATTGTCCAGCACTCGGCGCCATAAAGTAGAACTGGAAGTGTTGTAGAACTTACACTGTGTTTTCTGAGTTAGGAGAGTTTCCTAAGGCAATTCTTCGTCGAATTACTGTTTACTCCGAGGTAGGTGAATTCAGATAACACCTTCATCCTTAAGCGCCTTCAAGCATAGTTAAGGCTAGATATTTTGGAATGTCGAATCGTAGACATTTGCATAAAACAAATGGGTGTTCTGTTCGACATTGTGAAGTCTGTGATCCAAGAATCAACCTTCATTTGTTTGAAGACACGGCGAGAGCTTATCTGTACATTGGACACAAGATCGCAGCTGTAAGTGATAAGTGATTTTGTGATTGAAGCTGCACATAATCTCATCGTTACTGTTCGATTTGTAAACAACCATCTTACTAGATCACCATTTAGTTCCAAGTTAGTTTGACTTAAAGCCGAAGTCACTTATTCTCACTAGATTCACGTACATTATCTGCCGAGCATCTTCTAATGGATAATGAGGCCGGAATAACCAATTCGTAGGCGTTTCAATGTAGTTTGCATTAATAAATTTCCTCTGCTCCGAATGCGTCAACAAATGTGTTCAGATAGAATGCAAAGTTTAACCGTGCCAATTAAATAGGATATGAATTAAAAGTAGCGACTTGACAAGCTTGGTACTAGGAACCACAATCTTCCATGGGAATATTTTTTTGATAGACGCGGTAATGGGAATAGTTTATAAATTGATTTTATCTTATCCATCAGCTGTCTTACGGTTGTCGTTGAAGAGAATTCTTCTTTATTCGATATTTAAGTCAATTATTAAATTCGGTCGCTAATGATGGAAATTTGCTCGCTTGCCATGGGAATCGACATTGCAGGTTGTTCGACCAAAGAGCTAATTAACATGGTGGTGAATATATATATGTACATAGTACGTCGCTTCATGCATTGGTTAAGATAATCTTAAGAACGCCTACCCACAAGCAGTGGGTTTCGTGAAACGCTATCGCTATTATGATAAACTAGATTTATAGCACTAATCATATTATCTTCATGCCGCAACTTGCTGCGGATTGGCCAACGAGATATAATCTTAATTTTCAAGATCTAAACACAAACAAAGTGGAGTATGTGGCTGTGATTGGAAGTGAGCAGTTGAAGTGATATTATTTTTTGGGAGAAGTTGTACTCTTTGGTTGTTCTCTTTAGTGAGCGAACAAGTGAAACGCATAATCATAAGACCCACGATGTTTATTGAAATGGACTTCAAGGAGAATACCATATTACTATTCCTTCGTTAACAGTCTATACAGGGCCATGAAGCCTGCCGTCTCTAGACCTTCTCCATCGTGTGCTAGAAATTATATTTTATGCACCATTGAAAAGATCTGAAGTTTTACGCCGATTTTGAACGGAAAATGTGAGAAGTTGTACTCTTCAACATTTGTCAGGTTTTGAAGTGGAGGATAGAGATAGGAACGTATCGGTTATTTAGGCGGGGGAGTCTGAAGGTTGATATTTTGGTTTTAGTGGCTAAAAGCATTAGTTCAGTTTTACTCGGGTTTACGCCGAGACCATATCTAATAGCTCAATCGTCAGTGTTAACTTTTTTTTAAGTTTGTAAGTTGAAACTTGCATACGGGGAGCGTAATCAGTATTTACCTCATGGAAAGATCTTAGATACATTGGAGTGTTTAAACTTTGAAGTACTTAAGAGGTTAAGCTATTTGCCTGAAGTCCTTCGTCATTCGTCATCTTTCGGTATTCAAACTACTCTAACATATCTCTCGTCAGGATCACATGATTCAGCTTCTGAAAATTTCAATTAGCAACGGAATCACTGTCCCCTGAAGCTTTTGCAGCATTATGTGCAGTATGCCGGCTAGACCCAACGATTTATAGGGGGCCAAGCTGTTTATTGCTTGAGTCTATCAGAATCTTTTAGGGTTTGATAAATTGACAGTATCCTGACGAAGTCTGTGACTTGGCTGATTCTCGGATGGCGGGGTCTTTTTCCATGACAGTAAAGTTGTTTTTGCTTTAAGTAACTGGACACTATGCCTTAAAAGTAACGTCCAAGCTTCGAAAGCTTGTATTACTGCAGTTCTTGAACTGAGCCGTTCATATTGGTAATATTAGAAAGCTTGGAATATGTCCCTGCGGAGAGGGGCTAGAACATCATTACAGAGCTCCCCGATATTATAACACTTGTAGTGATAGGCTACTAAAGGCAGAAATAACATCAGGGCAATTCTTACCGCCAGGTGAGTCAAGCGAAAGATTGTACTAGGATTTTCAAGACTCAGTCAGGTTGGCCATCATCGTTTGAAATTTCCGAGGAGTCAATAAACATTCGCTCAGACGTTATATTCGCTCATTGGTATACGTATAGCCAAGTAGGTAGAGGTGCGGAAGGAATCCTAAACCTTACAGTTTTTTATTCGTCTTGAACCCATAACAAAGTTTCTACTTTGCTAAACAAAAACATCGACAAACAAGAGGGCTAAACACGCTAAACACAGTTTTAGAGTAAAACCAGAAATCAATGTCGCTACTTTGCGGATAATAAGTGTAATAAGTTCCCGATATTTCGGGTTTATTTAACAATAAGTTTTTTTTCGTTTTTAAATCACATCAAATGACGAGAAGATTTCGTGGTCGTGATGGGGGTTTGAGATCTTCCTTATGCGAGTCCAGCGAAAAATAATTCACCATCGCTGAGTAAGATACTTGAATGAGAAATAACGGCGACATAGCATCAGCTTAGGATAATGAAGGGTGACCAAGTCGAAAAGACAAGGTAGCGAAGTATGGCGGTATGTCAAAGCGAGTGACAGAGATTTTTCCTTTGAATCGACCGGTCAAGCTATTTTTTTTAAATCTTTTTTTTTGACATGAAAGTTTTCTCAGATCTTTGAACTTCTTATTACATTAAACTGTGTGACTCTTGCTATCATGTGATGTTATTTTATTCCAGCCGTTAATTTCTCACACGTTTTGTAAATTGTCCAATATCTTGAGCCTTATGTGATCGCTGCATGCACAATTGCAGCTTAGATGATATTTTTCCGTCATAGAAGATAGCTGAGTTTTCCCACATCATCGCAGGTTGCTTCAATATTCATCACAGATCCCAGTATCCCACATATTTCTTGATGCTTTCGATTACAAGATGCAAGTTTTCCTAAAAAAACGGGGAATTTGACCCTCATCCTGGTCAATCTTTGTTTTGCACAACAGCGATACGCTTCCCAACTGAAACGTATCTAAGTTTTCTACAATCAAGCCTTTTGATTTGCTCCCAAGAAATTTACTTTTAGAGCGAATCAATCTACATACACGGTTAGAATTAGTCGCCTAAGCGGCAAAGACGCATTACTACATTTTTTTCACATTTTGGCTTTAATATAATATTTTGTCTAAAATATGACATTCTACATTGTTTTTTTTTTTTTTATAATTTGCGCGCACTAAAGGGATTTTTTTAGTACCCTTATCATGTATTGGCTACACAGCGCGGGCGTTAAGTAAATTAGTATTAGAAGAAGGGGAGAGTTGCCGATGCACGTTGGTTTTTTTTGGAATAATGAGGCCGTTTCAATAAAAAATGCCATACAGTTTATTATTCTTATCTTTATTTCTCTTTAATCACCAAATGCTCACACAACTTGCCAACTACACAACTTGACCCTTTCAGCACTAACAAGAGAATAAAATAACAAAACATAATATCAATTTACAGGATCTACGTTATGTACCTGTATGTTTATGTATTTGTTTCTGTGTGTGGAATACAGACATTTTATAAAAGGAAAAACAACGCGGGCATTAAAGATATTATTAAGTGTTATCTCCCCTCTACACATATACATATACTTTTGATCAATGTACTTTTTGTACTTAACAGGACTTCAACACCATGTGTGTTGTTCCTCTTGTACAAAACAAATTCTTGTACACTCAACATGAAAAACCTGTTTGTTGTTGGTATTGCTTTATTGCAAATCAAACTCCTGTGCATTCAACACACCTCCTCAAAAATTACATTGATCATTACATAACAAAACATATTTTTCCTTTGTTTCAACAATAATTCTTCTTATATGACAAGTTGTGTATTCTGGGGGTATTACAATATCATGGTCCAACATTTGTTGCATGGATTGGGGAAACCCAGAAAAAACCCAATCAGACCAACGTTAATTCATCTTAAATTAATATTAATAATACTAATCAATTAAAAAAAATAAAAATTAAAGTTTAATCAATTTCAAAAAAAAATTAATAAAAATAAAAAAAATTAAAGTTTATTCAAATTCACAAAAAAAATTAAAAATTTAAGTTTTCTTTTCATTCGTTTATCCGTCGAGTCCCATTTGTTTTCTTAAATTCAAGAATCTGACTGCAGGTAACGGCTTGGTTAAAACATCGGCCAGCTGCTTATCTGTGGGAACATACTCAATTTTTATTAGCTTATTTTCAATCTGCTCTCGTGAGAAATGATACTTAATATCTATGTGTTTTGATCTTTTGTGACATGAGGGGTTGTTTGCTATACTTATACAACCTTGATTATCTTCATATATTTTAATTGGTTCTCTTAATTCAATTTGTACACCCTTCATTAATGATTTCAACCACAAAGCTTCCCTTACTGCTTCAAACAATGCCATATATTCTGCTTCAGTAGATGAGGCAGCGACAGAATTTTGTTTCTTTGTATTCCAACAAATTAAACATGTTCCAAACATTTTAAATAAATAACCCGTAGTGCTTCTTCTGTCGCTCTCACTTCCACCCCAATCAGAATCAACATAACCAATGAACATATCTTTATAGTTTAAATTTTTTATAAAAATTTATTTCAAATCAATAGTACCTTTTAGGTATCTTAGAACTCTCTTAAGACATTGCCACAATTCTTTATTGTTTTTATTACTATATCTACTCAAAATATTGACAGATGTACTCAAATCCGGTCGGGTGCACAACATAATGTACATCAAACAACCAATCAAATTACGACATGGTGCATCACATTTCTCATCTGAATTTAATGCTTCATAATTGAGCTTACTTGGGAGTGGAGTACTGACTGGTTTACAGTCATCCATTCTAAATTTTTTTAAAACAATTTGTATGTAAGCGGATTGACTTAGATTTATCTGATTATCAATTCGCTCTATTTTTATCCCTATAAAATGTCTAATCTCACATAAATCAGTCATTCTGAATTTACTCATCAAATAAGTTTTAATTTTTTTCATTGTTTCAATATTTGCTGTTGCTATTACTAGATCATCGACATATAATAACACATATAGATTTGTTAATATATTACCTTTATCATGAATATACATGCAGCGATCTACAGCCGAGTTCACAAAACCAATCTCTTTCAATGCTTGCTCAAAAACTTCAAACCAACATCTAGCTGGTTGCTTAAGCCCATATATGGCTTTATTCAATCTGCAAACTTTATCACTACCATAGGATAATCCTTGAGGAACCGTCATATAAATTTCCTCTTTTAAAGTGCCATTTAGGAAGGCAGTTTTAACATCCATGTGGTGGATTTTTAAATTAAATTGGTTTGAAAAAGACAATATTAATCGAAAGCTAGTAATTCTTGCTACCGGAGCAAACGTTTCATCATAATCAGTTAAATATTCTTGTGCAACCAGCCTAGCCTTATATCTAACTAAGTTGCCCAATTCATCTAGCTTGTTTGTAAAAATCCATTTACAGTCAACTATATTTTTATCTATAGGTTTTTTTACAATAGACCAAGTTTTGTTATCAAAATGTGAATTAAGTTCTTCTTTAATGGCTTCTTCCCAATATGACCTTTCACTACTATTTTTAATTTCATCAAATGAATTTGGAGTGCTACTGAATAAAGTGTGTGCATTCATTATGCAACTATTTAAATATGAATCATCGTCTCTATATGATATCTGTGGTAGATCTCTTAATCGTTCGCTTCGTCTGACTTCAATCTCATGCTTTCTATTACTCATTTGCGATTTTGGCAACGGATTATTGTGTTCATGTGCATCTTCTGATACCAATTCACCAGTATCAATTGGATTGGCATTCTTTTTGTTCTTTACCATTCCACTAGGATGTTTACCTGAGCCCCTTTCCGTACTTTCATTCGGGAAAATTAATTCTACTCTTTCCGTACTCTCATTCGGGAAAATTAATTGTTCGCTCTCCGTACTCTCATTCGGGAAAATTAATTGTTCGCTTTCCGTACTCTCATTCGGGAAAATTAATTGTTCGCTTTCCGTACTCTCATTCGGGAAAATTAATTGTTCGCTTTCCGTACTCTCATTCGGGAAAATTAATTGATCGCTTTCCGTACTCTCATTCGGGAATTTAGAGTCTCTCATTTGTACTCTATTTTTTATCACATTCCTAGAATTAATCATATTTGTCTCATCTACGATAACATCCCTGGCTATTATAAATTTCCCAGTTTCCACATCCCACAATTTCAAACCATTCGGTTCATATCCGACAAGTATACCTTTTTGTGATTTTTCATAAAATTTTCTTTTCCTGATTTTATTGTGTACATAAACTGTCGAACCGAATACTTTCAAATATTTTAAAATTGGTTTTCTATTATGCCACATTTCATATGGAGTTTTAATGTTGTCCCTCAACGCTTTACTTGGACTCCTGTTAATTAAGTACGTCGCTGTTAATACAGCTTCACCCCAAAAACTTTTATCCAATTTGGCTCCATTAACCATAGAACGAGCCTTTTCAGTTATCGTTCTTATCATGCGTTCGGACACACCATTTAATTGTGGAGTATGAGGAACTGTTAAATGGTAACTGATGCCTTTCGAAACACAATAATCCCTCATCTCATTTGACAAATACTCTCTACCATTATCTATATACAAATTCACAACTTTTAAGTTTAAATTTACTTCACTTTTTGCGATAAAATCTTTGAAAACAGAAAATACGTCAGACTTATAAGTAATTAAATAAGTAACACAATAATGTGTATACTGATCAATAAAAACTACATAGTAGTTCTTTCCATCAATAGTTGAAGGAGTTATCGGACCACAGACATCTGAATGTATCACAAATAAAGGTCGATTTATATAATCTTTATTTTTGAATTTTTCGAATCTAAGTCTCGCTTGTTTTCCATTTATACAAGCCTCACATAACTCATTATTTGGTTGCACATTCTTTAGAAGATCAGAATCATCAAACATATTTTTACATTTAATTTCTAAAAACTTTCCCTTGCTTATGTGTCCTAACCTCTCATGCCACAACCGATATTCATTATTTCTTGTAACATATATTTTTTTCTTTAACATAAAATCAACAATAGGTACGTTATACATACATTTACCTTCAACAATTACCTGACCATCCTTACTAATTTTTACACCTCCTGGATGAAATTCAATGGACATACCAGCATCTTGCATCTTTTTGACCGAGAGTAAATTTTCAGGAACATCTTGACAGAACAAAACATCTTCCAGGGTAATCTCATCTTGAAAATTGCTGCGTAGTCTTACTATGCCTTTTTGGGTAGCATAAATGTATTCTCCACATTTTGCGACTGCGATTTCGACTGGCGGTTCCAGGTTTATATAGTCAGTAAACAGTTTGTTGTCGTTTATTAAATGATCCGAGGCTCCTGAATCCAAAACAAATGACACGTTCCCACTTTTAGGAATTGTCACCTCACGTCTCAGCATGAAAGCGAATCCTCTTTCTGGCTGGGTTGTTGCGATTTGGGCTTTATTGACTATTTCTGGATTTTGATTACTTAAAATTCTTTTATATATATAGCAGTCTTTTTTAATATGGCCTTTTTTTCCACAGTGATGACATTTTATGTTCGATTTAAATTTGTTTTTAAAACCTTTAAACTTGTATTTGTTCTTCACATAATTAGCTTTAATTTTATTATTTTTGTTTTGATTATTACATACGACTTGCATTACTTTTAAACTAGTGTCTTTACCGTCACTTTTTAATTTTATCTCATGATCAAGTAAACGATTTTTAACAAACGCCAATGTTAAATTATCTTCTGATAATGTTTCAATCGCGGTAATTACTCCATCATAAGATTGTGGTAAAGTCAACAACAAGTGAGATACTTTATCCATCTCTTCAATTTTTGCTCCCGAAGCTAACAATTCAGTAATTAGTTCGTCAAAGATATTGAAATGACTCAATAGCGAAGAATCACCTCTTAATTTTAGCGACAGTAGCTTCTTTCGCACAGATAATTGTGATGCTAAACTTTTTCGCTCATATATTGCATCCAAGTTTTTGAAAATTTGTTTTGCAGTGCTTCCATCGCTTGCAAAACCAAGAAATGAGTCACTTAAAAATTCAATGATTACACTCTTTGCATTTCTTTCTTTTAATTTCCACTCTTCAGTTATATTTTTAGGCACGACACTATCAATTACTTTTAGAGCATCTACTTCAGCTAAGAGTGCCCTAATTCTAAATTTCCAGATTGAATATTTTTCGCCATTAAAAGGCTTAATATTTCTTTTCACTTTTTCCATATTTTTTTTATTTTTTTTTTTTTTTTTTTTCACAACCCTAATTATAATCAATATGCTCGTATCCAGGCGCAACCTGGGCCCATAACCTTTTGGAATAATGAGGCCGTTTCAATAAAAAATGCCATACAGTTTATTATTCTTATCTTTATTTCTCTTTAATCACCAAATGCTCACACAACTTGCCAACTACACAACTTGACCCTTTCAGCACTAACAAGAGAATAAAATAACAAAACATAATATCAATTTACAGGATCTACGTTATGTACCTGTATGTTTATGTATTTGTTTCTGTGTGTGGAATACAGACATTTTATAAAAGGAAAAACAACGCGGGCATTAAAGATATTATTAAGTGTTATCTCCCCTCTACACATATACATATACTTTTGATCAATGTACTTTTTGTACTTAACAGGACTTCAACACCATGTGTGTTGTTCCTCTTGTACAAAACAAATTCTTGTACACTCAACATGAAAAACCTGTTTGTTGTTGGTATTGCTTTATTGCAAATCAAACTCCTGTGCATTCAACAGTTTTAAATGTTTGTAGGTTATAATGTAGAGGAAAAATAGAGCGTGGAAGAGCATTCCACATTCGTGTTGTACGGCAGAGGAAAGATTCTTTGTACTTCACTGTACGTCCGAATAGTGGAATGCAACTGGCTATTTCGTTAGAGCACTTATGATGGAAATAACGATAAAATAACGAAAGACAGGAGACATTGCGACAATGACTAAGAGAGTCAATCGATCTCGCTATGTCTCGGTCGCCAATGAGTTTTATCGCGCGTTTTCGGATCCTGTTAAGTAGCTTCAAATAAGTTATTGGTGCACCCGACCAGATATGAGCGTTGTACTCGAGTTTCGGGCGAATAAACGCCTTATAAATTGTAGCCAGATCAGAAGGGGTGAAATATTTCTTACATCGCTTAAGGAAGCCTAGACATTTCGCGGCGTTCTTAGCCCATTCCAACGAAGGTTGCAATTGACGCACATACCGAGCATGGAAAGCCTTTCGGTTTCAGCGATGCAAGTGCCATTCATGGATAATGGCAGTTTGTGTGGGTTTTGCTTTAATGACAGGAGACAGCATTGTGTTTTAGAAGCATTAAATTCCACTCTATTGGTTGAACCCCACTGAGTTATGCTGTTAAGATCGGAATTTAATGAGCTTAACATACGTTGCCGTTCCAGTTCCACACCCGAAGAAGAGGGGCGTGACCGAAGAAACGAGTATGAAAAGCTGAGGGTACTGTCATCAGCAAAGGAATGGATTAGATTAGAAGTCACAGACAGGGGATCATTTATAAAAATGAGAAAGAGAGTCGGGGACAGAACGGAGCCTTGGGGAACACCAGCATTTATTTGGTGAGTTGCAGACTTGAAACCGTCCAAGACAACTTGTATTGAACGGTCCGAAAGGTAATTTCTAATCCATTGAAGAAGATTATCATCGATTCCATATGCACGCATTTTCGACAAGAGAGCTTGATGCCAAACTCTGTCAAATGCCTTTGAAATATCAAGCGCAACGATCTTAGGTTAGATATGTCATCATATGTGCACCTGTTGCCCCGAAAACCGTACTGCCGGTCATTGAGAAGTTTTCGAGATTCAAGATATTTCATTAGCTGACGGTTGATCAGCGTTTCCATGACCTTAGAAAGAAGAGACGTAAGTGCAATTGGTCGGTAGGAGGAGGGAGAAGAAGACTCGCCTTTTTTTGGTACAGGCTGGCCAAATGCTGTTTTCCATCTTCCCGGAAAGAGACCTGAAGAATAGGACAGATAGAAAAGCTTACGCAGTGGTTTTGCCAGCGTAGAGGAACACCTCTTCAGAACGATGGGGGAAATACCATCTGGACCAGCGGATTTGTGTATGTCAAGATCTCGAAGTACTCTAGCCACTGTACGAGTGCGAAAGTGGATTGGTCCCATGGAGTATTCTACGCACTCGAGTACAGGGGGAGATAAAGCACATTCTGGGAGCGTTGAGCTAGCTGCAAAGTGAGCAGCAAGCAGATTGGCTTTGTCCAAAGAGCTGATGGCTGGAATGTCATAGTAAATGAGTGTCGGGATAGATGACGAGGCCGAATTCTTGATGTTTTTGACAAACGACCAAAAGTTTTTACTACCCGTGGGAGTTTGTAGTATTTTTTCTTCAGCTTTTGGTCGTGGGAGAATTTTAGACGATTAATAAGGGCATTGCAGTCATTTCTGGCTCGTTTGAATTTTTTCCGGTTTTCCTCAGATGGGTTGGCCTTATAAGACCGAAAGCTTACCTCTTTTAACCTGATTGCCTCTTTGCAGCTCGTTTTTTTGTGGAAAAAAAAACGTATCTCTAAATTATTTAGGAAAAAAGTTATCACTTCCTGTATCTGAAATACGCCCAATAGAACTCGAAACAAAGCCACGTAACAGGCTTTACTTTTCTAAAATGTTCCTACTTTACTGCATCCCTACTGATCAGCCTGTGTTATTGTATTTAAGTTTTAAGGAGTGCCTCTTTTCCTGCATGTTCCTGTAATTGATTTTTGTTTGATCGTCCTTATATGAAACCGGTACCGGTACTACCTCTAGTGGAGTCAATCCAAGGACTTGCATGCAAACTTGCCGAAGAGTTTCAAGTCCTTTAGTCACCTTTAAGCGACAAGCGATGTTTTTTGGGAAGCTCTGCAGGGATATTCCTTAGTCGTCCCTGCACGGAATATTGTAAGAAATACTATTAACGAAAATAGTTTAAGGTATGGGACTATCTATCTAAAAGATAAAATTTGAAGCTTTACTCTTAACAACAAATTTTGAGAAAAATATTTGCACAAGTTGTTCGATTTCAAAATTGTTAGAAAGCTTTATTAAAACCGTACTCCTGAAAAGTAGCGAATTTTTATACAGTTCTTTGTCTCTTAGCTGAATCATATATTCCTCAGGCTAGGAGAGAAGTGAAAGTGGTTTTCATACCCAAAGCTAGCAAATTCTCCCATGTAAGTCCACACGACCTCAGACCTATTAGCCTATCATCATGCCTCCTTAAAACGCTGGAGCGACTGATTGATATCCATCTTCGTATGAATATAAACAAGCAACTTCTGTCTGCCGCCCAACATGCGTACTGTAAGGATAAATCGGTGGAAACCGCCCTTTACTCTTTGGTATGCACCATCGAATACTAACTTCATCAAAGGAGTACACTATGGTTGCAGATTCTTGATATAAAAGGCACCTTCAACATCGTCAACACATCTGCAATCGCAAATGCACTAACAGAACTGAGGGTGAATGACTCGCTTGGTGAATTAATCAATCTTAAGTCGGATTATCAACTGAGGGTGAATGACTCGCTTGGTGAATTAATCAATCTTAAGTCGGATTATCAACTCAAAACTGGCGAAACATTTGCCAGGAAGTCTGTTTGAAATGGCACGCTGCAAGGCGGCGTCCTTTCCCCCCTTTTGTGGAATTTGGTGGTGAATGAACTACTGATATGCCTGGAAGGGGAGGGCTGCGTGGTAATTGCCTATGCGGATGACGTTGCTATTGCCGTCTCTGGAAAATACCTTAACACTTTAAAGGAACTCCTACAAAACGCTCTTAATAAGCTAATGAAATGGGCAAATCGTTGTGGTCTCGGTGTAAACCCCCACAAAACCGACCCACCCTCTATTTATGGTACAAGCTAAATTCTTGGGTCTAATCTTCGATAGGAAGTTAAGCTGGAAACCCAACATACAAGAAAGAGTCATAAAAGCTACAGTACACTTTTTTTCTTGCAAAAGAGTCATTGGTAACAAGTGGGTACTTCAACCACGCAACAGTCACTGGCTATACTTATCGGTCGTTACGCCAATTCTTACGGTCTGGTGGACCGCATTGGACAAAGCGATAAATCGTGATAAGCTGGGCAAGGTCCAATGTCTGTGCATTAGCGGAGCACTCCGAACAACTCCCTCGGCTGCACTAGATATTCTACTTCATCTTCGATATATTAAGCAGGCAAACAGCTGATCAGGTCATTCTGGTAGGATGATGCATTTACGGAGGATAAATCGATCCACTTCTACACCGTGGGATCAAAAATTAGTGATGGGGTAGGTGGAAGTGTTTTCTCAGAAAGACTAAATATTAGTTTCTCTTTCCGTCTTTCTAATAATTGTAACGTGTTCCAGGCGGAAATTATTGCGATAAAAGAAGTCTTGTCGTGGCTAAAGAGAAATGTGATATCTTCTCTGACAGTCAAGCCGCGATTAAGTCCCTGGACTCAGTCTCTTCAAACTCTATCGTAAACCTTGACTGCCGTTCATCTCTTGAGGAGATGTCAGAGCAGTTTAACATTCACCTCTGTTGGGTGCCGGGGCATAGACACGTTCAAGGGAACTGTAGGGCAGATGACCTCGCCAAGAAAGGAAGCATATAACCTCTTACCTGATAACGGTTTTCTAGGTATACCTATCGCTACATGTAAACGCATGATTCAGCTATTCGCAATCAAAAGAAAAAGTCTCAGGTAGACACGTAATCATACATGTGTAGCGACTAAGCATATCTGGCCAAAGCTGGATCTGCAACGCTCTATGTGTTTAATCTCACTAAACCGACTGCACATTAGCTCTACTATAGGTGTCATTACAGGACACTGTCTAATAGGCAAGCACGCATCAAGGCTTGGAGTCTATTCAAACGACTTCTGTAGAAGCTGCATGGACGATGGACGAGGAGGAGGAGGAGACTACACTTCACCTTCTTTGTACATGTCCCGCAAATATTTATCTAGGAGTCTTCTTGCTTAATGATCTTAGTGAATTGGCTAACGCAGACGTTAGAAGTCTATCGCGCTTCACTAGAAGCTCGAAACTATTTAGTGGGTAGAGTAGAGGGAGACACTCCCTAGATCCATCCACGTTGCATCACAATGGACCTCACATTGGTCTAAGTGTGTTGGCTTTAAGGGCATTATGAACCAAAATAAATAAAAACAAACCTTGTTTTTGCCAATAAATTTTGGTGATAACATAATCAATTTAATTTTTATAAATGATTGAATTGCCAAATAATTATGTATTGGCTTCAATGGGAAAGCCGAAACATAAACATAAAACTATTAAATTAATTATTCTCGAAAGAAATTTGCCCCCTCAATGAGACTTAAACCTTGGCCAGCGTCTTCTTATTAATAGTTAAAACATACGTCATTCTTTAAATTCTTCTTAGTGTCTCTGACTAGTCCAAAGATGAACTTGTCACCCAAAAACAACCGTTTCAAACAAAAATGTCAACCACTTACAAGTCAGCGTCCATTTACTAAGAAAATAAATCCTTGATCCCTCCCTTCTCCGAAACCATTGGACCACAAAATATGGTAACATCTAAACTTAATCAAAAATAACAAGCAAAAAATCTATTTCATTGCTATTTTGTGTGCGTCCTATTCTGACCATCATTGCTCATATGTCATATCCGTACATCTGCTTGATTCTCTCAACAAAAAAAAAAAAAAATGCAGTGAACTATTCCGCAGGCGAAGACAAGTGAGAAACATTTTTAGAAAATCGTGCAAAACGGGCCGAAACTCAGTGCTCTCGACCGGACGTATTTGAATTCCATCCCGTGATGGGCAACAGCTTTGATAGATTCATGTCACCATCAGACTCATCTATGGTACCGTCCAATCCAATGCAGAATGGCTGCCACGGGCGCAAGTCGCTACCACACGTCTATTCAACGCCTAATCTATCCGGTTGGTAAAAGATAACAAAAACAAAAAACACCCTTTTTATCGCCATCTATTCACGTGTATGCATATTTAAAAAAAAGCAAACAAAATTAGCTTACTAAACAAATTCAATTGTGCAATTTGTTATGTTTATCTCTGTTACCTCTTAAACAAAAAAAAAAATCTTTTTCTCTTTCTCTTCTAGAATCGATACCTCCGCCACTATTGGATATGAGATCTTCCTCATTCTCCTACGGGGTGAATTTATTTGTTGTTTTCATTTTGTTCTTATTAATATTGTTAACAAATTGCTTGCACATTTCTTTGATAACAATAATAATGTATGTTTGTATGTTTTTTTTTTTTGTTGCTTTGCCCGGAATGCGGATTTGTTGGTTGTAAACGAAAGATCAGCGCTGATAATGTGGGGCACCCATCGGATTTGTTTAAGAAAATTAATTAAATTGAGCAAAGGGTGTACCTATATGATTCTGTTTGTTTGTGGTGTATTGTACCAGCCCATACGGCATGAGTATACAGTCTTTATTTGGAAGTGGCAGTTGAAAGTACGTAATTGAAGTGCATTTTTCGTAGTTTTAGTCGTTTGAATTTAAAAGATGATTACGTCGTCCTTTTGGTCGCGTCCTGTGTCACTGATTTTGGAAGAAGTGAGTGCTATTTTAGTCTGTCAATTCAATTTGTGGTGTCGCAGATGGTCGTATATGCTCGTGTTTTTCCTAAACGTTAGTCCAGGAAAGCCTAAAAATATATTTATACCGAGCCGAAATTTCAAAACTTCACTTCACCGATCCCACTGAAATTAGAAAATTTCATATGACAGCTACGGTCAAAACTTGGTTCTCTTTTTATACCCTATTCTAAGATTATTATTTACTCAAAGTTTGTAACGTAACATACCTTAATTTTGGCCCTAAAAGTTATTATATTTCTGATCAGCTTCGATAGAAATGTCGATCTAGCGGTATGCGTCCGTCCGTCGGCGATTTTTAGGCCATGAAACTCAAGTAGGAAAGCTGAAATTCGGAACATATAAAGGTCTTTCATTAGCGACTTGACAACTTTAAACTTTGTGAACGCACCGCACCCTTAAACCGATTACCGAACTTTCAAAGTCAAAATATGCAGTAAAATCAACATTTTTATCATGGTGAAGTACACGAAGGAACAACGTTTACAAATAATTAAAATTTACTACCGAAATGCCGAGTCGGGGGTCGCAACTTTAAGAGCGTTAACGCCAATTTTCGGCCGTTATTCTCGTCCCAGTAGACAAGCAATTCATAGTCTAGTGAAAAAATTTGAGTCACAATATTCGCTACTTGATGTTGTCGTGCCAGTGAGACTACGTTTTGCCCGAAGTGTGGAGAATATTGCTGCTGTAAAGACGTCAGTCGCAAGCCAGCCAAATCAGTCAATTTCACGGCGTTTTCAAGAATTGGGTCTCTCCCAGAACACATTCGAATTTCGTATAAGGATCTTGGCCTACCCTTACAAGATCAAGCTGATTCGGGAATTAAAGCCGCTTGATCATATGAAGCAACGTACGTTCTTGTTCTGGACATGATGGAAGAAAATGAAGAATTTCATCGCAAAAGCATCTTCAGCGATGAAGCGCATTTTTGGTTAAACGGCTTTGTCAATTAGCAAAATATGCGCGTTACTGGACAGGTGAGAACCCTCATGTGCTTCATGGAACAGCACTTTATCCGCAAATAGTCACTGTTTGGTGCGATTTTCTTGCCGGTGCACCGCGGTGGCGTCATTGAGTCGTTTTTTTCGTCGATGGAAATGACCGTCACGTTACGGTAAATGCTAATAAGACGGTGCCACAAGCCACACGCCGGGTGTTGCAATCGAATTATTGAAGTCTCAGTTCGGTAAAGTGAGTGTGTTATATCGAGAAACGGACCCATCTATTGGCCGTCGAGATCGTGTTATTTAACGCCTCTAGACTTTTTTTGTATGGTGCTACATTAAATCATTGGTCTATGCCAACAAGTCGGCGACGTTAGAGGAGCTCAAAATATGTAGACCATATCCTTCTTTACAATTCACCTATACTTAGGTTTTTGCCATGCCCACTTTTTGAGGGATAAGAACAGAAATAGTGCATATAACAGTTTGCCCAAACGGGTTGTAGCCTTTCCTTATGTTTATAAATGTGTTCGTATTTATACGGTCAAGCTGCTTTCGACAAACTCCAAAAGAAGGCTGCACGGGGTCTTCCCCAGCACGTTTGCCTCCGTCATAGATGCATTATTGATATTTCCCGACGTCTGTAAAAAATCTGCGGCATTCTTGTTTTCTCGCAACAGAAAAGACTGCAGACAAATAACTAGTGTTCTTACGGGCGACTACTTCAGTACCCTTATAATGTGGACATGTTTATAGTCGCATAGTGCGGTCGTTTATGAAATGTGGATAGGGATTACAGAGGAGAAACCGATGCAAGTTGGTTGCAGATTATAATCGGTAGGAAAAAGAAACCAGGGAAGTGCATTCCACATTCGTGTCGAACGACTACGGACAGATTCTTAGTTTTTCACTGTACGTTTGAAAAAAGCCTTGAGGGTGAGGTGATGTGCATTCATGGCATTGCGGATATTGCGGTGGAAATGTTCTAACGGTGGAATGCAGCTGGCTATTTCGTTTGAGCACTTGTGATTTTGCTATATCTCGATCGCCTATAAGTTTTATCGCGTGTTTTTGTATCCTGTCAAGTACCTCCAAATATGTGATTGGGGTACCGGATAAGATATGAGGGTTGTACTCAAGTTTGGGACGAATAAACGCATTATAAATTGTAGCCAGATCAGAAGGGGTGAAATATCTCTTGCATCGCTTAGGGAAGCCTAGACATTTCGCAGGGGTTTTTTCGACATCGTAACGACAAACATACCGAGAATAGAAAGTCTTTCGGTTTCCGCGATGCAAGTGCTATTCATGGATAATGGCAGACTGTTTAGGTTTCGCTTTAATGACAGAAGATAGGATTGTGTTTTAGAAGCATTTATTTCTACCCTATTGATTGTACTCCATTGAACTATGCTGTTAAGATCGCAATTTAATGAGCTAAACATACGTTGATATTCCAGTTCCACACCCGAAGATGAGGGGCGTGAACCAGGAAACGAATAAGATGAAGGTACTGTCATCCATAAGTTCATTTCTAATCCATTGAAGAAGAGTATCATCGGTTCCAAATGCACACATTTTCGACAAAAGAGCTTGATGCCAAACTTTTCAAAGGCCTTTGATATATCAAGCGCAACGATCTTACTTTGACCACCCTGTTGAAGTGATTCGTTCCTCTCTTCGGTGAGATAAGCTTTATCTAAAGAATTGAGTGAGCTGGAATATCATAGTAAATGATTGTCGGGATAGATGAAGACGCCGAATTCTTGATGTTTTAAACACACAATCAAACGTTTTTACTACCTTTGGAACTTTGTAGTATTTCTGCTTCCAGTTTTGATCGAAGGAGAATTAATGTGGGCATTGCAGTCATTTCTGGTTCGTTTACACTTTTTTCGGGTCTCCTCAGATGGATTGGCCTTATATGACCGAAAGCTTACCTCTTTCAACCTGATAGCCTTGGGTTGAAGAATTTCATACCCAGTAAAATTATGTTTGTTATCATATTGGCAGCAGCATCCACGTCGCTGTCGAGGAAGCACAGAGACCAGACTCTTAAAGAAACCGTTAACATTTTCCCAATCGACTTTCTCGTATTGCCACACGGTTCTTTTGGAGTTTGTTCTTGACCTATGTGGTTGGAATACGAAAAATTCGCTGATTTGGCACAATGGTCTGACGAACCTAGAGGCGATAATACGTTTCTATCGTATTTTTCAGGGTGAGAGGTAAGAATCAAGTCCAGTGTGTTGGCGGTTTGACTGTTAATTTCCAGTATTCGTGCAGGCTCATTTCCATGCTGAGTTAGATTATTTACAAAGATCTCAACGTACATTCCTTCGGGTGTCTGACCAGAATATCGAAGCCAACTTGAATTGTGTATATTGAAATAGCGTGCAATGACGATTTCAGTACGAGGGTTAAGGGTAACAACTCTTGAAATGGAATCTGAAATGCATCGAACTCATTTTAAGTTTAGTGCCTGTTCAGATTTTGTCTTCTATAAACGGATGACTAGTGGACTAATTGAATACGGACATGGATTTTAAGCTAGATGAAATTTAATTACAGATTGGAACATTGGCCGTATTGAGGTTGACGCTAACTTGTGTTTCACTCAGTGCCGAAATATCTGGGTTTTTTCGAAATAAATGGGCATACGAAGAGAAAAAGTTGTTCCTTAACCCACGAATGTTACTTACCTACCACCTCCACTCTTAGTCTCCTACACATTACAAAAAAACAAATATAAAAAACACAAACTCCGACCCAACCTAAGCGAAGCCGTAAAGCGAAGATCTGCACAGTTTTCCAAAATATATTATATACCTATGGTGTTATGCCCATACGATAACTCGTTTTCGTCCACCAAGAGAATCAACAGCAACACGACCCGCTATCCGCCAGATGTAGCCCTAAAAAGTGCACGCAAAGAAGCAGCAAACGAACGGGAGTGGGACAGGAGGGATTGCCCTTACACTTTGCAGTTTTTTTTTACATTCGACAACACACGCACACGGATTATTATTTATTTGTTTGCTTTTTGCTTTTATTTTGGTTTTATTTCGAAATTGTCATTCATGGACTTTAAATTTATAATGAAAGTTTGTTGGATGCCTTTGTGGACAAGTTATTTTAACCAACACCAATTTGGTTTCTGCATATTTTAAATTTCTTTTTGGTAGGTACATTTCGGAGAGGTTTGGAGTTTGGACGCTTTGTTTCTTTTTTATTTATATTATTATCTTACAAACTACTTTAATTACTTATAACACTGCTTACGCTAGACCAGCCCAATTTTTGTTTGTTTTGTGTTTATTTGAAACAAACTAAAACTACTTACGCCTACAAATTAAAACTACTTAGAAACTACAAAAAACTAGAACAACCACAGCATTTTTTTTTGTGTACTTTGACTGTCCCTGCTTAATACTAGTCCTAAACCTTTGTCGGTTGGCCAAGACATTATGAATTTGTCAACTTTATAACATTCAACGACTGAACTTAGTAAGTTAATTGTTTAGCCACCAGAATTGGCTCTCCTGTTTTTGCCCATCAAGTCGATCCCGATTGGACACAGTCCTACTCAGGGGCGGGATTAGAATATCATTGTTGCGCCCCCGGTAAACAGCGCTTGTTGTAAAATTCGACCATGGAAAAAATAACATCTATGCAATTTGAATAGTCAGGGGAGCCTGGCGACATATTTCACATCTTGATGCAACACACACAAATGCAAACGCACAGCGATCTGAACCGGAAGGACTACCGATACGTTTTGGGTCGAATCGGCGGTCCTCACAGGCGGACCAGTGAGAGTACTATAATTCCTCTAATCCATTTTGTTGTATTTGTCTCCAGTTGTGTTTTATATGTTAAATGTGATATCTAGTTAAATCAAACAAATATTTTATTTTATTTAATATCTTTTTTGTATATTTTAATTTGTAATTGTCACAACTTTTTATTTTTATTTTATTCTAACGCGACGCGTTTCGAAGCGGTAGCTTCATCATCGGGCGTAGACTCTACGTTTTTCGTCTACGAATTGAAGGTCATTCGAGTTTTGAATAGTTTCCACCAATATAAATGATTTTGTGTTGTAAATTGGATGTCGAAAATCAATTTGTATAGTTTTAAAGTGTGCAATCCTGGAACTAAAATGGAAGGACTTGCAAAGGTCAAACAAATTAACAAATTAACTTTCAGTTAATAGTAATGCTCTTCAAAGTTAAGAATGCGGCGCTTAGGTAGGGCAGCACCAACAAGGCAATAGACGAATTACACCAGAGCACATATTCGCGTAGACTCTACGCCCGATGATGAAGCTATCGCTTCGAAACGCGTCGCGTTAGAATAAAATAAAAATAAAAAGTTGTGACAATTACAAATTAAAATATACAAAAAAGATATTAAATAAAATAAAATATTTGTTTGATTTAACTAGATATCACATTTAACATTCCTCTAATGCCGATCATAACCTCACCAACAAAGAAGAAGGAGAAAGGTAATTACAAATAGTATCCGGATGAACGAGCAAAAAAGTGTCGTACACGCACTATGCAGTCATCATTTGGCTGATTGACTAATTCAGCCTACAAATTTGCTTCAAATTTGCCAAATCACTTCTCCCCAAAAGTATACCCCACGAATTCGATTCGTTTGCTTGAAATGCGTATTTATTCAATAAGTTTGTTATCACAAAAGATAACAATTAAAAAATTAAATAACATTACCAATTTGTTTTGCTGTGTACCCATTTTGCTTTTATTATTGTTCGGCTTTCACTATCTAACCTCAATCGGCTGTTGGTCAATTAAAAACATTAAAGTGCTCTCAATTTCAATCGACGACGCTTCGATTGTCCGCGCACCGCTTGCGGCAACGCAATGATGATGTAATAAGCAATTCACTTGTCTCTAACTTACCCTCCAACCCCAATGAATGCCTTTTGTCTGTCCAAAAAACTAGTACAGCCACCCACTTTGATGATCGCCAGAGAGACAGCTGACTCGGAGCGTAATATTTGAATCGGCCTTCATATCTCTTTCAAGCTCATCGCGATCAGTTAACGTTCGGGTTCTCTATACGCCGACAGCGTATAGAATCAGTGGTATTTCGGAAGCGGAAACATCAAGTTCTGCTCGCTTCGCTCAGTTTGCCTCTCAGAAACATCATTCGGTTTCTGGCGCAGCGGGAAACGGTTACGGCTACGCGTACGTGTACTCTTTGTGTCAATTGTTTTTGAATCACGCTTTTTGTTGTGACCCGTCATTAACGTGTAAAAGTAATCAAAACAAAGCTTTGGCAGATTGCATTTGTCAGCCGGTCAAATGGAATGGTCATGGCTAAAGGACTGGTGGCGACTTAAGAATCTTAAACATAGACGCCGCCGTAGGTTGCGTGATGGTGTCGATGCAGCTGATGTCGACTCGGTCCATTTGGATATTCCGCGCGAGGAGGACGAGGAGGACGAGGCTGACGACATCTGTTACTGTGATGATTGCTTAAATGTATGAGAGAGGTGTTTTGTTTTGGTTTTATCTCACGGAAGAATGCTTTTCAAAAAAGCAAACAAAAAAACTTGCTGAAAGTTTCTTGAAAAATTATTAAAATATTTTGAATTTTATTATTGTTCGTGCTCGGTTTGATGGTTTTTCAATGTCAAAAATACGCGACGTGACAAGTACGGAAATTTACAGCTTACAACGATAGAATGTACATAGAATTATGGATGACAAAAATGTTTCCACTGAGGTTGAGTTTAGTGTCAGTCTACCTTTTATCTGGTGTTATCAGTAAAGATGGATGAATTGTGTTTTCTGGAGGGGCGTTAAGTGGAAATTGTATTGAGATAGTGTATCGTGTTCTATGACGCAATACCAAGGTTAAGAGTTGTTTTAGTGTACCACACACAGATACAGTTTTACTATTTTGATTTTTAGCAATAAATTTAAATTTAAAGGTTAACGTACTACTCTTCGAGATACAACCTTTTTAATTTGCAAAGTCAGATGGTTGTACAAATTTCGTATTCAAAGATCATTGGCGCTGGTGGCGGCGTGTGGCGAGCGTAAAGTGATGAACGTCAATTAGTGGCGCTGTCGGTAGGTGTTAATGAATTAATTTAACAGGAAAACTTCAAATTATAAAAGTGATTGGGCAGGTACCAACTTAACGTGACTACATTTAATGAAATCATTCTTCTTAATAAGAATAGTGAAATTGAAAACGCAGGTAATGTTAAGGGTTGACAAAAGAATGAGTAGTTATTTATTGCGTAATTTCGAGCCCGTAACCTTGTAGGTGTTAGGATTGAAGCGCATATTGCCACATCGCTCGGCAATTTAATTTAAAAAAATGTGGCAGACATTCCGTGATTGTGAAAATCGAAGTTTTACGCTCAAGTACTTAAGTGAACTACTACAGATAAGTTAGTGTGAGTAACCTTAAAGCTACCTACAGACGTGCATTTAATATGCAGCAAATTGTTGCATGCAATCTAATTGTATACGGTATAAAAAAAAACTGTTCACTGCAAACAATAGCATTTGCAGCAATATTTGTGCATATTATGTGAGCAAGCCTGTTTTGTTTGCATGTTTGAATCCACTGTTTGGAACGAGACGCAATATTGCATACGTTGTTTGCAACTTGCCCGCAATATTACTTCATGCGCCCTCTATCTCTCCGTTTATCTTCATTTTACAAATCAGTTAAAAGTTGCTGATGAAATCACAGCTCGTGTCTACTTCAATCTCGAATCCAACATTTTTTTATATGACTTTGATCACTTTATTCACTTTTTTTTGCGTATCAATAAAGTGTAATCGCAATAGCTGCTGCTATTTTAACTGTTGCGAAAGAAACTTTGTTTTGTCGATGTTATTCTCTTTTCCAAATAACCTTAATAAGAGGTGATTATTTCATCTGTCAAGTAACCATTGTTTGCGCTGTCATGCCATGTGAACCATCGTGCAAAATCTTGCAGCAAATTTTCATGTTAGTTGTCAACGAGTTCTTGCATACTTCTTGAGATCAAATTTTGTATGCATTAAATAAGCGGCTTATTCCCGCCTTTGAAAACCGCAATTTAATTTTGCAAAATTTTTGAAAAGGAAAAACTGGTCAACTTTTTGAAGACATTTCAGACGTTAAGAGGAACGATGCTTTAAAAAAATAAATTAATACTAGGCATTAATGGACCTACAACCTAGCTCCCCCAACCATTTTCTTGTGCGAAGTAGATGGAAACTACAATTAAACGCCGAATCCGAACTGCAAATTTGAGAAGCTTCTCATGGATGTTGGATGTTGTATGTTTGTCAGACGTTCTCAAGAGGTGGGACAGTGGAAACAACGTTTAGATGTTAGTTGGCCACTCAGGGTTTAAACCTTTAGATGAGGAAGTCTGACACACTAACCTTTGCGCCACGGTAATTGGTGTTTTGCTTCTCATAAAAAGGAGAACGATTTCTTCTAGACTAATGTCGCACGAGCTTTTGTTTTTGTACCAGTATTAGTCGGTGGAACTCTCTCTGGTAAGAACTATGAAATCAATATAATGAGAAGATCTGAATACATTTTAAGGATAGAGAGACTCGACCATTTTTTAGTATTGTAAACCAATAGCTTTTCGAAATCATACCCATTATGTAAGGTCTTAAGCGACCTGTAAACGCTAAAACATGGTTCGCGTCTTCTTCTTCCTTACCGGCAAAGCTATGCTCAGGGTAAAAGGGATCATAACCATCCAAGCCAACTACTGGTTCGAGTGCACCTAGGTAAACCCTACCTTGAAACAGTTGACATATCTGTCAGCTCACCCAAAGATCTAGCCGAATTTATCAATCGAATTTATCAAGAGATCCGGCCTCATGAGTGAGCTTTAAGCCAAAACGAGGACATAACAATGGGCACAGTTTGGACTCGGTGATAAGGTACTAATAGATATGTAGATATATAAATTTATTTCGTTTGAATCATTTACATTATATTTGTAACCGTACATTTTACAGAGATTTGGTAGATTTTGTCTAAGGTACTTAGTCCCACCTCCTTAACAATCTCATCTAATCTAATCTGGTTCGAACTCGATGCCTCCCTGTTTCGGATCATCTTTAAAACTAAGCAAATAAAATGCCGGCGGTGTTGCTTGTGTGCGATTCAGGAGTTTTTGCGCCTGCTTTTTTCTTACGATTTCGACACGTGCATGCTGCAATTATTGATTTTTGTTTGATCTTCATTTTCGGACATCGGTGATCTCCAGTCGTGTCAAATCGGATTTGCATGCACACTTGCGGGACAGTTTTAAGATATTCAATGTGTCGCTAGGCTTACATCAATCGTTAAATTACCTAGATAAGATCTATCCTCTAAGTCTCCTTTTACGACAAGCGCTGTTTTTTTGGGGGCGCTGCAGTGATATTCACAGCCCGTCCCTGAGTGCGAAAAATTTAAAGGTTAACTCATTTCGCTAAAAGATTCGACCTTTATAAATTGGTTGTATAAATTTCTTATTTAAATATTTACGGCATGACGTGTGGCGAGTGTTAAGTGACAAAAATCATTAAGTGGCTGGTGTGAAAAAAATAAAAGGAAATGGAAAACCTCAACTTGATATAGTATTTGTGCATTTAACTCCATTTAGTGATTCCATTTCACGGAAGTATTCTCGTAAACAAGAGTTGTATACTGGTACAGTAGGACAAGAACTGTGTGTACGTTGGGGTCTAGTTTTTATACCAATTTTTCATGTTTGATAGCAATTGACACGTTAAATTTGTTGTCTATAGGGATATAGTTGAGATTCATGTACTTAAATTGGCATCCATTGCGATTTACCATTTCTTAACGTAATTTGGATATTTTGACCGTTCTCCAACAGTAAAAGTTTTGGTTTATACGACCACAATAAAAACCTTTGAATCGTTCCAGAAGACAAGCCACATTTTTTTCGGTTTAATTGTTCCATATAAAAATGACGGCTGGAAATGGCCTCAAATAAGGTGTCAGAATCTCTTGTCAAAAGCACCCTAAAAAAATGAAAAAATGGCAATACAATGTGTTTTATAATATGTATGCATATAAAAAAAAAATCGGTGGCGTATGCGTAATTAAAGCCTTATAATGAAATTCCGGGGTCAACAGCTTACGCAGTGCCTAAAGATTTGCTTCTGCAACCATTTTTGTGTTGAACTATATTTTTGGCACGATTAGAGGTGACCTACAGCGGCGAACCCCATAGGTGGACCACTGGGGAAGCACCGAAGTGGGAGTGTTGTAATCCCTTTAGTCCAGATTATGACCTCGTCGTTAAAGAGATATAAGAAAAAGAGACCTACAGATGCAGACCTACATACCTACGCCGATTCTGAACGTCAACTTCTTGAGAAGCTTTTCAGCACAATTATTCGTCTGGATGTTTATCAGACTTCCACAAGAGGTGGGGCAATGCTCCCATTACGACACCGGTGATCTCCAGTCGTGCCAACCCACTGATTTGCATTTACACTTGCGGGCAGTTTCAAAATGTTTTTAATAGGCTCACATGCAGTAATATTCTGCAGATGCAGGCTATTCGATAAGCCAAAAAATCTTGGAAGTATTAAGTTCCATTACACCATTTTGACAATCATTAATGTCAGATTGAAAATAAATGCAATACGAAACTTTATTTATCCGAAAAAATATTTTCAAATCATCCGCGAATGTCAGAACTTTACAGAATTGAAATACAGGGTGCGCCATCTATTACTTTTTGTTTTACCTATGAGTTTATGTGTTACCATGTGAGTCAAAAGTCATGTGGTATGCACATATGAACTGTCAAAGGTATGCCATTTATAGTCATGGAGCCGGCAGACCATCAACAGCGGCGTGTTTTTGTTGATTGGATGCTTGAAAGAGAAGACGGATTTTCGGCAAAAGTGCTCTTCTCTGATGAGGCTCATTTTCACCTTAATGGGTACGTAAATAAGCAAAATTGCAGATTCTGGGGGCTGAAAATCCACACGAATATCATGAAGAACCTCTCCATCCCGGACCATTCTTTTTTGAAGATGCACAAGAGAAGGCCATTACCGTCAACGGGGAACATTATTGCAGTATGATAACAAACTTTTTGTGGCCACGATTGGATCGTATTGATGCAAACGACCTTTGGTTTCAACAAGACGGAGCAACGGCTCACACATCTCGTCAAACAATCGCCTTATTGCACGAGAAATTTCAAGACCGCATAATTTCAAGGAATTACGATGTGAATTGGCCCGTGAGATCGTGCGATTTAACACCTCTTGACTATTTTCTTTGGGGATTTTTAAAAAGTATGCGAATGTTCCCCGGATAATTCAAGACCTTAAGCGCAATATTCAGACTGAAATTGTGGCTATAGACCCGATGATTCTGGAAAAAGTCATTGAAAACTGTGTTGGTCGGATGTTGGATTGTAAACGAAGCCGCGGTGGTCACATGACCGATGTTATTTTTCATACATAATGGCATAAACCAACTTTCATTTATCAATAAAAAAATTTGATTTCATCTCATAAAAAGCGTGTTGTTTTTTAAAATGGAAAAAAAGGAGCAAATGGCGCACCCTTTATATGTGTGGACATAATTGACAAATAAAATAAAAAGCGACGGGCCCAAGACGACTTCCTTGTGGAACGCCCGAAGTTAATTCTACAACGCAAGAACCAAACTATAATAGCGGTCTATAATTCAACTAATTAAAAAACCATTTCAGCATTGATGAATTAAAACCCAACGCTATTACCTACTCTATCAAATGCTTTTCTTCTTTCTGCCTAAAGCAGGAAATACACGACACAATTAACGTACCAACTTGTGGTCATTTGCGATGATTTTATCGTAGGTGCGCATAAAATCGACGATCTTAACGATATCGCGCGGTCGAACACCATTTACCAAAAACCATAAAACCAGTATGTATCAATAATAAACATGCAGTTAGATTGTAAGCGAATCACATGGTGTGTGTGCTTTCATACAACATTTGAACTAATATCTATACAACTCAATTTGGTACGATAATTGTTTCGTGTATTCCCAGCTTAAAACCGCTTTTGAAAATGGGAACCAATTATTAAGAAAATTACCAGTAACAAGGGACTGGCTAAAAATGGTTTTAAGATGATTTAAAAACGGAGCGTGTTATAAGTTAGAAACTCAGGCTGTGAATACGTAAAAGTAAAAGCTATTGATTTTGATATGATATAATTTGGGAAGTCTTTTGTGAAAGAGAATAATCAAATGTAGAAAGCAGATATT